>CM057456.1:1577385000-1578857500 GCA_016271365.2 Neoceratodus forsteri | reverse complement strand
CCATTTGCCAGTGTGGCATATGAGTTTTTGAGTGGAATAGGATCTGGGATGTGCCTCTGCCTGACCGCTGTAACCCTCCCTGAGCCCACTGTCACCCAAGTGCTCCTGGTTCTCGGCATCCTTTGAGGCAGTTGCATTGGACTGGGTGGTCTCTGGATAGGGGTGATGGTACTCCTGACCCAGTTTACTTCCGCTCTGAGTCTGGCTACCTCATCCCGCAGTCCAGAGAGATGCATGCAGATAGGGCAGCACCTCAGTGTCCAGAAGGTCTGCCTGAATATGGCTGCCCCACAGCCACTGCATTGCACCACTCCCCACATTATACTGCTATTCCACTACTTGTCTGTTACTGAAGCTCTCCTAGTTCCCTTTTTATTAATTTACTGTCCTAAAAATGCTGCCACTGATCCTCAGATATTTTTCTTTTTAAAAAAAGAAAATAAACCAATAAATAAATGAGTCAAAACACTTGTCGTGCTGAGGGTGGGCTTCTTCCCCCTTATGCCCCTCCTACTCCACACCCCTTACTCTCCCCTGTGTTTAGCTCCTGTCAATCAGATTTAACAGGGCATATAATTAAGAGCTGAGGGAAGGGGGGCGAACATTTGCAGCAGTTAAAGACAGCAAAGAAATACACCACCACTATGTTTTAAATTTTCAACAGCCCAAAACCAATTCTAAGTAAAGACAGCAAATAAATTACAGTGTCACTAAAAGCCCACAATCTAAGTTTAAAAGAAAAATAGCAATTACCAGTTACTGTAAAGCACTGAATTGAATATGTTTCCTTCCCCTTCTGGCTTCTTCTGAGAAAACAAAACTCACTTGCTACCTCAACTCTAAGCCCCACCTCCAGTTATCATGTAGCTAAGGTCAGAGGCCAGACAATTAACACCCCTCATCCAAACTACAGGGCAAGTCAGACAAGCCAAGACTAAATTTGCAGCAATTAAAGACAGCAAAGAAATACACCACCACTATGTTTTAAATTTTCAACAGCCCAAAAACAATTCTAAGTAAAGATGGCAAATGCCGGCCCGGTGGCGCTGAGGGTTGAGGCGCTAGACGCCACACCTCGTACCACGCCGGCGACCCGGGTTCGGGAACAGACTCTGAGTCGTCGAGGGTCGGCTGGGGAGGGAGGATTGAGCATCCCAGCGGATGCTCTCCTCCTCGGGGATTCTCAACCCTGAGTATGCGGTGGGAGCACCGGCGGCGCTCAGGGTTGAGCTCGTTGCAGAGTCCGGGGAGGGACGTCGTTAGGCAGCTTGAGGGAGGCGTGGCGTCAGCACAAATGCCTCTCTAGATCGCACGCCCCAGGTGTCGCCAAGGGCCCGGGGGCGGGAAGTGGGAGAAAAGTTGAAAATGGTAGTCCTCGGTGTCCCTAGATGAAGACTGCCCCATCCAGAGAGTCCACCCAGGACAGACCCGCTGTGCAGGAGAAGGAGAGGTAATGGCACTCTAGGGGCAGATCCTGAAAGGGGGGGGCTACGGGGATATGTGCAGTCGGAAGGAGGGGACACTGGGGACAGGAAGGAGAATAAAGAAATAAAACAAAAAAAAAAGACGGCAAATAAATTACAGTGTCACTAAAAGCCCACAATCTAAGTTTAAAAGAAAAATAGCAATATCCAGTTACTGTAAAGCACTGAATTGAATATGTTTCCTTCCCCTTCTGGCTGCTTCTGAGAAAACAAAACTCACTTGCTACCTCAACTCTGACTAATCCCCACCTCCAGTTATCACGAGGCTGAGGTCAGAGGCCAGACAATTAACACCCCTCACCCAAACTACAGGGCAAGTCAGACAAGCCAAGACTAAATTTGCAGCAATTAAAGACAGCAAAGAAATACACCACCACTATGTTTTAAATTTTCAACAGCCCAAAAACAATTCTAAGTAAAGACAGCAAATAAATTACAGTGTCACTAAAAGCCCACAATCTAAGTTTAAAAGAAAAATAGCACTTTCCAGTTACTGTAAAGCACTGAATTGAATATGTTTCCTTCCCCTTCTGGCTTCTTCCATGTTCTACTACAGAACTCTGTGGCTGAGAGGGACATAAACTATATCAGACAGTACTAAAATTGTCCTTACTTCCAGATTGTAAAGCAGTAACCCTCACTAAGGTTGCTAAAAATGAAACTAACAAAATTGGAGCCAGTACTTGAAAACAGCTTCTATTAAGAAACATCACTTGCAAGTTTAGCACCATTCTGTTATAAGTAAATGCAATTTACAGAAAGATTTCTGTGTTGACTAACCTCTGTATTCGAAGAGTGGGGAACTCTAGTTGGGCACAATGTTTTTTTTACAATAATTGTGAATGAGCCTACACGTAGGTCTTTCCTACAGTCTCAGAAGTATCCAGTAAGCCAAGACTCACTGTTGTAGAGAACTCTGTGCAATTGAAAGGGTTGTCTTCAGTCTCAGCACCTACTTCATTTTTCCATGTAAACATGCGAGAAGGGGAGTAGAGTTAGTGTGTATGTTTGTAAACTCAGGAATGGTCCAGAGTAAATTATTCCATATACTGGAACTTCTGCAAAATACAGTCGGCAACATAGTATGAATATTGAGGCTTTCCGACAACATGCTAGTATTTTAAATGATACGGGCAGCTAGGTTCATCCAAATGCAGTTCTGGAATGTCTGCCTAAATATGAACATAATGTATGTTTTGTGCTGTGCTTATTTTTTCTGTTGCGTGCTTAACATGCAATCTTGGATTTTTAATGGGCTGTATTTATTTATAATGCCTGTAGGCGTAAAACACTCTTAATTACTTTTCCCTATAATCTTGTTTTCTGTTTTAATTTTTCTATTTTTAATTTATTTCATTGTAACTTGGGCACAGTAAATGCACTGTATAGTTAATTTTTATTTGCTGTAGGTTTATTTTAAGGTATTGATGTGATCGCACTCTTTCAAGCAATGATCTGAAATATCAGTATGAACTCTCTTCGAGGATCACTGTACTTAATTCCATTGTAAACAGTAATGTTTTCCATCCTTGCATTTGCATGCTGTTTGCAGTATACCCAGAGCAAGTTGCTTTATTCCTGTAAATGACGATGTGCTGTGCTGAATGTTTTTAATGGCACATTGTTTACACACAGGGGACAGTAAGAGGCATGTAAACTAGCAGGACAGTGTTTGCTTCCACGAATCAGAAGGCTCTCTGCGTAGCTGTACGCTGAACTATTTATTGATCTGTGTTCTGTAGGGGTGCCAGTGAGCAGCAGAGTCTCAGTGAAGATTCAACAGCTTGTTAACACCTTAAAGAGGCCTAAGCGACCACCATTACGAGAATTCTTTGTTGATGATTTCGAGGAACTGCTGGAAGGTAAGTGGGGCAACGTCATCAGAACCAACATAACAGGGCAGGAAGTGCTTGTACACATGTGTGTTCATACAGTTTGGGTAAAGATTAATGAATGTGATAATCAATTCTATCAGATATTTCTGTCAAGGTGACCTCCACTGCATTAGATGAAAGTGGCTAAATCTCCACGCTTTTGTTAGGATTCTGAATCGACACATCACCACTTTCCAGTCACATTTCAGATGTTGTATGAGAAATGCTGATTGAAAGCTGTGTTCAGTTGTTTCAGTCTTGTTGAGATCTTCTGTGATGATAACAAATACAGAAGGAGAAGAAGGCATCATATAGGCTATAAATGTAGTGTTTTAATCATTAGTGGGGAAAAAACTTGCTTTCTAAACTGTATAAACATGATAGATGATGGCTTGTGATTAGGTGTGCCTTGTAGTCTCCATACATGAAGCATGACCTGGAAAACTCACTTATCAATATACTGTAATCTAACCCAAATTATTTTACATAATATGTGTAACTCTGTCTGTCTATGTTATATTTTTGTCTGTCTGTCTTCCTGCCTATGTATCACTGGAATTTAGTGCTATTCCAGCACATTTGGAATACCAGTATATTTGGCCAGGAATACTTAATGAATTATTTGGTAATCCACAGGGAGTACCACCCACCTGTCTGCTGGACAATACTTGAAATTCCCCCCACCCATCTGAGCCCCACTACCCACCAACCCAGTCCAAATGCTATTTTGCCTGACTGTAACCTTAAAGTTTTTATTATAACTGGGTTGCATTTTTCCCCACAGGGAAAGCAGGTTGTAATTTCCCGTTAAAACCAGCTGGTTTTAATGGCAAACATTCGCCACTTTAGCACCAGCCATACATCTGCTTGCGATCCACCACTGTTCAGAAAAGTTAATTCTAATGGAAACACGTACCGTGTCACACCTGATAGTACCCGTGTGAGTTCCACAGTCTTTAAAAAAATCACTAGCATATCCCCCCCCCCCCCAAATTTGCTGGTTACATGAGAAACATTGCCATCGAAACCACCACTTCTGTAGAAATGGAGACATTTAAAAAAATACAACTTCGCCTTCAGCAATTATATATGCTGCTTTAGTAGCTGCACCCCCTTTCTTCTGTTTGGTTCATGTTACGATTAAAAATGCTACTCGTTTAAATGTTTTAGTGATCAAAAATTTTTCTTGTTTAAATGATTTAATGCTAAAATAAATTACTTTTCACAGCACTACAAGGTTCTGATTACTTTTCCAGCTCAGCACTACACATATTTTATATAATTGTTGTGGCGAAAAAATGCAACCCCCGCAATTATATAAAATAAAATATGGGATGGTGTAAAACTCGAATGTTACACACACCCTCGTTGTTGGATGCTTTAGATATACCCCTCGAGCTTCACTCTCGGTGGTTTATGTAGCATCTAATACCTTGGGTGTGTGTAAAATTCTCATTACATACACCACCAAATATATTATTCTGTATGTTATTTTAACACCCAACACCACGCCACGGTCTTCCTCCTTTTACCCATCAGGCCTGAATGCTGGTATCTTATCCCAGTAGTGCTTTGCATGATGACACGCAAATCACCACTGGAACAAGATACTGGCATTCTGGCAGTTTTAAATATATCTTGTCCAGCATTAAGTATTAGCCACCATCGGTCACAGATTCTAAGATTCCAACAATGCTAAGCAATCAAAACAAACAAAACCCGACCTTCCACCTCCCCAGGAGCCTCACATTTCATTTGCAACCTCACATTGCTAGTAATCGCCTTAAAGTTATCCCAGCAGCTCTGAACCTAGTGATAGACTCTGTGTGGACCACATTGCTGGGCAGAGTATTCCATTTGCCCACCATCCACACTATGAAAAAAATATTTCCTAACTTCCTTCTTGAACTCCCCACCACCACCACCAGCTTGAGATTGTTCCTCCGGTGTTTGAACTGGCCTTCAGATTGAACCTCTCTGTGTGATCCACCCTGTTGTACCCGTGTTAGTATTTGAATGTTGCTGTCATATCGCTCTACTGCCCTTTCTGGAGTACGCACTGAGGTCTACTGAACTCTTCTTTCTAGGGCCTCCCTTGCTGACCCTGTGTCCTTTTTGCTGCCTTCCTCTGCATTGTTTCTGACCTATCCTGATCCTTCTTTGGTCGCAGGCTCCAAAACTGTGCTCAGTACTCCAAGTACAGTCTAAACAGTGACCTATAGATTGGCATAATCGCCTCATTCCTCCAATTAGTAAAGCGCTGCCTGCTGTATCCCAGCATTCTGTTACCCTTCTTTATAATTTAACTGCTGTTTTTAGTTTTTATCAATTGGTTATCGTCATAGTTATTTATGATTGTTTTATGTCTGTGTTTTTGTTTTAAACGATGTTAGGCGCCCAGAGTCTTCAGGATTGTGCGCCCTACAAATAAAATTGCCTTGCCTATGCTGTTCAACTAATAAGAGCCTTGTTAGTTGAGCGGTGTTTTGATTTGAATGTAATGGACACATAAAATCTCAAAAACAAAGCCACTTAAAAAAAGTTCCCACTGATTTCAATAGTGTATGCACCATACTCTTCCTACTTAACTTATTTAGATCATGGTGGCCATTTTAAATAAGGTTGTATACAGAATGTTTTTACTCATATATACACTATGAGAGCGAGTTAAACATCAGAAAACATCTGGGCGCGGGGGTGTTCTGCAGACCAAGAAGGAAAAGGGATCAGAGGGCCAGCTCCTTGGAGCATAATTACAGTCCCTTCCCCTTCTAAACTCTGAAGTGCAAAAATTCTACATGCCCGACTATTAATCTGCTAAGGAGATTTAAGTGGAGGCTTTTGTTTTTGCGCCAACCAGGTGCTCTTAAAAATAATCTGATTAACATCAGAATGCAGTAAGATCTTCTTCGAGGATCACTCTTTCATCAGGTCACACCTATGGAACTTTATAAAATGGGTGAAAAATTTCAACTATTCTGATTGACTAATCATCAGTCTTACCCTTTCCTTATACAGCCATATCATGCCAACCTGCACTACATACCAACTAATAGCCCTGCCACACCTAGAAATCAGTGAGCCCACGCTGCCAAAACCACAGAAATGAGCAACTATCCCCTATAAAGAGCTGTTCTCAGCTTCAGTAACGTTTGTTTATGTAGCCGCTCGTTGCAGGAAGTGGGGACGCCGCCTCACACTTCGTCGGACTTAGTAAAAGAAAGAAATGTTATGCTTTTGGCATAATACACTGTCCCCTCAGGACTTGGCTTTCTTTTTTGTAAAGTACTGAATCCCAGAGTGGAGAACTCACTGGCAGTTCTACGGAAAAGACTGTTTTAACAGTTGGGTAAATCTCGAGGCGCGGCTGAGTCAGGAAAGCAAAAGTTAAAAAAAATGAGTGAAACAGATAAAACTTAAAAAACAAACATAAGATTTACATCCCAAATTCTCCGTTGATGTGGTCCTATTTAGAGGAAACAATAGCCACCGGCCGGCACCGTGAGGGGCAGCATGAAATGTGGAAATTGCAGAAGTGCTTGTACTGGGCAGACTTATGACTGGCACACAGAATTAATCTGACACTAAGAGATAGCCAGTGAGTGAAACAAAATATGTTCACAAAAAATATAACTTTAAAGCTCATCTAGCAAGAGGGATTTGAGCTTTATCTCCTTGTAAAGAGCTCCATTACAGCACAATGATAGGGACTACTTTTTCTATCATTAAAATAATCATATTTTTAATTATTTTTATATATACTTCTTGTGTGTTTTTTTGTAATTAATTTCTTTACTGTAGGACCCATTTTATAAGCACAATAAGACACTCCGAGGTGTGGGTTATGGCCTGATAAGAGCACTTCCCAGGTGCTAAAGGCACTCGGCACAAGCACCTCGTGCCTCATAAGGCACCTGGGGTGTGCTCTTATCAGGCCATAACCCACACCTCGTCGTGTCTTATTGCTGGCATACCCACCAGGTAATAGGAGCAGTCTTCCAGGGGCCACCCATGACGACATCATACACCAACGTCCGAACACTACATAAACATGGACGGCACCTTGCCCTCCTCGGTTCTTTTCCTGCAATTGACCATTTTCTCTGGACTCCATGGAGACTTCGCCGCTTCAGTTAATCACTAAATTTGTAAAATAACTTTTGTTATTTTCTCTCCCTAGTCTTTATCATTTTTTTAAAATGATTCTTGTTATCTGTGTATGTTGAAGTTGGATGCTGTGAAACTTTTCCGTCTTTGCACGTGCAGTAAGAAGATTCTCGGCAATGATGAGCATGATGCCTGTGTCTGTTGTCTCAGTGAGGCTCATGATGTCCAGGCCTGTGAGATTTCCCACGGCTTCAATCATGCTACTCAGCGACACTGCCTTAAGGCCCTGCAGAATTTCCTCATGGAACAGAATGTAGCCCACATGGAGAAAGAGCTTTAGGTGGGGAGTTCCTCTGTGCTGCAGACTCTGTCCTTGAGCTCCCACTCCTCAAAGGCTCAGGATAAATCCTTGAGGAAAACACCAGCACCATGACAGGGACCAGAGCAGGGAGAAATCTCCCCGTGCGTCGCTGCTCCTCCTGGCGCTGACTGCTGTCTCCTCATTGTCCGCTTTGGTGGTGACCCTTCCTGCCGCCCACACCCTTGCTCCTTCAGAGTTGGCCTTGGTAGTGAATACCACTGGATGGACCATGGCCAGCAACAGTGCGGCATCTCTGGGTCTCTTGACGCCCTCCTCATCATTGCAAGCCATGCAGCTACTACCACTTTTTCAGGATCTGCTGCCAGGAGGCTGTGCTGGTCCCTTGATGTCAGGACTTCTGCCTCCCACGTCAATGCTTCAATCTGTTGCGCTGACACCGGGACCTCGACTTCCCCTGCCAGCGCCGCTACCTGTTCTGCCAACCTCAGCACCACAGTTCCAGCTACTCTGCCGACACCGGGATTTTTGTCTCCCCCGGCAATGCCGCTAGGCGCTCCGGTCATGCCGGCTCCTGTTGACATTCATTTGGTGCTCTTTTCCTTTGTGGAGGCCATCTAGCACTTGGTTTCTACTTTGGGTCCAAAGACAGCAGTGTGTGGTTCCTCTTTAGAGGCGCCCGCAGTGGAGACCAAGGAGGATATTGGGAACCTAAACAAAGGAGACCCACAGGAGGGTGGCATGGTACCCCACAGGGGAAGGAAACAACTCCTGGTGGGGGACTCCATTGTTAAAAGGGTAGAACTGGGGGAGGGAGAGAAGAGGGATAGGACAAGGGCAGTAAGGACAGGGATGGGGCAAAAAGGGGTAAGGCCATCAAGAAATGGAGGGTAATGAGTACCAATGCCCGTAGTCTGGGCAACAAGCTCCCTGAACTGTTGGCCTTGATGGAAGAGGGATGCCCGGATATTGTGACAGTCACAGAAACATGGTACACAGAGAACCATGACTGGGATGTTAACATACCAGGGTACACAACCTACAGGAGAGACAGGGAGGATTGAAGAGGGGGAGGAGTAGCTCTCTATGTAAGGGCAGGGATAAAAGCAATGGAACAAAAGTGTAAACGGAGGAGAGGCACTGTGGGTCACCTTGGAGACTGGAAGAGGCACCACAATCCACACATGGGTTGTATATAGACCCCCATCTTGGGGAGGGAATGGACAAGGATATGATAGAAGGCATCCTTAGGATGGCAGAGAAAGGGGAGATATTGTTGATGGGGGTCCTAAATATGCCAGATGTTAACTGGAGCACCTTTGCTGCAGCCACATCCAAGAGTAGGGCCATTCTCGATGCCTTACAGGGGGCATGCCTCAGACAACTAGTGTCAGAACCCCCTCGGGAGGGAGCAGTCTTAGACCTCGTATTCTCAAATAGGGACATTGAGAGGATCTCTGTTCTAGAAGTGGGTAGCCATCTGGGAACAAGTGATCACCAAACAGTGTGGTTCACGATAAACTCAGCTACAGAGTCAAGCCATTCAAAAGTGAGAGTACTGGACTTCAGGAGGGCTGACTTTGTCAAAATGGGAGAGTGCCTTAGAAAAGCACTAGCAAATGGGCAAGAAGGAGGGGTGGAGCAACAATGGAGAAACATCAAAACTGCCATCACAGCAGCCGGCCCGTCGGCGCAGTGGTTGGATTTCCGTCTGCGACGCCATTGATCCGGGTTCGGGAATGGACTCAGGTCGCTGGAGGGCTGGCTGGGGGGAGAAGGATGGAGCGTCCTGGGACAGCTCTCCTTCTCCAAGGGGAGGATGGGGATGCGCACTGGCGCACGTTGACTCCTGGCGGAGGCTGGGAGCACAGCAGTGACGCCTGGGTACGGTGCTCAAGGGGGAGTGACAGACGTCGGTGTATGCCTTGACGTCAGGATATCACTCCCCACATAAAACCAGGAAAATGCTTCCTGGCTGGCCAGATGACGGTCTCTCTGTCCTCCGCTGCCGCTGATCCCATGACCGACACACCTCAGCAGTACCCCGGGCCAACAGAATAGTGCACTGGCCGCCCCACCAGTGCCTTCCCCCTCGGGAGGGGGGACCCGTCCAGCGAAGGGATACGCTGGTTACCCGGGGGGACTGCCATATGCGGTTGGTAGCTGGTGTGGGAGTCGGGGCAGGCAGTCGGGAGGGGCAATAGAGACCCAAAGGAGTGGGCAGCCAGGAAGAAGGGGAGGTACAAAAAAAAACCTGCCATCACAGAGGCAACAAGCATTTGTGTGAAGCAAATAAATCAAAATGAAAGAAAAAGCCACTGTGGTTCTCGAGGTGGAACGGAAGGTTAGGGAGAAAAAGATAGCATTTAGGAAATATAAGGAAACACAGACGGAGCAAGACAGAGAACTGTACAAGTTAAGGAAGCAGGGAAGGCAGTCAGAATAGCAAAGGCCCAAACTGAGGAAAAGTTTAAGAAGGGGGATAAAACCTTTTATAGGTACATTAGGGAGCGTAGAAAGACAAAGGGAGGGATAGTGAGACTGACTAGAATGGACAGTGGGTGGGCAGAGAGGGACAGTGAAAAAGCAGGGATACTGAACAAATACTTCTGCTCAGTATTCACAAAAGAGCAGGAGAGGGAGGTACCTAATCCGGTTAACAGAAGCACTCTGGATGGGAGGGTCGATCCCAGTCCTTTCACAGAAGAAAGGGTTCTGAAAAAACTCCTAAATCTGTAGGTGGACAGAGCAATGGGGCCTGACGGGATTCACCCCAGAATTCTAAAAGAATTAAGGGTAGAACTAGTGACACCACTGACTACCCTCTTTAACAAATCATGGGAAGATGGTGTGGTACCTGAGGATTGGAGGAGGGTAGATGTTATTCCCCTTCACAAAAGTGGGAGCAAGACAGAGGCAGAAAACTACAGACCTGTCATTTTGACCTCTGTGGTTGGGAAAATGATGGAATCACTTCTGAAGGAAAGAATTGTTGAGTACCTAGAGGCCAGTGGGGCACAGGATCCAAGGCAGCATGGATTCACAGCGGAAAGGTCATGTCAGACGAATCTAATCAATTTCTTTGACTGGATGAACAAAGTAGTAGACCAGGGAGGGGCTGTGGACATGGCCTAACTAGACTTAACAAGGCATTTGACACAGTCCCACACAAAAGATTAATAAACAAATTAGCCAGCCTGGGAGTTGGTCTCA
The DNA here is from genome assembly GCA_016271365.2 of Neoceratodus forsteri. Taxonomy (NCBI): domain Eukaryota; kingdom Metazoa; phylum Chordata; order Ceratodontiformes; family Ceratodontidae; genus Neoceratodus; species Neoceratodus forsteri. The sequence goes on along the minus strand of CM057456.1, from coordinate 1,578,846,503 downwards.
GGGTGGTAGCCTGGGTAAAACATTGGCTGGACAAGAGGACACAGAAGGTAATAGTAAACAGAGTCCACTCTGAAGAAAGGGGGTTACTAGTGGGGTACCACAGGGTTCAGTACTGGGTCCAGTCCTTTTTAATGTCTTTATAAGTGACAATGCAGAGGGACTGGAAGGAAAAGTATGCCTCTTTGCAGATGACACAAAGATCTGCAGCAGGGTTGATACACAAGAGGGTGGAAAGGATGAGAGGAATTGGCAAGGTTGGAGGAATGGTCAAATGTATGGCAGCTTAGATTCAATGCAAAGAAGTGCAAAATAATGCACCTGGGAACAAAAACCCAGGGAAGAGTACGGGGGGGGGGGGGAGTAACAATAACAAAAAAGGAAAGGGACCTGGGGGTAATCATATCAGTTGACCTTAAGGTTAACAAGCAATGTAAGATGGCAGTAGGGAGGGCTGGGGAGATCCTGGGATGTATAGGGAGAGGTATCACCAGCAGAAAACAGGAAGTTGTTACCCCTCTGTACAGACAGTTGGTGAGACCCCATCTGGAGTATTGCATCCAGTTCTGGAGACCCCATCTCCGCAAGGACATAGACAGGATGGAGGCAGCCCAGAGGAGGGCAACTAAAATGGTGCAGGGTCTGCAAGAGAAGCCATATGAGAAGAGACTAAAGGAGCTTAATATGTATACCCTTGAGCAAAGGAGGGAGAGGGAGGACATGATTGAAACTTTAAAGTACCTCTGTGGAATCAACAAAGTCCAAGAGGGTAGCATCTTTCAGAAAAAGAGATGTGCAAGAACAAGGGGACACAATTTGAAGATAGAGAGGGGATGGCTCAGGGGCAATGTGAGGAAGTATTTTTTCACAGCGAGGGTGGTGGACTCATGGAACCGCTTTCCTGAGGAGGTTGTGGGGTCTAAAACTGTGGGAGAATTCAAGAATGTATGGGACAGACATAGGACAATTCTTGTGGGGGGTAGGAAGAAAGGCTCTTGGTTAACTAGGATCTGCAGCTTATCCAATAGGTAGGGAAATGGGCAGACTAGGTGGGCCAAGTGGTCCTTATCTGCCGTCAAAGTCTGTGTTTCCAAACAGCCATGGGATTTGATGCTGAGGAGCAGGATATCACCAGGAGAAACCTAGTAGACTTTCTGGAACTACCAGACTCTCCTCCCCTTATTATTCCTCTGCTACAGCCTGTATTGGAGGATGCCACCATGGCGTCCTGGTACAGACCAGCTATGACCCCTGCTATGCCTAGGAAGGTGGACAAGCTATATTGGGCTCCCTCTGAGAAGCCTTTTTTCACAGGACAACCCCAGGCTGATTTCATAGTAATAAATGCATCCCATGATAGGTCCAAGAGGCCCCAACACCTCAGTTCCCTGCCCCCAGACAGGGAGTCGAGAAAGTTGGACCTCGTCAGTACGTGAACCTTCGCCTTCACTACTCTGGGCCTTCGATTTGCGAATTACCTGGTCCATATGGTAAAGTTTCTGAACACCCTCTGGAAGAAGGCAAAAGCAGCAGTCCAAGTCCTTCCTGAGGGTCCCCAGAAGCAGGAGATGTTCAAGGTTTTTTACACTGGGGCAGATGTAGATAAACACCTCCTTAGGTCTGCCTATGATATCTCAGATGCTTCGGCCAGGGCAGCTGCAGTGGGCATCTATGTCAGAAGACACTCTTGGCTTGGGGTCTCTGGATTTGCTAGTGATGTCCAGCAATCTATACTGAATGCCCCCTTCAGGGGTTATAAGCTCTTTGGGGTGGATGTACAGGACATCCTTACCAACCTGCAATCCTCAGAGAGGACCCTTCGGTCTGTCCACTCCCTTTACCACACCTAGCCAAAAAGTGGACAGTGGGTACCTTTTTGTCATATCACTCTCAGACCCAGATCGGGAGCCAAACAGCAGGCTGGCAAGCATAAAGGAGGAACAGCCATGCCTACCCCACCTCCACAACAGGAAAATCTCTTAAGAGGTGGAGGAGTGGCTCCCGCTGCAGGTGCCACTTCAGTCCAACTCATGGCTAGGCTCCCACCCTCCCGTACCCCAGGAGGTGGTGGTAGGTGGTTGCTTTTTCCTCCATCTTGACAGGTGGAGAGAGATTACAACAGATACTTGAGTCCTATGGCGCATTGAGCATGGACACACTTTAGAATTTCTGGAGCTGCCTCCAGATCTCCCTCCAAATCATTCTACCTGCCCTGCAGACCACGTATCGGTGCTACTTGAGGAAGTTTGCACATTGCTGCTAAAGAGGGCTATAAAACCAGTTCCCCAGGACCAGAGGAACAGGAGGTTCTATTCCCACTTCTTCCTGGTTCCCAAATCTACAGGGGACTTGAGGCCCATCCTGGATTTGTGCAACGTAAACTTCTGTATCCAGTACAAGAAGTTCAGGATGGTGATTCTGCAAGACCTGCTGCCCCTGCTACAGCAGAGGGACGGGATATGTTCCCTAGACATGCAGGACGCTTACCTGCATATCAGGGTTTGCAACCCTCATATCTCAGATTCCTGTTCCAGGGGGAGCACTAACAGTTCTGGGTGTTACCTTTTGGTTTGTCTTCTGCGCCATAGGTCTTTACCAAATGCTTAGCAGTTGTGGCTGCATCCCTCAGGAGGGAGGGACTATACGACTTCTCCTGTCTGGATGACTGTCTGTTCAAGGCTCAGTCCAGGGATCAACTGGCTCACACCAGGCAGTTGTTCCATGCTCTAGGGATCACGGTCAACTTGTCCAAGTCAGTTTTGACTCCCTGTCAGTGCCTCCAGTACATGTGAGCCATTCTGGACACTGCTCAGGGTGTAGCTTTTATGCTTCGGGAGAGGGCAGAATGCCTGATAGCTGAAGCCCAGGAACTTTATAACAACAGGTGTGTCACAACCAGAACATTCTTATGGCTGCTGTTTCTGGTGGCGGCAGCCATTGACATGGTTCCCCTGGCAAGGCTGCATTTGCAGATCCTCAGATGGACATTAAGTTCAATGGGGGATCCAGTCCAGTAGCGCTGATGGCTGAGGCGCTGGGTGCCTTACCTCGTGCCACGCTGGCGACCAGGGTTCAGGAACGAGCCAGGGGTGTTGGGAGCGGGGGGTGGGTGGGTGGTTAGGGGAGCAGGATTGAGCAGTCCCAAGGCAAGCTCTCCTTTCCGGGGAGGGATCCTGTCCCCCCCCCCCCCGTAGTTCCACTGCCCCAGGTGGAAGCCTGAGGGTAGCATAGACAGGTGGGCAGCATGGAGAGGGAGGGCGCCACGGAACCGCAGTGTTTATGTGTGTGTGGCCACGGCATGGGGCAGGGGTAAACAGGGGGGTGTGTGTAACCCCTAGATGGCACTATCCCAGGGGCTACTACCCCTGCCTGATTTGCCACTAACAGGTTGAGGGCCTGGATCCAATGGCGGGTGCCTCCACCCAGAGGTCAGGTTTGCAATAGTTAAACTTACTTGGTCCGCAGCCCTCTAGGACACTGCATGCCCTGCCTTCCCACTAGTGGCCCACACAATATATCAGAATTACCTTCACAGTATACACTTACCCCCAGGACTAGTTCCGGCACTGGGACCTCCTGTGAAATAAGATACAGTGCAACAATCACAGTACAGTACTTTAACATAGACAAATACCTCAGGAAGTATAACTTTGCTGAAACAAGCAGCTCTGATTTATTTAGGGGGATATAACAAGGACAGGGGGAAATCAGGTTAATTAGCTTATCACTTTACTATCTACCTATGGCTCTGTGCACGGGCCTATCCCTACCAGTTACTGTCCCTGGGTACCCAAGCCCTAGTGGCTAGTCCAAACCGTGGCAGCTGGTAGGGGCCCTTTCACACAGTGAAAAGAAAAATTAGTTTAAACAGTCAAGCAGTACAGTGATTCCATTTGGATTTAATGTGGCAATTCAACAGGAGCGACCCTGAATTAGTACTCATGACCTCCAAACAAGATAGGGTCCTTCAACGTCAGCAGGGCTACTCTTGAGCTCCACGAGACTCTTCACACATTTATATGGTAAAAAGAAAGTACTATACCAGGCAGGTTGCTTCTCTATCCCGATCGCAATTACTGCACAATACCCGGAGAACACACAGCAGATTCAGTTCCGACAGACCCGAGTGCAATTCAACAATTTCTTCAGTCTTCTACAGGGTGAGCCTGGTTTCTACTCTTCAGAGATCCTTTGATTCTTTTCACAGGACGGATTCAGTCCTAACAAGCAGTTACACAAGCTGCAGACCGGAACTCTGGGCCTTACACCGTTTTTGACTGAAACTGTGCACTGAAGGAGCACAGGGTTTCTTTCCCTTCACTGCCAGATCTAAACTGAAACTCCAACAGACAAAACCGGGCACTTCCTTTGAGTTCCTCCCAGTTCTTGACTGGATTGGCTGTCACTCACAATAGACTGCTGCTGTGTTGGTCCAAAAAGGCGCAAGTCTAAACTACATCTCCCAGAGTCACTGCCCATACAATCCTCTTGTGGCTGGCTCAGATTATGAGTCCAAGTTCTGATTCGTCCAAGGCACCATTTTAGAGCTAGCTTACCCCACACTGATTGGTCCAGTTCAGCAGTTCAAAACCAGAATGGGAACTAGGCAGACACAGTTCTGACTGCAAGAAAGCAGGTTAGACAAACTGTAATTTCATTATTACTGTAAATGATTTCTGGCAAACAGTTACATCTTTCAGATAGGTTCCCTTTGCACTCCTAGTGACTGCAAAAATGGAGTGAATTGGCAGCAGCTCGAGTGGTACTCAAACAGAGAAGCACACAGTCCCCCCATACAAACTAATTATGTCTGCAAGCAGACAGCTCTTAAAGAGACAGTACCAGAGGCTCTAAAAACACTCACTGATAAATGGCTTAAACGCCAAACACCATTCAGGCTTGGAGCATTCAAGCAAGCTCCTGGAAGTCTTTTGGGAACCCCCATTTGCAGGGGGGTTACACGTGGAAAAACTGGGGAGAAAATGTAGATTTGAAAAAGAAAAAGTCCATTGGGACCAACACACAGACGATCTAAAACAGAAAGTTCTAGTATCTTCGCCTATAAAGAAGGTGCTTTAGTGGTGGATGGACCCCAGCATTTGCTCAAAGAGGTTCCCTTCTTGATCCCTTCCCCCTTCAGATCCTAACCATGGGCACTTTGGGGAGGGGCTGGGGTGCGCATCTGGGGTATCACCAGACCCAAAGGACTGGGACCACTGTGGAGAGTTCCCTCCACATAAACATTCTAGAGCTGTGGGCTGTCTTGTATGGGCTGCACGTCTTCCAGGTGCACCTGTCCCTGGAACCGGACAACATCAGTGCAGAGTACTACATAAACGAGCGGTGGGGGGGGATCCACCCATGACCCCTGTACAGAGAAGTAATGAGGGTTTGGTATTCGGCTCTAGAACAAGGTCCAGAACTGTCGGCAATCCACGTTCCAGGCATCCAAAACGTCCTGGTAGACAGGTTAAAAAGGTTACAGTCCAGAATGAGTGGGAGCTGCTGACCTCAGCGGCCGAAGACCTGTTTGACAGATGGGGTTGTCCAGAGTTGGACCTTTTTGCACCCCCAGACAGTGCAAAGCTGCCACGTTTCTGCTTGCTCCAGAGACTGGAGTTTTCTGCCGAGACATGTTGTCCCTCTCCTGGAAAGGGAGGTTCCTTTACACCTTTCCTCCCTTCCCTCTGATGCAGAGGGTGTTAATAAAGCTCCAGATCAAGTGAGCCACTATAATTCTCGTGGCTCCCTTCTGGTCTCATTAGATATGGTTTCCCTTGCTACAGCAGTTGGCAGTGGTACCACCAGTACCCCTTCCCTGTGCAAGGGATTTTTGACTCAGGAGCAGGGAACCCAAGTCCATCTGCACCTCAGGTCCCTTCTTCCCTATGCCTGGCTCCTGAAAACATAGCTTTTGCAAGATTTGGATTATCCCCAAAACTGGCTAATGTCCTGGTGGGTGCCAGGAAGCCCTCCACCAGGACTACTTACTCCATGAGGTGGAAGCGCTTTGCTTTGTGGGTTGCTTCACACCACTGAGACCCTTTTACCTGTCAAGTGAATCAGATTTTAGAGCATTTGCTGTTCTTGTCAGATGTGGGACTGCAGTACTACCCTGTTAAGGTGCACCTGGCTGCTATGTCAGCTTTCTAGCTGCCTGTTGATGGCCGTAATATGGCCCAGTTCAGTGTGGCCCGTACTTTTCTGAGAGGCATTTTGCACTAGAAGCCTCCTATCTGCAGTTCTGTCTTGGGACTTAAATTCTGTGTTAGAAAAGCTGAATTTGGCTCCTTTTGGGCCAGCCGCGACCTGCCAGCTAAGCTTTCTGTTGTAGAGAGCGTTGTTTTTAGTTGTTATAACTTCTGCTCAAAGGAATTTTGAGCTTCAGTCTTATAAGTGAGCCTCCTTATATGATTTTCCACAAAGACAGTAGTATATCTTTGCATATGAATTCTGAGTCCTTACCAAAGGTGGTGTCTGAGTTTACTTTAAATCACACTCTCCACCTTCCAGTTTACTTCTTGGAGCATGCCAATCCAGGGGAACCATTGCTCCATACTTCAGATGTATAGAGAATACTCCCGATACCACAGTATGTTCACAGTATGAAGGGCTGCAGGAAGTCTTTGAAGTTTTTTTTGTTTCTTTCGCCCCTGAGAAAGAGGACGTCCCAGTTTCCAAGCAGTGCCTATCCAAATGGCTGGTTAACTGTGTTACTTTTTGTTACAGGAAGTACAGTAAGGAACTTCCTGGAGTTGTTCGTGGCCATTCCACCAGAGGCATGGCCATTTCTGTTGCCTGTTTCAGGAATGTTTCAGCTACAGAAATCTCTGCTGCCGCAACTTGGAGTACTGTCCACACTTTCACAAAACACTACAGTCTGGACATTGTCTCTAAGAAAAGGGCAGGCTTTGGCCTGGCTGCGCTTCAAGGTCTTCTTTCTTGGACCTCTAGCCTACAGCCACTCAGACTGTCTTGCCGTCAGTACTGCTTTGGACTTATTCCGTAGGTGTGACCTGATGAAAAAGATTTCCTCAAAGAATATAGAACAGTTACATAAGAACTTACTGAAGCAGCAGATCTTCGAAAGAATCTCTTTCATCAGGTCATGCCGTCCCACCCACCATCTCCCTAGGTCTGAGTTTATCAGCATCTGTCTCTCTTTGTCCAGGACAGGCTGCCTTCTGTTCGCTACGTTTTTTTGTGGCAGGAACCTCTAGCTCTCCCTCGGTTTCCAGTAGGAGGCCCTTTGCAGATGGTCTCCATCAGGGAACTGAGGCGGTTGCGGGGCCACCCACATTTATATAGAGTGTGGATGTCAGCATATGACATTGTCGTGGGTGGCCCCCTTGAAGACTCCTAGCAAAAAAAGTGTCTGTGTGGTCCTGGTGCCTGGCAGGTATAGTTCCATAGGTGTGACTCAATGAAAGAGATTCCCTTGAAGATCTACTGTTACGGTTAAGTTCTTATGTAATTGTTCTTTTTAGGCTGGTGTGAAGGTGTGGTGAAAATGTTTTGCACTGCTTTGTGGGAGGGCTGCTTTGTTTTCTGATCTTGGGACTTCCAGCCCTAGGATGGTGAAGCTTAGGGGTGTGCAAGTATCTACTCACAAGCATTCAGTGAGCATTGTACTCATATATATCAGGGAGCCAAAATATTTGAGTGCTGGTTAATCGGCATTTGCTCCAGTCATAGGTTAACAATATTAAAGAACTTCTAAACCTCCCTAGGTGACCGAGACTAGTCAAAAGCTTTTTACAATCTAAAAGCACACATGAATCCTTCGCAAACAATCTGTATTTTCAGTTTTTGTTTTGTGTATTTACATCCAAGCTTGTATTCGATTGTCTGTTGCTTTGCTTCTATGTCCTCTGTGATCACCGCAGTGGAGATATGTGTGTGTGTATGAGTCTGTGTCTGTGTCTAAACCAAGCCCTAGAAGCACACAGTCAGAAGGTCATATACAGTCTTATCGTCCCCTAGTGGTACCCAGGTCTGGAGGGACTATTTCACCTCAGTTTTATAAAAAATGCTATTATATTGTTAATTTATGTTTTTTCTTGAAATTTTCCCTTGGTACTCATTTTATAAGTGCAGTAGGACACTACAAGGTGTTGGTAGGGTTGACATAAATGCACTCACAAAGGCTGAAGGCACTGTGCTTGCAGCCACATGCCTTACTACACGCTGGGCGTGAATTTATGTTACTGCTGCTAACACTGTTGTGCCTTATTGCTGGCTTGAAAAGAGTATCCGTACTGTTGTGAACTACTAGGTGGTAGCTACCCTACAGTTCTTCCCTACTCTGTATAATTGTATCTCCCCCCTCTTTTTACTGGCTTCTCTTCAGTATGGTGCCAGATGACCTGGGTTAGTCAGGAGAGCATTCAAATACTATACTGCACTCCCCCCAGATTTTCTAGTCTGACAGTTACCTGTGTGTCTGCTATCTTGGAACTCACCTGCTCTCACAAACCAGCTCCTCAGCTTGCATAATGTAATGTTATGGGCAGACTGGATGGGCCTTGCGGTCCTTATCTGCCGTCAACTTCTGTGTTTCTATGTTATACCTGTAAATGTAGAGGACCCCATACCCTCCCCGTTTCTTCTGGATTAGCTTACATCGTTTTATTTATATTTTTTTGTGCTCACACCCCCTTCATCTCTGCAACTCACCATCGGGGATGTGGCGGGGGGGCACAAATCCCAGCACAGTCCTTGGCCCCATCCTGCCTCGGATTACCCTGCTGGGCAGGGAAGCGGGAAGAGGGACTACCCCCACTTGTGCCACATGTCAGGCCTCCGACTGACCCGGTCTGTACCTCCCCCCGCCAGCCCCATAGCCAGGCAAGCTGTGGGGCCATTTTCCTTTTTTCTTCCCGCTACCCCTGAGGACATAGGCAGTCGAGGGGGTCCGTGGAGAAGGCACATCTTGAGACGTGACACCTCTCTGGACCCTGGCCAATGTCCTCCCTTCCCATGTGGCGCCCCGCTTCACCTCCACCCGTGTGCACCCAGGTGTCGAAATTACAGCGAGAGCGGCATCCCTCCCTGGAGGAGGAGAGCACCCCTAGGGTGCTCAATCCTCCGAATCCGGGTCACCAGTGTTGCGAGTGGTAGTGCTACCACTGTACCGACAGGCTGGCCATTAACTTATGTCTTAATTCTACATATACCTTGCTTGTAGTTTGTTTGTTTTTTTAGTACATAAGTTACTTAATAACTTGCAGTTTTATTAATGTAACAAGTAAAAAGAATAAGAAAACAAGCTGGGTGGCCTGCTGGTGCTACGGTAGCACTACCGGATGCGGCGATGACGACCTGTACTCAGAAGAAAGCATGGTGCATCAGAGGGTCAGCCGGGGGGGGGGGTTGGATGAGTGTCCCATGGACAGCTCTCCACCACCGTCGGGGAGGGTTGTGGTCTTCCTGCATACTAGTAACACCCAGTGGAGACTGGTTATCCAGCAGCCAAGACCACTGGGCAAACACCATGGATGTCTGTGGGATGGGTGCGGAAGCACGCCTGTCCTGCACTGATGTCACTGTGCGTTCGCATCTCCTGCAGAACCAAGCAGAAAACCCCTGATCACAGAGCACCATGAAGCCCCTGGCAGCCTCCCAAATGACGCTCCTGGCGTAAGCCTCGGCTAGGACCTTAGTGGATTTCAGTCTCTCTTCGGGGCCATGCCATAAGGGGTGTTACAGGCCATCCAGTCTGGGCAGACTGGAAGGGGATGCCGGGAGAGTGAGTCCAGGTGCCAAGGTGTTGGTAGTATTGACATAAATGCACTTGCAAAGGCTAAAGGCACTGTTTTAGCGGCCATGTGCCTTACTACACACTGGGCATGCATTTATGTTACAGCTGCTAACACTGTTGTGCCTTATTGCTGGTTTGAAAAGTCTATCCATACTGCTGGTGGCGGGCTCCAGTATGTGCGTAATTGTGCACCGGTGCCAGTCAACATCCACCTGCTGCCCTTCTATCTATGGTCACCCAGGTGGCAGTGTATTAGCGGGGAGTGAAAGCCTCCCTCCCTCCCCAGAGGAGAACATCTGCTGTGAAACTCCATTCTCCTCCCCCCAGTTGCCCCCAGTGTCACTGGCTCACTCACGAACCTGGGTTACCGGGATTGCGAGTGGTAGCACTACCATTGTGCCAACAGATCAGCTCCACAATAACTGTTTTGTATGAAAATGAATGTCATACATCCTGATTGGTCAGAAACTCCTGAAGGGACTTGCAAACCTAAAAGTGGCTAAGGCCATGGGACTGGACGGGATACACCTAAGGGTGCTAAGGGAACTCAGGGAGGAGCTTGCTACGCCACTGATGGCCTTATTCTACAACTCTCTGGAGACAGGAGAGGTACCAGAGGACTGGAGGAGAGCAGAGATAATTTCTCTCTACAGGAGTGGAAGCAGGGAGGAGGCTGGCAACTATAGAGCAGTCAGTCTGACATCAGTGGTGGGAAATTAATGGAAACCCTGCTAAAGGAAAGGCTAGTGGAATATGTTGAATCCTGCAGGTTAGAAGACCAAAGGCAGCATGGATTCATGGGGGAGATCATGCCAGATGAAACTGATCGAGTTCTTCGACTGGGTGACCAGCGAAATAGATCCAAGGAAGGGCAGTGGATGTGGCCTACCTGAACTTAGCAAGGCCTTTGGCACTGTGCCCCAGAGGAGACTGATAATGAAAGTGAAAGTTCTAGGGGTAGGACACAAAATGGTAAACTGGGAAAAAAATGGGTACCTTGATTGGTGACAGAGAGTGGTGGTAAATGGCACACACACTAACGATGTGAGAGTAATCAGTGGAGTACTGCAGGGCTCAGTACTGGGACCGGTCCTCTTCAATGTCTTCATGAGTGCATTGCAGAAGTGTTGGGAAGAAAGGTATGTCTTTCTGCAGATGACACCAAAATATTTGGGAGAGGGTGGAGGTAATGAGTAGAAACCTTAGAAAACCTAAGGAGTGGTCAAGGGTAGGGCAGCTTGGGTTCAGTGCCAGAAAGTGCAGAATTATGCACCTAGGGCATAAAAACCCAGGAACCGAGTATAAAATGGGGGGGGGGGGCAAGGGTACGGTTGGTCATTAAGCAGGAAAGAGACCCTGTGGTTATAATATCGTAAGGTAGCAGACCAGTGTGACAAGGCAGTTGGCAGGGCCAGTGGGATGCTGGGGGCACAGGCATCACTAGTGGGAGGAGGGAGGTGATGTCACTGTATAGGTCATTGATGAGACCCCACCTGGAGTAGTGTCCAGTTCTGGAGTCAGCATTTCAGAAAGGACATAGCCAGGGTGGAGGTAGTCTAGAGGATGGCAATTAAAATGGTGTAGGGGTTGAACGAGGAACCCTATGAGACGAGACTGCGGGATCTCAACATGTCTACCCTAGAGGGAGGGGGACAGGATAAAGACCTACAAGTACCTCACAGAGGTGCACAGGGTACGGGGGGAGTGAGTTTCAAGTAAGGAGGTACACCAGAATAAGAGGGCATGCAGTGAAACTGGAAGGGGGGGGAGTTTAGGAGGGATGCGAGGAAATACTACTTCACTAAAAGAGTGGTGGATGCCCGGAACAGTCTGCCAGCCAAGGTAGTGGGGGAAAAAACAGTGGGGGACTTCAAGCATAAATGGGATAAGCATAGGGAAATACTGGTAAATAGGGAGGGTTGTTGGAGACCAGTTAGGGTCTGCCGAGACAGAATAGGCAGGGAACATCAGGGCAGAGTGGACAGGATAAGTGGTCTTTTTCTGCCGACAAATTCAGTGTTTCTGTGTTTAAGACATATGTTTATAGGGCAACATCCAATGAATTTTGGATTGCTTTCAGCAACCAGAACACAGCACAGAACGGATCAGTGCCTCCCAGAACTATTCCTGATTGCCATCACAAACATGGCTTCTGCCTTTACTCAGTAAAAAACTTCACCTGAGCCCTAAAAAGAAAGAACTGCGCTGAACCTGTAAGCCACTTTGTACTGTAGAGGCTGTTTAAAGGAAAAAAATACATGGTTCCAACCCTTTTATTGTTTCATTGTTACTGTTCTTTAAGTACACTCAATGTTTTTTTTTTCTGATTTATACACTGTTAGTAGGTACCATTTTTGTACTTGATAACATAAGTTATGTGCCTTTCAATTGCACACTTCAATAATAGAACACAGACCCATTGTGCCAACAATATAAGAGGCTTAGCAAGGACATAAATTACATCTTAAAGTTCTACAGTATAGAATAATGCATGGGAGGGTGTGTATAACAAGGATTTTTCTGCACACCCAAGTTGTGGGGGATACCTAACAAACCATCAGAATGAAGCTTGATTGATTTATTATGGTATTCCACACCAGTGTGTGTAAAATATCTGAGCCCTCGCTCATTTCAGATAACTGGTATGAAAGGAGGAGTTGGTTGGTGTTTTTAATTATTTGTTTATCCCTCATAAATGAGTAGCCCTCTTCTGGTGGCAACCCCCAGCCTTTGTCGCCCACCATCCCGGGTCTTACCACATCTATCTACTTACCACTATAGGTGAGTGAGTGCTATGGATGATGTAGTGGTGCCTGCAGGGTCACTGGCCTATCATCCTACTGCTCGGGATTTTCCTCAGTTTTCCTCCCTGTCTCTTGGGTCAGCAACGCGTGCTATGACAACATACTTAGTGCCAGTGCCCGACCCTTCGAGGGGCATCCACTAATGCTGTGACACCCACTCAGAAGCCGTGACACCACTCATAAGCATTGACGGCCATGCCGGTGTGCATGCCTAGAGTCATGGCTTCAGATTTCAGATTGATATTTCTTTACATTAAAGTGCTTGTTTTCACTTAAGAGTGTTTAGTAAGTTTAGGTGACTGCCAGCTTTTTTAGGAATACTACTGTGTCACTTTGTATGAAAAGTGAAATACTTGGTCATGCTAGAGTTTACTGGTGTCTCAGCGCTATACTGATAACATGACTGCGTGTCTGGCAGCAGCTAAACAGGCAGGTCGTTCTTAGAATAAAAATAACTAGAAATTCACAATTCTATCAAAATAGAGCAATATACCAACTATCAGACCCCTGACGGCAGCAGGCAGTACTGTGTAAGGTAATGTTTGAGTAATCACACAAGAAGCTGAAATTGTGCCTTTAAATGTTTCTTTTCTCTTCATAATCCCTCCTTACACACATACACAAATAAAAAAGTTAAGTACTACTCAGTTTTGTTTTCTGGTGATCCTTTGCGAACCATGAAAAAATTCCCTCTCCTGTCCTTACTGGCTTGCCAGGGAAATCCCTGCTGCTTACTCTGCTACAGATAAGATGTAGTCTCTAGCTCCATATGAGACTTTCTGGTGTGCATGCGTGTGCATGCATTTTATCACTGGAATTCTGCAGAGATTTGAATTCCTGTGTTCCATGATAAACATTCCATCTATGGAATTTGTGGAAAGACAGGTGATTAACTGGTGGGGAGAAACTACCTTTTACTAGTTACTGTTAACAAAATAAAATATCTCTTTTTAATTAATAAAAAGTTAATTTTTTTCCCCTCAGGTTACCCATTTTATCAGCGCAATAAGGCACTCCAGGGTGTCAGTTTTTATTTGATAAATGCACCTCCGGGTGCTGAAGGCATTCAGCATAAATGTCTTGTGCCACACAGCTGACCTGGGGCATGATTATCACATAAGCACATAAGAGCTCATATCCAGTTGTTTACTACTGCTTAAGTATTTGAATGTATTACTTTTTTGCTGTAAACATCTCATTGCTCCTTTTATTTTGTACTCTTCCCCCCACACATGAAAACGATCCTTGGCTCAGTGTGCCTTCCTGGCCAAAACGTATAAAGCAGTCAATAAAAGTTACAGTGCTCCAGGGCTAACACATAATTTGGGGGGTTGGGGGTTCTTGTTTCATTTACAGCCAAATTATGTCCCATTCCTAGCCAAGCTTTGGTAACACAGAGTAATTCAAAAAGAAGTTATTAAATGATTGCTGGACCTGGGAATCGTACTGGTATGCTTCAGTGGTGGAGGGAGCAGAAGGACCAGTGAAAATGCTGAATTAATGGCTGAACACGTCCTGGTAGCTATCAGCAGTATTGAGCCTGTGTCCAAACCTCTGTGGTTACATCAGATACAGTACCTCCAGGGAGCTACAGGATCACCATGGGCCATGTAATACCACAGATTTACTGCAGAAATATTTTAGATGAGGGGCTGTGCAGTTGTGAACACTTGGTCACGGTATCTTGGTGTATATGATTTTAGAGGGACACCGTCTATAAAAGAATTCAGAAAATGCTTTTCAAAATTTCAGTTTATGTTGTTGAAAACCACTACTAGTCCCAGGCTCTGGTAGAATGGGAAGGGAACAGGCAACATTTGCTGGGCTATGAAACTGCAAACGGATACTAGACCATTAAAATGTTGTTTGCAATTTTCTGTTGTATGATAGATTGTACTTTTTAAATGTAGTTAATAGTTCTGCTGATTTACTGTAAAACCAGTACTAAATGAAACCTGAAATGTTCAAAAACTATAATTATTTTCATCCCTCATCTTTGATATGCAAGATTTCTAGTTTTATGTTGAAACTACAGACTCATTTTTTGTTAATTTTGTTTTAGTGCAACAACCAGACCCAAATCAGCCAAAGCCCGAAGGAGCTCAGATGCTGCCCATGAGGGGGGAACAGCTGGGTGTAGTGACCAACTGGCCACCTTCTCTTGAAGCTGCATTGCAGAGATGGGGAACCATTTCTCCTAAAGCCCCATGCCTGACCACTATGGACACAAATGGAAAACCACTCTACATTCTCACCTATGGTATGTGTTTGTTACACTGTGACTCATGCTATAAAATGGAAGAGTTTGGAACTAGACGTTTATAGCTCGGGTATTGACTCAGTAACTACCTGAATGGCAAGATCTGACAGTGTTTTGACACTGGGGGGTAGGCAGCATTCATTTGACTGAGCAAACTGGTTTTAGGTCACAGCCGGGTTACAATTTATTCTTTGGGAATTGGCTTGGTGTGGAATGGTCATTGCAGCACTGAGCAGTAGAATCAGACTGCAGGTCATCTTTAAAATTTAATTTTAAAATGTTCATTCCATGCTGCTTTTTTAATTGCAAACTTGAGATGAGTTTAATTACATAAAGAGGCTTATATTGATAACTTGAAGGCATACCGAGTAAGGCGAAAGGACTAAAAATGAACTGAGCAAAACCTTTGTTATTCTTACAGTATTTTAGTGTGAACTATCTGTAATAGCAGTCAGTGGGCTTTAAACATGGCATGTTGTGTGAGAGAGAAAGACTTGATTTCCTGCCTTGGGTTCATGGAATCTTAAAGTAGCAGTGCAACAAAATTAGGCTAAAAATTTGACCCTACCCTTTTTTCCACTATAAAAGATTCTGGGCATCTTCCAGTTTTATTTGGTTGTAAAATTTTCTAATTCCGACAAAATTTGAGTATTGTATAAACATTTTAATTTATTTTTTTCTCAAGAAAAAAGTTGGCTGCCACATTTTGCATAGAAATAGCATTGTAGACCTGGCAAGGGTTTGTACCAAAAAAATAAAAAAAGACTCATAGGAGGTACCTAGACAAGTAAATTTGACAGGTAAGGTAATATTTTTCTTAATTGTAGCTGAAATAAGCTTTTTTGGAAACACATTTTTTGTTGCACTGATGCTTTAATGCATTGTGATCGCAAAATGGTCAGGCGTGGGGAGTTGGTGATTGCTGCCAGCGATATGGGGCACACTTTACAGGCCGAATCAGAATTGCATTGATGCATATTATTAGTGGAACTTGTGTGTACCCACTCCCTCCCCAGCAGATGGGTACACACAGTGTAGCCTACAGTAACCTTACAGGTATACAAATTGTTCCCACCCATGATTAACAGCGCCAAGCCATCTGCTAACACCCTGTCTGAGAGCACTTAGTACATTCTTCCATGTGATGGGGACCTACAGTGGGCTAGTTGATGAGTGAAGAGCAAGCAGAAAGATCTAAATCAAAATGGGGAGGTTGGGGGTACAAAAATAGCATAAAGAACATTATGGCTTAGCCCCCAGTTGCATACTGTGACCCTTAGCAACTCACTTAACTTCCTTGTGCTCCCAGGTCGCACCTAGAAACAAGATCCGGCTTAATGTGGCTTGCCTGGTTAAACAATTTCCCCTTTCCCCGTATGTTTTATAATCTTAAAAGGGGAACTCTGTTGCATACTGTAATAATGTGTTCACAGTTTAGCAGTTTGTACACAGAGACTAACAAAAGGTTGATCAAATTAAAATGATGCACTGCCTTTTTCCACAAAACAAAGCTAAATGTAAACCCCACAGCTAGCAGTGAAACCAGTGAACCAGAGGAGTGGCTATCTCTGCAAAGCAGTGTGAATAGATGGAGATTAGTGCCCAAGAGGTGGATAAGCAGAAAAGGGGCAAAATTCAGCAGACGGGCAGACAGCAAGGAGAACCAGGGATAAATGACAACCAAGGAAGGGGCTGGAGTAGAACAGTGAGACAGTCTAGGGAGGTCAAATCATGGAAAGCCATGTGTGCAAATGCCAGGAGCCTTAGCAACAAGATGGAAGATCTGGAGGCTGTCATGGTGCAGTCAGACCTGGACATTGTGGCCATCACTGAAACCTGGTGTAATGATAACCACGACTGGGAGATGGCCATACCTGGCACACAACATATTCAGAAGAGACAGAGCAGGCAGGAAGGGAGGAGGAGTGGCACTCTATGTGAAAAATGACATAAGGGCCACAGAGATCCAGGAGGAACAAAATGGGGGAGAGATACTGTGGGTTAAGCTGAAAAGGAAAATGGGGACAGCCATCCGCACAGGTGTGGTCTATAGACCCCCAGCCCAGGAGGAAGAAACAGATAGGGAGCTGATGCTAGACATCCAAAGGATCGCAGACCAGGGTGAGGTAGTACTGGTTGGAGACCTCAATATTCCAGATGTGGACTGGAGCATCCCAGCAGCAGCATCAACTAGGAGCAGATTTATCCTGGACTCCCTTCAGGGTGCCTTCCTCAAGCAACTGGTCATGGAACCAACTCGGCAGAAGGCAATACTGGACCTTGTGCTCACAAACAGGGACAATGTGATGGGGTAACAGTGGGGGCACCTGGGAAACAGTGACCACCAGTCATTGTGGTTTGAAATCACAGAAAGAGCAGAACCAAACCACACAAAAACACGATCCTGGATTTTAGGGGCAGACTTTGGGAAAATGGGGAGATACTTGAAAGAGGCATTAAGGGAATGGGACAGGAATCAGGGTTGAGGAACAGTGGGCAGTATTTAAAATGGGATTACAAGAACAACAGAATTATGTATTAAGCTAGGTTAGCAAGAGGAAAGGAAGAGGAGACCATTATGGTTTTCCAAAGAGGTAGCAAAGAAAGTGAAAGCAAAAATATTGCATTCAGGCAATACAAAAGACACAGGCAGAAGGGATAGGGAGAAGTACCAGGAGAAGCAAAGGAGGTCAGTAAGGGAAGCCAAAGCTCAGACAGAAGAACACATTGCAAAAATCAGTGGGTAGAGGGGACAAAACCTTTACAGGTACATAAGTGAAAAAGAAAGACAAAGGGAGGGATAGTGAGACTGAAGGGGAGGATGGGGCGCGTGGAGGATGACAACAGTAAAGCTGACATACTGAACAGGTATTTCTGCTCCAGTCTTTACTGAGGAAGAGGAGGTAATGGGTCTGAAGGGTACAAAGGGGTGAGAATGGTGCAGAAATGGACACAAGTCCTTTACACGAGAAAGGGTCCTGAAGGAACTGGAAGTAATAAGAGTTGATAAACTAATGGGGCCAGATGGGGTGCACCCAGGGTCCTTAAAGAACTAAGAGGTGGTGGCTGAACCTCTGGCTATCCTGTTTAGCCGATCACTGGAAACAGGGAGGTACCCAAAGACTGAGGACAGCAGATGTAGTCCCCTTATACAAAAGTGGAAACAAAGAGGAAGCAGGAAACTACAGACCAGTCAGCCTCACCTCGGTAGTGGAAAGATCATGAAGCACTACTGAAGGAGAGATTGGTGGAACATCTGGTTGTCAGTGGACTACAGGACCCAAGGCAGCGTGGTTTCACCAGGGGAGGTCATGTCAGACCAACCTCATTGAATTTTTGACTGGGTGACTAGGAGTGGATCAGGGGAGGCGGTGGACATGGCCTGTCTGGACTTCAGCAAGGCCTTTGACACTGTGCCACATAGAAGACTGTTACACAAACTGGGGAATATGGGTGGGCAGGACAGTAGTGTGGTGGGTAGGTAACTGGCTGGGTGGCAGGACACAGAGGGTGGTGGTAAATGGCTGTCACTCCACAGAGGGAAGAGTGACCAGTGGGGTACCACAGGGATCAGTGCTGGGACCGGTCCTATTCAACATCTTCATCAGTGACATGGCGCAGGACCTAGAAGGCAGAATTTCACTGTTCGCTGATGACACAAAGCTCTGTAACAGAGTAGACACACCAGAGGGTGTAGACAGAATGAGAAGCGACCTCAGAAACTTGAAGAATGGTCAGGGGTTTGGCAGCTGAAATTCAATGCAAAGAAGTGCAAGATAATGCATATGGGGCACAATAACCCTGGCACAATATATCAGTTGGGGGGTGAGGATATAGCATGCACCAAGCAGGAAAGGGATCTTGGGGTTATCATCTCTGATGACCTCACAGTAGGGAAACTGTGACAAGGCAGCAGCTAAAGCAAATAGGATGCTGGGATGTATAGGCAGGGGCATTACCAGCAGGAAAAGGGAGGTCATAATTCCGCTATACAAGACACTAGTGAGGCCCCACCTGGAGTACAGTGTACAGTTCTGGAGACCATACCAACGTAAGGACATAGACAGGGTAGAGAAGGTTCAGAGGAGGGCAACAAAGATGGTGCATGGATTGCATCACAAGTCCTATGAAGACAGGTTGAAGGAACTGAACATGTACTCCCTGGAGGAGAGGAGGGAGAGAGGGGATATGATAGAGACATACAAGTATCTTACAGGGAGGAACAGGGTGCAGGAAAACACTATTTTTAAGCGAAAAAGATGTTCCAGGACTAGAGGGCATGGGATGAAGTTGGAGGCAGGACGATTCAGAGGAAACATGAGAAAGAATTTCTTCACAGAACGGGTGGTGGACAAGTGGAACACCCTGCCAGAGGAAGTGGTGGGGGCTGAAACAATCACAGGATTTAAGAATGCATGGGATAGACATAAAGGAATTCTGGAGGTCAGGGGTAAGGTACAACAGACTTCTAGGAAAACAAACTGAACTTACAAGCTCAAATCGGCAGACTGGGTGGGCCTTAGGCCCTTATCTGCCGACACTGTCTATGTATCTATGTATGTATCTATGTATGACGATAATATTTTAATCATACACAAGTAGAGGCCACCAGATGAAAATATGGGAGAAAACTAGGAAAACCCCTCATTAAGATTTCCTGTCAGTATTTCACTGCAAGTGTTTAATTTGGTCGTGAGCCAAAGCCAAAACCTATGTTTAAATATACAGTAAATGTAGAAGCATAAACCACAGGATGCAGTTTTATAGTGTTTTACAAGTAATTTTTATACAGTGCCTATATTTGGGGATTATAAGACCAGTGCTGAAGCTCCATGCTTTGTTAAAAAATGTTAAGCACTTGGGTTGCTTAGGCTGTTAATGGTAACCTAATTAAACTTTTTTTATAGACATCTACCTCTCCAGCTGTGAGTCATTTACTTTAACTGGTCTCTAATTACTATAATAAACACAGCATGGTATAGCATTCAAAGAATCGGTGTTTCTCAGAGTTTATCTTCTCCAGACATTCTATACTGAGAAGAGTCTACTTTGATATTTAATAAGAATGCTTCCTCCTGTGAATAATCTGAATTAGGTAAAGCACGTCCACTTGAGTCATCGATTTTAACAGAATATCCCCACCCCCTCCCAAGATTTGCCAGATCTCCCTTGCCTGCCTCCACCCTGATGTTTGGGGTTACCACAGTAGCATCCCTCCTCGAAATGGGAGACCAGGACAGATGCGTGGCTAAGTTCAGAGCCAATGCCGAAGTGGCTCCATGGTCGATCAGCAGTGGGGTGTGAATTATGCAATAAGGCATGACAGAGTGTGCGTTATCATGGGATACCAGCACGACTTAGGAAGGGTGACATGCCTTTCAAACCCTAGAAGTGCTGTTATCCCACTATTATGCCCACCCTGGAGTGCCTTATTGTGATTATAGAAAAAGAGTCAGAAAGTTAAGTATTTCTGATCTGTGCTGTTGTGCTCAAATAATGCAGTCATGTGATCACATCTGACCAAGCACAGCTCTTGGTTTCCCTTATCCATTTTACGGGGCTTGGAAGTCCATCCCGTCTCTCCCCAGGAGCCAAGCACCTCACATCCGCGATGTACACAGGCTCCAGCCAGGCTGCATTTGGGATTCCAGGGAGAGCACGCAAACCCCATTCACCATTGCACAGCCACTGTGCCTCTGGGTCTTCCCGTAATGGTATAAGCAAAAATGCCAAGGTGGCCACCAGGCCAGTTTTGAACCGGTTCATCCATTTTTCAGGGTCCTTATTAGGCATGGGTGGGTACTGGAATACCTGACCCAAAATGGTACCCATGGGTTCCTCTAGACTACCCAAAATTACCCTAGTGAAAAATGGGTAGTAGGTTCTACCGCCCCTCTGACTGTCTTTCAGACATTAAGGTTGGAGTCTGATGTCAGTTCATCCTCCCCAACTGGGGATTCACAGCCTATTCCACCCTCTGGCACTGTCCCTGTGGTGACTCAGCCATCGGCGCAAAGGCATCGTATCGATGTCATAGCTGTTCCAGTGCCTGCTGCCATCGATGCCTGCCCTATCAGCATTTCTAGCTGGTCCATCATCGACATTTCAGTTTTCTGTACCTGCTGTTGTGCCAGGTCCAGACAGGCCGCTGTTGACCGGACTCCTGTTGTTGGCTCCTCCTCAGCTGTCTCCCCCTCCCATCGACCCTCAACCAATAACTGTCAATACTGACAACAAACTCAAATATAATCCAGAATACAGAGAAAGAGATTATAGATGTGATTGACTCAATCCCCGATCTGTCCTCTTGCTGGGAGGAGAGTATCAAAAACACGACCATACATTTCCGGTAGGTATTCAGCCAGTAAAGCTGGTGAGCGAAAATAGAGAATTCTGCATTTCCATGCATATTCTGTCCAGAATGTGGAGGAAGTAATTTTAATGGCTCGCTCTGCTGTCTGTGTCCAAAGGGTGGGGGAGATGGTAAGACCTAACTCTGAGTTCCATCTCTCTAGGATGGATAATGTTGACTCTTGAGTTAGGTCTCTGAGTCCCTTGTAGATGTTCCCTACCAAGTGCTCTCCTAATTGGCCTTTTATAGTGTCTATGAATAGTTTCAAATTTAGGTTCATGGGGTTAGTATTCTTGCTTCTATATTCCTTTTCCTTAAAATATAATTTCGTATTTGTAAATGTAACCCCCCTGCAAATGGGGGTTCCCAAAAGACTTCCAGGAGCTTGCTTGAATGCTCCAAGCCTGAATGGTGTTTGGCATTTAAGCCATTTATCAGTGAGTGTTTTTAGAGCCTCTGGTACTGTCTCTTTAAGAGCTGTCTGCTTGCAGACATAATTAGTTTGTATGGGGGGACTGTGTGCTTCTCTGAGTACCACTCAAGCTGCTGCTAATTCACTTCATTTTGCAGTCACTAGGGTGCAAGGAACCTATCTGAAAGATGTAACTGTTTGCCAGAAATTATTTAGAGTAATAATGAAATTACAATTTGTCTAACCTCTTTCTTTGCAGTCAGAACTGTCTGCTAGTTCCCAATCTAGTTTTGAACTGCTGAACTGGACCAATCAGTGGAGGTAAGCTAGCTCTAAATGGTGCCTTGGACGAATCAGAACTTGGACTCATAATCTGAGCCAGCCACAAGAGGATTGTATGAGCAGTGACTCTGGGAGATGTAGTTTAGACTTCAGCACCTTTTGGACCAACAGCAGCAGTCTATTGTGAGTGACAGCCAATCCAGTCAAGAACTGGGAGAAACTCAAAGGAAGTGCCCGTTTGTCGGTTGGAGTTTCAGTTGAGCTTTAGCATTGAAGAAGGAAGGCCCTGTGCTTTTTCAGTGTGCAGTTTTAGTCAAAAACGTGTATGAGGCCCAGAGTTCCGGTCTGCAGCTTGTGTAACAGCTTGTTAGGACTGAATCCGTCCTGTAGAAAAGAATCAAAGGATCTCTGAAGAGTAGAAACCAGGCTTACCCTGTAGAAGACTGGAGGAATTGCTGAAAATTGCAATCGGTCTGTCAGGAACTGAATCTGCTGTGTGTTCTCCGGGTATTGTGCAGTAATTGCGATCGGGATACAGATGCAGCCTGCCTGTATAGTGCTTTCTTTTATATGGATGTGTGAAGAGGCTTGTGTACCTCAAGTGAGCCCTGCTGACATTGAAGGACCCTATCTTATTTGGAGGTCGTGAGTACTAATTCAGGTCGCTCCTGTTGAATTGCCACATTAAATCCAAATGGAATTACTGTACTGCTGACTGTTTAATTCTCCTTTCTCTGTGTGAAAGGGCCCTACCAGCTGCCTCGGTTTGGACTAGCCACTAGGCTTGGGTACCCAGGGACAGTAACTGATAGGGATAGGCCTGTGCAGAGAGCCATAGGTAGATTATTAGAGTGATAAGATAATTAACCTGATTTCCCTGTCCTTGTTATATCCCCCTAAATAAATCAGAGCTGCTTGTTTCAGCAAAGTTATACTGCCTGAGGTATTTGTCTATGTTAAAGTACTGTACTGTGATTGTTGCACTGTATCTCATTTCACGGAGGTCCCAGTGCCGGAACCAGACCTGGGGGTAAGTGTATACTGTGAAGGTAATTCTGATATATTGTGTGGGCCACTAGTGGGAAGAAAGGGGGGTTGCAGTGTCCCAGAGGGCTGTGACCAAGTTAGTTTAACTATTGCAAACCCTGACCTCTGGGTGGAGGCACCCGCCATTGGATCCAGGCCCTCAACCTGTTAGTGGTAAATCAGGCAGGGGTAGTAGCCCCTGGGATAGCGCCATCTAGGGTTACATCTTGGAGGCTCACCGCTGGGATTGTGTGTCCTCTAGTGGCCATATTCTGAACCACTGTTAAGAAAAAATGGGTACCCGACAGAAGTGGCTGTGCACGGCTGGTGGAGTGGTGTACTGGGAGGAGATCGACCCCCAAAATGCTATGCTTATCCTGGACATCCCCTGGGTATCAATACGGACACTGTGCAGGGAGTACTTTCAAGGTGGAAGGTTTACAAAACCCTGTGGTGGTGGGTCGGCATGCTAAATCTGTCACCCACACTTTCCTGCCCTAGTAGAGTTTAGGATCCCATAGATAGCTCCAAAGTGCCACAGACCATTACCCCAGAGGGAGCCCTCACTGCTTGAGAGTGATAACTAAGGACAGTAAAGACCTGGGGAATCAGCCCCCACCACTATCTGAAACTTTTGAGGAGAAATTTGCTGAATGGTTGCTGGGAGGGGAAAACTGTGGAGGACTTGAAGAAACTATTCTTGCCACCTGGGGTGTTCTCCCCAACACCCTCTCCTGCTCCAGTGCCGTAATGGTGGCTGAACCAATGCAGACTCCTATTTCTGCACCTGCCATTAGTCACGACTCTTACGAAGGTTGAGGATCTTCTCTGGCACCCTCCCACCCCAAGGGAGGATGACTGGGAGACCTGGATAGATCGTTGCCCCCAAGTGCTAGAATGGCAATGCTCGAAAGGTGATAAGTGAAGAGGGTTAGTGAGAGCCTCCGAGGTCCTGCCCTGGCTACCATCCGTGCTAAGCGGGACCAGTAACCCTGAAGCGACTGCACAGGCCTATCTTGAGGCCTTGGAGAATGTATGGGAGCCCAGATTCTGATGAGGACCTATGGTGGAGGTAAGAAATGCACAACAGTACCAAGGGAGTTGTTGTCCGTGTATGTCTCGGCTGGAAAAATTGTTGCAGAATGCCTCAGAAAGGGTGGTTGCCAGCGATTGAACTGGACCCGAACCAGACTGGACAGAACTCAAGTCTGCCCCTTCTCAGAACTGCTGCCCAGTTACGCCTGGCAAATCGACTGGAACTCCTGCACCCTCCTATGATGAGTTAATGAGAGAAATTGAGGAGTTGAGAAAGGCGACCTAGGAGGTACCTGCACCAACAGCTGTGGCTACGACCCGAGTGACTGAGGTGACCCATCAAGTGAAGTTCAGGGCAGAGGTTGACAGTCAATGAGTGCTCTGACAGGAAAAGATATGCCACAATGGGACGAACTGTTGAGAGAGATCAGGGAATTCAAAAACAGTCCCTTTATGAAAGCGCATACTGCAAGTACAGACCCCTGACCTATATCCGACTGCATCTGCTATGGGGTGGGCACCCACCATATCTCCTGCTGATAACAGCTCCAAACTCAATTCCTTCACCATGGAAGTGGAGAAACTGACGAGATGTCTCAAATGCTTATCACGCCCGCAGACAGAGATGGCACCCAGGTTTCCAGTTAGTAATACCCCGCCTGGCTCCAGTGTGGCGCGCCAGCCAAACTCCAGAAAGTATGTTTTGCTATAATTGTGGGAAAGATGGGCACATGAAAAGGAATGCCAGTCCCCAAAAGACACTGCACAAAGTTGCATATAGGCTACAAGGAGAGCTTGAGAACAAATCAGTGGTTAAGAGGTGACGACATGATCCCAGTGAGGCACCAAAATGCTAATTCACGTCCTTTTGTGGCAAGGTCAGTTGCCCAGGCCCCCACTACCGCTCCTCCAGACTGGTCCAGAATAGTGGGTCTCCATGGAGACCTACCAAAGGTGAATGGAGGTCTACAAGAGCTGTATTAGACAGTGGCTCCAAGTGACAATTATGTTCCAGGATTGGTATCAGAAGCATTTGTCAGGACGTACCCTTACAACCATTAGAAGGACTGCATGTATGGGGGTTAGAGGCAAGGCCTACCCTATTCCGGGTATATCAATTTGGCTGTCTTTCCCCACCTCCATTGGCTGGAGTGGCGAACAAGTAGAGACCCTAGCCTTAGTGTCCCCCACTGGACTGTATGATGGTGTCCCTTTGTTGATTGGAACAAATGCTCATATGTTGGAAGGCTGGCACAGTTGTGTTATGAAAACAGGGTCAAAGACTAGTAGAGCTTTAAGAGTTCGCTTTCAATTAAGAAGGCCTATGAGGCACAGAGAGATGCTGAAAAACAGAACCAGAGGAACCGTTGGAATTGTATGGAAGAAGGATCCTGAGTCTCTGATCCTGGCCCAAATGCCCAGTGTACCTTACAGGGAGAAGTCCGTATCAGAAAGGATGTTAAGAATAAAATATTAATGTTGGATGCACAGGCGATGGAAAATTGCCAGAGGGACTGCTGGTCAAACTAGTATTTTGCCCGCTAGAGCCCATGCTTATGCCAGAAGGGTAATGGTCCAAGTTCATAATGTGTCTAAAGAGACATTCGAGTAAACAGAGGTGATTCTGGCTAATGTGCATTGTGCAGACACTAAAATGCACCAGCAGCAAGAGTTCAAGGAAGAATGACAGAGTAACGCCTGACTTGTTTGATTTTCAGCGACCCGCTGCCAGCTGAATGGAAAGTGAGGATCAGTGAGAAGCTTGCCCAGAGAGACCAGGTTTTTCTTTAAAGGAATGGGATGAGGATGCGTGCAAAGAGCTGAGCACAACATCCGGCATGATGAAGACCATTTAAGTGAGAGGTCTCGACGCCTGGCACCTGCTGACATAGATGATGTGAGACAGCATCTGCAAGAGATGTTAGCTGCTGGTGTAATACAAGAATCCAGAAGTCTTATGCTTCCCCATTGTGGTAGTGAGAAAAAAGAATGGAACAGTAAGGATGTGTGTGGATTATCGCATCTTAAAACCGTGGACTATCCTGATCAGTACACAATGCCCGCATTCAGGATGCTTTGGACTGCTAAACGGGAGCTAAGTGGTTCTCTGTGCTGGATCTCCGCAGTGGGTACTACCAGATCCCGATGGCCCAGAAGGACCGTGAGAAGACGGCCTTTATCTGTCGCTTGGCTTCTAGAATTCATGAGGGGATGCCTCAAAGGTTTCAGATGCAGCCACTTTCAGCGATTGATGGAGGCGTGCAGTGGGGACGCATGAACTACTAGAGTGCCTGGTATACCTAGATGATGTTATTATGTTTGGCAGCTCACTGGAGGAACATGAGAGCAGATTATTTAAGGTATTGGACCGACTTGGGACTTTGGCACCTAAACTGTCCATTGATAAGTGTCAATTCTTTCAAACATCAGTAAAGTATGTGGGACACATAGTATCCACCGAGGAATAGAGACGACCAAGTAAAGTTGAGGCCTTGACCACCTGGCCACGGCCAAAATCTAAAAGAACTGCAAAGATTCCTGGGATTCTGTGGTTATTATCGGCGCTTCATCAAGGGCTATTCAAGAGTGATCCGCCCTTTACTTAACCTTACTCAAGGGTATCCCAACCCAAAAAATACCAAAGTCAGCGTCCCTCAAGACTGAAAGAGTGTATTTTCATCCAGTGAAGTATTTGGGGCCGCTGGACTCCTGATTGAACATACTTTTCATGAGATCATATATCAACCTACCCATGCTCCAGTGCTGGCCTATGCCGATCCAAGAAAACCTTCGTCCTGCACACATGATGCTAGCTTGCAAGGGTTGGGGCTGTGTTGTACCAAGAGCACGAGAATGGCCTGAGACCAGTGGCCTTTGCCAGTAGAAGCCTGACTCATCCGAAAGAACCTTATCTGTACACAGTTAGAGTTCTAGGCTTTAGGTAGGCTATTGTTGACCAATTCCATGAGTACTTGTAACTGGGGCTAAAATACTAATAAAACTGACAACAATCCTTTGACCTATGTGCAGACCTCAGCTAATTGGATGCCACTGGCCATAGGTGGCTTTCTGCATTATCTACATATGACTATACTTAGAATACCGAGCAGGTCTGAACCACATAGATACTGATGGTCTCTGCGGAGGCCTTCCCCAGAATGATTAGGTCCGATAGGCAGAACCTGACATTCGGCACTCTGCGGAAGTTTGACAGGAGGAACAAATGTCCACGGACGCAGTGGACTGCATGGTGGATTGCTTAGGAGCCTCTGAGAATTGCATTCCTGCTGCTTATTGCCACTTTTCTGCAATAGACATTGGTGCACTGCCTCAGCTGGACAATGACAGTAGTCAATGGGCTCAATCCCGCGATCCCATGATCAAAGCAGCTTTAGAAGCCCTCTATGCAGGAAAAGATGTGTCAAATTACGCTCCACTGATTTGAGAACTGCACTGTTATACAAAGAAGGTCCTAAGTTGAAACTGATCAATATTATACAGAGAAACAGTAGACAGAGGGGACAAGTAAACAAACAACAACTAGTACTGCCCTGCCTTCGAGACTCAGTACTGAGGTCCTTGCACAACCACATAGGGCACCTTGGTATAGACAGAACACTTGACTTGGTGAGATCCAGATTCTGTTGGCCTAAGATGGGGCTGATGTGGAGCAACACGATGAACTTGTGATGCGCTGCTTAGAGGAAAGCTTTGCCCCAGAGGCTGCCCCTTCTGCTCATCACCACCAGTGCACCCATGGAGCTGGTCTGTATTGATTTTCTGAGTTTGAGTCAGATCAAGAAATATCAGTAATGTGCTGGTGGTCATGACCATTTCACGAGATATGCCCAAGCTTTCCCACCAAAGACCAGAAAGCATCCACTGTGGCCAAAGTACTTGTAGAAACTTTCTAGGGACATGGATATGTTGTTCATCCACACTCATTGGCAGGTATCCTGCCGCTTTAAATCTTGCGGAAGGTCTTCAAGCTTGCTCTCCCACCACCCAGGTGGTATAACTCTCGCTCCACCCCATGGCCAGATCTTCCTTACCGCTTGGAAGCTCAGGTTCCCTCCTTAACAGCTCTGCGTTTGTGACTAGTTCCTATTTCTCCGTTTGCGGATTTAAAATAAATTTTGCAAAAAGACTTCAGTCTTCTATCCCTCATGACTGCGATGGAGAAATCGACTTCCAGTTTCGGAGATGCCCATGCGGGCAGAAGATGTCTCGGACGGATACACACTCACGTGTGTCTACTGCTTAGGCCTTGACGACCACCGCGAGCTTCGACCTGTGCTCATCTTTCTCGGCCTCGTCCTCGAGGCCGTGCTGCCCGGTTGCAACTGGGCGGGTCGAGCGTTCCCTCGGTGAAGTCCAAGGACCCGGTTGGCGGTGTCATGGCTGGCCGGGCTCAGCGGATCAGCTCGGCGGATGAGTAGCCCTCGAAGAGAGCGGGCGCGGACGTGTCTTCCTCGACGCTGGCATTTATCCCGCTCTCTGGGTTCTTCCTACACGACTTCTTTTAAGAACTTTGTCTGTCCTCTCCACTAAAGGAGAAGACCCTGCCATCTGCTGGACCTTATTCTCGGTCCAAAAGAGGGACGAGGGCAGCAATCCCTCCGTGTTCCCGGCGCTCTTGGGAGCGGAAAGGTCCCCCCTCCCGGGCCGTCGACCCGTCGGCCGGTCGACCGCTCGGCCGACCACTGGCCTCACAGGGTCCCCGTCAGGTCAGTTGACGAAACTCCACCGATGAAGTCGAGATTTTCTCGACCCATTAGATGAGCTGTCGCCTTTAGCAGCGAATTCCCCTCTCCCGGTTCCCGGAAGATTGAGATCCCGATGGGCTCGCCTGTGCCTCCGGTTCCGGGCCCTCGGATGGACCATCCGAGCGAAGGGAGTCCGGTTCGGCCGACACCTCCCGCACCGACCTCGGAATTCCGGGACTCTCGGTCTGGTCTCCGGACCTCTTGGCGGTCAGCCGATCCACCGTCATAGGCGGTCTCGGTCTCGGCACCGCAGTGGCGGCGTCGCCGCTCGTTCTCGTCCTCCTCCTCGGATGAGGAGGCTTGGCGTAAGTACGTCGGCCGATGCGGACCTGTTTTGCAACGCTCCTCCTGGCGGGGAATAAGCCGACCCCGTCGCCTTCCCGGCCATTAAATAACTGTCACGGGCAGCGACACAGCCTCGACTTATCCGAGGCCTATACCAGGCAGTTGTTCGGCCAAAACCAGCTGCTCCACGATTCCGGTGGAACCTCGCCTCCAGCCATCAATTGGGGCTCCGACCAGGATTCTCGATCGGCTAAGGTCTACCACTCGGCTGTCAGTTACCCTCACTCCCGAGCCGACCTCGGCGGTGAAGGAGGTGGCTCAGGCCAGAGCAGCTCTTCGAGGACTCTTCGAGTCGAAGATGATTCCTCCTTTTTCTCCAAGCGACTGGACTTGGGTCTTCAGGAAAGTCAGTCAATGGGCGATAACCCGTCGTCCTTCCTAGGACTTCTTGGCTCATCTCGGAGTCTACGGGATGGAGCTCGAACCCGTTCCAAACGGGCCAGGTATCCCCTAGGAATTCTGGACGATTCTCCGGCCAGAGCCTTTCGGTGGCGAGGCCATAGTGGGTCCGGCACTGGAGCTTTGGCAGGCCCTGCTTCCTGCCCTGCGCCTTGACCAGGATTGCCAGGAAGTATCACGGTCCTACCGGTTCCTTGTCGGTTTGGAACACCCCTCGCTGAGGGTTGGTTACCGACAGCGTTTTCGTAGCGCCGGCAGCGCCAGGGGATGTGGACAAACCTCCTGACAGGGAGTCAGAAATTGGACTATGTCGGGCGAAGAAGTCTACGCTGCGTCTCTCGACGCCCGTCAGGCCAGTTGGCCGTCCTCATGGCATTTTCTCATGCCCTGTTGGGCTCCTGGATAAGGTCATCCCTCATCTTCCGCCGATCTGCAGACTACGGTTAAGCAGGTGCGGGACCAGGACAGGGCAGTGGCCAAACAGCAGCTCAGACTGCTTTGGATATAGGGACTCATATTGCCAGATCGGTGGCGGCACGGTGCTATCGTCGGCCGAGGCTTGGCTGAGATATCCACCTTTACGCCGGATACCCAGCACAAGTTGGCGGATGTTCCCTTTTGAGGACTGACCTCTTGACCCTGGGGTGGAAGGTCACCTGCAGAGGATCGAGAAGTCAATGCCACCTTGGACTCGGTCTCTTCCGCTCAGAAGGACAAGGCATGAAACCACAGACTAAGCCCTTTAGGTCCTTCTGTGCCCCAGCGCCCCGGCCCAGCAACGTCAGGGCCAGCAGGCTACGACCTTGGCATCCCAAACCCAACGCGGCTTCCTCTAACAGGAGGCAGGAGGAAAGGGCCCAGGAGGCCTCGGCGGTCCCTCCTCCAAGCCTGCCCGTGGTGAGCTGAGGTGTCGCCCCCATCCCCGTCACCATCCTGGGTCCCCGTGAGAGGCGGCTCAGCACTTCCGTTCCGCCTGGTCCGCTGTTACCACGGACAGGTGGGTCTTGAAGGGTGGGGAAGAGCCTGCCTCTGGAATTCGAGGCAAACACCCTTCGGCAATCGCCCCTCGGAAAGCTTGAATCCCAGCCTCACTGGCGGCTCGTCGAGAGCGACATGCTCTCCTCCTCCAGAAGGAGGTGGTAGAAGGTGGTGGACCCTCCTTCAGACCCAGGGTTTGTGTCCAGGTACTTCCTGGTTCGAAGCGGACGGGGGCTGGCGCCCCATTCTCGACCTACGGACTAAACAAGTTCCTAAGGTCTCGAACCTTCAGGATGGTCACTCTGGCTCAGATAATACCATCCTTGGAGCAGGCTGTAGTTCTGCTCTCTGGACTTGCAGGCAGCGTTTTACGCCCTATCCGTCCGTCTCACCAGATTCCTTAAGCTTCAGCGGAAGGATCCTCTTCGGTTCAAGCCATGCCCTTGGCTTGTCTCCAGCTCCCAGGGTCTTCACCAAATGCATGGCAGTGGTGACAGCATTCCCTCTTGACGCCCGAGGGTCGGGTGTCCTACTGGGCGACTGGCTGTGGCTCCCTCAGGAAGGAGGCGGAGTGGTCCAGAGATCTGGCCCTCAGGTCTGCTCTCAACTGGGCCTCCCTTATCAAGGCCAGAGTCAGACTTCGAGCGAAGCAGGTGATTCTATTCATCAGGCATGGCTGACGACTCTTGAGCCAGGCGCGGCTCCCGGCGGACAGGGGCGAGGTTCTTTCCTCCTTTGCCCGATCATTTCTGGTTGAGCAATTGCGCCCTGCCGGGACTTCCGCCCTCCTGGGTCTCATGGCGGCCTGCACCAGCGTGGTCCGTTGGGCCCGCTGGAACATCGTCCCTTCAGTGGGACTGGCCAGCCAGTGGTCACATCGCTGCGATCCTTGGACCAGCTTGTAGCCGGTGACACAGGGGATGTGGGAGCTCTCCAGTGGTGGACGTTCAGATCATTTGCAGGAGAGCATCCCGTTCGTCCGCCAGGCCGGCGGTCTCTCATCGACCGATGCCTCTCTGATGGGTTATGGTGCCCATCTGGGGAACACCAGGCTCATGGCCTCTGGTCCCCTGGGGTCGATGCCACATCAACCTGCTGGAGCTCCGGCGGTCCGCCTAGCTCTCACCGCCTTTGCTCCGTTCCTCCGGGGGTCAAGTGGTCCGAGTCAGAGCGGACAATACACGACCATGTACTATCTAAACCGCCCAGGGCGGGGCCGCGCTCCATGCTTCTATGCGAGGCTCTCCGCATTTGGTCGCTCTCGTCGCAGCCTGGGCGGATCTCCATGGCCATTCACGTGGCAGGAGCCTCCAACACCCTGGCCGATGCCCTGAGCGGATAGGGCTGCATCCTGAGTGGTCTCTCCTGCGGTAGTACAGCATCTGTTCCCTTTAGGGCACACCTCAGGTGGACCTGTTTGCCTCCATGGAGGCAGCAGCTGAGTCTGTTCCATGCCCGCCCCCTCAGCAGGGCTCGCTGCAGGGGATGCCTTCTCGAGCAATGGACCCCGGGCCTCTCTACGCCTTTCCCCATTTCCCTTGATCCACAGGTGCTTCTCAAGGCGAGGAGGACAAAGGCGCAGGTGATTCTGATAGCCCCAGACTGGCCTCGCCAGTTCTGGTACCCAGATCTCCTCAGTCTCAGCTCCAGGACTCGGCGGCAGCTCCAGCTCGCCCGGACCTGCTCTCAGTCAATCAGGGAAGGTGTTCCATCCGGACCTTCAATCCCACCTGGCCTGGTTCCTGGCTAGAGTTCCAGGCCTTGGGTCTTTCGGCGAGGTCCTCAATGTAGTTGGGCGTCCCGTGAGTCGACCAGAAATGCTATACCTTCAAATGGAAAGGTTTTCCATTTGGTGTCAGAACAAGGACTTGGACCCTTCCTCCTGTTCCTTGGCAAGCATCTTGGACTATTTATGGTCCCTTTCTAGTCAAGGGCTTGAGTCCGGCGACCCTAAGGGTGCACCTGGCAGCCATCTCTGCTCGAGCGCGGGCCGGGAAGCAGTCGGTAGCGCAGGGAAGGTGGTCTGGCGCTTTTTCAAGGCCTTGATCACATTTCCCTCAGTCCGGAGAACCCCACCTCCGTGGGATCTACTGCTGGTACTGGCAAAGCTCATGAGGCAAGCCATTCGAACCTATGTACAGGTGCTCTCTCTCACCTGTCGTGGAGAACACCTTCTTGGTGGCTATCCGTCAGCCAGAAGGATGGGAGGCTCAGGCGCTTTTTCGCCAGTCTCCTTACCTGGTCTTCCACAGGGACCGAGGTTGTCCCTGCTCCCCACCGAAATTCCTTCCGAAGGTGGTGTGGGAGTTTCACCCCTTAACCAGGTGTTGACTCTGCGGTGTTCTACCCAATCACACCTCGGAGGCAGAATATGAAGCTCATACTCTGGACCCTAGAAGGCTAGCTTGTATAAGGAGGCATACGGCTGAAATTCGGGAGAGGTTACGCCAGCTGTTTATCACCCTCGCTGAAGCGCATCTGGCAGACCTGCAGCCAAGCGGACGATAAGCAGGTGGGTAACCTCCTGCATAGATCTCTCTGCTATAAGTTGGCGGGCATGGGGCCTCCCAGAGGATAAGGCTCATTCACCGCCATACTGCCTATGATGGCTGCTTCCGGGGCGTCCTATCCCAGGAAATCTGCACAGCTGCTGCCTAAGTCAGCAAACACCTTCATTACCAACTACCACATCGAGCCTTGAGTCACGCGGGGATGCTGGTTTTGGGGCCTCGGTTCTCAGTCTCTCTTTCCCAAGTGATAAGTATATGAGGGTGTCGTCTTGCTCCCTCCTCCCGGAGAACTGCTGGGAGTCTGCCCAATGAGTGTGGATGAACAACATATCCATGTCCTAAATACAGGTTACTCACCTGTAACAGGAGTTCTAGGAATGGTATATTGTTTCATCCACATTCCCAACCTCCCGACCCGGCCTTTAACCTGAGCTTCAAGCGGGCCAGATCTGGCGTCATGGGCGGGCAGAGGTTATACCACCGGGTGGGTGGGAGGAGCAAGCGAAGACCTTCGGCCAAGATTTAAAGCAAGGATACCTGCCAATGAGTGTGGATGAACAACATATACCATTCCTAGAACTCCTGTTACAGGTGAGTAACCTGTATTTTTGTTCACTATGGGGCTCACAAAGAATCCATTCTGATCAAGGGGAGACTTTGAGTCGTCTGATCAAGAGATGCTTTCTCTGTGGGGGAAGTCGAAGTCCAGAACCACTCCTTACCACCCCAGGGGACCCACAGCCTGAGCGTTTCAACCGCACTTTGCTAGATATGCTAGGCACCCTGCACCCAAAGGACAAGCCTAGATGGAGCCAACAAATTGTACCCTGGTACAGCTTATAACTGCACCAAAGTGATGCCACTAGATTCTCCCCTACCGCCTGATGTTTGGAAGAAAGCTCGAGCTACCAGTAGATGTGTGTTTTGGGGTCTCTCCTGATGGGGTTCAAGCTGACAACTATTTACAGTATGTGCAAAAGTTAAAGGCCCAGCTAACTCATGCGTACCTTCAGCTCAAACCATGGCTGCAAAAGAAATCTGGCCAACAAAGAAAGGTATGATAAAGGTGAAAAGCACAGGAACTCCAGGAGGGAGATCGGGTATTGCTAGAAGTCTGGGACTGCATGGCAAGCACAAGATTGCTGACAGATGGCACCATCTCCCTCACATTGTAGTGGGCAAACTAGATGATCTGCCAGTGTACAAAGTAAGGCCTGAGAATAATTCAAAAGATGTAAAACAATGCATAGAAATCATTTACTGCCCATTGGACAAATCTTAATTGAGTCTGAGCCCTAGAAGATGCCCTGGACCAGTGACTAGAGCTGCTGCTAAGAAAGATCGAAAGTCTGCACCTACAGAAGCAAAGTTAAAGTGTTCCCCTCCACAAGTCCCAGTTGAGCATGACTGTCAGTCCATATCGGAAGAAAGTGAGAGTGACTTTGAATACTATCCTTCTTCTGAACTGAGTCAATTGTTGGGGCAATCCCCTAGTCAATACTGGAGACAAAGCTGGGCCTTCTGGTGTCTAAGCCCCCAGCTTCATCCCTGGAGCCAATGCTCCCAGAAAGTGAAGTGCAAAGCATCAGATCAGATGAAATGGAATCATTGTGCATGGTTGAACTGTTTGAGCTTTCAGGGAGGAAAATGATAGATTGGGGCAGACTGGTGATACCCGAACAAGAAGAGTATTTTGAGTGCCCTGACAGTCCACTGCCAGTGTCTGAACTCTCCATACAGGCAAATGTTGTGGACTCAGAAACTGTAACTCCTGGGCTGAGGTGCCCCAAGTTCTAGCCTCTCTACCCCATGGAGACTCCCTGACAAGTGAGGACAATGCTGAAAATGAGGCTCAGGTGAGAGCTATAACAGTTCCCCTAGAAAGACTGAATTCGAGCTATAAGCCTGTGGTGCACCTCAGTTATGATTCACTTGGGAGGCCTGTGGACTTGCCTCTCAATGTTGTCCATAAAGGAGTGTGTGTGTCCCGAGCTCATTGCCCAAACTGAGCATCAGTGCTAACTCCAAGTTACTTGTGTTGCCCTCTAAGTATGGTGCCCTTGCCCCGTCCAGCCCCAAGGTAACTGATAGGAAGGCCCCTCTCTTCAGGTTTCATGTACAAGAGGTAATAACTTGAGTTATGGTACAATGTGTATGTAATACTGTGTAAGTGACGATACTGCAATGTTTCAGAAATGTGTTCTTGGTAAAATGATATATTGACTGATGATTACGTATGCGAGCCTAATGCAAATGTATATGGTTGCAGTTGAAACTTATGGGGGTACTTGCTTGGCGGACGTCAAGCTTTCCCAAACCAGGAAGGGTGTAACCCCCTGCAAATGGGGTTCCCAAAAGACTTCAGGAGCTTGCTTGAATGCTCCAAGCCTGAATGGTGTTTGGCATTTAAGCCATTTATCAGTGAGTGTTTTTAGAGCCTCTGGTACTGTCTCTTTAAGAGCTGTCTGCTTGCAGACATAATTAGTTTATAGGGGGACTGTGTGCTTCTCTGAGTACCACTCAAGCTGCTGCCAATTCACTTCATTTTGCAGTCACTAGGAGTGCAAAGGAACCTATCTGAAAGATGTAACTGTTTGCCAGAAATTATTTAGAGTAATAATGAAATTACAGTTTGTCTAACCTGCTTTTTGCAGTCAGAACTGTCTGCTAGTTCCCCAATCTAGTTTTG
This sequence comes from Neoceratodus forsteri, assembly GCA_016271365.2. NCBI lineage: Eukaryota > Metazoa > Chordata > Ceratodontiformes > Ceratodontidae > Neoceratodus > Neoceratodus forsteri. Next base: position 1,578,810,888 of record CM057456.1, on the reverse strand, counting down.
AACTGCTGAACTGGACCAATCAGTGTAGAGTAGCTAGCTCTAAAATGGTGCCTTGAGACGAATCCAGAACTTGGACTCATAATCTGAGCCAGCCACAAGAGGATTGTATGAGCAGTGACTCTGGGAGATGTAGTTGTAGACTTCAGCACCTTTTTGGACCAACAGCAGCAGTCTATTGTGAGTGACAGCCAATCCAGTCAAGAACTGGGAGGAACTCAAAGGAAGTGCCGGTTTTGTCGGTTGGAGTTTCAGTTGAGCTTTGGCATTGAAGAAGGAAGGAGCCCTGTGCTTTTTCAGTGTGCAGTTTTAGTCAAAAAGCGTGTGAAGGCCCAGAGTTCGGTCTGCAGCTTGTAACAGCTTGTTGGGATCAGATCCGTCCTGTGAAAAGAATCAAAGGATCTCTGAAGAGTAGAAACCAGGCTTACCCTGTAGAAGACTGGAGGAACTGCTGAAATTGTAATCGGTCTGTCAGGAACTGAATCTGCTGTGTGTTCTCCCGGTATTGTGCAGTAATTGCGATCGGGATACAGATGCAGCCTGCCTGGTATAGTGCTTTCTTTTATATGGATGTGTGAAGAGGCTTGTGTACCTCAAGTGAGCCCTGCTGACATTGAAGGACCCTATCTTATTTGGAGGTCGTGAGTACTAATTCAGGGTCGCTCCCTGTTGAATTGCCACATTAAATCCAAATGGAATTACTGTACTGCTGACTGTTTAATTCTCCTTTTCTCTGTGTGAAAGGGCCCTACCAGCTGCCTCGGTTTGGACTAGCCACTAGGGCTTGGGTACCCAGGACAGTAACTGATAAGGGATAGGCCTGTGCACAGAGCCATAGGTAGATTATTAGAGTGATAAGATAATTAACCTGATTCCCGTCTGTTATATCCTCTAAATAAATCAGAGCTGCTTGTTTCAGCAAAAGTTATACTGCCTGAGGTATTTGTCTATGTTAAAGTACTGTACTGTGATTGTTGCACTGTATCTCATTTCACAGGAGGTCCCAGTGCGAACCAGACCTGGGGGTAAGTGTATACTGTGAAGGTAATTCTGATATATTGTGGGGCCACTAGTGGGAAGAAGGGGTTGCAGTGTCCCAGAGGGCTGTGACCAAGTTAGTTTAACTATTGCAAACCCTGACCTCTGGGTGGAGGCACCCGCCATTGGATCCAGACCCCTCAACCTGTTAGTGGCAAATCAGGCAGGGGTAGTAGCCCCTGGGATAGCGCCATCTAGGGGTTACATAAATATCTAAAGAAGTAATTTCTTCTTAATTTATAGTTTGCTCTGAGTTCCTCAAATGAGCGCACTCCCTTTTCATCTAGAAACTGGAAAGTATGGGATAAGCCCCCCTGTCTCCTTTGTGAAAAAGTTTGGTCTGAGTGAGATGGAATAAATTGCTCATCGTATGAAAATATCATACAGTATGTATATATCTGATTCAAGTATGGTTTTTCCCTCATCCTATACCAAATCTTTAAAACAGTAGCTGTAATCTTAGTAAAATTCTTAAGTGGAGGAGTTTTCCCAGGAGAAGAAAATAAAAGTCTGTGAATGTCATGCATATCATTGATTTCAAACTCCAGTGTTTTCCATGGTGCCGAGAATTTCCCCGATGTCCATAATATCAGTATTTTAAGGAAGGCAGCTGCTGCGTATAGTTCTAGATTTGGTAAATTAATACCACCCTGGGCCACAGACAATGTTAAAATTGAATAACGTATCCTGGGCTTATGGTTACCCCACACAAAACCCGAAAAGATTTTTCCCCAGGATTTAAAGTAAAATCTCAAAGGAAAAAAGGGAATATTTTGAAATAAGTATAAAAGTCACGGAAGTACATTCATCCGTAGCAGTTCTACCCGTTGAAAGAGGGATAAGTGTAAGGCTGACCATTTTTTAAGGTCCTGTTGAATTGTTTGAGTTAGGGGTTCATAGTTTATTGTTTCTACTACCTCTAAATTTGAGGAAAGGTATACTCCAAGATATTTAATTTTAGTGGAGTTCCATTTTAAGGGATAAGTCCGACGCATTTCACTGCTGGGGCAGAAATTTAGAAGCAAGACTTCAGTTTTGTTCATACTGAGTTTAAATCCCCCTGCCTTTTCAAATTTTTTTAGTATATGCCATGTGGCTGGAATAGAAGTTTCCGGGGATATCAGAATCAATAAAATATCATCAGCAAATAAATTGAGCTTGTATTCCCTTTGACCCAGTGGGATCCCGTCCACCCCCCTAGCCTCACGAAGAGCTGACGCCAAGGGTTCCATGTAGATGGCAAACAATAAGGGAGACAATGGGCACCCCTGTTGTGTGCCACGAGTTAACGGAAAAGGGGCAGATAACCCTCCGTTTATACGGATGTATGCTCGAGGAGCATTGTATATGTTTCTTAACCAACCCACAAAAGTTTCTGGAAATTGAAATTTTGACAGGGTGTCCCATAAAAAAATCCCAGGACACCCTGTCGAACGCCTTCTCGGCATCCAGGCTTAACATTACCACTGGGATCTTTTTTTTTTTTTTAATATATTCAATCAGGATAAAAGTTCTTCTAATATTGTCTGTTGTATTTCTTTTTTTTTTTTTATAAAGCCTGTCTGGTCTTGATGAACAATAGAAGGCAAAATTGTTTCTAGCCTTGTCGCCCAAATCATCATCATAATTTTATAATCATTATTTAAGATAGAAATAGGTCTGCACATGGATGAGATTGAAGAATTTTTGTTTGGTTTTGAGATCGGAGATAACACCGTGTAGTCTGGGTGGGGGGGGCTCCCCTAGTGACCTCAGTAAACACCCTTAATAGTGGAGGTATGACTTCCTTGGCAAATTGTTTATACCACTCAGAGGTATGTCCGTCTGGTCCTGGGCAGCGATTTTGTTTGAGATTTTGAATCCCTGCCTGAATTTCCTCTGTCGTAATTGGGGCTCTTAATATTGTTTTATGAGTTTCATTTAGGTGCGGGAGGGGCAAGTCCTTTAAAAATTCACTCCTAATATCTGAAGTATTTTTATCCTTTTGCTGGTATAGGTTGGCAAAATATTCAGTGAATATTTGAATACTTTCCTCATCTTTGAGTTAATAAGCCCGTTATTGTATTTTTAGCCTTGATTATAGCGGCCGTGCGTTTCTGAGTTCTTATTTTTGGGCTAACCAGCGTATCCCTCGAGATCCTCCCATGTAATTATTTAGTTTAAGGTAGAGTCTGTTGAATTTTAGTATCCATTATTTTTTCTAAGGAGACTTTGGCATCCTTGATTTTTTTGTGCTAGTTCCTTGTCCTCTTCCTTATACATTAACTGGTATTGTTGGATACAGTTGGTTAATTCAGAATATTTATTGTCTAGATCTCTTTTTTTCTTAACTGAGTATGCTATCATTTCTCCCCTTAATGTTGCTTTTAGAGAGTCCCAAATTATAGCCTCCGAGATGTCAGGAGTAGAATTTTCTGATAGGAATTGGGATATTCTTTTTTTCATTATGTCTGTAAATTGTTTGTCTTTTAAGATAGAGGGGTTGAGGCGCCACAGTGTCTGTTTTTTAATTTTGCCTAGATCAGTTTTTAAAATAAGGGATGATGGTCTGACAAGATTTTCGGTCCTATTTCTATGTTCTGTATTGAGGTTAAGTGTTCACATGTAGTTATAAAGTAGTCTAGCCTAGAGTAAGTATGGTGCCTGGTTGAATAGTAAGTATATCCTGGGCTCGATGAAAACATTGAGCGCCATATATCCACCAGCCCCAGATGGTTAAGCGTTTTTTTAATATATTTAGTGGCATTTGTTTGTCTATGTTTTAGGGGATGAGAGCAGTCTTTGTTCGGTGATAGTGTTAAATTAAAATATCCTCCTATGATTACTTGCCCTTTAAGTAGTTCTAGGATTTTTGAAAGAAGAAATCTTATAACCGGAGTATTTGTCTGTGGTGGAAGGTATACGTTAACTAATGTCACCTCTTGTCCATACATGCATCCCTGCAAAATTACATAACGCCCCTGTGCGTCAGGGTAGGCCCTATCCTTCTTTCTAACGCCTTTTTTTTATTTTGTTACTTTCTGTTTATTGATTTCTTAATATTCCATACAGAAATTATTCTGACAATACATTTTAGGATTATTGATTACAAGTTGAGGTCACCACTCCTCTTAATACACACAGGTTAAAACAAGCATGCAAAGTCTATAAGATACGTCATTTGGGGAGAAAAAGAAAGAAAATCTGTATCACAGATTGCATACATTTAAGTAAAGTTGCTGTTCATAGAGAGCAAGAACTGCATGCAATATAAATAGAACTGAAATATCAGTAAAACAATATTGTCCCTTTTGCCCTTTACAGTGATCTGAGATTTAAGCATGCACTAGTCAAAATTTATTGCCCTAAGGGCAAAAAAAAGGAGATGAAAAACAGTAAGACTTACTATAGCACTACACTTACTTTAACATTTTTACAAGGCACTAAATCATAAATGAAGACAGTTCTATCATTAAACATCTCAATATGGTCAAAGTGGCTTTTAAACCTCTTGTCATTTAAATATTAGAACCAGTTTAAACTAGACTTGAAATTTACAGAGATTAGGTTTAGTAATAATCTCTTTAAATGACATCAACTCAGGAAAACAGTTTAGTTATTTATTCCGATTGTTTACTGAGAGGACCATTGCAAACCTTCACTAATGTCCATAAGATCCTTCATGGGTCATCAGTGTCCCCCACTTCAGAGTCGGATGCCTCCGTTCTTCGGGAGCGCGCTGGGGCATTTCTCTGTGCCCATTTCAAGGCCTCAGCCGGAACTGAAAAAATAAAGATTTTCCCCTGATGGACGATACGAATGTGGGCCGGGAACAGCATGCCATGCGTGATCTTGGCCTCTCGGAGGATCGCTCTGATCCCATCGAACCTCTTTTTCTTCATCCTCGTCGAGTAGCTCAAATCCGGGTAAAGTCGCACTTGCTGCCCATCACATAGGAGAATTCTCTTCTGTCTGGCCAAATTCAGAATAAAATCTCTTGAGCCTACTCCATTGAGCACCATAACGACCGCTCAAGGCGCTTCTGGATTCTCGGGTCTTCCACGGGCCGTCACTCGGTAGGCCTTCTGAATATAGAGCTCTCGTCTGGAAAGGAGGTCTCCCAGTTGCTGCGTCAGCCACTCTTTAAGGAACAGGGCTGGATGGTCACCTTCTGATCGTTCCAGTAACCCGATTACCCGAACATTGGAGGATCTAGCTTGATTCTCCAGTGACTCAAGGCGATTCTTTAAGTGGCCATTCTCTTTTATCAGGGTGGCTGTAGCCCCTAGCGCTGCTTCAGAACGCTTCTTGGAATCGACTGTCTCTGTTTTAGCTGCCTCCAGCTCTAATTCTAGGCTGCTTACTCTTTGTGTGAGGGAGTCAGATTTCCCATCTAGTCCCGAAACTGCTGTATGAGCCTATTAATTTTTAAGCCTAGACTCTGCAGGGTTTCCTCGTTCCCTGTTGATGATGTGGAAGCAGTCTGGTTAAGGGCGGACCTCGTGGTCGGAGGATCGGAAGTTGTTTTGCTCCTGTCCCCCTGAGTTTGCTGCCTTTCTTTTCGAGGATTTCCCATATTGAGATCCAAGTATTCTGCCTTCGATTCCTGTCTTTTTTCAGTATCTCTGCCCAACAATTTGAGTTTTATTTACTTTTTCGTGGTAAAAGTAAAGAGTGCTATAGATCTGCCGCCATATTGCTCGGGCTCCACAGCGCCCCCCCTTCTAATGCTTAAGGTACCCTAGATGCTACAAGCCCCCCCCCTTCACCCTAGCTTGATAATTCCCATGTACGTATCCCACGCATTCTTGAATCCCTGAACCATGGCCACCCCCACCACTTCCTGGAGGAGACTGTTCCATCTCTCCACCACCCTTTCAGTGAAGTTAATTTCCTCAAGTTTCCTCTAAGTTTCCCCCTTTTAGTCTCATGCTGTGCCCCCCTTGTTCTGCTATTTCCCATCTTGTGAAAGATGCTCCTCTCTGGTACCCTGTTGATCCCATTTAGATACTTGAAGGTCTCTGTCATGTCCCCCCTCTCTCTCCTTTCCTCCAGGGAGTACATATTGAGAGCTCTGAGTCTCTCCTCATATGACGTGTGCTGCATCCCTGACACCATTTTTGTCACCCTCCTCTGTACCATCTCCATCCTGTCTGTCTTTTTGGAGATGGGGCCTCCAGAACTGAACACAGTACTCCAGATGAAACCTTGCTAGGGAATTGTGCAACGGTACCACCACTTCCCTCCTTCTACTTGTTATACCCCTCCCTATGCACCCTAGCATTCTGTTAGCCTTTCCAACTGCTTTGTCACACCGTTTGGCCACTTTGAGGTTGTCTTCTGTGACTAACCCTAGATCCCTTTCCTGTGTGGTGGCCTCCAGTGTTACCTCATCTAGTTCATACTCAGCCCTATAATTCCCTTTCTCTAGGTGCATAATCTTGCACTCTTTTGCATTGAAACCCAACTGCCATTCCTTGGACCAGTTTTCTAGCCTCTTCAGATTCCGCCTCATTTTTTCTATACCTTCATGTGTATTTACCCTGTTACATTTTAACAGATATTTGCCTCTTTTACCACTGCTGGCTTAGGGTAGCTGTTTTTTCTTCTGTTGTGCAACACACTGTGATGATGCTACTTTCAGGGGGAAGCAAACTATTTGGCAGTGACGTTGAAAATAGTTTGAGGGATCTGCAGTCCCCTAGAATGACTCTCAGATTACTACATACTTTAAACCCCAAACCCGGAGGCCAGGATCAATTTTTTTTTTCCGCAGGCCCTATGACCGTCCAGGCTGTGGTTATTCTAGATGCCCCGATTGTGACTTTCTGAGACCTCAGCCCTCCACATCTTAGGCCATAAACTTTCCCCCTGGTACGCATGCCAGACTTACAAAAGATCAAACAATTACTGGCATCCCTGCTGCCCGGGGTGCCTTCTGACTCCTCTCCCTTTCCTCTGGCCTCACTGTATTAGGAGGTTCGGGTAAGGGGCTTTATCTCCCTCTTTCTACCAAAGTGGAGGGAGATAACTACAGATCTTGGGTTCTGGAGGGTGGTTCAGCACAGACATTCCCTAGACCTCCTTACTGTTCCTCCAGTTACTGCCCCCACCCCCCACCCCAATGCCAAACCCATATCCTCCTGGCATCTTGCCCTTTTGCTAGAGGAGGTTCGATCCTTCCTCCACAGAAGGGATGTGGAATTAGTCCAGGTTTCAGAAATAAAGGCTTTCACTCCTGGTACTTTCTGGCTCATGTAATTTGTGAAGTGGACTAGAGATATAAGGCCAGTATTAGACCTGTAGATCTGAATCTTTTCATAGAATACAAACAGTTCATAATGGTCTCCCTGCAGTCCCTGTTATTACAAGGGGATTGGATGGTTGCATTGGATATGAAGGATACATACCTTCATGTCAAGATTCATAAGTTGCACAGAAAGTATCTGCATTTCATGCTTCACGACTCCCACTACTAATTTCGTGTTTTGCTCTTTGGTTTATGCTCTGTATGGCTTTAGCAAAGTATTTGCCAAGATAGCAGTAGCCCTCTGCAGGAAGGGTCTGTACATCTTTCCCTACATAGATAATTGACTGTTAATGGCTACGTTGTGGGAGAACATTGTATACACACTATTTTGAGCCAGGCAGCTGTTCAGTCAGCTGGGCATACTGGTCAATGAGCCAAAGTTGGTCCTTACCCCAGCCACAGGCTCCAGCATAAAGGGACATTCTGGACATGAGGTTTGGTTGGGCATTTCTGTTCTCAGAGATTGGGCCATGGCACTAGTGGCTCAGCATAGCTGGTTATCTCCAGTGAATATGTGTCGGTCCGCTGTCTGTTAAGGCTAATCAGCTGGATGGTGGCTGCCATCTAAACTGACCCGCCTCCATATGAGGATCCTGCATTGGGCTCAGCATTCCGGCAAACTGGAGCATCTGATAAAGGTCACTCCTCCACTCCATTTTTCCCCTGCTCTGGTTGTTGGACTGCTTCAACCTAGAGAAGGGTTCCCTGTTCCTAAGGCCATTCCCTGTGTTGGTGATGACCACAGATGCCTTGGGTTCGGGCTGGGGTGCTTATTTGGGCCCATTTGGAACCCAGGGTAAGTGGGGCTCTCTGAATACAGTGCTTCAAAGCAACCTTCTAGAGATCAGGACTGTTCAGTGTGACCTACAGGCCTTCACTGCCCTCCTTCTGGAAAGTCAGCTGTTGATTCACACATACAGTATGTCGGTGACAAACTACATCGATTGACAAGGCCGAGTTCATTCACACACTCTGTGCAGCGAGACGATGAGAGTTTGGCACTGGCAGTAGAATGCAACATATTCCTGTCAGCAGTATTTCTCCCCCATACATGAATGCAGTAGTGGATTGCATCACTTGATAATGTGCGCTCTACCACAGATGGAACCCCTTCACCAAATGGGGTCGTCTGGACATAGACCTGTTTGTGTTTCCGTACACCACAAAACTGCTGCGTTTCTGCTTGCTTGCACCAGGGCCTGGAATTATGTTTATTTTGTTTGTAAATATATTTGCATTACATTTTCATAAGAGATATACAGTACAGCACAGTGCAGTACTGGGTGGTACAACTGGGACTAAAAGCTGAACTGAAAAAAATAATAGACATAACTTAATTCCTAAGACATAATAAGCCAGCCATTAGTAGTAGTAAATTCCCCTTGTGTCAACCCTGAGTTGATAGCTGGAAATCATAGGGGAAGAAAAAGGCAATCGAGGACTCTAATAGACATACATGTCACGTGCACATACAGGAAACGTGGCTCATTCCTATCTGATTCACTTCTGTCTGGTTCTGTAGTTCAAGACAATAGCTTGGGCAGGGAACCTTTGGGGAGCCAGTGTATGTAGAAAATATGCCCTCTTGGGGCCCTAGATTATTCCCTGCCAGAGGTGCAAGGATTCTGCAGCGGACAGGGATTCTAAGAATGTGCCCCAGCTATGGAGGAAAAGTTCCTTTCTATCTCTCAACACATATATTAAATGCTATTAGGCTAAGTTTTGTAGGACCAAGGCCTTCCACTGTGTCACCATCGGTGTGACATGGGGAACCCATGTATTCTGTACACATTGGTGGGCTAATGTCAGAAGCACTCTTACTCACCTCGGATAGGGTTCCCATCCCTCCTTTCCTAGGTCCTCCGTGCCCAACAGGAGCGATACTGGGGTATGTGCCAGTCCCTTAGGAAATATTCTGGTGATCTCTTGTGCCACCCCTCTCCAAAAGACCTGTAACTCTGAGCATTTCCAGAAAGTAATGTAGACAAGTGCCTCTACCGATTTTACACCTCCCACATATTGTGGGGTTAAATTTGTGTACTGTATCTGGTAGGCAGTATAACTTATGGATGAATTTGACCTGGGTCTCTTGTACTTGTTGCATATGCTGCAAGTAGCCTCGTGTGTTTGCAGTGTTGTTTTCCAGTTCTCCTTCAAAATGTCTCAGGCCAGGTCTCGTGCTCTCTGCCCCCTCACCTTGTCTTAGAGATTTGGGTAACAGACCCTGTCCTGTTTAGCCACGCGTGCTATAATACCCTTCGGAGACCTCCTGGCACCCAGTGCTAACTGTTCCAGTGGGAAAAGTAGAGAAGCCCCTATTGGCTGTCTCTCAAGGCTGCATCCATATACAGATGCCTCAGCACTACCTGGTATTGTTCCTGAATTTCTGTCACACTTTTGATTCCATCCCTCGTATATAAGTCTCCAACACATAGCACCCCGTGATACTCCCATTCCTTAAATCTAGCATACTCCAGACCTGGAAGAAACACCGGATTCCCCACCACTGGTACTAGCAGGGTCTGGTCTCCACCCACTCCCCTCCTTTTCCTTGTGTCTTCCCATGCTTCTAGTCTGTACCTCGCTAAGGGGTTACTACCCCCTGCCATTCCATATGCCGCCTTGTCCCCTGGTCATAGGTACACTGACAGACTGCCCAGTGCTGATATCTTCAGGGTCCACCCAACTTGCCACTTCTCCCTTATTCACCTGGTCCTGGATGTACCGGTGCTGTATTGTTAAATAATACCCCTGCAAGTCAGGGAACGTTAAGGCCTCCCTGATCTGTGCTTCCTTTCCGACATTTCAGACTCCAACATCGTCTCTTGTTCTGCCAGATAAATTGGGTAAGTCCTTGGGTTAGTCCCCTCTCTATCTTCCTGATATCATCCCTGGTAGTCCCTATGGGCAGCATTTGCATGAAATACAGAAGTCTGGGCAATACAGTCATCTTCAGGAGATTAATCCTCTGTGTCCAGGCTGTGAGCAATACCCTCCACCTCTCTAGCTCCGCTAAAATCCCCAGAAAGACTTGTTTGTAGTTCAAAGCATACAGCCCTCCCAAATGCTGCCCCACCCTTATGCCCAGGTATGTGAATGCTGTATGCACCCTTTTGAAGCCCCAGTTGAGTCTTTGACCATCCCTCTGTCCCATTCCCAGCCACAGTAACTCTGATTTTGTCAGGTTCAGACTGTATCCTGAAAGGCTGGCAAACTCCTCTGTGACCTCTAGTAACTTGGGCACTGTGTTTTGTGGATCTGTTACAAATAGTAGCAGGTCATCTGCATATAGTGTCAGTTTGTGCGTTCTCCCTGTCCTAAAGGGGACCCCTTAATTGCCCCTTCTCCCCAGATTATAATTGCCAGCAGCTCTATGGCAAGAGCGAACAGCAGGGGTGAAAGGAAGCAACCCTGCCTCATGCCACATCCCAGGATTATTTCCTCTGACAGCTCCCCATTCACTAGTACCTGAGCTTTCAGAGCTGCATACATCAGCCTCACCAGCTGTGTGTATGTGTCCCCCAGCACCTCAAATAAGTAATCCAATTCTATGCGATTTAAAGTTTTCTTGGCATCCGTGACAGCACCAGGGCTTGCAAGGACACTGAACACATCAGTGGACTACATTTAGCAGTCTCTGCGCATTATGGTATGACAGCCTGCCCCTCACAAAGTCAGTTTGATCCACATGTACCAACTCCAGTAGCAGTCCCTCCGGGGGTATGCCAAAACCTTGGTCATGATTGTGAGGTCATAGTTGAGGAGAGAAGTGGGCTGGTGCAATGTACACTCAGTTGGGTCTTTTCCAGGCTTTGGCAGTACACAGATGGCCGCTCTGTAGCACAAGGCATGGAGCACCTCTTTCCCCCGCCTCCCCCAGCATATCTGCCATGGGTCTCACTAACGTCTCCCTTAGCATTCTATAATATTTCATCACTAGTCCATCCGGACTGCCTGCTTTGCCCTTCCACAGTAAATCTATCACCCCCGGAGCTCTTCCTTAGTAATCTTGGCCCCCAGCTGCTCCTGCAGCTCTTCAGGCAGAGTTGGGATCTGTAACCCATCTGAAAAAGCCCTGGCCCTCGATAGGGTGACCACACATTCTGCCCCTTACAATTTCTTGTAAAACTCCATAAATGGGTTTACATCTCCCACCACTGGTTCACCAGCTGTCCAGTGGGCTTCTTAGTAGCATGGACTACCGCCAATTCCCTTCTGTCCTGCACCAGCCTGGCCAACAGCCCCCCTGGCTTATTACCCCATTCATACATCTGCTAACGTGTGAGAAAAAGGGATGTACGAGACTCCCCCTTTAGCAGAATGTTAAGGGCTTCCCTTGCAGCTCTCAGTTCTCCTAACACCACTTCTGAACTGTCTTCCACTGCCTTCTTTTCCTGGTCCTTCAAGGCCTTCTCCAGCTTCCACTGCCTCTCTGTCTCTTGCCTTTTAACATTAGCTACATAACTGATGGTAGCCCCCCTCATGTATGCCTTCCTGGCCTCCCAGAATACTGCTTTGGATGGTGCTAGGGCCAGACTGGTCTGACTATACTGTTGCCACTGCTCCTTCAAGTATTCCTTACACTCTTTTTTTAGGCAGTAAATGTGTAGTGAATCTCCAGCCGCTCTGCCCTCTCAAGTTCCCATCCCATGCATGTTCAGGATTACCACTGCATAATCCGAGATGTATACAGGACTGTGGGGCACTTTTCTCACCCTACTGTACTGCTCCCTGGTGAGATAAATGTATTTCAGCCTGGGCCATGTGTTATGCAGATTCAAGAAGAATGCGTACTCCTGGGCTCCAGGTTTAGCTGTGTGCCAGATATCCAACTTATCCAGATCCACCATGCCCTGCTTCCACCTGTCTTCCCCCCCCCCCCCGAGTGGTCCAGGCTGAGATCCATCACCAAATTAAAATCCACCCATCACGAGTCTGATAAACTGCTCTGTTGGCTGAATATCTAGCAGTCATTGGTAAAAGTCAGTGTCATAAACTGCTGGTGCATATATGCTTCCATGTAACACGTACTTGCCATGCAGTGTACATTGGATAAACACATACCAGCCCTTGTGGGGTCCGCTACCACTCTGGTAACCTGCATCAGGAAGGCTTTGTGGAGCATTATCACCCCTCCCTTACTTAAGCTGTGTAGAGCTGCATAGCATGCTTCCAACCAGCCTTCCATTTGTTTCTTATGTCCCTGGTCCCCCCCAACCCCGGTCAGGTGTATCTCCTGCAGCATTACCACCTGCAGAGTTTATTTCTTTAGGGCAGCAAGCACTTTCTTCCTCTTGACTGGTAGGTAGAAGCCCTGCACATTCCATGTTATGATTTTTAATTTGTCTCTTTGTGTTGAGCTCCTTGTGGAGGTGATATGCAGGCAGACCAGACCCCCAACAAGTCAAACATCGGCCCCACACCAAGCCCCCAGGAGCACTCCTCTTTGCAATATCTCTCTTTTGGTGTGGTTAGGACCCCACTTCGACTGTGTTGCAGCTAGTCCCTTGTCCAGTGCACATGCTGCCTTGTACTGCAGTACACCATTTTAGGCTGGCTCCATCCCTTCATTTTCTTGCACAGCACAAAATTGTCTTTCCACGCTAAGTCTAAGCCCCAAGGAGATCCATACCACACCAAGCCAGCATTGCTCTGTCCCATAGCAAAATACTCACAGTTCATTCCATGGCAGGTTCGATTCACATGGGTACTCCACATGATGGTGGTGGTGATGGTGGGGGGGGCGGGATTCACAGATGGTCCCTCAGACCACACAGTCAGGCAGAAATCCCAATGTCAGTTAGACAAGTTAACACATTTCTTCCTTCCTTGCCACCTCAGCCACTTTGTTTCTAGAGGTCTTCCAGGAACACCTTTGCCTTTTCAGCTTCTCAGAAGGAGAAGCTTACTTCCTCATGATGGATTCAGGCCACTGCAGGATACACAAATGAAGAGTCAGTTTTTTTGCACCCTGAGGCCATCCAGAACCTCTGCAAATGCCGTCCTTTTTTCAGGAGCCAAAGGGAGAAATCCTAGTGCAAATATAGCTTCACACCCTTGTACAACACCTCTTTCTTTTTTCTGGTATGCCACCAGTATTTCTTGCCCATCTCTGAAGTGGTTCTTGCAGAGGATGATTTGTCGAGAGGGAGGGTCTGCAGGCAACTTCGGCCCCAGGGCCCTGTGAGCTCTTTCAGTCTTGATGTGCCTCCTTTCACCTCCATTCGGAGTAATTGGGGGTAGTATCATCCCACAGAAGAGCTTCACATCAGTTCCTTCTTTGCCCTCTGGCAGGCCCCCGGACATGCAGATTGCTGCACCTGTTGTAGTTCTCCTGGTACCCAGTTGGTCTTTCAGCTCCTCGATTTCCTTCCCTAGGTGCACCATTTCGTCTGGTAACAGCTGCACTTTATCCTCCAGTGTAGAAATTTGCCCCTCCACCTCAGTCAGTCTTGTTGCCTTGCCCTCCGTCTGCTCCTTCAGTTTGTGCAGACTCCCGACCAGCTTCAGATTTAGCACTGCCAGAACTTGTTCTGTGACGGTCTTGTCCAGGTCTGCCATCTCTGTCACAGATAGTGAGACCGTGCCATGGACTTCCATCTCTGCTGCCACTGCTTTCTTCTGCTGGGCTTTCGTCTCTCTCAGTTGCTTCATGGCTGCAGTCAGTTAGTACTTCTCCATGCCCCTTAAAACGTCCTCAGCTGTAACTGTTTAACAGCAATTTACAGATAAAAACAATTTAATGAAAATAAAAAGCACAGGGGACGGAGCTCGGGATGTGCGTCTTGACGCTCAGCTGCTCATTAGTGTCTCCCTTGTAGTTTTTTGGTGAGATGCATTATCCCTCTCTGGAAGGGGAAGCTTCTATATGCTTTTCCCCCTTTCCCGCTCATACAGAGGGCTCTGTCAATCTGCGGGCCAAGCATTCCACCCTGATTCATGTGGCCATTCATTGGCCCAGACAAATTTGGTTTCTGCTTCCCCCAGCAATTGGTGGTGGAACCTCCTCTCCTGCTCCCACTAAGAATGGGCCTTCTGATGCCGGAGCAGGGTGCTCTGGTGCACCCTGATCTGTGCTCACAGCACCTCCACACACTGCTCCTAAGGACATAGAGCTCTCCCACTTTGAGGTGTTCTCTGTGGTGGCTGATGTTCTACGGGTGGCTAGAAAGCCATCTATCTGATAAACTTATTCACAAAAAGCTGGCCCATTGGCACAGCAGTAACGCTACTGCCTCCACCATCGCCGCCCCAGGTTTGGGAATGAGTCGGGTCATCAGAGGCCAGCCAGGGGGAGCAGGTTTGAGTGTCCCCTCACATGCTCTCCTCCTCCATGGGGAGGGGGGATGTGGGCTGTTGCAACAGGAGGCATGGGACCTCAGTCCTTGCACCAGCGTCCTTGGGGAGGCGGGACTTCCAGGGACCAAAGGAACGAGCCAGCAATTTACAAAATTATAGCCCCCGCTACCATTCAGCATGCTCTCCCCCCCACGAGGGAGGGGTGGATAACTGAGCCCTGGATGGTTGGTATAGCCACCACCAAACACCCAGCTGGAAAGTGGGCGAAAAAAATGTGATGTATAAAAAAAAAAAAAATCCAGTTCCTAACTTACTGGACTACCTGTTGTCCTTTAAAGACTCAGGACTGGGATATTCCTCTATAAAGTCCACATGGCTGCTGTGTCGACTTTTCATACCCTGACAGAGGGCAAGACTGCCGCCCAGCTGGAGGTTTCCCATAGATTCTCAAGGGAAACTAGAGTGTCAAAATAGGTCTAAAACAAATGGGCAGACTAGATGGACCTAGTGGTCTCCTTCTGCCGTCAGCTTCTATGTTTCTAAGGGGTATTGTCCTTGTGCACCCCTTAGTCTGAGATCTGGTTCTGGTAAGAGACTTTAATCTGGTCCTAGACTACCTCCCTTTGAGCCAGTGGCTACCTGTGAGCTGTGCTTCCTCTCATGGAAGACACTGATCTTCTTCGAGGATATCTCTTTCATTAGGTCACACCTATGGAACTATAACAGCCAGGCACTAGGACTACACAGAATCTTTTTGTAAGCAGTCCGCTAGGGGCTGACCATGACAGCGTTCTATGTCTGTGCTCCCATTTAAACGTGGGTGGCCCCTTCCCTCCTCAGTTCTTTTCTTGCCATTAACCATCCTCGCCAGACCCTCAATGGAGACACTGCCACTATAGTCGACTGCCACTTGGTGTATTTGAATATTTCTCTCCCTAGTTCACTATCACTTTTCTTAAGTGACAACTGTCATCATATATGTCGTCTAAAGAACTCGCTAAGCTCTTTAGATATTGCAAATGTGGTGAAAAGATTTAGTCAGGCGACTCGCAGGCCATCTGCATGTGCTGCTTCAGCTCCGCTCACAGCTTTAACATCTGTGAGATCTGCCTCAAGTTTAACAATGCTACCCAGCAATGCAGAAAGAACGCCCTGCAAACTCACCTTTTAAAACAGCAGGTAGCCTGAATGGAGAAAGAGCTCCAGGAAGAGAGTTCTAACACATCACTGGCCCGTTCTTCGGGCTCCCAGTCTTCCAAGTCCTGGGAGAGAACCTCAAGCAACATAAGCATAAGCACTGGGAAAGGGAGAGGAGCAAAGAGAAAACCTCCCCGGTATGCTGTAGTTTACTCCTTCATACCAGTGCGACCGTTTAAGCACCACTGACTGCCTTGGAGGCGACACCACCAGCCGCCCGGACCATTGACTCCTCCAGATGGGGGACAGGCTGTGAGCATGACCAGACCTATTACGGCTTGCAAGGGGCCATCGAAGTCAGGGATTATGCCTCCCCCATCAAAATCACAAGCCTACCAGCGGGTACTCCTAAGCAGTAGCTGCTAAAGTCCCTCCAGGCAGTGGCAGATGTAAGTAAGCATCTGTTATGCTCTACCTATGACATTTCTGATGCTTCTGCAAGAGCAGCAGCTTCAGGTGTCTACTTGAGAAGACATTCTTGGTTGAGGATGGCAGGATTTGTCAATGATGTGCAGTAAAACATCCTAAATGCCCAATTTAGAGGATACAAGCTGTTCGGAGCAGATGTTCAGGATATCCTCTCAAACCTACAGGCTTTGGGCAGGACTTTAAAATCAGTGCACTCCCTCTACTACACACAACCAAGAAGTAGGCAGAGGGTGCCCTTTCGTCTGGCCAGCAACAGACACCATTCAGGAGCCATACAACATAGTAAAAGCAGAGGAGGATCAGCTTTGTTTGCCTCAGGATCTACCCTGGGTGCCCACTCAAAAGCCCCTAGAGGTGGGAGTGTGGCTGCAGCCATAGAATCTGCATGACTCATTCCTAGACCCTCACCCACCAGTGCCCTCGGGGGTGTTAGTAGGGGGTCGCCTTTCCCTCCACCTGGACCAGTGGAGGGAGGTCACATCAGATACTTGGGTCCTGCAGGTAATAGAACAGGACCATCCTCTAGAGCTTCTGGAGTTATCTCCAGACCATCCGCCAACCACTTTGGCCTATCCTCCAGAACACATACTGGTGCTGCTAGAGGAAGTACATACCCTAATGCAGAAAAGTGCTATAGAGCCAGTTCCTTGGGAACAAAGGAACAGAGGGTTCGATTCTCGCTACTTACTAGGGCCAAAATATACATAGGATCTGAGACCCATCCTGGATTTAAGAGACCTGAACCTCTTTGCTCAGTACAAGAAGTTAAGAGTGGTCACTCTACAAGGCCTGTTACCAATTCTGTAAGTAGAGGACTGGATCTATTCCCTGTACATGCAGGATGCTTACTTGCATATCAAGATCTGTCCCTCTCACAGAAAGTACCTCAGATTCCTTTTCCAGGGGGAACATTACCAGTTCAGGGTACTGCCTTTTGGCTTGTCATCTGCACCATGAGTGTTTACCAAATACTTAGCAGTAGCGGCAGCAGCCCTCAGGAGAGAAGAACTATATGTCTTCTCCTACCTGAATGACTGGCTGCTCAAAGCTTTATCCAAAAAGCAGCTTTACCAGACTCTAGAATGCGTCAGGTAGCTGTTCGATGCACTAGGGATCATGGTCAGTGTGCCAAAATCAATCCTGACCCCTGTCAGTGCCAACAGTGCACAGGGGCAATCTTCAACACAGCCCAAGGCTTGTCTTTTCTGCCCCAGGACAGGGCCGAACCTCTTATTGCACAGGCCCAGATGGTATACAACAGCAGGTGTATCATAGCCAGGACATTCCTGAGACTCTTAGGCCTGATGGCAGCAATTTTTACAATACCACTGGCCAGATTGCATATGAGGGTTCCCTAATGGACCTTAAAGGTTCGGTGGGATCAATGCACAGGTGACTTAGAACAGAAGGTTCTAGTAACCTCTCCTGTTTGGAAGGTGCTGCGGTGGTGGATGGAACCCAGCCATTTGTTGAAAGGGGTTCCCTTCCTGTTCCTCTTAACTCATCAAATTCTTACTACAGACACCTCGGGGATGGCTGGGGGCCACATTTGGGGCCCCATCAGACACAGGGAACATAGACCAGAATGGAGAGTACCTTCCACATGAACGTCCTCGAGATGATGGCTGTTCTGTATGGCCTACAAGCCATTCAGACCCATCTCTCCCCGGGACCTCTGCTGGTACAAATAGACAGCATCAGTGTGATGCATTATATCAACAAGTGTGGGGGGAACTCGCTCCTATCCTCTGTGCAGGGAAGCAGTGAGGGTTTGGTATTGGGCTGTAGAACATTGTCTAGAACT
Source organism: Neoceratodus forsteri (assembly GCA_016271365.2). Taxonomy (NCBI): domain Eukaryota; kingdom Metazoa; phylum Chordata; order Ceratodontiformes; family Ceratodontidae; genus Neoceratodus; species Neoceratodus forsteri. The sequence continues at coordinate 1,578,792,835 of CM057456.1, read as the reverse complement.
GTCGGCAGTTTATGTTCCAGGCATCCAGAACATCTTCTTGGCAGACAGGCTAAGCAGGTCACAGTCCAGAATGCACAAGTGGGAGCTGTTAACCTCAGTGGCAGAAGAACTGTTAGACAGGTTGGGTCATCCAGAGTTGGACCTTTTTGCATCCCCACACAATGCAAAAATGCAGATTTTCTGCTCACTCCAGAGCCTGGAGTTTTTTGGTGAGACACATTGTCCCTCTCTTGGAAGAGGAGGTTCCTTTATGCCTTTCCTCCCTTCCCTCTAATCTAGAGGGTGATACTCAAGCTCCAAATCTGGAGGTGGCAACTCTGGTACTCATTGCCTCCCTTTGGCCTCGTCATAGCTGGTTCCCCTTATTGCAACAACTGGTGGTGAAAAAACCAGTGCCTCTGCCCCCTGTGCAAGGGCCTGCTGTCCCAGGAACAGGGAATCCTGGTCCATCTGGACCTCGAGTCACTTCATCTCCATGCATGGCTCCTGAAGACATAGCTGTTGCTAGGTTTAGGGTGCTCAAAAGGTGGCTGATGTTCTGGTGGCTGCTAGAAAGCCTTCCACCAGGGCCACCTATTTATTATTCTTTGAAGTAGAAGCGGTTTGCTTCCCATCAATTGGAACCTGTCAGAATACCAATTTTTATTATGGGCACTCAGCCATGCCTCTAGCCTTATGTCACACAATTTGCCTAAATCGTATAAACAGCATGATTGGCTCAAATAATACTTTATTACCTATTGTAGATAAGTTCTAGGATAATGGTAAGTAATTTTTTTTTGTCACACCCAGATGTGATGTGTAGAAAAAAATATTTTAATTATCCCTGTACAACAATTCTAAGTACTACTAATTTGCATAAATATAAAGCATTGTAAACATAAAATAATGAAGGTTTCAAAAAATCAAATAAAGCTAACATCTTAGAAAATCAACAAAAGCAATAAATAAACAATATTCAAAGCGAAGCACAGTATAAGCTGTATACCATGCATTTAGCGTGCTTTTATACTTAACATAACTTTCTTGCATGAGAACTTGTAAAGTCTTTGCATTAGTGTTTGACTTATTTCTGTTTAAAACACATTTCAATACTTTGTGGCATGCAAAAATGTTTATCTTTTATTTAAACTTAAGCTTAACCAACATCCCCAATATTTAGTATTTGAAAAGTTAAGTTTACCATGTTACCTCCCCAGCTAAGCCAAATTAGAATATTAAAAATTTAAAAAAGTAATACTTAGACATCTGGTTATGTTGAGGCTTGTTTTTTTTTTCCTTTATCTTCAAAATCTTGGTGAGTTCTCCTCCTGGACAGTAGAAAATTCTTCAGCGGCTGGACTTCGCTGTAGTTTCTGTTCTTTTTCCTGCTCACACTCAAACCCTGGACTCTGGACTCCTCTGGCATCAATTCAGCAGTGCAAACTTTTTTCTTCTGGCTTAGACATCAATGAGCATCTTAAGTCCTTCATTCTGGTTTTGGCGGGAACCTCAAACAGCCTGACCAACAGCGACAAATGTCCACAACACCAGCAGCAGATCTTTCTGCCATCTCAGTTGGAAGCGGAATGGTTGGACCTTGCAGAGCTGAGCTTTATTACCTGTGGTTAGAGCATTGCCCTGACATCATTTTCAATCAATTTTAACAACTTTGTTTGGATAATGCAAATGAGGTAGGTGTGGTCTCCACCCTTCTCAAGGACTGCCCCTTACTCAAAGTCTTTCAACTCAAGACAAGTTTTCTGTTTAAAAACATTTTTCTCTCTTGCACCCAGATGCAATTAAATATAGGCTTGGAATTTATATTTTCTGATTGTTAAAATCTTGAGTATTTAGGTATCAAACACGACAGGTTTATTTCCAGTATAAAGTCCATAATTTATCAAATCTTTCATGGAACCTGTTTTCTTGTAGATTTCTTAAAAATATCTGCATGTAGATGTGCTTAATCTGCATTTCTTGCAATTCAGAAGAATATATGTATTTTTCAGATAGCACTTTAAGGAATTATTAAAAAGTCAGATTCCTTTGCAAAGAGCTGTACCTTTGTCTTTGGTTAGTCAGGCTTGAAACCATGCTCTCTGAAATGAGTAAAGAAATCTTTCAGTCGGTGTGACATCTTCCTGCATCTATGCACCCATCCAAATGTCATATTTCTGGATTGGACATGACATCAGCTTTGACTTGAGACCAAACAACCTTATTTACTACTTGTAGTTTTTGACACCACAATTCATTGTAAATAACAAGGCTTGTAAAGTTGGTATAGTTATGAAACTTGGTTATGTAGCAGGTCCACACGCCTTTTATCCTTTGATGCAATTTGGTGCGCGTAGCATTTAGAATAACTTTGCAAGGAATAAAAGTCTTTTACTTCCATTGAAGCCAATGTAACTTCAGACAGACACTTTGCAAACACCTTTTTTTTTCCTTTGATGGTACCAAGTTGTACCAGCATCGTAAATTTCAATAAAAAGTGACATCTTGCCAGTGGTTACCATAGGAACCTCTCTTAGTCCTTGTTTTGATAAGCTTGCTAGCAGATATCCAGAAGGTAATGTCACAGCCTCCAGAGGCTAGCTTTTAGGGTAGTCCTCCAGTTTAAATGGAAAGTTTTGACCAGACGTTTTTTTTTTTCTCAAGTTAGAATAATGCAGGGCAGGCATCTCCTCTTTCTTAGAGTTCATGTAAGCAGCTTTTATTCTCTTTGCTGGTAGAGCTCATATAGACAAGGTTGATGACCAGATGTCTTTAGTATGACCTCCCAATCATCCTAATTAATAATTAAGCATTTATAAAGAATATAAAATAGTAATTAAATGCAAAATAAAAATATATTTTTTAATAACTAAGTTTTGTTCCCACAATCCCTTTACCTGTCTGGTAAATCAGGTTATAATGTATTTGTTGTCCTTGTCAGATGCAATTTGCAATACTCTTCTATTAAAGTATATTTGACGGCTATTTCAGCCTTTCATGTGCCTGTTGAGGGTTGTATGGTTGCTCAGATAGAGGTGGCCCTGTACGTTTTTGGGAGGTATTCTGCACCTAAAGCCTCCTATTTGCAATCCATTCCCGACTTGGGACCTGAATTTTGTGTTAGAAAAGTTTACTTCGGCTCCTTTTGAGCCAGCCGCGACTTGTGGCTTGCTCCTTCTGTCTTGGAAAGTGATATTTTTAGTTGCTGCTACTTCTGCTTGAAGAATTTCAGAGCTACAGGCTCTATTTAATGTGTGAGCCTCCTTATTTGATTTTTCACAAAGACAGTGTCTTTACGTACTAATCCTAAGTTCCTTCCTAAAGTGGTGTCTGAATTTACATCAAACCACTCTATTACCAGTTTATTTTCCTGAGCGTGCCAATCCAAGGGAAGCATTGCTCCATACTCTAGTTGGGCCTTACCCGGTTACCAAAGACGAAAATAAAAAAATAAAAGATGTACATAGAATGCCTGAGTATAATATACACTGCACGAAGGACTGCAGGAAGTCCTCACAGCTTCTTGTTTCCTTTGCCCAGGGGAAAGAGGGTGCACCTGTTTCTAAACAATGTTTGTCCAAATGGTTGGCCAGTTGTATTATCTTTTGTTATTGGAAGTATGGTAAGGAACTCCCTGGTATTGTTCGTGGTCATTCCACAAGGGGCATGGCCACTTTTGTAGCCTGTTTCAAAAATGTGTTGGCAGCTGACATCTAGAGTACAGTCTACACTTTCACTAAACATTACAGTTTGGACATTGCCTCTTGAAAAAGGACAGGTTTTGACCTAGCTGTACTTCAAGGCCTCCTTTCTTAGGCCTGTAGGATTCAGCCACCCAGACAGTTTTATTGTCAGTACTGCTTGGTATTCGTTACATAGATGTGGCCTGTTGAAAGAGATATCCTTTAAGAAGATAGAACAGTTACGTACTTACGATCTTCGAGACAATCTCTTTGATCTGGCCAAGCCTTCCCACCCTCCGCCCACCCTTGCATTCAGAGCTCTGTAATTCCTCTCTCTTTTTCCAGGGTGGGCTACCTGCTGTTTCCAGCCTTGCCTGGTAGGCAGAACCATAACTCCTTTCCTGGTTCCCTAGAGGAAGGTCCTCTGAGCATGATCTCCAGTGAGAAACTGTGGAGGGAACCGGCCGCCCACATTTATATGGGAGTGCCGATGTAGAACATCATTGTTGACAGCCCCTAGTGGACTGCTTACAAAAAGTTTCTGTGTGGTCCTAGTGCCTGGCATCTATAGCTCCAGAGGTGTGGCCTAATGAGAGATTCTCATAAAGATCTGCTGTTATGGTAAGTATGTAACTGTTCTTTCCTAGTGGCGATGACATCTGCTGGACTCATCGCTGATTTGCAGGCTCTGATCGCAGATCCTCCGTTCATTATTTTTCACAAGGTTAGTTACTTTACACACCAGTCCTCATTTTCTTCTGATGGTTGTGTCCACCAACGTATCCATCTCTTGTCTAAAACCCTCAATGTTAGGCTGGGGTTATTGTATTGCTCCAAGCACTGCCTTACCCCAGACACCCTCAGGCTCGCCGTCTCCTCCTCTGTCCTCTCCCTGCTTGACTATGGCATACTCATCTATAGTGCTTCAAGCACCTCTGCCCTATGTAGACTCCGTCTCTCCCTAAATAAAGCGTGTCGCCTCATCTTAGGCTGCTCCCTTTATAACACCACCAATTGGCTTAATCTCGACAATAGAATCAGGTTCCACACCTGCCTCATGGCCAAAAAGATTGCCCTCGGCCTCCCCCTCCCCAGGCTCGCCCTCTTAGTCCACCCAGCCCTGAAGCTTAAGCAGGGTTTTAAATAATTGATTAGCAGTTTTTTTTCTTGGAACAATACTAACTGTACAGAAAGTATTTATATAGGTTTTCTAGAAGTGTTATGTTTGTTAAACACATTGAGGCAAGTGCTATACATTTTCACAATGTTTTAACACTTTTATGAGCAAAACGCTAATCAATTTTTAGAGTTAAATAAAACCCTGTTAAGCACACTCGAAGCTGTGCCAAGCCACTCCTCTTGGTTCCCTCCTGCCATACCTCACAATTCCAAAGGTCCTTCAGTTTCAGAGCCCCTTCTTTGATGAACAGTCTACCAACCTTGCTTGTAAACGAAAATAGAATTAGCCCCTTCAAAACCCACGTTAGGGACCACCTCCAGTCCTCAAATACCTGTGATTGTTACTGAACCCCTGCCCTCTCCCCTCCTTCCTTTCCCCGATGACCAATGCCACTGGCCTGCCTACCATAGGCTTCCAGGCCTAAGATACATCTCTGAGTTTACCATGTATTTCTAACTTGTACTAATTATCCCTAGTTTCTGATTGTTAGCCTTCGCTGTTTCTTTGTATCAATGCTGAACTGTGTCCTTGTTGAATCATTATGTAAAGTTTGTTCTGTACCTAATTTCTGTGACGTGGAGCCTTTGCAATATTTCTGAATCCTCAATAAATAAATAAAGAACACAAAATAAGACTATAGACCTTCTGGTTTACCTTTTATCCACTACAGATAGTGGGGAGCGTCATTTACTTATGGTAGACGTCCATTGGACGCAGCATTGGTACCTGGATCATACAAAGGATTGCAGAAAATCCTGTCAGCTGTCTATTGCTTTTGCCTATGAATGTGGGGCTCCCTGATTTCAAAACAGAGGTGGGCCAAATGTGTTATGTTTTGTCACCTGAAGTGCAGGTAAGTAGCTTCATGGTCTAGTTTTTGCTCATTCCACCTGCGGGTAGCTACCTCAGTGGCTTGTCTTCAAAACGTGTCCGCTGCTGACATATGTGCTGCTGCCACTTGGAGTACTGTTCATACATTCACTAAACACTATAGTCTGGACATCATCTCTTGTGCACATGCTGGCTTCAGCCTCAGTGTTCTGCAAGGCTTCCTTACTCAGGATAATTAGGTCCTGCCATCCTCCCTCAGTGCTTGGTACTGCTTGGGAATCGTTCCATGATGTGGCTCAGTGGAGGGATACCCTTGAAGAAGATTGAATAGTTACTTACCATAACAGTAGATCTTCGAGAGAATCTCCTCCATTGAGCCACCGCTCTCCCTTCTGCCTTCCCCCTTGACAGGTGACAGGGTGACTACATTGTCTGCTCACGCCTGTCGTGTCCTATATGGCATCTCTACTCTGGTTTCCATATATCCTCTCCTTTGTGCCTTGTGTGTTCCTGGTTACTTTGTCTCTGCCAGTGTGATGATCCTCCAGGCTTGTCTCTGGCAGGGAACTGAAGCATGCTGGGGATGCCGGGGGTCGACGTGGGCAGCTCCAGCCTGCAGAAATTTCGAGGTGGTCCTGATGCTGCCTCCCATGAAGTGGCTCAATGGAGGAGATTCTCATGAAGATCTACTGTTATGGTAGGTAATATTGTTTCCCATGGTATCCTGCAAGATATCACTGACTAAAAGTGTGATAAAGCACAGCAGCCTAGCAGACAGCACTGGATAATAATGTGTTTTGAAGGGGCTACTGTAGAAGAAACTGCTCATTTCTAGCAACTGTAGCTAGTGTAACTGATGTGAAATAAAAATGGGATCCAGAATATTTCTTGCTTTGCTGCTTAATGACTGTGCTAAATCATTTTGCGGGACAGTTTTAAATGTTATACCTTTAAAGAATTCTTACACAGTGTGTTATATTTCATGTACCATCATTTACAGTTCATGCAGGCACTTTGTAAAGACTAGACAAAGAAGAGACGGTAAGGGTCTGATGATTTTGTTGTGCTGAATTGTGTTGCATTTTTGATGAACACTTAAACAGACCCTCAGAGCTGTTTTTCTCATAAGTTTCCCTATAGTCTGTATGCTTGTGAACCCTCTTTACATTAAGTGGCCAGTTAAATACAAATGAGAGCATTTTCTGGCAGAGTCATGTTTGTAATAGAAGAGAAAAATTCAGCCCAGTCATGGAATTTTTCGTCAACCAGTTGACCTGTATCTTGACATTTCTCTGCATGTTTTCAAATGTTCTTGGGGTTTTTTTTTTTTTTTAGACTGTTGGAGCACACTGTCACTAACCGACCGTGGTTGGGAGTGGCAGGGATTGGAGGGTACTCCATACTGCTCAGCCATATGGCTACCTGCTTCTGGGTTGCCAGCATGTGCCACATAGGCATCTGTTATCTCAGTTTCTTAGTAAAATGGCCCATCCCAACGCTGGCCCAGTGGCGCTGAGGCACTGGTAGCCACACCTCATGCCACGCCAACGCCCCGTGTTCGGGAACAAGCGCGGGTTGCCAGGGGTCAGCAGGGAAGGAGTTGGATTGAGTGTCCGATGGACTGCTCTCCATCTCCCGGGGAGGGGGATTGTCCTGTGGTCGGTGCACGTCTGACCCCTGCTGGAGGCTGGGGCTCGGCACAGTGCTGCTGACATTACATGGGGGCGGGAGCATGGCAGATGCCTGGTGGGGATGCGCGCGGAAGCATGTGTGTTCCCATCGCCAGCATCATTGCACGCTGGCCTCCCCCACAGGGGAGAAAAATGGAAAAAGACCCTGGTGGCTGGTCGTGGCAGATTGATGGCTGTCCCCTGGTGCTCCGTTCCCGCAGGTAACACCCTGAGCCATATCCTGGATGGGCGGGTGAGTAAGGGGCTCCCCATTGCCCCGCCATGGGGGGCAAGCCGTGGGAGCTACAAGGGTGAGGGCCTGAAGGGAATGGAGGCTAGGGACGGCGGCCGGACAAGAGGCCGACCAGGGCCAGGGAAGGAAAGAAGTAGCAAAAAAAAAAAATGACCCCATCCCGGCTGCAGGCTAATTCAGGCCGAACTTTGAGCACATGACTTGATTGAGGGGGTCAGTACAGTTGTGTATTATCATGATTACCAGCCAGGACCAGCCCAATGGCATGGAGGGCTCAGGTGCTTGGACGTCTTGCCTCCCACCACACCAGCGGCTTGAGTTTCAGAGTGAACTTTGTTCACTGGGTGTCGGCTGTGGAAGGGAGTGGATGGAGCATCTGACTGACTGCCATTCTTTCCTGGGGAGGGAGAGACAAACTGCGCACTAGTTCTGCCACTGAGTGGCAGCGCTGTGACAGGGCAGTGGGAGCGACTCAGAGAGGCTGGCCAGATGCTGATGTGTGTGCACGTCTAGGCACACACACGGCTGCATTATTGCATGCGATGTGGCCAGGGGGCTAAAACAGGAAAATTGCAGCAGCCACAGGATGATTTCATGACCACTGCAGCCCCAGCACCACCTACAGGGCCATAGGGGTCTTCTGAATTGTGGTTCAGGGGAGGGCAGCCCTCCCCCACACCCAGCCACAGTGGGGGGCGGGGATGTCCATGGAGTCTTTCTCTCCCAGGTAAGTCCCTTAGATGGTGTGTGTGTTGAGGTGGGTGACTAAGGGGGAAGGGGGCAGAGGCATAAGGTAGAAAAACCTATATTAAATAAATAAATAATAACCAGGCAAGCTGAGCTCTATGTTCTGAGCCAGTGGAGATGTTTCACAGTGGGGCTGGGGGTAAAGGTGGGATTATACAAAGACCCATTCTCCACTACCAAAAGGGAAATGACTTGTTCACATGGGACAAGCTATAGTGTTTTTCTAATGTGAGATTATTTAACTATGGCTTATTTCGGCCCCTGTGCCCCTTCTTCATGTACATTCTTTAGGCTGCCATATTACCAGTAGGCATCAGTTCTATTTGAATTGTTTGTCTTTATAAAAATATCACTTTTGTCTTTGAAAATTTCCTAGTCCCTGTGGTGTCTTGCCTACAGGTTTCCCCCTTGTAACATGACCTTAAACTAGTGCAGCATATGTATTGTACTCTGATGACCATGGGAAACCATGGCTATAAGAACACCGTAAACTTTTTTTAATTTGATTTTTATTACAATTTCACAATTGCAGCTGGTCACAGCGACCAGTTGATGTACATTATAAACATCACTGCACAGCACAAATCACAAAAGCAGAAAAAACATACAAGTTGTACAAACACAGATGCACTTTTACAAATAGCCAGGATTGTATTGTTGTGAACAGTGTATTAAAACATAACTAAATTTCATATCTACACACACTCGTGTTAAATAACGTACAAAAATAGATTTTTCATACTCCCTCGTTCTAGCCCTAGATTTTTCCCGCTATTCTTGGGTTCTCAATGTATACTCTGAACTTTCCTTGCAATCTGTGACTTCGTGCACATACTTCGGAAAAAATGCCCTTGACAACTTTTCCCTTCTCAGGTCTGGTCTGTAACCACTACAGCTATCCAGTGCTGTTTTTATATAGTGTAGATTTTTCTCTGTTGCCCAGCTGCTGCCCTGTACTTCAGCTTAAAAAGTTTCTGTTTTTATTTAACATGTCATCGCTTTTATCAAAAATCAATCAGATAGTCAAAGTAGCCTCGCCTTCCACTTTTTGCACATTTGATAAGGTTACTGTACCTCAAGAGGTAGAAGTTATAACTTTAATACTCTTGATTATAGAAGCACTAACGTAAGAAAAACTTGGAAGCCGGAACCTTGCTGAAATAAACATACTGCTGCTGAGACTTTGGCATTTTAATGTAAAGAGGGTCTTAATCTGAATACTTTTTTATCCTGTCATCTAGTTTTTCCTGCTGTGTGCTCTCAGCTTGTATCTTGGTTTGCCTTTTATTATTTTGTGAAAATGAATAATGCTGTCCCCATACTGTCACCTCCTCACTTGCGTGTGAAATCTGAAAGGGTGGTAAAAGATACAAGATATTCACCTGGATATTTTGCATGTATGACTGCATTCTGAATCCACAAAAAGGTAGCATTGGGGCTTACTGGAATTGAAGAAGTGCTCCTATAAGCAGTTATTAGAAGAATGGACTCTGTTAAGACAGCACTTTTCCTTGTCGCATTTTAATGTGCAAAGATTTGTTATACCATTTGAATATTGTGAAATGATTTCCATGCATGTACTAAGAAAACTTTAGAACACTTATGAAAGGTAAGCAGTGCCCAGATGGAGTGCCCCATTTTGTCAACGCTGTTGTGTACAAGTTCAAGCATGCCTGTTAAACAGGCTCAGTTCTTCAAAGCATATTACAACTCTGATAAAGACAGGGCCAAATAAAATATATATTTGGCTTATGAGAAGTAAACTAGCCGAATCTTAACTTACGGAACTTGGGGAACTGTAGCCAGATGTAGTCCCATATTTTTTTCCATATACATTATATTCTCCTTATAGCACTGGCATCCTCCAGCCACACCACCTACCTTCTCCAGGACTTACCACACCTCTTAACCCCAGTACCGCTATGTGGTTGGTGGGTTCCTCAGTAGGTAGTGTGGGGCCTGCGAAGTGCTGTCTTCATCTTGCCAGTTGGGATATTTTTCCTCCCCAGTTTTTATTTACCTTGGCCCCATCCTCATGTTGAGCTGCATACAAAGACACTTGTGTGCAAGCTGACAAACACATACATTACAGGCATCCGCATCATGATCTCCAAGGGAGACGCACATTGCAGTACCGCCCAGCCTCCGCTAGGTGGTAGCCAAGCAGCGAGTCATGCTGTCCATCTTCCTTGAAGGAGGGGATCTGTCCATGGGAAGCTCAGTCCTCCTTCCCGAATGATCCATGTCCATTTCCGTACTCGGGTTACCAGCATAACAAGCGGTAGCGCTAATGGTGTATTACCAGGCCAGCTATCTGGTCCCATTTAATAGTTTGTTTTTGTAGGGGTTACTTAAAAGTTATAGAGAAGGATATTACATACTTTATTCCTAGGTAAGTTTTAATGAGAGATACATTTTTATTTTTTGTTTGTTCCTAAGTTTACTACTGTAAGATATTTTTGCTGATTACATTGGGCACGTGATGCTGCTTACACAAATAAGTCCTCAAAGTTTGGAGCAGAATTTACAGAAGCTGTTCAGTTTTAAAGCACTTGCTTTTGTAATAAAGTGGTCAAATTAGTTATTTCGTTTGGTGTTCGGAAACCATGACACTGCATGAATCCTGTAGATACTATAATTCAGGTCACACCTAAGTATGAAAAACAACCCCCTCTGGGGAACCGGATGGGCCAGTGGCTTGGTAGCAGGTTAAGGAACCTTTCTCCTCTAGGTTACTGGTTCAAATACAACACAGACAGGTACTGGCCAAAAGCCATTATCACCTGAGGGCTGTCTTGCAGCCCGTGTGAAATGAGTTGTGGTGGTTCATTCCAGTTCCTAGTGGGCAGGTGTCCACATCACAAAACCACCAATATAATTGGCGCCCATGTTGGTGCTCTCACGTGAGAGACCAAGGATTGACTGGGTATGGAGTATGAACCAACTTCTCAGCCACGTGGTGATCCTTCCATAACAAGCATGAGGCACATTGGTGGGGCAGTGTGAGGAAGCTTGCACTAAGATTGCCCGTACTGTGCCTGTCATGAGGATAAATGGAGGACGTCAGTTTCCAGTGCTGTCAATCCAGCACTTTTCACAAGCACTAAAATTCACACACAGAACAAAAAAAATCTTTAAAACACAAAAGAAAACCCTAGTCCTGAAAAAGCTTTTTTTCGTGTAACACTTCGCCAAATGAAAACATCTTTTGCTTGTAAGATTCTTAATGTAATATATTTTTACAGAATATGATTTTTACCACTTGGTTACTGGATATTGGATTAACTCTCGTCTTCCCAGGGAGGGACTGCAGCATTACTTTATCGCACATTGTATACAAATTCATTACCTCCATGCTACAACTGTTTGTACAGTTTGAATACTATATTCCAAGGGATCCCATTGTCTTTGAAATAATACCTGTCCAATGGATTTGCTGGGGTAGCTAACTTGAAGCTATGTCATATGTGGAATAGCTTTTTAAAGCATATAGGCGTGTCCCATTTTTTTTTTTATTTGTTTTTTTAAAGAGAGCAATCGGACCCCATTATCAGTCACAAGGGGACCAGTGCTGAACTACCTGCGTGGCAATTTGCACTGATCCCTTGCTTGCCACCTCCACACCTTACAGCTCTATTCAGAGGGGGTTGCAGCCCTTACCCACGTGAGTGCTTGCTGTTCTGCACTCATGCGGAGAAGGGGCCAAGGGTCGCCATGAATTCTTCTATAAAAACTAGTGTCTGACCTCAGAAGTGGTTAAAAAAGATCTAATGAGCAGAACAGAATGGGATTAGTCAACCTCCTCAACTCCCATGAAGATGGGTTTGGAAAATACAGCTGAACATTCAAAGTGATTCCAGTCTTACACAAATAAATCATCCAAGCAGACCACTAAAGCAGTAGGTAATGCTAGAGGGATGTTGGGGTGTATTAGTAGGACTATCACAAGTCGCAAGAGGGAGGTAATAATCCCTCTGTATAAGACACTGGTTAGGCCCCATCTGGAGTATTGTGTGCAGTGCTGGAGGCCACACCTTCACAAGGACATTAACCAAATTGAGGCAGTCCAGAGAAGGGCAACCAAAATGGTGCAGGGACTGCATCAGAAAACATATGAGGACAGATTAACGGAGCTCAATATTTATACTCTCGAGCAAAGGAGGGAGAGAGGTGATATGATCGAAACATTTAAGCACCTTAAGGGGATTAACAAGGTGAAAGAGTCTGACATGTTTCAATATAAGAAAAATAGCAAGGCAAGAGGACACAACATGAGATTAGAGGGAGGCCGATTAAGGGGTAATGTGACGAAGTTCTTTTTCACAGAAAGGGTGGTGGATGCATGGAACAGTCTACCTCAGGAAGTGGTGGATATGAATACAGTGCAGGGCTTCAAACAGGCATGGGATAGGCATAAAGGAGCAGTACAGATGGGTATGAATAGATAGGCCATTGACAGAGCAAAGGCTGATGGCACATTCATAAGGTAGAAAAAGAAATGGGCAGACTGGATGGGCCTTGCGGTACTTATCTGCCGTCAACTTCTATGTTTCTTACGTTGTCCCTCACTGAAGCAAAAATGAATTAAGATAATTCACAGGTAGCAAAATACAGGTATTGTGATTTAAGACAGTACCTAGTGTCTCATTTAAAGACTTTGCAATTTTTGTTTTTGAAACAGGAAAACTGTGGACCAGAAGTATGAAGGTAGCCTACAATATTCTTCATAAATTAGGCACAAAGCAGGAACCTATGGTCAGGCCTGGAGACCGGGTAAGTACTGGTTAAGGCTGGTATTGGACATTGACTTTGAAAGATGCATTAGGTGCCTTAGTCTGAGATCTGAATTATAGCTTTGTTGCCATGGCAAAACTGCACTTAAACAAGATTGATAAGATATTTTGTTTTGTAATTTCTCTTCAGAGAAGAGTGCTGGATTATGTGGAAATTAGAGTCTGGCTGTATTTTGAAATCATGTGCAGTGAAAATACTTGATCTGCTTTGTTAAAAAATATACAAAAATAGCATGGTGTTAGAAGAAAAATTCCAAGCTGGGTCGATTTTAACATTAATTTACTGGCCTGAAGCATAGTGCAGACTGCCTTGGGCCAATGTTCCTTGCCCCTGAACATCACCTTTGGGCTAGTGTTAACCCCCCCCCAACTATAAGGCCCACCACCCTCACGACCCATGCCCCATAGTCAGATAACTCACCCACAAATTGACAAGAATTAGGCGAAAAAAATGTCCTGAAGCAGCACACCACAGATCCTATCTTAACAGTTTCACCACCGCCCTAATGCCAGCAATCTCTCCCACACATGATACTGCAAAGCACTACTGGAAGATGTATTCTGCATTCAGGCCCAGTGGTGGGACTGTTAAGATAGGACTCGATGAGTGCTACCTCAGGACTTTTATACTAATACTTCATCACTTGTGGTTGAGTTTTTGACTATGACAGTATGGGTGTGGTAGGTGGGGGGCTGGGATGGGTAAGAGAAAGTATTACTCTAGTGTCTTTTTTTTTTTTTTTCTGTATTGTAGTTGCATGAGTTAGATGGTGGCCTGCCAAGGAGGTGAGCTGAGGGTTTGTGCTGGCCACCATCATTGACCAGGGTCTTGGGGTGCTTTTGGGGTGTCGCTGGACACCAAGCAGGGCTTAAGGGGAGCCATGACACAACAGGGAGAACTTTTGGGGATGTGGAGAGGGAAGGGTGTCACTGAACACCAGGGAGGGCTTAAAGGGGGGAATGGGTGTCACTGGACACTAGGGAGGGTTTTAAGGGAGAAGGAAGGGATGCCACTGGACACCAGGGAGGACTTAAGGGAGAGGGAAGGGGTGCCACTGGACACCAGGGAGGACTTAAGGGAGAGGGAAGAGGTGCCACTGGACACCAAGGAAGGCATAAAAAGGGAGGGAAGGGGTGCCACCAGACACCAGGGAGGGGTTAAGGGAAGAGGGAAGGGGTGCCACTGGATACCAAGGAGGGCTTAAGGAAGGGGAATGAGATGCCACTGGACACTAGGAAGGGCTTAAGAGAGAGGAAGGGGATGCCACTGGACACCAGGGAGGGCTTAAAGAAGAGGGAAAGGGTACAACTGGACACCAGGGAGGGTTTTAAGGGAGAGGGAAAGGATGCCACTGGACACCAGGGAGGACTTAAGGGAGAGGGAAGGGGTGCCACTGGACACCAGGGAGGACTTAAGGGAGAGGGAAGGGGTGCCACTGGACACCAAGGAAGGCATAAGAGGAGATGGAAGGGGTGCCACTGGACACCAAGGAAGGCTTAAGAGGAGATGGAAGGGGTGCCACTGGACACCAAGGAAGGCATAAAAAGAGAGGGAAGGGGTGCCACCAGACACCAGGGAGGGGTTAAGGGAAGAGGGAAGAGGTGACACTGGATACCAGGGAGGGCTTAAGGGAGAGGAAGGGGTGCCACTGGACACCAAGGAAGGCTTAAGGGAGAGGGTAGGAATGCCCCTGGACACCAGGGAGGGCTTACAGAGAGGGAGGGGGTACCACTGGACATCGAGGAAGGGATTGCCACTGCACACCAAGGGGGGCTTAAGGGGAGAGGGAGGAGGAAACAAAGGAGGGCCTATGTGGAAGGGGATAGGGAGGGGTGCCACCAACTGGACACCAGGAAAGGCTTATGGGAGAGGCAGGGGGTGCCACTGGACACCAGGGAGAAATTAAGGGGATGGGGAGAGAGGGGGTTCCACTGGAAACCAGAGAGTAATTGCAAAGGGACAATGAGAGGTGTCCTTTTTCAACCCAGTAGTCTCCATTATACGGTAGCTTGGGGCCAGTGTAAATTTCGGGGGGGGGGGGGGCAGTGCAATCAGTCAGTCAAAGCTTTATTTGCACAGTGCTAATTTCAGGGAATCAAGGCACTTTACATATTATTAATACTATGTAAAATAATTTAATAAACACACTTTACTAACATCTGCAGTATTGCAATTCTTAAATTAAATCCCATCAGGGAAGGCCTGGCTAAATAAAAGCATCTTCAATTCAATTTTAAAATGGTCGATGGTCTGGCACTCTCTAATCTGACAAGGTAGTGAATGCCACAAGGACATGACTGCAGACGCAAATGTATAGGCTCCAGAGGTCTTTAGTTTGATCCTGAGAATCTCTAGCAATCCCTAGTCAGTGGAGCGGAGCGGGTAGGAGGGGCGGTAAGGGCATAGAAGGTCTTGCAGGTAGCTGAGTCCCAGGCCATGTAAGGCTTTATAGATCAGCAAGCCGACCTTGAAGGAGATCTGCCAGTTTATCGGCAGCCAGTGCAGATAGCGGAGCACAGGTGTGACGTGGCAAGATCTAGGTAACCCAGTCCATGGCCTGGCCGCCACATTCTGTACTAGTTGCAATCAGAAAAGATCTACCCCCAGTAGCCCTAGGTATAGGGCATTACAGTAATCTAGACGAGAGGTCACAAAGGCGTGAACCAGTGTTGGCATGTCACCAGGGGAGATCAGATGTTTGATCCTGGCAGTGTTTCTCAGATGGTAAAATTAGGCTTTCACAATGGCTGACACCTGTGATTTTAGCGTCAAGCCACTGTCCAGCACGACACCCAGATTTCTCACCCAATCTGAGGTGAGCAGCTTAGGAGTCCCTGAGCCAGAGCCCCGAGGTCTGACCAGGTTGCACTCTCACACCCTGGTAACCAAGTTCTAACACCAGTACCTCGGTCTTGTCTGGATTTAACTTCAACCAGTTTTCCCTCATCCAGTCCTGGATCTGTGCAAGGCAGTTATTAAAGACCGAGACCGTTTCATTCTGCCCGGGTGCGAAGGACATGTAGAACTGAATGTCATCTGCGTAGCAGTGAAAACTCAGCCCATATTGCCTAATGATATCTCCTAACGGCAGCATATATACTGCAAACAACATGGGTATAAGACCAAGCCCTGCAGGACCCCACAGTACAGGAGTAAAGGAGTCAAGAAAAAAATTCCCGACACTACTCTCTGCGTCCTGCCCGTGAGAAACGATTTAAACCAGCTGAGGACTGTACCAGGCGATCCATCAGCACCCCATGGTCTACAGTGTCAAGTGCCGCTGAGAGATCGAGGAGAACTAAGATGGTATGACGGCCTCACTCCCTTGCTTTCAGGAGATCATTCAACACCCGGGCTAGGACAGTCTCGGTACTGTGCCTCTTCCTGAACTCAGACTAGAGAGGATTGTAGATGCCATGAGTTGTTAAATGATCATCCAGTTGAGCAGCCACTACCTTCTCAATAACCTTGCCCACAAAGGGCAGGTTAGAGACAGGCCTGCAGTTTGCCAGATAGTCCAGGTCTAGCAAAGATTGTTTTAGGAGAGGTTTAATAACTGCCTCCTTCAGGGGCTCTGGAAAACCCCCTGTGGCTAGAGAACAGCGGACTATCCTGGCAAGGGCTGGGCTGATGACTTCAACACACACCAACAAAAGGCGTGTTGGCTCTGGGTCTAGACTACAGTAGGTTGGCCACGGGTCTGGTATGACCTCCCATCTGTTGATTGCCCGACATTGTACATCCTGCCTGCAAGTTCTTGCAAACAAATTTCCCGGTCGGTAGCATTTGCCAACAGAATCTCTTCCCGACCAACACCAATTGCACAGAAACCAAAAAGCAATTGCATCCCAGTTTTACATATCTCGAGCATTTTGCTACACGAACTCTGAAATTCAAGAAAAGATTGAATGTATTAAAGTTAAACCAAAAAAAAATAAATAAAAGCAATTTTGCATCCCTCCCGTAGCTTACATGTGGAGTGAGAGAGAGCTGTGTGGTACTGTGTGTAATAGTTAGGCAGAGGTGCGAGCCCGCAGAGACCTTATAGATGTGTGCTGGCTGCTTTTAATTCCCACGCTGTCACTCACAGCTCACAGATGGGCCATGCTGAAGAGAAGAGATACGGCTAAATATTAAACAGTTAAAAAAAAGAAAAGATTAAATTTATTAAAGTTTCGATACCCTTTCCATAGGATAAGCTTGCTGCTTGTTAAATCACACTAAAAGGGGACGTTGCAAATAAAATTGAAACGCGCGACGGACAATACGGAGTATTAAAAGCAGTAATTGTATGTAATTGGTATACCAATGACCTTTACAGTGATTTGTTAAGGGACAGTGAGGCACTGATTGGAATCTATAAATGTTGCATTCCCCAGCCCTACCCTGATTTGCTTGCCTCACACTCTGCAGCTACGGCTAAATATTAAACAGTTAAAAAAAAGAAAAGATTAAAGTTTCGATACCCTTTCCATAAAATAAGCTTAGTATCTGTTTCTTCGGTAGTGTGTTCTGTTCGTTTTCTGTTCAGGCTGAACACTGTTTAGTTCTTTTGGCAGGTGTGAAATTCTGAAGCATCTGGGTTTAATGCTAGTCTGTTTTCCGTTCAGGCTGAACACTGTTTAGTTCTTTTGTCATGTGTGAAATTCTGAAGCATCTGGGTTTAATGCTAGTCAATTTACATCATTTTTTTTAAGGTTCAGATTGACA
The DNA here is from genome assembly GCA_016271365.2 of Neoceratodus forsteri. Taxonomy (NCBI): domain Eukaryota; kingdom Metazoa; phylum Chordata; order Ceratodontiformes; family Ceratodontidae; genus Neoceratodus; species Neoceratodus forsteri. The sequence goes on along the minus strand of CM057456.1, from coordinate 1,578,774,988 downwards.
TTGTTGGTAAATGGTGCTGCAGGATTTAATATTTCGGTAAATGAACCCGGTCGGGAAATTGACTTCGGGAAGATGATTGTCAGCAAGTCAACGGTTGGGCAGTAGTACGGATCTCTTGGATGATCTGCATAACATCTTTGAAAGCCAGCTGGCTAAAGTTGGACCAGACAGGCCAAGTACTTGCCACCTCAAGCCCATTACGGCAATGCCTGTTTAAGGGTGCTGACCGGCTCTCCTATCTGACAGTGGCAGTCTTGTTGGCAAAAAACTGAGCAGACTCAGCACATCTTACTTACAAAAAGGCTCCCTGCGACTGAAGACAGGTTGGATTGCACAACCTGTTGACAGTACAGAAGAGCTGAGCTGGTCTTTTAGTTACCGCAGCAGCCTCCTTGGAGAGGAACTCTGCCTTCTTATGGGAAGTTGCTGATATAGTCTTTATATATTTTTTTGAACTTTATAAAGCTTTTATTGATAGTTTGAAATACTTCCATTTTACATATGAGTGTACAATCCAAGGAAGCAAGTTAATACATTTGTGTCAGTTCTTTTTAAAATTACCGTATTTGCTTTCTTACTGGTTTTTACCACACCATTATCACATTACAACAAAGGGTGAGTAACTACCGTGAACTATCCAATAAAAAAGAAGATCCGCTTCTCTGATTCCAAATTAAGTAAAGTAAAAAGGTCTATTTCTACTCTACCCTCCATCCACGTCCTTCGTTCATGCCATTTGTTTCAAACTATCTAAATGACATCAAATAGTCTTTAAGATCTCACTCAAACTTTGATGTGACTTATGCTATATTGTCATTATTATTAAATAAACAAAATTTACATATCAACCAAACCAGACGATGTGATTTCATTTATCCAGTCATCTTGTTTGTTTCCCCATCCCCAGTCTATTTCCCCTTCTCCAGGCCTCCCTCTTCACATACCAGTTGGGTTCTAGATATTTTAACCCCCATCCCCCTTTAGATTAGGCCAAGGCCTCATTCAGCCCAATAGATATTGCTTTAGCACCAGGGTGCCCTCCAGACCCTCAATATAACTGTAGTAAGGGAGCCACTTTACATTGTATTGTTCTGTGGTCAGTCTTAATCAGGCAGTTATAGCTTCCATGTCCTTAATTTTTGTAATATTAGCTCTCCACATGGAGAGAGTCAGTGGTTCTGACTGCAACCAATGTTGCGTAATGACTTTTAAGGCTGCGGCCACTAATAAATAGTACAAATACTTTTGGTTACTGGATCCAACTCCAACTCCCTTTGGTGCGAGACCCAATATAAAATGAGCTCCATTAACTACAACATCCCATTGAAAAATGGCCTGGAAGGCTTGAGCAACCGACCTCCAATACTTACTTATCTGCGGGCAATCCCAAAACAGGTGAGTGTGTGTGCCCAATCCCCCGCATCCCCTCCAACATTTATTTGTTGCCGATGGTGTGTAATGGGCCGAGACCACTGGGGTAATAAAATACTGTGCCACTACTTTCCATCTAAATTCCTTCCAACTCGGAGAGTTGGTTGTTTTAGAAATTCCCAACCATATCTCAGACCATTCTTCCTGTGATAACTGAAGCTCTAATTCCTCCTCCCACCTCTGTTCAATTTGCTGGGTTAATAATTTATCTGTTTCTTCTTGCAAAGTTTTGTATACATATGATATAAACCCTTTAGCGTCTGTCCAGCGGCTCCTTTGAAAGGTGGTTCGAATGGGGGTAGGAGGGTCTGAAAGGATCTCCTGCAGCCCCATCCTCATAGTGATGTAGTGGCGGCACTGAAGAAACCTGTAAAAGTCCTGTTTGGGAAGGCCAAATTCTCTTTGCAGCTCTTGAAAAGATTTTAATATGTTTTGTTGAAAAAATTGAGTTAGAAAGCGTAGTCCTTTACTCTGCCATTGTTTGAAGCAACTGTCTCCAAGTGCGGCTGGAAATCCTGGGAGGGAGTTAAGTGGAATATATCTCCAAACCGGAGTTAAAGACCCCCAATGCTGTCGGACATCCAGCCATACCTTAAGAGTATGCCTCGTCCATTTATTCTTATTTGTCTAATGTCCGAGGGCATTGCCACCCAGGGCAGCATTCTTAGGGGTATAGTTTGATGAGCCGTGAGTTCCATGGGACACCACCCCCACAAATGTCCCGGATTTAGCATATCAAGAATAGGCAATATCTGGGCTGCCTTATAGTAATTATAAAAATCTGATACTCCCCTGCCCCCCTTCTCCTTATCCTCAGTGAGGAGTTCCCAACGCTTCCTGGGTCATCTCCCCGCCGAAATGAATTGAGAAAGCTTGCGTCGCAGTTCCTTCCAGTCTTTTTTTAGGAAGGGTAGTGGTAGACTAGTGAACAGGAACAAATACCGGGGGAGGATGTTCATTTTCACAGCCTCTATCCTGTTGGTGAAGGAGAAAGGCAACATACGCCATCTGTTTATGTCAGCAAAAACTGCTTTCTGCAACAAGTCATAATTAATTTGATATAATCGAGACATTTTAGTTGGAATTTGTATACCTAAATATCTTACTCTATCTTTAGCCCAATTAAATGGGATCAGTTCCTGTAGTTCCCCTGAAATTTTACCGCTTATTGGAAAAAATCTCCAATTTGCTCATATTAATTTTAAATCCTGATATTTTGCTGAATTGGTTTAATAAATCCATTAATGGAGGAATCGAATTAACCGGGTCCTGCATATATATCAGGGTGTCATCTGCATATAAAGAGACCTTGTTTATGACCTTTTCTATAGAAATTCCATGAATCTTATCCTCAGCTCTGATCTGAGCAGTTGCTGGATAAAATCAGCAATCATAGCAAAGCCGCCTTCTGCACCTTCGGGGATTCCGTGGATCCTGAAGTTATTGCACCGGGATCGGTTTTCTAAATCTTCCAGCTTAGCCTGCATCTCCCGATCTCTCTGGAGTAAATGTAAGAGCAGATGATCTGTACCGTCCTGTGCTTCTGAAATCTCCGCAATTCTTGTATCCGATGCTGAAACCTTTTTATCTAAGGTGCGGACGTCTTGCCTCAGGTGTGCAAGCGCAGTATCTATTTTATTTACTGTGGTTAGAATTTGTTTAAGCGTCTGACTCGTGCTTTCGGGAAGATCTGCTTCTTCTTGTTCCCAGTCCGCTGAAGAGTCTGACGGGTGCCTTCTGCACAGGGGAAGGACGGTTAGGCCCTCTTGAGGTCTGCTCAATGTTGTTTGCTTCATCTTGCTTGAAGCGGAGGAGAATCTCGAGCCTTTAGTTTTCTGGGGCTTCCTTGCCATCTAAGGGACTTCGGGCTATGTCACCTTTATGATTTTGGAGCTGCTCTTTAGAGGATTTGGCCAAATAAAGACAAGGGGGTCGAGGAGCTCTCAGGTTCAGCTACCCACCATTACGGTGACGTCACCGGGACCTGACAGTCTTTATAATGTACCATCAGTCTATGTTTGTCCTCTGCCAGATTGGATTTCCTCCAGCTCCGCTCCAACCTTCGACCCCTCCTTCTTGTCTCCTTTAGAGTCTCATCAAACCATGGAGATTTCTGATGAGATGTGAGGGGGCGAACATGAACAGGTGCCACAGAGTCGAGGGCGCCAGCGATAGCCGTGTTTTAGACCAGCACCAGCTCCCCTGACTCCTCGCATACACTCATCATGCCTTATAGGTCCAGTACCTCCATTAGGCCATGTGGGGTCAATCTCCTTAAAGGGCAGTACAGGACCATCTCCATAGGGGCCGGCCTGTTGGGGGGGCCTCAAACCTGAACCTGACAGTATGGTGGTCCGACCAACTAACCGGCTCCACCACCAGGTCAGAGACCTCCATCCTCAGCAGAAAGACCAGGTCCACTGAATGACCATGAATATGAGTTGCAGTGGTAATAACCTGTGCTAGGCCCAACAAACTCATCAGTTGGAGGAAATCTTGAACAAATTACGAGAGCTCATCATCGACCAAGGCGTTGAAATCACCCAGAATAATCTATCTGGGGGATTCCAACACCAGGTCAATAATTAGGTCCATAATTTCCTGCAGGAATTCCCTCCCATCCCCAGGTGGACGGTAAATAAAGAGAATCCTGCAACCTGCACCTCCAGCTATGATACAGTCACAGGATCTAGTCACTCCTACTGGGATGGCTGTGAGGCCCAGGCTTGTTTTAAAACAAATGGCTACTCCCCCACCCCTACAATCCTCTCTCGGGCAGTGTACCTCCGAGTACCCGGCTGGAACAACTGATTCCAATACTGGACCAGTAGTATCATCCAGCCAGGTCTCGGTGATGCAAGCCAGACCAGTTGTTGCCACAGGATCAGCAATAATTACTGTCTTGTTTTTCAAGAGATCTTGCATTGAACAGCACTGCCCGAGAGCGACGGGCAGATGAGGGAGATCAAGCATCCTGCCCACAAATTGTGGAACCCTTGGGTATGGGAACCAGGCAGGGAGGACCCTTCTCCTGGACCCATTTCTCCCCAGGGCACCTTCTTGTCCTCACCACTCCAATCTGCCCATCCCCCTCCGCCCCACCAGGCCTGGCAGGCCTACGCCCTCTCCGCCCTCTAGCTATCCCCAATGCTGTACAGTGATTGTACTCCTCTGATGCCAGAGGGGGGTCATCAAAGGGACGCAGGCCATGGAGCCTAGTGGGAGAGTAGCACCTGACCATCGACCTTGCCATCCTGCACATCCGTGCTAATTAATAAAATTAATTCACTAATCACAACTCAGCCACACACACACACACACACACGCACCACTCATACAGTCTATAACACAATACTATAACCAATAAACCCCAAAATAACCCCCCCAACCGCAACTTAACACAGAAAAGGTCCGTCTTTTCTTCTTAAAGGGGAGATAATGTGCAAACATCTGATAGCACAATATGTAACCAAACTGGTAAGTGTCAACCCTGCAAGACCTGTAAACCAAACTGGAGTAAATTAATTTAAGATTTTGCTGGCTTTGTGACACTGAGCAGTGAGGTGCCTGTTTATCACTCAGGCAACATGGATTCACACCTCAGACAAAGGGTAAACTGTAGTGGACACGGGAGGAAAGTGAGAAGCTTCTGTGCAGATGCTCTCTTTCCCAGAAGGGAAGGACTGGCACACACACTGCTCCTAGAGTGACCTCATGGTGCCCTGGTTGAGGCATGCTTGGAGGTGCCTCAACCAGGGCACCATGCTGCCACGTACCCTGCTCCCCCTGGGATGCTTTGACATGCTTGGCCTTTAATGGAAGGTGGGTGGGGTGAGAGGGAGAACATGGAACATGCCCTCCAATGGTGTGCTGGAAGTCGGCCTTTGTGTTGGGGCATTTATGGCTGCTTTGTTATGGTTTCAACCACGACAGTTTGCTGTTTACTATGTGATATAGCAGCAGTCTACTTTTGTAACTCTGGGTATAATCCAGTGTGAAATCTTTATTTTGCAGCTACCACCATAGAAGCATTTTGCAGTTAACCATTTTTTGTCTACCCCACCGTAATGCAGACAACTCCTTCCACTAACACCCCCCCCCCCCATCACCTGGCATGCCAGGGACCCATCCTGACACTTCCCCCACAACATGCCCCCCATGGTGGGAGTAGACAGTAGGTGCCTTACCGCTGACAGAACTGGATCTGGAGTCAGGAGGGGGCCCTGTAGCAGATGTGAAGTCTGCGAGGGGTCAGTGTCGCCACGTGCTGCACCCAGCCATTTTCCAATTTTCTCCCCAGGAGAAACGATTTGCAGTGCTGTCCGCACGTGCCCATGCATGCTGCTGTGGGTGAGCCATCAATGGCTGCCATCCCTCCACCCCAGAGTGGAGTCCTAAGCAGTCTGCCCCCAAGCCTCTGCGAGAGGGCAGACAAGCACTGGGAGCTACTCAATCCTCCTCTCCCCATCCGACCCCCAGTGACCCAAGTCTGTTCCTGAACCAGGGTTGCCAGTGTGGGAAAAGGTAAGGTGCCTTAGCCCTCTTCACCACCGGGCTGGCCACTAGAAGCATTTTGTACATTTTGTACTGTTTGGGCCTAGGCTCTGTATGGGCCCACCAACATTGGATGACTTAGTACATGAATTGTGGTCAAGCAGAATAATGGTATCTAATGCAGTTTGTCTGTGAGGGCGTTCACTTTCTGTGTGCTGAGACCTCTGTGTTTCACCCCCATGCCAACTAACTCCTCAGTCACTGTGTTTCACCCCCATGCCAACTGACCCTTCAGCTACTGGCCCCAACCCACCGACAATTACTTCAGATGTCAAGAATGCTGCAAATTGCCTGGTGGCAGCAAGATCACCTTCCTCCCATCAGGGATAAGTCAGAACCGTATGGTCTATGAAAACTCAGGGAGTCTGTAGGTGGGGAGCAGCAGCAAGAGGGGAGCTCGGGCAGTTGGGGACACTTGAGGGGCCCAAAAGAGTGGAGCACTGAAGGGCCCCAGAAAAGAGCAAAAACAAATAAAAGAAGATTGCTGTATTTGTGTAAAAGAAAAAAAATATGAGGAACTTGTGGTAGCAGAGTAAAGCAAAAAAGTAAGTAATACATGTATATTTTATCTGGCCTTTTATTTTACAGCTTATTTATACAGCATAGTTATAGTAAGATATAGAATGAGGCCCTGTATCTACCAAATTTTACGTTTGAATGGCATGAAGCCCCAGGGAGGCCAAGTGACTTAATCCTGGTCGCACAGTGAGCCCAATGGATATGGTAGTGTTTGAACCTGGCACCACCTGGTTCACATTTCCGTGGTCTAGTCTCTGAGCCACATACAGTAGTTGTAGATCTTCGTGGATCTCTCTCTCATCAGTTCACACCTCTAGGACTGATGCTGCCAGACACTAGGACCACATGGAACTTTTTCTAGCAGTCTGTCAGGGGCCACCCATGAGGAGGTCAGATGCAGACGTCCTGCAGTATGTAAGCGTGGATGGCCCCGCTTCCTCCTCAGATCTTTTCCCACCATCAAACAAACTCGCCAGGATTCCATGGAGACTTCGTTCAGTCGACTGACAAATTTTTTTTTCTCCCCTTAGCTGTAATGGTAGTTTACTCACCTGGTAAAGGTGATTGCATGAGCATCACCTTACAGCATCTCCCCATCCATTACTTCTGGGTTACGTCCATCTCATAGGCTGCCAATGCACATGTGACTAGAAAAGAAAGCTGATCCTGCCTAGGTCCCGTCCCTCCCTGTAGTTCTCCAGTTCAGTTTTTCCAAAGCTGTGTCTTTTGTTGGTTATCTATGGTAAGAAGTTGGTTATGGTGTACACATACCTGTATATAAGTTCGTTAATTGAAAACACACAGGTGAATGGTAGGTTGTATAAGTAATAAGATATCGGCTCTAGAGAGGGTGAATTAAGCATAATACCTGTTTATTTCCTATTATTTACACTCTATGTATGACCAGCCCATACAGCATGCTGGTAAGCTCATCTCTTTCTTAATGGTTGATCATCTGTTAGCTGAGCTGTCATCCGAATACCCCGGGTGGGGTCGGGGATGCTGTAAGGTGATGCTCATGCAATCACCTTTACCAGGTGAGTAAACTACCATTGCATATTGCATCACCTTACAGCATCCCCCCATCCATTACTTCTGGGTAGTAAGAAGCAGTGATTAGGTATGTCTGTATAGGGTGGGTCATATGACAGTGCAGCTAAGAATCGGTGACCTTAATTAGAACTTTTCTTGCGAAGGTTAGCTCTATTAGCATTTTCTATATGTTTATAATGTCTGGTGAAGGTATGAATTGAGGACCATGTGGCTGCAGCACAATTGTCCTGGATTGAAGCATCATTCCTTTCTGCCCAGGAGGTAGCCAGTGCCCTGGTGGAATGGGCCCTGATTCCTTGTGGCGGGGTAGGCCCTAGAGCTTTATAGGCTTCCGCAATGGCCTGCTTGATCCAAGTGGCTAAAATGGATGTGGCCGCAGCTTGTCCCTTTCTGGATCCGCTGTAAATGATGAATAGTCCATCCGAGAGCTGTCTGGTTCTGTATAGGTAGGTGGAAATCACTCTCTTCATGTCCCAGTGCTTATTTTCTTCTTTCTTCGGCCACACTGGTAGTTCCACTGTTTGTGTGGTGTGAAAAGATGACTGAATTTTTGGCATGTAGGAGGGGTTGGTTCGTAGTGTGATTCCATCGTTATGTGAGATTAGGAAGGGTGGTCTGCATGATAAGGGCCTTATCTCCCCAACTCTCCCAGCGCAGCAGATTGCCAGCAGGAGTATTGTCTTGAGCAAGACCCATTTGATGTCTGTCGTGGACATAGGCTGGAATGGTGGGGAGGCCAGAGCCCCGAGTACCATGTTCAAGTCCCATGGTGCTAGTACTTGTCTTTTTCTGGGGGTATGTTGGATGTGGCCTTCAGGAATCTGAGCACGTCGGGATGTGAACCCAGGGTGTAGCCTTCGAGAAGGCCTGTGCCTGCTCCTGTGGCAGCTGTTTGTACCCAGAGGGACGACATTGCCAGGCCTTTGTCTACTCCCTGTTGTAGGAATGCCAGTATGTGTTTGATGATGACTGACCCCGTTTGTATGTGGTTTGAGGTACACCATCTGTCGAAAATGTTCCAGTGTCTCTTGTAGGTAGTGTTGGTCGATATGAGCCTGGAGTGAAGCATGGTGTCGACCACTGCTGTACTATAGCCTTTGTCTAGCAGTCTCTGCCTTTCAGAAGCCAGGCCGTGAGGAGTGGGGCTAGATTGGAATGGTTGATGGGACCCTGCGTTAGTAGGTCTTGTCGAAGGGGGAGCATCCATGGGGTGCTTATGGACATTGATACCAGAGTTGCAAACCAGTGTCGCCTGGGCCATAAGGGTGTGATCATCACCACCGTCGCTTGAGATAGCTGAATCTTGTTCAGCACTTGTTGTATGAGCGGTATGGGTGGGAATACATACATTCTCTGGAATGTCCAATCTTGGGTTAGCACGTCTACTCCTAGGGCTCCCGATTCTTTGTACCTGGAGTAGTAATTTGGAAGTTTTCTGTTCGATGCTGTCGCCATTGGGTCCATTTCCAGTGGTCCCCATGTTTGGTCCATCTGTTGAAAGACCTGTGGGTGTAGAGCCCACTCTCCTGGAGCTATGTCCTGACGGCTGAGCCAATCTGCATTTATGTTCAGCTTCCCTGCTAGGTGAATTGATGTAATTGACCGGAGGTTCATCTGGGCCCATTCTAGTACTCTTTTGGATTCTCGTAATAGAAGTGGGCTTCTTGTTCCCCCTTGATTCAAGATGTATGCCACTGTTAAACATAGAAACATAGAATTTGACGGCAGATAAGGACCGCTTGGCCCACCCAGTCTGCCCATTTCCCTACCTACTGGATAAGCTGCAGATACTAGTTAACCAGCAGCCTACTTCTTCCTACCCGCACCCCCTAGAATTGCCTTATGACTGTCCCATGCATGCTTGTATTCCACCACTGATTTTGACTCCACAACCTCCTCCGGAAGGCCCAGTTGTCTGATCTGATAAGGACTCTTTTGTTCTTGATGTGTTGTTGGAAGTGGTGTAGCGGATGATAGACTGCTCTCATCTCTAGTAAGTTGATCTGCATGCGTGATTCCAAATGAGACCATTTTCCTTGGGCTGGGATTTGGTTGAGTGTCACCCTCCAACCTTTTAGACTTGCATCTGTGTCTATTACTACATTGTGTTGCTTGTTTAGGTCCATTCCCTTGGTGAGGTTGTGTCTTTTGGCCCACCAGGTCAGCGACCTTTTGGCGCTGTTGTCCAGTTGTACTGTCCTGGAGAGGTCGTGACTTAAACTGTGTCCTTATCGTATGGCCAGTGAATGAATGGGCCGCATGTTCCACAGAGCCCAGGGTACGAGGCTGATACAGGATGCCATGGAGCCTAGGGCTTGCAGGACGGCATGTAGAGTGGGTTTCTGCTTGCTCATAAGTGTTAGCACTTGGGAAAATAGTTTTTCCATTCTCTTCTGGGATGGTTGTGCTTTCCCGGAAGCGGTATCGATGGTGGCCCCTATGTGCTCTATCTTTTGGCTGGGGTGCAGACTACTTTTTTTTTTTTTTTTTTTTTTTTAATTTAGGGATTCGGATCATACCTTTGAGCTCAGAGCTCTTTTACAAAGGTTCCACGTCAGACAGTGACAATGACAGCAATAACAAACAGTTTACATACAATACTCGAATAGTAGGTAGCTAGTATACAATAAGGTTTCAATGTCATTCATAGTACCAATGGTGATAGTACAGCATCAAGAGCATTCAACTAGGGTAAAGGACAGTGTTTATATGTGGCGAAAGAGATAAAGAGGTGTGACACCTAGTGTGAGAGTCCAAGGAGTCCCTGACTTTTGTCCCAGTTGATCACCCATCCATGTGACTGTAGTGTGTGCACTACTGTTTGGGTATGCTGTTGGGCTGTGGTTGGATTCCTGGCTCTGATCAGCCAGTCATCCAAATAAGGAATGATGTGTATTCCTTATTGTCTCAGGTTCGCAGCGAGCATGATAGACACTTTTGTGAACACCCTTGGAGCTGATGCTAGACCAAACAGTAAGGTTCGGTACTGGTAGTGTTGTCCTAGTATCTTGAATCTGAGATATTGGAAATGGGCTGGGCGCATGGGAATGTGTAAGTAGGCGTCCTTCAGATGTATGGAGGTAAGATAATCCCCTTGTTTTATCGCCCGCAGTGTTGTCTGTAGTGTTTCCATTTTGAATCGTTTGTATTGTATGAAACGGTTGATGAATTTTAGATCTAGTATTCGCCTCATATCTCCTGTTTTCTTGGGTACCAGAAAGAAAATGGAGTAAATTCCTTGGTCTATCTGGTTCTGTGGCACCTCCACTATTGCTTTGTTGGCTAGGAGTGATCCGAGTATCTACCTCACTGCTTGTATTTTGTGTGGTTGTCGAGACACTGGTGAGACCATGGGTCTGTTTGATATTGGTTTGTGGGTGAATTCGATGGAGTATCCTTGCGATTTAACTTCCAGCACCCATCTATCTGAAGTTGATGTCTGCCATATGTGCGAAAACAGGCTCAGTCTTGCTCCTCCTGGTAGGTGGTGTCAGTGTGGCTGTGTCAGGTGGTGTGCTTGATGGCTCTTTTGAAGGTCGTGTTGTAGCGTCCCATTTGATATTGGCCGCGGGTTTTGCCCTGTGAGCTGTTGTTAAAGTAGGCGGGTTTGAAAGAAAATAACTTATTTTGTGAGTAGTTTGACGTTTGTCTCCTGTCTTGTCTACCTCGGAATGGACGAAATCTGCCATGAAATGTTGGTAGGTAAGTCATCCTAGATGATTTATCCTTGTCTAGGCCCTTCCCATCTCCCTTTTGTTTCACGTATTTCTCTAGGCCTTCCCCGAATAAGAGGTTGCCCTTAAAGGGTAGTTTTCCCAGCATTGCCTTTGATTCCAAGTCGGCGTTCCACAATTTGAGCCATATGTGGCGCCTTGTTCTGTTAGTTAGGGCTGCCAGCCTAGCTGACATCTTTAATGCATCAGTGGACGCATCGGCAGTATATTTTGCTGCCTATATAGCGTATTCGGCTAGATCTGCCTGTCTGGACTTGGGATCCAGGGAGGATGCCAGCTCCTCCAGCCACGTTACTAGTGCCCTCGAGGTGTATGTGGCTGCCGTGTTGGCTATGCCTGTCATTTCGAAGCCCCTTTTCAGTAATTCTTCCATCTTTTTGTCAGTCGGGTCACGTAGTGGGGTTGTAGTCTCTGAGGGTGGCACTGTTTTCTTGCATAACTCCGTGACTTGGTGGTCTACCATTGGTGGATTGCACCAGGTTTTATTTATGTCTTCTTGGATAGGGTAGAACCTGTCGAACATGCACTTTTCTGAGATCCTAGATGGGTCGGTTGACTGCCATTCCTTGTCTATGACTTCCATTACGGCTTCGCATATAGGGAAGGTTTCATCCTTCTTTTGTTTCCCTCTGATGAGGGGGGTTAGTTTTGATTGCTGTATGGGGTCTGTGGTATCTCGAACCCCATGGTCTCCTTGACTGCTCTGAGGAGCTCCTGGAGAGCCTCAACAGGTGTTAGTTTCTTTGTGAGGATGAGTTCCTCCTCTTCTTCTTGGTTCTCTTCTTCTTCTTCGGAATCTCCAATATCTGGCTTGTCTGGCTGTGCAGTGTCTGGGGCGTTTGAGGCGTCCTTGTTCCGTTTGTCTTTAGGCCTGTCAGTTTTGGGGGAATTTGTTTTGTTGGCTTGGGCGACTTCTTCCATCCTTTCCAGGATTTTTAGCATTACTGTTTGTTGTGTTTTGAAGAATTCTTCTGCCATGGAAGGTAGTTAATTATTGGTAGGGCTAGGGGAGTCTGATTCGTGTTCCATTTCTGCGTCTGCGTCGCTTGCCATTCCGGGGTCCGTCTGTGAGCAGGTGGGGCAGAGGGGTCCCGACTGATTTCCCAGTAGGGCGATGTGGCAAGATTGCCATTTTCTTTTTTTACCCATGTCCTTATCCTGTGATTACTGGTTATAACCCCTACTTCTGTTGCTGCCATCGCCAATCGCATATTGGCGTTGCTTTCATCCTCGGGGGATAGGGCGGAGATTGTGCCGGCTGGTGTATCTCTGCTGGGTTAGTTCAGTGCTATGTACCTCCTTTAAGTTTCTGCCTGCTGATGCAGGCACTGCTGGGTTAGTTTACAGTTATTGTGCCTCATTGAGTTCTGCATGGTAAAAATAGGCAGAACAGGGTTTGTGTGAATTGGGATTGATTGTATGACTGCCTTGTCAGCGTTTTCCAATAATAATATGTTGGAATTTTCTTGCCTTGAGTACATACTGTATATCAGTATTTTGACCGGAAGGATGAATGCTGTGTATATTACGTGCTATTATGGAGCGCTGTACCTTTAAATTTCCTTGCAGCTGCTCATGTGTAGAGCTGTGCCGCTTGTGCGCAGGTACTGGACTCGCGCATGCGCGTAGTCTCATTGTCCTGGGAGCTGGTCGCCAAGGCGATCGGGTCCATAGTTCTCCCGGTTCGTATGCTCCTCATGGGGGAATGAGGATACTGTACCAAATTTGGTCCTGTGTGAGCAGAGTCCAATCACTGGGTAAGGGAGTCTGCGGCTTCACAGAAGTGAGCTCTGTGCTGTAAGGGATTGCTTGGGCTTGGGGGAGTTCTGTCCTGCACGGTATGTGGGCCCGCTCGCAAGGGGCCCCGACTCGTGGCAGGGGTTACTGGAGCTGCTCTCAAGGGGCTCCTGCACCAGAACTCTGGAAGGGCTGTAATTTTGACTGTTACCAATACCTGGGCATTGTGGTTTCTTTATCCGGGCGGTCGCTTTAAAAGGAGCAGTCGGTCTGTTATGGAATGGCAGCAGCACAGGAAGACAGTCGTAATTAGCTCATTTCATATCTAAACATTACTCTGTGTTCCAGTGTTGGCTAACTGCCATATTTTCTGGCTGGTGTGCATGGAATATATGCTTCCTATTCTTTTTGTCATATTACCAAACTATAACTGTTTGCCTGTATGGCTAGGCCAAGATAGTCTACACAAGCCGAGCGTCTCTTCTAGTAGTATACAGCTTAGTCTAAACAACCAGAGGAGTTACACCTAGCATCGTTACAGCTAGTATGCCTAGCGTCATTATGGTTAATTGTGAAATGACCAGATCAGTTCTACACAACACAAGCAATGCACGCAGCTAGCCAGAAATAAGACATTTAGGATTGTGTACTCCAAACAGTAAAATCACATATCTCCCATGTCTGACCTATCTTGAGCACCAAATCAATGCATGCATAGCATCGCAGAGTAATCACTGTCTATCTGTTACCCTGCTTAGCTGTAGAGTACAGTGTTTTTTTTTTTTTTAGTAGAGGGTATGGTATCTTACCTTGAGTAGTGTCCTGTGGAGCTAGGCAGTTTGCATGCAACCTCTGCGATGCACATGAATGAACTGGAGAACTACAGGGAGGGATGGGACCTAGGCAGGATCAGATTTCTATTCTGGTCACATGTGCATTGGCAGCCTATGAGATGGACGTAACCCAGAAGTAATGGATGGGGGGATGCTGTAAGGTGATGCAATATGCAGTCACTTTTTAAGTGATTCCCCTTGTCGTGTATGTCGAGAACACAAGAAAAACTTTCATTTTTGTGGCTGCGGTAGGAAGATGGCAAGGCAAATTTTATTTAAGAGACGCCCATCCTGGTGGCTCTGGGCGCCAAACATTTAAACAAGAATAAATACTATACATTCAAAATAAACCAAAACATAACAGTTTATCAAAAATAAACACAATAAATATATACAATAACTTAGGTAATGGGAACCAGTGCCTAAAAGCAATACTAGCCTAACAAAATTTCTAAAACAGCAAGGACTATAGTACAGAATCCAGGAAGGCCTTGAGGTGGGCTTTAAAAACCTCCACAGAAGGGGCCTCCCTAACAGCTGGTATAAGCGAATTCCACAGGATGGGAGCGGCGATGCTAAATGCTCTGTTGCCAGATGTTTTTAACCTTGTCCTGGGACTCTCAAGGAGGCCCCTAGAGGAGGAACGGAGGGGGCGGGTCGAGACAGCAGGAATGAGAAGGTCCTTCAGATAGCCAGAGCCCAGGCCGTGTAGGGCCTTAAAGGTGAGTAAACCCACTTTAAAGAGGACCCTCCACCTAACTGGCAGCCAGTGCAGTTGACGCAGGACCGGAGTGATATGACAGTACTTAGACTGTCCAATCAACAACCTTGCCGTCGCGTTCTGCACTAGCTGCAGTTGGCGCAAGGTACCCCCCCAAGACCCTGAGATAGCGCGCATTACAGTAGTCCAACCTGGACGTCATGAAGGCATGTACCAAGGTGGGGAGGTCCTGCGGCAGAACTAGGGGCTTTATCCTGGCGATATTCCTCAGTTGATAGAAACTGGTATGGACAGTGGAAGACACCTGAAAGTCAAGTGTCAATCCATTATCCAGAATAATGCCAAGATCCTGCACCCTAGAGGAGGCCTTTAATGGTACAGAGCCAAGAAAAAGCCCTGTCTTAGCACCAGAGGCCAACCTATCACGCCCTCTGTTCGACTCCACCACCAGTACCTCCGTCTTATCGGGGTTCAGTCGCAACTCGCTGGAGGTCATCCAGTCGTTAACTTTGGCAAGGCAGCTATTAAGCACTTCCATTGCGTGAGATATTCCAGGGGCAAAGGAAAAGTACAGCTGGGTATCATCGGCATAGCAATGAAAATACAGACTGTACTTCCTAATGAGCTCTCCCAGGGGCAGCATGTATACGGCAAACAACATCGGCGACAAGACCGAACCCTGGGGAACCCCGCACAGGAGGTGGCCAGAGGAAGAAAAAAAATTTCCCATCACCACCCACTGTCTCCTGTTAGATAAAAAGGACTCAAACCAGCAGATGGCCTTGCCAGTGAGTCCACAGAATTCCCTTAGGTGGTCAAGCAATACCCGATGGTCGACCGTATCAAATGCTGAAGAGAGATCGAGGAGAACAAGAATCATCCTCTCTCCTCAATCTCTAGCCCTAAGGAGGTCATTATGCACCCGAACCAACACAGTTTCTGTGGCATGATTTGCACAAAATCCAGGCTGGAACGGTTTGCATAAATTGTGTGTCACAACATGCTCCTCCAGCTGAAGCGCTACCACTTTCTCAACAATCTTACCCAAAAATGGAAGATTGGAGATAGGATGGTAATTTGCCTAGATCTCAGGGTCCAATGATGTTTTTTTTTTCAGAAGGGGTCTTACCAATGCCTCCTTCAAGACATCGGGGAAGACCCCCTCCAACAAGGAGCACCGGACAATCAAGGCAAATACCGGGCCAATGGAGTCAACACATCTCATTAAGAAACGAGTTGGGGGGGTGGAGCTAGCAGCCCAGCCAGAAGCAGCAGTTATCTGGAGCTCCCAGAGAAGCTCTACTATATACATCAAAACTCCTAAGAACTACTTACAAACTGCAGAAAAATCATTGGGAACTCTATATTATAGCCATTTGCATCATTAAATATACTTTGCTCGATGGAATGGGATGAACGAAGACAGTGAAACAGGATTTCTTCCAGCCACGCACCTCCATATCTAGGCCGCCAGACCTTGCAGATGGGGAGTCCTCCTTGGCAGACATGGAGCAGCCTACAGCCTCCTTGAACTCTCTGCAAACTGCAATGACAGCGCTGACTAAAACTGTACAAAAAATAGACCAAAAACTGGACACATTTTCACAGCGCTTTTTGGCTGTTGAAACCCGACTCGAGGCCATGGGAGAGGTGTCCAAAAATACGGAGGCAATGGCTGGAAAAGCACTAGCGGTGACTACCACCTCGCTCAAGGAACAAGCAGCCCTGAGGAGCTGAGTGGAACAACTAGAGAACTTGGTTCGCGAAGCTAATGTCTGACTTTTGGGTCTCCCTGAAATGTCGGAGGGAAAGAATCTGGCACAGTACTTAAGACCCTGGCTCTCCGAAATAGCAGGACTGTCAGACTTTAAGATAGTCCGAGCTTATAGGATCACCCCTTGCAGGCCTAGTACCAATGCTGATAACCCTCGTACAGTGCTACTCACTCTCACCTCAGCAGCAGAATGGGACTCAGTTCTCGGGGTCATAATAAATAGAGGTCCAATATTTCATGGAGACAATCGTATTCTCGCTTTTCCAGATCTCGCCTATGCCACAAGGATGAGGCGAAAAGCGTTGATAAAGTGAAACATAAATTCGGGACTTAGGCATAACATATACTATTGCGGCATTCCATCTAAATATGTGTTTTATGGATGGCGAAAAATATCGATTCACCAACCCAAAAGAAGCGGGCCTATGCGTGGAGAAGATCGCAGCTCGTCGAGACCACGAGGAACAGCTACCGGAGCAAGAAACGGACTTGGATTGAAAACATTGGAAAATGCAGTGGACTATAAATATAATTTGGACGGACTGGTTTGCTACTTTATATTACTAATATGAACATTTATTAGACTGGTATTACTAAAGATTGAGTAACACGAGGACAGGAGAGTTCATTTTTGTTTTCTTTCTTTCTTGATGAGAAGACAACTTCAAAGTGTTAGACTTTTTAATAGACTCTCACCGAAGGAACATTTATACCAGTATTATTAAAGCCAAGATGATTTATTAGCACAATAACAGTTCTGTTTTTTTTTACCTTGCGCCCCTTTGATTTGGGGAGACTCAGAGGTAGATAGACATATTGTTTAAAATAACAGTTGGTTGTTCTTAATTATCTGCAGTATTAAAAGTTAGATGTGTTATTGAAGTAGTACTTACAATGTTAATGTCTAGGGGCTAATAATTCCAAAAGTAAGCTGTGCACACATCCTTCTTATTATTATACCTTATTAGAGATGGTAGGTTCCCGGAGCTGGTCACCAGGCCTTACAGTATTTTCAAAGGAACGAATAAGGGGGTGCATAACGCTAGGTGGATGATTAAGATTAGAATTTCTTCGAACCTAGACACATAACACTAATACCAATCAGGCATAGTGGAGTTTAAGGGAAGCTCTGGATTGGTACAGTTTATTTTCTGTTACAACAATGTGAGTTTTACTATAGGACCTATATTGGGTCGGTTGCAAGTTATTCAGTATAATCAATTACTAATACTAAATTATTTGGGCATTGACTGTAATATAGCTCCTGCATGTTGAGAACTAATAACTTCTTTTATTTTAGTTAATGACACCCACCCCCCAACGCTGTACCACTTGAAGCATATAGTCATTAACTCCTTAATAATGTATAATGGCAAATAATGGTTGATATACATGTTTTGTAACAATGTGTTTTATGCATATGTATAAAATACTAAATAAAAAGTTAAAAAAAAAAAGAAACGAGTTGGCACCGGGGGTCCAGTTCACAAAAGGTGTGCCGGAGTTTGGAAGCAATCTCAATGACCTCAGCCACCTCCACTGGTCTAAACTTGCCCCAACTAGGCAGAGAGCTCTCTGGACGATCATGGTGACCACTGTCGGGCAAACTTTGACCCACTGGCAGAGCCCCCTGCCTGATGGCGAACACCCTGTCCGAGAAAAAACGAGCAGACTCTTCGCACAATGCGTTAGAAAAGGCTACCTTTGGCTGTAGACAGGAAGGATGGAGAAGCCTGTCCACTGTCCAAAAGAGCATAGTTGGTCGGTTCCTCCTGGCAGCAATCTCCCGAGACAGGAACTCTGCCTTCTTATGGTTGATTGCTCCCTGGTATGCACGGTAGTGCATACGCAGGGCCAGTTTGTCCACCTCCAGGCCAGAGATTCCGCCAGCAGCACTCTAATCTCCGACCCAAGGTCTTCAACCCTTTGAGCTCACCCATCATACCAAGGAGATCTCAAGTGAGAAGACCTGGGTAGAAGTACCACAGACTAGTGTGAGGGAGTAAGTGTGCCAGCAAAGCGCCAATATAGGCATCCACTGCTGTGCACACCCCCAACCATGCACTATCCTCACTAGATAGGTCAGCTATACTAAAAACCCTCAGGGTCAACCCCCGAAGGGCGATAAGCTGACCATCTCGGCAGGGGAGGCTAATGGGAAGAGCTAGCGGAACGTCACGCGTACAATGATCGGACCAAAGACCCAATCAGTCCTGAGACGAATAATCTTAAGCCACAGTGAGAACACCAGATCCAACATGTGGCCACCCAGGTGGGTTGCGGAGGACACAGCCTGCGCAAAGCCCAGGGGAGACATCATCCGGCGGAAGTTGGAACCAAACTGAGATAACTCGTCATTGGCCCAGACGTTGAAGTCCCCCAGCACTAAACATCTAGGGGCCTCCAACGTCTCATCGACCATGAAATCGGCCACCTCCTGAAGGAAGTCCCCCACTGTCCCAGAAGGGCGATAAATCAAAAGAATCAGGCAACCTGCACCTGGACCCCCATGGATGGCCACACATTCAAATGAATGAGGCATTCTCACTGGGTGTAAGGTGAAGCCAAGATCTACTCCAGTGCCAAGTACGATGTCTGCTTTTGCTGTCTTGGCCTGGGTCATGACATTCAGGCTTACAAGATCTGCCAGGGTTTCAACCAAACTACCTGGTGGTGCTGTCAGAAAGCCCTGCAATCCTTCCAGCTAGAGCAACAGGTCACCAGACTGGAGAAGGAGCTGCAGGGGAAAGAGTTCTACCCCATTGCCGGATAACTCCACAGGCTGCATGCCTGCTAAGGCCCTGGGATAAATCCTCAGAAAAGCTGTCTCACTGGGAGTGGGACAACAGCAAGGACTGCCCCCTCCCCAGGGTGTGCTGCTTGTCACTGTTGGCCCCAGCTTCGATCTCTGTAGCACCGTCGATCACTTCGGTGTCAGCCTCTGCTTCCTCCAGGCTGGCTCTGGCAGTGAATTCTGCCAGCCCTTCTATGGCCGGCAAAGACCTGTTGACATCGAGATTGCCCATGAAGGCGTCTCAGGCCCTGCTGCTCCAACATCCAGAACCACAAGGTCAGCTAGCAGTGAAGTCTGCTGGACCCTCTTTGGCCAGCGATGACTTCTCAATGTCTGGGTTCTAGCTATCCCTGTTGATGCCGTGCTTCGCCAGGCCCTCTGTGGCTGGCAGTGGATCCTAAATGTTGGCATTCCTGCCAACCCTGTCAGTGCTGCCTGGTGCCGCAAGCCACTGTCGATATTCAGACAGTGCTTGCCTTCTTGCGAGCATCATCCAGCATCTCCTCCCTGCTCCGGGTTCACTGGTGACGGCGATGCCTCAGGCGGCCCCCATGTCAATGCCGGTCCAGCCACCATACCCTGCCTTTTCCCGGACATCGACGCCTTTGGTCCCCGCAGAGCTTGTCAGCGTGGAGCAGGAGTTCCATTCTGACCTCATCCCACCTGAAAAGTAGGGGGAGGATATAGACACCCACTCTGACAGATCTGATTCCACAGTCTCCACTGTGAGTGAAGACTCTACAGTACATACACCTAGGTCCCCTACTGAAGACCCTTCATTTTTCTCTATGATGAAGCAGCACCAGGCTGCTGTGGGGTTTGAATCTGAGTAGGAAGATGTTACTGGGAGAAACCTGATGGAGTATCTGAAACTCCCAGACTCCCCCCGAAGGATTAGGCCCCTCTGGTGGCTTCACTGGAGGATGTCACAGTGGCTGCCTGGCATAAGCCAAACATGATCGCTGCCATGCCCAGGAAGGCAGACAAGCTATACCAGGCCCCATCAGGAAAGCCCTTCTTTGCAGCTCAACCTGAGACTGATTCAGTGAAGATAAAGGCAGCCCATGTTAGGTCTAAGGTGCCTAAGCACCTTGGTTCCCTCCCTCCATATAGGGAGTTGAGGAAACTGGACTTCTGAGGTAAGAGGACCTTTGCTTTGGCCACTCTGGCCCTCAGGATAACCAGTTACATGGCCCACGTGATCAGGTTCCAAAACACCCTCTGGAAGAAGGCCAAAGCTGCAGCTCAGACACTCCCAAAGGGTGCCCAGTGGCAGGAGCTGCTCAGAGCCCTCCAGACTGCAGCTGATGTGGGCAAGCACCTCCTGCAGTCTAACTGTGATGTATCAGATGCTTCCGCCAGGGCGGCTGCCACTGCCATTTGCCTTAGAAGGCACTCTTGACTGAGAGTGTCAGGGTTTGCTGTGGATGTCCAGGAGCTATCCTTAATGCCCTTTCAAAGGACACAGACTCTGTGGGGTGGACATGCAGTATATTATTAATGATCTGCTGGCCTCAGGAAGGGCCTTGAGGTCTGTCCACTCTCTCTACCATGCCCATTCCAAGAGTGGTCAGCGTGCCTCCTTTGGTAAGACATCCTACAGAACTGGGACAGGGTCCAAGCCCCATGGCAAACTTAGGGCAGGGTCTGCCTTGCCGGCCACTATGGTGCCCTGTCCCAGAGGTGGCAGTACATTCCCAGACGCCAGCTCTGCTTCAGTATGACACCTTCCCCGAACCCCGCCCCCAACCCCAATGTTCAGTCAGGAGGTGGTGGTCACAGTTCGTTTTTCCCTCCACCTGAAACAGGAGAGGGCACTGACTACAGATGCTTGAGTCCTGCAAGTAACAGAACAGGGACATACTGTAGAACTCCTGAGCTGCCTCCAGACCTCCCTCCTGGTCCCTCAGTTTACCCTCCAGGTCACACACACCAGTGCTACTAGAGGAAGTACACACACTGCTACAGAAGAGAGCCATAGAACCAGTGCCATGGCACCAAAGGAACACAGGGGTTGGACTCGCTGGGACCTTTATGAAGGGTTAGACCTGTGACCTGCCATATATGAGTACCCACTCTCCCGCCCTCTTTAACTTAGTATCTTAAGGTGATCGTAATAAGCTTTTTTTTCGTAGCCTATGGACACTTTATAATGTGATTGCTGCCATGCCCCTGACTCTTTCTCTTCTTTATTTACATTTTATTTTTTGTTTAACAGACCCAAATGGATTGGTTACTAGTTTGTGTGTTCTGTGTCCAATGTTTGTGCTATAGATTTGTCACATGTATTGCACTAAATGTTGTTGTACTACATCAGTTTTACTGAATAAAGCTTTAAGTATAAGAAAAGGAACACAGGGTTCTATTCCCACTTCTTTCTTATCCCTTTCAAGGCTGCTTTGAAGACTTATTTATTTTAACAAGCATTTTCTGGCATGAGTTGATTTTAAATATTGAATTGAATTTTTAATACTGGGTATTCTAATTTGAAATGTTTGTTATTGTATCGTACAGGTGCTTTGGTTTTGGAAAATCGCCTTTTATGAATAAAAACCTTACTTGACTTAAATCCTTAAATCTATAGGGGACCTGAGGCCCATTCTGGATCTGAGGGAACAGAACTTCTACATTCAGTACAAGAAGTTCAGAATGGTCACTCTGCAAGGTCTGCTGCCCCAACTGAAACAAGGGGCCTGGATATGCTCCCTAGACATGCAGGGTGCTTACCTGCTTATCAGGGTTGGCACACCCCCTCTCCCCCCCAACAGGAGGTACCTTGGGTTCCTGTTCCAGGGGTAGCATTACCAGTTCAGGGTATTGCCCATTGGCTTGTCATGTGTACCATGGGTATTTACCAAATGCTTAGCAGTAGTACTGCAGCCCTTAGAAGGGAGAGACTGTACATCTTCCCCCACCTAGATGACTGGTTGCTCAAAGCCCAGTCCAAGAAGCAGTTGGCTTGGACCATAGAGTGTACCAGGCAGCTGTGCGAGAGTCTAGGTAACACTGTGAGTGTACCCAAGTCCATCCTACCACCTTGTCAGCGTTTGCAGTACATAGGATCAGTTCTGGCCATGGCCAAAGACTTAGTTTCTAGGGACATGGATATGTTGTTCATCCACACTTATTGGCAGGTTCCTTGCCGCTTTAAATCTTGCCGGAAGGTCTTCAAGCTAGCTCCTCCCACCCACCCGGGTGGTAAAACTCTCGGCTCCGCCCCATGACGCCAGATCTTCCTTACCGCCTGGAAGCTCAGGTTCCCTCCTTAACGCTCTGCGATTAAGTTTTGGGCCTAAAATCCTTCGGTTTCAAAAAAAAAAAAAAAACCTTTTATAACTTTCTTCCTTCGGCTGCGATGGACAATCGACTCGGTTCGGAGATGTCTCTGTGGGCGAAGATGTCTCGGGCGGACCCACTCCCGCATGCGTTGTGCCTTGGCCAGGAGCACGACCACGCGAGCTTACTGGACACTGTGTTCCTCCTTCTCGGTCTCGTCCTCGAGACGCTGCCCGCTTCGCCTGGGGCGTCCAAAAGAAGATTTCCTCGGTCAAATCCAAAGAGGCCCGACTGGCGGTTTCCGGCTGCGAGGATCCGCCCGGACAACAGGAGGTTGGTCGCCTTGAAGGCAGGCGGCTCAGGCATGACTTCTCTTCTCGGCCTTTGTCCCTCTATCGCTCGGGTCCTCATATTCAGCTTCCTTTAAGAGCTTTTGCTTGACCCTCTCAACTAAAGGCGGGGTCCTACTTCTTCGAGTCCGTTTCATCGGTCGAAGAAGTCTAAACAAGTCTCATCGTCGGCCGCTCTTGCAGGGCGGGAAGAATCCCTCTCCCTCGTCGACAATAGACTTGATCCGAATTCTCGGCTTCGGCCACTGGCTTCCGCGGTGCCCCGTCAGGCCAGGTGACTGAGACTCCCGCCCGGCGAGGTCGAGATTTTCGACCCGTTAGGCGGTTGTCGGCTGGAGAAGCCGATTCCCTCCTCCAGTTCCCCGGTGAGGTTGAGGATATCGTCGGCTCTCCCGTACCGGTGAATCAGGAGCCGTCGATTTTGCCGACCGAACCGAGGGGATCGCCAATCCTCGGCTCCCCGCCTCACCGACCTCGGCCTAGCCAAGTTTCTCGGTCTCGGTCACCTTCGCGGTCCAGCCGTTCCTCGATAAGACCCACAGGCGGTCTCGGTCGGCACGCGGCAGCGGCCATCGCGCGCTCTTCCCTCTTCTTCCTCCTCGGCCGAGGAGGAAGGCCGACGTAAGCTCGCCCGATACAAGGACCTCATGTGGCAACAAATTTTCTGGCCAATAAGCAGGCTCAGGCCTCTTCTCCAGCCATTAAGTGGTTGCCACGGACCGGAAACAGTGGTCGAGGCCTGTTCCAGGCCAGTTGTCGACCTATTCCGGCTGCCCCACCGGTGTGGTGGAACGCCTCTACCTCAGCCGACAGCTGGGGCTCCGGCAAAGGCTCGGTTGGCCCAAGGCCTTCCCGTGAGCTGTCGGTCACTCTCACGCCTGACAAGCCTCGGCAAGTGGAGGGTGGCTCGGGCTCCAGGCAGCTGATTCGACAACTCGTCGGTCGGATGACTCCTCCCTGTTCTCAAAGCGCCTTGACTTGGAGTCCTCTGAGGGCAGTCAGTGGGCGATAGCCCGCCGTCCTTCCTAGGACTTCTAGGCTCATCTCAGAATCCACTGGGATGAAGCTTGAACCCGTATCCAAGCGGGCCAGATATCCTCTCACCGAGATTCTGGACGAGGATTCTCCACGGAGGCCTTTCCAGTGGCGAAGCCATTGTCGGGCAGCCTGGAACTTTGGCAGCGTCCAGCTTCTGTCCTGCGCCTTGCCCAGGATGGCCAGGAAATATCACGGTCCCTGGCTCTCTGTCCGGGTTTTCTAGAACACCCCTCGGCTGAAGGGCTGGTCACGGACAGTGTTTTCCGGCGTGCGGTAATGCCAGGGCGTGGACAAACCGCCCGACAAAGTCAAGAAATTGGACTACTGGAAGCGGAAAGTGTATGCTGCCTCTTCTCGACGCCGTCCAGGCCAGTTCGGCCATCCTCATGGCACATTTCTCCCATGCCCTGTTGGGTTCCCTGGATGAGGCGGTCCCTCATCTTCCCGCTGACCTGCAGACCACGGTCAAGCAGGTGCGGGATCAGGGCAGGGCAGTAGCCAAACAACAGCTCCAGACTGCTCTGGATATGGGAGACTCATGTGCCCGGTCGGTAGTGGCGCTGTGGCCAATCGTCGGCCGGGCGTGGCTGCGAATATCCCACCTTTACCTTGGTGCACCCAGCACAAGCTGGCGGACGTTCCTTTCTGGGAACAGACCTGTTCGGCCCTGGAGTGGAAGGCCACCTCCAGAGGATCGAAAAATCCAATGCCACCTTGGATTGGTCTCATCCGCACCAGAGGGACAAGGGTCATAAGCCCCAGCCCTAGAATCTTTCGTCCCTCTACTCCCGCTCTACGCCCGGCCCAACAGCGTCAGGGCCCAGCAGGCCCTGGTCCTTAGTGACCAAGCCCAAACCATCGGCTTCCTCTAATAGGAAGCAAGGAGGAAAAGGCCGGGTGGTCCCCAGGCGGTCCTTCTCAAGCCTGCTAAGTGGCGGGCTGAGGGTGTCACCCCATCGTCACCTCGCCCCTGGTTCCCCCATGGAGGGGCTCCAACACTTCCTTTCCGCCTGGTCCGCTGTTACCACGGACGGTGGGTTTGAAGGTGGTGGGAAGAGGCCTGCCTCTGGAATTCGAGCAAGCTCCACCCTTCAGAGCCGTCGCCTAGGGCACTGAGAGTCCCAGAATCTCTACAGGCTCGTCGAGCCGACGCCGCCCTCCTCCTTCAAAAGGGTGATAAAAGAGAGGACCCTTCACCCAGAACCAGGTTCGTGTCCAGGTACTTCCTGGTCCGAAAGCGGACGGGGGCTGGCCCCATCTTGAACCTACGACCTGAACAAGTTCCTAAGGTCTCGAACCTTCAGAATGGTCACTCTGGCTCAGATAATACCATCTCTGGAACGGCGTGTGGTTCTGTTCTCTGGACTTCCAGGGCCAGCGTTCTTTCACGTCCCTATCCGTCCGTCTCATCAGAGATTCCTCTGCTTCAGGCGGAGGATCCCTCTTCAGTTCCAGGCCATGCCCTTGGACCTTTCTTCAGCTCCCAGGGTCTTCACCAAATGCATTGCAGCAGTGACAGCTTTCCTGCGGCGCCGAGGGGTTCGGGTGTACCCTTACCTGGACGATTGGCTGATAGCAGCCCCCTCCAGGTTGGAGGTGGAGCGGTCCAGAAATCTGGCCCTCCGGGTTTGCTCTCAACTGGGCCTCCTGGTCAATGAGGCCAAGTCGGAACTCGAGCCGAAGCAGGTGATATCCTTCATCGGGGCAGAGCTCGACTCTCTTCGAGCCAGAGCACGGCTCCCGGCGGACAGGGCCGAGGTTCTTACCTCCTTTGCCCAATCATTTCTGGTTGGGCAATCGCGCCCTGCCCGGGACTTCCTGCGACTCCTGGGTCTTATGGCGGCCTGTACCAGCGTAGTCCGTTGGGCACGCTGGCACATGCGCCCCCTCCAGTGGGGTCTGGCCGGCCAGTGGTCACAGCGTTGCGACCCTCTGGACCAGCGCGTGTGGACGACCCAGGAGATGTGGAACGCTCTCCAGTGGTGGACCGTTCCGTCCCATCTGCAGGAGGGTATCCCGTTTGTCTGCCCGAGGCGGCGGTCTCTCTATCGACGGCCTTCCTCTTTGATGGGTTGGGGTGCCCCCATCTGGGGAACACCGGAGCATGCTCTGGTCCCGGGAGTCCGATGCCATATCAACCTGCTGGAGCTCCGTGCGGTCCGCCTAGCTCTCACGCCTTTGCTCCGTTTCTCCGGGGTCAAGTGGTCCGAGTCAGGCGGACAATACCGCGACCATGTACTATCTAAACCGCCAGGCGGGGCGCGCTCCTTGCCTCTATGCAAGGAAGCTCTCCGCATCTGGTCACTAGTCGCAGCCTGGAGGCGGATCTCCTGGCCATTCATGTGGCAGGAGCCTCCAACACCTGGCCGATGCCCTGGGCGGATAGGGCTGCATGCACAGTGGTCTCTCCTGCGGAGATAGTACAAGACCTGTTCTCCGCTGGGGCACACCTCTGGTGGATCTGTTTGCCTCAAGGGAGAATGCGAGCTGAGGCTGTTTCATGCCCGCCCCCTCGCAGGGCTCGCTGCAGGGATGCCTTTTGAGGCCGTGGACCCGGGCCTCTTTCGCCTTTCCCCGTTCCCCTGATTCACAGGGTCCTGCTGAAGCGAGGAGGGACAAGGCGCAGGTGATTCTGATAGCCCCAGACTGGCCTCGCCAGTTCTGGTACCCAGATCTCCTCAGTCTCAGCTCCAGGACTCCGCGGCAGCTTCCAGCTCGCCCGGACCTGCTCTCAGTCAATCAGGGGAAGGTGTTCCATCTGGACCTTCAATCCCTGCACCTGACAGCCTGGTTCCTGAGCGGCTAGAGTTCCAGGCCTTGGGTCTTTCCGACGAGGTCCTCAACGTTGTTGAGGCGTCCCGTAAGGAGTCGACCAGAAAATGCTATGCCTTCAAAGGGAAGAGGTTCTCCATTTGGTGTCGGGAAAAGGGTTGGACCCTTTCTCGTGTCCTGTGGCGAGCATTTTGGACTATCTATGGTCCCTATCTAGTCAAGGGCTTAGGTCGACGACCCTTAAGGTGCACCTGGCAGCCATTTCTGCTTACCGGGCGCGGGCCGGTCAGCAGTCAGTGGCGCAGGAAAAAGTGGTCGGGCGCTTTTTCAAAGGCCTTGATCACATTTCCCCTCCAGTGCGGGAACCCCCACCTCCGTGGGATTTACTGCTGGTACTGGCAAAGCTCATGGGCAAGCCATTCGAACCAATGCACAGGTGTGGTCTCCCCCACCTGTCGTGGAAAACCGCCTTCTTGGTGGCTATCACGTCAGCCAGAAGGATGGGAGAACTCAGGCGCTAAGCGTAAGTCTCCTTACCTGGTCTTCCACAGGGACAAGGTTGTCCTCACGCCCCACCCGAAATTCCTTCCGAAGGTGGTGTCGGAGTTTCACCTTAATCAGGTATTGACTCTGCCGGTGTTCTACCCCAATCACACCTCGGAGGCCGAATATAGGCTCCATACTCTGGACCCTAGAAGGGCGCTCGCTTATTATAAGGAGCGCACGGCTGAAATTCGGGGAGAGGTTCGCCAGCTGTTTGTCACCTACGCTGAAGCCGCACCTGGCAGACCTGCAGCCAAGCGGATGATAGGCAGATGGGTCACCTCCTGCATAAATCTCTGCTATGAGTTAGCGGGCATGGAGCCTCCCAGAGGGATAAGAGCTCATTCTACCGCCATACTGCTGCATCGGTGGCTGCTTCCAGGGATGTCCCTATCCAGGAGATCTGCGGGGCTGCTACCTGGAAGTCAGCACACACCTTTATTTCCCACTACCACATCGACCTTGAGTCACGCCGGGATGCTGGTTTTGGGGCCTCGGTTCTCCAATCTTTGTTCCCCAAGTAAGTATTAGGGGGTGTGCGCCTTGCCTCCCTCCTCCCGGAGAACTGCTAGGAGTCTGCCAATAAGTGTGGATGAACAACATATCCATGTCCCTAGAAATACAGGTTACTCACCTGTAACAGGAGTTCTAGGAATGGTATATGTTGTTCATCCACATGATCTACCCGACTCTCCGACTGACGCACAACCTGAGCTTCCAGCGGGCCAGATCTGGCGTCATGGGGCGGAGCCGAGAGTTTTACCACCCGGGTGGGTGGGAGGAGCTAGCTTGAAGACCTTCCGGCAAGATTTAAAGTGGCAAGGAACCTGCCAATAAGTGTGGATGAACAACATATACCATTCCTAGAACTCCTGTTACAGGTGAGTAACCTGTATTTTCTGCCCCAGGACAGGGTGGAATGCCTCATAGCTCAGGCCTGGTTGGTTTCTCGAAGCCGGTATGTCTCAACAAGAACATTCCTGTGGCTGATGGGCCTAATGGCAGCTGCCATTGTCATGGTAGCTCTGGCATGACTGCATATGTGGACCCTCCCAGTGGACCCTGAGGGTCCAGTGGGATCAGTGCACCAACGAGCTGGAGCAGCAGGTTCTAGTCTCTTTTCCTGTTCGCAGGGTACTCCAGTGGTGGATGTACCCCTACAACTTGTTGAGAGGGGTACCCTTTCTCATCCCCTCTCCTCAGCAGATCCTCACCACAAATGCCTCGGGGCAGGGCTGGGGGGGGAGGTGCACCCAAGTCCTCATTAGACCCAAAGAACATGGACCATGGTGGAGACTTCCCTCCACATAAACATTCTAGAGATTAGGGCCGTTCTGTATGCCTTGCAAGCCTTTCAGAATAGTCTGTCACCGGGACCTCTGCTGGTACAGTTGGACAACCTCGGTGTGGTTTATGATGTAACCCCCAGGTGGCGCTATCCCAAGGGCTACTACCCCTGCCTGCTTGACTACTGACAGGTTGAGGGGCCTAGGTTCTATGGCGGGTGCCTCCACACAGAGGTCAGGATTTGTAATTGTTGGTCTAGTTTGGTCACAGCCCTCTGGGACACTGAGACCCCCTTCTAATCCCTCTAATGGCCCACACGATGCACAGGAGTTACAGCACCAATACTCCACATGTACACACTGTTCATTCATAAGGTACCACTTACCCTCGAGACTGATTTGCAGGTTCATCTCTGAGGACCCCCTGAAAAATAAGGTTAAGCAGCATACACAAACCAATACAGTGCTTGGCATGAAGGTACTGACACTTCAGACAGTTTAAAGTTTAACAACAACAAATCTGATTTATTTAGGGAACAGTAACACGGGAGGGGGAAATCAAGTTAATTAGTGGCATTAAATCACAGTACTGTGCACACATACAGGATCTGAAAAGTCATACTCTTGGTACCCATGTTGGGGGGGAGGGCAGCCAGGTCCGTTGCCTGGGGTTGGCCGGTAGGTGCAGATGGATAGGGCCCTGTAGAAGAAAATGTATGCACAACACCCAATTGTAATCCGGAGCCTGATGGCTCAGTCCATGAAGCAAAGAAACAACAAGAATTAAATGACACACTTGTGATTGAAAACAGGCTGCAGGGGAATACCCTGATTTGTACTCACTATACCCAAGCTGAGAACCGGATGGTGGATAATGTTCTGGGTTGTCAGAAACAGCAGGGCATGGAGACAAGGTCCTTGTGACTGGACCCCACTGCAGTTTATAGCAAACGGATTTAGTTTGAGACAAGCTGGGGTTTGCTTCCAGCTTCAACACACAGCACATAGCACAGGGGATTGGAAATAATGATTCCCCACAAGCACTACGCACATTCATATGTAAAAGGAAAGTACTATACCAGGCAGGCTGCTCCTCGATCCCGATCGCAATTACTGCAAGATACCCAGGAGCACACACAGCAGCTTCAGTTCCTGACAGACCGATGCGTGATTCAGCAATTTCTCCAGTCTTCTACAGGGTGAGCCTGGTTTCTACTCTTCAGATCTCCTTCTTTCTCCTCACAACTTGGATTCAGTCCAAACTGGCACTCACAAAGGCTGCAGACTGAAACTCAAGGCCTCACACACGCTTCCTGCGTGAAACTGTGCACTGCAGAAGCACACGGCTTCTTTTCTCTTCACTGCCACAACTGATCTGATCTTTCCAGTCACAGAGCAGGGCATTTCCTTTAGCTCCACACTATTCTGTTGGCTGATTCAGCTGTCACTCACAATAAGACTCCCTCTGTTGGTAGAAAAAGGCACCAAGGTCAAAACTACATTTCCCAGAGTCACTGCCCATACAATCCCCTTGTGGCTGGCTTAGATTAAGAGTCCAAGTTCTGATTCATCCACAGGGTCCATTTTAGGGCTCCCTTAACCCAATTGCCCAGCTACGCAGTTTAAGTCCAAAATGGAGGTAACACACACACAGTCCCAGCTACAATAAAGGCAGGTTAGACAAACTACAATTTTGCTAATGCTTTAAATGATTACAAGCAAACAGTTACAGCTTTCAGATGGGCTCCCTTTGCACCTTCAGCGACCGCAAAATGGTTTGATTACTCCGCAGCTCGGGTGGGATTCGAGCATTAAATACACAGCCCCCCCCATACAAACTAATTAAGTCTGCAAGCAGACAGCTCTTAAACTGACAGTACGTGGAGGCTCAAATAGCACTCACTTGCAACCACAGTTAAGTAACTCAGATGCCGAACACCACCCAGGCTTGGAGCATTCAGGCAAGCTCCTGTAAGACTTTTGGGAACCCCCATTTGCAGTGGGGGTTACAACTACATAAACAAGCAAAGGGGGGGGGACACATTCTTATCCCCTGGCATGGAGGCAATGAGGGTTTGGTACTGGGCTCTACAACCTGATCTAGAACTGTCGGCCATCCATGTTCCTGGTGTCCAAAACGTCCTGGCAGACAGGCTAAGCAGGTCACAGTCCAGAATGCACGAGTGAGAGCTGCTGACCTCAGTAGTAGAAGGCCTGTTCGACAGGTGATGTCAACCAGAGTTGGACCTTTTTGTGTCCCCACTCAATGCAAAATTGTCGCTTTACTGCTCACGCTGCCCAGGGCTTGGAGTTTTCTGGCAAAACGTGTTGTCCCTCTCTTGGAAAGGGAGGTTCCTCTATGTCTTTCCTCCCTTTCCCCTGATTCAGAGGGGGCCACACACTTCTGACCTCGTCAGATATGTTGTTTCATGACTGCAGCAATTGGCAATGGATCCTCTAGTGCTCCTGCCCCTGTGCAAGGGCCTGCTGTCACAGGAACAGGGAACCCTGGTCCATCTGGACCTCAGGTCACTTCATCTCCATGCATGGCTCCCGAAGACATAGGCATTGCAAGATTTAGGGTATCTCCCAAAGTGGCAGACTCCTGGTGGCAGCCAGGAAACCCTCCACAAGGGCCTCCTATTCTATGCAGTGGAAGCATTTTGCTCTGTAGGTCGCTTCCTGTCACCTGGACCCCTGTACTTACCCAGTGAACTAGATTCTGGAGTGTCTGTTGTCTTTGTCAGAGGTGGGCCTGCAATACTCTTCCATTAAGGTGCCCTTGTCTGCCATGTCAGCCTTCTGTGTGCCAATTGAGGGCCATACCGTGGCCCAACTGGACGTTGCCCATATGTTTTTGAGAGGCATCCTGCATTTGAAGCCTTCTGTCTGCCATGAGGTCCCAGCTTGGGACCTGAATTTTGTTTTAGAGAAGCTTACTTTGGTTCTTTTAAGCCAGACACAACTTGTAAGTTACGCTTACCGTCATGCCTGTCACTTCTGCTCAAAGGACTTCAGAGCTGCAGACTCTAATGTGTAATTTTCCTTAATTCATTTTCTACAAAAACAGGGTGTCTTTGCGTATGAACCCTTAGCTTCTACCTAAGGTGGTGTCTTAAGTTTACCTTGAATCAAACCATCCACTTGACCGTTTATTATCCAGAGCATGCCGGTCCAGGAGAAGCATTGCTCCATACTGTAGATGTGCATGGAATACTCGGGTACTATACACACTTTATAAGGGACTGCAAGAAGTCCTCACAGCTTTTTGTTTCCTTCACCCCTGGGAAAAGAGGATGTACTGGTCTCAAAATAGTGTTTGTCCAAATGGTTGGCCAACTGTTTTATTTTTGGTACAGGAAGTATGGTAAGGAACTTCTGGGGGTTGTTCATGGCCATTCAGCTAGAGGCATGGCCACCTCTGTTGCCTGTTTCAGAAACGTTTCAGCTGCAAAGATCTGTGTTGCTGCAACTTGGAGTACTGTTCACACTTTCACCAAGCACTACAGACTGGACATTGCCTTCTGGAGATTGGCAGGGTTTTGCTGTGCTTCAAGACCTTGTTTCTTAGGCTTCTGGCCTCCTGCCACCCAGACTGTCTCACTGTCTGTACTGCTTAGGACTTGTCCTAGATGTGTGACCTGATGAAAGCAATATGCCTGAAGAAGATAGAACAGTTACATAAGAACCGTAACAGTAGATCTTCGAGGGAATCTCTTTTATCAGGTCATGTTGACCCGCCCTCCCTTCTGTCTTGTTCTCCAGGATGGCATACATGTTGTCTCCAGTCTTTTTTAGGTAGCTGGGCACTCCATGTATCTCCTTGGTTCCCTAGAGGGAGGCCTGGCAAGTATGGTCTCCGGCATGGAACTGAGGAGGGAGCGGGGCTAGAGAAAAATGTCCATGTGGTCCTAGTGCCTGGTGGCATAAGTCCTAGAGGTGTGACCTCATGAAAGAGATTCCCTCAAAGTTCTTACATGACTGTTCTTTCTTGTGACATGCGTCCCAGACAATCAGCTTTTTTTTTTTTTTAACTTCCTGGTTTATTCCTCCCTTTCCCCAGATTAGTATTGCATTCATCACTGATGGGTCTGGGCATGGCATCAGAGGCATGCTTAATTTTCATAGGTTGTAATTTTCCAAGTGGTATCACACCCGGCTGTACATGCAAATGGTGGTGTCCACTGCTGATGTGATCTTCCCAGCATGAGTACTGTTCGACTGTGGTGGTTGCTATGACAGGGGACCACACTGCCCCTTCAGTAAATAAAGCACTTGGTTGAAAGCCTCAGTTGGATGGCCCCTAGGTTGATTGTTTCTGGGAAAGCCTTTGCATGGAAACTGTGTGTGTGTGTGTGTGTGTGTGTGTGTGTGTGTGTGTGTGTGTGTGTGTGTGTGTGTTAAAACAAGAAAAAGAAAAGCAATTAGATTGCTAATCATACAGTATAGCTTAATGTATTTATCAAAAGCAGCTTTTCTAATTGAAACAAGGAACAATGTAAAAAAATAGCTGTCTAGATCACCGTCTCGATTGTTGCAGCCTAGCAAAAGCATGTAATTATCGTTATCTAATTGCCTTGATGCAGCATCTCTAAGCAAACAGGAAAATGACAGTTGAAAGGCAGTTAGACTTGATGTATCAGCACCACTGCAGCCTTGGTGTTCCCAGCAAATATTTAATTAAGATCCCTGTATTTCCTGTATCGTGATTTTTATATAAGCCCCCAACTTATTTGACATAGTTTCTATCCCAAGTCAGATGTGCTTCAGTGATACCGCATGTGCTGTGGCTTTTATAGTCTTGCATATGGAACACAGGTGGACTCTGCTGTCTTAATCTGCGCAGCATCTGAAGCTGTAATTCATTCTTTATGGTAGAAGAACTCAGGGACCACCCCTTCTTTGAAAGGAATGAAATTCCTGTCTCCCAGACCTGCGAGGTGCTGTATGTGGGGCTCCCAGACAGTAATCCAAAACAAACAGAAGCCGCATAAAATGGGATGTAGCATTAGTGTCTCTTTCAGGGCAGGCTTCATTTGTCTATGTCTTGCTTCTTCTCCCTTTGGCAGTTTTGCAGCCTTGTTTACAGTTGTTTTTGTTGCTTAGCCACACATATTCTGTCATTTTGTTTTTAACCGTTTGCTCCTAAAGAGTATACATACAGATAAATAAATATCACAAAGCCAGGTTCATGGACTGTGGTGCATGCTGCCTGTACAGTAGGGAAAAGTTTTTTTTGCAGATATAACACTCCGTTTCTAGCAATTAGAGTGTATTTGTGCCATTTCCAGGATTTAGTACTGTGGGCCCTAACTGTAACTATCTTTATCTCAGGGCCTTGCATTGTGGGCCCTGTCATTTATCCGTATTACATATCTCTATGGCTGTATGCTTTCTGCCTGTACCATTTGTTATGTGTGATTCTTTGGCTATGCTTGATGGCCCGGGTCTTTCCTGAAAACAGTTCTTCGGACCAGTGTACTCACAAGTTTACCAAATAAATTTTTGATGTCATACAGATTGCAGCATCTCAGCCCTAAGGTGTTGCACTGGAGACAGAACTTTAGAATATTAAAATTTAAAGAGCAGGGTTCTACATATGAATGCTGTCTTTCCCACTTAACTGATTTAGTAGCTTACCCTCTTATTTAGCAGTCCTTCTGAGGGTGTAATTTTCTAAGCAGCAAATTTCTCATATTTATACTTGTAAAAACAGATCCCCGGACCTGCAGCTAAAATACCCAGACTTCCTATACTGGAGGCATGCTTCCACTCTAGCACAAATTTTTTTTTTTTTATTTTGTAAAAGTTTGAAGTTTATTCAATATTTTGCATTTGTTTACCTTAGTTTTATTCAAATATATCATTTTTAACTGAGCCCATTGTGATTCCTGGAACAAGGAGAACTGCAGTTTTCACCAGTTCCCAGATTGGGTTTCCAGTTCCCAGTCAAACAAAAATAAATAGATTTTTTGGATTCAAGATGGCCGCCATCTAGGAAACATCATGAAATGGGAGCTCTTGAGGCTGCAGTAATAATTCCTAGAATGTAGCTGCACTATCATCGTACAACCTGGCTGCTAAGAAAGAGAAAGGTACCAGAAAACGGAAAACAAAGCACGGAGGAGTCTGTGCACAATCTTGCTGTTTTGTGAAAAACAACTGAAAATGCTGGTGAAACAGCAAACAGTGCAGGCC
The DNA here is from genome assembly GCA_016271365.2 of Neoceratodus forsteri. NCBI lineage: Eukaryota > Metazoa > Chordata > Ceratodontiformes > Ceratodontidae > Neoceratodus > Neoceratodus forsteri. The sequence goes on along the minus strand of CM057456.1, from coordinate 1,578,740,375 downwards.
GACAGGCTTGGTTGCCAGATTGAAAATGGAGCTGGGCCAGAGGCATCGGGAGGCACAATGGAACAGCTGGGGCATTCGGACTTGTTGTGTTAAACAAAAAAATCACTTTAGTTCAATCCAATATCACGCAGATCAACACTAAGATTAGTGAGTTGGACAAAAGAGTGACTCAGGTGGAGAACAGAGTTAGTGTTAATGAGGATAGTTTGGCACTGTCATCGAGGCACAGGGCAGGAAGCACAGGATGACCAGGAGCAGGTTTAACATTCGCAAGTGGCGTTTTCTTTTTTCCAATAACAGTAAAATAAAAAATAGAATTGTTCAGTATAATTATTTACAAAGGCAGTACAAACACAGAAAATAAAGTCCTTCTGAGTGTTTCTTCTCAATTTCAAATCTCAGACTCTCAGTCTCACTCTCCTTGTCTCCCTAGCAAATGCATTGCTGCTCTCTTTATAAGTCTTTGTCTGGGAACTTGTTAAGGGAGCCTGCTTCTCACAGAATGTTCTTGTAACTTTATAGAATGTTCTTGTCAGTTTCGTTCCTTCCGGGTGTAGCAAAACAATACATGGTGACCAGCCTGGTGGCGCTGAGGGTTGAGGCGCTGGGCGCCACACCGGCGACCCATGTTCGGGAACGGGCCACTGGGGGTCAGCAGGGGCGGAGAAGGATCGAATGTTCCAAGGACTGCTCTCCTCCGGGGAGGGGGGGTTTCCAGCAGTCGGCATGCGTTTACTCCCTAGCGGAGGCTGGGAGGCAGATTGCCAGTGCTAAGGTGGTGGGCGGGGATGTAGCAGATGCCGGGAGGAGCGGGAGTGTGCACACTCTCTCCATTGGCGTCATTGTACACTACACCTCTGAAGGATGGAAAAACCTCCTCGGCTGCAGGATGACGATTGTTCCCCTGCGATGCGCTGCCTGGGAAGACGCCTCTCTGGAACTGGATCCAGTCTGGTGGGTTGAGGGTCTCCCCACCATGAGGGGTAAGTCGTTGGGTCTAAAGGGGAGGAGGTCTCATACCTGGGGTCGGCGCAGGAGGGGGACGTCAGATGGCATCAGCTGAGGACTCCAGGGGAGAAAAAGCATCAACAAAAAAACAGTACATGGTGTCCCAGAACTGACCTCTTGTTGACAACTCTGCAAAAGGCTTAAAAACTGCATCTCAGGTTAACCCCATGAGTTCCAAATAGCTTTGTAATCATTTCAACAGTATAACTACATACAGTTTTAAACAAAGGGATCCCGGTATCAGTGACATTTTCACATAAAGATTCACATATATTTTTTATAACTGTAGATGCAAGGGGGGAAGAAAACACAGAAATAGCAAGGGAAGGCAGAGATAGCGAGAGGCGGAGAATTATGAAACCATCGGAGTGATCACTTCCTAGGTCTCACAAGAAAATTTGGTTGTGCAACCAGACAGAAAAGAGACAGAAAAGGATAGAACAGACCCTTGTGTTTAAACCTTTCTGCATAACAAATGGGACAGGGCCTTATTCAACCCTGTCACAGGCATCATTGGAGCTCCTCATAGCCAAGCATTAAAGGATTATCTCCTTACTCCAGCAAAAGCCGGATAAGCTGGAAAATCACAGCAGGAGGGAGAATCTTAAAGTGTAGGGACAAAAAACAAGGTACTGCATTAGCGTGTGGTCTGAAAACAAAACAAAATGGCAATATTAAATACATGCTGAAAATCGAGATCAAATCGAAATTTCGACCATAGGTTGTCTTCAGGAATGATCTAAAATAGAAAAAACTTTGCATTTTTCTCTTTCAGATAATTCCTGATGAAGACCTATGGTCAAAATGTCGATTTCATCTGTATTTTCTATTTTCAGCAGTGGTGGGTCTGCCAGAAGCAGCAGAGGGTGATCAGCCTAAACAATTCTTTAGCAAATTTTTTTTTTTTTGGACTCTTCTCCCATGCCTGGCTGGTCTCTCCTTCCGGCCCCCACAGGAACTGCCCTACAACGGCTACTCCTGACCCCTACCGTCCCACATCGCAGCCAGCTCCAAGTGACCCTGGTGTATCCCTTCACCAGGCGGGTCTCTTACCTTCGTAGGAGAAGGACCCTGGTGGCGAACCAACGGTCCTGGGGTGCTGCTGGGACGGCATATGGAGGTTTGGGAGCCCGGTGGTGAGGGTTCAGGAGGCCCGTCACCCGACCCGGCCAGGCATGCCATTTTTCGTTTGCTCCCTGAGGCGGCGCCGTGCCTGCGCGTCGGGCATCGCCCGACGCCTGTCACTCCCTAGTACATTGGGGCCAACGTCCTGCTGTACTCCCAGCCTCCGCCAGGAGACAGCAGGCACCGAGCCACTTATCCACCCTTCCCCCTGAGAAGGCAAGCCATCGTCAGACGCTCATTTCCCTCTCCTCCGGCCGGCCCTCCAGCAACCCGAGTCCGTTCCCGAACCCAGGTCACTTGCGTCGCAGGTGGAAATCCAACCACTGCGATGACAGGACAGCGGTAGCAATTTGTTTAAATCCTTCCTTGCTCCAGAAGGGTAAGATGGCCACTTGGAAATAGTCAGTGCCCACAGATTCTTATTGGAGAGACCGACTCCAATGGAAAAGACTGTATTTGTTCTGCTGAAGTGCCATCATTACTCAGACAAGGAGCTTGTTTTGAAAAAGATGGAAGGGGGGGAGACATATTTAATGGTCAGATGCTGTAGATTTACACTGGCGTTAGTTTGGAGCTATTCTTGAGGAGGAGGGAGTTTTCGGAGGTAAAGGACACGCTAAAGACCAAAAATATTCCTTCTAGGAGCGTGGATATGTTGTTCATCCACATTGTTTGGCATATCCCCTGCCACTTTAAACCTTGCCGGAAGTCTTCAAGCTGGCTTCTCCCACCCACCCTGGTGGTATATTCCTCGGCTCCGCCCCATGACGCCAGATCTTCCGTTCCACTGAAAGATGCAGGTTCCCTCGTGCTCTCAGCATTTTGTAGGCCCTGACTTTCAAATTGTCGGTTTTACCAAAAATCAAACTCGTTCGAGTTAGCGATCGCGCTTTAGTTGCATTGACTATGGAAGAAAAATCTTCTCCAGGATTTCGCCGGTGCCCCTGCGGCCAGAAGATGTCGTGCACTGATCCCCACCTCCCGTGCGTTTACTGCCTAGGTGTTGGACATGACACCTCGTCATGCATTTTTTGCTTGGCCTTGCATCCCAACGTCCTGGACGACCGCAAGGCATGCCTGAAGCTGGGGAGACCGGAAAAGAGAAACCCGCCAGTGAAATCGAAGGAGGCTAGGTGGGCGGTTTCTGCGGCCGAGGGCTCCGCCGAACAGCTGGAACAGATGAAGGCATTCAAGGAGGAAGCAGTTGGCGCTTCGGCCAATCGAAGCTTCTCCGTCCCGCTGGACCTAGGCTCCACCTTTATGGGCTTCTTCAGAGAGGTGTGCCAGTCTTTCCCCACTCGGGGTGAGGTGCCCTCGGGCTCGCACTCCTCCCGCTCTCAGAAGAGGGAAAAGGACCCGGTGTCTTCGTCCCGACGGAGACGCTGTTGGGACCGGGAGAGGTCCAAGTCCCAAGAACACGCGGTCTCGACCTCAGTCGAGATCGCAACCTCGGCAGCTGGCTTTTTGGACCTTCCATCTGGCCAAGGGACCAAGAAAGTGGCCGACGAGGTTGAAATTATCCTCTACCCCATTGACCTCTTGTTGCCGTCTGTGCCTGACGACTTGTGGGAAAGGACTCCGGTCCTGGTCTTTCCGGATGTGTCCCCATCAAGGAACCGGTCCTGGACCCCCGGGTCTCACCGATCCCGGTGTCTCCTGATCAACCAAGTCGACCTCCCTGATCTCGGTCCAGGACCCCCTCAGACGATCGACCGAAGAAGAGCCATAAGCGCTCCTCAAAAAAGAGGCGACACCACAGGTCCTCATCCTCCTCAAACGAGGAGAGGCTCCAGCGCTATGAAAACCTTATGTGGCAGCAGCTGATCTTGACCGGGCAGAAGCCGGCTCCGCTGCCTTCCCCGGCCATCACTTGGCTCTCGCCTCCTAGGCCAAAGCCGACCCTTCTGGAACCAAAACCCTCGGTTCCTCCACCTGTGAGGCCGGGCCGTCTCCCGGTTAGGCCTATTCTGGTCTCTCCACTGATTCAGGTGGAACCACCACCTAAACAGCCTGAGGGAGGGGCGCCCTTGAAAGAGGACTGACAGGACACCATGCTTCCCCGACGCCTGTCGATAACAGTCACCCCAAACCACCCTCGGCAGATCGAGGGTGACTTAGGCAGTAGACCGCTGTATCACGATTCTTCGGATTCGGACGTCACCGGCTTGCTCTCACATCCCGGGGATGATGAGTCGTCGGTCGACGCAGGGATGGAGGAAGGCCCGTCCTCTTTCCAGGGCGTTCTCTGCCTCATCTCCGATTCCACTGGAATGCCCCTGGAGCCTATCCAGACAAAGACTGAGTACCCTCTCACTGACATTCTTAATAGAGGGGATATCCCAACAGAGGCCTTTCCAGTGGCCAAGGCCATTGTTGGCCCAGCCCTTGAACTTTGCCAGCGTCCTGCCTCCTGCCCAGCACCATCTGCCCGCATGGCCCGCAAGTATGCAGTGCCCATGGGGTCCCTTGCGGGGTTCACAGAGCACCCTTTGGCCGAGAGCCTGGTGACCGCCCCTGTGTTCAGGCATACTGGTAGTTTGGCGAACACTGACTGACCCCCGGACAAGGAGTCCAAGAATATGGACCACACTACCAGTAAGGTCTATGCAACCTCTTCTTTGGGCCTTCGTCAGGCAAGCTCGGCTGTCATTATGGCACACTTCTCTCATGCCCTTCTTGGGTCATTAGACAATGTCCTCCCTCATCTCCCACCAGACATGCAGACCACAGTCAAGCAGGTCTGAGACCAGGGCTGTGCTGTTGCTAAACAGCAGCTCCAGACGGCCTTGGACATCGAGAATTCTTGTGCCCGCTCGCTGGCAGCTGCAGTGGCCTCTCACCGCAGGGCTTGGCTGAGGCTTTCCTCCTCCCCGGCGGATACTCAGCATAGGCTTGCTGACATGCCCTTCCTGGGCACCGACTTGTTCGGTCCAGGAGTGGCCGGTCACCTTCAGCGGATAGAGCAGTCCAGTGCCACCTTGGATGCTACTTCTGCCAAGGGTTCTTTGGGCAAGAACCAGCAGAAGAGAAAGAAGAAGCGTTTTCAGCATTCTTCCCCTGCGGTCCGGCACCCCTCCTATCAAGGAGGACAGCAACATCAACAGCAGCAGCAGGCTCAAGCTTGGGCACCCTCGGTCCGAGCAGGGTCCTCAGCAGCCCCGTAAAGGAGGCCGAGGCTCAGGTCCTGGAGCCTCCTCCTCCTCTAAGCCTGCCCAGTGACAGGTTGGGGGTGGCCACCCCTACACCCATCACACCAGCTCTGGGTCCTCTCATGGGGGGTTGGCTCCGACACTTCTTTTCCGGCTGGTCCACTATCACTTCAGACAGGTGCATTCTCGAAGTGGTCGGTCAGGGACTGCGTCTAGAATTCGAGCAGTACTCTTCCAGCCGAGCCCGCGCCCCTCGGGAGGAACAGATTCCCACAAGCACCCAGTCGGCTCTTCGAGATGACGTAGCTCAGCTCCTCCGCAAGGAGGAAGCAGCTCCAGTGCTGGATCCTCCGACAGACCCAGGCTTTTGTTTCCAGGTACTTCCTGGTGCCCAAGCGGATGGGGGTTGGCACCCCATCCTAGATTTCCATGACCTGAATCAATATCTTAGGTCCCGCACCTTTCGGATGGTCACTCTGAACCAGATCATACCATCCCTGGGTGAAATATGTGGTGCTCTTCACTGGATCTACAGGACGCATTCTTTCACGTCCCAATCCATGCGTTCCATCAGCGGTTCCTCCACTTCAGGGTCGAGGGGACCCTGTACAAGTTCCGAGCCATGCCGTTCGGCCTGTCATCGGCCCATGGGTCTTCACTAAATGCATTGCAGTGGTGGCGGACCATCTTCGGCATCGAGGAGTCAGAATCTACCCTTATCTCGACGATTGGCTCTTCGCAGATTCCACCCAACAGGAGGTGGAGAGGTCCAGGGATCTGACCCTCAAAACCTGCTCCCAACTTGGCCTCCTGATCAATGAGGCCAAATCGGAACTCGTGCCTTCTCAGGTGATGGGCTTCATTGGGGCAGAGCTCAACTCTTGTCAAGCCCGAGCTCGGCTTCCGGCGGACAGGGCGGAGGTTCTCTTCTCCTTTGCGTGATCATTTCTGGTTGGGCTTTTACGCCCTGCCCGGGACTTTCTGTGCCTTCTGGGTTACATGGCGGCGTGCCCCTCGGTGGTCCTTTGGGCCCGGTGGCACATGCACCCCCTTCTATGGGAGCTGGCCACCCAGTGGACTCAGCGATATGGTCACTTCGACCAGCTGATCACTGTAACCCAGAAGATATGGGATGCTTTCCAGTGGTGGACCACCCCAGACCAGTTGCAGGAAGGGATCTCGTTTGTCCGCCCCGAGCCGACGGTCATCCTTATGACCGATACCTATCTCTCATTGGCTGGTGATCCCACATGGGGGACAACAGGGCCCATGGGTTCAGGACCCCCAAGGAGTCCCGATGCCACATCAACCTGTTGGAGCTCAGAGCAGTCAGACTGGCAATGTCAGCTTTCGCTCCTCAGCTCCAGGGTCAAGTGGTTCAAGTCCAGACAAACAATACCACGACTATGTACTACCTCAACAAACAGGGCGGCATGCACTCCCGTCTGCTGTGCAAGGAGGCGCGCCACATCTGGACCCTCGTAAGCCAATTGGAGGCGGATCTCCTAGTCATACGTGTCGCAGGAGCCTCGAACCAGTTGGTGGATGCTCTCAGCCGTATAGGTCGGACATCCCACGAGTGGTCTCTCCATCCAGAGGTAGCTTACAGCCTGTTCTCACATTGGGGCAAACCGATGATGGACCTGTTTGCCTCCAGGGAAAGCAACAAGCTGAGGTTGTATCATGCCCGCCCCCTTAGCTGGGCTCGCTGCAGGGGGATGCCTTCTCGAGGCCATGGACCCCAGGCCTCCTCTGCGCCTTCCCTCCATTTCCCCTGATCCACAAGGTGTTACTTAAGGTGAGGAGGGACAAGGCGAAGGTGATTCTGGTAGCCCCAGACTGGCCGCGCCAGTTCTGGTACCCAGATCTCCTCAGCCTCAGCTGCAGGCCCCCGGTGCGGCTTTGTACACGCCCAGACCTGATCTCTCTGAATCGGGGAAGATATTCCATCTGGACCTTCAATCCCTGCACCTCACAGCCTGATACCTGAGCGGCTAGAGTTGCAGGCTTTGGGTCTTTCCGAAGATGTCTTCACCGTGGTGGAGGCATCTCAAAAGGAATCGACCAGGAAATGTTATGCCTTCAAATGGAAAAGGTATTCCATTTGGTGTCAGGGTAAGAGTCTGGACCCCTTATCCTGTCCTGTGGCTAACATTCTTGACTACCTTTGGTCATTCTTCAAAGGGGGTCTACGGTCATCGACCCTTAGGGTGCTCCTGGCAGCCATTTCTGCTTACCAGGTGTGGCCCGGTCAGCCGACATTGGCGCAGGAGACAGTGGTCGGGCACTTCTTCAAAGGCCTGGATCACATACTGTATACCCTCTTGTGCATGAACCTCCACCTCCGTGGGATCTGTTGCTGGTTTTGGCAAAGCTCATGGGCAAGCCATTCAAACCCATGCACAAATGTGAGCTCTCACACTTGTCGTGGAAGACGGTCTTCCTTGTGGCTATCACATCAGCCAGGCGCTTTTGGTGGACTCCCCCTACCTGGTCTTTCACAGGGACAAAGTTGTCCTGCGCCCCCAACCGAAATTCCTTCCGAAGGTGGTGCCAGAGTTGCACCGTAACCAGGTGTTGATTCTGCCAGTATACTACCCTAATTACACCTCGGACACCGAGTACAGGCTTCATACTCTGGACCTGAGCTGTGCTCTCTCCTACTACAAGGAGAGGACGGCGGAAATTCGTGGAGAGGTTCGCCAGCTGTTTGTCACCTACGCTGAAGCTGCTTCTGGCAGACCTGCAGCCAAATGGACCCTAGCAAGATGGATTACATCATGCATAGGTCTGTGCTATGAGTTGGTGGGCAAGGAGCCTCCCAGAGGGATGAGAGCTCATTCTACCCACCATACTGCCACACTGGTGGCTGCTTCCAGGGACATCCCTATCCAGGAAATCTGTCCGGCTGCTGCCTGGAAGTCAGCAAACACCTTTATCACCCACTACCACATCAACCTTGAGTCATGCCAAGATGCTGGTTTTGGGGCCTCGGTTCTCCAATCTCTGTTTCCTAAGTAGGGGGTGTGCGCCTTGCCTGCCTCCTCCCGGAGAACTGCTTGGAGTCTGCCAAACAGTGTGGATGAACAACATATCCATGCTCCTAGAAGAACAGGTTACTCACCTGCAACAGTAGTTCTAGGAGTGGTGTATGTTTGTTCATCCACACACACCCACCCGACCTCCCCGGCTTCAGATGCGCAACCTTGCTTCCAGCGGGCTAAGATCTGACATCATGGGGTGGAGCCGAGGTATATACCACCCAGGTGGGTGGGAGGAGCCAGCTTGAAGACTTCTGGCAAGGTTTAAAGTGGAAGGGGACATGCCAATCAGTGTGGATGAACAACATATACCACTCCTAGAACTACTGTTACAGGTGACTAACCTGTTCTTTTGTCCTCTTAATTCCCGCAAAGCAAATGGTAAACAGGTGTTTTTTTTTTGTTTTGTTTTTTTTGCTGAAGCTCACAAGGCTAAAGAATATATCAGGTCTCTGAAATGAAGGCACTGCATGATGGACTCGCAACCCTGTGGAATACAGGAATACTCCGGCGCCAGTGTTAATGGACTATGCAACGCTTCCTCCTAAGTGTTTTTGGACGTTGACTATGCACAGAAAATATTATTTGGGCTGTCAGGGCATTTTATTAACATTGTCAGTTTGAATGCTCTGGACAGTACTGTATGCCAGACTGGTTTAAAAAAGGGACAGTGGAGCAGAGGGTGGGAAATCCAGCCACTGGAAGACAATCCTGAGCTTAGTAAACTCTGCCACGTGATAGCTGTACGGCTCTGCGATGGTTGGTGGAATAGGGGTATTAAGCTTACTTCCAGCACAGCACCGCTTTTATCTGCCCTACTCAGTTCTTGAGCTAGAGAAACTGTTCGTCCGGAAAGACTAGCTAACATATAAGACTGCACAAAACAACTGTTTCATGCTGCTGTGGTAGTTTCATGCCATTCTGATTAGCACTCTTAATACAGAGCAAGATTTATGTATGCTACGGCAGGGAGTGCTTCTCGTAATGTGGGACACTCATTTGGGGAGGTTCACGTTCTCCAGTGGTACTGTGACAGGATTGAATAAGGCCCTGCCCCAGCTGTTCTGGAGAAGGAGTTTAAATGCAAGGATCTGTTCTCTCCTCTCCTTTTCTGTCTCTCGTCTGTCTGGTTGCGCAACCAAATGTTCTTGTGCGCTCTAGGACTTGAGCACCCTGATGGCCTTGTAATTGACTGCCTCTCGCTATCTCTCTGCTCTCACTTGCTGTTCTGTTTTTTCTCCCCCCTTGCATATCTGCTGGTATAAAAATATATATGAATCATTTTATGGAAATGTAATTGATTCTGGGATCCCTTTGTTTAAAACTGTATATAGTTATACTGTTGAAATGATTGCAAAACGCTATTTGGAACTTAAGGGGTTAATCTGAGAAGCTGGTTTGCAAACACTCTGAGAAGCTATAAGCAAGAGGTCAGTTCTGGTTCACAATGTTCTTTTTGCTGCACTTGTTGAAACTTACAAGAACACTATGTGAAAAGCATGCTGTTTTCTTAATGTGCAAGGGTTGCAAAGATTTACAAAAAGGAGCTGCAATGTTTTGCAAGAGACGGGCAGAAACACAGAGACTGAGACTGGAAACTGAGAAAAAACCCAGATGGACTTTCTCTGTTTATACTGCCTTTGTAAATATTTATACTGAACAAAATTTTCTTTTTTATTTTACTGTTATTAGTAATAAATCACTTGTTGCAAATTTTACAACTGTTACTGGTTTTTCCTATGCTTCCTGGCCTGTGCCTTGACGACAGATGGTTTTAGAAGTGGGATTTATGCCATGCATACTCTTAAGACAGGGGTTTTGTGCATGGGTGCTACACCTGGTACCAGGGAAGCATAGTAGAAAGGTATGGATTCTGCAGCAGCAAGTCCAGGAGTGGTTACCATGAGAATGGTAGCCAAACTAGCAGAGGCAGAAGTCCAAGCTGAGACTGTACAGCTAGCACCAGTTATAGAAAAAGAACAGGCAGTGACAGAACCAGAAAGCCCGACTACTTTTTTCAAATGGTGGGCTGTACAATAAAAAGAGAAGGAAAAACAGAAAAGAGAGGAGATGCAGTAGAGAGAACAAGAAATTCAATGTTTAGAAGCACAGAGAAAAGAAATGCAACAACTGAAACAGCAAAGAAAAGAAGAGATGCAGCAACAGGAGCAACAGAGGAGAGAAGAGATGCAGCAACAGGAGCAGCGATGGTTGCATGCCTTGCAAGTTCTCAAAGCTGGAGGATCTGGCACTGGTCCAGCAGAGCAACAAGACACTAACAACTTAAAATACATTAAACTTACAAAGTTGTGTCCCTCGGATGATATCGAAGCATACCTGACAACTTTTGAAAGGGTTGCCGCAGCCTGCCAGTGGCCAAAGCACCAGTGGGCAATCCAACTGGTACCTTACCTGACAGGGAAAGCCCAGCTTGCCTACTGCAGTATGGATACTGTGCATTCAGAAAACTGACCTACTGAAAAGCAAAATCCTGAAAAGGTATGACATCTCAGGAGAGACCTACAGGCAGAGATTTAGATCTCAGTCGATGGTCCTCGAGAAACTTTGACCCGACTCAGAGAACTACTGATAAAATGGTTCCAACCAGAGGGCAAAACAGTCCCAGAGATCATCCACACTTTTGCAATGGAGCAATTCATCAGCATCCTGCCTACAGATGTACAGCTTTGGGTGAAAGAACACTGACCAAAAAGTGGAGAAATGGCTGTTTCTTTGGCCGAAGACTACCAAATGGCCAGACAGACACCACAGCAGCGAGGTAACAGCCAAGCACCAGTAAGACATTCTTTTTCCCATTTAAACGCAGTCTGATAAGAACTCTGGTGGGGAAACAAATCTGCACCCAAAAACTTTATTTGCTGTAACTGTAATAAGCCAGATCTTATTACAAGAAATTGCCGTAGTAAGAAGAGTGACACTGGAGCAGATTTACCCTTAGCAAATTGGGGCAAATACTTAACAGATGTGAAGGTGGGAGATAAGACTGTGAAGGGATTTATAGATTCGGGAAGCAGACAGACCCTAGTGCATATTGAAGTGCTAGGAAAACAGTGTCAGAAAGGACCAGATATCATCTTCATCCACGGGGACACTCGATACTATCCCATCAGCCAAATGGCTCTGACTACTAATGGGGTGTCACACCAAATGAAACTGGGGGTAGTACCCAAGTTACCTGTAATTATTGGAAATGACTTTCCAGGATTTACTGAGTTAATCAAAGAGGGAGTAAATCTTGATGTTTCAGCAGCTGTGGTGACAAGAGCTCAGGCAAAGAAAATCTCAGATGGTGGGGACTCTTCCTTTCACTGATTTTGATTCGGATTTGTTTGAGCACAGCTCCAAGATCCAGAAGTCCAGGAAAGAAAGATGATGCCTGAAGAAACTGCGGCAACGAAAGACTGATGGATATAAGGGGTTAACATATGAAAATGCTGAAACTAAACTGATCACTGATTGTGATTTTCTTTCAGAATAAGCTAAGGATGTTTCTTTCCAGGTTTATTTTAAGTAGCTGGGGGTGAAATCAAAACAGGGTGAACCTATGTTTAAAAAGTGCAATGGGCTGCTCTACAGAGTTTGCGTTAAACCTCAGACACAAGACTGCATAGAACAATTAGTTATACCACAAAAGTATAGATCTGAGTTGTTACAGATAGCACATGATAGTCCTGTGGCTGGTCACTCGGGGAGGGATTGCACCCTTGCCAGATTGCTGTTCAGATTTTACTGGCCTGGAATTCATGAAGATGTTGCTACCTATTGCAGTTCCTACGCTGAGTGTCAGAAAGTAGCCCCAGTGACTAAAAAAGATAAGGTACTCCTGTTCTTGACCACCTAAATCCATCAAAATCTACTTTTTGGATTGCATTTGAGTGAGATTTCATAGTTCGATTGGATTCCTGATCAGCAAATTGATAAAGTTGGGAAATCCTAAGCGTGATAAGGCAAGGAGGAGGGTGCTGAAAAGCGAAAAGCGCTAAGCGGTGCAGACCCTCACAGTTGAGCCTGGAGAGCCTTAGCTATGACCGATTTGGGAGCCCTTGCATCCTTGAGTCTGAAACTTCAGACGCTAATAAATTCAGTTACGGGACTATCACAAAAAGTGGATACATTTAATAGCCAGGTTGTAGTACTGGAGAGTGCGGTTGATGGCCTGAAAAATGATTGCCTGGAGGTCACTAAAAGTGCCGAGTCTGCAACAGGAGCCACCACGCTGATGTTGAAGGAGGAAGACCTGTTTGGTCAAAGCGCTGGGGCTGTTTTACAGCATCCTCATTACATTGGAATAAAGTTTTGGAACAGCATTTTAGAGTGATTTCCTTCCTGCGAGTGCATTCCCTTTATCCACAACACCTTCGGACTCGCCTCGAGACTATGGAAAACTAGGCCCGCAGTGCAAACATTCGGCTATTGGGAATACTGGAGGGCTGTGAGGGGGATCACCCCATTATGTTCGTAAAGGAGATATTGATGAAAAAACTGGTACCATCAGGAGGGGACCCCATTACCGGCATCCAGAAAGTTAATAAAATAACTCCACGTGGCTGACAACTACTGGAGGAGCCTTGGACCCTGATGGTGGTAACAACGTGGGTCTGTAAATGGGGGCAGGATTTTACAAATTGTACGTCATGCTGGCCCCATTATCTTGGACAACCATCCTGTGTATTCATTTCTGGATATCAGCTATGCCACACAGCAACGCCGTAAGAAATTCGATGGAGTCTGCCGTTCGCTGCAAGATGCTGGAATTGCACGTACAATGGTGTACCCGGCCCATCTCCTTATTGTTTTCAAAGGGAAGGTGTATCTATTTGTTGATCCTGAAGAGACTGACAAATGGCAACCAGGCTTGCAGCAGTGTCTAGACGCACCTCCGAGGCGACAGAAATTAATAAAACTGATGGGGACACTTGAATAAGGTTGTTTTTGGTCTTTACTCTTTTGCCTAAGCATATAAAAACACTGACTGACCGTAATGTTTAAAAGTTGTCTGTTTTAACCCATGAGGTGGTTTTAGTCACCAACTGTTGTTGCCCCAGGGGCTATAATTACTTTTCCAACTATTTGTAATGTTGCATTATAACAACATAGCAATATTACTTCTAACCGGGGGGAGGAAGGTGGAGAGATTGTTTTGTAGTTTCATTAGTACTATGTATATAAAACCAGGGTAACTTGCTTTAAAAATTATTTATTTATTTATTTTTAAATTGTATGTTTATTGGTTTTCATACAGGTAAAAACCAGAGTACATGCAATAATACAGCATCAGATTTTAGTTGTACATCACTTCAGAATACAGGATAAATAATCCCTTATGTCCTTTAAATGCTTAATATATTCTTTTGATTAAGTCTGAACAACCATATAGTAGAAGAATTCTAATATTTTAGCTGGATAATATTGTAGAAGTGAACATTCTCACCTAGTCTGTGTCATAAAGGGACTATGCCAACATTTCCGCTCCTAGCAGGATAGCAAATTATATAGGTGGAGGACTGGACATCTTAATAAGGGATATTGCAGTAGTGCTAACTTGCACCAGATTGCCTTGACTGAATTAAGTTGCTTCCCTTCCCTACCATTAGGGTCACATTGTTGACCAGTAGGGAGACATGCACTTAACTTAGGGCTATATTTTACAGTTCACAAATTGAGTGGGGTGTTTCCCCCAGTGTATAACAGATCCCCTAATAAGCAGGAATTTATTCTACTAGTTTGAGAAATAAACAACCAACATGGCTGACCTTAAAACAATAGTTAAAAATTATTTAGATGGATATTTTCACTTAAGGCATAATGCATGGCGCCACGTGCCCATTATGGGTGAGGCCTTTTTCTGTGGGACTGATGCTGGACGTTACGGTAATGTAGATCCAGCCATGCTGCTCTTGGACTTAATAACACAGCTTATTTGTTTTGATGCTTTAAGTTTTGTGTACCATGTGGTTACCCCTCTGTGTGGTAACTCTATATAGTGAATGCATGCTTCCTTGTATTAAGGGACACTGTCCTAAAAGGTATTGTAAATGAGGACTGTTCACTATATGCAAATTCAGTGTAAACACATTGGAAAAACAAATTAAAATAAAGTTTACAATAAATAAATAAAAAGTAAAGCATCAGCCAAGGCTGAGTATAGACATTTCTTTTAACACTAGTCCCAAAAACAAGTCTCTGCACAGTCAGTTTTCCTGAAAGCTGTTACTACCAACACAGTTTCTTCCCTGACATCCTCACCAGAGTCCTGAACATCATTCGATTTGGCAGAGTCCTTTATAATTTCTTCTAGTTTTCTTGCCTGCATCAGTCAAATCATTATACAAGTATGCTTTCCTTCTATATGAAACTTAAGTTTGGCCAGCATTTCCAACGCATAGGAGATTCCCAACTTGCTCAATCCAGCCCGACCTGTGTTGAATCCCCAGCGCCTCTGTTGGGTGTTGTAACTTAAATGGAAATGTCCACCTGTAATCAGGTCCCACTTCAGTGTGAGGCAGGGCCTGATTGGCATTTTTGCAAAAGGTGTAAGTTTTTTTACTTACTGTGAGTGTATTAATTAAGCTTTTGATCTGCCATCCTTCCTGCAGCATTTGAAAAGAAGTGCTCCTAGCGGTGCATCCACAATCTCTCGTGGCTGTTCTGAGAATGACATATGAGATGGGGAGCATGCATAGGTTTACTGTATAGTCTGAACTGTCAATAGCTCCGGTTTGGAATGTACATGTCTTGATGCTAGGTTTGAAATGTACATGTCTCGGTGCTCTACTGAGACCAGGTATACAGTATAGCAACGAGACATGTACATTTCAAACTGGAGCTATTAATAGCTCTGGCTGTACAGTAAACTTTTTCACACTCCCGCAGCTGCTCCCCGTCTCATATGTCATTCTCAGGACAGCCGTGGGAGGTTGTGGATGCGCCGCTAGGAGTGCTTCTTTTATAAAAAGCCACAGGAGGGACGGTAGGATCAAACTGATAAAAGCTTAATTAATACACTCACAGTAAGTAAAAAAAAAGTGACACTTTTTTGCAAAAATGCTATTCAGGCCCTGCCTCACACTGAGGTGGGGCCCAACTACAGGTGGACGTTTCTCTTTAAGTCTGGAAAAAAGTAAATGGGAGTTACATCCAATGGATTCAGTTGTCCGTTGAATTAAGCCCTTAGTAAGATGAAATCACGCTTTTGCTGCCCCACAGTTGCCACTAAAAGTGACCAGGGCAAGTCAGGATTTGTTCAGCATTTTTCTAGGTAATTCCACAGGCCCTGTGAATTACATCCACATGTGATATCTGCACTACAGTTTTTAACAGTTCCAGGATATACCTTTGGGGTCTGACTCCACTGGTGCCTCAGAAAGCCATGGAAGCTGTAGAATTCAGGGCTTGAGCCCCATTTTCGAGGTGCTCAAGTCTTAACCTAAGCAACTCATTTTCCTGCATGATGCTGAAGACTACAGTTGAGATTTTGTTATCTGAGTTTGTCACCTATTCGGCCTTAGCAGAAGCCAAATCCACTTTTGTCTCCAGCAAAGTTGCCCAATAATTAAATGTCGCCACCTTTTTATTGAGCTCTGTCACAACTTGTAAGCTGGCCTTGATGGATGGTTCAGCCTCTCCTCTTGCACCCTGATCCGTTTCGTTTGTAGTGCGGAGTTCCACTGCAAGCGGTGCCTTTCACTTCCCAGTCTTATTCGAAGAGCCTTGCCTCATTGCTGTACATGAACAAATTTTCCAACTTTAGCGAAGAATACCAATGGTATCAAATAGTATTAGTCTTGAATGTCTACTATGTGATTTAATTAATAAATTAAACTAAGGCACGTTGCAGAGAGCGTCAGAAACGAATCTGAGCATGTCAACTGCTAACGCTGCTCCTTCACGATTTTGTATTTTTGTGATGTACAGTGACAATTTGTACCTGTCATTAATCGTGCTTAATAACTAAGAATCGTAATAATAATAGTTTCCCTCCAGAGGAGGTATTTGAGGAGAAAGAAGAGGAGGAACCAATTCCCTGCAGAGGATACTGCTGAGGAGGACTTTGGTTCCCCGCCCAGAATAAATGAGGACTGTTCAGCCTGTGCTACATTTTTGAGACAAATGGCTAATATGCTGAATCTATTGACTGCCACTGAACCAGAAGAGGACATAGAGAAGGCAGAATACACGAGTAAGCTGGGTTTGACCTTTAAAGAAAGTGTCCATAGCCATCTGTAATGCTTTTGAAAATGCCCACTAAAAAGATTCTTGCTATGACTTCAACGTCTATGGCTATAGGCAGGAAGATGACTGAGAAAAGATATGTGGTACACAGGGAAGACTCAAATTTCATTTATAACACTGACCCTGAGGGTGTTATTCAGGCAGCTGCTTGTGAAAAAGCTAATTTCTTAGCAGCACCTCCTGATAGAAATTCCAGAAAATTGAACTAATAGCTTAAAAGGTATACATTACCTCCTCTGTTACTGAGGCAAGTACTCGACCTGAGTTGTTGTGCACATTACCAGCAGGCTGTGTGGAATAGCCCTGCCACTATGTGACCGCTTGCCTATCCAAGAGAAGCTTCACCTAGCAGATGCAGTGAACACTAGTATGGAAGCTGCTCATACCAGTTTCAAATGGCTGTTAAATGTGAATGACACTGCATCTAGGACTCCAGCAAATTCAGTGTCTGTCTGGAGGTTTGCATGGTGGGTAAGAACAACTAATTTGTCATAGGACATGCAAGTTAAGGCAACTGATTCCCGCTTTGAAGGTGTCTTTCTATTTGGTGACAAAACATATACATGAAAAGTTGATGAGCATAAAGCAATTTTTAAGAATTTGACAAAAAAAGAGGTCCACTTTGCTTTTCAGGCCCTATAGAGAAGGCAAAGAATGGGAAGGGTTTATTACAGAAGACCCTGTGTGCACCATGAATGCACAGTTCAGAGGGGCACAGGGAGAGGCAGAGGCAGAAGGGGAGCAGACAGAATTCTGCATGGACTCCCCCATCCCAGGCAAACCCAACCCCTGATGAGTTTGTCAGTGTGGTCATAGACCCATTGCCAGTGGGGGGGGGGGGGGACTCACTCACTGCCTCAAAGATTGGAAAAGAATTACCACAGACAGGTGGGTTTTGGAAGTAAGGAGAGAGGGCTTAACCCTTCAGTTAGTAAAATTTCCAAACTTGAGCAAATTCAGTGTGTTTTCAACTCAGTTACCAGAGCAAAAACTACTGCTGGAATTGAAGGTAAGAAAGTTGCTAGAGTTAATAGCTGTGAAAAGGATATCTGTTCCCCAGCCGGGAAAGGGTTTCTTCTCAAGAGGAGATTGCGCAGAAGAGGACCGAGAGAAAGCTGCCATCTTGAACAGATACTTCTGCTCAGTCGTCACAGTGAAGGGAGGGGGACAGACCACCAGGGATTGACAGGAATGGGAGTTGGAAGTGTGTGTGTGTGTGTGTATACACAAGTCAGTTTTCAGAGGAGGGAGTCCTAAAAGGACTTGCAGCTCTGAAAGTAGACAAGGCTATGGGACCAGATGGAATACACCCAAGGGTACTAAAGGAACTCGGAGAGGTGTTAGCTGCACCACTGACAGCCTCGTTCAACAGCTCACTGGAAGCAGGCATGCTTTTGGACACTCAGGTAGGGGTGGAGAGAATACACAGCGATCTTGTGAAATTCAAGGAGTGGTCAAGAGCTTGGTAGTTGGGGTTCAGTGCCAAAAAGTGCAAAATCATGCACCTAGGGCAAAGGAACCCAGGAGCTGAGTATTTGGGGGAGTGGGGGAATAGTTACAGTCACTAAACAGGAAAGGGACCTTGGAGTTATCATACCTGATAACCTCAGAGTGATAGGGCTGTGTGACATAGCAGTGGGTTAGGCTAATGGGATGCTGGGGTGCAAATGGAGGGGTACATTATCTCCTGCAGGAGGAGGGAGGTGGTGTTGCCACTGTATTGCTCACTGGTGGGACACCACCTGGACTTCTGTGTACAGGTTTTGAGGCTGCACCTCAAAAAGGATATAGACAGTGTGGAGCCAATATAAAGGAGGACAACTAAATGGTGCAGGGGTAGCACAAGAAACCCTACAAGGAGAGACAGAGGGATCTCTGCATGTACACCCTGGAAGAGAGGAGAGCAAGAGGCGACGTGCTAGAGACCTGCAAGTACCTCACAGAGATGTACAGCATGCAAAAGTGAAGTGAAATGAGTAAGAGCACCAGAACCAGGGGGCATGCGAGGAAGTTGGGTGGTCAGAAGTAATGTTAATAAATATTTCTTCGCTGAAAGGGAGATAGGCACCTGGAACAGACTATCAGCAGAAGAGGTGGAGGCAAAAACAGTGGGGGGCTTCAAGCATGCGTAAGATGGCCATAGGGATGTATTAGAAAAAAGGTAAGGCAGAGAGAGGGTCATCGGAGACCTGTTAGTGTCTGCAGAGGCAGAGTAGGCAGGGAACATCAGGGCAGACTGGATGGGCCAAGTGGTCCTTTTCTGCTGACAAATTCTGTTTCTGTGTTTCGCAGTGTCTGCTTCAAGCACCTTCTTCAATTACCTGTACATGTACTCTGCATTATCGGCCATATTCAGGTACATCCAGAGCACTGTATGTGTAGTGTTTGTCTGCTCATTTCATAATGCTCAGAAAAAAATTCCCATGTCAAAGGGACAGGTACCTGAAGGGCTCTGAGCTCGACAAATTGGATCTTATTCTTGCAGATTAGTATGAAACCATTACTTGGAGTGCTGTAAAATTTTACAAATTTAATTTATGTAAATCATTTCTACTTACAGTATGAGATGACGTACATCTTATATGTATTGCTGTGATTGTTACAGATTTATTTGATCTCCTCCATGACAGGCAATGTTTTATACTGTTTTTTTTTTTTTCAGTCGGGAAATTCAGGACTGATATTGTATTTATGTCGCTATATTGTGTATGTTCACTGTTTCTGTCCAGCTGTTTAATTCTGCTGAAAGAGTCCAAGGGCTGAGAAATAAAATGTTTTGATTAATCCCTCTAGCTGTTTCAAGCGCCTTCCTCGATGAACCCCCATGTGCTCTGCATTCCCTGCTACATGTAGCTGCTCCAAACCCTTGTTCACTGGGTCCTTCATCTTGGTGAAGTTCTCCATTCTGAAGTTCCGGGAACTGGCCACAGGCTTTTCTAGTCTTTCCCATAACCTGGGATAAAACTGCCTGGTTGTAGTCATTGCTTCTCACTGGTTCCTTGGCATTTACACTGGAGATGACCCCAACCCCATCCCCATAGTTTGGAACATGGTCAGGGGTGGCCTGAAACCTAATTCGCTGTTGGACATGCTGTTCTAGGAGGCAGTCTTTCAAGAGCAGGTAGTTGGTGAAACTGGGTGTGTTGCAGTCCAATTTTGTACTCTGTGCTAATAAAACCCGATCTTAAAACCTGTGTCCTGTGTGGTTTCTCTGTCTCATTCGGGCTCCTGGTAAGCCACGTGACAACTGTGATATGAGTAGGATGCATCTGGAAATGCGCCAATGCAGCTCAGTATACCTTTCCTGGTGAAACTTTTTCAAATGAATAAATAAGCAGAAGCTAAAGCCAGTGGAGGGAAGGAAGAACAGTTCAGATGCACCTTGAAGCTTGGGCCTTAGTGATGTCACAATGAAGTGACTCAGGCTTCATGCGCTACACAGACTTCTGGCAAGGGTGCGTATCCACGTATCAGTCAGACGATCAACTTTTCCCACACAGCGGCTCATAATTTCACACATGAAGAAGAGCTGTTGCCGGAACAGCTGATGTCTGTGAAACTTTTGTTATACAGCAATCGGACTCGACTTTCAGTGTATGTGATAAACTGCTGGCAAGGTGGTTTTTTTATTAGTTCCACCCCCCTTCCCTCCACATTTCACCCACTGCAGAAAGTTATTGATTTTTCTTGAAGAAAAGTATGGTGTCAGACTGAGGGAATAGTAGTTAGAGCGCGATCTAGGTAGGTGCTGGGAGCGATTTAAAAAAAAAAAAAAAAAAAAGTTCCTGTTAAAACCATCCTCTCACTCAGCCCCTAAGCTAAACAAAGACTCTCCCGATGTGTCGTTTCAGCTTGCTTTTCTGCCTTGCATGAGAAATCGCAACAGATATTGTCACAGTTTGGTAGCAATTATCTTCGTTACGCATCCCCCCCAAAAAAAAGTCTCTAACCATTAACAAATACCATCTATAGGTCAAAAAAGTAGTTGTTTTACAGTTCTAGGTAAGTTTGTCAGTATAATGATGTTATGCATTTTTTATTTACCCAGAAGTGGTATTTGCCCATGGGTAGGGAAGTTTAGTGTCAGTGGGGTTGTAACTGACAGATGACTGCTACCAGACTGTAACAGTATCTGATGCGATTTCTCATGCAAGGCAGAGAAGCAAGCAGAAACAATGTGAGCAGGTACTTTAAGTTAACCTCTGCTACATCTCTGGTGAAAATCCTGTGTCCCTATAATGGGTATGGGTGTAATATGTGTAATCCAAGTATGCAACACATCAGGAGAGCGTCTGTTTAGCTGAGGGGTTGAATGAGAGGATTGTTTTAACAGAAACTTTTTTTTTAATCGCTTCCAGCACCTACCTACATTGTGCTCAAGCTACTATCCCCTCAGAGCCTGACACCATACTTTTCTCCAGGAAAAGATCAATATCTTGCCACAGTGGGTGAAGTGTGGAGGGAAGGGGTGTGTGTGTGGAATTAATAAATACATATACACATACATACTCCCAGCAGTATTGTTCACAGTCAAGTCCTGATTGCTGTGTGACAAAAGTTTCACAGAGATCAGCTGTTCCGGCGATGGCTCTTCTTTGTGAATAAAATTGAGTCAGTGTGTGGGAATGGCTGACTGTCTAACACATGGACATGCACCCTTGCCAGAAGTCTGTAAAGAAGTGCAGCCTGTGAAGTCCTAGTCACCTTGCTATAAGTGACGTTACCAAGGCTCAGTCTTCAAAAAGCATCTGAATTTTTTTTGTTTTGTTTCCCCACTAGCTCCAGCTTCCACTTATATCATGGTTGTCATACAGCTCAACAGTATCCCTAATGAGACAAAGAAACCGTACAGGATCAGGTTTTGTTATCACAGGGTATTAAACCAGACTGCAGCACATTCAGTTTCAGCAACTACCTGCCCCTCAGAGGTGGACAGGAACTCAGTCTCAGCTCTACCATTAACCTTATTAAAGTGCCAGTGTATGTCTAGGAGATTGAAGTCCCTCAGGACCACCACTCATAATTTCTCGAGTATGTTTCCCCCTTACCGCCCTGTCCATTCTATTGGTCAGTACCCCACTCCCTTCTGATGCACACACAGCTCATCCTGTGCATGCAGGCATCCCTTGGCCCAAAAGACCCTCCGGTTGAACAAAATAAAAGTCCCTCCATCTTGCACCAAACCTTTTGCCAAGCCTTAGCCTGCCTTATATTCTGCTGCCACTCCTTACTAGTCCCTAGATCTTGAAGGATCTCTGAAAGGATTACCCTAGATACCTTTCTCTTTAGGAACATCTCTATTTCCGTAAATTACTTGCTCATGTCCTTTGGATTTGTGCTTCTTATATCTTTTGTGCCTGCTTGGATGATGACAGTCTGTCCTCCCCCCCGCCAGTTGTGTTTCTTGGCCCTGGATAGCACTCCTTTACCCCACGCTTAGAGGAGTCAGCAGGATTTTGAAAATTGATGGCCTGACCATTGTTAATGCTGTGTGGGGAAATTTGGATTCATGGCTAGCTGAATTGAAACAAATTTGGTCAAACTTTTTAAATCCAAATAAAAACCTAGGCCTTCAGGCTATGGCCTGGCTACTCCACAGCAGCGATCTAGGCAGACAAACCACCCTACCTGAATTATGATGCTGGTCCAGCAGTGCCCCCTCTACCTCACTCACCGCCCTAACTATGAAGTCACCAGTGACCATTACCTTCTTTTCCCTCTGGCCAGCCTTTTCCTTCCTCTGCTTTGGCAAGGATTCAGTCACATGCTGAACCCTTAACCTGGACACCCAGATGCTTATACCTGTTGCTGGCATACACTGGGGATAGTGCTCCCTTGTGACCCTGATTTTTTTTATATTTGTATTTGTTTCCAATCTTTTGCTTTTCCTCTGCCCTGCTACAGTACCCTGTTAAGGCTCAGTGAACCTTTGTTTAGATAGCAAGGATCTCCTCCCACCCGATGACAGCTGAGACAGCTTGTTAGCAAGTGAATCCTGTAGGGTGGGTTTCATCGGCTGGATTTATTGACAGTGGAAATATTGGCGAGGTCACTGGAGAAAATCCCTCACTCTTAGGGTAAGTGCCTTTGGCCTTTAAAGAGGAAACGTCATGAACTGTGCCCATAATAATTTGAAAACCCACTAAAAGCTCTCTTAAATGAAGTATTAGGCTCCTTTGTAGCTGGCAGCAGTACACAGATAATGATGACTTTGTCTGCCCCATATTGATACTTCATTGCCACCAGTTTTAGAACTTTGTGATGTCATTGATGGCTAAGCTGTGGATTACCACATTGCAGTCATGCACAGCTGGATCATGAGAGTGAGATCATGAGGTTCTACAAATGGTGGCAGTGTAGTATAAATAAGGGGCAGACATAATCCTCAGTATCTCTGAAATGCTGCCAGCAACAGCGGAGCACTATATTTAAAATATATTTTCATGGACTTTCAAACTATTATTGGCACTGTTCATAAATGTTCCCCTTTAACTTCCACCAAGACCACCAATGAAGATGGTCAGATGGGACCATGGTTTTATGTCTCATCTAAAGGACAGCGCCTCAGCATTACAGCACCCACATAGTGCTGCAAAATAGTGTCACTATTGGACATTAGCCCTAGTTCCTGGTGTAGTACTAAAACCCATGACCTTCCAGTTGTCCAGACTCAGAGATGAGAGTGCAACCTACTAAGCTACTGCGACTGCTCCCTGACTCTAATTCTGCTCCGGTCCCATCCATGCCTGCTATCTCTCACCATGCCTGCTGCTTATTTACAGATCTCAAACCTAAATAGACAAACATTAATACTGTTTGGTGGTTAGAGAAACACAAAATTTGTCAGTAGATAAGGACCGCTTGTCTGCCCATATTGTCCCTGCCTATACTGTCACCGCAGGCCCTACCTGATCTTCGGCTACTCCCCCTTACCCCCTGCTTTCCTACTAAGATTCCTTTGTGCCTATCACATGCATGCTTGAAGCCCTCCACTGGAAGACTGTTCCAGGCATCTACCACTCTATTCAGTGAAGACGTACTTCCTCACATCCTTTCTAAATTAGCCCCCAAAGTTTCATTGCATGCCTTCTTGTCCTGGTGCATCTTAGGCACTGAACATGTACTCCCTGGAGGAGAGGAGGGAGAGAGGGGATATGATAGAGACATACAAGTATCTTACAGGGAGGAACAGGGCACTATTTTTAAGCGAAAAAGATGTTCCAGGACTAGAGGGCATGGGATGAAGTTGGAGGGAGGACGATTCAGAGGAAACGTGAGGAAGAATTTCTTCACAGAACGGGTGGTGGACAAGTGGAACACCCTGCCAGAGGAAGTGGTGGGGGCTGAAACAATCACAGGATTTAAGAATGCATGGGATAGACATAAAGGAATTCTGGAGGTCAGGGGTAAGGGGCCACAGACTTCCTGGAAAACATAAACTGAACTTACAAACTTAAATGGGCAGACTGGGTGGGCCATAGGCCCTTATCTGCCGACACTGTCTATGTATCTATGTATCTATGTATCTATGTATCTATGTATCTTCTGTTCAGAAAAATACTCTCTTCCTGGACCTTGTTCACCCTTGTGAGATACTTACAGATCTCTGTCTTGTCCCCCTCTCCCTCCTCTCTTCCAGGTTGTCCATATCATCGAGATCCCTCAGTCTCTCCTCATAGAGCTTATGATGCAATCCCTGCACCATTTTAGTTGCTGTCCTCTGCACAGCCTCAACCCTGTCTCTGTCCTTAATGAAATGTGGTCTCCAGAACTGGACACAGTACTCCAGGTGGGGTCTCACCAATGATCGATACAGTGGTAACACCACCTCTCTCCTTCTGCTGGTGATTCCCCTCACTGTGCACCCCAGCTTCCAGCTGGCCCTGCCTTGTCACACCACCCTGCCACCTTGAGATCATCAGATATGATAATTGTGACTGTCAGTACCTCTGCCCCTGATTTTATACACTGCCCCTTGATGCATGATTTTGCACTTTTTTTGCACTGAAACCTAGCTGCCATCCCCTCGACCACTATTTGAGATTTCTCAGGTCCCAACTCGTTATCTCCACCCCTCAGGAGTATCTACCCTATTGCAGATCTTGCTTATCTGCAAAGAGGCATACGTTCCCTTCCAGCTGTTCTGCTGTGTCACTTGTGAAGACATGGAAGAAGACTGGTCCCCAGCATTGAGCCCTGAGGTACCCTACTGGTCACTCTCCCCTCATTAGGTTGAGCACTGTTTACCACCATGTTCTGTATTAGCCAGTTAGCATCAGTGGTAGCCAGGCTGCGAGGTTCCATCCTGCGGTTTACTCTGTATGCACCATCATGACCAGAGTCTGACAGTTTTATGGTTGGAGAGGGTCATCAGTGTATCTTAACATGATCAGCAAAGCCACACTGTGGTCTGATGCCCTTTTTATCTGCAAAACGATCTTACTGCTGAAAGGGTGGGCAGCAGACTGCAACGTGACTTTGCTGGTTATATTGAGACGGACTGTTGACCCTCTACAGCCAGCAGTACTGACTGTCAGACTCCGGTCATGATGTTGCATACAGAAACAAACAAGTAAGTTTTCAACTTAACAGTATAGGCAGCCACTGATGATCCTCCTAGTAGCCTACCAGGTGCTGTGCCAGACAAAACAGCTCATTCTTGGAGAGCAGTTACTCTACTGATGTGTGTTCTGCTTCTGGTATTAAAACATAGCAATGTTTCATAATTTGTGACTTGCGTTACTATGTCAGAAGACATCCAGCTGAAGACTAGACATGTTCGAAATGTGTAAGTGCAGAGGTGAAGTATACAGCAGTGCTGTTCATTAATTTAACCCAGTGAGTTGCAAAAACAACATAATTAATGAAGACAGAGACACAAGTACATTATTTGTAGTATTTTAGTTTTGTGAAAAAGAAACACTGGATTAACAAAAAGTACTCCTTACTTGCCCTATGTTGTCATTTGTTTTATTTTATTTATTATTTAGTTTTTGTTGACCGGGTATGTGCACTAGACAAATTCAGTTGATTTTCAGGCACGATCCGAGGGTGGTGGGATACAGTTGAATGCCAACTGACCTTGAACCAGAATAAGCTGTTGGTGGTATTTTTAGTGAATGGGGGGGAATTTGGCCAGGGCACCGAGGAAATTCCCCTACTCTTTTTTGAGAAGTGCCATGGGATCTTTAACATCCACCAGAACAGGCAGATGGGACCTCGGTTTAACGACTCATCTGAAAGACGGCACCTGAGGAATGCAGCACCCCCTCATGCTACACAGCAGTGTTAGTATTGGGATTTAACCCAATTGCCTGGTGAGGGTATTCATCCAGCATTTGACTTTAATCACCTCTCTCCAAACGGGAGGAGTACAGTACTCACTATGAAATATCTTATCTAGAGAACTGACTCTGATCTATAATATTCTGCCACTGCCCCCTTGGGTACGCTCTGGCACCACAGAGTACTGGTGTAGGACTAGAAAACAACCTTCATGTCTAGAGTTATTCAGACTTACCGTATAGATACTGCAGGAGTGGAAATAATTTATCATTGACTGGAGGTTTGCGTCTGGTTTCCAAAGTCAAATACTTGTAGCCAGACATGAGATATACCTGCCTGTCCATAAATGACCGGTTGTTGTGCTCTTCAAAACATGATCTATCTTCTCTGTTTGAGAAACAATAAATTCTCCCTGCATTTCAGAGTACAGTTTGTCCATTTATTAAAGAGCCTTTGACAGGCCAGACCTATTTTTCACTTCACTGTTAAAAGAAGCATTTTTTTTACCTCTAAAGAAATGCAACTGCAATTAGAAAGAGAGAAGAGCACAACATTCTAACTTGCCCTCTTTTATTTATTATCTTCTGCTGTTTTCACATGCATAGCTCGCGAAACAGAGTAAGATTTGGGGGGTTCTTAAAGGGGAAATGAGGATTTATTGTAAGGTGAATAGACTGTATTAAAAACAAATTTTCAGAACAAAAATCATCATACTGTTATTGTTTTGGGCAGTATAGCCTAAAGGTTAGTGTGATGAGCTGTGGATGAGCTCAGTACATCCAGTAGAGCTGGGTTTAATTCCCACAGTCTACAGTTGTGTACCGTGTGACTCTGAGCAAGTCACTTGACCACCCCAGTGCTCCCAGGTTGCCCCTGAAAACAGGCAGTTGTGCCCAGTGGACCTTACCCAGTTACCAAAGAATTAAAAAAAAAAGGAAAAAGTTTTGCTTATAGAAATGTAGAATTTAGCCCACATAATCTGCCTCTTTTTCCCTGCCTGCACTGTCACCGTAGACTTTACCTGATCCTGGCTACCTCCCTCTCCCTCCTCCCACACACATACAAGCTTCTCTTTAAGGATTCCCTCATGCCTATCCCATGCATGCGTGAGGCCCACCGCTACTGTCGCCCCCAACTACCTCTGCCGGAAGACTGATCCAGGCATCCTCTACTCTTTCACTGAAGAAGTTCTTCCTCACATCCCTCTTAAATTTCCCCCTTCCAGCTTCACTACATGCACCCTAGTTCACATGCTCCTTCTCCACTGAAAAACTGTCCTGTCTTTCAGGGTGTTCATACTGAGATCCCTCAGCCTCTCCTCACAGGGCTTCTTGTGCAACCCCTGTGCGAAGAGGTATGCTGCATGCACCCAACATTCAAAAATGTTTCAAAAGCATTTTAAATCAAGCCTGGTGATACAGTGTAAATGTGTTATTACTGTAGTGATATAGTATATGTACATTTCCACTATATCAGTATCTGAAATTATGTTTCACTATAGTAAAATTGCATTTCCATTATATTGATTCATTGAATGTGCAGCAACACATATTGACTAGATGCCCAAGTTTTCAAAGGCAGTTTCTTTTAAAATGTCTAATGTATGAACTGTTAGGTTACAGCTAGAAATGTAATTAAAAAAAAAAAATGAAAGCTTGAAATCAGGTTAATGTGGTTTCTTCATGCCAGTACCCTTCCGATGTAGCAATGTACTGAAAACGTACTTTTACAAATAATGAATTTCCACTGTACTAACAGTAGTTTCATTATAGCAGCATAGTGTGAATATATAAGATATACTGCTTATACACTTAAACTATATCGACAGAAAATATTTCCTCACATCACTCCTGAATCCCCCCCAAAAACAAATTCAGCTTCATTGCATGCCCCCGGTCTTGTTGCTTGTTATCATTTGAAAGAGATACTCCACCTGCACCTTGTTCACTATTTGAGGTACTTGCAGGTCTCTTTTACCTCTCTTTTCCAGGTTGTACATGTCTGCTCGTAGAGCTTCTCATTCTAACCCTGCACCATTTTAGTTGCCCTCCTCTGTACCTCCTTCACCTTGTCTGTGTCTTTTCTGAGGTGCAGTCTCCAAAACTGAACACATTTCTCCAGTTGTGGTCGTACCAGTGAGTGATACATGGCATCACCTCCTCTGTTCTCCTGCTGTTGATACCCTTCCCGGTGCACCCCATCATCCCACTAGCCGTACCCACTGCCTTGTCACACTGCCCTGCCCCCTTGAGGTCCCCAGATGTGATTACCCCAAAGTCCCTCTCCTATATAGAAACTATTAGTGCTTCCTCCCCAGTAGAATAAAATCTCATACCAGATGTGCCTCCTAGGTAGGAAAGCCATGCTAGGCCTAACTCCTCCCTGTATCACTGACCTGATTACCTTAACCAACTCCATGTACAGGACCAGGAATAAAGAACTACACTGTTCTGTGTCCCATTCTGAAAGACAGCTCTTGGACAGAGATCCTTCTCCTACTGTGCCCCGCTGTGGCTTAATGAGATCCCCGCTAACACTCTAAATGCTGCTAACCCTAGAATCTTCAAAGGTGAATTTAAGCAGTTTCCACTGCAAAAGAACGTATGTGAGTGCTAAACTGTTCAGAGCGGGTCTCCAGAACCTGCACCAATCCTGCCTACCAGCAGCTACTCATGGACTCACACGGACCACCCCTCCCCCCCACTCCCTACCCCTGCTCCCCAGACTCTGGCACCTCATGCGCCATAGCTCTTATTCCACAAGTGGCTGCACTCTCTTGTTTGTCTCACGCCCATCGCCTTCTCTTATTCTCTCCCCACCTCCTCCCCACCCGCTTTCTCCGCCAGTCTCCACTCTCATGATACCTCCCCATCTCCACTTGGTTTCTCCCTCTTTTCCCTCTCTATCCCCCCAACCACCTTCTCCCACCTGCACACTCTCACATGCACCATCCCCAGTTCCTCAGCTGTAATGCAGTGTGACAGTGCTCCTCCTGGGCTGCTCTAGCCCCACGCTCCATTCACTAACCACTCTCTCCTTATCCTACGTTTTCCTCTCTCTCATACACTTCTTTATACCATACTGTACTTAGCATTAAACCCTTAATGAAACTCATAAGAAACTCTTTGCTGTTTTCTATGTTTTTGCTACTTCCTGTGCTGATAATTCAACTATGTCTGAATTTGTACTGTGAATTCAGTTATGTACTGATATTTCAGCTATGTCTGTATTTGTACTGTGAATTCAATTATGTCTGTATTTGTACTGTTTAACGGACATGGACCCTTTGTAAAAGAGTTCTTACTCAAAGGTTGTTTCCGAAATTCCAGTAAATAAAAATACTGAGCCCCAGGGTTCCTATGCCTTAACTGCATGATTTTGCACTTTTTGACATTGAATCCCAGTTGCCCTGTTTTTGACTATTGCTCAAGTTTCCCAAGATCCCTGCACATTTTCTTTCCACCACGTCTGAGTGTCCATTCTACAGCATGTTTTAATGTTATCTGTAAAAAGGTATACCCTCCCTTCTACTACTGCCATGTCCCTATGAAGATATTGAAGAAGACTGGTCCAGTACAGTACCGAGCCCTGTGATAACATGCTGGTCACTCTCCTCTCCATAAAATTAGTTATTAACCACACCCTCTGCCTCCTATCTGTTAACCAGTTACTAGCCCAGTTTGCCACTTTAGATACTGCTCCTAGGCCGGTTAACTTTCTAATCAGCCTCCTGTGTGGCACTGTGTTGAAGACCTTGCTAAAGTCCAGATAGGCCACGTTCACTGCCCTCCCCTGATCAGTCTCTCTGGTCACCCAGTCAAATAACTAAATAATTATACTAGATTAGTTTGGCATGCCCCCAAATGAATCAGTGTTATTTGTGGCTTTGCAGACTCCAGTGAATTCAAGATACTCTGTCATTCATTCATTCTTCCAAGAGAATTTCCCTTAATTTCCTCACCACTAATGTGAGACTGATTGGCCTATAGTTATGGGCCTTTTCCCTGTTGTTGTTCTTATGTAGAGGGACCACAGCAGCCCTTCTCCAGTCCTCCGTAACCATACCTTTTTCCAGTGAGCTGTTGAACAAGGCTGTAAGTGGAGCAGCTAGTAACTCGAGATCTTCTTCGAGGTACAGCTCTTGCAGCAGGTTACACCATTAGGACTGAAGCCGGCAGGCGTCAGGACCCCACGGAAATCTTCTAGCTAGCAGTCTTCAGCGGGGACCGCCTCCAACGTCGGTCCCACCCCCAACGTCAGGCGTAGTACATAAGGAGGCGGTCCCGCCAGAATCCCCAGTTCTTTCCCCGCGTCGACTTGCATGTCTCGACCCTTCGGTCAGTATCTAGTGCGCGACGATCAGGAAATTCGTTCAGCCGTTTCTTCACTGAGAATTTCTTCAAGAATCTCTTCCTCCAGATTTATTCCTCTGTCTGATGTCCTCCCCAATCTCCATGGAGGGCCATTCGTCCAAGTGCGCCTGTGGGAAACAGATTCCATTCAAAGACCCACATTCGGCCTGCGTCCGGTGCCTGGGCCCAGACCACAACACCCAGGCTTGTTCCTTTTGTCGGGGCTTCAACAGCCGGACCCGGATCCGCCGACAGAAGGCTCTCCAGGCTTACCTTTTAGAAGAGAAGCTCAAGGCCATGGAACCTTCCTCCAAGGGGGAATCTTCGGAAAAATCCCGCAGGCACCATGAGAAGCACAGGGAGAAGGTGAGACCTAGATCCCCTTCTAGGGCCTCGGACTCCTGCAGCTCCAGCTCCAGGTCCGACCGCTCTCCGTCTCGGGCCCGCTCTCAGCCTCCCCCGGTCGTGGTCAAGTCTACCAGCGGTTCTTCCTCCCTGCGGCCTTCTAAGACCTCTAGGCCTTCTTCTTCCTCCAAGGCCTCGCCTAAGTCAGGGGATCACCACAAGCGTCACTCGGCCCCCGACGTCCGGTCAGTTTCCCTTCCGCCTCCCCCTCAACTTAAGACTAAGGAGCTGACCTCCCTGAAGAGGACGTCGGACGCGACTTCGGCCAAACACCATAGATCCCGGGAACCGACTACAGTCTGACAGCCGTCGCCGGTCAGGCACTCTCCTACCCGGACGCCTGCTGGGGGACCGACGTCCGGCACAGCAGCGAGAAGAACCCCACCGCCACCTGCCGACGCCGGCCAGGAGGCGTTGACGGAGGAGGAATCAACTCAGCCCGAGGACCAGGCGGGCGACCCCGGACCTGTTGAGCTCCCACGGGAGCCCGCCCCAGAACCGGAGACCCCAGGGGAGCCGACGCCGGGACCCGACGACAGGCCACCGGTGCCCGGCCCGTCATCGGGCCTTAACATCTCGGAAGTGAAGGAGTTATTCACTTTCTGGTGGGACACCATCAAAAAGGATGTGGTCACCACGCACCCTCCTCCCGCACCTGCGGCACCACCGGCCCCAGTGCCCCCTCCTTCACCCAATGGGGCAGCAGGCCGAGTACCTTCCCCCTAGGAGCCAGCCGGACCTCCTAGGGGTGGACCTACAGACAAGCAAAGGCCTCCGTCCAGATCCTCTTCTGGTTCACCCAGCCCCAAGAGACCCAGAAGACGCCGCTACTCACCGTCTACGGAGGGCTCAAGATCGGACATCTCGGATGGCTCCAGATCTCCTTCTCCCATCAGCGTCCCCTCTCCGGACCCACATGAACTTCCTAGGTCTCCTCCGGATGACCCCTCATTCTCTGAGATTATGAGACATATCCAAGAGAACATGGGGTGGGCCCATGAAGAACTCGACCCTGAAAGGCTAAGCCTAGCTCGTTATCTTCGGCAGAAAGATCCTAAGCCTGTGGTGGTACCACCCTTGGTGGACACCTTTGTGGACGTCACCAAGGCAGTGTGAAAATGCCCACATTCGCTCCCGGCAATGCCGAAGAAGGCTGACCGCCTGTACAAGGCCCCAAGGGAGGACCAGTACTTGGCTAATCATCCTCTGGCCGACTCCCTGGTCATCACAGCCTCTCATGACCGGTCCCAGAGACTGCAAGATCTGAGCACACAGCCACCGGACCCGGAGTCCAAGCAACTGGACGCGATGGGTAGGCGCACTTACGCAGCTGTGACCTGCGCTGTCAGGTCCCTGAACTACCTTACCCACATGGTTCAATTTCAGAATGCTCTGTGGGAACAGGGACAAGACCTGGTAGAAAAATTGCCAGACAGTGGGCAAAAGGAAGAACTTCTCCAGCTCCTCCACACAGGTTCAGACGTGGGGACCCAGGTGCTCCAAGACGCGTACGATTCCGGGGACTCCTCGGCCAGAGCGGCAGCCTCAGGCGTATGCCTCCGTAGACACTCATGGCTTCATGTCTCCGGATTTACCCCGGACGTCCAGAAGAACATTCTGGATGGCCCCTTTCATGGCGAAGTCTTGTTTGGTGAGGCATCTGAGAAGGTCATCACCAAACTGCAGGAAGCTGGGAAGGCCGTTAGATCTGTCCAGGCCATGTACAGATCTAGACTCCGTTCCTTTCGTAGGAACCAGAGTCGCTTTTGCAGCCGGACTCAGAGACAACAGCCTTGTTCCGGCCTGCAACAGAGGGGCTCCTTTACCCGGAAAGCCAAGGGCAAGTCGTCCTCAGGTAGAGGCCAATGTCCTACCAAGTCGGCCCAACCTGCAGGACCCTCCGCCGCCACAGCATAACTCCTTCCCGGCCCTCGCCCCTCAGGATCAACGGGAAATAAAGGTCGGGGGTCGCATCGCAGACCACCTGCCAGGGTGGCAGTCGATCACCACCGACAGGTGGGTGCTACAGTTGGTCAAAAAAGGCCACTTTATAGAATTCTCAGACAAGCCACCCACAAGGCCTCCTTTGCTCTCCCGTTACTCGGGTCAGCACGCCCTGCTCATCAGGCAAGAGGTGCTCACGCTGCTGCAGAAAGAAGCTTTGGAGCACGACCCAGTGAACCAGAGAGGAGCAGGATATTATTCCCACTTCTTCCTGGTTCCAAAGAAAACAGGGGACCTCCGTCCAATCTTGGACCTAAGCGACCTCAATATGTCGGTCACCTGCAAACGCTTCCGCATGGTGACGCTTCCGCATGGTGACCCTTCCGGGCCTAATCCCCATGCTGAAGAAGGACGCATTCCTGGCATCCCTGGACATGCAGGACGCTTACCTGCACATCCCCATCGCTCAAGCACACAGAAGGTTCCTGCGCTTCGAGTTCCTCGGCCACCACTATCAGTTCCGAGCGCTTCCTTTTGGGCTGTCATCGGCCCCCAGGGTCTTTACCAAGTGCATGGCAGTCGTGGCAGCGTCTCTGAGGAGACAGGGCCACTATGTGTTCCTGTACCTCGACGATTGGCTTCTCATGGCCTCCTCCGAAGAGGCGCTGTTGATAGCTATCCAGCACACCCAGACCCTTTTTCATTCTCTGGGCATCCTAATCAACTACGAGAAGTCTCTCCTGGTACCATCCCAGAAACTGCAATTCATAGGGGCAGTTCTGGACACCACCCAAGGGAAAGCTTTTCTTCCCGAAGACAGGGCGGAACACATCCGGTCCTTCATAAGGGACCTATCGGCGAAGAAGACCGTCCCAGCCAGATTGGTCCTTCGCTTGCTCGGACACATGGCTGCGGCCATTCCAACGGTCCCGATGGCAGGGCTCCATATGCGGTAACTCAGTGGATGCTCAGAGTGCAATGGGACAAAAGGCAAGACCATCTGCAGCAGCCAGTCAGAATCACGGCCGTGGTTCGGACTGGCAATGGTGGCTAGACCCAGGAACCTCTCTGTGGGGGTTCCTGCTCAGCGCCATCCCCGGTGATAACACACTCCACAGACGCCTCAGGGCTGGGGTGGGGAGCACACTTGAACGGGGTGAAGTCTCAGGGAACATGGACTACTCAGGAGGCTCATCTCCATGTCAACATATTAGAGATGAGAGCGGTCCTTTATGCCCTGCAAGCCTTCCAGTCGGATATTCCACCGAGTACTCTTCTGTTACAAACAGACAATACAGCGGTGATGTATTGCCTCAACAAACAAGGAGGCACACACTCCTACCACCTCTGCAGGGAGGCCATGAAAGTGTGGGAATGGGTAGTACAACACGGCGCAAACTTCATTGCAGTTCACGTTCCCGGAGTGGACAACACCGTCGCAGACAGCCTGAGTTGTTCCCAGGCCAGGGTCCACGAGTGGGAACTTCTACAGGAGGTGGCAGAGGATCTGTTTCACAGATGGGGCACTCCAGAATTGGATTTGTTCGCGTCCCCATCCAACGCAAAACTGCCCAATTTTTTGCTCGCTAGATCCAGGGCCTGGTGTTTTCTGGCGAGATGCGTTGTCCCTCTTCTGGGCGGGCAGATTCCTCTATGCCTTTCCTCCCTTCCCGTTGATCCAGAGAGTCCTTCTCAAACTCCACAGGGAGCACGCGATGCTGATTTTGATAGCGCCTTTTTGGCCCAGACAGATTTGGTTCCCGCTTCTGAGTCACCTGTCCCGGGAACCTCTGCTTCCTTTGCCAATCAGCTCCCATCTACTGTCTCAGGAGGAGGATTCACTAGTCCACCCGGACTTACATTCACTGAACCTGCACGCTTGGCTCCTAGAGACATAGCCATTTTGCATCATGGGGTCTCGCAAGAGGTGGAGTGCTTTCTGCTGCCAGAAAACCGGCGACACACGCTACATACGCCATGAAATGGCACAGGTTTTGCCTGTGGTCTCAAGCACGCGGCTTCTCCCCTTTAGACTGTCCAGAGAAATTAGTTCTGGAGTACCTGCTCTCCCTTTTTCAATCGGAGTTGGCTTACTCCTCGATAAAGGTGCACCTTTGTGCAGTCTCAGCCTACCACGCCCCGGCAGGCCAATGCACGGTAGCACAGTTGGATACGTCCCGGGCCTTCTTAAGAGGGGTACTCCACCTTAGGCCACCCATTAGGGATCCTGTTCCTCCTTGGGACCTACACTGTCTCTGAGCAGCTTACGCTGCCACCTTTTGAACCTGCCGCAGATCGCGAGCTGCGTTTTCTGTCCTGGAAAACTCTATTTTTGGTTGCTGTTACTTTGGCGAGAAGAATCTCCGAACTACATGCTGTAATGTGTAAGGAGCCTTATTTAATTTTTCACCAGGACAGGGTGTCCCTGAGGACGAATCCCAAGTTCCTGCCTAAGGTGGTCTCAGCCCTCACGCTTAACCAGGACATTGATTTACCAGTGTACTTCCCTAAGTACGCTAATCGAGGAGAAGCACTGCTTCACACCCTGGATGTTCACCAGTGCCTTTGATACTACTTGACCAGGACCAAACAGCACCGCAAAACGGAACAGCTGTTTGTCTCTTTCGCTGAGAGGATGTTGGGAGATCCAGTCTCGAAACAGACTCTTTCTTGATGGCTAATCCAGTGCATTTCCCTTTGCTACAACAATAGACAGAAACCCTTACCAGGGGTGGTTAAGGGCCATTCGACAAGGGGAGTGGCTACCTCTTTCGCAGCACTGAAAAACCTATCCACATCAACCATATGTGCTGCAGCCACCTGGAGCTCAGTGCACACTTTTATCAGGCATTACAGCCTGGATATCGCCTCCTGGCGAGGCGGGTTTTGGACTTGCTGTCCTGCAGGGCCTCCTGTCCTAGGCTCAGGGACGTGTTGGTGTATCAGTATTGCCTCCTCCCAATGGCTTTTCAAGGTGCCATTGCTTGGGGAATCAGTCCTATTTAGAACCTGCTGCAAGAGCTTGTACCTCGAAGAAGATAGTACAGTTACGTAGAAGAACTTACCGTAACAGTAGATCTTCGAGAACAGCTCTGCAGCAGGTACCTTCCCGCCCACCATTCCCCCTTGGAGAAGGTAAGTTCCAGCCTACGTTGAGCAAGATCTTTTTAGTCTTGGCCATCTGATGGCGGGTCCCGGTCTCCTTTTCTGATGTCATCCAGCGGCCGGGAGTCTCCGGCGGGAGAACTGGGGATTCTGGTGGGACCGCCTCCTTATGTACTATGCCTGACGTCGGGGGCGGGACCAACGTCGGAGGCGGTCCCTGCTGAAGACTGCTAGCTAGAAGATTTCCGTGGGGTCCTGACACCTGCGGCTTCAGTCCTAATGGTGTAACCTGCTGCAAGAGCTGTTCTCGAAGATCTACTCTTACGGTAAGTTCTTACGTAACTGTACTTTCTTTTAGTACCCTAGGGTAAATCCAGTCCAGTCCTATAGCCTCATCCACCTTCAGGGCTGCAAGTCCTTTTAGGAATCTCTCTCTTTAACATGGACTTATGTCCACATCCCACCCCCTATTCTTGGCTTCTCCCTGATGGTCCATCCCCTTCTTCTGCCACTGTAAAGACTGAGCAGAAGTGTTTGTTTAAGATGTCCACTTTTTCTTGGCTCCCTTCTGCACAGTAGCCCCCTTCCTCCTTTCTAGTCCTTTCTGTGTGTATACACTGTATAACACAAGTTCAGGGTTATTGCAGGAAGACTTCGATGAGCAAGCTCATTCACAAGGAGGTCCTGAAGCATGTATACAGTCAACGAGACATTACATAGAAAAAAAGGCATCGTAAAAATACAGTTAAAGTTCATGTGAATCATTACATAGAATAGTACATCACAGTTTAATAAAGTATAGTTAAGGTCATATGATACATAATGTTCAGAAACATAAGGAGAGGATTATAAGCATATGCTACGAAAAAGCAGTAAATGTGGAAAGTATAGAATATCGGGAGAGAGAATTTGATTTGGAAGGAAGAGTTAAGGATTAATGGAAAGCAGAGAATGGAAAGTGCTAGCGAGAGTAAGGGGGAGTAAGATATAGATAGGAGTGCAAGGGTTGCGGAGGGTCTTGAGAACGGCTGAAGGGATCATATAGTTTAGCTGCAGCAGATATTTTAGGGGTCTTAGTGCCAGAAGCTAGATAGATTCAGAAATGGATGGCACTAGTTCCTGGTAGATGGGAGGGCGTAGTAGGAGCAGAAGAGTGACGAAAAGGCTTAAAAACAGCTGCAGATATCTTTCATTTTAGATGCAGCCAACGCTTTGTAGAAATTAACCAAGACAATGCTAGATAGTTTCAGTGCGGATTGCAGTTGGTTCCAGGTAATTGGAAGAGCATGTGATAAGGCACGTTTGCCAAAGGTGGTGCGAGTCCTAGGCACGATGAGGAAGCTAGTTGGATTTCCTAAGTGAGTATGCACTACGGGAGATGCAGATGAGAGATGTTAGGTAGCTCGGGAGTTTGTTCAGGAGTAGCTTAAGAGTCCATATACCAGCATGCAACAGCTGTCTAGTGGTGGGTGCTTTCCAGCCAACAGCTGCGTACAGAACACAATGATGGGTTTAGTAAGGGGAGTTTGTAATGAACCGCAGTGTGCTGTGATAGAGGACGTCCAATTTGTTTAGGCTTCAGAGTGCAGAGGAAGTGTAAATTAGATCCCCATAGTCAAGTAGGGGAAGGAATGTGGCCTGAACAAGCCTGATACAAGTCTCTAGTGGGAAGAGAGTCCTATTTCTGAAAAAGAACCTTAACCTGGCTTTTAGCCTCCTGGCTAGGTCCTCATTGAAAGAGAGATTGTTATTTATCCACATGCCAAGATATTTAAATTTGGAGATGACTTCCAGAGGTTCGCCTAGAGGTGACAACAAAGTCTTTAGGTGAGTCGGGGAGTGGTAGAAGAGGTGCTAAGAGTGAAGATCATTGCCTTAGTTTTCTTAGCATTGAGGAGAAGCTTAACATTGATAAGATTAAGTTTGAGCTGAGCAAAGTCAGCTTGTAGTATGTTACTAACTTCGGACAAGGTTGAGTCTGAGGTGTACAGTACTGTGTCGTCCGCAAAGAAATGCAATTTGGATTTGGTTATGTGAGAATCCAAGTCATTGATGTACAAGGAGAAGAGGATAGGGCCTAGGATGGAGTCTTGTGGGACTCCCCTAGCATTCGGCAAGGAAGCTGAGAATAGGTCATCAGCTTTAACTGTCTGGGTCCTCCCTGATAGGTAACTGGTAAACCACTGAGCGGTGGAAGAGGTGGTACCTAATTTAATAAGGCTAGAAACAAGTAGATTGTGATCGACAGTATCAAATGCTTTACTAAGGTCTAAGAAGACTGTGCCAGTAGTCTTCTTAGCGTCCATAGCAGTAACCCAGTCAACACATTGGATAATACTAGTGGTATTCTGTCAAGGAGAACCCAAACATTTTTCTAGTTTGTTTATGTAGAGTTTGTAACCAAGAAAGGCACACTGAACTGGGGAGTTTAAGTGACTTGCTCAGTCACACAGTATAGAAGTGGTGATTGTGGGACTCAAGTCCAGATTATGTAGGTCTCCAGATTTATAGCTCTTTGCCCTAATCACAAGGACTATATTGCCTCTCAGAATTTTTCCTGGACAGTAATTTTTTGTAAACATATTAATATTTATTTCTTTACCACAGGCTATTAAATTTGATGCACTAAATAAATCAACAGAGCCAGCAAAAGATCAGTCATGGTGTGCATTATTTGGGCACTCATCCGGCAACATTTTAAGTGGGTGTGATGGTCAGAGCACCCCACAGTCCCTAATGGGCCTCTTTCTCTCTCTTCTCCCCACTCTCTTTCTCACACGTTTGCTGCTGAAACTGTCTGGAACAGCATCACTGCTGTCAAGGTCCCCTCCTTAGCAAGAGCGCAGACCTTGGTGAACTGATGACCCTTTTCTGCCTCCTTCTATCCATTAGGCCCGTTGTAATAAGGGTCTCTGCTCTGGGTAGGACACCCTCCATTCTCTCTGAGACTTTTACTGTGCATCCCTTTATCCAGGTACCCTGTCCTCAGAGATGCAGTCACAAACAGCCAGTTACTCCAGACTTAAGAAAAATAACCAGTTTATTACTAAACACTGGTTGTCCAAATGAAGGAGTAATATGCAGGTATTTACATTTTTTTTTTTTAAACTTTCTTTATTTGTAGTTTTAGTTCCAGAGAACACGACACTTACAAATTACATACAAACAGGTAACACATTAATAAATTACATAGTTTTCATAGGCAATTCCATTTACTCACTTTCTGACCCAAGTATCTAGTATATAGTATTCGCTAGGTCATAGCTATCAATTTCTGAAACTTAATTAAGAAAAAAAAAAATGTGCTTTTTTTTTCCCTTTCCTGTCATATTGCTGATATTCATTTAATAACTGTGTTACATGCACAAGGGTTTCATCAAGCTTGTAACATATATATACCACCTCGCCTTCTAACACACAAAGAGGGGGGGACCAGCTTTATTTCTCGTTCACTTCATTTGCCAGCTAGCTTACATAACTAGGTATAAACCATACCTGTAAATACTGGGGGCCATCATATTTCACACATTCCTGAGTCTTCTATGTAGAACCTAGCCTAGACTCTCAGAAGCCCCCATTATTATGGGGTAAAGTCAGGTCTCGTCCCCACCATGTATAGGACCCAACGCCTCCACAGAATCTCAAACTGGGGTAGCCTTTTGTTCAGGGCGGCTGTCAACGCCTCCACCCTATATATATTAATCATGATCTCCTGCCATTTATTTAAAGTGACAGTATTTTGGGACAGCCAATTTTTAGTTATGGCCTTCTGGGCTGCTAGGAATGCTATTTTCAAGAACTTAATTGTAGAGGAATCTCTGAATTCCTTTGGAACCTCTAAAAAGAAATAATGAGAGAGTCAGAGTCAATCCTGGGTCAATTATTGTCCTTAGGGCCAGTTGTAAATCCTGAAAGAAGGTGGATAGCACCGGGCAACTCCACATCATGTGTACATGTGCTGCCTGTAACTGGCCGCAGTTTCTCCAACACTTTGAGGAATTGTTGCCTAGGAACTTCCCTAGGATCGCTGGAAAATTCCTGCCAGCTAACTGCTGATAGGCCCCAGTGGATTTTTGTTTGGGTCCATGCCCACACTACCTCTGGGATCTGACTCCCCATATCTAGTTCCCACGCTTTTTTTATAGAAATAGTGGTATCTCCTTTCCAAGCTAACATGGCTTAATAAAGATTAGATATAATATGTGCTCTGATAGGTACACCTTCTATCGCTTTTTTGAGAGTAAATGCAATCTGGGGAGGCGTTGAGATCCCAGTGCCTGATCTTGCAATGAGGCTTGTGATGCAATTTCTAATTTGAAAATATCTGAATCTGTCTTGCCAAGGGATTCCGTGTCTGTTAACTAGTGTTTCAAAGGGAACAATCTCTCCCTCCTCTAGGAAGTGCCATACTAAGTGTAGACCCTTCGCTTCCCATCTCTTGAACCCCACATCCCATAAGCCAGGGAGAAAGGTATTCAGGTATGGAACAGATAGCAGAAGGTACTTCCAACTACTAGCCTTTCTGTCTCTTAGGATTCCACCCCATATGCCTAAAGTAAGAGCTGTAAAAGGATTATCTTCCTGACCTGTAACTAGTCTCTCCCCCTGCCCAAGAAGTGTGCTGTTTAAGTTCGAAAGGGCCCCTTCTCTGAGTTCCAGGTTTTTCCACTTAGACAGATATAATTGGTCTAACCAATACATAATTGTCCGTAGCTGTGCAGCCTGGTAGTATAATTTAAAGTTAGGTAATGACAGACCACCCTCTTTTTTCAGGATCTGAAGTACTGATAGCCGGATCCTAGGTTTGTGTGAACCCCATAAAAAATGGGAGACTGTCCTATTAAGCGAGTTAAAGTAGGAGTCCGGTACATTAGTGGGAATTGTTTGGACCAGGTATAAAAGTTTAGGGAGGATTACCATTTTTATCGCCTCCACTCTTTGGATCAGGGGGATGGGGATAGGTGCCCATTGCTCTAATTCCAGTCTGATGCTTTTTAAAATTGGTGAAAAATTAAGTGTAAACAATCTGTCCACCTGAAATCCTAGTTGTATTCCTAGGTATTTGATATGGGGTTAGGTCCCATCTGAAGGGGTACCTCCCTCTAATCCGTTCTGATGGTTCGTAATGTATTTTTAAGACCTCAGTCTTAGATGTATTCACTCTATACCCGGCCAGGAGGCTAAATTCTGTGAGGCGTGTCCATAAGCGCTCTAGTGACTTTTCTGGATCTTGAAGGTAAACTAACAGATCGTCTGCATAAAGGGCAAATTTGTGTGTTCCCCCCCAGGTCCCATCCCCGTATCCTCTCATCCTGTCTCAGCGTTTGGGCTAATGGTTCAAGGTACAGAGTAGCGGGGGAGGGCAGCCCTGCAGGTACACGCGTTGTAGAAATCGGATGGGAAACTCTGCCGTTTATCTTTACATAGGATCTTGGGTTGGTATAAATATTATTTATGATCTTGATGAAGGCTTCCGAGAATCCAAACTCACTAAGGGCTAAGTCCAGGAATTTCCATGCCACCCGGTCGAAGGCCTTCTCCGCATCCAGACTCAGAATCATGCAAGGGGCCCCCGACCGAGCAGCATGGAACATGACTTGCAGAGATCTTTCAATATTGTCTTGGGTCTGTCTCCCCAGAATAAAGCCTGT
Source organism: Neoceratodus forsteri (assembly GCA_016271365.2). Classification (NCBI taxonomy): domain Eukaryota; kingdom Metazoa; phylum Chordata; order Ceratodontiformes; family Ceratodontidae; genus Neoceratodus; species Neoceratodus forsteri. The sequence continues at coordinate 1,578,699,057 of CM057456.1, read as the reverse complement.
TTAATCAAAGTTAATTAACTGAGGCATAATCCCCTCCATGCGTTTTGCCAAAATCGAGGCATATAATTTATAATCAATGTTCAAGACGGATATGGGGCGATAAGAACTACATTGTGTAGTATCTTTTCCTGGTTTGGGGATACTCGAGATAACTGCATAGTTCCAAGTGTCTGGCAAGGCTTCCCCTAATTGTGCCTTTCTACAGGCCCTTAACAGTGGATTATTTATCTCTTTTACAAAGAATTTAAAGAATTCTGGGGTATATCCATCTGGACCAGGTGATTTCTTGGTTTTCAATCTCTTAACTGCGGCTGCCAATTCTATATGGGTTATAGGGGTATCTAAGGATTCCCTAATTTCCTGAGTCAATTTCGGTAGCTTTAACTTAGTTAAATAAGTTTCTGTTTGTTCTCTATCTGGAGAGTGTTCTGACTTATATAAATTTGTGTAGAATTCCCTGAAGCTGGATAGGATTTTTTCTGGGGATCTTACTAGATGTCCCGGTTTGGGATCTCTAATCTGTGTAACCGTGTTTTTCGTGATCTGTCGTCTTAAGTCGATGTGCTAAGAGGCGAGAGGCCCGAGGTCCGGTCTCGTAGTACCTCTGTCTTAAACGCTGTAGTGCCTGCTCCATCTTTATATCAATTAATCTCCGGATCTGTTGTTTAACTTTTTGAATATCTGGCTGTAGCAGGGTAATCCCCTTTGCGTCTTGGTCCTGCAGGACCTGCAAATGCCTTTGAAGCTGTTCTAGTTGTTGGTTTTGTTGTCGTTTGAAATGGGCAGCAAACTTAATACAGTCTCCCCTGAATACTGTCTTGATAGTATCCCATAACACAGTGTCGGATATCCCAGGGGATTCGTTATCCTGCTGGATTTGAATTAATCTAGCAGTAGCCATGTCCGTAAATTCTTTTAAGTTTAGGAAATAATTGTTGAATTTCCAGAGGGACTGACCCTTTTTAACCTCCCAATTCAGGCTCAGTAGCAGTTGAGCATGATCAGAAAGGACAGATGGGACATGTCTACATTCCAGTACCTGATCTTGGTGTTCTCCCAAGATCAGCATATAGTCAATCCTGGCATATGAGCCATGAGGGTATGAGTAGTGGGTATATTCTTTTTTGTTCATGTTCTGACTTCTCCAGTCGTCTACCCAGAAAGGCCCCTTTAAATGTCTCCTAATTAATCTACTAGCCGGGCTCTGTCGGAAGGACTTCACTTTAGATGTATCTTTTTGGTCCCATATCTGATTCAAGTCTCCACCTACCAATAGTAATCCAGTATGATGTTCAGAAATCTTGCGAAGTAGGGAGCGGATGACCTCTTTTGTGGAGCCCAGTGGTACGTACAAGGAGGCCAATGTGATAGGAGCACTCTCTAGGTTACCCGAAAGTATAGCCAGTTGGCCCTCAGGGTCCGTATAACTGGCTGTCTTTTGAAATTGGGTTCCCCTGGAGACTAGTATAGCAGAACCCCTTCTTTTCCCCCTCCCAAAAGAAGCTGCCACCACCTGGTCATAACCAAACTTCCTCAGCTTCTGGTGTTCAGATCTATTGAGGTGAGTTTCTTGAAGTAGAACAAACGAGGGGCTCTCTCTTTTAATGATAGACATAGTTTTGTATCGTTTTACCGGGTTATTTAAACCGTTAACATTGTGGGAAATCATTTTAATACCTTTACTATCCCTCATTTATGTAAGGTGACCTATAAATCTCTAAACATGTGGAGTCAGACTCTCTAATCCCCAGTGATTTTCCTGAACTTTTCCACAATACACCAACCCAGCTTTCCTCTGTGCTATTTCTTGGTGTCTCTATTAGTTGTAGTAAACCTTGTCAATTCACTTGATTTTTAAATGTAGTTTGCCTATATAGCTGTTTATTAATAACTCTATCACGTAACCAAACGTCAACACGAACATAACATATAAACTCACATAACCTATGAGGTGCTGCTAACTGAGCAATTCTTACCTCATAACAAACTTTATTTACAACGTGACTCCCAAGGTAGGGGAGCAGAGTGTTCTGTTCCCTAAAAGTTCGAGTAGTCATTACTCGAGTGGGAGGAAAAGGAGTCATAACAAATGCTCGTTCCTCCTGGACCCTATAACTATTGGGTCCTTGCCAGATGACATGGCTCAATACCACCAACATCACTCCTGACAAGCTGTATAATGTGCAGGACAACACCCGGCCAAGCAGCTTTTGCAAAGCCTCCGATGCTTCCATCCACCCTTCACCCCCACACCCCCATCCAAACCAGACATTATTTTTACTTTGAGACCCCGGTTATCATGAGTCCCTGACAACATATTATGGATCTCATATCCAATTATTCGCCTCTTTTTTTTTTCTCCTTTTGTTTGAATAATGTCATAATAAGAGTTCTCCATTTCCCCACCAGGGGGTATCTGATGACAGGCTTAGATATCATTAGTCAATTATCTGGGTTTTGCAGGCGAAGTTACGTGAACCATTCTGTAATTTATAACCCTGGTAGAAGGAAGAGAGCACAAAAAAAAAAATGTGTTTAGTTTAAGAACTTCAATCCACGTGAGACACCCAGCTGCAACTGATTTGAGGCACTCGCACTTCATCCTGGTACCCAGCATTACCGTGAGAGGGCTAAAACAAGTAGTCAATCCTGTTGTCTCAATCCCCATAACATCATACATTTGTGTGGAACCTTATCAACGCCTCCCCTATTCTACTTCACCCTAATTGGTGACGTAATCCCCAAGAGCGCACCTGCAGATAACATTGTCCTTGTACTAGGCAGCGAAGCTCCTTGTTCAACTGAGAATCCCTGAATCACCTCCCTTAAGTTTATGCTGCTATTACAAAATGAATACCCAGAGATACATCCTATCCAGCATTGAGGGGATATCACTCGTATGTTAGGGTACTAACTGACCCCATACGTCTAGTCTGTCCCCCAACGTAATCAGGACTATCTCTGGAGGGCAATCCCCAACAATCGTCGGGGGCCTCCCTCCCGACAGACCACCCTGAGCTATGCAAGCCTCCAGTGGCCTCCTCGGTGCACTTTTGTTCCTTCTCGCATCAGGGGCAGATCCAGACTGTGGGGGAACCTTTACCTGAATAAAGTACCTCGCCGAAATGTAACCCTCGCTATTATCTTGGGACCTGTTCATCATTTGTATCAAGTCGGGGTCTTAGCTTCCATCCTCATTTACAAGTTTTGACCCAAGAAAAAAATAATAGGTGCATTAATGGTGCCTCTTACCCCCTACGTGACTTCTCTTCTCTGTGGTTTAGGTAGGCCTATAATAACTGAACTAGCACTCTGTAGAGCTGTTATTGACCTCGTGAATAAGATCTGCCTGTCATGTAGGTAGTCGCAGGGGTTAGCAACTCAAGCGACATAGTGTCTAACTGGGCCCCCTGGCGACTCCCACATAATACTGCACTTCAGCTTGGGCCACTATTCCGAGGTAAAGCCAGCTTAACGTGCTAAGTACCTACCCCATTACAAGACTCCCCCTTTAACTTAACCTCTGAGTAGGCTTCTAACATTTAAACCTACCTCTTTCAGCAGCTCCTGCAGGAGTAGGGGCTCAGGACGGATACCATATATACAGTAATCTATCGCCTTGCAGTGGGCGACCTGTCGAGAACCCCCCCACCCCCCTCCCCCACACTGACATACCCCAAAATAATGTTCTCTATGTTTAGGAAGTCAGGATCTTATGAAATATTTGAACAAACAAAAGGAACCATGAATCCAGTCGAGTACTGTAAGTCGAATATGTCCCTGTGGGGAAGGAGTGTCAGGAGGAGAGTCCATCATAATGATCACAGACCCCATCGGATGGCTCCCTTCTTCAGGTGTCAGGTTGTTTTTCCAGCGTCGATTCCCCAGAGTCTTGAGAGTGCGTAAGCTTATATAGCATTCTTTTAATGTCCTGCAGAGTAGTGCTTGCTGCTTTTTTTCCTGCTCAATTAGCATTTTGAGAGCCATTCGGATGCCAAGGATTCTGTAGGATGGGGGGCGCCTCTCTGCGCCTGGGAACCTCCGAAATTTTGTGCCCTTTCTTCCTAAAGGCCTGGAGGGCCTCTTCGGCTGTATGATGCATCTCAGTTCTAGATTCCCAGCGTACTCGCAGCCACGAAGGGTATGGTGTCGGAAATTTAACCTTTAGGTCTTTCAATTTCCTCAGTAAAGGCGCATAGGCCTCTCGTTGCTGCTGTATCACTGGAGGATAGTCTTGATCGAGCAGCAGACTGGCACCGTTGTATTCTACCTGGTCCTGTTTCCATGCTGCTCTTAGGATCTTCTCCTTATCTCGGAAACTGGAAAATATGACTACTATTGAGCGAGGTCTGGCTGTGGCAGAGGTAGGTTTGGGCACCAGTGCCCGATGTGCTCTCTCGATCCTAAATGAGGTGGCCTGCGGCAGATCCAACACATGACGAAGTAGATCCTCTGTAAATTCACTCATTTCCCCAACCTCAGCCGATTCAGGTAAGCCATATATCCTGAGATTATCTCTTTGTGATCGTGCTTCTAAGTCGAGGCATTTGGCCGTCATGTTTTCATTTTGTTGTACTAAGTACTCCATTACCTTGGAGAGTTGTATTAGGTCATCCTCGGCCATCGAGACCCAGTCTTCCATAGCAGAGACTCTGGTTTCCAACTTGTTTAGGTCTGAGTGTAATTTATTGAACTCAGGTTTTGTCTCCATCCTAAATTGCTTTATTTCAGTTAGGAGCGTCTCAGATCTCGACCTAGAGAGAGTGTCCATTTCGGATTCGGTGTCTTCACCTGCCTGACTCATAGGGGACTCTCTCCCGCTCACGGCAGAACTTGCAGGGCTCAATCCTGGTTGATCTTGCTTCAATTTTGAGTTTTTGGAGCGGGATCTTCTCGTAGTTGTAGTTCCACAATGCGATTTATGCATATTTGCATGTATTACCGTTATCCTGGCTGAGTGGAATCAATTTTTGTGGATGGTGAGAGGGAGAGCTCTATAGTTAAGTCTCCATGTTGTTGGTGACGTCACCGGGAGTCCCGGTATTTACATTTTTTTACACAGTTAAACAACAGTACGCTTACATGATTATGAAAAGAGAGGCTACATTTCATAATAGCAATTGAGAACAGCGATGTTATTATGGCAGTGCATATCGCGAAAAATGATTTCAACATTACGCTGCAGCGCTGTGACAGTGCAGGACCTACAAGTCTCATTTTTAAATGTGGGGGCTGTGCCCCCTTTTCTTATAGATTCTCAATTCCAGGTACATGTCGGGGGCAAAAACTAGGGTACACATGCGCCGCCAGGCGGCAAAAAACAAACGCACAGCCAAACTGGAACCCAGTACCCATGCCTCCCAGCCGACCACCCTCCCCACAATGCCAGCGATTCGGCTCGGCAGCTGCTCGCCACAACCCCTCCCACATGCCATCCCTCCCACATGGGCGCGGGCGTATGCCCGTGAGTTCCTGTCACTGTTTTCGCTAACCCCAGTATCCAGTCGCTCTCCTCCATAGGTAGCCGTGATCACAGTCGCCAAGACTGAGTCGCTGTTTTTCTAGGTGCTCAGTCTCTGTTGCTATGGTCACGGACTAACCAAAAGAAAGCATGCACACTTGTGCGGGTAAATGCTTCTGTCTTCCCTAACAACAAGATCTTCTTACCTCACTGTCCACACTAGGCTTTGCTTTGTCTGTCTGTGTCCCTCATCCTCCTCCCCCCAACACACACTCTGGCTTTCTGCCTTAAATCCAGTCCCAAAGACACCCCAGCAAAAAGAGAGTGAGAAGAACTGGGTTGAAGCATTTATACCCCCCCCCCCCCATACTTAGGTCAAGCAAAGCTGTGACATCTCTTCCCTGTACCCAAGTTCACACAGCTGGTGAATCCACTTCAGGCCTGAAATTTTGGGTGGCACCTACTTGTGATGTTCTCTAACCTTAGCCTGTCAGGGACCTAACATCTTCTTGAACATTATTTAGCATCTGAAAGAAACAAAATGCCGTTGAAGCAGTCTGTCATTTACTAATGACTCCATCCCCCTTTCAGGAAGCCTTTTACAGTGAAGATCCACACCACATAACAAACCGTGCTGGGCTCTGAAAATCTCTCAAATAAGCCAGTTTTGACACTGTCGATTAATGCGTCCTGGCCCACAGAACGTGACTCAGCAGTTCACGAAATAATTCAGACTACCACAAAATCATTGAGACTATCATCCAAAGTTGTCTGGTCATCACAGTGGACAGCAGATCTGTGTTTTTTTTTTTTTTTTTTTAACAAGAATGTTCTCCTTTCACACACTGAACTATGTTCTCAGTAATCACAACTGGAAAATTTCCAGTCCCAAAACTATTGGTCCCTGATGTTAGTGGTGTAGGACCTGCTATTGCCAGCTATCATTCCGATATTGATGGAGTGCTTCTACCCCTGGTTTTCACTGTAGTCCTCCCTCTTTTCTGCTAGTGTGCACTGCAGCCTCTTCAGGGCCTTGCAGGTACACTTCTATCCCCCTGCAGTGGAAGGCGAACCTCCTTAGCACACTGCGAGAGTCGCTGTGGTCACTGAAGTGCGGCACCACCCTCTCCAGTTGGAGAAGCACTGCCATCGGCAGCATCATCCGACCACAGATGCCCAGTTGTCAGTAACTCAGACTGATTGCCCACAGCCAGAGTTTTGATCAAGGGGTGTTCATCAGGATGTACCGTATTGGATGGATTCAAATAAAAGGCCATTTGTAACAAAAATATGAATATCTGTACAGATAAGTACCACTCGAGCTTTGGAGGGCAGGTTCATAATTGGACTGCCAGCATGTCTGATTGCACCATCACATTGTACTTTTTAAAAATGGTCAGACAAATTGGGACAGTACCTCTTTAAAATTTGAGATAAGACGCAAGTAGTAACTTAATACTTTTTTTTTCTTTTTTTTTTTATTCGTTTACAAAACATATGCTTGGTTCCAGAGCACAGCAAATTAAAATGCAAATATTATAGTAGGAGTCTATACCTGCCTTCCTGTGGTGCACATCGTGGGGCTGAACCTAAAAATATATCAAGTAACATATAAGTCACATTGTAATAGACTGTTCACAGCAAGATCATGGGCACACCGAAGAGAGAGAATTCGCAAATGTCCTGGAATGCTAACACTTGTTCAGTCATCTAGTGATTATTAGGTTCGCACATACTGAAATTAACTATAATATTGTCAAAATGGGTGAAGAACTTGAAGTAGCAGTGCAAAAATCCCACCCTGAACGAACTAGCAATTATAATAAACTCAGAGCCCACAATAGCAAACCCATCCAAATACAATTATGCAACTACACCAGGCAATCAGAAGCAGCTCATCTCAGTTCTGTTCCCGACAGTAACTGTATCTTAGAGCTGCAGTTCAGTTCCGAGTCTGGCAGACTGGTACAGATCACTTATAATGTTTATTCAGAACTTCTCAACAAGAAATTTACATGCATAACAGTGTTATTTATTCCACAAAGGCTAGGCTTATCCCTGCAGCTGCCTCTTGTTATTTACTCCACAAAGGCTAGGCTAAGCCTCTTCACCATACCTTACTAAGTAGGTTACAAGATCCTTATTTATTTATTCATTACAAATCGGTTTTACAACCTTTGAGTCAGAGACTCATTTACAAAGGCACCTTGTCGCAGTGGGGGGGCAGACATCAAGACAGTTATTACAGTGCAGATTAAAACAGAAGATAACACTACAGGTGCAGTAAAAGGAACATTTAACATAGTGTTCCTGTACCTGGATGGTGGGTGCGGGACCACCCGTTTTATAGTCACGCTGATGTCGCGTCACCTGACGGCGGGGGGGTCCCCATTGACGATTGCTAGCTACAAGTTTGCTCGTGTGGTCCTGGACGCCAGGGGCTTAGTCCATGCGCAAGACCTACTGCAGGAACCTCTCTCTCTCAAAGATCTACTGTTACGGTAAGTTCTTACGTAACTGCTATTTCTAACTCATGATGGTCAGACACTAGACTCATTTACCTCCTTGCAAGCAAGGTATAACTTGCCTGAGAATTATTTTTGGAAATACCTCCAGCTGAGACACCTGTATCAGGGTTGGTCAAAAAGGAGGTGTGCATGTATCAGCTGTAAAAACAAGGGGGATGAACTTAGCAAAAGGATGCCTCTAACAAGGTGGATAAAATCCCCGGGGGGTCAAGCAGGCCAGATTTACAGGTTGTTGAGGGAGGCGGCTCCAGATTCTTCCATCCCGGCTGAAGTAAAATGGCAAAGCTTGTTGACTCTGCCTATTTCAGATGAGGATTGGCGCTCGTGCTGGTTCTCTTCCTGAAAAGTGTGTGGGGACCCCTGCAGCCTGTTGATCCACAACAAAATACAGCACCTTTGGTACCACACCCCAGTACAACTCAAGGCTTATACAGAAGAATGAATGCTGGAGATGTGGTGAACCAGGGGCTGAGCTGGTGCATATCTTATGGCAGTGCGAACCTTTTGGGCCAGGGTTGTTACTTGTTGCTCAGAGGTTCTCCAGTGCCAAATTCTACTATCCCCAGGGTTGTTGCTTCTAGGAGTAACACCAGCCAATCTCTCCTTAAACTTGCATCCGAAACTGTGGCTTCTGCGAGCCTTAGTTGAGGTCGTGAGACTTATTCTGAGATGATGGCGCTCTACTGAAATCCCATCCTTTAAGAAGTGGCTCTTGGCTATGGAGAAGCTTGCCACCTTCATGAGAATGTCTGTTTGCTGCATGTTCTAGCCAAAATATTTTGGAAAGGTGGTCTTCATTTTTGGAATACAGTCCCCTCCACTGATATCGCCCACACTTTATACGGGCAATCGCTTTTAACGGGCAGATTGCTGTTTCCACTTGCCAAATTCAATGCCCGTCATGAAAAAATTGCTGGATATAGCGATCTATGCCCGCTTTCTATTTCGGGCAGATTAGCTGCTACAGCTTCAAAAATTCAGCATGCTGAAGTGTTAATTATCTGTTTTACAGCTAATCAGCCCAAAATAGAAGTCAGGAATAGGGTGCTAACTATCGCTTAATCGGTCCTCGCTTCAGTGCGTTCAGTTGTTGCAGTTAAGGGATCCATGCTAAAGAAAGGAAGAAGGGCTTTACAAGAGAAAACACTGCTTTGATTTCTTCAGGAGGGCTGGCTTCAAGGAAGGTGAGGACCAAACTGTACACGGAACAGGAGTATGTACAGCTGAATACAGTCTGAGTTGTTAAAGCAGGAAGCCAGTGAAAATGAAATGATTCTGTCTCGCAGAATTACTGGCTTCCGGGAAGGTAGGTGAGAGCAGACTAACATAGCAGCAGGGACTAGCGGTAGTACGGAGATCTGCACATCGGTGTAAAATTTATTGTTTTTGGTTACTGCGGGCACGCATTATAACGGGCAGAATCTGCTTACACAGATGTGCCCGTTATAAGCGGCTTAGACTGTATATACAAAATAGGACAAGGCTGCAAGGGAAACCTCAGAGTAAAGGCCTACTTAAACCCTCCCATAAAGGTTGTTCCTATGTTAAGTTGTATGGTTTCTAATGAATAACTGATATCTGGATGTGTCAAGGTTTCACAAATTTCCATGATAAGCTCCCATTTAGGGGTACTCTCTCCCAGGCTCTCACTTTACCCGTTTAATCTTAATCCTAGTATACTAATTCAAATAGCTATTTAAGTAACCTCACTGTTATCCATAGACACAGTCATGTACTATCTGCAATTATTTTACCAACTGTATATTGCAATAATAAGATGACCATTGAACATCTTGGTCATGCACCTGTATCTCTTATGTTAAGAATGTAATGTTGTGCCTATGTGTCTGTTGTAAATCTCTATGGTTCAATCAAAGGATTAACTACAAAAAAATGAATTTGCCATGGACAAAGAAATACAGTTTTACAGAAATGTGCAAGGAAAATGGATCCTGTTAAACTAGTTACATCTGTAATTGGACAAGGCAGATGCATATATATATATATATATTTTGAACACAGCTATGAAACAGATATGGGATGCTGTCCAATTGTATGTAATTAAGGGGACATTGCCAGCTCTTCCTAAGTATAAAAATTAATTTCAAATTGCAATAGTGTCACCTAAAATATTATTCTGTTACTAGTTGGACTTTTTTTTTTTTAAATACTTTTTCCCTTCACAGATGCTGCCCTCATCTGCCCAGCAACCTCTTAGCCCCATTCGCTGTCTATCCTTGTTGCGTATCTGGTCCCAAGGGGTTCACTGGGGCATTTCCTCCTCCCTGGAGGGCATCTCCCTGTGTGGTGGGCTCCATTGGAGAGCTGATAAAAATGGCTTCCCTCAGGACATGTGGGGACCAGTGGGGGGGGGTTGAGACAGTTGGACCCAAGAATACTGGCTCCATTCTGCTACACATTAGGGTTTTTCTGATGTACGCTTCCCTGAGGTCACACTAACTAGGTCTCCAAGATGTGCACACGTACGTACCTGTGTGCAGTCACACACCAGAGCCAGCCTGTGTCCTTCCCCCATGTCGCTCTCCAGTAGCAGCACCACCTGTCCACACTCAGGAGGCAGTTTGGTAGCAAAGAGCACAACCCTCTGTCCAGAGAAGAACTGCAACTGCTAGGGCACCTGGTCCTTCTCCTCCCTGCTGCCACCCCCAAAGTCCCAGATTCACTCCAAACCCAGTGTGCTGGCGTTGCAAGTAGTAGATCCAATGCTGGTATCTATTTGCCAGCCTAATTCGACTACTTGTAAATGTTCCTATTGTAACAAACCTATCTTGTGCCATCATAGGGATACATTTAGGCAATAAGCACTGTTCCTTTGGGCCTTGCATCAACATCAAGATAAATGGATGCCACAGAGGTTACAACAATTGGGATGCAGGTTAAGGTGTTTGATTGGAAGACTAGTAAAAGATATCCTGGCATCTGAGAACAGAAGCTCACTAGATATGTAACTTTTTGATTTTATTTATTAGCTGGTACTTAATTATTGAAACACAATAAAAAATGATGGGAAAAGGCAAACGGCGACACTTTAAAATGGTTCCATCCTGACATGAATACTCACTGGGTTATATTGGCATATCAACTTGCTGATGCTCTGCTCTGATTGGTTGCTGAAATTGTATAATTGAAAAAAGGTTTTTTTTGTTCTTTTATTATACAAGTTCAAAAAAAGTCATTGACATCCAAGTTCTACTGTATCAAACAATTAGTAAAATATAGTGGTGTATAGAAAATGTTATTCAGAAAAAAAAATTAAGGTGGTCAATGTTGATCTGTCTCTTTTATTTTAGGTAGCACTGGTTTTCCCTAACAATGATCCTGCTGCGTTTATGGTAGCCTTTTATGGCTGTTTACTTGCAGAGGTTGTACCCGTACCCATTGAAGTGCCACTGACCCGGAAGGTAAGAACTGTGCAGTGCCTTCTGAGCATGGTGATTTCGGAATATAGGCCGGCCTCTGCTTTTAAGGGGCTGCTGCAGGGCTGACTTGTAGTTTATCATAACCAGATTTGGTTTCTTGGGATGTATTTTAAAGCAGTGTGTTTTTCTGGTTCTCATATTTTAATCAGAAGTCTGAATCTTGACAGTGTCTATTCCATTAGTCTGTAACTTCAGCACGTCGTGTGCATCTTTGTGGAAAATTATCATGGCTGTTAGCCATTTAAGCCAGATGTGGTGTCATTAGTGGTAATCGTGAGCAGGAATGCCAAGGAACTCAGCTTGTGTGCTTTTATTTTGCAGCAGGAAATAAGATGCTATATTTCTTCCAACTAAAGTGAGAAGTGAGGGGTTTTTAAAGCTATGAAATAGCGGCATTGTTATAGGGCAGATAATCTGGGATTTACTTTGAGAAAGTCAACTTGCGACTGAATTGAAAGAACCTCATACTAATCTTCCTTGTTTTCTAACATAAGAGTTCTTGGATTAGTTGGCCACATGTCCATCAGTGGATTTCATTTTGATAGAGATCACATAAACCTCACAGGTGTGCTGGTGGGCAGTAATGATACTTTGGGAGATGGGACTACTTTCCTTAGGACCTGCATACTCGCTCATTCCTTCCTGGGAAATGTGGGCGTTCTTTGGGGGCCCTTCACCCTCACCCTCTGCACCAGTAGATAAGCCTGGAACCAGCATAACACATTTTATTTGGTCCTGCATTCCTCCAGCTCTCTCTTCACAAACAGATAAAGGTGGGACAGTGGCAGGGAGATGCATATCGTTTGGGTGGCATGGGGGGGGGAGCTGCATGCCCTCACCTCGCACAGAAGCACTTTGCACTGTTCATGATGCCAGACCACCAGAAAAAATTACTGTCACAAAGAAAAGGGTAGAGGGAATATGTAGTTGACTTAACTACATTTGGGAATGAGGAGGATAAACGTTAAGATCTGGAATTGCAGCCTTGGCTCCAGTTCGATAACCAATAGATGGGGGACAGGGTCTGTTTTGAGGGGCTATTTGGATAGTGCTGTATCTTCCCATGTGCACCTGAAGAGCTGCATGAAGTAGTGGCATAAGCCAGGAACTAGAAGAGACCATTTATACTGTGACAACTTGAAGCAGCAACTCGTCACTTGGCTATGGTATCTTTTTGGATCCCTAAAACTAATGCATGTTGAAAGCCTAAAGCTGTAAATTGTCTATATAATAATTATAAGCTGTATGGTTCTTTACCAGTCAAATCACTGAAGATTCTGAAGGCAAATGCATTTTAATGTTTGAACTATGTACAGTATACTTAGAGATTATCAGCCTTTTCATACTAGCAATTTAATTTTCTACAAATTTAAGGAGTTTTGTTTATTATAGTGTTGTGGTAGCGCCACTATAGTTAAGTTTGAGTAGGCAGTTTAATGTTAAACCCCAATGTTTGCACTTTAATAACTTTGCAACTATTCAACAGATTTGCATGAAAGTTTGCATGCACGATCTTGTGTGGCAGGCCAAGTTTCATTCCGGCTGGATATGTGGATTTCAAGTTCTGGATAGTGCAAAAAGTGAATTTTCAAGTGTGTTTTTTCTGATTGATTTTGCTGCGTTTTTTTCTGGCTCCTATAGCACCCAGACGATTTGGAATTTTGGTCTGAAATTTTCAGGGTAGAAAGGGGCTGGCCTGCAGATATGTCTTTTGCTTGTTTGGTGAAAAATAGTTAATCCATTCCAAAGTTATTTAATTTTGAAATGTTGAAAAAGCACTTCAAAATAGCTGTATGAAATGAAAAAAGAATCATTTTTCGCATTGATGTCATCCTTTTCTGTGGGGGGGGGGATCCTTTTTTGTATGCCACCATCTTGTTTTCCATTTCTGACTACAAAAAGAAATTTCAAAAGCCACAAAAATGACATTCTGTAGAGCGAGCAACACGTGTATCTTGCTTATCAGACCCCATTGGTTGGCTTCTGCACTTAACTGTTGGAGAAATGCCCTTGAAATATATTTTTTTTCACATTATAAATCTTTTTTCGTGCCTTGCTAGAAATGAAAAAAGAATCCTGTTTTGTATGAGCCCAGTGCTTTTTCATGAGGGGAAATCCTTTTTCGTTTGCTACCATCCCTCCAGTCGCCATCCCCATGTGTTGCCACTCTTTCCCTTGTGTCTAGTGCAACCTTCTACCCCTCTGATCACTGTGGAGGTATTGTTACTATTTTCCCTTGTGTCTAGTAGCACCCCCCACCCTCCGATCGCCATCCCCGTAATTAATATATTTTCCTGGTGTCTGGTGGCACCCCCTCCCAGCGGATTGCCATCCCCATCATTCATATGTATTTCCCTGGTGTATGACCCCCCATTGCCATCCACATCTTTTAATACTTTGTAAAAAAAAAAAGGAAACCTTCCCTCTGTCTTTATTTTAACCTGTAAAAAAAAAAGTGACCCTCATGAATTCCACCCCCAATAGCCCAACCTCCAACTGAGCACCACACCGCACCCCTCCCCACACACCCTCACTCACCTGAACAGGTCCCAGGATCAAGATCCACTCTGATTGAAGACCTGTTTCGATATGAGAAACTAAGGTAAATGCTGTTCAGTATATTTCAATGGGGTTTTGAACTTTCCTGCATAAATTTGTCATTTTTGCAGATTTTGATCCCAAATTTTCAACATGGCCTGTTTGGGACCTAGTGCATTAACAAAGTTTTAGTTTTTTGCAAAGAATATTTATAAAAATCTAGGAGAAAAGTTTAAGAAAAAATATGGACAACCGCTATTGGAGTGCCTCTAATTTGATATTAATTGCCACTTTAGAACTAGTCTGGACAAGAATAGAACAGAATTTGGATACATATATCTCTTTTCATACACACTGTATTCTAAAGAGCTTTTTTTACAGTAATTTACTGTACATTACCACTGGTCACCTCAGCTGGCCCTCATCGGTCCTGCCCCCACGCCAGCCTTCCCCAGGATTTAGCTCCGGACCTTGTTCCTCCCTGGCTTAACCCATATTGCTGGGGCTGTTGGGGTTAGACCCTTCCCCTGATCGAGTGCCTCAGTCAGTGGTGCAGTACCTGTGGCGGTGGGGGTGGGACGTCAAATGTCCTTATCCTGAAGCTCTAAGAGTTTTCCATTTTCTGTGGTTTCCCAGCCCCTAGGGCTCTGATAGGAGCGCAGACGTGTGCACAGGCACGTTGGTGTCCTTCCTCCCTCCCTCTCCAACAGCTCCAGCTTGCACCACCACCTGTAGTGACCCAGGTGGCAGTACTGAGGCATAGTCAATCAATCAATCAATCAAAATCTTTATCCAGGCGAACATCATTGAGCAGAGCTGTTTCACAAGATGGACCTGGTTAGAACAGGGTTGGGTAACATTCATCATAAAAACATATAAATACATGTAAAGAAGTATATAAACACAAACACAATGGTGCAGTAATAGGGGAGTCAAAGGATAAAAGGAAGACAAGGCAAGCCATAACAGAGGAGGATTCAAATACAAGGGGGCAGGTCCACCATTGAACCATGCAACTGTATATAAACCATGTTCTCTGTATAGAAGTACCAGTTAGTTCATTTACCAGGGGCAGTCACTAGTACTAGCCATGAAAATGGCTTGGAAAACCACCAACTAATGGGAGATGGGGTACCAAGAGGGGTATGTAATGTGTAAGCAAAGGATAAACATTGTGAGAAGTGAAGTCCCAAGGATAGGTCGGTAGAACTGATGCGGCGGTGGGGGCCTATGGGGAGAGGGAAAGGGGAGTTAGGACTTTTATAGTATGATTGCGTCTAGATTGTGGACGAGTGCAGTATAGAGTTGTGAAAAGAAGGCTGGAGAAAACGGGAAGATGGACCAGTATCAAAGGGAGGACAGAGGCATCAAGGTGTTGCATGAAAGCATGATGACAGACCAGGACTAAGGAGGAGACAAGCACTAGAAGTAATTCATTCATGGTTAAATGGTACTGGTTAGCATGATGACAGTTCATGGTCATGAGAAACAATTGCACTGATCATTTCTGAGATGAGAATAGTCTGTATGCCCTCCCTTCCGAGGAGGAGTGAATCCTGTTGGAGGGATGTTCAGCACTCTTCCACTGGCCAAGGTCATTTGCACTGCAAACGGTAGCGCTGCTGCTGCGCTGGCGGGCTGGCTTCATCCCAAAATGCTTTATAAAGGCAATGAGTGACAAAAGGAATAAGTGGTGACAGAGCTGGTGTTATAGTAACATGCTGAGTCGTGAGTTTACTGTCCAAGATGCTGGTGAGTGAGGTCTGTTAACTGCCACAAGGCATGTCGTGAGGCACAATACCTTCTGTAGAATGTCTTAATGCACTCTCTAATGGGAGTTTTAATATAAATAAATCATAGCGTTTTAAGGGTAGCTTCTGTGAATACTGAGATCTTGGATGTTTGGTACTAGAACCGTTAACAGGCCTTGCCTTTAATGAGAGGATACTAAATGTTAGGGTGCTTCATCCGACTTCGTTTTGAACCAGACTTCAGCAATGGAGGTTCTAGTCAGTTCTGTGAGTATTGCTTCTGAAATTTTTCATTTGTAAATATTCGACTGTTTGCAATACTTGCTGTGTATGTTTTGTTGTCTGGTTAGTTGCTGTGTTCTAGAAGTATGTGAAGTAGGAATAAAGAGATTTGAAGTGCTTTTCAGTTGCTTTTTGGGTATGTTTTCTGGTTTGTGCTCAGATATTGTTTTTGTAGAAGTATGTGAGTTAGGGTAAAAAAATTTTACAAATGCAGTTTTAGGGATTGCTTATTTGCTTTCTATTTTTCTAGGTAATATTGTTAGTTACTCCCCCAAACTGGACATGGGTTCTTGCTCAAAATACAGTCTCACTTATCCTATACTACGTGTCCAAATTAACTTATTTACTGGTTCATGGGATGGTCTCTGTTAAAGAATCGTACTAGTGTTTGGCATAAACTTCTGTGTCTTGCCTTATCAGGTGTCATTGGACAAACCAGGCCCCATTACGTTTATTAATCATGCTAGCCCCCCCACCAATGGTTTGACACTAGGAGGCTCAAAGTAGCTCACTCGAATGTTCATAGCATTATGGCTGATTTTGCTGACCTTGAGGCATGAGTGACCCGATATTCCCCAGATATACTTGGCCTAACTGAGACCTGGTTAAAGCCTTTGGTCCCAGACTCTTTTTTTTTTTTTTATAATAAAATTTTTATTAGGCACGTGGACATTTATACATGACATTTTACATAGATATATTCGTTCAGTTTATATAATTATACATTGGACTTTAAAAAAAAAAAAAAAAAAACTCTCACCCAGTATCAGGACTAACTAATCACATGAACTAAACAAGTCTTGTTTTAACATTTTTGCAATACTGATTTGATTAGCTTCAGGAAACAGTCTGAATAAGTACTTAACTGATACATAGTCCATTTTCTCCATTTTGTATCAAATATCTCCGCTCTATCCCATACTCTGGCCACCATCCTCTCCATCCTATATATCTCTCTTGCCAAGTTTAGCCACTCTCCCTTAGTTGGCAGCCTATTCGTTTGCCATAGTCTGGTTATTTCTTTTTTTGCTGCCAATATTAGAAATGTAGTTTGCTGGTATACATTCTTCTCTATGTTTAGACCAAATGGGGTAGTAGCTGTCAGTATATACCCAGAGGTAAAAAGACCTGGGTTTTCATATATTGCCACCAGCTCCTGCACTACCTCCCCTCACTAAGGACCCAGCATGCTGCAATTCCAAAATGAGTCTGGTCTGCATGTACTGCTCCACATCCACTCCAGCACTTTCCTTCAGAATTGCCTGTAAAACTAGCTACCACAGCAGGAGTGCGGAAAAATCTATATCGTAATTTCCATGCAAACTCTTTCCAACATGGGGATCCCGAGGCCTTAAGCATAAGTGGGGAGGCCATCTTCCAGTTAGTAACTGGTAGGTCAGTCCCCAATTCCAAGGACCAACGGGCTCTAATCGACTCAGTAGTCTTCTGGTTTCTCTCCCAAAGCAAGGTAGGCGAGACTGATAACCGTGGTCTAGAGTGGTACCTTGTCTCTGTGATAGAAGTAATTTTATTATTAGTAGGGGGTTTTCAGCCACTGCTGCCAGTGTTTCCTCCATTGGCTGCAAATAAGATTTTAGCTGAAAATACTTAAGAAAGAAGCCCTGGGATATTTTATACTGAGCCTGGAGCTGGACAAATGAATAAAGGCCCTGTGGGCCTAATAATTGAAAAATATGTTTGATATTATATTTATACCACCGGGCTAAGGATCTGTCCAAAAAATGGGTGGAAAGGCACTGTTCACTGCAAGGGATCTCAGAAATAGTGCCTCCATGGGCAATAATCTTTTATTGAGTACAGTCAGCCACTGCTTAAACACCTCTACAGTATATTGTGGGAATCTAGAGAGAGGTATGCAACCAGGAGGATGTCCAAAGAGACAGGTCGTCTGGTCTTCTATGCCATTCCAAGTCTTCTCAGACTGCTTGCAGGGCATAATATTATTGGGGTTCATCCAGGAGAGTAGGCTCTTCAATTTAGAAGCTCGGGCATAATTCAGGAGACTCGGTAAATTTAACCTACCTCTGTCTTTTGATAACTGTAATAGAGAGTACTGAATCCTTGGAGGTCCCCCTGACATATAAAGCGAGAGATCAACCTATTCCAAGCTTGAAAATAAGTCTGTGTTGGAAATAATGGGAGTGTCTGCAGATAGAACAAAATCTGGGGAAATATTGTTTAATAGTTTCTATTCGAGCTAGGAAACTCAAAGGTATCTGTGAGCATCGTGTGAGGTCCTCAGTTATGTTTTGAGTTAGGGGTTCAAAATTTGCAATATCTGCATGTATCTGATTTTTAGTAAGATGGATCACAAGATACTGCATCGATTGTTTCTACAACTTAAGGGGAAACGCACGTTTTAAAGCAGGGGAAGGGATGTAGTTACACAGTAGTACCTCTGTTTTTTTGTTGGTTAATTTTATACCGAGATTTTACCGTACATTTCCAGTTGTTCCCAGACCCTTGGGATTGATATATCGGGGGTGGACAAAGTGAGAAGGATGTTGTCTGCAAATAGTGAAATTTTATGGTTTGTGCCTCCCATAGGTCTGCCCTTCAATCTCCAGGTGAGTACAATGGCTTGGGCTAATGGCTCGAGATACAGAGCAAATAACAGGGGTGAGAGGGGGCATCCCTGACAAGTTCCCCTCTGTAGAGGAAAAGGGTCAGAGAAAGAGCCATCTAATTTTAAGTGAGCCCGAGGGTGTTTATACATATTTTGCAATTGTTGTATGATCTCCAGGGGAAAGCCAAAACTAGACAAGGTAGCCCACAGAAATGGCCAGGCCACCCTGTCAAATGCTTTTGCAGGGTCCAAGCCAATGAGTGCCAGGGGAATCGAATGTGTTGCTGCGTACTCCTTTAAGTAGATGTGTTCATCGCACTGCATTGTGAACCTGTCTTCCCTTAATAAAGCCCACCTGATCTTGATTGATCAACAAAGGCATGATGTTTTCAAGTCTATGTGCTAGCACAGACATATAAATTTTGTAATCAAAATTTAACATTGAAATTGGCCTATATGATGAGGGTAGGGTAGGGGTTTTTGTTTTGTTTAAGTATGGCAGATATCACTTTATATTGCCAAGAGGGGGGAAGAATACCTCCTTCCTGTATCTCATGGATAGCCTGGAGTAATGGTGGTAGTATTTCTTCTTTAAGAGTTTTATAGAACTTCAGCGGATATCCATCTGGTCCTGGAGCTCTCTGCATCTTAGCTGTCTGCAACACTCCCTCTGTCTCAATCAAGGTAGTAGGGGCTCTCAAAATATCTATCTGGGAGACAGTCAATTTGGGAAGCTTTAAGTTGTTACGGTATGCCTCTATCTGTTGACTATGGTCTTTAGACTCTGCTCTATATAAATCCCCGATAACATTCAGCCATCACTCGTCTAATGATCTTAGGGTGACGTTGTAGCTTTAGTAGGGTCTTGCATGGCCATAACACAGGCTCTTGCCTTATCCATTCTAAGTTTACAGGCCAGATTCCTGGCTCCTTTAGGGCCCCCCTCATGTGCTGCGAGTCTGAGATAAAAGAGCTGTTGCTCTACTTTCTGATCTAGGAATTTTTTAATTTTTTGTTTTATTGTTAGTAGTTGTACCTTTACAGTTCCCCCTGGACATATAAAGACTGCAGTACTTTCAACTCCCCCTGGAGCTTAATAAGCTGTGCCTCCCTCTCTTTATTTTTCCTCGATGAATAAGCAGTAATATCCCCACGCAACACTGTCTTAAGTGTATCCCACTGAATCGCTGCTGAAACATCTGGGTCACCATTCTCCCCCAGGATCTGTGGGATCCTGTCTTTAACCATTTGATTAAACTTTGGAGCTCTCAGGTGCATCAAGTTGAAGCGTCAGAAGTTAATTTCATATCCCCCCGCCCAAATAAAATCTGGCATATACTGGGGAATGATCTGATAATATGGTCGCCCCATGCCACACGTTGTGTAATGTTTCTAGATGTTCTGCTGTGGTAAACATATAATCTAGTTGAGACGCCACCCCTGGTCCCAGTGCCATATGGGTATATTCTCTCTGTGTGGGGTAACAGTGATGCCAGATGTCTACCAGCCCCAAAGAAGCAATTGTACCCCGCAAGTACTTCTGAAGCGGGTTAACCCTATGAGGAAGATGGACTTGAGACATCCCTTGCAGGGTTCAGAGTAGTATTCATGTCACCCCCCCATCAGAAGTTGCCGCTGGAGGATCTCCAAAAGCCGTGCAGAAAAGTCTGAGTCAATCTCTTTGAGGTCCCCGGGGGAAAATAAACGGATGCCAGAGTAACCGGGCGAGCATGAAGCATGCCTGTTGCAATAGCGAATCGTCCCTCTGGGTCTGTTACCTTCTGATAAAGGTCGAATGGTACCCCACGTCTGCTCAGGATGGCTGCTCCCCCTCTCCTACCCGAGCTGTGAGATGAAGCTATCACCATGGGAAACCCCCATTTGGTGAATGTTTCATGCTCAGGAGAGGACAGGTGAGTCTCCTGCAAAAATATGATTTCAGGATTGTCTCTTTTAATAAATTTTATCAAATGGGATCTCTTAACTGGGCTGTGGATCCCATTAATATTAAGGGGACAATATCAGTGATGATTTCCCCATTTTACATCATTAACAAGTATTTTATATTGCATAAACCCAGCTTCCTACTGTTCTCCTTGTCACCCAATGTAGTAAACATCTCCTCTCCATATATTCTCAGTCCAAATTGCTGGTAAGCAGTTTCAGTCCAAAACAAATGCACCAAAATAGCCTCTTGTATGTTCAAGTCCTCATTGCCTAATTTTAACAACATATACAAAATAATATACCCATAAGATAGAGTACAAATGTTCAAAACATATTTGTATACCTTACAAATGATCAGTAATAAATGACAGTATTTATCCCCCTCTAGTGGTGATTTGGTGGTACTCCCAACCATGTATTGTTTCCAGCTTGGTTTAACACTTATAATTCGTGTTAGCCTACGGGAGTAACAAAAATAAAAGAATATTGGTTCGGGGAAGAATTTGTAACTTTCATGCCTAGGTTTCTCATCATAACAGTGTAACATTAACTTATTTACATGGATTACAGAACAAGTTTGTAATGACTCCCTAGGTAGGGAAGGATCTGTACTCCCTCCTGTGCAGGGATGAATATTATTTCCCTGTGGGGAAAGTTCACGAGGCTAACGTGGGCCCCCAGCACCATGTACAAAAATTAGTAACATGGAGCAGGCAAACAACATGCGCAGCTCTGGACTGCACCAAATAAATTGATGCTGTCCCGATATCCGTTGCACGTGACTGTCGCCATGTTGCCGTCTAGCTGAATACATCTTCATTAGCTCGCTGCATGGGACCCAACAGTATTATTTGAAAAATGTGTTTTAATAGGGGAGCTCGTCAACAAATGAGGAATGGTAGCCAAGGCTATTTACAGAGGTAGATATAAATGGGATAAATGGGGGGGGGGTAAGATAAAGTTTTCAGTTGTTTCACCATAATTGTCCCAGACAGTTTTTTTTTTACATTAAACAATAAAAAGAAATCCGATTACTATGCATAGATTGCTTGAGTCTGTACTTCAGCCCCCATTTCCCTTGATTAATATCTCTCTGACTAGCATTCTAAATTACAAAGATTCAGCCCTTATATCATCGCACCACCTCGGCTAGTTTTTTAGATGGCTCAAACAGCCGCTCTAAAAGTAAGTGCATGCCCAGAATCTCATCATGGGCTGGAAAGATTACCAGAGCGCCTTTCTCAGACCGTCAATCTGGGGCAGTCCTCTGGAACTTGAGTAAAAGTTTTTTAACATCTTGTAATGTGGAGTAGCCTTGTCTCTTTCTGGTTTGCATGTTCTGTGCCTTCTCCCACATGATTCCTGACTTGAGTGCCTCTAGGTCCCGAGATTCCGATGTTATCCGCTGGGGTACCACGATGTTCTTGGCCTGGAGAGCTTTGCTTGCTTCCTCTGGAGTTTCAAATGTTTGTGGGCCTTCAGGAAACATTATTATAAGCTTTGCAGGATATGGTGTAACAAACTTCAGCTGCTGCTGTTTCAGGGTGTGACGTATCGGGGCATAGGCCCTTCTCCTTGCTGCTATTTGTGGGGAGTAGTCATTATCGAAATAAAAACGTCTGCCCTTGTATTGAATGTCCCCCTATGTGCCATGCTCTTGACAACAACTGCTGTTTTACTGTGTAGTTTAATAGCTTGAGCACTATGGAGCGCGGCCTCTGATCAGTATGTTGAGGTTTCGGGGTGAGGGCTCTGAGAGCTCATTCTATGTCTAGTTTGGTGGCTGGATCAAGTTGTAGTACCTCCCGTAATAAAGTATCCACAGATTTAAGCATATCCTGTCCTTCTTTCTCCTCTGGTACTCCATGAATGCGTAGATTATTTCTCCTTGATCTATTCTCAAGGTCTTCAAATTTGTCTGTTAATAGCTTTTGTTCATTTATTAAGTGCACCACAACTCTCTCCAGGTTATAAGTTCTTGCATCAATTTCTGTGTGAGCCAACTCCAATTCAGATATCTTCTGATTTATTTTAGTCTGTTCTGTGGATAGTTCAGTGCGAAAGGAGTAAACTTCATCTTTGAATCCTTTTGAGTTCTGCCAGGATTGCAGCATTGCTGGGTTGTCCATTAGGAGATAGTGGGGGCACTGCCATGTCTGACAGGCCGGAATCACCAGTCTGAGAGTCTTTCACTTGTCTAATCTGCTATGCAGCTAAAGCAGTTGATTTTTTTTCTTTTTTGGGGCTCCCATTCAGTTCTGTAACTCCTCTAACCTCTTGTATATAAAGCTTTTTCTGGTTTTGATTTGTTTTGTATTGATTCTGGGAGTTTTTTTGTCGGGTCCCTGGAGCTTGATCTTTCAGTGCTGCTTTCCAGCCGACAGCTCAAGCGGAAGTCGTCTGTTCTTCAGTCCCAGACTCTTGTGTGTGCTTTACCTGGATACAAGCTTCTTAGACTCGACCGACTTGCCTCAAAGAGGGAAGGTGGTGTAGCAGTTTATTTTAAAGAACAACGGAATCTCTCAGCACTAACTGTAATAACTGTAAATACTCACTGGTCCTGTGAAGCTTTGCACTTGTTACTCATCCTTGGGAATACTAAGAAATTGCATATTGCATGTGTCAGGTAACTGGGCTGATATTATACATTACCTTACCTCCTGCACTGGGAAAAATGAACTTACCTTCTTAAGTGATTTTAATTTGGATTGACTGGGGAACAAAACAAGTTTGTTTGACTCTTTGCTTGGGAAGCTCCATCTGTCCTAACTGATCACTTGCCCAGCTAGAGTGTCAGTAAGGAGTAAACACCAGTCCCTTATTGACTGGGTCCTTACCAATGGAAAGGATAGGGTTATTTCTTCTGGCACATTGCCTGACTCCATTAGTGATCATTC
Organism: Neoceratodus forsteri; assembly: GCA_016271365.2. Lineage (NCBI taxonomy): Eukaryota > Metazoa > Chordata > Ceratodontiformes > Ceratodontidae > Neoceratodus > Neoceratodus forsteri. The sequence continues at coordinate 1,578,675,626 of CM057456.1, read as the reverse complement.
ACCAGTATTCTGCATCTGGAAAGCCCATACCCAAAAACTGCTTCCCAAAGAGATGGTTTTTAAAGATGTTTCTAACCTGGACCATGGTGCCCACACTGTTGATTTGCATCGGATTGATTGATTGATCTCCCTTATATCATATATCTAATATAGACAATGCACTCAGTTTCTTTGTGTCTACCCTTCAGGCCTTGCAAGACAAGCATATTCCCCAAATAAGATGTAGGGCTAGAGTGGATGCCTCTCGATGGTGACCTGCGTGCATCTCTTGAAGCTGGAGATAAATCCTGGGCCAGATTTAAAGTTTCTCAGTCTCCCTCTGACTGGATGGAATATAGAAGACAAAGAAATAAATGCAAAAAAAAAGCTATACGGACTGCTAAAAGTAATTACTGTAAACAGCCTCTTTTGTCATCTGTAGGTGACTCACGCAGTTTTTGGAATCGCATAAAGGGCTATATGGGGAAGACTGCTAGTCCCACTATATCTGATATGATACTGGATGGTACTAATTGTAATAATGTTGTAACTATTGCAAATGCTTTCAATTCTCATTTCTCAGATCTCTCTAAATATACAAAGATGACCTGCAGAGTCACTGAACTAATTACTTCTGTTGGATCTCCCCTCTTTACTCTCAGAACTGTCATGAAAAGTGAGGTAGTATGTCTCATGAGTTTGTATCTACCTGTGGTAGTGCTGGTTATGATGGCCTTGTACCCAGGTTCCTCAAGATTGCTGCCCCTCAGTTAGCTGCCCCTGTAACTAGATTATTTAACCTGTCCCTCTCCTCTGGGGTACTGCCTAGGCTCTGGAAAGTTGCCAAAGTGGTACCTGTCCATATTAAAGGTAACACAACGTGTGTGAAAAACTACCATCCTGTAGCAATCCTGTCTGTACTAACAGTTACTGGAAAAACGTGTTGCTTCCCAGGTAATGGAGCATCCTCAAAAATGTAATATATTATCCCTAGCTCAGCATGGATTTAGGCAAGATCCATTGCACATCAACTGCCTTCATCCCATTTACAAACAATATTAAAGTTGCTATGGACAAAGGTATGCTCACAGGGGCTGTTTATCAACCTAATCAAGGCTTTTGACCTTGTCGACCACTCCCTTCTTACTTCCAAATTGTATGACCTTAGTTTCTCACCCTCTGCCATTTCCTGGTTGTTCAGCTACCTTAGTGAAGCGACAGTAGTTTGTATATACATATACTGTATATATATGTGTGTGTGTGTATATATATATATGTACCGTGCTACCATAGTTAGGGTTGAGGAGCCATTTCCATGTTAAACCTAAAATTTTGCACCTTAATAACTTTGCAGCCGTTCAATGGATTTGCCTGATATTTGGAATACATGATCAAGAACCATACATCTTGGGATCTGCCAACTTTCGTACTGTTCGGATATACGATTGCGGAGTTATTAAGCATGATCTGACGTGTTTACACTTTTTGACTTCTGTGCTCGTCCCTACAGGTCGTACAGTTTGCGCGACCGGTATGAAAACTTCAGGGAACATGCGGCTGGGGACCCCAATGTGCCTTTTGAAGATTTCGTGAAAAAATATTAAACAGTTCAAAAGTTATTCAAAAAACAATTTCCCATTATAAGTCAATGGGAAAAGTTGCAAAAAGTTTGACAGTGTGGCAAATGGCCCTAGTGTTGCAAATCCGCCATTTTGTTTTCAGATAGTGATCAGAAAAATGCTTGGCATTTAAATGTGGGACCCTCTAGCAACACAATTATTTTTGTGTCTACCTAGTCGGGCCCTGAGGATGCTAGGCATGTCTTTATTTTGAGGTTAAACACCCTAGAAATATGTTTTTTCAATTTCTGGAAAAAGTAGTGTCACACTCACAAAAATGTTGCAAATGTTTGCGAAAGCTGGCGCAAATCACGATACTACTTTGCAACATTATGGCCAAAATAACAGGAATTCTTTGCCACCCTGCTGCGAAAGAACGGTTTGGTCTTTTGGGCTGACATTTGGAGGGAAGGCAGCCAACATCTCCCAGATGTGCCCTTTGGTGGTTTGGTGACAAAATATTGCATGGATGCAAAGTTACGGTACTCCGAAGTTGACACTTGTTCCCATAGACTAACACTGCGGCGTCCACTGCATGACAGGAATTCTTTGCCACCCTGCTGCAAAATAACAGTTTGGTCTTTTACACTGAAATTTGGAGGGAAGAAAGCCAACATCCCACAGATGTGCCTTTTGGTGGTTTGGTGAAAAAATATTACAGGGCGGCAAAGTTATGATACTCCGAACTTCTCTTTTTTCTCCATAGGATAACATTACGGCGTTCGCCGCGCCTTCAAGGGCCCGTATCTCGGAAACGGTGTGAGATACGGACTTTTCATCAGAAAAATACTTACAAAACTAGCGAGGAAAGTCATAAATCATATGACTTTTAAATTCTTTTTCTGCGTCATACGGTCCCTGAGATATAAGCAATTGAGTATTCCAACTCCTCATTTTCTGCTCCGAGACCCATTGTTATGCATACATTCTTTGTACTCACTGTCTTTCTTTATGCAGCTTTTGGGGAAAACCAGCCTAGCTTACATTACTGTTACCATTACCGCTTCATTGCGGTTTCATTTCCGTTCACTTACCGTTCCGTCTATGCCACCTATGCGTTACCGCTGCGTTTTCATTTTGCGCTGCGTTTCGTTATTTTTGCCATTTGTGTCTACAGTACTGTTTCTCTTCCTGTTTCGCTGCGTCACCATGCGCATTACCATTTGCGTTTGCGGGCACCGTGTTACTATGTGACAAGACATCACGTGGTGGCGGGCGCAAGGGCCCGCTCCACCGCTGCATTACATTCATTATTTCGTTATCATTCTCAAAAGAAGGAAATTAGGGCAAAACTCCGTTTAATGCATCAGTTAGGGTTGTTCCACAGCGACAAAGCGAGGAAATTGTTGTTGGGTTGAAAGCCCCGTTGGACCCCAGCCGGCATCCGAGTGCGCTTGGGGTCGTCGGTCCTAACTGTCACCCATTCTCCTATACCTCTGCTTCTTCACACATGTGATGGAGTGCGAGTTAGGGCCGACGCATGGTAAGTCGCGCACTAAATGCCAGTTGGGGGTGGGGCTGGAAACATAGAAACATAGATTTTGACGGCAGATAAGGACCGCTTGGCCCACCCAGTCTGCCCATTTCCCTACCTATTGGATAAGCTACAGATCCTAGTTAACCAGCAGCCTACTTCTTCCTACCCCTACCCCCTAGAATTGCCTTATGACTGTCCCATGCATGCTTGAATTGGGGCTGGGGGGGTTCAATGGAGGCTTTCAACCCTAACACCGAATTTCCTCGCTTTTGTTGCTGTGGAACAACCCTAACTGATGCATTAAACAGAGTTTTTTGCCTCTAATATATATATATATATATCCGTCAAGTCTGATCTGACCTTTTCCCCCATCAACACTGGTGTATTGCAAGGATCCATACTTGGTCTATTGCCCTTTACATTGTTTATCAACAACCTGTCCACAACTACTGCCAGTTGTTCCACCCTGCTTTATGCAGATGACATGGCACTGTATACTAGCTGAAAGAATGTATTGGATATCAACTCGAGGCTTAATGTTAACTTCGGGAAGGTTCAGTCATGGTTAGCTCAAAACCGGCTTCTCCTGAATTCTAGCAAAACCCATTCTGTGCTTTCTGGTTCTGCACCTAGAGTTAGGGCTAGCTCCTCTGCCCCAGACATTTATTGTTCTGATGGCTCCCTTCTTACTGCTGTCGATTCCTTCAGATACCTCAGCATCACCTTGGATCCTTCCCTTGATTTTTAGCCTGCATATATCAACAGTCTGTAAGACGGTAAATGTGAAGCTCGGACTTGCTTATACAATTTGGTATGCCCTGACTCCTGCCTCTAGGCTGGCCCTAGCCCAAGGTGTCCTGCAGCCTAGTCTCACCTGTGGTTTGGTGCCTTTCTTGAGGCTAATAAATGTGTAACGAATAAATTGAATACCCACTATTATAATATGTCACTTTGCCCTATCTGTGCCCCATTTGACCCACCACTGCTCTCTCTCTACTCAAGCCTTGGCCGTCTCTCTCCTTCCTCATGTCGCCTCTTCACCATTGGCTGTACTACTGACAAAATTATCAGAACAGGTACACCTGTTACTTTAGCTGGCATGTTCCAACGACCTCAGCAGGCTTACCCCTTACAGTCCAAAGACATGTCATTGCTGGTAGTACCGAAGTGCACCTCTAAAATGGGAGAGCAAGCTTTTTCAGTCTTTGCCCCTAAACTCTGGAATTCACTCCCATTGAATCTCAGGTTCTCTCAAACTCAACTAATTTTTAAAACAATGAGCTTCACAAGTTTCTCCTGTCATTGGATAAGTGTTCCTGTAACATAATCTCAACTCAGCCAAATTAATCTTTATCTCAGGTCTGCCTCTCTGTAATTTGTAACTCTGTATTTCTTAAATTGTTGATAAAGGTCTCATTATTTCTGTACTGTTTTTTTTTTTCTGTGCGCTTACTGAGTCTGTATAACACTGTTTTACTTATTGTTTGTACTTCTTGGGGTCGTGCCTGAAAATAGGCATGGTATTTGTCTAGCGCACTTAACCAGTAAACAAAAACTAAATAAATAAATGTCCTCTTGTTTGCAATTTGTACAGTGACTTTTTCAGTTTTTTTCCCTTTCTGTTGTATTTCTTGGTGTGCAGTTTTGCGATTTGTTTTTGAAGTGGTTTGGACTTTTTGGTAGTGGGGTGGGATGTTGCAGTGCGATTGTATGTTGCGGCAGAATTGTCCAGATAACATTTGATTGTATGTTGCGGCAGAATTGTCCAGATAACATTTGATAAATAGTGGTAGTACAGGGACAGCATGCAGTATGCTTACTGTAGTCATTAAGCCTGCTAATACCATACTTCCCATACTGCATTAAAACTAATGTTATTAGGAGAGCAAATGTTGGCCAAGAACCTGGGGATAACTCCCTCCTCCTTTGGTAAATGTGATTGGTTGTTTGACATACATCTGGACAGCCAGCAGAGATGAGCTGATGGTACTCCGGTTAAATGTCTTATTCAAAGGAATAGTTTCTCAGTAATGCTACCCCATCGCCCACATTACTGCCGTGTCAATATATGTATTAACCCATGTGCCTGGTGAGGGACTTGAACTTACAATTATCAGATCTTCCTGTCTCAGAGGCCAGCGTGCTTCCAGCTGAGCTACTGACACTAGGCAGTTTACAATGGCAGTATCCCATGATCCCCGAGTCATCCTTTTGTATGGTTCATTATAAAGAAATAAAGTACATCAGATAGAGTGCATTTTAGAAGTGGCAGTAAAAGTTCTTGCATATCATGACATCATTCTAATACAGATTGTGCTTTTCTAAACATCACAGGTACTCTTATGAGAGAGTGTCCAGTGTTGGGTAAGTTACAAAACAGGGCTTAAAATTTGGTTTTGGGTTCGGGGGAGGGGACCACCCACCAGTCTACCAAATAGGGAACCAAATTATTTGGGGGGAGGGAGGCATTTTGGGTTGATTTCCCTATAAAAACTGATATTTCATTTACTGATGCATGCGAGTGTTAAACATTGCAATTACAATTCTTTGTCTTCTGGTCTTCTTTTTCTTCCTTTTTTTGGGCTTCTAAGTTCTCTGCCTTTGATGATAGATAGAGTGGATGTCAAGCACACCTTGTTGGACACGACAGTGAACACAGGACAGACAGTCACTTAAATAGCAGCTGAACAAATTAAAACACAAAAAACTGAACTAAAACCTCCCTCCCTTAAACTTAAATTGGCCACTCCTTGGTCTGGTGAGTGACTACCTGAAGCCTAACTCTCTTTTCTTGTGTTCTTCATTTTTCACCATGTGCACAGCTCTTTCAGAATCTGCAGTTCCTCTACTGCCACCCAGTTATGAGATTATCATTAAGTTTTGTAAGTTTTTGTTGTTCAGAGAGTTCCTGAATTTGGATTTTATTTGGTTCTGAGTACTGAAGCCACGCTTACGTTATACACTAGCCACTGGTATGACCATTGCAGTCTGCTAAAGTTTTTCAGACTCTGAAAGCATACCTGGATGCTCTTTCAGTACAGCTTCAGCAAACTGCTGGAATGACAGAGATTGGTAGTAATCATTTGAGACCATGATCTGTTTGAATTCATTTTTTGCAGATTCTGTAGCTAGGTCAGAAAAATGGAAGTACTTCAGTATTCTGTCTAGAGAGTCTTCACCATATGTACTGAAATCATCTGGCTGTTGTTTTGCTACTGCAGCTCCCTTGGGGTCTAAGTTGGAGCTACAGCTTAATATATCTAGTCTTGGGGTAAATGTCTGTCCAGTTCATCAGTTAAATCACTGATGTATGGCTTTTTAAGTTGTCAAAAGCTGGTCTCTGAGTGTGAATGTTGAAGAGTTTATCTTATCACCTTTGTATTTATTCCTCCCCATATTCAAAGTGGATGCGTGGCGCAACCCAAGATGTGCTGCATACCTAATATTGCCCGCTGTTGGGGGCGTGCCGCATATTCAGTGGGCACAGATGCGCGGTACCCCAACACCGACGGAGACAGAATAATATTGTGTTGCGCTTTGCTACTGAGGGGTCCCCATGGCAGCGCAGCATAATATTAAAACCTTCAGCACAACGACACCAAGCAGTAGCCCAGAATTACGCTTTCTGAAACCCTGCCTCAACTTATGTACATAGACCAGCTGAACACTGTTTAGGGCAGGGAACCTTGGTGGTACAGTGCTTCTCCCGCCCTGATTTTTACAGTAATAAAATTATCCACATTATCCCTGGTAGTGTAGTTATTCCCCCTTCCCGATCTGTGATACAACATAACCAACGATATTACCAGGGGGCTCTTGCAACAGAAAATAACCATAAGGACTGAGCCACCAGTTGCTAGGACCACAAGGAAAACTTCTATCTAGCAGTATTCATCAGAGGACCGCCCCAGTGTTAGTACGCCGATGTCTGCCTATGGTGTAAAAGGGGCGGTTCCCCAGCTCATCCCCAGTTCTTTTCCCGCCGTCAACTCGTGCAGAACGGACCTCCACGGGCTCCTGCTTCTAGTTGACCACCATTTTCATCGCATTTTGACTGTCGTTACTTCAGTTCAGAGGCTTTCCGAGCTTCAGGCCCTAATGTGTAAGGAGCCTTACTTGGTTTTTCACAAAACTAGAGTATCTTTGCAGACCAATCCTAAGTTTTTGCCTAAGGTGGTGTCTGAGTTTACTTTGAATCAATCCATCCACCTGCCTGTTTATTTTCCTGAGTATTTTAATCAGGGGAGGCTGTACTTTATACTCCAGATGTTCATTGGGTGCTTTGTTTTTATCTGGACCGCACCGGCCCTTTCAGAAAATGTGAGCAGTTGGTTGTTTGTTTGTTTCATTTGCCCCCAGGAAAGAAGGGGCTCCTGTTTCCAAACAGTATTTATCTAAGTGATTAGCTAATTGCATTGTTTATTGCTCCCGCAAGTACGCCAGGCCTGTGCCAGGCCAGGTCAGTGACCATTCTACCAGGGGTGTAGCTGCCTCCACTGCCTCCTTCAGAAATGTCTCTGCTGCAGACATTTGTGCAGCTGCCTCATGGAGTTCTGTCCATACTATCATCAAGCATTATAATTTGGACATTTTCTCCAGGCATAGAGCCGATTTTGGCCTTGCAGTCCTCCAGGGCCTCCTGTCCTAAAGTTCCTATGACTGCTGTTGTCCCCCTCCTAGTTGACCGAGTCTATTCCTCTACTGCTTGGGATTCAGTCCTTACAGTTATTGCCTGCTGCAAGAGCCCCCTCGAAGTTAGTAAAATTATTTAAGAACTTATCGTACAGTAGATCTTAGAGAAGAGCTCTTGCAGCAGGCACTGCATTCCCTCCTTCCTTCCCCCTGATTGCTGCTTCTCCATCACAGCTCTTCTGCTTTCCTCAGTTCCTCTGTTTCTGTACATGCTGGGGTCTCCGGTGGGAAAACTGGGGATGGGCTGGGGACTGCTGCTTTCTTACCACAATCAGACGTCGGTGTGCTGACGTCAGGGGCGGTCGCCCGCTGAATACTGCTAGCTAGAAGTTTTCCATGTAGTCCTAACGCCTGGTGGCTCAGTCCTTATAGTTATTGGCTGCTGCAACAGCTCTTCTCGAAGATCTGTTACAGTAAGTTATTACTCAGGTATTAATCTGAACCTGAAATAAATAAAAGTTCTTACGTAACTGTACTTTCTCCCTGGTAGTCTAGTGGTCCCCCTTCCCAGCCCCGATCTGTATATAAATAAAACATTTCCCAATCCCTGGTAGTCTCCATAGCCCTGATCCATATATAAATAAAAAGTTCCTCGATACAAGGTAGTCTAGTGGTCTCCCCCTCCCCAGCCCCGATCTTTATGTTAATAAAGAAGTCCATGAACCCTAGTAGTCAAGTGGCCCCTGTAGGCATTGACCCACCACCTCACTCCCCCCCCTTCAAACCCAACCAGGAGCCGGCAACTGGCACAGCCCATCTCACACCAGCCAGCCACCAACTGAACTGTACAGGAGCACGTACATATTCAGTACACGCCCATTGGTTCAACATGGGGGCACAGTATGGATGGCCGAAAGGGATGGCCTGATGGACGAATGGGGTCCCTAAGCAAGGCCTGAAGGAGTGGCCAGTCGGGGTGGGACATAAAAATAAAGCAAAAAAAAGTCTTGGAACTCCCCTAGGTAACAGTTCTTCTTACCCAGTTGCTACTCAGGCGTGTTTTTTTTTTTCGTTTTGTAATTTATAAATAATCCCCAATATATCTTGGGACTCACCCAGGAAACTGACCATCCTGTGGAAAACTTCTAGCTAGCAGTCTACAGCAAGGACCTGCCCCTGACATCGACCAGTGGTATAAAAGGTGCAGTTCCCCAGCCCTACCCATGTTCTTTTTCCCTCTGTCGACCTGCGCACATCGGCTCCATGGATGTTTCCTGCTCTAGTCGACCACCATTTTCCATGTGTTTGCCAGCGTTTTATTATTTTCTATTCTACAAAAAATAGTGTTTTTTTCCTTTGTATGTCTTCTTCTCTATCTTCTTCCATTGAGGGGCGCCAGTCCAAATGTGCCTGCGGCAAGCAAATTCCATCTAAGGATGGCCATTCGGCCTGCCTCTTCTGTCTAGGCCCAGACCACAACACAGAGGCCTGCCAGCATTGCTTGAAGTTCAACAGCAGAACCAGGATTCACCACCAGAAAGCCCTTAAAAGCTTCTTGCTAGAGAAACAATTAGCTGCCGTGCAGAAGGAGATCCAGGGTACAGGCTGTTCATCTTCCCCTGCCTCAGGGGCTTTGACTTCTTCGGCGCACCGTAAGAAGAAGTCATCCAGGAAGCCCCACCATAAGGACAAGCACAAGGGCAAATCCCAGTCAGATTCCCGTTTCCAGTCCCTGCACAAGTTGGGAACCGGTCCTGAGTCCTTCTCCTGCGGGAGGTCGGATTCGGCCTCCCAAGCAGCCCTCACTCCTTCCGGGCTCCCGGTGGTTAGGCTTCCTGCCCTTATCTTGATATCAGGCGGAGGCTCTTCTGGGTCTGAGGCTTCATCCTCGGCCCTTCAGCTCCTGAAGCTCAGGCCCTCTTCCCAGCCTTCGGGCCCTCAGCCAGGTGACTCGGTTGGTTCTACCTCGGGCAGCGGGTCTTTACCTGTCGTCCAGCTGGCCATGGGGTCCGTCAAGTCAGCCTCTGACTCCAGGGCTGACTCCTCTGACCTATGCCGAGGGCATGCGCTTACCTCCCCCGGGAGAGTGATGCCTCTGCCTTGCTCAAGACTTAGTCCCTTCGATGGGTTTCTCCTAAGCTGTCGCCAGCCACCATGCTGGACTGGCACCAGCACGTGCCCAGCCCCTCGATGCCAGCCTCCCCAGTGTCTGTGCCGGCGACCTCCCAGCCAGTTTTGCCAGACCCTCGTATGTCGTCAGCGAATGATAATGTCACTCCTAAGCCGACGCTGAGGGCCTGTCATCTGACAAGCCATCAGCACCATACTCTGTGAGAGCCAATGCCGGCAACCCCTACTCCACAAGGATTACCGCCATCTCAGGGCCCGACGCCTGGTCCATCTGCCCCTCCGATGCTGGGTGCTCCCCCTGAGCCTAGGATCTCACTATCAGATGACAAAGAGCTTTTCTCGTCCTGGTGGAACACTATTAAGGGCGATCTTCTCCCACAGAAGCTTTCCTCGCCCTCTACTAAGAACCTACAACTTCAGAGGTTCCCCCAAATGGCCTTCTTCTAAACCCAGGAGCCTACCCCACCCCACCAGCCTAGTGAAACGACCCCACAGCCAGATGGCTCAGATAGAGGTAGTTCTGGCCGTAAAGGTAGGAGGCACCATTCCTCCTCCAGGTCTTCAGATAGGCACAGATACTGCTTTAGAGGATGCCGGTCCCGGTGTTCCTCCTTCAGGTCTTCGGAGGAGGAGGAGGATCCCAGCCACAGCTCTTCCTCCTTTTCTAGATCTTCCCTTTTAGGGGGTGCTCCTTCACCTCCAATTACTAAGGACTCCCTCAGGTCCCCGCCTGACATCCATCTTTCATGGACGTTATGCTACATATCAAAGCCAGTGGACATTATGTGACATATCCAAGCCAGATGATCCAGATGGAGTGGGCAGAATGAGAAGAGATCTGGATAAACTAGCAAAATGGTCGGAAGAGTGGCAACTAGGGTTTAATGCAAAGATGTGCAGGATCATGCACATAGGGAAGAGAAACCCTGAAGCCACCTATAGGCTGGGAGAGGAGTTGCTGGCAGTCACAAGGGAAGAAAGAGACTTGGGCATCATCATCACCGATGACCTGAAATCATCCAAGCAGACCACTAAAGCAGTAGGTAAGGCTAGGGGGACGTTGGGGTGTATTAGTAGGGGTATCACAAGTTGTAAGAGGGGGGGTAATAATCCCTCTTTACAAGACACTGGTTAGGCCCCATCTGGAGTACTGCATGCAGTACTGGAGGCCACACCTTCACAAGGACATTAACCAAATTGAGGCAGTCCAGAGAAGGGCAACCATAATGGTGCAGGGACTGCATCAGAAAATATATGAGGACAGATTAACGGAGCTCAATATGTGTACCGTAGAGCAAAGGAGGGAGAGAGGTGATATGATCGAAACATTCAAACACCTTAAGGGCACTAACAAGGTGAAAGAGTCTAACATGTTTCAATATAAGAAAAATGGCAGGACAAGAGGACACAGCATGAGATTAGAGGGAGGCCAATTAAGGGGTAATGTGAGGAAGTTCTTTTTCACAGAAAGGGTGTTGGATGCATGGAACGGCCTACCTCAGAAAGTGATGGATATGAATACAGTGCAGGGCTTCAAACAAGCATGGAATAGGCATAAGGGAGCAATACAGATGAGTATGAATAGATAGGCCATTGACAGAGCAAAGGCAGATGGCACATTCATAAGGTAGAAAAAGAAATGGGCAGACTGGATGGGCCTTGCAGTCTTTATTTGCTGTTAACGTCTATGTTTCTGATATGGGGTGGGACATGGAAGATATGGATCCAGAAAGACGACATCTGGCCAAGTACCTCAGTCAGAAGGATCCTAAGCCCATTGTGGTGCCATCTTTGACTGACACCTTCCAGGATGTCACCAGGATTGCCTGGAAGTACCCTTCCACTTCCTTGGCGGTACCCAAAAAGTCTGATCATCTTTATAGGGCTCCCAGGGATGAACCCTTTTTAGGGGAACAACCCCTTGTAAATTTAATGGTTCTCACGGCTGCCCATGACAGATCTAAATGGCCTAGGCATCTCAGCACCCAACCTCCCAACAGGAAATCAAAGCAACTGGACCAGCTCGGCAAAAAGATATACACCTCTGCCACTTGCAATATTTGCTTCCTAAATTTTTCAACTTATATGGTCCAATATCAGAATGCCCGCTGGGAGTAGGGCATGGGGCTTGCTCAGGCCCTGCTGGATGTTTCCCAGAAGGTCAGAGCTGCTCAACCTTTTATTTTTTTCTATATAGATTTTGTGGCTCCCCGAACCCGGCAGTCTCCAGCCACACTGTTCCCTGACCCTCCCAAGTCACCCACGGGATTACCCCCATGTTAGGGCCGGGGTGAAGGGGCGCTGGTTTTAACCCCATCCCCGGAGCAAAATCCAGACATCGGGGGCCAGCTGGGGTGCTGATGCGGCCATCATGGGGCCTACTGGCTCTGTTCTCCCTTTTTTCTCTTGTCCCCTCTCCCTATCGATGTAATGATGCTGGTGCGTGCCGTCCTTACCCGTACTGCCCTATGGCCACTGCCAGAGGGCAGTTAGTGAGCAGGCTGACAAACCTCCCTCCTCGAGAGAGGAGAGCTGTCCTCCGGACGCTCGATCCTCTCTCGCTCCTGCCAACCCCCAATGGCCCGGGCTTGTTTCTAAACCCAGGTCGCTGGCATGGCGTGAGGTGTAGCAACCAGCGCTTCAACCTCCAGCACCACCGGGCCGAATCTGCTCAACCTTTTAAAGTTGGGATCAGACGTTGGCACCCACATCCTGCGTTCTTCTTATGACTTTCTTGCCGCTAGGGCTGTGGCTACAGGTGTCTGCATAAGAAGACATTCCTGGCTTCGGGTCTCAGGATTATCTCCGGATGTTCAGGCAGTCATTATGGATGCTTCCTTTAAAGGCGCAGTCCTTTTTTGCGAGGAACCCGACAAAATCATAACTCACCTTCAGGATTCAGGCAAGGCTATCCGGTCAGTTCACACCATTTACCAGTCTGACCAGAAGCAATTTAGGTGCCAATCCTACCGACACTCTACCAGACAGCAACCCTGAGGACAGCAGCGAGGAGCATTCAAACAAAAGGCCACCTTTCAGACCCTGGGAGGAGCAGCCCCTAGGGCCAAGTCCTTCCAGGATGCTCTGCCTATCCTGAGCACCTATGCCTGACTCCTTGCCCAACCCCCCTCCCCCAGCTGAATTCCTGGAGGAGGCGGTGGGGGTCGCTTCTCCCTCTATCTAGAGGGATGGAGCAGGATAACGTCAGATCGTTGGGTCCTGCAGTTGATGGAGAAGGGACATACTCTAGAATTTCTAGAACTGCCACCGGACAACCCTCCCCTTCCCTCCCACTATTCCCCATCACATGCCGCCCTCATCCAGAAGGAAATCCAGGTACTTCTACACAAGCGGGCCATAGAACCAGTTCCTGCGGGCCAAAGAGGGAAGGGCTTCTTTTCCCACTTTTTCTTGGTTCCCAAGAAAACGGGATCTGCACCCCTTTCTGGATCTCAGCAACCTGAACAACTACATGGAATACAAACGATTCAGGATGGTTACCCTTCCAGGCCTGATTCCCCTTTTCCATCAAGAGGATTGACTTTGCTCTCTGGACATACAGGATGTGTACCTTCACATCCTGATCTTCCAGCCCCACAGACGGTTTCTGCTGTTCCTTTTCCATGGACACCATTACCAGTTCCGAGCTCTGCCGTTCGGCCTGTCCTCGGCTCCCCGGGTCTTTACAAAGTGCCTCACCGTTGTAGCAGTGACTTTACGGAGGAAAGATCATTGTCTTCCCCTACCTGGACAACTGGCTTCTTACAGTCCCCACCAGGGAACAGCTGTTAAGCACCATCTAAGACACCTTTACTTTGTTCCATGACCTGGGGATCACCCTAAACCTCCCAAAATCCTCCCCTTGGCTGAGCCAACAGCTCCAGTTCATCGGGGCAGTCCTAGACACCATACAGGGCAAAGCCTTTCTGCCTCCAGACAGGGCAGAGCGCCTCCAAGCTCAGGCTCAGATGGTATCCTCGTCCTGCCTGGTTCCAGCCAGGGTTGTCCTCAGGCTTTTAGGATACATGGCGGCAGCCATCGCAACTGTTCTGTTGGCACGGCTGCACATGAGGGTGACCCAATGGACCTTGCGAGTCCAGTGGGACCAGAGCACGGATGACTTGGACCAGCCCGTGAGAGTTTCAGAATGAATACGGTGTGTATTCAACCTAGACAGGGCCTTAGGTTGTGGAAACTGGTTCCTCTGTCTTCAGAGCACAGAACATCAGGTTGTATTGGGTCAGGGGAGGCTTACATTATAGGTATTGAGCCCAACTGCTTGATTTTTCTCTGACTATAATTGTTTTTTGCTGGGTATATTCTCTGGTAGATTGTTGTGCAGGTTGACTTGCTGAAAGGAAGGTCAACACTCACTGGAGTGGTGGGTCAGATTGCAGCTGATTGTTCCAGAGGGAACAGGCTTTGGCCCAAGCCACCCTGCCCCTCACCCCACCCCCCGGTGTCCTTTCCTTTATACCAGGGGTTCTGACATCACTTCTCCAAGTGGGCACAGGAGCATACAACTGTCATATCCTTATCAAGCCAACACACTGCATTGATGGTACGTGCACTCCCACACCAAAAAAAAGGAAAAAAAACAGGACGAAAGACAGATATGTGGGGTGTGGCGCAATGCAGTAGTTGTGGGGCAGCAGTCTTCCGGGAGACATTCTGGAGGCTGCGATGTTGCCCTATTTGCAGTCAACTCTCTGCTCTGAGGGAGGAGGTTGCCTGTCTCCAGGCTGAACTGAACAGGTGTAGGGAAACCTCCCCCACCCAGGGAACACCAGGGCCACCACTGCTGCCTCAGAGGTTGCCAAGAAAGAGGAGCAGTTGGACCGTGGTGGGCTCAGGGAGGGTGAGGGTGGTAGAACAAAGGTGCATCCCTCCAGTTGTATCTCTTCACAATCCTTATGCTGTACATGGCTTGGAGGGACGGGAAGCGAATCCTTACGGGACAGAGCAGAGAGTTAACTGCAAATAGGGCAACATCACAGCCTCCAGAATGTCTCCCGGAAGACTGCTGCCCCACAGCTATTGCATTGCACCACACTCCACATGTCTTTCGGCCCTGTTTTTTTTTTTTCTTTTGTTAGTGTATGAGTGCACGTAGCCTCAATACCATACCTTGAAGAGCCAGACGTTAAGTCAGTCTTCGTTCCCACTATCACTCCCATCTATGCCCCCTCGCATAGTACCTCCCCAGCCCCGATGCCCCTTCCGTCACTTATATATAATCTATTCTCAAGCCCCTCCCATCACCAATGACCATCCGAGCGCTCTCCCTCATTGCCCCCTATAGTAGAACCAGTTCTACCTATCCTGGGACCAAAATCACATACCCAACAACCTATCAAACTAGGACCCAAAGGAAAAAAGCCTTCTCATTCTTGATAAACTGCTTAAAGAAAATTCTATTGCTGCTCCTTCTCTGCTCAGGCAATGTTGAGTTAAACCCAGGTCCCCCATCACAAATTGCATCGCCGTCAGATTTTGCTGAAGCCCCTGGTCTAAAGATGATGTTGGTCAACATTCTAAGCCTGACCAAAAAGTTCGATCAACTTCAGGCATGGGCAGCGCATACAAACCCTGATCTCATCATTATCACCGAGTCATGGCTGAAAAAAACCAATACTGATCCACAAATCTCTCTCCCAGACTATAAACTATTCAGGGCAGATAAGGAAACCGGGGGGGCGGGGTTATCTATGCCAAAACTAAGTACGCAGTTAGTGATACATCGTGCAAAACTAAACCTAGAGAATATGAGATTGTCTCGCTGAAGCTTCACCTTCCTTCCACAGAATGCATTACCATTGTAGGTGGCTACAGGCCACCATTTGGTGGTGTTGAAATCCTTAACGTTTTGAAATCCATAACCACTGATGCCAACGCTGAAACAATAATCCTAGGAGACTTCAATATGGATTGGCTTTCTACGAAATCAAGCTGTCTTAAATCCATTTGTGACGAGCTTGGTCTTGCTCAGCTAGTTACTGAACCCACTAGGAATAATACCTCTAATATTGGCAATAGCCCCCTCCTAGATATTATCTTAACTACTCATTGTCACAAAATGGCACACACAGCAGTCTTCCATAATGATATGAGTGACCACAGTGTTGTTGTGTGCAAAAGGTCCTAATCTAAAAGCCACAAGCAGCCTAAACTTAAAACTAAACGGTCCTTTTGTAAGTTCAGTGTAGCAAATTTTATTTCTGACCTGGGTAAATCCAGATGGCAAGATCTATACCTTGCCAAAACTACAGATGAAGCAGTCTCTGTCCTTAATGATAACCTTACCACCCTGGTAACAAGCATGCGCCCCTTATTAAAGTAAGGGTACGTAAATCCTCTCACCCATGGTTCACCCCAGATCTCAAGGTAGCTCTTATCAATAGAGACAAGCTTTGGTCCAAGGCTAGGCGCCCAGAGTGCCCTGTCGACTGGCAGGCCTTTAGAACGGCTAGGAATGCCTGTATAAAAAAACATTCATGTTGCCAAAGCTAACTTTTACATATCCACCCTGGAACAGGCCAACGGGAACTTCAACAAAATCTGGAGGACACTGAAATCCATCAAAGGCCATCCCGCTGCTCCTTCTATTCCTGCTAAGATTATCACCAAAGGTAGGGTGTTAGAAAACAAATCTCTTATCCTTGAAGAACTCAACTCACATTTTGTCACCGCTGGACTAGCTTTTGACTCCTCTCCTTATGCTAGTCAGTCGAATAGCTGTGCTAGCTCCACCCCCGCTACCAGTACCTCACCCCACCCCTATCAACTGAGAATGTTTAACTACAAGGAGGTTGAAGACTCTCTCCTTAGCCTCTATCAGGAAAGGTGCAGGGAATGACGGACTCGAACCCTTCTTCCTTAGACTAGGTTACACCCACCTCACTGCCCCTAATCTTACATATATTCAACTTATCCATCACTTCTGCCACTGTTCCGGCCTGCTGGAAATTCGCCCACATTCTTCCGCTTTTCAAATCACATGACCCATCCGATTTAAACAACTATAGGCCCATTTCCATCTTGCCTATCCTCTCTAAAGTTTTGGAAAAGCTGATCTATAACCAACTAAAACATTATCTCGAAACATTTTCTATCCTCAACCCAACACAATCTGGCTTCAGGTCTAAACACAGCACTATCTCAGCACTTGCCAAAGCCACTAATGATTGGGTTACTGCTATGGACCCCAGAAATATTACTGGTGCAGTCTTTCTAGACCTCAGTAAAGCGTTTGATGCTACTGACCATCATCTTTTAATTACCTGCCTTACCAAACTGGGAGCCACCCCGTCCACAGCACAGTGGTTCACCAGTTACCTGTCTGGAAGGATTCCAAAAGTCAAAGCTGATGGCCTTCTCTCAGCCCCCCTCCCGATCGCCAGGGGTGTCCCTCAAGGTTCCATTCTAGGACTGATCCTCTTTTCGCTCTATATCAATGATCTTGATTCACATATAATGAATTCCAGCCTGCACTTCTTTGCGGACGACACTGTATTGTATACTGTAGGTACATCTGTGTCGAAAGTTAGTGAAACGTTGCAAGCTGACTTTGCCAGCTCGAAAGCAACCTCATAAAAGCCAAACTTCTCCTAAATGCCAAAAAAACCAGGGCTATGATTTTCTCACGTAACACCTCCCCTGACTCTCTCCCTTCCCTCCCAAAGGATTTTATCCTCACCTCCCTGGGAGAACCACTGGAAGTCATACATAAATTTAAATATCTTGGCATCTGGTTAGATAACAAGCTCTCCTTTCATGAACATATTGAGGAATTATCCAAGAGGCTCAAAGCACGTCTGGGATTCTTTTTAGAACAAGTCTCTCTTCCCGCTTGCGACCCGTACCAGGCTTGTCCAGGCCACATTCCTACCATTACTTGACTATGGAGACTTAATCTATACCTCCTCTGCAATCACTAACCTAAGCAAGCTAGACGTTCTTTACCAACGTGCCCTAAGATTCATTACTAGCTCCCCTTACCGAACCCATTACTGTGATCTCTACACAGCTGTTGATTGGACCTCACTCGCCACCAGATGCTTGCTTCATGCTGGAATCTGGACCCTTAAGATACTCCACCATAAACTACTGAGTTACTTAATGTCTCTTATCCACATCACCCACAGCACATATTCCCTTAGGAAATCGGACTGCATCCTACTAGCTGTCCCTAGGACCCGTGCTACCTTTGGCCGTAGAGCTATTTTGTATGCACTGCCTACTATCGGGAATCTTCTCCAATCCATACTGAAACTAACTAGCCTCATCTCTATTAACTTCTACAAATCTCTAGTAGCTTCTAAAATGAAAGATATTTGCAACTGCCATTAAGCTTATCCCCCTATTCCTTGACAATCACATGTGTGCCGATTGGCCTGTCCTGTCCTTGGCAGGAACAAAACTGCCATAACAGCATATGGCATATATTTGCCAAATGCTAAGACCCCTTCCTACCTACTCTCACTCCCCTCAGTCCCAGTTCTCCTAACTATTTCATACTCCTGTCCACTCTTTCTACCCCCTTCCTCCCTCCTGCCAATCCTCTACTCTTCCCCTCCTTCTTACATAATCTCACTTGTCCTTGCGTTTATATCCCTATTAATTTCCCATACCTGTGCTATGTGTGTATTTAGTCCCTTGTGTTAGCTTGTTCAGAAGAAACAACTTCTTAACTAGACCAAGAGCTGCTAGGTGGCACCTTATCATGAAATGTCTTTTGTAATCAATGTATGCACTTTAATCAGCTACTTGTGCTAATGAATGCCTTATGTAATTTCCTTATGACATTGTATATGTCTCAGGACCTCCTTGTGAATGAGCTTGCTCAATGGAGTTTTACTGCAATAAACTTGTATTTGGTGGAGCATAGTTCCCCTTTGGAGGCACCCGCACTGGAAACCAAGGAGGTTGCTGCGAACCTCCACAAGGAAGGCCCGCAGGAGTGTGGCACGGGACACCACAGGGGAAGGAAGCAGCTCCTTGTGGGGGACTCAGTTATTAGGTGGGTAGAACTGGGGGAATAAGTGGAGCGGGAGATGAGGTGCCTGCCCTGAGCCATGGCTTGGAGGGACGGGAAGCGAATCCTCAGGATTGCAAGAGCATCTGCACAGGAGAGGGAGCTGGACATCATTGTCCACCTAGGGACAGATGACTTAGCTGGACATGGGATCAGAGCAGTGCAGGAGGAGTTTGTGGTGTTGGGGAGGGACCTTAGCCAAGCAGCACACATGGTAACCTTCTCGGAGGTGCTGCCAGTCTATGGCATGGGTGAGGCTAGGGTACTAAGCACCATGCGAGTCAATGAATGGTTGAAAAACTGGTGCAGAGCACAGAGTTTTGGCTTCATTGGGGACTGGGGCTCTACCTGGAGGGATGCACGCCTATACTGGCAAGATGGTCTGCATCTGTCCAGGAGGGGAAGCAGGCTCCTAGGTGATAGGTTTAAATGCTTCATTGGCAAGCTTTTAAACTAGCCAAGGGGGGGGGCACTGGTGAGAAGCAGGGAATTCCCAGCCTCCCCCCAGAAAACAGGATCATCAGCGAGGTAAACACCAAGGTAGAGAGGTCGATAGGGAGCAGGACAGGGATAAATGGAGAAACAGCCAAAGACAGTAAGGGCATGGTTGGGGCTAAAAGAGCTAAGACCATAAAAAAATTGATGGTGATGAGTACCAATGCCCATAGTCTGGGTAAAAAGCTTCCTGATTTAGCGGCCTTGATGGAAGAGGGACACCTGGACATTGTGGCAGTCACAGAAACATGGTACACAGAGAACCATGACTGGGATGTAAACATACCAGGGTATGCAATCTACAGGAGGGACAGGGAGGATAAAAGGGGAGGAGAAGTAGTAGTTCTCTACGTAAGAGAAGGGATCAGAGCAACAGAGTTAAAGAGTAAGCTGGGAAGAGAGGAGGCACTGTGGGTCACCATGGAGACAGGTAGTGGCACCACAATCCGCACGGGGGTTGTATACAGATCCCCATCTTAGGGGGAGGAAATGGACAAAGAAATGTTAGAAGGCATCCTTAGAATGGCAGAAAAAGGGGAGATTCTGTTGATGGGGGACCTGAATATGCCAGATGTTAACTGGAGCACATGTACTGCTACCACATCCAAGAGCAGGGGCATTCTCGATGCCCTGCAGGGGGCATGCCTCAGACAGCTAATGTTGGAACCCACTCAGGAGGGAGCAGTTTTAGACCCGGTACTCTCAAATGGAGATGGTGAGAGGATCACAGACTTAGAAGTGGGTAGCCATCTGGGAACTAGCGACCACCGAACAGTGTGGTTCGTGATAAACGCAACTGTAGAGTCAAGCCATACAATGAAAAAAGTACTGGACTTTAGGAGGGCTGATTTTGGCAAAATGGGTGAGTGCCTAAGGAATGCTCTAGCAAATGGGCAGGAAGGAGGGGAAACAATGGGAGAAAATCAAAACTGCCATCACAGAGGCAACTAGTCTTTGTGTGAAGCAAATAAAACAAAACAAAGTAAAAAAAACACTATGGTTCTCAAAAGAGGTGGCGGAAAGATTAGGGAGAAAAATATAGCATTCAGGAAGTATAAGGAATCACAGAATAAGCAGGACAGAGAACTGTATCAGTTAAAGCAGAAGGAAGCAGGGAATGCAGTCAGAATAGCGAAGGCCCAAACCAAGGAAAAGATAGCTAACTCTGTTAAGAGGGGGGATAAAACCTTTTATAGGTACATCAGGGAGCGAAGGAAGACCAAGGAAGGGATAGTGAGACTTAATAAAGGGGAAGGGAGGTGGGCAGAGGATGACAGTGGAAAAGCAGAGATACTGAACGAGTACATTTGCTCAGCATTCACAAAAGAAGAAGAGGGGGAGGAACCTAAGCCAAGCAATAGAAGCACTCTGGACAGGAGGGTCGGTAATAGTCCATTCACAGAAGAAAGGATTCTGAGAGAACTCCTAAACTCAGGGTGGACAAAGCAGTGGGGCCTGACGGGATTCACTCCAGAATTCTAAAAGAACTGAGAGGAGACTTAGTGATGTCACTGACTACCCTTTTTAACAAATCATGGGAGGCTGGTGTGGTACCTAAGGATTGGATGAGGGCAGGTGTGCTCCCTCTTAACAAAAGTGGGAGCAAGGCAGAGGCAGGGAACTACAGACCTGTTAGTTTAACCTCAGTGGCAGGGAAAATTATGGAATCACTTCTGAAAGAGAGAATTGTTGAGTACCTAGAGGCCAGCGGGGCACAGGACCCGAGGCAGCATGGATTCACAACGGGAAGTTCATGTCAGACAAATCTAATAGATTTCTTTGACTGGGTGGCCAAAGTAGTAGATCAGGGAGGGGCTATAGATATGGCCTACCTGGATTTTAGCAAGGCATTTGAAACAGTCCCACACAAAAGATTAATAAGCAAGTTCGCCACCCTGTTAATAGGTCCCAGGGTGATAGCCTGGGTAACAAATTGGCTGACCAACAGGACGCAGAGGGTAATAGTAAATGGAGTACACTCTGAAGAAAGGGTAGTTACTAGTGTGGTACCACAGGGTTCAGTACTGGGACCGGTCCTCTTTAATGTCTTTATAGGAGACATTGCAGAGGGGCTGATAAACAAGGGACTTGGCAAGGTTGGAGGAATGGTTAAAAATATGGCAGATTAGATTCTATGCAAAATAGTGCAAAGTAATGCACCTGGGAAACAAAACCCAGGAGAAGAGTACACAATTGGGGCGACTAACATCAACAAAAATGGAAAGGACCTCAGGTAGTCATATCACATGACTTTAAGGTAGGCAAACAATGTGAGAAGGCAGTAAGGAGGGCTGGAGGGATACTGGGATGCATAGGGAGAGGCGTCACCAGTAGAAAACAGGAAGTTGTTATCCCTCTGTACAGACAGTTGGTGAGACCCCATTTAGAGTACTGTATGCAGTTCTGGAGACCCCATCTTCATAAGGACAAAGACAGGATGGAGGCAGTCCAGAGGAGAGCAACTAAAATGGTGCAGGGTCTGCAACAGAAGCCATATGAGGAGAGACTGAAAGAGCTTAATATTTATACCCCCGAGGAAAGGAGGGATGGGAGGGACATGATAGAAACATTCACGTACCTCAAGGAAATCAACAAAGTCCAAGACGAGAGCATCTTTGAGAGAAAGAGATGCGCAAGAACAAGGGGGCACAGATTGAAGATAGAGGGGGGACAGTTCAGGGGCAACGTCGGAAAGTATTTGTTCATGGAGAGGGTGATGGATGCATAGAACCACCTTCCTGAGGAGGTCGTGGGGTCAAAAACAGTTGGGGAATTCAAGAATACATGTGACAGGCATAAGACAATTGTAGTGAATGGTAGGAGGAAATAGGCTGTTGGTTAACTAGAATCTGCAGTTTATCCAATACATATGGAATGGGCAGACTAGGTGGGCCAAGTGTTTTTTTATCTGCCGACAAAATCTATGTTTCTATATTTCTTTGACTCTCCCATGCTGGCTAGATTTCCCCAATCTTTCCCTGGGAATGCCCTTCAGAAGGGTGCCTCCTCTCCAGTCTCTGACTATGAATGCTTCCGGCCAAGGCTGGGGAGCCCACCTCGCAGGCCGCCAGACTCTGGGAATGTGGTCTGCCCTGGAGAAGACTCTCCACATCAATGTGTTAGAGATGAGGGCGAGCCTCTATGCCCTGCAGGCTTTCCAGTCATACCTAGTCCCAGGCCACCTGCTAATCCAGATGGACAACATGTTAGTGGTCTTTTACATAAACAAGCAGGGGGGGAACCTCCCTCGTATTCCCTCAGCAGGGAAGCCATGAGGGTATGGTACTGGACCATCGAACACCAAGTGGAACTCTCTGCCGTACATGTTCCAGGTGTCTAGAACACCTTGGCTGACAGCCTAAGCCGGTCTCGGTCCAAGTCTCATGAGTGGGAACTTCTGGAGTCAGTGGCAGAAGGTCTCTTCGAAAGCTGGGGGCATCCCGAGTTGGACCTCTTCACATCCCCATTCAATGCCAAACTGCCCAGTTTATGCTCGCTAGATCCAAAGCCTGGTGTTTTCTGGCAAGACGCGTTGTCCCTTTGCTGGACAGGGAGATTCCTATATGCGTTTCCTCCTTTTCCGCTACTCTAGAGTTCTTCTCATATTGCAGTCAGAGGGAGCGGACATGATCTTTTTAGCTCCCTACTGGCGACAAATTTGGTTCCCTCTGGTCCAACAGCTGGCAGTGAAACCTCCGCTTCCTCTGCCCATGAGCTTGCATTTGCTCTCCCAGGAAAGAGGAACTCTAGTCCATCCGGACCTCAAGTCGCTGCACCTGTATGCATGGCTCCTGCAGACTTAGCCGTCACCCGGTTCGGAGTTTCTCCTAAAGTAGTGGATGTCCTAGTAGCCACCAGAAAGCCCTCCACTAGGGCCACCTGTGCTATGAATTAGAAGCGGTTTTGCACCTGGGCCTCTGTCGCCACCTGGATCCCTTTACCTGTCCGATAAACGCTGTTCTCGAGTATCGCCTTCCTCTGTCGGATTCGGGGCTGAGCTACTCCTCTATCAAGGTGCATCTGTCCACTGTTTGTTTCTGCATATCATGCACTGGTACAAGGCAAGGCTCTAGCCCAACTGGATTTACCCTGCACCTTTTAACGAGGTATTCTACGCTTGAAACCTCCCATTCAGGACCCTATCTCCCCATGGGATCTTCTGTTTGTTTTAGAAAAACTTACTTTGCCTCCCTTTGAGATGGCCACGGACTGCGAGTTGCACTTTCTGTCGTGGAAAGTGTTGTTTTTAGTTGCTATCACTTCTGCTCGGAGGATTTCATGAGCTTCAGGCTTTGATGTGTAAAGCACCTTATTTAATTTTCCACAAGGACAGGGTGTCTTTGCGGACTAACCCTAAGTTTTTGCCAAAGGTGGTATCTGAATTTACCCTGAATCAGGACATCCATCTTTCAGTTTATTATTCAGTGCATTCAAATTGAGGGGAGGCTGAGCGAATAACAGCAACGCTAAGGCTACAAAGTGAAGGATTTACCCAACTTTGGTCCCCATGGTATCAACATGGGTGAAGAAGGAAATATGTCTCGCACAAAGTAGGTGTTTAGACAGTATTAGAAAGAATTAGGTCTCAGAAATGGGAAAATAGCTATTGAGATGGTGGAAAAAGGATGCAACCTAGTGCCCGCCTTTAAGTCTAAGTCTAAGTTTAAGTTTAAGTTGAAATTTAAGTTTAAGTTTGATTCCAATTGGTTTCCCTAAATGGAAAAAGATTTCGACCCCAGCTAGATCATCCAGGTCGAAACCTAGAAGCTATAGTAAAAGGGAAAGAATCCTAGAAGTTGTTAGCTGAACAGTTATGTTTAGAAGGACAAAACTCAGTCGATTATATAAATAGATGAAAGGTTGAAAGATAAGTTCTTAATTTACGAAATGAACCCCATTACTAAGCAATGTAATTAATGAGAACCTAAAAATAAGAGGTTAAGTATGAACTGTATATAAGAAACAAAACAGATAAACATAAATAACATAAAAGATAAAATGGGGGAGAACAAGATCTGTAACACAATGTATGTGGAAAAACAATGTACACAATTATATATTGATTAATGTGATGTCCTAAATAACTAACAATAAAACCAAGTTTAAAAAAAAAAAAATCGAGGGGAGGCTCTGCTTCATACTCTGGATGTTCATCGGGTTCTTCGTTATTATTTGACTCGCACCTGGGATATCAGGAAATCTGATCAGTTATTTGTTTTGTTTGCCCCAAAGACTCAAGGTGGACTCTGTCTCTAAGCAGACTGTGTCTAAGTGGTTGGCTCAGTGCATTGTTCACTGTTATCAAAAGTAGGACAAGCCTTTACCAGGATCGGTTAAAGGCCATTCTACCAGGGGAGTCGCTGCCTCCTTTGTCTTCTTGCACAACGTGTCAGCGGCAGATATCTGTGCAGCTGCCACCTCGAGTTTCATCCACACTTTCATTAGCACTACAGTTTGGTCATTGCTTCCAGGCACAGGACGGGCATCGGCCTTGCTGTCCTCCAGGGTCTACTCTCGTATGGACTCCAGTTATTTATTTCCTCAACCCGTCTGTAAAGGGTTTGTCCTTGTACTGTTTGGGACTCAGTCCTTATGGTGTTACCTGCTGCAAGAGCTCCCACTCAAAGTGAGATAGTATAGTTACATAAGAACTTACAGTAGATCTTTGAGAGGAGCTCTTGCAGTAGGGTGCTACATTCCATCCCTCTTTCTCACTGGTATCTGCTTCTCCATTCTCAGCTACCTTCTTTTCCTCAGTTTGAGGAACCACCTCGGCTCTCTGATTTTTATCTGTGCCGAGGTCTCTGGCAGGAGAACTGGGGTAGGGCTGGAGGACCGCCTGTTTTATACCATCGGCCAACATTGGGGGTGGGCCAACATCAGGGGGCGGTCCCCTGCTATATACTGCTATCTAGATGTTTTCTGTGGGGTCCTGGCACCCGCTGGCTTGTTTATATGGTGTTACCTGCTGCAAGAGCTCCTCTCGAAGATGTACTGTTACGGTAAGTTCTTCCGTAACTGCACTTTCCCACCCAATTGCTACTCGGAACACTTTTTTAATAAAACAGTCGTCCCTCTGCCTTGAACTCACCCAGGTAAACAGAGCTTTCCACCCAGTTTCTTTTTTCAAAGAAAATCCCTCAGAACATCTCTCTCTCTTTTTAAAATAATTAAAAAAAAAATAAATAAATAATCCCCCTTGTCTTCGGACTAACCCAGGTAACAGACCTTCCCACCAAGTTGCTACTGAGAACACTTGTTTTCTCTTATGTTCTTTTTGTATATAAATATAGAATAATACATGAGTGGGTGTGGGTAACCAGAATTTTACGCACAATTGAGGTATGGGATGCTACAAGTTTATAAAAACATCCCACACCAAGGGTGTGTGTGTGTAAAATTCTGGTTTTTACAGACACGCAACCATATATTATTTTATGTAATTAATGATCATTTTTTTCACCTTTCAGCACGGTTCAGTTAGTGCAGCACTTCACACACTGCCTGTCTCTCTCTTTTGTTTTTTTCTTTTCTTTTGTGTTAATTTTTGGTTTTTAAATTACAGTGGGAACGGCATTTCTGAAAGTTGCGGTCTTTCGGCATAGCTGTAAGACGCGTTCGAAGGGTATGAGCAGCAGTATCAACCAGATTGATTTTTTTCATTTTCAAGGCAGGATCAAGTAGATAGATATTTAAAAATATTTAAAATCTTACTTGCTTTAACAGTGTGAGGCAAAGCTTGGTAACAGAGCTGCCATGTTGGGCAAGATGTTTAGCCCGCCCATAGAGAAACTATGCGCCAATTAGCTTTCTGTGGCAGCGCTTGATTGACAGGTGCTGATTACAACCTCCTGGTTGTAACCGAAAATATCAACCAGGAGGTTGTAACTGGAGATAAAAGTGCCGTTATCCATATGTAAAAAATGATCACCATTAATTAAAAAAGAATAATCCCCCTTTTCTTGGGACTCACCCAGGTGACAGACCTTCCCACCCTGCAGTCAGAAACTCTTTTTTTTTTTTTCCCCTCTTTTTTATTTTTAAAATACCCCCCTCTCCCAATCTTGAAACTCACCCAGGTTACAGACCTTCATCCACCTGTTTCACTCAAGTTCTTTTTTTTTCTGAATAACAAATAAAACTTTTCTTGGGACTCACCCAGCTAGATTGTTTCTCCCAGACTATTCACACACCTTTTTGGCACACTACACACCCAGGGACCAGCTTTTCTTTGACTTGGCACACAATCAGGACACACAAAACAGGGCACAGACCTTTTGCCCCTTTCAGTTTGGTTCCCCACACGGTTTCTGCTAACGTTTATATTTTTCTTTCTTTTTTATTCTTTTTCTACTAAGTCAGCTTTTCTTGGGATATAACCAGTTTACGGACCTTCCCACCCCTTAGTACCCCCCTCGAACAGAGGTTTTCTGGCAGACAACTTTTTGTCAACCTGAGTTGGGCAAATTCACTCACCAGACCTTTTCAGCTTCGTATTTTGTGTTTTCATTTATTCGGCTGCTGACTGCTTGGTCACATTATGTCTTTGCCTACTCCATTCTTCCTTTTTCTGTACAGTTCAACGGCCCCACCAACTGACCACACCTTAACTTGGTCGCAACTTCCCTCAGACTGTTTCCTGCTGCCAATACTGCAAGACTGTTTTGTATTTAAAATTTCTTTTTTTTGGTAAAGTTTTTCAGCCTGGACCAAATTTCCGAACGTAAGGGTGATCCCATCTCGCTGCAGCCGATTCATCCTTGTTCCTGTTTCTCTGCTAGGCTCAGTCTTGTTGTTGATTCCTTTGCTCTTTTTCCCTCAAACTCTTCTCACCAAATGGTGGCTGCTCCTCAAGATGCCACAACATCTCTCAATCCCTCCATGTGAAGTCTTGCAAGAGAAGTAGAGAGGCAAGAGGAGTGTACAGTAGACCACCAGGGACCGTCTATGGCAACTCCAAAGGGACATATACAAAAAAAAAAATACAAAACTCGGTGGCAAAGTGCCATAAAAGGCCCTCAGTGGCACTTTGCCACTGCGCTATAAAGGTGTGCGATACATGCAGGATTGTCCCACAGGGAGTCCAGAATTTGCAGGCTGGGGGGGAGGCAAAAAATAGCGTGATTTACGCTGTCCCACCCTGAATTTTAAGCCCTGAAAAGTAATCAGTTACTAGTTACTGTGAAATAATTGTAATCAGTTAGTTATTTATTACTTTTTGTATAAAGTAACTAGTAACAGAGGCTGGCCTGCTGGCAGAGTGGTAGTGTTGCCTCCTGTGACGTCAACAACCTGGGTTCGATAACAAGCCTGGCAAGTTGGGGGGCCAGCCATGGGGAGGAAGATCGTGTGTCCTATGGACTGCTTTCTTCCACTGGGGGGTTGAAGTCTCCAGTGTTTGTGTGACCCTTGCAGCAGCTAGGGGTTCAACAGCTGAGACTGTCTATATTGGGAGGCAGGTCAGACGCGGAATTTCTGCCCCAACATCATTTCACAACCCGCCTCCAAGGGAGAAAAACAGAAAAGGAGGAGGTTCCACCACCAGACGATTCACGCCCCACCCTCACGCAGTGGACCTCTCTGCCGACTGGCTGTGACTCCCAGTCTACCTTCAGTCTCAGTCTCGGGATGGTGGGACCTCCAGCGGCCCCACTGGGGTAAGCCAGAGTGTTAGGAGTCAGATAACTTAGGTGTCTGGCGTGCTGAGCGTGTAGTTGGACAGATGGGGGCCGACGGATGAGGAGAGGTAAAGCATAGTAAATAAATAGCAAAAACAAAAGTAACTAGTAATTGTCATGCCTATTACTTTTCCTATTACTTTATAGTACTTTGGATCAATTGGTTCTGTGCATGTAGTAAATATACAACACCTACTGCTCATGCTCAGGAAACCTCCTAGTAATCTTAGAAATAAAATACAATCGAAAGGCAATGTTATGTCAAAAGTAGTCAGTGGCCACTCCAGGAATTTGGACAGCTGGAAGTGACACAGCCATGGTCCAGAAATCCTGATGTGGGTCTTAGAGAACCCCTCCTCAGGCAGCAGCCCCAGCCTTTGACCCTAGATGAATCATGTTTCTTTCAAAATATATTTGTCTTTTTCCCTTTTTCCTCCACCACCCTTAAGATTTTCCAAATCACCCATTCTCCAGGTAGCTCGGTACTAGTCTAAGAACTCTCAGTCCCCCCCCTTTTTTTTTTTAAATAAAAGTTGCATACATACACATAGAGTCACTCCTGTGACTAAAAACTATATACATTTCTTCTGACCCAAGTCCCTGACCCTCTGCCTGCCAATGCACACACAGTTCATTTAACTTGTACCAGTAGAACACCCCCTGCGCCCCCCCCAACTCAAAATGACCTGACAGAATGATACGTGGTCTTCTCCTAGTTTATTCTTTATTCCTGTCCAGCTCCTCAGAGGAGAAAACAAAACGCCGATGAAATTGAGCCAGTCCATAATAGTGCAGCACTGCAAAGGAAAGGGCAAAGACACCGCATTATTGTGCTGCATCTGGCACTGACTGATCTGGTGCTGCCACTAGTAGGTTGCAAAACATCGAGCTTTTTTTTTGTATAATATCTTTATTTGTTTTTACTAAATAAAACAAACATACATACATTTAGCACTCTAAAAAATCGAACAATAGTAAGCAACCATGTCACTTCATTATAAGTTAATATACACCATTCACTTACTTAATTACATATTTAAAAAGTGCAACCACTTAATCATATTCTCAAAATTCTTTCCCTTTCACAAATTCCCTAGGTCATTCTGTCACTTTTCCCTTACTTTTATTCCCCTTCAAACACATCCGTCTACTTATTTATCTTTTTTTCCTTCTCCCTTCCGTGGGTCATCCTATTCAGGTCTCCACTCCCTCAGCTTGTAATTCCTTCCCACAATACCCATCCCTCCTCCACCAACAGTGAGGCCCAGCTGCTGGTGAAACTTTCCTTTCGCCCCCATATTATGTAAGTCAGTCTTTCCAGCCCCAGAGTCTGCAGCACCATCTTCCACCAAGCATGCGCAGTCGGGGTGACTTGTGAAACCCAGGTATTCTAAATCCCATGGTGGGCCAAAACATACAGGACTCTAATCCACCTAGGAAGCATTGCCCACTCCTCCCCCTCTTCTCCAGCTTCCACTCCAAAGAGACAGCTCAGTGGGTCCAATGGTAGCTCTCTACCCGCAATCCTTCCTACCTTGGAGACCACCTCTCTCTAATATTTCTGCAGAACCAGGCAGCTCCAGAAGCAGTGCATGTACGTACCCCTCTCCCTCCCACATCTTCCACACTGAGGCGACACTTCAGGGTGCGCCTTATGCAGAGTCACCGGTGGGTGATACACCCTGTGGATAAATTTAAAGTACGCCTCTTTATATTTGTTGCAGGCCATAATCCCAGAATGCATAGGAAATAACATTCCCCAATTCTCATCCGTGATGCACCTGCCTAAGTCCCTTTCCCATAGTCTTTTTGTTTTCACCGTCCTGTCAGGGAGTATACGTTTCCCTCTTTTCACCGCCCACCCTATAAACCCTTTCCCCTGATCCTGAGCCATATAGATCAGTGTCTCCACCGGGTCCATCTCATATAGCCCCCATCTTCTTTTCCTAGACTTCCCATAAATGCCCTTATTTGCAGGTACCGAAACCTATCTCGTCCACCACCCCCTACTACCTCTTGAATTACTTGCAGGGAACAAAGTCGTCCTTGCACCAGTAAATGCCCCAGGCTTTTTATTCCCTTCCGCTCCCATTCCTGGAAGCCCTTATCCTCTAACCCTGGCAAGAAATAGGGATTATCTGCCACAGGCAGAAGCAGTGTCTCCTTACCTTGCGTCCAGCCTCTTCTCCTTAACACCCTCCACGCTGATAGTACCTGCACCACTAGGGGATTAACTTCTTTTCCATTCCTATATGCCCTCAACCCTCTGCTGTGAAGATATGCCGCTATATTACACTGAGCCATCTCTTGTTCCAACTCGACCCAACTGGCTACCTTGGGCCTATGCACCCAGTCCGCCACATACCTTTGCTGTATAGCCAAGAAATAATTTTTCAGATCTGGAAAGTTGAGCCCTCCCCTCTCTCTCTCTGCCTTTAACCTCCCCAGACTTATCCTCGGGCGCTTCCCTCTCTAAATAAAGGAGGAGAAGGCCCCCTCCGGCTCATTAATATCCTCTTTACTCAGCCCCTTGGGTAACATTTGCAATAGATACAAGATCCTAGGTAGCACATTCATTTTAATTATATTGACTCTGCCCAGCCACGACAAGGGCAGCTGCATCCAGCGTCTTAGGTCTGCCTCAATAGTTTTAATTAATTAAGAATAATTCAACCCATACAAAGACCCCAGAGATCTTCCCACTTATATCCCTAAATACATCAGGCCCGTCCCTGCCATCTTTAGTCCCCATTGTTTCACTTCATTTCCAGAGCCCTTAGACCACATTACCTCTGATTTCTCTAAATTGATCTTGTAGCCCGAGAAGGCACCAAACTCCTCCACCAATGACAAGAGAGGTGGTACCGAGCTTCTTTGGTTTGTTAGAAACAGCAGCATATCGTCTACATACAGTGCCAATTTGTGCTGCACTTTACCTCGCCCCACCCCCTGTATCCTCTCGTTATCCCTGATGGCCACAGCCAGAGGCTCAATCGCCAGGGCGAACAACAGTGGGGAGAGCGGGAATCCCTGCCTTGTGCCCCTCCCCAGGTCGAATCTCTCTGACCTATTGCCATTCACTAACACCTGCGCTCGGGGCCTCTTATACATCGCCTTCACCCACCTTAGGAATGCTTCACCCAGACCAAACTGCCCCATCACTTCGAACAGGTATTCCCACTCCACCCTGTCAAACGCTTTTTCAGCATCCATTGATAGTATCCCTATATCTTCCTTTCCCCTGTTCGCTCTCCAGATCATGTTAAGCAACCGCCTCATATTGTGATATGACTGTCTCCCCTTTATGAACCTGGTTTGGTGTGGGTGAACCAACCCTGGGAGCATCTCCTCCAGTCTGCTGGCCAGCACTTTAGCCAATACTTTACAATCACAATTCAACCGTGAAATCGGCCTGTATGATGCACAAGACTCCAGATCCCTCCCTTCTTTTGGTATGAGGCATATAGCAGCATCATAGCATGTATCAGGCAAATGAACCTCCCCCGACTCCCCCTTTTGCTGGAATACTTCACTCAGTACCCTCGCAGTTCTGTCCCCCATTAGTTTGTAAAATTCCACTGGGTAACCATCCGGTCCACTTGCCTTTCCCCTCTGTAACTTCTGGATAGCCTTCATCACCTCTTCCACAGTTATTTGCTGTCCCAGCTTTTCCCTCTGTTCCTGTGTGGCTTCCGGTATTTTGATTTTCCCCAGAAACTCTAGCATCTGTGCCCTCATCCCTGTCCCTTCCGCTTGATACAGTTGTTAAAAGAAAGAGCAAAAAGTCTGCTGCATCCCTTTATCCTCCCTCTGTAGGGTTCCTTGCTTATCTTTCACCCCCAGGATTCTACCCATCCTTCTACCTCCCTTCATGAGATTGACCAGCATGGGCCCTGGTTTGTTTCCCCTTTCGAATATATGTATCTTGTTAAAAAAACAAGTCCTTCCTGCCTCTCTCCTCAAGTGGGCATTCAGGGCCTCTCTCCCCAACTTCAGGGATCGTACAACCTCTCCCTGTTCCCCCCGAGCTACCCTCAGCTCAAGCTCCTTCAATTTACTTTTGAAGTCTTTTCTCTTTTCCTGCCTTTTCCTCTTTATTCGAGACATATATTCAATAATTGCTCCCCTCATAAAAGCCTTGCCCGTATCCCAAAGCATATCCCTAGGGACCTCCTCTGTATCATTCTTTTCCATAAAAAGATCCCAACTCTCCTCCAAGTGCTTCTTAAAATCCTCATTCTGGGTCATATATATGGGGAATTTCCAAGGGGGGGGGATACCTTTTTTCCCTGCCTTGTATTTTCATCACCACCATCGTGTGATCCGACACATGTATAGGGCTGTGACAGGTCTTCCACATCCGGGAGTACCATTCCCGAGTAGCATAAATGTAGTCCAGCCGTGTCCACGTCTTATGGTGGTTCTAGTAGAAGGTATACTCTCTCGCTCCTGGAATTGCCATACGCCAAGCGTCCACTAGAACTAGATCCGCCATACCATCTTGCCATTGTTGCATACAGCCCAATTCCCTTCCCTTCCCTTCGGAATGGTCCATTTTCGGATCCATGGTCCAATTCAGATCCCCTCCCATTATTAACCCTGGGAACTGTTCCCGGACCAATAAATCCAGCAAAGAGCAATAGAACTGTTGGTCATAGACCGGCGGGGCATACACTGATCCCAGAGTAATCTGTTCGCCTTCAAGTAGGCCAGATATATAAATGTACATGCCCTCCTTATTGTCCTTAACCACCCTCTTCACCTCCAATGGGAGGGTCTTATGCAGCAGGATGGCTATGCCTCATTTGCGCACTGAAGCAGATGCCGCATACCACTTTCCCACCCACCCTCGAGCCAATTTAACATGCTCTGTCTCCGTCAAGTGCATTTCCTGTAACAGTGCTACTTGAGTCCCCACTCTTTTAAGTGCCGTTAACAACATAGTCCTCTCTACTGGATTTATTACACCCCGAACATTCCAGCTGACCACATTAAAGCTGTTCTTAACCACCATTGGGATTCAGGAACCCTTTCCCTTTCATCGTGACCTTTTTAACTGAGAGTATTCCACATACATAGTGTTGTTGGTTGCACTTTTGTTCAACAAAAACAACAATGTCAGAACAAACAGTAACAGCAATTTCAACATAAAACTTTGTACCCCCCTCCCTCTGTCTCTCATCCTCTCCCAGCCCTCCCCCCAAACCAGTCGATTTCCTCTCCACCACCCCTCACCCCTCCATTTATTTTCTACCCTCTCTCTCTCCTGTCCCAGGTCTCACTCCAGCACCTCATCCCAACACTCTGCTCCTTTTGTCTACCATGTCTAGCAACTCTTCCCCCAGCCATTAAACCTCCCTCCGGTGCTTATCTCATCCCCTCCCATCCACCCTTGTCTTTCTTGCAGTCCCTTAGACACTAATAGCCTTCCCGACTTAAGGGTCAGCCTCATCCCCCTATACTGACAAAGATGCTCCCACGCCCTCCCTCCACAGCCAGTTTCATCTGTTCTCCCTCGTTCCGCTATCTAATATTTTTATTCGTTCCCCGCAACAGGAAGGAAAAAAATCCCACCCAGCTAGAACATCCTAGTATGTCAGACCATGCACCTACGAAAGTGCGCAGCACACCAGACCGACAACCACAACGGCATAGGGCAAAGAGAAACCATCCCATTCCTCGCCAGGCAAAATGCCTGGCTGCATCAATGAGGCGCATGGCGCCCCTCCACCCCACACCGCCACAGCCACCAACCCAGCCCGCCACACCCCACCATATCCAAAAAACACACGGCTGCCTTCCCTCTTCCTGCTGCGGTTAATAGTTAAACATCAGCAATTTACTCAGTGCATTACAGGTTTATTTTTGCTGCCTTACATCCTCACTCCCTCTCTGCATTCCCTTCTTGTTAACATGTATAGTGCTCCAAGCCCACTTCCCAGTCGACATGAGTCCCCCTCCAGTCCCTCTCCTCCCCACACCAGCTTCCCCCCTTGCAGCCTGAGAAA
The DNA here is from genome assembly GCA_016271365.2 of Neoceratodus forsteri. NCBI lineage: Eukaryota > Metazoa > Chordata > Ceratodontiformes > Ceratodontidae > Neoceratodus > Neoceratodus forsteri. The sequence goes on along the minus strand of CM057456.1, from coordinate 1,578,641,574 downwards.
CGGATTCTTCAAAGCAGACTCCCAGGGCTACCAGCTAAGGCCAGCAGGGAGACCAGACCACGTTCAAAAAAAATCCATGCACTAAGCCCTGCTCCCCACCCGCCCTCCTACCTTCACCCATACATGTTTGTAGCCTGTCTTCTACTTCGGTCATCCTTCTTCTTGCTCTCAAGTGCTCCTTCACATGGCAGTTGTCCCCTCGTGCACGTTACCATTTCGAGGCCATCTTCCGATCTAGTCCAATTTCAGCAAGGAGAACCTGTTAGCTGACAAGTCCTGTAAATCGCACCGTCACCAAACGAGCACTCGGAATGCAAGCGTCCATCTCTCTCCAGCACAGCTCTTAAAGCTAGTTCAAGTAACACAACTCCAGCAGGGAAAGAGGAAAAAAAAAATTGGAATGCAAACCCAGCCTGTCCTCCTTTTGTATGAACAGTCAATTAAAGCCTAATTTCATTCTGTCTGAGTTCACCGCAGTTTCTGCTGTAGGGCTTTAATGAATTCCTCAGCCTTCTCGATCTCCCGAAACGAGTACATAGCTCCCTCGTGCTTTATTTTTAGGGTGGCGGGATACACCAAAAAATTTTCCACCTTACTTTCTCTCAGCTGCTGCATTATACCGTTGAACATCTTCCTCCTCTTGAGCAAGCAAGCCGGGTAGTCTTGGGACATGTAGAGACGATACCCCTCATTTTCCACAGTACCCTTCTCACGGAATGCCTTTAACACTAATTCCCTGTCCTGGAAATGGTGAAACCGGAAAATTATTTGCCTCGGCGGCTGATCCTTTGGTGGTTTGGGCATCACGGCCCTGTGAACTCTTTCCAGCTTATACTTCCCCTTCGCAGGTTTGAGGCCCAGTAAGTCCGGTAGCACCCTTGCACAAAAATTGAGCACACTCTTCCCCCTCCATGCCCTCCGGCAGGCCCCTTAACCGCAAATTTAAGCACCGATGATAGTTCTCTTGGTAATCAAATGCTTCCTTCAGTTCGGCCAATTCTTTCTGGAGTGCCGCTACCTGCCCAGAGGTCGCCAGCAGTTCGTCCTCCACATGCGATATTCTCTCTTCCATCTCTGTGATTCTCACCGCTTGTTCTGTTTGCTGCTCCTGTATCTCCTGGAGCTTTACATCCAATTTCCCCTCCAGCTTAATTAGTCTCAGCTCCAAAGCTGCAATAACCTGCCCCATAACCTCTCTGCCCAGCGCGGCAACTTCAGCCGCTGACAGCGAGACCAGGCTGCTGCTCTCTCCCCCTTTTCTTGTGCTTTTGGAGGCATTTCTTTAACTTTTCAAGGGACCTGGGGTGAGATAATCGTCCATCCTGTCTTCCGATATTATAATTCGCTGAAATCCGCGGACTTAGGTGCTTTTCCCTATTTTAAAACTTTAATTTTAGGCTGTTAAGAGGGAGCAACATGGGAACACGCATCTGTTCAGTTAGCTGGTCATTAGCGCCCCCTCCCACATCGAGCTTTTTAAACCAAAAAAAAAAAAAAAAACACCAATACTGGCTGTGTTGCTGTTCCCTAGCTGCAGTCCTTTACTAGTCATGTCATACAGATCCGACCCACTTGCTCTCTTTGCCGTTTCATGGGTCCAATCAACCCAGCCAGCTGAGATGCTTCTGTGATATTTCATTAGCAGCAGTGACATGCAAGGCACATCCCTGTATAAAGTGGATTGTGGAACTTTGTTACTCTGACCCTAGTGTTGTGCTGGCAAACTTTTAAGAACCACTCTCCCCAAAGCCCTTGTGCCTCACTCCCCTGGCCCCACCTTCCATATGCCCCCCTCTTACCATCACCACACTAAGGCCTCCTCAACACTCCTCCTGCACCACTGCCATTCCTGCATCATTGCTGGAATTTTGGTAGGGGGCAAGGCTTATGCAGTCCGTCAAGCTGTCATGTTTCCCACTTGAATTGGTACTCCTTCCAGACCATGCCAAAACCACCAGTGTGCAGCAGCTGTTGACACATCGTTAATCAGTTCAAATTTTGCTCAAAACATAGCCCCAGAGTCTGGGACATCTGGTGCTGACTGGTGAGGCGGGGTCAGGCGTCCCTTGGACACCTCCTGCCTCGGTGATGGAGGTCACCTTTTTCTGTAGCACAACTGCCCCCTGGTGACCCGGGGGTATCAAGTGAGAAGAAATAAGTGGTCCCTCTGGGGTTAGCTCATGTCAGCATGTACCCAGTCACCTGGCAAGTAATATGAGAGTCACTTGCCCAGAGGAGGCCACCGGGGTACCAAAGGTAGAGGCTGACTATTCTTCCTATGGCCCTGATAGGTGAATTGTCAGGTTACCTCTCAGGACCACATCCTGGGGTGGGATAAGGGAGGGCCTAGCTGGGGACAAAATACCCCCAGCAGCACTGGGCAGATGAAGCCCCGCCCCCCATGCCACAGCAGGGTCACTTCAACTGCTCCCATGCTTTGCTGGCTCCCCCTCACAGGCCCCGACCATCAAGTGAGGTATCTTCCTCCTGGCTTGGGGAACCAGGGAGTCCCACCCATGGGGGATAAGCTGTAGATTATGGTTGGGGTATCTGAGGAGGTCGTCGAGTAAAGTCTGGTGGTGGGCTGCACCACCGAAGGATTTCTGTGGTGGGTATAAGGACTTGGGTAGGTGGAAGGAGGTCCCGGTAGCTGGCTCGGTGAAAACGGGGGGACAAAAATAGAAAGTAAAAAAAAAAAAGCCCCAGAACCAGTGCCTTCCCAGCATGCCTGACTGTCCACATCTCACAAGCTGCATGCATTCCCAGTCCCCCCCCCCCACCACCATATATACACTGGCTGAGACAGTGATGTTCAGTTCAAATCTGTCACTCCCCAGTACCAAAAATAAGTGTTACAGTTATGTTTTGAATTCAGTAGTCCATAAACCCCAAGAAAACAAAAAGGCAAAACTAAAAAGTATAGCTGTTAGTGCCCTCCCATGTCAAACTGCATCAAACATGGCCAGCTGTCTGCAAGTTTGAACATTTTCCATAGACCTTTTTTTTTTTTGTTAAAGAAGAATAGAGACCTCACCTGACTGTCTGATTTGCCCCTTACTTTTCACTCCTCCTCCCTGGGTGGCCTACCTATCTATATATCTGTAAACAAGAAAAAAAACCACCTTGTCGTCATCTTCCAGTCCTCTCCTCCTGAGGCATGTCTTATAGAACAACAGCAGCTGGACCCCAGGATGAAACTGAATGCAGACATGAGTGCAAACTATATTTTTGTAGGGACTGGACTGAGGCAGTAAGCAACTGAACTACCCTACCCCCTCAGGGGTAAATTCCCTGCCTACAGGAATGAAATTAACGTCCCTAAAGCTTCGTAAAGCAGTTGATGAAATTTTAATTAATCAAACTGACATGGTGTAAACAGAAAATTCGTGAGTTTCAGCACACAGATTTGAGGATGATGCCCTCATAGTTATTTTCAGTGGAATAGATTCCATAACCTCATTCACTTTTTCTTATACTTCTCCCTTACAATGCCGTAACTTTTAATGCTTTGAATCCTGGTACCAGCCACTGTCTGAACAAGTCTCAGCCCAAAGGGTGCACTACATGGGACAGGGTATAGGTATCCATAGTTTCTAAGGACCTATACCACAAGGCTTGAACTATTCATCCCTTCCTGGTGGCTAGCGATGGCCCCAGGGTCAAGTAACATCTACCTGGTTAGTCCCCTCACACTACTCTTCTTTCCATACATCCAGCTCTAAGGCTGGACTCCTGTTGGCACCAACAGGCACCCTGTTGTTCTTTCTTCTTTCTCCATTAAGGTCCTCTTCCTCCCTGCTGAGGTCCCTGTTGTAGGGCAGATAACCATGGGGCACCTCCACCCCTGGCTGAAACCTAAGCCTCTAAAGGCCATTAGGACATGCCCCTTGAGGGGGCACTTTCCTCTGACACTCCTCTCAGTCGCCTTTCTCCAACTGCTGTCAAGGATGAGTGATGGGGCTGGGGGAGCCTGTTCCCTTTTTTGGCTTTAGCGCTTTTGCACAAGACTGTTGTCAGAGATGCACGTGGAGTCCAGTGCTAATGTTGAATGCAGAGCACTTTATGGAAACATACATTCCTGTGAACACTTTTGGTGTTTAAGATTTTTATTATTATCTCAAAAGGGCGCATACACATAGACAGTGTTATATCAAAATTCTGGACCGTACCGCAACATTTGGTAGGAACAGAAAGCTGGATTAACATAAAGAAACGGTACAGCAGGGTTTAGTAAGTACGTTTGTATATAGTACAGTATACAAAACATAAGTTAATAACTTGACAAAGGGATTATCAGGGTCAGACTAGGTCCCCTCACCCGCAAGGGGAGGGGGAGCTCGGAGTTGCTAACTTGTGTTTCAAACTTGTCATTAGCATATGGGGCCTCAACCGACCCCAGGGTAGCAAGCTAGAGTGCCTCCTACAATCAGGCATGTAATACTATCAACTAATATACAAAAAGGCAATCCTTTACTGAAGTATGGGTCTACCCATAATAGAACCAATACCGGGGTAGGATACAACATCTTTAAAGAGAGAGGGAGAAAACAATACCTGAAAACCATAAAGTGTTATGAAGTGACCCTGGGCTGGGCATCATGACAGTACTTTGACGTTAGATAGGGCTGCCAGCGTTTCTCAAACTGAGCAGATGAGCCTCCAGCAAAGCTAGAGATCCTTTCAAATGAAGCCCCTTGGGCTAGTGCCAGGAGAAGCTTATGGAAGGTAGGAATCTCTGAAGTCCTCCATCTCATCAGAATAAGTCTTTTGGCTGCAGCCCTCACTACTGTGACCCATTGGGCCCCTGGACTGTGTTTTGGCGTGTTAGGGCGAGCACACCCCAGGAGGAGGAGAGAAGGATCAGGGACAATTTTGGGAAATATCTGTTGACACATTTCCTGAATTGGTGCCCAAAAGTGTTGGAGATTGGGGCAATCCCAGAGTACATGGAACAGATGTGCCCCTTGAGTACCACACCTCCAACAGGTGTCGGTCGAGATGAGACCCAACTTCTTGAGTTTGGCTGGATCCCGGTACCATCTGTGAAGGGTCTTATTCATAATGAGGCGTGTACGTCTATCACGGCATACCTGATGGATTCTTGCCCACTCATGTTCCCACTGTTGTTCTGAAATAGGAGTCTGGAGGTCCTTCTCCCACTGAGTTCTAGCCTTTTGGGTAGGATCGGCGGAGGCATCCCTGAGGGCAGTATAAATCCCACTCACTCTATTCTTAATGCATTTCCCCCATGTGCTTATAGGGTGAGGGCATTGTTGTACCCCTTTAGTTCTAGGAGAATTGAGTAAATGGGTTATAGCGTCTCTAATCTGAAGATATCTCCAAAAAGTGGGTGGTGGGAAGAAGGTATCTGGTTTTTAATGCCTCAAAAGTGTCTATTGTGCTAGAGTCTTGGAGCAGTAAGTCTTGTATCAGGGAAATACATTGTGCCTCCCAGAGTCTCCAGTGGACTGTTCTATTCCCTACTTTCAGGGCTTGACTATTCCAAAGTGGCATATATTTCAGGGTGCCGGGTCATGACCCAAGTGGAATAGAACTTTCCTCCAATATTTAATTGATAGCTGGATGGGGGATGGGGAGCAGGAGGTAGATTTTTCCTGCCATGCAGGGCCACCGCAGGAGATGGGGTGAGAACTAATGAGGCTTCCAGCAGGAGCCAGGTGGGGGAGGCCTGTCCAATTTTGGAGAACCATCTGGTAGTCTGAGCTGAGATAAAGGCCATATGATATCTTTGTTACCATGGAAGTCTCCAACCTCCCCTGCTCCAATGCTGATGGAGTTTAAATTTGCTAAATCGGGGTAGGGATCCCTCCCACAGGAAGTTGCCCATCAGGGCCTCCAGTTTTTGGAACCATTTCTGTGGGATAGGCACAGGTAGGTGAGCCAACAAATATAGTATTTTAGGAGCCGCCGTCATCTTGATTGAGTCTATTTTGCCCGCTAGTGAAAGCTTCAGGGCCTTCCATTTCTCCATATCCTGTCTGAGAGACTCTATTAGAGTAGAGAAATTGACTGAGAGCATTTTTGGCAAATTTGGATGCAGGGTAATACCGAGATATTTTATGCCATTAGGAGACCATTTTAGCCCTAGGGCTATAAAGTCTTTCCCATATGGTACAGAGTTCAATGGAAGGACCTCGGTTTTGGACTGGTTTAGCTTGAGACCTGACATCTTAGTAAAATTGGCCAAGATATTGAAGATATTTTGGATCACTTGTGGGGTGTACTCAGTAGTGATGAGGAGATCATTTGCATATGTGAATGTTTAAAAGTTGGCGCCACTCACCTGTATACCCGAAATGGAATGAGATTCCCTGAGCGCAATGGCCAGGGCTCAATAGCTAGAATAAACATAAAGGGGGAAGGGACAACCTTGTCTCGTGCTCTTCTGTAATTGAAATGGTGGAGACAAAGCGCCGTTCGTCAGGACCCTGGCCATGGGGAAAGCATATAGTAATTTTATCCAAGAAAGGAAACCTGGCCCCACACCCATTGTGGAAAGGGTATGAAACAAGAAGGACCATTCGACCGAATCAAAAGCCTTTTCAAAATCTATGGCTAGGGCTACGGAAGGCTTTTTGGGACATTTTAGTGTGCTGCATTAACGAGACCAATGTTCTATGATAATCTGACCCTAGACAGCCTTTGACAAATCCTGCTTGGGAAGGATGAACCAGGCCTTGTAGGAGAGGTTCAAGCCTGCCTGCAAGAACTTTGGCCAAACATTTGGCATCGACGTTAATAAGGGAGATGGGGCAATAACTGCCAGGGGAAAGTAGGTCCTTCCCCTTCTTGGGGAGTACTGTAATAGTTGCTTCCCTCATGGATGGAGGTAAACGCCCTGTATGCAGAGAGTGTCAAAACGCCCGGACCAGATACGGGGCCAGGTTAACTCCACAAACTGTATAGAAGTCTATGGGCAGACCATCTATCCCCGGGGCTTTGTGAGGGTTCATAGATTTAATTGCCCTATCCACTTCCTCCACAGTTATCGGGGCTTCTAATGATTTGGTGTCAGTTGCAGGGAGTCTTGGGATGAGTAATGAGTCTAAGAATCCTTGAATTTGAAGCGGGTCGGGGGGGGGGGCTGAGAAGATGCATATAACTGTTCATAGAACTGAATCATGATGTTCACCCCTCTGTTAGAGTGACAGTGGACCTCATTCCTGTCCGCTAGAGCATGTATCGTCTTCGATACTTGTTGATGCTTTAGGCGATATGCCAGGAGTTTGCTGGCCTTCTTGCCTTCTTTCCAATATGCATGGCACATCCGCCTGAGATTCAACTCAGCTTGGCGGGTTAAATGTACATTAAGGGAAATTCTTTTTTTTTTTAAATGTATTATTTTCCTCCCAAGCTGCCTGCCACCCGGTACTTTCGGCCCGGTCATAGACTCTGGACTTCAAACTCCTCAAAATCGACATGAGCTCTCCGGTGCCCCCATAGCTTCCCCCCCCGCGGGCTGCAGCACCCACATGCTGCAGTCTTTGGGATAGGTTGGAGGGCTGGCCTGAGGAGCTGATTGAAGCCGTGACGGGCTTCATTGAAGGCGGCTGGCAGCTGTCCATTTTTCCATTTTTCTGGGGGAGGCGGGGTCATGCAATGACGTCCGGCGTCCGCCCTGCCTCCTGTACGTGCTAGTGCTGGTGGCTTGTGACTCCTGGCCTCCGCACTCCCTAGGAGAAGGAGACAGTCCCTGGGACGCTTTATCCTTCTCCCCGGGTAGGCCTCCAGCCACTCCTGGTCCGCTCAACCCGGTCACGCCGCGGCCGCATGTGGAAATCCAACCACCCGCCGACGGGCTGGCTTTAAGGGAAATTCTTGTACTGGCCAATTGTGCTAATAGAGATGGAGGTGGAGCCTGAGACTTAATAGATTTATATTGGGACTCCAAGATATAGTATTGTTTCTCTAAGGCCCTCTGGTCTGCATCTTGGCGACGCCTCCTGGCAGATGCGAAAGCAGTTATTCTGCCTCGGATCGTCACCTTAAAAGCCTCCCAGAGGGTCGAATCAGACACCTCGCCATTGTCATTATTACTCCAGTACTCCATAACTTCGGGACCTAACCACTTTTGGAATTCCACATCTTCCAGCAAGAGGGAATCCATACTCCATGAGGGGTCTGAGGAGGATCCTGCCCTCGTCTAATCAGTAGCTCCAGAGGGGCATGATCTGAAACATAAATCGGGTGCATAGAGGAGGTGACGACCTTTTTGTGTAACCTTGAGGAAATAAGCCAGAGGTCTATTCTGCTGGATGATCCATAGGTCTGAGAAAGGCATGAATAGTCATGCACCCCTGGGTGCAAAGTTCTCCAGGTATCCAACAGCCCATGTTTGTTTATTAACCTCTGAAGTACTTTCTTAGCCTGCCTATGGGGTTCGGGAGCTTTATTACTCCTATCGATAGAATGATCGAGTACCAGGTTGAAATTCCCACCTAACAGGACTGGAACCCTATTTTTGTTGAAATCAGTAAGGGCCTGATTGACCGTGTGAAAGAACTGAGGACAGTCCTGGTTGGGGGCATAAATATTAACCAAAACCAAGGGGCCCTCCGGGGTCTCCATTTCTGCTATAATCCATCTCCCATCTTTGTCATGGACATGCCCCTTCTGTTTCCACCCCAAATTGTTATGGAGTAGTGTGGATACTCCCTGTTTATGGGAAGCAGCCACACTATGAAACTCTTCAGCCACCCAGCCTTGTTGGAGCTTCCTAGCTTCACCAGATGAGAGTTGTGTCTCCTGTAAGAAAACTACCATAGGCCTTAACTTTTTCAGATGGAGCAAAACTTTTTTCCATTTAACTGGCGAATTGAGCCCTCTGACGTTCCAAGAAATAAGCCTAGTCTCCATCCGGCCTGTGGTAGATCATGGCTGAGAGAATGTGACAGGAAACACCAGGAAATAGTTCCGTATCCAACAAGGTTGCCATGCTCTCTCCCTCTCACAGTATTCAAGGGTCGAATCACAGCCCCAGAGATCAGATTGCCAGAACAACTAGCGTAATACAGTAATTCAAACCTTCTATCATAAAACTTTTGTGCCTGAAACTTAAGTACTAAGAATAACAGACATTAATTGACATCCCCATCCCCCCACCCCTCCCTTTCCCTATGCACAATCCCATATCTGATCAGCATCTGCTGCTTGTATCGGCTGACAGGCAGCCCAGATACGAGTGGAGGTCGCTGGGAGATGGGTGGTTCCTTAAGCGCGACATGAGAGATAGGACAAACCAAGGTCCAGGAGTCTCTCTTCACACTATCCCCAACCCAGACAGAAGAGGCCTTTCTGCACACACGGACTAATGGGCTGCCACCCATCCAGCTAGTTATGTTGTTAAGCTAGGGGGGGCTGCCCCTTGATCCCCAGCTATTATTCCAGAAAGTGGTTTAAATAGGGAACCTCGGTGGTGCCAGCATGGGAGATCTCAGCACTTCCACCCTCGCCTGAGTGGCCCAACTACAGAGCAAGTGCGTAGAGGTGAGGGCTGATCTTGTTAAGAAGGGGGTGGGGATGAAACAGGGATCATATCAACAATTGGCAGACCCCCAAAGTCCCCTAAAGCTCACCTGTGGGCTCAGTTGAACATTAAACATAACACTCCCCCAATACGGGACCCCAACTTCCGGGTTGGGGAAGAAGATAAGCAGCCCAGAGCATGTAATACAGCATAGCATACATGGCTCACAGGACAAAGAGAAAAAAAAACCCTCGACTGTTAAACCGCTAGTAGGGGATCCAGGGCTAGCTTAATACCAAAAAAAGAAAATACCACATTCATAGTCAGCCCACCGATTCGGCGGTAGAAGATTGGACCGCTGAGGAGCTCGTAGGTGGCGGCTTAGCAGGCAGGCTGTCAGTGAATATAGATGCCTCAAGGGAAATGATTTCTGTGTCTTCTGCCCATGAGAGGCTTCTCACTGCTTGGGATTTACTGTCCTTAGGATGCGATCACCTGGGAGACGGAGAAGTTTCTTGCGAAGTGCTGTTAGAAGGTAAATCCATCAGAGCCCTATATTGGTTATTGCTCATGTCGGGTATGTGTGAAGTTTGTGAGGCAATTAAGTCAGGGCTTTCACTGTGGCTCCTAGAGTGAAGCCGAGGGGTTTTGTCAATGTGCGCCTCCTCTATCCATGCCCTTCTTCTGTTCTTTTTTTTAACTGCCTGGGATTTGTGAGGGGCTGTGCGGTCTGGAGTCTGGGGTTGCTGGGCTGGCTGAGAAGTGAGCGCAGGGGTTTGGGTGATGGTATCTTGCGATGAAGTCTCCACTGGGGAAGGCCTCGCTGATAAGGCCCCAGGACTTCGGGATTCACATAGTCTGCCCCAGTTCAACTTAGGGGCCTGCGCTGCAAGGAAATTTTCAGCGGCTGACGGGTTGTCAAATAGCCGTGGAGAGCCATTGAAAATGATTCGGAGGGAAGCAGGGTATCTGAGGGAGAAATCTAGCTCCAGTTTGGCGCAGGCTCTGCGTGCTGCTGTAAAGGCCCTGCGGCGTGCTGTCACCTCCTGTGAATAAGCTGCGAAGATCTGGATTTTTTGCCCTCTCCAGATGAGCTGTTTTTTATGCGGGCCAGCCTTTAAATACTTTCCCGGTCTTGGAACCAGAGGAATCGGGCAAGGATAATGCGAGGGCGACCGGATGTAGGGCGAGGAGTCAGGGTTGTATGGGCTCTATCAGTCTCTAGTGGAACGTCGCAGCGCCAGTCCAGTAAACAGGGGAGCTCTTTCTGTAAAAATATAATGGCATCGTTCTCCTCGCAGCCCTACGGGAACCCCACGAACCTGAGGTTATTTCGGCAGCTGTGATTCTCCAAGTCTTCCACTCTAGCCCATAGCAGATAAATCAGTCTCTGTCTTGTTCTTGTAATTTTGCCCCGGCCTTGTGCCAGCCATCCACAGCTTGTACGAGTCTTTGCTCAGAAATACAGGCTCTTTAGGAGAGGTCTGCTATATCTGCTGTGTTCTTTTTAGTAGCCAAGTCCATGTTTTCCATGCAGTGAAGGATTTCGGCAAACATCTGCCGAATTTCTGATAGATTGCCCTCCGACTGCGTTGATATTGAAGCTGAATCCATCTCGGGGATGAACTGGGCCGCATGACGGAGCAAAGAGCGTCGGTTACAACTTTGGTATTTCCAGTCGGCTGAGGATCGGTTGAAGGACCACTGGACAGGCGAGTATTATATTTGCATTTATTTTGTTAGTTGCTCCGTATTGCAAAAAAAGATTGGGATTTAGTAAGGATTTTGGGTGGGGTTTTACAGAGCTCAGGCATCCATTTGGTTTAGCTGTTGGCCACCCCCCCCCCCACCGTGAACACTTTTGTCTGTGGTGAGCGATGTGTCGGCTGCCATGAAAAATAAAAAATAGAAAAGGAAGGATTTCTCCTAGTATTATTTGGTGAACAGGCTATCTGATAGCAATATTGCATCATTTTATGTCTGGAATGAGTTTACCAGCTTACATTTGAAATGAGTCTGTTGCCCTGAGTGTGCCCTGAATCCCTCTTGTTTGGATCAGTATTTTAGTGATGTTTGCAGGTTTAACCAGCCTGTGGGGTGCATCAACCCCTGCATGCGGAACCTTGTCCAAACTGTTGATAATAATAGATACAAAGGGGTGTTAGGTGCTCAGAGATGCCTGGTCTGGAATAGCTGCTTGGTGTTTTAGGGGTCAGGACAGACGGGATGTGTCTTTGGGCTTTTTTCTGTCCTTAGCATTCTGTCTTTCTGTGTTTCCTACCTTTTCTCCTCTATGGAGTGTATCTTTTTTTTTTTTTTATATCACAGATGGCACTGGGGTGCCATCTGTGATGTTGACATTTTGCCCACAGAATGTAGTGAAAAATTTGGCAAAAGGAATTCTGCCCATAGAATGACGTTAGCAGTTTGACAAAACACATTTTAACCCTAGAAGGAACTTGGCAGTTTTTGGGGGGGTTTTTTTGTTTGCATATTCGTTTTACCCCTGCCTGTCAACCCGGCTGCCCACTCCTTCAGGCGGCCCAGCCTCACCCTCTGTTGTTCTCCCGATCTGCCATCCGGTGCCCCGTCACTCGACTGTCCCGATGTATCCCTTCATCGGGGGGGGGGCCCTGCCCATGGGGAGGCATCCAGGAGGGGAGATATAGGCACTTTTGGCACCCGCATTCTCGGTCGGGTGGCTTTGGGCAACTCGGGGAGCTTCTCAGCTAGAAGAGGTGGCCGTAATCCGGCTGGCATGGGTGGTGATTTTCCTGATTTCTGTTTCCCCCGGCCCATCAGAAGCATGCCGCGGCATCCTCGTACTTGCACATGCGGTGTGTGGTCACCCATGCTGCAAAGTGCAAGGCCGAAATCTGCCATGAACCCCTCCCTCCCCGGGAGCAGAGCGTCCCAGGGATGCTCTTGAGCCCTCCCTGCCGGCCTCCGCTCCTGATGTCCCGGGTTCGGGGTGAACCCAGGTCGCCAGCGTGCCAGGAGATCCCCCAACGCCCAGTGCCACGTAGCTGGCTGGTACTTAGCAGTCTGACAAAAAAAACATTTGTACACAGAGTAAAGTAAGCAGTCTGTCAAAATGTTATTTTTTCCGCAGAATTAAGTTAGCAGTTTGGTAAAAGACATTTAGTCCACAGAATAAAGTTAGCAGTTTGACAAAACACATTCTAGGATTGTGGATATGTTATTCTTCCACACTTATTGCAATGTCCCTTTACCTTTTAAGGATCGCTGGAAGTCTTCAAGTGTCTCCTCCCACCCACCCAGGTGGTATAATTCTCGGCTCTGCCCCATGATGCCAGATCTTCCTTTCTGCTGGAAGATTCAGGTTGCCTCCTTCCTGCTCCCGCAGTTTGTAGCCCCTGGCTTCCAAACCTTCAGTTATTCTGAAAATGTGTGTAGTTCACATTAGCAATCACGACTGCTCATCTTCAATTATGGAAGACAAGTCTTCCCCCAAATTTAGCCGGTGTTAGATCGTCCAGAAAATGTTGCCTGATCCCCACACACAGCGTGTGTCTGTAGGTGTCGTGCATGCACCTCAAAGTCCGATTTTGTCTTGCATTTCACGCAAACGCCCCTCGATGACCGCCTCACATGCCTGAAGTTGGGGAGGCCGGAAAAGGAACCCTCCAGTGAAATCAAAGGAGGCTCGGTGGGCGGTTTTCGCGGCTGCAGGATCCACCGAACAATTGGAACACATGCAAGCCTTCAAGGAGGAAGCGGCTCGTGCCATGGAATCTTCCTCGCGGAGCTTCTTCGTTCTGCTCAACCTGGGCTCCATCTTCTCAGGTTCCTTCCGAAAGTTGTGCCAGTCTCTCCCAACTAAGGGAGCAGGCCCCATGGGCACGCACTCCTCTCGGTCCCGTAAGTGGGAAAAGGACCCAGGATCGTCTTCATCTCAGCGAAGACATTCTTGGTATCAGGAGAGAACTTGGTCCCAGGAAACGGCAGTCCCAGCTTTGGTCGAAATTGCCTCTTCGGCTCTGGCTTCTCGGCTTTGCTGTCTGGCCAGTTGACCGAAGTGTCGATCGATGAGGATGAAATAATCATTGACCCAATTGACCCATTGTTGCCGACTCCGGTCAACAATTCTCTCAATTGGACTCTGGTCCTTTCTTTCCCCGACGATGAGACCCAGCCTTCTGAGAATGTCGAGAAAGTGGTCTCCAACCCTGGGAAATCACCAGTCCCGCCGGTATCTCCCATGCAACCGAACTGGCCTGTCCGATCTCAATCGAGGTCTAGGACCCCCACGATTGACAGGCCAAGGAAGAGCCACAAGTGCTCAAAAAAGAGGAGCCACCATCGGTCTTCTTCAGATGAGGAGAGGCTCCGGCTGAAAACTCCGGTGCTACTAGGACCTCATGTGGCAATAGCCAATTTTGTCTGGGCACAAGCCGACCCTGGCTTCTACCCCAGCCATTACTTGGCTTTTGCCTTCCAGGCCGAAGCAGACTCCCCCGCCCGCGGAGCCGGCAAAACCTGTGGTTCAGCCTAAACCGGTCTCTCCACCAATCATGGTGGAACCACTGCCAAAGCAGCCTGTGGGAGGGGCTCCTTCTAAGGAAGATAGACCAGACACCGGGCTTCCCTGGTGTCTCTGGGTCACTGTCACCCCGGATTGCTCTCGGCAGGTCAAAGGTGACCTGGGCGGTCGACCGTTGTATCTGGATTCCTCAGATTCGGATGAGACCGGCCTACATTCTCATCCCAGGGATGATGAATTAGCTGGTGGACCGTTGTATCCGAATTCCTCAGATTCGGATGAGACCGGCCTACATTCTCATCCCGGGGATGACGAATCAGCTGGTGGGATAGAGACTGAGGAAGGTCCTCCGTCCTTTCAGGGCATTCTTCACCTCATCTCTGAGTCTACAGGGATGCCCCTTGAACCTATCCAGAAAAAGGTGGAGTACCTCTCACGGACATCCTTAAGAGGGGGGATACCCCAACAGAGGCCTTTCCTGTGGCCGAGGCCATAGTTGGCCCGGCCTTGGAACTTTGGCAGTGCCCTGCCTCCTATACAGCTCCGTCTGCCCGCATGTATGCGGTGCCCATGGGGTCCCTTGCAGGGTTCACAGAGTATCCTTCAGCTGAGAGCCTGGTGACTGCCTCTGTGTTCAGGCATACTGGCAGTTCTGCAGACCGACCTCCCAAAAAAAGAATCCAAACTCTTGGATCATTCGACCCGAAAGGTCTGTGCAGCCTCATCTTTAGCCCTTCATCAGGCAAGTTCAGCCATCATCATGACACACTTCTCCCATGCCCTCTTGGGGTTTTTGGATGAAGTCCTCCCACACCTCCCTGCGGACATGCAGACCACGGTCAAGCAGGTCCGGGATCAGGGCCGGGCTGTTGCCAAATAGCAGCTTCAGACAGCCCTGGATATTGGGGATTCTTGTGCCCGCTCGATGGCAGCAGCAGTTGCCTCTCGTCGCAGGGCTTGGCTGAGACTCTCCTCTTTCCTGGCAGATACTCAGCACAAACTAGCTGATGTGCCTTTCCTGGGCACTGACCATTTCGGCCCAAGTGTGGCTGGTCACCTTCAGCGTATTGAGCAGTCCAATGCCACCTTGGATGCTACTTCTGCTAAAGGTTCTTCGAGCAAGAAACAGCAGAAGAAGAAGAAGAAGCCTTTTTGGCACTCTTCCTCTGTGGCCCAGCAACTCTCCTTTCAAGGAGGGCAGCAGCAGCAGCAGCAGGCTCAAGCTTGGCATCCCCGGCCCAAGCCCGGGCCCTCCCAGGCCCATAAAGGAGGCCAAGGTTCGGGTCCTGGATCATCCTCCTCCAAGCCTGCTCAGTGACGGGACAGGGGCTGCCACCCCTCTCCCATTACGCCAGCTCTGGTTCCTCCCGTGTGGGGGTCGACTCCGCCACTTTCTTTCCGCCTGGTCTGTTATCACCATGGATAGGTGGGTTTTGGAAGTGGTCGGTCAGGGACTGCCTCTGGAATTTGAGTAGCACCCTCCAAGCCAAGCCAGTGTCCCTCGGGAGGAAAGAGTGTATGTCCATACTCAGCCAGCTCTGCAAGACAACATTGCTCGGCTCCTCCTCAAGGATGCAGCAGCTCCAGTGGTGGATTCTCCAGCAGACCCAGGCTTTGTCTCCAGATACTTCCTGTTGCCCAAACAGACGGGGGGGGGGGGGGCTGGCGCCCCATTCTAGATCTGCACGACCTGAATCAGTATCTCAGGTCACGCACTTTTCGGATGGTCACTCTGTCCCAGATCATACCATCCTTGGAGTGAAATATATGGTTCTGTTCACTGGAGCTGCAGGACGCGTTCTGTCACATCCCAATCCGTCCATCTCATTGGTGGTTCCTCTGCTTCAGAGCCAAAGGGACTCAATACGAGTTCCGAGCCATGTTGTTTGGCCTGTCATCGGCCTTCACCAAATGCATCGCAGTGGTGGCAGCCCATCTCAGTTGTCGGGGGAGGGTCAGAATTTACCCCTGCCTGGATGATTGGCTCTTAGCAGGTCCCACCCAGCAGGAGGTGGAGAGCAGGGACTGGCCCTCCAGACCTGCTCCCAACTCGGCCTCTTGATCAACAAGTCCAAGTCGGAACTTGTGCCTTCTCAGGTCATGTGCTTCATTGGGGCAGAGCTCGACTCTCGTCAAGCCAGAGCTCGGCTCCCAGCGGATAGGGCAGAGGTTCTCTCCTCCTTTGTCCAATCATTTCTGGTTGGGCAATTGCGCCCTGCCTGGGACTTTCTGCATGTTCTGGGTTACATGGCGGCGTGCACCTCTGTCGTCCGTTGGCACATGCTCCCCCTTCAATGGGAGCTGGCCGCCCAGTGGACTCAGCACCACCGTCATTTCAACCAGCTGATCACTGTAACCCAGAAGATGTGGGATGCTCTTCAGTAGTGGACCACCCCAGACCGGTTGCAGGAAGGGATCCGTTTGTCTGCCCAGAGCCGATGGCTGTCCTCACGACCGATGCCTCTCTCATGGGCTGGGGAGCCCACATGGGGACAAAAGGGCCCATGGGTTCTGGACCCCTGAGGAGTCCCGATACCACATCAACCTGTTGCAGCTCAGAGCAGTCAGACTGGCACTGTCAACTTTCGCTCCTCAGCTCCGGAGTCAAGTGGTTCAAGTCCAGACAGACAATACCACAACCATGTTCCAAGGGGGCTGAGAAGGCAGAAGTACTTAATGAGTACTTCTGTTCAGTGTTCACAAGGGAGAGGGATGGGCCCATTCCTGCAGGGAAAGGGGACGCAGGCATGGGGGTGAGATGACCACAGATGGGGTATCACGGTGGAAAGGGTGCTGGAGGGCTTTAGGTCCCTGATGGTAGACAAGGCACCTGGGCTAGATGGGGTACATCCCAGGGTGCTGAGGGAGCTGGCAGAGGTCCTGGCACAGCCACTGGCGGATCTGTTCAACACCTCATTAAACACGGGATGTGTGCCCAGAGATTGGAGGAAGGCACATGTGGTACCTCTCCACAAAAGTGGGCCCAAAGATGAACCAGGGAACTACAAACTGGTGAGCCTCACTGCAATTGTGGGGAAACTGATGGAATCTATCCTCAAAGAAAGACTGGTGCAGTTTCTTGTGGATAATGATCTGCAAGACAACAGACAGCATGGGTTTGTCGCTGGCAGATCCTGTCAGACAAACTTGGTTGATTTTTTTTTTGACTGAGTCACAAGGGCGCTGGACGAGGGCCATGCGGTAGATGTAGTCTACCTGGATTTCAGCAAGGCCTTCAATTCAGTGCCACATGGAACGTTGTCCTGCGAGTTAAGGAGTCTTGGTATAGGGTGGAAGCTAGCCCGATGGGTAGAAAACTGGCTGAGGGACAGGCAGCAGATGGTTGTTGTGGGGGGAGAAGCATCGGTGCCCAGGGCAGTGACAAGTGGTGTCCCACAGGGATCAGTACTGGGACCAGTCCTGTTTAACATTTTCATCACAGATATAGCAGTTGGGATCAAGAATAAGATCAGCCTCTTCGCCGATGACACCAAGATCTGTGCTGAGGTGGATGGGGAGGAGGGTGGCAAATTACTGCAGGAGGACTTGGCAAGAATCGAGGAGCGGTCACATACCTGGCAGCTTGGGTTCAACACCAAGAAGTGCAAGGTGATGCATTTCGGAGCCAAAAACCCAGGATGCAGCTACTGGATGGATAGTATCAATCTGTCCACAACAGACGAGGAGAAGGGTCTGGTGGTGCTGGGGACCGGGGAATTAAACCACTTGGCCCAGTGTAGGAAGGCAGCGGCTAAGGCTAACAGGATGCTAGGGTGCATAGCAAGGGGGATTACATCCAGATGTAGTGAAGTCATATTGCCCCAGTACAGGTCCCTGGTGAGGCAGCACTTGGAGTACTGCAGGCAGTTCTGGCACCCATACTTGAAAAGGGATATCAGACTACTGGAGGCAGTGCAGCGAAGAGCAAC
The DNA here is from genome assembly GCA_016271365.2 of Neoceratodus forsteri. Lineage (NCBI taxonomy): Eukaryota > Metazoa > Chordata > Ceratodontiformes > Ceratodontidae > Neoceratodus > Neoceratodus forsteri. The sequence goes on along the minus strand of CM057456.1, from coordinate 1,578,623,654 downwards.
AAAGATGATCCAAGGGTTGGGGGATAGAACTTACGAGGAAAGACTAAAAGAGCTCAGCATGTATACCCTGGAGGACAGAAGAGAGAGGGGCGACATGATCGAGACCTTCAAGTACCTGAAGGGAATGAACAAAGTAGGCTTTCAGGGTGGGTTCACGCTCCAGAATGGAAGAGATACCAGAGGGCACTCCCTGAAGTTAAAGGGGGGCAGATTCAGGAGGGAAAGGAGGAGGCACTACTTCACTGAAAGACTGGCAACAGGGTGGAATGCACTGCCTGAGGAACTCGTATCAGTGCAGACTGTGGGGTGCTTCAAGAGTGGGTGGGACAAGTTCAAGGGGAAAGTACATACCGGGTGGGCAGTCTAATGGACTGAAGTGCTGCAGACTAGATAGACCATATGGCCTGTATCTGCTGGCTGTTTTGTATGTTCGTATGTACTACCTCAGCAAACAGGGTGGCATGCACTTTGTCTGCTTTGCAGGGAGGTGCTCCACATCTGGACCCTCGTCAGCCATCTGGAGGTGGATCTCCTAGCCATTCATGTGGCAGGAGCCTCAAACCATCTGGCAGATGATCTCAGCTGCTTAGTCGAGACATCCCACAAGTGGTCTCTCCATCCAGAGGTAGCTTACAGCCTGTTCTCCCACTGGGGCAAACCGATGGTGGACCTGTTTGCCTCCAGGGAAATCACCAAGCTGAGGATGTTTCATGCCCACCCCCCTCAGCAGGGCTTGCTGCAGGGGGATGCCTTCCCAAGGCCATGGACCCCAGGCCTCTTCTACACCTTCCCTCCATTTCCCTTGATCCACAAGGTGCTCCTCAAGGTGAGGAGAGACAAGGCGAATGTGATTCTGGTAGCCCCAGACTGGCCCCGCCAGTTCTGATATCTAGATCTCCTCAGCCTCAGCTGCAGGGCCCCCAGAGCGGCTTCCAGCATGCTCGGACCTGATCTCCCTCAATCAGGGGAAGGTATGCCATCCGGACCTTCAATCCCTGTACCTCACAGCCTGGTACCTGAGCGACTAGAGTTCCAGGCTTTGGGTTTTTCCAAGGATGTCCTCACTGTGGTGGAGGCATCCAGAAAGGAATTGACCAGGAAATGTTATGCCTTCAAATGGAAAAGGTTTTCCATTTGGTGTCAGGGCAAGGGCCTGGGCCCTCTGTCCTGTCCAGTGGCTAACATTCTCGATTACCTTTGGTCTCTGTCCAAAGGGGTCTTTTGGTCATCGAACCTTAGGGTGCACCTGGCAGCCATCTCTGCTTACCGGGCATGGGCCGGCCAGCCAACATTGGCGTAGGAGACAGTGGTCGGGTGTTTTTTCAAAGGCCTGGATCGCATATCCCCTCCGGTGCATGAACCTCCACCTCCGTGGGATCTACTGCTGGTACTGGCAAAGCTCATGGGCAAGCCATTCGAACCAGTGCACAAGTGTGCATTGTCACACTTGTCATGGAAGACGGCCTTCCTGGTGGCTATCACGTCTGCCATAAGGACAGGGGAGTTCCTGGCACTTTCAGTGCACTCCCTTTATCTGGTCTTCCACAGGAACAAGGTTGTCCTATGCCCCCACCCGAAATTTCTTCTGAAGGTGGTGTCAGAGTTTCACCTTAACCAGGTGTTAACTCTGCCTGTATACTACCCTAATTATACCTCGGAGGCCGAATACAGACTCCATACCCTGGACCTGAGACAAGCCCTCTCCTATTACAAGGAGAGGACGGCGGAAATTCAGGGAGAGGTTCGCCAGCTGTGTGTCACGTATGCTGAAGCCACTTCTGGCAGACCTGCAACAAAACGGACTATTGCAAGGTAGATTACATCTTGCATAAGTCTGTGTTATGAGTTGGTGGGCATGGAGCCTCCCAAAGGGATAAGACCTCATTCTACCTGCCATACCGCTGCATCGGTGGCTGCTTCCAGGGACATCCCTATCCAGGAAATCTGTCGGGCTGTTACCTGGAAGTCAGCAAACACCTTCATTACCCATTACCACATCGACCTTGAGTCATGCCAGGATGCTGGTTTTGGGGCCTCAGTTCTCCAATCTATTTCCCAAGTGAGTATCAGTGGGCGGCGCTTGCCTTCCTCCTCCCAGAGAACTGCTGGAGTCTGCCCATAAGTGTGGATGAACAACATATCCACGATCCTAGGAAAACAGGTTACTCACCTGTAACAGTAGTTCTAGGAATGGTATATGTTGTTCATCCACACGACCCACTCGATTTCCGCGCTGATCGCAAACCTGGCCTCCAGCAGGCTAAGATCTAGCGCCATGGAGCGGAGTCGAGGGTTATACCACCTGGGTGGTGGGTGGAGGAGCCAGCTTAAAGATTTCGCGATACTTAAAGGGAGAGGGACATGCCAATAAGTGTGGATGAACAACATATACCACTCCTAGAACTACTGTTACAGGTGAGTAACCTGTTTTTGTAGCCAAATAATAAAGTTAGCTGTTTATCAAAAAACGTTTTAACACAGAATAAAGTTAGTAGTTTGTCAAAATGTATTTTGTCCACAGAATGAAGTTAGCAGTTGCAGTTTTTGTTATTTGTCATTTTTTACAGTTTTACCGAAGCAGCAGAGCTCGGCGCGATGCGGTAAGGGACAGCTTTTATAAAAATTTCACCATTTGGTTTCAGTATTACCGTGCTTCTACCAGTCGCACTGCTGCTTGCACTCAGTAGTCTCAGTTGTTCATCATTTTCTAAGTTGTTCTACACGATTCTACGTGAAGAACAACTATTAGAAATCACTAGCGAAACAAGAAAATCATGTATGATATACCAGTTGCACACTGAGTGAAGAACGGGCCAGTCCATCAAGGCAGCCAAAATGTTGGGGTGTGTTGAGAGGGATTTTGATAGCAGAAGGAAGGAGGTAATACCTCTGTAGAACACTGGTAAGTCTGCACCCAGTGCTGAAATCTCTACCTAGGCAAAAAAAACAGGCTGGAGGTGGTGCAGCATAGGATAACCAAACTGATTAAGGGACAACAGGGCAGATCCTGCAAGGATTGGCTTAGGATATTGAACACGTACTCACTGGAGGCCAGCTGGGAAAGAGGCATCATGACAGAGACCAGCATGTTGCTGAAAGGACTGGACAGTGTAAGCTGTGAGGAACCACTCAGGAATGGCGAGACAAAAACATGGGGACATGAGTGGAACCTGGTGGGGGGGGGGGAGTTTGGAGGGATGTGAGAAAGGTTTTCTTTACAGAGAGCGTGTCTGAGCCATGGTACAGTCTACTGACTGAGGTGGTTGGTGGAAAAACCATTAATGGATGTAAGCGCAGCTGGGACAGAGTTAAGGACTCAATAGTTAGTCAGGTAGCAGTAAGGCTGGGGGCAAGGGGGGGGAGGGCAAAACCCCCATCTAGACAGTAGGTCCTGGGGTAGGATAGGGTAAAACAGGACAGACTGGATGGACAGGTAGTCTTTTTCTGCTGACATTGTCTGTGTTTCAGCCTTTTTAAACATGCATTTGATGAATGCTGAAACTAATTATGATCTCGGCCGATTTTATAGATATTTATTTAGTTTTAGTTACTTTATATTTGGTTTTATGCATGCTTAATTTATTCATGTACTGCACTGTAAACCACTCTGAGCCTATATTCTGTCTCGATGTTTGGTATTCTACCTATCCAAAAGACCTGTGCTGTATATTAAACTCTGGAGCTGTGGCACAGAGAAATGGTATTCTGCTTTGAAAACTGTCCTTCAAAACAGGGTGTAATACCATTAATTGCAAACCTTGTTTACAAAACAAAACTGAAGGAATTGAAACAATCCGACTTCGAGGGGAAGCTCTTGTAGCAGGTAAAACCATTAGGACTAATACTGCCAGGTGTTAGGACCCCACTGAAATCTTGTAGCTAGCAGTCTGTAGTGGGGGACCACCCCCAACTTCGACTCCGCCCGACGTCAGATGTGGTATAAAGGGTGTGGTCCCCTGGCACCATCTCAGTTCTTTTCCTGCTGTCGACCCGCTTAGTTCGGCTCCAAGGACGCCTTCTTTCGCAGACGACTGCTTTTCTAGTAAAAGTACTTATAAAGTTAGTTTTTTCTGTTGTCTTCGATGTTTAACTCCGTTCTGTGCATGTCGTCGCCCTCTCCACTATGACAAAACTCCAAGTACTGCGTAAGGGAAGCAGATTCTGGCCAGAGACGGCCCGCGCCTGCCTAATCTGCCTAGGCCCCGACCATCGGCCCGACGATCACCCGCACTGCCACAAGTTCAACCAAAAGACAAGAACCAGGAGAGCCAACGCCCTCAAAGCATACCTCCTGGAGCAGAAGGTGGCGGCAATGCAGCGTACTTCCAAGCACAGCTCCTCTTCTCCTGCCAGGGACTCCCCACCCAGGGACAAATCATCGAGAGGGAAGCACCACCACCGGGGGAAAGATAGGGCCAGATCCGAGTCACACCCAAAGTAGCCCTCGAAGCCTTCCTCATCCACTTTGACCTCTGGCCAGAGGTCGGGCTTAGTTCCAGCCCAGACCACCAAGTCCTCCCACAAAAGTAAGTCTGCTCCCGCCTCTTCCCAGGACAAACACCGGGAGCAAACCTCTTCTGGGCATTCGCCTTCCCTGGCCCACCGACCCCACAAGACTTCTTCAGGGTCAACCCAGGAAGGCCATCCCTCAGGGAAACCGAGAGAGACGTCTGGTTCATTGGAAAAACGCAAATGCACAGACAAAACCTGAAGGACAGCTGGAGGTTGTGCGCCATCGGATACCCCCTCCTCCTCCTCTGGTCAAGGTGCGCCCCTCTGCTGACAAGCACCCGCCAAGCCGGTTGCCTTCACCAGTGTCCTGCACTCCGACGCCTGATACGGGGCGGTTGCCAGTGGAGGCTCAGACGCCCGCCCCTCATTCGGAGGGTCGGTCGCCAGATGGGCCTCCTCCTACTCCGGATGCTTGCTCCCCCGGCAACTGCAATACCGAGTGCCTGGACAAGGATAAGGGCTCCCTGGACCCGGCGCCTAATCCTAAGGACTCCCAGATGCCCGGTCTTGCAAACCCAATGCCCGGCCCAGCAGTCGTCCCTGTGGCAGACATTGGGTCTTTATTTACGTCCAGGTGGAACACTGTGAAGGGGCATCTCCTCTACAGACCCCCAGTGCCCACCCCGACTCTGCCACCCATGGGTCCTCCTCCAACCCCACCTACTCCAGTTGGAGATGAGGGTTCCCACCCAGAAGGGCAAACGAAGAAGAAGGCGTTCCTCTCCCATTCCTTCTTTAAGCGGATGCCCATCTTCCCCAGATGATGGAGATGCCAGCCTATCCTCTCTAGATTCCTCTGATGAGGATGAGTTTATCCCAACTTCTCCGGGCCCCAAGGACTCTCCAAGGTCCCCTTCGGATGATCCCTCATTTTTAGACATCATGCAGCATATCCAGTCTATCTATGAGTGGGATACCGAAGAACTGGATCCAGAGCGCAGATGCCTGGCCAAATTCTTAGGGTCCAAGGAGCTAAAGCCCTTGGTTATTCTGCCTCTGGTTGAACCCTTTCAGGACATGACCAGAATAACTTGGACAAGCCTTCGTCTACCTCGGCCATCCCAAAGAAGGCAGACAGGCTTTACAAGCCCCCCAAGGCAGAGCCCTGTTTGGGGGAACAGCCCTGGGCAAACTCGCTGGTGCTCACTGCCACCTATGGCCACGGCAGTAAGCCCAAGCATCTGAGCTCCCAGCCTCCGGATCCTGAATCCAAGAAGTTGGATAGCTGGGGTCGGAAGTTGTATTCCTCAGCAACAGGTTCCATTAGGTCTCTGAATTTTCTCACTCATATGGTGACTTACCAGCAGTCCCTATGGGAAAAGACCATTGAAATGGTTGACACTGCCAGCCTCAGACACCAAAGAAGAAATTTTAGCCTACGCCCAATCTGTACGTCGACAGACATGTCCTTCGCTGTTCTTATGATGTGGTGGACATGGCCTCCCGGGCTGCCACCTCGGGAGTGTGTCTGAGGAGGTATTCTTGGCTGAGGCTGACTGGTTTTCGTCCTGTTTTCCAGGACTCTATTCTGGATTCTCCCATCCAGGGACCAGTGCTTTTTGGCCAAGAGGTAGAATCCCTGGTCAGGCAACTCCAGGAGTGAGGGAAAGCCATGGCGGATGTCCATCGCATGTATAAATCAGAGCCTCAAGGACCCTGTTGACGTCCCTTTCACAAAGGACAGGGACAGGGAGGTAAAAATTCCCAGGGCAAGAGGTTCAAGAGGCGGGGTCACCCTCCACCCCAAGGCGCTAAGAAGCCCAAAGCTTCTAGGACACAGGACCCCTCCACTCCCACCGCCTGACTTGCTGCCTCTCCCTCCTCTCTCTCGGGAGTCACAGAATGAGAAAGTCGGAGGGAGATTTTCCCTTTACCCTGCCGAATGGTCCAACATAACACCAGACTAGTGGGTGTTGGACACCATTCACAAGGGTTATGCAATAGAATTTTTGTCTGTCCCACCGGACAATTCCCCCCCCTCCCCACTCCGGTACATTGTCCACCAATCCATGCCCAGTTTTTGGTGGAAGAAATCCAACAGCTTCTGGAGAAGAATGCCATCCAGCCGGTGCCTTCGGCCCAAAAGGGCAAAGTGTTTTACTCCCATTTTTTTCTGGTCCCAAAGAAAACAGGAGACCATCGCCCTGTTCTGGACTTAAGTCAGCTCAATCTCTCCATCAAATACCAGAGATTTCTGATGGTGTAATTCTGGCAAGTCTGTTTCCCTTGCTTCGTCAAGGAGACTGGTTATGCTCCCAAGATATTCAGGATGCTTACATGCATATCAAAGTCGTGTGCTCTCACAGGAGATTTCTCCAGTTCAAGTTTCAGGACCAGCATTACCAGTTTTGGGTTCTGCCCTTCGGCCTCTCATCTGCCCCCAGAGTTTTCACCAAATGTCTGGCAGTGGTGGCAGTGGCCCTCCAAAGGAGGGCCACTTTGTTTATCCCTACCTGGATGACTGGCTCATCTCCACTCCATTGGAGAGCAACTATGAGTTGCCCTAAAGGAAACAGAAGAGCTTTTCCACTCCTTGGGGATTGCGGTAAACTGGCCAGACTGCAACCCTGGCCCTCCCAGAGGTTGCAATACATAGGGGCAATCCTGGATACTATTCAGGGAAAAACTTTCCTGCCCTCGGGCAGGGCAGATGGCTTGAGGGCTCTGGCAAGCAGAGCTCAAGTAGTCTCTTCAGTCCCTAAATGGGTAATTCTTCAGCTTCTGGGCCATATGGCAGCCTCCGTAGCTACGGTCCCCCTCGCCAGATTGCATATGAGGGTCCTTCAGTGGCACCTCAGGGTCCAATGGGACCAAGCGGTGGATGACCTGGATCAGCTGGTCCGGGTTTCTTTGCCGGTCCGTTGCTCCCTTGACTGGTGGCTCTGCCTCTCACACTTAGAGGGAGGGGTCTCCTTTCAGAGACCACCCCGTCTCAAATTCTGATGACGGATGCCTCATTGTCAGGTTGGGGGGCTCATCTAGGGAAACACAGGACTCGAGGTTCGTGGTCTCCCATAGAACGCTGTCTGCACATCAGTGTTCTGGAAATGAGAGCAGTCCTGAATGCCCTCGAGGCATTTCGAGACCAACTGTCTTTGGGTCCTCTCCTGGTGCAGACAGACAACACTCCAGTTGTCTTCTGCATCAACAAGCAAGGGGGTACCCACTCTTATCCCCTTTGCAGGGAGGCTATGAGAGTGTGGGACCGGGCATTAGAACACCTTCTAGACCTGACAGCAGTACACCTGCCAGGTATCCACAACATTCTCACCGACAGTCTCAGCAACTGTCTTTCTCTGAATCACGAGTGGGAATTGCTCCAGGAAGTCGCAGACGACCTCTTTGGTCACTGGGGCCGTCCAGAGCTGGACCTCTTCGCGTCTCCGTGCAATGCCAAATTGCAAAATTTTTGCTTGCTAGATCCAGGGCCTGGTGTTTTTTGGTGAGACACATTGTCCCTCTTCTGGACAGGGAGGTTCCTGTACGCTTTCCCTCTCATTCAGAGAGTACTGTTCAAATTGCAGTTAGAGAGCCAGGATGATCCTGGTAGCCCCTCTGTGGCCTCGTCAAATTTGGTATCCGCTGCTCCAGCAACTGTCAGTGGAACCTCTAGGTCAGTTGCCTCTCTCCATCCACTTGCCCTCACAGGAGTGGGGTATGCTCGTCCATCCTGCTCGGCACTCTCTTCACCTGCACGCCTGGCTCCTGCAGTCTTAACACAGGAGAGATTAGGAGTGTCAAGCAGGGTGGCAGAAGTTCTGGTGGCAGCGAGGAAGCCTTCCACAAGAGCTACTTACACTATGAAGTGGAAGTATTTCTGCCTTTGGGCAAGGGCTCTTGCCCTAGATCCCCTGGATTGTCTGGTTCAGCATGTGCTAGACTGTCTTCTCCACCACTTGGACCTGGGGCTAAGCTACTCGTCCATAAAGGTGCACATGTGTGCGGTTTCTGCATACCACGCACCGTTTGGGGAGAGAACTCCAGCACAGCTTAACCTCTGCAAGACTTTCCTCAGAGGGGTCCTACACATCAGACCTCCCAGGAGAGATCCTGTCCCTCCTTGGGATCTACTTTTTGTTCTCGAAAAGCTCACCCTGCCTCCCTTCGAACCAGCCTCGACATATGAGCTACGCATTCTGTCTTGGAAAACGCTTCTTTTAGTTGCTATTGCTCCGTTCGAAGGATTTCTGAGCTTCAGGCCCTGATGTGTAAGGAGCCTTATATTATTTTCCACAGGGACAGGGTGACCCTGCGTATGAACCCTAAGTTCTCACTGAAGGTGGTGTCAGTACTGACTCTGAACCAGGACATCAACCTTCTGGTTTGCTATCCTGAATTCGAAAATCAAGGAGTGGTTTTGTTGCATACCCCGGATGTTCACAGAATCCTGAAGTATTATCTCCACAGGACTACAGTCTCTAGAAAGACGGACCAGATGTTCGTCTACTTTGCGAAATGGATGACAGGGGCTCCTGTTGCCAAGCAGTCACTAGCCTGTTGGCTGGTGCACTGCATCTCATTTTACCAACACCATGGTAAACCCCTGCCGGGGCCCATCAATGGTCACTCCATCAGGGCTGTGGCTACCTTATTTGCCTCCTTAAAAAATGTGTCCTCGGCAGATACTTGTGCTGCCGTGACCTGGAGCATGGTCCACACCTTCATCAGGCATTACAGCCTAGACATTGCTTCTAGGAGGAGAGCATGTTTCGGACTGGCCATCCTGCAAGGCCTACTTTCATGAAGCTGATCTGTTACTTATTTCTCTCCCTCTCCCTGTCAGACCTGGGCCTGTCTTTGGATACTGCTTGGGACTCTGTCCCAATGGTATTACCTGCTGCAAGAGCTCCCCCTCGAAGTCAGATAGTACAGTTGCGTAAGAACTTACCATAACAGTAGATCTTCGAGAGGAGCTCTTGCAGCAGGTGGCTTTCCCACCCTCCATCCCCCAGGAATCTGTATTGTTACCCTTATGCAGGGTTGGGGAGTTCCTATCCGGTTCTCCATTCCTTTTTAGGCGGGTTTCCGGCAGAAGAACTGAGATGTCACCGGGGGACCGCCCCCTTTATACCACGTCTGACGCTGGGCGGAGCCGACGTCGGGCCCGCTACAGACTGGTAGCTACAAGATTTCCGTGAGGTCCTAACGCCTGGCGGCATTAGTCCTAATGGTATTACATGCTGCAAGAGCGCCTCTCAAAGATCTACTATTACGGTAAGTTCTTACGTAACTGTACTTTCTACCTTTCTGGTTTTGTGTTGCGCTATTTCTGTAGTTTCATTACTCGCCCCCCAATTGGGGAAAGAAAAGAATCACCATTCCAGTCTATCACAGGGCTTCAGTTTATTTGCCTATGCATTTTCCAGAAATGGAAAAGTACCGTAAAGCTTTATTTTTAACACAACTGAGGTAACCTTTGTAAAGACTGATATATAAACCCCCGTTTATATAAGTTTGTGATTCTTGCACTTGGGTAGTTTATATGTGAGCCAAACTATCACTTTGGTCTGTAGGGTATCATTCTGTTATGCAGACTAGCCTCATTCCAGCTACTGTCTGTGACAGGCATTGGGCAGTCAGATAAATGAAGTGTAGTTGCACACTGAATAGAACAGGAGACTGTATGATGTAGTTGTGGGAAACGCACAGTTAGTAAGTTGCCATCAGATAGTTTTCTGATTAATAAACCAATTTCTTTTTTATACTTATGCAGTAGAGGGCTCAACTCCTCAAAAAATTTACACAAGATAATTACATACAAAGGAAGACTATAAAAGGGAGTGAGTGGGTTAGATGGGATTAGTGTACAACAGCTGAGAGGGGTGTGACGTCAGTGCCAGAAAGACTGGCTAGATGGCTTCCTGCCATGCTTGTGTCAGTGGGCTCAGTAGGTTGCTCACCTCTGGGTCCAGAAGACTGGAAGGTTTTGGGTTCAAGCCCCACAACAAGTGCTTGGCATAATACCTGTAGCTGACACTGTAGTGCAGTACGAAGGGAGTGTGTCTGCTGAGGTGCCATCCTTCACGTGAGACATTAAACTAAGATGCTTTCTTCCCGATTCTGCTCTCCGTCCAGCTGGAAGTTAAAGATCCCATGGCATGTATCGAAAAAGAGTAGAGGAATTTAATTAAAATAAAGAACAAACAATATAAAATTAACAAATGGTAAAGTTCAGAATTACAGTGCATAATATGCACGGTAGAGGAAACTCACAGTAGCAAAAGGAAGCTACAAATAAATCTGCAAATGCCTGTTTTACTAGAAAATAAAAGAAATACAATCAGCCCCTACATAGTGTGCAAAAGAAAACATCAAATAACCAACAAAACCCCAAAATCACAAATCTGCTTCCAGACGCAAAAGTACCGGGGTTGAGATTCTACATATCATGTCATGTTCTGTACCTGTACGACTAGATAGCACAGTACCTCCGTAATTCCCTAACCTGCAACCTTGCATACTTTTTTCCATCCTGCTCGTAAACATTCTGCAAGGAGAAAATATTATTGTTCAGAAAGTCTTGGTGTGAGGATGTTTGCTGTTGCAGAACCCAAGCACAACGGGATGCCATATGCAATGTTTAAAAACTTCAAATATAAGTCGTAGGGTGCCTGAATTTTACTTTAACCAAGGATCTGAAAACATTCCTAACACCAAGTCCTGCTAACATTAGACTGTTTATATAAGGTGCATGCCCATAAAGAGTAGGGACGTTTCCTAGGTGTCATGGCCAGCATTCCCTCTGTCAATAAAACAGGTCCTTGTATCCCACCCCCCAGGATGCACCTGGAAACGAGCTGTTGTAGCTCAGTGTACCTTTCCTGGTCAGACATTATAAATAAATAAATAATGAATGAATGAATGAATATACTTACATTGCTGTGGTTCTGAGAGCCCAATTCCTAGTTGCATAGGACTGATGCTAAGTCATTGCAGAACGGTTTAATGCTGGTCTCTTGCCTGCAACCCCCTCAGACTATGCTCAGAGGGGTCGGGGGCCTTCTGTGCCTGGGCACATCATAGTGCATTGGTGTGCGGAAGGGGATGAGGTTGGTCTGTAAATGGTACATTGTGCCATTCACATTGCCAATCACTGCTGTTGCAGCACTTTAGCCATGGCCCTCACTTTCCCAGGAGTACAGTGCTTGGTACACGCTCGTCGTCAGACCCATTTTGTTGGGGGACGTGTGTGCACTATGGAAGTTAAGCATGGGGATTCCACTAGACAATCAGGGGACAGTACTGGGGTTTATGTCCGGTTAGGGGCACAGTGTACTACCGGGAAGCACGTTAAGGGACACAGACACTGCAGTTGTCACCAGCCCAGAAGCTGCTCAAAGATATGGTGTGTGTGTGCACGTGTGTGTTGGGGGATGACGCTTCATTTCAGTGTACCACACACTTAAGTATGTGCATGGCACTGCACCTTCCGTGTACATGTGTGTGGCATAATTGATGCCATACTGTGCACAATCATTTGTGCACAGTAACAGCTGGGTGCCTTAGTTTAAAAATTAGAATTTGCATTAGGAGGATGCCCCCGGCACAGATCATAGGTTCTCAGCGCAGCATTTTATGTTGGTGGAATGGGGTGCACATTTTGCCCCTTTCCTGCTGTAAAAAAGAATGACTGAGACTTGGGGCCAACAATGTTTTTTTTTTTTTTTTGTGCCATACAGGTGTTTATCCTTCCCACATCCAGAGGGGTGACTCCTCAACACAGTCCCCGCCTCCCCCCACACCGGCTACCTGCCACAGGGTCACCTAACTGGTTGGAGGTTTCTTCACAAGCTTCCACCTTGTGACAGGGCCAAGAAGGGAGGGCCGTTCCCTCCCGCCAAGCAACACATGTGAAGTGGACCAGAGTAAGGACCCACAGCGGTGTGGGCACGTGAACGGCCATGCTGGGCTTCACTAAGGCCCTCCAATGTAATTTTCCTTCCTTTTTTTTTCCTTGTCCCCACCATGGAGCATCATATGCATGTGTGGAGGAGCACTTGTTTGACATACCCCTGCAATTCCCTCCCACACGTGCCTCCCTGACACTGCTTTGCTTCCAGACCTTCACCTGCGGCAGCATTGGCCAGGTTTACAGACTTCTCCTCCCTGGGAGAGGAGAGCAGTCCCTCAGATGCTCAGTCCTCTCCCTCCTTGGCTGGTCTCCAGTGACCGGAGTCCATTCCCGAACCTGGGTCACCGGTGTGGGAAGAGGTAAGGCGCAAGGTGCCCCACCTCTCTTCACCATGGGGCCAGCTACAGCCCACAGTGTTTTTGTAGAAAACACAGCACTGCCTGCGTAATAGCTTATCAACGACAATTCATCAAATATAGAGCCTTTTAAATGTTCAATCCCCCTGTTGTCTGCCATGTTGAAACTTTTATGCATGCCGGTGTAAAATCATCTTACCCTTACAGCGGTGGAACTAGAAATAGTCTGCCTGTGAAGACCACGTTACTTTTCTCATGCACGTTTCCTATCGAACGGCTATTTTAAGCTCTGTCCTCCTTCCAGACTCCAATTGATTTTTTCATTAAATGCAGCATTTAAGTGCAGGGAGCTGAAGACCCCCATTTTGATGTTTATATTTATGTGACTAGGTTTTTACTGTGCCTCACTGACTTTTGTTTTCTTTTTTGTAATTGCTGATGAATGATTTCAAGCATTAATATAGTGTGCATGAGCTAAGTCAGCGGCTAGAGTGATGAACATCAGCTCAGGAATGTTTAGGTGGCGACTGCTGCTGCAAACCCCCTCTTTCTCTGCCTGAACTGGGTTTTTTTATTTTTATTAGTTTAGACAACAAAAATCTGGGGAATTAGCAGTAAACCAAAATAAGCATAGAACATGTTCAGAGATTTGGTGGCTTGGTTTTGATTGAAGAGCTGCTTATTGTGCAGTTTTTTTTCCTCCCATCTCAGCATAATTTAGTAGTGACAGCAAGGCGAGAATGGTTGTTTTCCTTCTAAGTAAGGAAATGAGATAATATGACAGTGCAGGGTTATAACTACCAGTGATTGAGGCACTTTCTGGATTGGGCTCATACACAGGGTCTCAGGCTGCAGATCTCGTTACTGCCATGAACTTTTGCAGGAGCGAGATCCCAGTCTGTGGTACATGCCATGCATGATTTGTGTACAAGTCCAGAAGTAAAAGGGGGCCAGCTTGGGCACAAAAGGCAAATGTGCCGATACATGCCAGAAATAGGAGGCAGTATAGCGCAGTGGTTTAAGGCTCTGAGCTGCAAATCTGGTGACATCCAGCAGACCAGACCTGGGTTTGAATCCCACAGCTTCCACTTGCATACTGTGTGAACCCTGATCAAGTTACTTAACCTCCTTGTGCTCCCAGGTCGCTCCTGTAAAAAAGCTTTCAGCTTAGTGTGCTATACCTGGTTAAACAACTAAATAAAAAAAAAAATAAAAACAACATAAGGGTCTCAGGATGCTTAAGCATACTCTCCCTTAATCCTGATGGGAAGCCTGTTCTTGTTTCACAAAATATTACCAGTCCAGTTACAAGATGCTGCATTTTTGGGCTCTTTGTAGATCGGTTTGTCTGAGCTTTGTTTTTGTAAAAATGTTTCCAGTTAGGCATAGTTAAAGTGACAGTGTGTGTTTAAAATATGTTTGATTTACATCATTCTGAATTCTTTCACAACTCCCGATGTTGATCCCAGTTGTTCATTTTTGTTGCGAAGTCCATTTATAGTATGTGGTGTCACATGGCACTTCTTTGTTTTGTGGTCTGCAGCCAGCCCTGTTGCCCCCAGTGTCCCATAGGGTCACGGGGCAGTGCCTGCTCTATGTTAACTCATCATAGCCGTAAGAAGAGCAGTGTTAAACAATAGGGGGGGATTTCAGACATTTGCGTTAGTTTTCCGGATGCATTTACACACTTCCCATCCTTAAAGTTAGACCACAAAAAAAGGGATCAAAGTTTATGAGGCAGATAGCGCAGGTGTGTTCGGATAGTGGACGCATGTACTGCAGTACGACCAAAAGTGCTATAAACTGCAGAAACTATCGCTGATGTGTTAGGATGTATGAAACTAGGCCACACACATCGTGGTGCGGTTGCATGGATGCCACATGCATCCCAAATACGAATACAAGTGCTGCATCCAGCGCTTCAAAAATCCTGCCATAAGTGTTCAAATCCAGCTAAGAATATTGGTGGATACCTCAGAGTGGCCATATTTAATGGACCTTTCCTGTTTGTATTGTATACCTGTATTATATTGTATACCTAAAAATGCTAAAGGAGCTGACTGGGGACCTAATGGTAGCGCATTGTGCTCCATACTGGCGACCAGGGTTCGCGAATGGACTTGGGCTGGGTCGGACACCTGAGGGGCTGGGGTATTGCTGCTGTGTGGCAGCGCTCCCAACTGGGGAGGGACAGCAGTAAGTTCTGCCTCCAGAGTGACCCTTGTGGTGGGCTGGGGAGCTTGCCTCCCATGGTGTCGCTGTATTAGGTGCAAGTCCTGACAGCCCCGGTGTCAGTGGAAGGTAAACAGGTTTTGGGGGTTGGGCTGAAAACCCCAGAAAACCTCTGTATCTCCTAGTTGCTGGATGACGGCCGCTGGTACTTATGGCCTTACCTCCGTGTGGCTCCCCACTGGTCAGATGATGTGGGGGATGCAGATGTGGCTGGGAGGTCAATGGATAAACCAGAAGGTCAGGTAGAGATAGTGGTCTGGGGAACAAACAACTGTGGGGGAGAAATTGCTCAGGCACACCCGAAATGGGGGGGAAAAGGGCATCTTACAAAGTATTAGAAAAATGGCAATTTAAAATGGAATAACAAGGTACACAAAGTTTTTTGATGTAATACAAACTGCATCTGTAAGGATCTATCGTAGTATCCCACAAGAGGATATGCATCTCTTCTCAAGTTGTCCATTGCTACACAGAAGAGGAGATGATTCCTTTCTCCTTTGTCACACAAGGGATCTTGTTCTTGTTGTAGATAGGACATGGGCTTTTTTTTATAGGTAGCTTGAGATCTTTGTGCTCCACCCCCCCACTGACCAGACAGCCTAGCAACCCACTGACCAGACAGCCTAGCAACATCAATGACGTAGACTGCTACTGTACATCATCTCCCCCATTCCCAATCATGCACACAGCAGGCTACTGCAGACAGCCAACTTGAGTATGCTAGGAGAAGGCAACCTGCAGGTTAAGCGGACACTGTCAACCCCCTTAGGCCTCAAAGTGTCCCTTGTTTAAAAACACTGTTTTTTGATTGCTCGCCTTCTATAGAATGTGCTGATGCAGCTGGTAGCTTGATGCTGAATACTAATTGGGTTTTCGTTGAGTGAAAAACGGACTGCTCACCATACTAGTGTTGCCACAGAAAAACACATTTGTTTACATTCCTTGATCAAGTCCCTCTGCATCTTTCCTGGACTTGGGATTGGGAACGACCCCAACAGTCTAAACACTCAAGGTGTAATGGGAGGGGAGGAGACCAACTGCCTTATGAGAGGCTACACTGTTAAGAAATTACAGTAAGAGTAGGTCATGGATTTGAAATAATACAAGGTTGGGTATAATTACACTATTAGCATGTGTTTCAGTTCTGCTAAGGAAGGAGGCTGATAAAGCAACCAGCAAAACCAATGAATGTTAGAGAAGGTAAGCAATCATAAAATGTGGGTTTTCATCTAGAAGTAATATGATGCAAAGGGTTGACAGTGACCCTTTAAGGAGAGGAGACAGACTAGCTACAAAAAGGCTTGCTTCATGAAATATCCTTTTTGGTTCCCTATCATTTATTTTGTCTTTGTTCTTTGGTTGCAAGTCCTTACATTTTTTATTGGGTGTTCGTTTTTTTGTTTTTGTTAATATATCACATGGTAGACTAGTTAGCTTGGATCTAGACTAACGATGCTCCCCCTAGTTGTGGGTCAGGAGGGGGGCTCACTGTTAAATGCAGATATTTATGGTGGCTGGGTGGGATTCAGTTTAAAGATGGCGCTGGCTCCTGGCACAGCGTCAGGAGTCCTCAGATTTTTATGACAGATGAAATGGGGGTAATAATACCGAACAATCTGAAGACAACAGCCCAGTGCAGTGGGGCAGTGGGGAAGGATAATAGGATGCTGGGCTGTATAGGAAGGAGGATTAGCAACAGGAAGAGTGATGTGATTCTGCCACTGTGCAAATACTTAGTATTTCCTCATCTGGAATAATCTGTGCAGTTCTGGAGTCCACACTTGAAGAAGGACAGGGACAGGGTGGAAGTAGTGCAGAGGAGAGTGACCTTGTGAGGTCTCAACACGTATACACTGAAGGCAAGAAGTGAGTGGTGGGGGACATGATATATACATCAAAATACCCCCACAGAATTAGCAAAGTAGATAGTGAAGGGTTGTTCACACTGACTGGAAGCGCAAGCACCAGGGGAGAACTCTTATGAAGCTAGTGGGGGAAATGTAAGAGGGACGTCAGAAGACCTGTCTGCATGGAAAGGGTGGTGAAATGGTGGCATAGGCTACCAAGGAAGGTAGTCTGTGGAAAATCAGTGTGGGGGATTCAAACATGAATGAAATAGGAGCTGGTGAAGACCGTGTCAAAAGGGGGAGGGAGGAAAGGGGAGTGATGGGCCACTGGGGCCCTGACAGAAACAACAGAAGTTACAGTAGGTGAGGGCTGCACAAACTCAGTGGGCTGAGGGGACTTTTTCAGCCGATCACGTCTGTTTCTGTTTTCATGGGCAAATGGCTTTCATAAGAAAGGAACAGATTTGGGCTACAGAACCAAAGCTATAGTGTAGCAAGATTTAATGAAAGTTCGTTTTTTGCATTGATGTCAAATACCTTCAACAGTTTTCACATGAAAAATGCCCCTTAAAAATTGTCAAAATATGTCTGTGTTTCTCAGCTGTACATGTTTTATAATTCCAACATGAAACTAGATGAGACCTAATATTCCAAGTTTGCCATGCAAGTACACTACGGGTACACTCCAAAGAAATTACAAGAAAAAGGGGGGGATACTATAGGTGCAGTGAGACACAGCAGTTTATTGAACCCATTCGGGAGTAGCACAGACCTGGAACTTCCCACCAAAGAAACAGCACTTTGTCAGGGACCCCTGATGTAACATTGTTTCATAGACGCAAAGTGCTGAGGTTCCTGTACAGTCGCTCCCACCTGTATTTAGTGCACATTTAAGCCTTTTTTGCGGCTGAGGATTTGCCCCTTTGTTACATCTTTGGAATACACCAGTCAAGTATGATGCTTGTTGTTTGGGCTGCGGCTCCCTGTTGCTGTACCCCTTTCACTCGGTGTGTGTGGTTCTCCTGTGCTTTCCTTGTGTGAGGAATTACATTCCTCATATAACTCAGGGATGGGGCATGATTCACCCCATCCTACATCAGCTCATTGATCCCGATGGGCTGGTTTTATAACTTTTATTTATTTATACTTTGTTTACTGGGTAGGTGCCTTGGCGTAAGACGCCTTTTTCAGGCACGACCTGGGTACTACAAGTACATTGCAAAAACAACAAAAAGATACAGATTAATGTACAAGGCCAGTAATGATGAGAAATTGTTACAAATATATATAGTGGAAATATAGTGTGCAGATTACATATGTGAATTATACGTGTGCAAACATATACAGTCAGCAGTATACAAATGTGTTTCACGGTAGTGAAAATATAAGATTTTGGGGGTGTTTTCTCCCATAGGGAATTATTGCATACACACTATGCTTCAGCCCGACCACGCTACTGAGCTAGTACTTTCGGAACTACTGGTCATACTGTTTTCTATAATTGCTGGGTAGTGTTTTCAAAGGCGAGAAAACACTACCCAGTAATTCTATAAAACAAAACATGTGAAGATGTGTAAAACTTGAATTTTACACACACCAATGGTGTGGGATGCTTTTTTAAAACCCCTCAAGCTTCACTCTCAGGGTTTTTGTAGCATCCCACACCAAGGGTATGTGTAAAATTCTTATTATACACACCCTCCCATGTATTATTTTATATATATTGTGGAGTGCAGGAGCCCCAAACACAGGCAGTATCAACCCTGATCTACTTAGGAACATGTTGTGGCTAGTAATACAGTACTAGCATTTCTGTTCAGGATCTCTGGATCAAGGAGGAGCAGTGGATGCGGCCTACCTGAATTTCAGTAAGGCCTTTCCCACCGTTCCACATAGAAGACTGAGGTTCAAAAAAGTGCAAGATAATGCACCTGGGTAGAGGGAACCTTGGGGAGACCTACAGGATGGGGGGAGGTGCTGACCGTCACCAAAGAGGAGAGGGGCCTAGGGGCTATGATATCTGATGACCTGAAGGTATCAAAGCAGTGTGCAGAGGCTGCATGGAGGGCCAGTGGCATGCTAGGGTGCATAGGCAGAGGTAGTACTAGTAGGAAGCAGGAAGTGGTGGTGCCATTGTATAAAACACTAGTAAGGCCTCACGTGGAGTACTGTGTGCAGTACTGGAGGCCACACATGGGTAAGGACATAAACATGGTGGAGGCTGTCCAGAGAAGGGCGACAAAGATGGTGCATGGTTTGAGCCACAAAACATATGAGGAGAGACTAAGAAACCTCAATATGTACTCGCTAGAAGAGAGGAGAAACAGGGGTGACACGATAGAAACTTTTAAGTACCTCAATGGCATAAACAAGGTGCAGTTGGGAGATCTTTTTCAATGTAGAAAAGATAATAGAATGAGGGGGCACGATATGAATTGGGGGGGGAGATTAATAGGCAATGTGAGGACATTTTCTACACAGAGAGGGTGGTGAATGCTTGGAATATTCTCCCACAAGAGGTGGAAGGGGCAAGCACAGTAGAGGGGTTTAAACATGCCTGGGACAAGCACAGGGAAACCTTGGGTGGGAAGGGAGTGATGAAAAGCCATTGACCACTTAGGGTGAGTGGATGCATACATGTATAGGGGCTATGGGCAGACTGGATGGGCCTAGTGGTCCTTATCTGCCGACAATTCTGTGTTTGTATGTTTCTGAGATTAGTGAGCAAGCTGGGCAACTAGGAGTAGATGCAAAAGTAGCAATTGGGATAAGACGTTGGCTAAGCAATAGGAATCAGAGGGTGGTGGTAAACTGGGTCCACACTGGAGAAGGCAAGGTGAGAAGCGGGTGACACAGGGGTCTGTACTAGGCCTGGTCCTCTTCAGTGTTTTTATTACCGACATTGCGGAAGGGTGGGAGGGGAAGTATGCCTGTTCACAGATGACATAGAAATCTGCAAGAGTGGACACACCTGGGGGATGGAAAGAATGAGGGGTGATCTGAAAATGCTGGTCAAGGGAATGGCAGCTGGGTATCAGTGCAAAGAAGTGCAAAATCATGCACTTGGGGCACAGAAACCCTGGGGCAACATACCAACTGAGTGAGGCGGTATTAGCAACCGCGAAACAGGAAAGGGACCTGGGGTAATCATTTCTGATGACCTGAAAGTAGCCAAGCAGTGTGATAAGGCAGTGGGGAAGGCTAGCAGGATACTTGGGTGCATAGGGAGGGGCATCACCATCAGAAGGAGGGAGGGAGGTAGTATTACCCCTGTATAAATCACTAGTAAGACCCCACCTCATGTGCTCTGTCCAGTTCTGGATGTCCCACCTCTGGAAGGACATAGATAGGATGGAGGCGGTACAAAGGAGGGCTATCAAAATTGTGCAGGGCCTGCATCAAAAGCCCTACGAGGAAAGACTCAAGGAACTAAATATGTCGTCTCTAGAGGAAAGGAGGGGGATATGATAGAAATGTTCAAATACCTCACAGGTATTAATAAGGTACAGGAAGGTAGCATTTTCTATAGAAAAAGATGGTCCAGGACAAGAAGTCACGCTATGAAGCTGGGGGGCATAGAGGAGATGTGAGGAAATACTTCTTCATTGAGAGGGTGGTGGACACTTGGAACAGCCTCCCAGCAGAGTTTGTGGGTGCTAAAACGGTAACAGGATTCAAGCATGCATGGGATAGACACAAGGGGACCTTAGAAGTAAGGCAAGGGGGAAGAAGACTGGAGATCGAGTAGGGTCTGCAGTGGCACAGCACAGTATATAGGGAATCTAGGGCAGACTAAGTGGGCCAAGAGGTGGTTCTTTGCCGACAGCTTCTATGTTTCTCGTTTGTGTTCCTCTGCCCTACACCCCCATGAAGTTAAAAGAACTTCTGATTGACCCGGAAATTCATCCAACCCACCCCTTGCCGTCCTTCCCTTTATTCCCCAGCAGAATGACTTGGTTTCTTAATTTAAAAGTGTCTTCCCTCCCTGGTAGTCTTGTGGTGCTGAGCGAACACACCATTTGTATGCAGTACTCTTGCAGCCATTTGGCTGTTATGATCACCTTTCAGGAATCCATGGTCCCCGCCTCTCATTCTGTTTTGCAGTTTACACTAGACAGCAAAGGGAAAGGGGAAATCGTTTAATCAGGAAAGGAACCAGCAAAGCTACAGTACAGCTTAGTCTGAATATGGATTACTCTCGCCAACCAGATTACACTACGTGAGCAACAAGGCTGCGTTGGCTCACATAAAATGGGCAATAAGTTTTAGATATGCTGTTGATATTTTACGTTTAGAGTCACTTCAGTAGTCTCTTTCATAGTTTGTAAAGTGATTTGGGATACAGTGCATATGAAAACTACTGCAGTATATAAATGTAGATGATGCTTCTACCTTTTTCAACATCATCTCCATCTGCATGCTATGCAGAATAGGAGAGGTGTGACTGCAGTATCCCCAGGTTCCCATACAGCCTCTGGTGGGGAGTGCCCTCTCCTTTACCACCAGCAGCATGTACCCTAAATTAAACAGTGCCATCACTCATTTGTTGCTAATTATCACAGCTGAATAGCCTAGTGTGCTGGAGATCGGGAAGCCAGGGTATTTATAGCTGGCCCTCATTTCTCATCCAGATTGGTGGTGCTGGTAATGTGAGATCATGGGCTGATGGTGCAGACAGTTTTACTGTGCTAAAACAGCATTGAGATGAATACCAGCGACATTTAGTGGTTGGTGTTTTATAATTTGCACAGGATCTCTGGAACTGTAAATTTCAGTGGTTTATTGAAGACAGGTGGACATATGTTTCTCAAAACGTGTGAGTTGTGTTCAGGTTAAATCTGCACCTTTTTCACATATGTCTTCCATAGAGATTTTCTGCCAAGTCGTGTCCGTCGTGGCAGGGACATACCCTGTTTATTCCTGTATCCCCTCATCTTCCCTGATCCCAGACAACCTGCCACTTAACTCCCATGACTTGCCCTCCATTACAGTGGCTCCGAGGGTAGGGTTGCCCAAAGTAGCAAGGCTGCACCCAAGGAAAATAAAAAACAAAAGAATAATCGCAATGCTTACTTGAGCAAAACTTTGTAAAATTTAATAGTGAGCATAATGCAGATCTCTCCAGTCTGGGTTCAAGTCGAGGCACAGCACTGAGACTGCGTTGGACAGGGTGCACAGTGGGTTTCTCAGGGCGAGTGTTATAGGAGAGTGGCCAGTTCTCTTTCTTTTTAATCTCTCATCAGCTTTTGACACTGTGGACCATGGGTTGCTTTTGGATCATCTCGAGGAACACTGCGGACTCACTTGCACGGTCATCTGCTGATCTGAATCCTTCCTCAGGGATAGGAAGCAGAGGGTGGTGATGTGGAATTTCTCCTCACTCCTGAAGCCCCTGCTCTGTGGTGTGCCCCAGGGATCGATCCTCTCACCCATGTTGTTCATGGTGTACATGCTGTCCCTGGGAGGGATCATTAGAAGGTACAGTCTGGGTTTTTATTGCTATGCTGACAATACCCAATTGTATCTATCTTTTGCACCCGGGATGCCGATGTGGTCAAGGTGCTAAGTTTGTGCCAGGCCAAGATCCAGGACTGGATGTCATCAAGCTGGCTAACACTTAACCCAGACAAGTTGGAGGTACTAGTTATTGAGCCTGATCGGCAGTGGAGTGCAGAGGGCACTGAGGAGATGGTTGGCCTAGACCTTCCTTGTATCAGTCTTCACCATTCATCACTGGTGGGTCTAGCTGGAGGCACTAGGACCATGCAGGAAGCTTATAGCTTTAATCTTTGTATAGCTTCCTAAGGAGGAGGGGCTGATGTCGGGGATGGTGCTGTCCTCGAGGCCGGTGTATTACATGGCTCTCGGGTGGCCAGTAACCGACACCAGCCCCTCCACCAATTCAGTTCTCCATTTCCTGATGTCGAGGTGCATCACCCTACCCTGTGGGAGCTGAGCCGTCATTTTGTCTATGCACATCGTAAAGTGAAATTCTACAAAAGTTCTGCCACCACCACTAGTACTCAACATTGTAGAATCGCCAGAAGCTGGTAAAAACATTCTTTTATCTGTTTGTTATTTTCTATGGCACAGAGTCTGTTCTTTAGTTATTTATTATTTTGTTAGTGTGATTATGTCTGGTTCGGAGCCTAGTTTAAAATCTAAGGTGGGGCGTGCCCCTATGTGTCAGTGCCCGTGTGGCATGCAAATGACTTGTGACAGACCACCACTGTCGCTGTCTAACCTGCCTGGGTCCACAACACGACATGGACAACTGCGACGCCTGCTTCTCCATGGACTGTTGGGTCCTTGAAGTGCACGTGATAAAGGTGGGTCGGGATCCTCCCACCTTGGGAGTGTGGTGTCGGTCCCAGGACATGAAGACCAGGACCTTGGACCCTTCCCTCGGGTCTCCCTCCAGTACTGTATGTATCGAGGGGGAGCAGGCCTCTGCCAGTTCCTGTCTTGCTGAGATGGGAGGCCTGTGTGAGGGATAGGGTGGACAGTCGGTCTCCTCCAGGGGGTCTGCTGAGCACCCCTCATGGTCCACTGCCTCCTCGAAAAGTATTGCACACACCTGGGGACTCCAGGTGCTGTGCCCCACCCCTCTTTGTGAGTGGAGCTCCTGGATACCTCTCCTGGGCATCATCATCCAAGGCACAACCACTCCCCCAACCCCCGACTCGGCTGAGTTTGACTACTGGGATAGCATGGCTTTCTTGGCGGTGCGCCTTCTTTTGTGCATCTCGGTGTACCACGCACACTAGGCTGCCTGTGCTAGGCACCTGTGGATGGTGCTGAGGCAACTCCTGGCAACCTGCCTGACACAGAGGTGACCAGTCAAGCCATTTGCCTTTCTGCATGGGGTCTGGAGCTAGTGAGACACCAGGCAAGGGCATCCTATGACGCCAGTAAGGTAGCTTCCAGGCTGGCAGGAACTGCAGGCTGCATTAGGTGGATGGCGTGGCTTCGCCTTTCAAGGTTATCACCCCTGGCCCGGTATAGGATGATTGCCTCTCCCTTCCAAGGGGACCACTTTTTCTCCCGTAGAGTGAGGCGAGAATTGTCGGGGCACCTTCCTTCTCCCAGGCAATTGGAGTCTTAGCCTCGCCTTGACCAGTCTCTGGTCTCACCAGGCCCATAAAGGGCCCCTTTCTTTCTGTGTTTCTCCCCCACAGAAGGCTGAGGGAATATTCAGCCCTCAGGGAGGTGCCAGTGCCACAGTTGTGGTGCTTGGTACTTACCCAACAGTGATGAATAGTGAAGACTGATACAGGGAAGATATGATAATTACATACCTACCGTAATTCTTAATCTTCCTGTATGTCTTCACCATTCATCACTGCTTCCCGCCCACCATCCCCTCTTGGGCCTCAGTCTCCTGGGCAGTGTCTCCTCCCTGCTAATTGAGGCCAATTGCGGGTGTAATCCCGCTGGCACCTCCAGGTTCCCTGACACTTCACCTGAAGCACCAGGGAGCCACCTCTGGGGAAAGGGCAAGCAGGGGCTCTTGTCCTCTTTGTAATAGGGGGCTCCTTGGGGCCCCTCATGACTCTGATAGGGACTCTCTTTGGGGGGCACCTTAAGCCAGGGGTTCCTTAGTTTTTTTCAGGCTCTATGGCTCTTCTTCCTAGGCAGGAAGTTCATTCTTGGGTCCTCATCTTCATCGCAGCGCCTCCGGGGACCTTCTTTCCACTTCTTGGAACCTTAACTTACTCCACTTTTTTCCTCCCCTGGTAACCCACTCCTGGGTTCCATGGGCCATGGTCCCCTTGGACCTCTTGAGATCCCTGGCTACTCCTAGAGGTTTAAGTCCTCCACCTTCAGAGCTTTTAGCAGTTCTAGGTGCAAGGGAATCAACATCCTTCTCAGGGTCTGGGACCTTCCTAATTAGGTGGTCTCCTTCGGAGGGGATCTTGCCCCAGGGTGGGTCCTGTCCCCACCTCTTTTTCCAGTGGGGGAGAGGGAGTGAGAGATCCGATGGCCCCTTCTCTTTTCTCAGGTGGACCAGGAGGGTAGTTACTTGTGTGGCATGACACTGGCATCCTCTGATGCTTCTCACACCTGTAAGGTTTTAGTAACCAGCTATGCTTCTGGCATCCTGTGGTTTCTTTCTAGCCTTGAGCCCCTCTTGAGCCTGGGAGGCTTGTCCTGTGGACTTCTCTCTCTTCCTTTCAGGGTTTTTCCCCCTAAAAAGAGAGGGAGAGGGAGAGAGAGAGAGAGAGAGGAGGTGGGTCCCTCTTTTGCTTCACCAGGAGAGCTCTTTTGGGCCCTCCCTTTTTGGGGTGTAAGTTCTCTCTCACTCTCCCCCCTCCTTTTTTTCCCAACTTTCTTTGCTTTTCTCTTTCTCCCTCCCATCTTCTTAACCCCCCCCCCGCCTGTCTGGTGGTTGGGGTCCCTCTTGCAGACCTCCTAGAGTCCTACCCTTCCTTTTGTGGCCTGCTTATCCCTGTTTCAGTTTATATCCTTTTCTTTTACTATCCCTTGCCCCCACCCTCCTTTCTTTTTCCTCTGTCTCTAGTTTCCCTCTCTGGCAAGCAGAACTGAGGTAATAGAGGGGCCGGCATTAGTTACTGGCCAACCCACAAGCACCACATAATACGCTGGCCTCGAGGGCAGGGCCATCTCCAATGTAGGCCCCTCCTCCTTAGGAAGCTAAAAAAAACCTTAAATCTATAAACTTCTGGCAGGGTCCTAGCACTTCCAGTTAGACCCACCAGTGATGAATGGTGAAGATATACAGGAAGATCAAGAATTACGATAGCTACATAATTTTCATTTCTTGGCTCCTCTAGTTTGGTGGTCTCTGCCAAGGTGAAGAATCTGCGCGGCTCATTCTGAATGAGAAGCTAACACTGGAGGCTATGTGTTGGCTGTAATTTGGAGTGGCTTTTACCATCTCAGAAACATCGCCTGGATCCATTCCTTGATCCCTCGAGAAGACTTGCCATCACTGGTACATTCTTTTGCCATGTCCAAGCTCGATTGTTGTAACACTGTATATCTCAGGTGATTTGAGGTGTGCTACAATACCAGCAGCTGGTGCAGAATATTACAGGAAGGTTATTGACTGGCCTCCCTAGGTCTCATCATATAACTCCAGTCATGTGAGAACCGCACTTGCTGCCGGTAAAGTGCTGCATCACTTTCTAGTAGATTTGCTGACCTACAGCGCCCTATGTGAACTGGGTCCCTTGTTACCCAAGAGACCTTCTGACTCCCTATCAGACCCCTCTCCCACCCCATCCAGTCCACTTCTCCAAGGTGGGCCTCCTAGTAATTCCCAGAGTTTGGCTTAAATCCTCAGGTGATCAAGCATTCATACACATGGGGCCTACTCTGTGGAATGTGCTTCCCCAGTCTCTTTGGGAGTCCCTCTTGGTGGAGGCCTTTAAGAGGAGCCTGAAGTCTTCCTTCTTTTAGGAGGCTCTTAGCTCAAGGTAGTAAGTGCCTGTTCTGATGATGCATAGTTACTGTATAGATTGCTGCTGAGTTTTGTACATATTAATGATTTATTTGTTTTCTGTGTACTTCAGTTATTACTTTATTTAACTTCATGTTTCGTTTTTGTACAGCACTCTGAGCCCCAGGGAGTGATTGCTTGACAAATAAATTTTACTACTGCTACTACTAGAAAAGGCCACAGGCACCGAGATACATGGCCACAGTGTTTTGACCTCAGGGGGTCTTCGTTAGGGGGCAGCCCCCCCCTTCCCGAGGCAGTCCACTGTGTGGATCAGGATCCAGTGCAGGCAATCAGCAGTACCCAGGGGAGTGCAGGAGCCCAGACCATCATTTAGTTGACTATACATTTTTTTTCCTATTTCTTGGTCCCTCCCACCTCCCTGATGTGAGTGTGGCCTGCAGGGTGGCCTGGCATGCACACGGCACACCCTGTGTGGCAGGATCACGTTGCCTGGCCCAGCCATGAGGGTCACTTGGGTGCCAGAGCTCAGTGTGGACCCTCCGGGGATGAGGCACACTGCTGTACAGCAGCTTTCTCAGCCTGGCTTGCCTCCTGATGCAGCGACTCAGGTTTGCTTCCATACTTGTCGTCTGCATAGCAGTAGCACAATACGCTATCACTGGGTCATTGGAGTGACTCCGTTTTTTTCACATTTGTGAAGTGCCGAATTAATTTGAAGCAAGTGTCTTTATGGTGGGAAACCTTTTAGCCAAAATGCAACCTTCCTTATGGTCAGTGGTTGCATGGATTCTTCTCTTTTTCTAAGTAAGCTCCAAGCTGTTTGTTCAAAGGGGCCACAAGGTAATTTACTTAACTTCTGGATTGCAGCCATTTAATTCTGCTACTTGATGGTGTAGACAGTCAGTTTTGTTCCAGTGAGCCTTGGTTGTTAGCTAGCGCCAGCAGTGGTCTGTCAGATGTTGTACATCTGATGCAAAATCCCACTGAATACAGAATGCGTTGCTTTTATAAACTAACACCAATAATGTCAAGCTTTTTTTTCATTGTGTCCACCAGTATATAACCTACCAATTTTACATAGAATTGAAACAGCTGTTGTAGGCTGGCCCCAAGGGTTTAGTGAATTCTATTTCACAAAATGGCTAACTCTGCTGTTGTTTTATTGGATCGGGGGGGTGGGGGGTGGCACAGTGTAAACAGTCGACTGACCAAAGTTTCCTAGGCTGGGAAGGGAAACGACAGTCCAACATATTTCTAGGGGTGAGCTAATAGATTACAAAAAGCAAAGTAGTCACACTTCTCATGTTGTTATCAGAATATCTTAGCTTGCTGCATATGTTATTGTAACGCAACATTCTGGTCTGTACTGATGTGCCCTTTTTAAGACCGCCTTTTCTGTTTGTTGATTATGGCACTGGAGGGTCTCACATGTTTTTGTCCCATTAGGATGCTGGAAGCCAGCAGATTGGTTTCCTGTTGGGGAGCTGTGGAGTGACTGTAGCCTTGACAAGTGACGCCTGTCATAAAGGACTGCCAAAGAGCCCAACAGGGGAGATACCGCAGTTTAAAGGTAATTCAGTTTAATTTCCTAGCAGATTATCCTAGCAGAACTGGGTTTACGCTGAGTGGGGATACTGAATGTTTCATTATAAAGAAGCTGTAAATAATAATGCCATTGTAATATGTTAATTCCCTTTGGGATTATTTATGAAGCGTTCCTCAAACATGTGTATTATCACCATTATTTGGTCCTAAAAAGCTAAGTACTCATTAGTATGCATGAATATGTAAATGATGAAACTTCAAGTGTGTTCATAGAGTGATATAATAGCTTTAAAATGTTTGAATGGTGCAAACATGGCATTTAAGACATTACTGTGAAGGGCTGTTTGCTGCTGAGCACCTCTTGTCTTTGAGCTTGTGCTCATCAGAAGCTTTTTTTTTTTTTTTCTGTTTTTAAGGTTGGCCTAAGCTACTTTGGTTTGTCACCGAATCCAAACACCTGTCGAAGCCTCCACGAGACTGGTTCCCACACATCAAAGATGCAAATAACGACACTGCTTACATTGAGGTGGGGGGAGTTTTGATTTTTGTTTTGAATTCCTAAAACCTTGAATTCACAGCAGATTTTGAAGCATGCATATATTTTATCTTGGCTTTTCTATTTGATTATTTTCTATGGGTGTTGTGAGAAGCATGTTTGAGTAAAGGAATAATGCACAACAGGGTGTGTGTGTGTGTCATGCTCGGATAACGTCGCGCCTCGGGTATTTGGGCACGAGGCCGCAGGCAGAGTGTGTCCAGCACCCAAGAAGTGACGTTATCCCAGC
Organism: Neoceratodus forsteri; assembly: GCA_016271365.2. NCBI lineage: Eukaryota > Metazoa > Chordata > Ceratodontiformes > Ceratodontidae > Neoceratodus > Neoceratodus forsteri. Next base: position 1,578,595,098 of record CM057456.1, on the reverse strand, counting down.
ACGACATACACCCTGGAGTGCATAATTCCTATTATACAGTGGCTCGTGAGTAAAAGAATAAATAAATAAAAAGATAAAAAAGTACATTTAAAAGTATATTTTTGGGTGTTTTTTCAGTGGGTAGGTGAGGTATACTTTCTGAAAAAATTGTCCTGATTTGCTGTTTTGGGCAGTAGGTGGAGTTGTTACTGTGGCTCTGCGCTCCCCCATACTAACTTTCTGTGTGTTGTTGTTCCCCATGTTTTTTTCTTATTTGAAATGTTCAGTTTGTGTTTACTTCTCTGTCTCTTTCCCCTCCTTTGCTGTTTCTGCCGTGTTGTGAAAGTGAAACGTTGTACCCTGCGCCCCCCCATGGTCTCACAATCCCAGCTGTTCCTGCTGTGTAAGCCTGGAAGTTGGAGAGACGCCCCCACCCCGTCTCACTGCTACAGTTGTGTCTTCTCCCTGTACGGCTTTTACTGTTACCGGGAGAAAGTATTGAAGGTAGAAAACAGCAAAAAGGTAAGCAACTGAAGAACGGGGTTACACACACGGTTGCAGGGTCAGTTACTGTGCGAGCAGGGACTGCAAGGAGGAGAGAGTGAGGGAGTTCTCTGAAGGTGAACCTAATGACGGCTTTTATGTTTCCGAGTGGGAGGCAGTGACACTGCTACAGTACCTTGTAAAGCTGATGTTACTGCTTTCTGTCTCAGAGACTTTTTTTTTTGACATAAAAAAAAAAATGAAACAATAATGAATGCTGTTATATGTTCAAGGAACAGAGACTGTCAGTAGAGCGGGAGACTGCTGTGAAGCCGATTGTAAAGACAGCTTTCACTTGGTTCGTTTTTTATTTCTTTTTTTTTGTAAACAACAAGGAAACTTTGTTTGGGGGGAATGTGGTGAGGCTTCTGAGTTCCAGTAGTGTGAAGCCGATGCCGATAGGAAATGCCGCTTTCACTTCGGCTAGGAGCAGAAAGCGCTGAAGCCAATGACAGGGAGGGCTGTGGACTGATTTTTTTTTTTTTTTTTTTTACATTTAGTGCGATCATGACTGTGCTGGGACCAATGGCAGCTCTCCTTCTCCGGGGAGGGGTTCTGCAGGCTCCCGACGCAATGCTGCCATCTAGGGAAGCCCGGGTGGATAGCGAGCAAGGGAGAAGCAGCCAGCGGATTGGGTGGCGATCGACAGAGGGAGAGCAGGAGGCACGCCCCCGCGTCTCCGAAGTTATAGCCCCCCATTGCACGCCGACATCGGGGAGGGTTGAAGGAAAGGAGGAAAAACACCTCGCTCCCTCCTAGGCGAAGACGCCTCCATGGAGTTTCTCCGGGACCTGTCGGACAGACCCCGCTGTGCCATCCACACGAAAAACGTTTGGAGGGGGAATCCGTCCGCCCTCTCCACCCCATTCCTCGGGGGGTATACCGGGGCGTATTAAGGGTAAGTGTAGATTAAGTATTCTAGGGGCAGATCACGATAGGATCCGGGGAGATCCAGGAACTGAGGTCGTCGGAGAGAGTGGAGGGGGGAGGCAAGATCAGGAGCACAAATACAATGGTTAAAAAAAAAATGACTGTGCTGGGACTAGATCCGTGATGTTATGCTGGGATAACGTCATGGGTCCAGCCCCAGACTGGACCAATCACAGCCCAGCATTCTTTCTTGCCATTGTATAATGTTAATTACTTTTAGGGTGTAAGTGTTAATGGATCCCAGTTCTTATCTGCATTCAGTATTTTATGTGTTTAAATAACTAAAACAGCCAAAGCAGGTCTGTCTTTGAAAAGAGTTCTATAATGTGAAAAAAAAAATCTACATTTTTTTTTTTATTACCTCCCCCCCACCAGTTCATCCCCCCAAGTGATTCCCCCTCTACCCCACCCAGATAATTAGGGTATTATAAAAAATGATGTGTCCTGATTGGCCAAGAGGGTTCAGAACCCAGTACCTTACAGGGTGACTGCCACCAGGACGGGAACCCTTTCGGTAACCAGGACGCAGTACATCTAAATATCTATCCCTCCCAGAAATTGTTTGGAAAAAAATATTTCAGGCAGTCATGTTTATAAAGTTAGAAACCTTACCAGTCCCATCGACCCAGTGGCATGGAGGACAGAGGTGCTGGGCTTCTCACCTCCTGCCACGCCAGCAGCCCGGGTTCAGGAACTTATGTGGATAGCTCGGGGGCCAGGGAGGGAGGATGGAAAATCCCAAAGATAGCTGTCCTTCCTCATGGGGGGAGGGGTGTGCCCCGCTAAACAGCTTCCACCTAGAGGACCTGGGTGGCAGTGCAGTGGGACACCAGTTAAGGTGTCCTGCCCGCTTGGCGCTGGGAGGACGCCTCTGTGGAGGCAGAGTTTGTACAAGGCACCATTGTATGCACTCTAGGCCCAGGGAGAAAACACTGGCAGAGAACCCCTGACTCTGGCAGGATGGCAGCCTGGTCCACTGCAGGCCCCACACCAGTGACTGGGCTCTCCAGGGTCCGCTCAGAGAGGAAGACTTGCAGCAGCCACTGGTAAGACCCAGAGAAGCCTGGTGATGGGCTTGGGGGACTGGTCCAGAGTGGGGCCAAGTCAGCAGTACAGGAGATAAAATAGACACACTGGGATGTTGGCTGTGTTGCCACAACCAGACGTCTGGGGCGTAGTAAGGCACAGGCCGCAAGATGAGTGTTTTCAGCCCCTGGAAGTGAGGTTGTGGCAGCACATTCCTGCATCTAGAGGCTGTTTTTGGGCTTTACCACCAAAAGTCACGGAACTCCCCCCAGCTTCTCAGAAATTGATGTCCGAGGCAGTAATTTGCTGAAGACATTAACGGTTTAATAAGCAGCAAAATGAGAACAATAGCAGCAGAAAAAAGTGTAATGTTTCACTGGTTAGGCTTTTTCAAAGCAATCTGCACCCAGTGTGAGTACTTGTACTCAGTTTATACGGAATCACTAAAACCATGTGATCATTCAAATAAAGTGCTCCACAAAAAAAACGAAAGTGCTAGTACATAATTGTTGTATTCAAACATTCAGATGTAATGCATAATATCTCACACTTACTATATCAAGGAGTCTAAATAAGGAAACAACTCATCCCTAAAATGATATTCCTGTATGCCCTAAGCATAAATACATACATTATTATTATCGTTCAAGGATGACAAAAAATATGTCTCTGTTCTACATAAATATCGAATAGGGCACACATGTAAATAACTCAAAAATTCCAGCATTTTCTCATATGTTCTTAGTGTTTAAAATAAAGAGTCCCTTTCTGAAAATTACATTGTATATTTTCTGTTGGTATTATATATATACACACACAGTGGAAACCAAAGTGAACTTGAGTTAAGACCTACACAGTTGGACTGGTTTGGGGAGCAGTTATTGCTATGTCATAAGTTGTTTTTCCTCACTCCTCCACTATCCTTTCCTCTCTCCCCCCCCCCTTTTTGTAGGCCTTTTGGAGAATATAGGATGTAATTTTTAGAAAGGGATTGTTTATGTTATAGTGTTTGTTTATGTAGAATAGAGATATATTGTTTTGTAATCTTTAGGCGATAATAATAATGTATGTATTTATGCTTAGGGCATACAGGAATGTCATTTTAGGGATGAGTTGTTTCCTTATTTATACTTCTTGATATAGTAAGTGTGAGATATGATGTGTTATATCTGAATGTAACAATTATGCACTAGCACTTTAAATTTGCTGCGGAGCACTTTATTCAAAGGCTCTCATGGTTTTAGTGATTATGTATAAACTGTGTACTCACACTGGGTGTAGTATGTTTTGAAAAAGCCTAATTGGTAAAACGTTAGCACTTTTCTCCGCTGCTATTGTTCTCATTCTGCTGCTTCTTAAACTTATTTATTGCATTTTGGTAACCGGGTGAGCCCACTGAGACAAGACAGTCCCTTTCACAGGGGCGACCCGAGAAGTGCAGTACATTGACAGTAAACAATACATTCACTAGGACACAGAACTTACAGACCATTAAAAATTCAAGACTGGGTCAAGCAGACAAACGATATCAGTGCATTCTAAGCTAACAAAAGCTGATGTAAAAGTACAATTTAGAGCAACAATCCAGAGATCTTAAATCAGTCAATACAGTGGATAGTAATTCACGGACTGACAACAATTAGAGAACATGTAAGCATTGATCCACGACGAAGGTGGCATCTAATGGGGAGTTAATGCATGGTCGGGACTGTTGTGGCCCGAGGCCGGAGGCCGAGTGCGTACAACGGTCCAACCATGCATTAACTTCCCATTAGATGCCACCTTCGGAGGGGATTAATGCGCTTGTAACATGGACATCAGGATGGTGGTTATGGAGTACACATCTTACTAGTCATAGAAGACAAAAGACTAGGAGACTGATATGCTGTGCTGTGATTTTTACTGTTAGTTTCACAGTTTTTCATACAACTCTGTTACATACAGATGTGGTTATTTTTGTTCTTGCATCCAGTGAACTCTTCTTTATTTGTTAATGATTGGTGCACATTTCAACGATTTCTGCTTGGCTGTTTAATCGATATTTAACCTGGATGACTCCGATACTGCATGTTTTGCCCTTTCCACACTCTGTCCGTTTCTCATTTGCCTATCGCCAGCGTCATTTGCTGCCTGCAATTTCTCATTCTACCCTGCTTGCCCTGTGTTTCCCACTATTGCTTTGTTTACCTTCTCTCAGTTATCCAGTCTCTGTGCTATGCTCTGGGTGTGTGATTGCTGCTTTGTAGTTGAAGTTTACCGTGCCGTGGACCGTGAAACTCTGGAAGTTAAATGCGTTCCCGGATGTCCCGCCTGTGGCTCCCTGTTCCCATCCGCTGCTTTCTCTCTCTCTCTCTCTCTCTCTCTCTCTCTCTCTCTCACTATTTCTGGTCCGGGGTGATTGATTGTTTCCCTGTCTGGTGGTGTGTCATGGGTCTTTCGAGCTGCTTCTGTGTCTCTGTTTTTGTTAAGATTCTCTCACTCTACCACTTCTGGATGCTCCTTGCCGAGATTGCGGTTTCTGTCCCTGACACTCTCTTCTCCTGTTCGTTCATTTGCCCCAGCTGTCTCATTCCTTTCTGACCCTGTGGTCTTGTGTCCAACTTGTGCCTCTCACCCTGTGTTTCTCCCGTACACTTTCGTCCGTTCCGTTTGTCTCCTTGTCCGTGTTCAATTACGTGCTTTTGTGGTCCTCTTTTATCCCCTGTAAGCTCCTCCTCTTCTCTCTGTCTCTTGCTACACTCTATGATTCTGCTGTGTGCCCTCTTCTGTTTTCCTGATCTCTCCTCGCTGTCACAACTGGTTCGTTTCTCTCTGGTTCTGCTACTCCCTTCCACCGCACTATCATTTCGTGGTTTGGGTGCCGACAATATGTGAGACCACTTCTGTCTGTCCCTTTTGCTGGGTGCCCAATAATTGCGACTACTTGTTTCGCACCTATGCCCTGTGACGGACATAATCTCTTGAGTGGCTACACCAGCCTGTGACAGCATCTGGACAGCTGTACTCCTTACGCTATGGTTGGTATAACACCTGCTCAGCCCTGCCTCCTCCGAAATTTTAGCCATCATATCCCCCAGAAAATTCTTGCCCATTGGCTGTCTCGAGAACCAGATATCTTTCTGGTCTAGCAGTCTCTGAGCCTGCTTTATGGGGTGAAGATAGAAAGCAGTAGCTCTCTTGGGACACCTACTAATGTACTCCTTGAACATGGCTACAGGGGAATCCTTCGATTCGCTCTGTGCATACAGGACGCCTCTGAGTGATTGTCTATTGGTTTCATCTGCTCTCGAATTTTTTTCGTTGCCTCATTGAACGTCAAATTTATATATTCTAGCCCTCTTTCGTCCTCTGCTATCTCAAACAATTTCTGGGTCAGCTCTCTTAACCCTTCCCTTCCTCTTCTTGCGAGCCCTAATTGCAACTCGAACCAGAGCCTCTTTACCAACCCTTGAGCTGTCTCTGGGTCCAGTTTTTGGCTATCTCTTATTTTCAACAAGTCTTCCTCTGTTATAGCAGGGTGGTGTTTTGCGCTATCTTTCTCATGCCTTCTATATTGTTTAATCACTGCCACAAGCACATTATTTGCAGGTTGAAACTGTACATCACTTATTATATTCATATTTCTTCTAACCTCAAGACTATTTATATATCTGTTCAGCCCTGCTCTTAGCCCACAGAAAGAGCTGATACTATACTGGTCACCATCCTCCGCTCTTACTGATGCATAAAACTCTCTCAAAATTTCACACAATTTTTCAGCTGTCACTGTCCCTATATCTACAGACATCTTCTTTGATTTCAACCAGTCTGAGAACACATTACACGGCAACTGTGTGTTCTTTGCTGTGTTTGCCTCCATTTTCTTCCTCTCAAGCTCATCCAGCTCTCCTCGTGATATCTCTACGTGTCTCTTGCTCTCTGATCTCTCTTCTCCACACGTCTCCACTACTACTTTTACTGCCTCCACATCCTCCCTCTCCTCGACTATCGCGTCCAAATGCTTCACTTTCGCTACTTTCTTCTTGCCGTCTTCGTCTCCTGCTCCTTCAGATACTCTATTGACATCTCCCAGTGTACATTCTCTCATTTCTGAGACATCTCCAAACTCCTCCTGTACCCATTCGTCCATTTCCATTCCTGCACATACGCTAAATACTACTCACATTTTCTCCATCTCTCCGTTTACTACATCCGTCTTTCTACTACTGCCTATGTCCCTCACTTACATTTCTCCCCCTCCTTATCTATGCTACTATCTTGCTGTTCTGTCTCACTCTTATTTTTCATCGCTTGCAACTGTAAACACTGCTACTTTTATTCTTGTGGCTTGTTTGTGTAGTTCAGAAGCAACACAGCATTATCGTCTCATAATGCCGTGTTGCTCCTGCACCACCTGACGCCTTCTGTCCTATCCACGTTGCTCCTTACTTAGATTTTTGCCATGTTACAAAGCTACTTAAGCAACAAAAACACAGTTTGTGCCGAATTCGAGAGGACAAGTGTTTAGTAAATATCAGAAAAAGCTGATGTAAAAGTACAATTTAGATCAACAATACAGTGATTTTAAATCAGGCAATACAGTAATAGAAAGTTTACCGTGGAAGACACATGTTGGTAGGAAGGAGTGCCAGACAGCAGGTGTCAGCAAAAGCAGGTACAGTGTGCAGCTACAAGGTGAAATTCCAGAAATGTCTTGAAAAGAGGGAGAGAGGAGATGGCCACTATGGATGGGTGGAGGGAATTCCAACAAGACACAGCCAAGAAGGCAAAAGACCTGTGGGCCACGGCTAACCGAGTATTGGGTAATAGGAGAAGGGGCAGTGAGGCAGATCTGAGAGGGCGATGTCTTTGTTTGTGTTGCACTATAACAGCAAGACAGGGAGGAGTAAAGTGGTAAACCAGCTTCTAGGAGCGTGGATATATTGTTCATCCACTCTTCTTGGCATGCCCCTTTCCTCTTTAAATCTTGCCGGAAGTCTTCAGGCTCACCCGGGTGGTAAATACCTCGGCTCCACCCCATGATGCCAGATATTCCTTTCTGCTGAAAGATACAGGTTCCCTCGTGCTCGTGCAGCAATTCGTAGGCCCTGGATTCAAAGCGTCAGTTTTTGGCGAAACTTATTTTAAAACTCGTTCGAGTTAGCGATTCCGATTTTACCGCATTGGACACGGAGGAAAAATCTTTCTCTGGATTTCGCCGTTGCCCCTGCGGCCAAAGGATGTCGCGCACCGATCCCCACCTAACGTGCATTCATTGCCTAGGTGTCGAACATGACACCTCGTCATGCACTTTTTGCCTGGCCTTCCACCCCAACGTCCTGGACAACCACTTGGTGCGCTTAAAGCTGGGGAGACCAGAGAGAAGGAACCCACCAGTGAAATCGAAGGAGGCCCGAGGTATGGTTTCGCAGCCGTCGATTCGTCGAAAGAGCTGAACAAATGAAGGCATTTGAGGAGGAGCGGCCAAGCTTCAGCCAGTCGAAGCTTTTTTGTTCCACTTAACCTTTGCTCCACCTTTTCGGGCTCCTTCAGGGAGTTGTGCCACTCTCTCCCCACCAGGGGTGAGGTGCCCTTGGGCACGCACTCTTCCCGCCCTCGGAAGAGGTATAAGGACCCTGGGTCCGAGTCCCAGGAACACGCGGTCTCGACTTTGGTCGAGATCGCTTCCTCAGCCACCGGCTTCATGGATCTTTCATCTGGCCAGGGGACAGAGGACGTGGCCGATGAGGCTGAGATTATTCTTGACCCAGTCGACCCTCTGTCACTGACCCTGGTCGACGACTCTTTGGAAGGGACTCCTGTCCTTGTCTTTCCTGATGAGGAGACCCAGCCAGCTGGTGTCCCTATTCAGTATCAAGGTCCAGACCCTTGTTTTCACCGACCCTGGTGTCTCCCGATGGACCAGCTCGGCCTGCTCGATCTCAGTCGAGGCCCGGAACTCCCTCGACCCATCGACCGAGGAAACACAAACATTCAAAAAAAGAGGCACCACAGGTCTTCATCCTCCTCGGACGAGAAGAGACTTCAGTGGAAACTCCGTCGACGCTATGAGGACCTCATGTGGCAACAGCTGGTTTTGTCTAGGCAGAAGCCGACTCCGCCGTCTACCCTGGCCATTACTTGGCTCCCACTACAGGCCCACTGCCCGACCCACGGATTAAAGCCTTCAGTTCCTCTGCCCGTGGAGCCGTCCCACGTCCTGGTTCAGCCTGCCTCAGTGTCTCCACCAATTCTGGTGGAACCACCACCTAAGCAGCCTCAGAGAGGGGCTCCCTCAAAAGAGGACCGAATAGACATCGGGCTTCCCCGACGTCTGTCGATTACGGTTGCCCCCGATCGCCCTCGGCTGTCATATCCCAATTCTTCGGACTTTGATGTCACCAGATTACACTCCCATCCTGGGGATGATGAGTTGTCCATGGCAGGATTGGAGGAAGGCCCTTCATCCATTCAGGGTATCCTCTGCCTGATTTCCAAATCCACCAGAATGCCCCTGGAGTCCATCCAGAAGACGGTGGAGTACCCCCTTACGGATATCCTCAAAAGGGGGGGGGAATACCCCGACGATGGCCTTTCCAGTGGCCAAAGCGATTGTTGGCCCAGCCCTTGAGCTTTGGCAGCATCTGGCTTCCTGTCAAGCACTGTCTGCCCGCATGGCCCACAAGTACACAGTGCCCATGGGGTCCCTAGTGGGGTTCACAGAACACCCTTTGGCCGAGAGCCTGGTGACCGCTTCTGTGTTCAGGCGTACTGGAAGCTCGGCCGACACTGACCGACCCCCGGACAAGGAGTCCAAGAATATGGACCACTCTGCCCGTAAGGTCTATGCGGCCTCTTCCTTAGGTCTTCGTCAGGCCAGCTCGGCTGTTATCATGGCACACTTCTCTCATGCCCTCCTGGGGTCATTAGACGAGATCCTCCCTCACTTTCCCGCGGACATGTAGACCACGGTCAAGCAGGTCCGTGATTAGGGCCGTGCTGTTGCAAAACAGCAGCTCCAGACGGCCCTGGACATAGGTGATTCCTGTGCCCGCTCTTTAGCAGCCGCAATGGCCACTCGCCGCAGGGATTGGCTGAGGCGGTCCTCCTTCCCGGCGGATACTCAGCATAAGTTAGCTGACGTGCCCTTCCTAGGCACTGACTTGTTCGGTCCAGGAGTGGCCGGTCACCTTCAGCGTATAGAGCAGTCCAATGCCACCTTGGATGCCACTTCTGCAAAAGGTTTTTCGGGAAAGAACCAGCAGAAAAGAAAGAAGAAGCCATTTTAGCACTCTTCCCCTGCAGTCTGACAACCCTTCTATCAAGGAGGTCAGCAGCACCAGCAGGCCCAAGCTTGGCACCCACAGCCCAAGCAGGGTCCTCAACAGTCCCGTAGAGGAGGCCGAGGCGCAGGTCCAGGAGCTTTCTCCTCCTCTAAGCCTGCTCAGTGAAGGGTTGGGGGTTGCCATCCCTACACCCGTCACGCCAGATTTTCCTGGACATAAGTCTCCACCACTCATTCACACTAGTGGGATTAGCGCCGGAGGCACTAGGACCTATCGGGAGCAAACTTTTTGCTGGAGGGTCGGCGCGAGAGATGGCGCCGCGAGGCACGGCGCCGTGAGCAGCGGCTTGAGCGGTAATGACTATCTCGGCGACGACCCTCCAACCGCCTCAGTTCCTTTTTTCCCGCCGTCGAGTGCGCTTCAGTGACGACGTCGCTCGACTGTCGGGAGTCAAACTTCAAACTAGCGCATAGTTTTCAGGTTTTTTTTTGTAACATTATCACGATAGTAGTATCGCCTAATTTTATCTATTTTCGTTAAATTTTTCTAATATTTTAAAATTTAAGTTACTTGAAGAAGTCTCGGCCTACTGGACGGAGTCGACCATGAGCAGGTCAGGTGACGGTAGGGAGACTTCGTATGAAAGCTGTTCAGTCAGCCGGGCTGGGTCCGGTCAGCCTCCTTCTCCTCAGCGGGGTTCCGACAACGGTCAGTCCGATGCCCGGGGGGATGGGCGGTCCCCCCGTCGGCATAAAAATAAACGGTCGCATTCTCGGCACCGTTCGGCCTCGAGCTCTTCTTCGGCCCACAGGTCAAAAAAGAGAAGGCATCACTCGAGGTCGCCCTCTGGTATGTCTGCGCATCGACGGTCGGTTATCGTTGCTAGTTGCTGGTCTCCTTCTTCGGAGTCGCCAACTTCCGTAATCGTCGTCCTCGACATCGGAGCCCCTCCCCGCCTATAGGTAGGGCTCCAGATGAGCAGTTTCATCAGTGGGCCGCTCTTATGGAGCGATGGGCTCGGAGGTTGGTTCTTCTGCCTGGTTCGGTTGCCTCAGAGCCCTCGGGCTCCTCCTGCGATCAGGTAGGGCGGTTGGACCTTCCTAGTCGCGCGGCGCCTTCTTCGGTGCCAGCGACTCCGTGCTTAGGTGTTTTCCCCTCACATGGCTGCGGCGCAGGGGGCCACACCGATGCCCTTATCTCCTGTTTTTCTCTTCTAGCTTTCCAGGTTCCTGGGGCTTTTCCGGTGCCTTCGGCAGGTCTGTTGGCTTGTCGGCACCGTATTTGAGTCACCGCTGGGTCTTCTTGACGCCCGTCCAGCGGCGCGTGTGGTCTCCACAGCACGCCCGGTGGTGCCGTCTGGTCTGGCAGCGCCCGTGTGGTCGGGCGGCGCCGTTGGCTTCAGCGGCGCCGTCCCGCGCCAGAGCGTAGCGCCCGCCAGGCGCTTGCGGTTCCGTGTGCCTCTTGGCGCCGTCGCCTCCCTGATGCAGTTTTCAACCCGTTTTGCCGTCTCGGCGCGGGGAGCCCTCGGGGACTCTCCTTGTTTTTCTGCTATTTCCTCCTCTCCTAATTTTCACTCCTTTCCTGTCCAAACAGTCCTTCCTGGACCATCAGGAGATGATGTTGAGCCTGACCCAGAGCTTGGTTGGGTGATGAAGTGGAGAAACAGGATCTTTCTTTGCTACAGAGCCTGTGGTCGAGGACCTGTCCTTTAAGTCTCTGTTGAAGAACCTGAGATCCTCTTTCTCTCCAGACTACAGACATCGATCCTGGGAAGATATTAGACTCCAGTATCTTCATGCTTGGAGATCCCTAGATTTGACTCTTCCGATCCAGCCTTCCTTGAGGCGCTGTCTCAAATGGTATGGAATAATCCTGCTCTTATTCCCTCAGTGGCTAAATCCATTGATAAGAGTATTCAGCTCCCAAGGATCGTCCCTTTTGGCATCCCAAGCCTTTGCGGATCCTATTGTAGTCCTGGCAGAGAATGACAAGGTCGTTCTTCCTCAAACTACTACAGCTCGACCTATTAACAAAGAGTCTCGTAAGTTTGATACATTAGGTAAGAGAGTCTTTGCTGCCTCCACTCTAAGTATGCGTATTGCCAGTTATCAAGGCTATTTTTCTCAGTATGAGTATATCCTGTGGCACTCTATGAAAAGAATGGTTGAAGCTCTCCCAGATTCGGCCAACAGGTCAAAGCCGCTATGGACGCTTTCGACACTGCTTCTCGCTCAGCAGCCGCAGGGATTTGTACTCGGCGCCATTCCTGGCTGCGTTCTTCTGGCTTCACGAATGATGCTCAGCAGCAGGTAATGGCGCTGCCTTTTGATGGCTCCTATCTTTTTGGCCCTCAGGTGGAGCAAGCCTTAGAGGCCACTCAGAAGACTAGATCGGCCATTAAATTGGCCAGACCTCCGCCTGCCCCCTCTCGGGGGCATGTGAACAGGCGTCAGTTTCATAGTCGTCAGTCCTTTGAGGCAGAGGCAGGAAGCTTCCATAAAAAGCCAACCTGCCCAACCTCAAAAGCAGCAAGAAAGCGCGGGGCCTAAAGCCCCCAGCGCCTTATAATTGCTGGCCCAAGTTCCATCCACTCTGCCCGAGGTGGAACTTTCTCCTCTGGTGGGAGGTCGTCTGATGTACTTCTACAACCAGTGGAAGTCCATAACTTCGGACAAATGGGTCCTTCGGATAATTCGCGAGGGTTATTCTCTCAATTTCGTGGAACCCCCCCGGATTGTCCTCCCATACGACAACCCAGGTTGTCGGCCTCTCAGTCAGACCTCCTCACCGCCGAGATCCAGGGCCTTCTGAACAACAGGACAATAGAACTGGTGCCCCCGCATCTGCGAAACACAGGGTTCTACTCCCATTACTTTCTGGTTCCAAAGAAATCTGGGGGGATGCCCCCCATTCTAGACCTCAGAAAGTTAAACAAATTTCTCCCCAGGGAGAAATTCAAAATGATTTCCCTAGGTACCCTGTTACCCTTGCTGCATCAGCACGACTGGCTGGCCTCCCTGGATATGCAGGATGCTTACCAGCATATCCCCGTCCACCCGACCCACCACAAGTTCCTCAGGTTTGTAGCTTTGGGTCAGCATTATCAGTTCAGAGTCCTGCCCTTTGGGCTATCCTCGGCGCCGCAAGTTTTTACAAAGTGTTGTGCAGTTCTCGTGGCGCATCTCAGGAAGATCGGACTCAGAGTGTTTCCCTACCTGGACGATTGGCTTCTAGCAAGCCCTTCCAGCCAAGGGACTTTGGAAGCCGTGCAAACGACTTCTCGTCTTCTCATGTCCATGGGAGTTCTGCTGAATTTGAAAAAATCTCAACTGCAGCCCTCCCAGAGGCTCCTTTTCATAGGGACGCTTCTAGACACCTCTTCCGCGAAGGCTTTCCTTCCAGAGGACAGAAGACTCGACATCCTTGGATGGCCCGTTACATCAGGGAGAACCAATCAGTTACAGCTCTCTCGATGCAACGCATGTTGGGTCTCATGGCGTCCTCGGTGTTCACTGTACCCCTGGCCCAGTTGCACATGAGAACCACCCAATGGATGCTCTCCACTCAGTGGTCTCCGACCTCTCACCCCCAGTCTTATCCCATCAAGGTGACGGAGCCCCTTCGAAGGTCTCTCACCTGGTGGTCTCGAGAGCAATCTCCTGGAAGGATTCCCCTTTGCTCCCCCGGATCATCAGATCTCCATCACCACAGATGCATCACTAATGGGATGGGGAGCTCACTGTCACTCCCTCCACACTCAAGGTGTATGGACTCAGTTGAAACTCATCTCCACATAAGCGTCCTGGAGATGAGGCGGTCCTCTATGCGATCCGAGCTCTGAAGGATGTCCTTTGTCACAAGAACATTCTCCTTCAAACGGACAACAAAGCTGTGATGTATTACATCAACAAGCAAGGCGGTGCTCATTCTTATCCCCTTTGCAGGGAAGCAATGAGGGTGTGGGAGTGGTGCTTGGAGCACAAGTCTCTGATTCAAGCGGTTTATCTGCCAGGTATACAAAACGACCTAGCAGATCACCTCAGCAGAACGGAGGCAGACCCTCACGAGTGGTCTCTCGATCCAGCCGTAGCTCGGTCTCTGTTCAAAGAGTGGGGGACTCCAGACCTGGACCTTTTTGCATCCCCACTCAACGCAAAACTGCCTCTCTTCTGCTCCAGAAATCCAGGGCCTGGCATTTTCTGTCAGGATGCGTTCAGGCTGCGGTGGACAAAACGCTTTCTTTACGCCTTTCCACCGCTTCCTCTAATCCAGAGAGTACTCCTCAAGTTCGAGTCTCAGGGGACCAAAATGATTCTCATTGCTCCCTCCTGGCCTCGGCAACTATGGTTTCCTCTACTCAACAGTATGTTGGCAGCCTCTCTGAGACCACTTCCCTTGCAAATCAATCTTTTGACTCAGGGTTCGTTGGTCCATCCCAACCTGAAATCACTTCACCTTCATGCTTGGCTCCTGAAGAGGTGGAAGTGAATCGGTTCAACGTCTCTCGTAGAGTCTCGGACATCCTTCTGGCTGCTCTCAAGCCAGCCACCCGAAAAATGTACGCTTCCAAATGGAAACGTTTTTCTCTCTGGTGTGCAAAGTCCTCTTGGAATCCCTTTTCCTGTCCTCCTGACAAGGTTCTGGAGTATCTTTTGGACCTATCAAACTCAGGTCTCCAGTACTCCACAGTTAAAGTTCACCTTAGTGCCATCTCAGCGTTCCATGAGCCGGTTTCTTCCTTGACTCTGGCTCAGTTACCTATGGTGAAGAGATTTCTTAAGGGATTCTTCATACCAGACCCCTGTTAAGCGCCAGTTGCAGCCTGGGACATTAACCTGGTGCTGGACATGCTCACCGGAAGCCTTTGAGCCCTAGCTACCTGTGAGCTAAAATTTCTTACCTGGAAGACTGCTTCCTGGTGGCCATTACCTCAGCCCAGGGTCTCTGAGATACATGCCCTGGTTACGGACCCTCCAGTATACTGTATTCCATAAAGACAAGGTAGTTCTCCTACTCATCCTAAATTTCTTTCCAAGGTTGTGTCAGAATTCCATCTAAACCAACCTCTGGTACTTCCGCTTCCAGCTAATTTCCAAAATGAAGGAGCGAGCTCTTCATTCCTTGGATGTTAAGAGAGCCTTAGGTTCTATTTAGATAGAACCAAGGATGTTGCAAGACTCAGCAACTGTTTGTTTCTTTCAGCGACACCCGGCTGGGTCAACCTGTCGCTATCAGATGCATCTCATCATGGTTAGTGGCATGCCTTCGGCATTGCTATTCCATGGCTCAAGTTAAATTAGAAGGTAGAGTGTACACTCACTCTACTAGGGCGGTCGCGGCATCCCTAGCGGAAATTCGCAATGTTCCAATTGCAGATATCTGCAACGCCGCCACCTGGAGCTCAGTGCATACCTTTGTTAAGCATTATGCACTGGATGTTCATGCCAGGCGTCATTCCGCATTTGGCAGAACTATCCTTAATGGACTTCTGTCTTAGTCGCGTGAGCTCTGGCTCTCCTGCCGCCCTTTTGGGGGATTATCAGCTTGGTACTCTCCCACTAGTGTGAATGAGTGGTGGAGACTTATGTCAGGAAGATATGAAAGTGCATGTACCTACCGTAATTCTTGATCTTCTTGGACAGTCTCCACCACTCATCCTACCGCCCACCTCCATCCCCGAGCTCACCGCTGTGTTGGTCTTCCTCCCTCAAATCTTTAGGCGTGAAGACTTCTTTGCTGACCCTTCTTACACGGGTCGTACGGACTATCTTATGTCCGTTTTTAAGGTTAGATTTACTCTTTCGTTAGTTAGCTGCACCTCCTTGGTAAAAAGGTACTGGCGGTTGGAGGGTTGTCACGAGATAGTCATTACCTTCGACGCTGCTGTGCCCGTGCCTCGCGGCGCCATCTCTCGCGCCGACCCTCCAGCAAAAAGTTTGCTCCCGATAGGTCCTAGTGCCTCCGGCGCTAATCCCACTAGTGTGAATGAGTGGTGGAGACTCGTCCAAGAAGATCAAGAATTACGGTAGGTACGTAATTTTCATTTCTGGGTCCTCCCGTGGGGGGCCGGCTCTGCCACTTTCTTTCCGCCTGGTCCGATATCACCTCAGACAGTTGGTTTCTGAAAGTGATCGGTCAGGGACTGCCCTTAGAGTTTGAGCAGTACCCTCCCAGCCAAGCCTGCGCCCCTCGGGAAGAAAGGATCTCAGCTTGCACTCAGTCGGCTCTTCGAGACGACGTAGCTCAGCTCCTCCACAAGGAGGCAGTAGCTCCAGTGCCGGATCCTCTTACAGACCTGGGCTTCATGTCGAGGTACTTTCTGGTGCCCAAGTGGATGGGTGGCTGGTGCCCCATCCTAGATCTCCATGACCTGAATCAATATCTCAGGTCCCGCACCTTTCAGATAGTAACTCTGAACCAGATCATACCATCCCTGGAGCGAAACATGTGGTTCTGTTCACTGGATCTACAGGACGTGTTCTTTCACGTCCCAATCCATCTGTCCCATCAGCGGTTCCTCTGCTTCAGGGTCAAAGGGACCCTGTACGAGTTCTGAGCCATGCCGCTCAGCCTGTCATTGACCCCACGGGTCTTCACCAAGTGCATTGCAGTGGTGGCAGCCCACCTTTGGCGTTGAGGAGTCTGAATTTACCCTTGCCTCGACGACTGGCTCTTGGCAGGTTCCTCCCTTCAGGCGGGTGGAGCGGTCCAGGGATCTGTCTCTCTGAACCTGCTCCCAACTCGGCCTCCTGATCAACGAGGCCAAGTCAGAACTCATGCCCTCACAGGTGATAGGCTTCATCAGGGCAGAGCTCGACTCTTGTCAAGCCAGAGCTCGGCTCCCGGCGGACAGGGTGGAGGTTCTCTCCTCCTTTGCCTGATCATTTCTGGTTGGACACTTGCTCCCTGCCCGGGACTTTCTGCCCCTTCTGGGTTACATGGCGGCATGCACTTCGGTGGTCCTTTGGGCCAGATGGCACATGCGCCCCCTCCAGTGGGAGCTGGCCGCCCAGTGGACTCATCGCCACGGTCATTTCGACCAGCTGATCACTGTAACCCAGAAGATGTGGGACGCAGTCCAATGGTGGACCGCACCAGACCAGTTGCAGGAAGGGATTCCATTTGTCTGCCTCGAGACAACGGTCATTCTCACAACCAATGCCTCTCTCATGGGCTGTGGAGCCCACATGGGGGACAACAGGGCCCATGGGTTCTGGACCCCCGAGGAGTCCTGATGCCACATCATCCTGTTGGAGCTCAGAGCAGTCAGATTGGCATTGTCAGCTTTCGCCCCTCAGCTCCAGGGTCAAGTGGTCCAAGTCCAGACGGACAATACCACGACCATGTACTACGTCAACAAACAGGGCGGCATGCACTCCCATCTGCTGTGCAAGGAGGCGCTCCACATCTAGACCCTTGTAAGCCCGGTTAGAGGTGGATCTCCTAGTCATTCAAGTGGCAGGAGCCTTGAACCAGCTGGCGGATGCTCACAGCCGCATAGGCCAGACATCCCACGAGTGGTCTGTCTATCCAGAGGTAGCTTACAGTCTGTTCTCCTGTTGAGGCAAACCATTGGTGGACCTGTTTGCCTCCAGGGAAAACACCAAGCTGAGGCTGTTCCATGCCTGCCCCCCTCAGCAGGGTTCGCTGTAGGGGGATGCTTTCTCAAGGCCGTGGACCCCAGGCCTCCTCTACGCATTCCCTCCATTTCCCTTTATCCACAAGGTGTTACTCAAGGTGAGGAGGGACAAGGCAAAGGTGATCCTGGTAGCCCTAGATTGGCTGCGCCAGTTCTGTTGTCCAGATCACCTCAGCCTCAGCTGCAGGCCCCCGGAGTGGCTTTGCACATGCCCGGACCTGATATCACTGATCCAGAGGAAGGTTTTCCATCCAGAACTTCAATCCCTTCACCTCACAGCCTGGTACCTGAGCAGCTGGAGTTCCAGGCTCTGGGTCTTTCCGAGGATGTCTACACCGTGGTGGAGGCATCCAGAAAGGAATCAACTAGGAAATGTTACACCTTCACATGGAAAAGATTTTCCATTTGGTGTCAGGGTAAGAGTCTGGACCCCTTATCCTGTTCTGTGGCTAACATTCTCGACTACCTTTGGTCTCTCTTCAAAGGGGGTCTATGGTCATCGACCCTTAGGGTGCACCTGGCAGCCATTTCTGCATACCGGGCATGGGCCGGTCAGCTGACATTGGCACAGGAGACAATGGTCAGGCACTTCTTCAAAGGCCTGGATCACATATCCTCTCCAGTGCGTGAACCTCCACCTCTGTGGGATTTGTTGCTGGTTTTGGCAGAGCTCATGGGCAAGCCATTCAAACGCATGCATGAGTGTGCGCTCTCACACTTGTCGTGGAAGACGGCCTTCCTGGTGGCTATCACGTTAGCCAGAAGGACAGGGGAGCTCCAGGCGCTTTCGGTGGACTCCCCTTATCTGGTGTTTCACAGGGACAAAGTTGTCCTGCGCCCCCACCCGGAATTCCTTCCGAAGGTGGTGTCAGAGTTTCACCTTAACCAGGTGTTGACTCAGCCAGTATACTACCCTAATTACACCTCAGACGCCTAGTACAGGCTCCATACTTTGGACCTGAGATGTGCTCTCTCCTATTATAAGGAGAGGACGGCAGAAATTCGTGGAGAGGTTCGCCAGCTGTTTGTCACCTATGCTGAAGCCGTTCCTGGCAGACCTGCAGCCAAATGGACCATTGCAAGGTGAATCACATCATGCATAGGTCTGTGCTGTGAGTTGACGGGCAAGGAGCCTCCCAGAGGGATAAGAGCTCATTCTACCCGCCATACTGCTGCTTCAGTGGCTGCTTCCAGGGGCAGCCCTATCTAGGAAATCTGTCGGGCTGTTACCTGGAAGTCAGCAAACACTTATGTTACCCACTGCCACATTGGCCTTGAGTCACGCCGGGATGCTGGTTTTGGGGTCTCAGTTCTCCAATCTCTCTTTCCTAAGTAGGGGGTGTGCGCCTTGCTTCCCTCCTCCGGGAGAACTGCTTGGAGTCTACCAAGAAGTGTGGATGAACAACATATCCACGCTCCTAGAAGAACAGGTTACTTGCCTGTAACAGTAGTTCTAGGAGTGGTGTATGTTGTTCCACACACACACACACACACACACACGCATCCACCCCGACCTCCCCGGCTTCAGGCGCACAACCTTGTTTCCAGCAGGCTAAGATCTGCCATCATGGGGCGGAGCCGAGGTGTTTACCACCCGGGTGGGTGGGAGGAGCCATCTTGAAGACTTCCGGCAAGATTTAAAGGGGAAAGGGACATGCCAAGAAGTGTGAATGAACAACATATACCACTCCTAGAACTATTGTTACAGGTGAGTAACCTGTTCTTATAGGTGAAGCAAAGTGTAACATACTTTAGCTTCGATTCATAAGGTAGCCAACCGAGGGAAGATAGCACATCGCAGTGGTGGTGTTGGGCTTTGACCCTCAGAGCAAACCTACCCACTCTATGATAGACCTAAGTGAGATGGGCCAGGATGGTG
This sequence comes from Neoceratodus forsteri, assembly GCA_016271365.2. NCBI lineage: Eukaryota > Metazoa > Chordata > Ceratodontiformes > Ceratodontidae > Neoceratodus > Neoceratodus forsteri. The sequence goes on along the minus strand of CM057456.1, from coordinate 1,578,575,837 downwards.
GAGGAGGTGGCAAGAAGCAGGGGGGCTGCATAAATTAAGAGAGGGAGGAGGGCGGCAGATGCTATCTTGCGGCAGGAGGTCAGAGTGAGGAAGGGATGAATTCGATACAGGACACCAAGCTTTTCATTTAGGGTTTTGGTGAGGGTGGAAACATGGCCATCCAGAGAAAGTGATGAATCAAGGGTGACTCCCAAGTGTTTAAAGGAGTTAACAGTTTCGAGAACAGCTCCAGTTCGGGAGGGGATGACCAGAGACGGGTGAGTGCGCGTTGGCGTGCAAAACATCATGCACTTTGTTTTTCTAGTATTGAATATAAGCTGTTTTTGCAAAAAACAGTCTTCGAGTGTTTGGAAGTCAGAAGATAACATTGAGTTGATCCACCCTATGTTGGCTGAGGACTAGTAAAGGATAGCATCATCAGCAAACAGACGAACAGAGGCCCCTCCACAGTTATCTGGGAGGTCATTGATAAAGAGTGAGAATAATAACGGTCCCAGGATGGATCCCTGGGGGACTCCATGGGTAATGTTTCGAGGGTGCGATAGAGAGCCTGCCCATTTTACTCTTTGGGTGCTGCCTTGAAGGTAGCATTGGATCCAGGTAAGAGTACCATTATCAAGATCGATGAGGTGCAGTTGCTGTAGCAGGAGACTGTGGTTGACCAGGTCGAAGGCCTTGCTCAGATCCACAAGATTGCTCCAGTGGATTTACCATGGTCCATACCTTGGAATATGTCTGAGGTGACTTTTATCAGGGCAGTGAGGGTACTGTAGTTTTTCCTGAACCCATGCTGGTAGGTTGAGAGCAGTTGGTGGGAGTCCAGATAATCCTGTAAGTGGTTATAAGGTGTCCGCTCTTGAATTTCGGCTAAGGGGCACAATATCGAGATAGGATGATAATTTTCAACAGTAGAGTTGGAACTGCCTTTATGTACTAGTACAATCACCGCTACCTTCCATTTCTCGGGGACGGTGCCGGAGAGGAATGAGCAATTGAAAAAGTCACGGATGGAATGAGCAAGGACATCAGCCCCCAACTTAAGGAATTTAGGCTCAATGGTATTATGTCCTGGTGAGCTATCTGCTTTCAGGTTTTTGAGGAGCCGATGCACCTCATTCAGAGTAACTGATTTTAGATGAAAGGAAGGGTGGGCTAAGGGAACTATTGGCGAGACTGGGTCTGGACAGGGAGGTGAAGGGCTAGTAAAGAGGGAGGTGTATTTATGCAGGTCGGTGAACCATTTTTTAAAGCCATCAGATATACAGTAGAAGAGGGGTTAGTGAGCACAGTGCCCTGGGCCTCAGTGGAACTGGGGGTTTCTGAGGTATGGCCCTTTAAGAGGGAATTAACTTGCTTCCAGAATTCCTTAGAGTTACTAAGATGTTCGGTTTGGAGATTCTTGAAATGCTGGCGTTTGGCTTTCTGAATGGAGTTCTTGCAGCTGTTCCTTAGCTGTCTATATATTTACCAGTCGGGAGGAGGATGCTGGTCTTATAAGTACGCCAGGCCTTGTCACGTGTGGACATGAGCTTCCTTAAGTTCTTAGATAGCCACGGAGCTTTAGTACCCTTAACCTGGCAAGACTTCATGGGTGCATGGTGGTTGACAATTTCAGTGAAGTTGGACACGAAGAAATCGAGAGCTATTTTGACATCCAGCAGGGCCTTTATAGGGCTCCAATCAGTGTCATGTATTGTAATAGTGAAGGCAGTGGGGTCGAAGTTACTCATATCGCGTACTTGGATGACTCTGGGTGGGAGGTTGGGGAGTTGTTGCACCATATGCAAAAAGTTGGAGAACGGTCACTTATGCTGTCGGGAAGCACACTCACTGCCCTAATCTTAGTGGGACAGTTAGTGACCATCCAGTCAAGTAGAATATGATTACCTGATTTGGTATTGAATCTAGTTGGGTCCCCGATAAGTTGGAATAGGTTGGAATCCACAAGCGTGGCGCGCATTTTGTGGGAACTTGGGTTCAACCAATCTGTATTAAAGTCTCCACATAGAATTAGGTTGTGGCACAGGAGGAAATCAAGGGGGGAAGGCTGGATGTCACAACCTTGGGTGGTAAGTACACACATCCAACCACCAATTTCTTAATGGTGCCAAGGGTGAGGGAAATTAATAGGGATTCAACCGAGGTGAGTCCAGGGTCAGGCGCTGTAGTTCAGCCGCATCCAAGTTGTGCTTGGCATACAGGAGGATACCGCCCCCTCTTTTACCCAACCTGTCCTTTCTGAAGCACTTGTAGCCAGGAAGTGCGACCTCATGATGCTTGATGTAGGGTTTTAGCCACATCACAGAAATACCCAGAATATCCGGGGTGTGTTGATTAACAAACACAAACTTCAAGCTCTGCCATTTTGGGTCTGATGCTCTGAGCATTCAGATTAGCCATTTTCATGCCTTTAGGTAGGTGATAATATGTTGTAGAGGGGAAGGGGAGAGGCTGGGAGTAGGTGGACCAGGGTTGGGCTTGACATCACCCAAGAGGGTTAAGAGAAGGGGAGCTAGGAGGAAGCATCTGATTGCAGTCAGGGGATGCCACCTTATGCATCTGGCATTTCTAGAAGTCATTAGCAGCCCTCTAAAGAACCATCATCCAAGATAAGCAGTGCCACACTTTGGGAGACATGGCACTAGGTGGTGTATTTGGAGGGGTTCATTAAGCACAGTAAGAGGGGAGGTAGGCTCGCTCTGCTGCCTGGAGTGTATTGGGGCCAAGGAAATGAGGAAGTCAGCAGCAAGAAGTAGAAACAGGCATGAAGGGATGTATAAGGAAGAAAGTTTGGCCATTTTATGATGCAGTTTATAATGCAAGAACATATTAAGTGGTGAAAAAGATCAAAGGGGGAGAGGGGAACCAAATGGCATGAAAAGGGGTAACAGTGTAGGCAGGCAGGAGGTAAGGGTGGAGAAATACAACTATCCTTCCAAGGAGAAGAGAGTTAGCAGGAAATTAATCTGACCCTCTGGATAGGTAAGTAATCAGATAGTGTAGTAACAGGCTTAATAAGCCATGAGCTGAAAATGTGGGCTCACCCTATCAAGCTAGCAATGCACTTAGTCCTGTAGCCAGTAGGAAGAAGGACGGAAGGGAGGGGAGGAGTGTGAGTGTATTTAATTTAGGCTGGGGGAGGGGGTGGACAGGAGGGCCGAAAAACCACAGCTTGCGGCCAGTGCTCGGCACAGCTTTAGTCCGAGACCGAAGCTTGCTGCACTGAGAAGCACAGGATTCAGTCCCACTTCCCCGATTGGCTGTTTGGATGGCCAGTAACCAGTCGGAAAGGGGCCATAGAGCAGTCAGCCAGTAGTGGGAGAAGACACGCCCTTCGAAGTGAAGGCACCCTGGGCTCTGAGGAGCCGTGAGAAAGGACCGTACCTTCAGCAGCAGATGGTCCTTGCTTCAGGGTAGAGTGGTGGGGGGGGCGGCAACCGAGGAAAGCGCCAAGCCGCAGCGCCAGTCGCAGGGTTGTGCCCGGTCAGGGGCCGAGGGGTCTTGCGGCAGCAGATGGGCCTTGCTTCAGGGTAGAGTGGAGGGGTGGGCGGCAAACCCTAAACTGTTACAGTCTTCAGCAAATGATTGCCTCAGACATCAGTTTTTGAGAAGCTGGGAGGAGTTCCGTGACTTTTGGTGGCATTGCAATACTTTTGTCACAGAGAACCCGCTGCTCGGTTAGTGCTCTTTTTTTCAGTGTGCTGTTATGGAACTTACTGTCTGTCAGGTTTTCAGTTCTGTGTGTCCCACCCCCACCCCACCCCTGCCAGGTATTCTTATAAGTGGGCTCCACTGTACTATTTGTATTCGTATTTGTCGAATACCATTTTGTATTATTCGCTGTTCGGCCGAATAGTAAAAAATGATATTCGTCCCATCTGTACTCCCAGCAGTGTGCTGTTGCTGTGTCGCTTGCGGTCTGTTGAGTCAGTTCTGGTGTGATATTGGTAGTAGGTACCCTACAGAGAAAATTATTTGAAGACCTTATTGTAGTGGATGCACCCTGTGAATGTTGCCTTAGCCCTTTCTTCACTGTGTGGGACATTTCAAGTCTGAGTATTTCATGCTTAGTCTTGAGAATAAATATAGTAGAAAATGGTTTTATATAGCTACTTTCACATAAGCGTTGTCTCAAAGCATTGTACGTACCAAGACTTTAGATACTGGTAAGTGTAGTGACTGCAAGCCAACTACAAAAGTGCTTTTGAGAGAGGGAAAAAAATGGCCAAGATACCAGGACCTTTACTGTCCCTTTCAAAAAAAAAACAACTTTTGATGCCAGGACTGCTTTGCTATGCACTAAAAATCCAATCTGTGACTATCAGTATTTGATTTTTTTTGTGTCCTTTCATAGTCATCAGGTTGAAGTTCCGTTCAGTTTGTTTTGTCATCCTTTGCTGGATTCAAAGATTTTGGTTATTCTGTTTATGCCCATTTGTACTGGCCATGCCCCCTTCTAGATCAGCCAAATGAGAGATCACTACATTAATGTAATATGCCACTCAGTTTCTGTACAAAGGGGCTTCATGGAAAACACTGACGAAGCAGTGAAAGAAAGTACGCAGAACAAATGTCTGACCCTTATTTACTGTAGAAGAGTTTGGAAATCTTTCAGTTTCTTTTACTTTTATGATCCCGTGATGCCACTGTTGCTTTAGTACTTTTTTCCTTCAGTAATATTTTCCTTAAGTAAAAAATGTGCCTGCTTCCTGTCAGGTTTGGCTTGTTCTGCAGTGACTACCCTAGTGGCAGGTTGACAGCAGTTTCCACATAGTCTGCACAGTGTCCTTGTCAGTGCAGTGTTGCCTGGAAGCTCCAGCAGCTGTGCACCTCCCCAGACAGCTGGTTGGTATGACAAGAGAGCAGGATTAAAGAAGTAAAGAGATATAAAATATAGTTTACAGGGTGGCGAGCACTTGGCGGTCAGATGTAACAGGTAAGGCCATGAGAGAAACCTGTGTTGATCCTCAGGGTTTCTCTCATTGCTTTGAGTGTATTGTGTAGGAGTGTATTTACCAGATTTTATTGGGATTTCAGCAAGGCCAGTTGTGGAGCTTTTGACAATGATACTGGAAAAAAGGTAGACATTGCTTTTACCTTCCAGTAGTGTCTCTGGTAAAAGAGACTCCAAGCGTGAGGGTTGGGTGAAAGGACCACAGGGTGAAGCGGAGTGGTTTTATCTGGCCAGATCTCACAAGTGGAGTCTCGTAATACCATAAGACACACCCTTGGAGGCCCTGTTATCCTATTGTAATTGTAAATCACTTGAGTTTAGCTGCAGTGAGTGTGTAACAAGTTTAAAGTGCTTTTTCTTAAAAGCATCTGTACATGATAGTGGTGACATTTTTGACCTATACTTTTTGTTCGATTTTAGATGGACCCTTATCTCCTGACCTGTATGATACCCCCCCAATTTGAATCTGCTTTACCCCTTTTTTTTGTTTACAATTGAAAAAATAAAAGGAGTGCTCCTTTTAATATGGTTTGGAACAGGTTTTCATCACTATTCTGTGTTGTTTTTGAACACCTGTTCACTTTTCTTGTGACTGTAATGATCTACTATGCAGCAGACATGGCTTCCTGACCTTATGGGACAATGGGGGTACGAAAGCAGCTAAGGATACTGATGAAAACCTGGTCTGAGCCGTATTAAAAGGCGTGCTCCTTTTTCTTACTTCAGATGTGAAAAAGTGGTAAAGCAGACACAAATTGTGGAGAAAGGTTATCATACAAGTCAGGAGTTGAGGGTCACTGGAATGAAATAGAGTACAATGGATGGGCAGTAGTAAACAACAATGCTGTGTTTGCTTCAAGAGGTTGTCATGACAAACAGTAAATCCTGTGAGTGAAGCTTGAGTGATCTATGATTGTCGTGACAACCTCAAGAAGTAAACTCAGCATTGTTCACTGTTGCCCATCCATTATCTTTTATGGTATATGGGAAACTCTAAACATCGACGGAGTTTACATATCTAAATTTCATGTGCCATTTGACTTCCTTCTTTCGCTCTCATGCCATGTCCTGAAAAACCTGAACTGTTTTTTAGACTCGAGTGTCCAGAGTTGATCAGTAACAGGCAGACATCAATCAACGTAATGGGTGGTTTCAAACAGCTGCCGGAAATGTCATCAGCACAGCAGGGACAGTTGACTGGAAAAGTAAACAGTGCGGTCATCCTTCTAGTGGCAGAGATCTCTCTTCAATCAGCACATCAGTGCAGCTGACAGAAAGTTGAGCGTGAGGGCATTCTGTGTTGTTGTACTATAGTAGTGATATACTAAAGATGGTACAACAGCAGTTTGGCGTCACTACTAGGGTACAACAACACTGGGAATTCACTGAATTCCATACACAATAGCCCTGTCCCATATACTGTAAACATACGTAAACATTTTCACTGGTATCATGCACTGATACTTTAAATTTATTTTATTATGCCTGTCCCCGGTTGCTGAAGTGGAGTGCTGTCTCCTAACACACCTCCTGGGGACCTGCAGAAACTTGTAGAATGGTTAAGAGTTTGGCAGTTGGAACTTCAGTGCAAAGAAGTGCAAGATATTGCACATGGGGCACAGAAACCCTGGAACAACATATCAGTTGGGGATAAGGATGTAGCATGCACCAAGCAGGAAAGGGACCTTGGGGTTATTACCTCAGATGACTTCAGGGCAGGGAAATAGTGCGACAAGGCAGCAGGTAAAGCAAATAGGATGCGGGATGCATAGGCAGGGGCATCACTAGCAGGAAAAGGAAGGTCATAATTCCACTATACAAGACAGTAGTGAGGCCCTACCTGGAGTACAGTGTACAATTCTGGAGACCATAGCTATGTAAGGACATAGGGTAGAGAAGGTTCAGAGGAGGGCAGCAAAGATTTTACAGGGATTGCATCACAAGTCCTATGAGGACAGGCTGAAACACTTGAATATGTACTCCTTGGAGGAGAGGAGGGAGAGAGGGGATATGATAGAGACATACAAGTACCTTACAGGGAGGAACAGGGTACAGGAATACACTATTTTCCAGTGAAAAAGATGTTCCAGGACTAGAGGGCATCGGATGAAGTTGGAGGGAAGGCGATTCAGAGGAAACATGAGGAAGAATTTCTTCACAGAAAGGGTTGTGGACAAGTAGAACACCTCGCCAGAAGAAGTGGTGGGGGCTGAAACAATCACAGGATTTAAGAATGCATGGGATAGACATAAGGGAATTCTAGAGGTCAGGGGTAAGGGGCAGCAGACATCTAGAAAAAATATAAAGGGAACTTACAAGCTCAAATGAACAGACTGAGTGAGTGGGCCATAGGCCCTTGTCAGACAACAGTGTCTATGTATCGCTCCCACACAAGAGCACACTGTACACAGGAGAAGTGATACAGTGGATCTGTGTGCTGACTGACTAGTCACGTTTGTGATTTAAAAATAGTAACTAACATGTAGGTCAGTGGAGGGAGATAAAAAATCAAAAAAAAAGTTTGCTTGCTGTTTTATGAAATCGCTTTGAAAAATTTGAGAATCACCATATTTATTTTTCCCTGGCCTCATTTATTATTATTTTTTTTACCAGTGACTGGGTTTTTAAATGGTGCTTGCACTGCAGCTTAAACTAAGTGTTGGTCAGTTTCTGTCAGTGCACTGAAGCCTAAAACCAAGCGCTCAGCATTGTGTTTAGAAGTGTGAGTACAGATAACTAGCAGAAGGACTGCATCGCAACATTCAGCTATTGTCCGTTTCTGATTTCAGTACAAAACGTGCAAAGATGGCAGTGTGCTAGGAGTGACTGTAACAAGAATTGCGCTGCTGACACACTGCCAGGCTCTCACCCAGGCGTGTGGATACACTGAAGGTAAGAGACTTCCCTTTTCCATTATGAGCATAGTGGTAAATTATGCAAAGCAATGTGAATGCTTTCTGTGATACCATCAGTGTCTTTATGGTCTGCAACTCTATTAATAATAAAGTGACTTTTCCATTCTCAGTTATATATGGCATAGGCAGGATTCAAACCTTATTACATTCCCCAAAAATATGAATTTTATTACTGTCTTTATTCATAAAAACAATAGCATGGCAACCAACTATTTGCCTCTTAGTCTTCATCAGTTGATGCTGTTTTTTTCTGCCGTGATGTCATGGCCTTCTGCTTGTGACGTCAGCATTATTTCCATGGCAGCTTGTGGTGTCATAATCAGATGATTATGACTTCAAGGCAGGAATAAGCAATTGGAACAGGTAAGGGGCAAAGATTCTGCTCGGGAGGTCTTTGATGAAAACTTCCTCAATAATAAAAGTGGAAAAAGTCCTAAAATTCAAATTTTGGGGGTATTCTGAAGATCTGTGGATGCCAAATGAGAATTTTTTTTTCTGCCGGAAACGGAAAAATCTCATTAAATAGAGAATACATTATCTGCCTTTTTAGTCCAAATAAAGCATACAGATGTGGTACAGTGATGCATTGAAATGGTATGTATTTCTGTAAATAATGAAGAGAAATCAATAGGCTTTAGATATGTGGGCATAGTTCTTATGGGTTGAAGGACCAGTAAATGCAGAGATTTCATCCTGTCAGTAATGATATCTTTCCTGCAAGGGAAAATGGTTTGTTTGAAGTTGCTATTTTGAGTAGTTACTGTTTTTTTGCTTTCCTGTAAGGGTGCTTGCCAGGTGGGTGCAGTGGGTTCAGATCAGTAATAAATCTGTATGTGTGTGCTTTCTTGAACAGCTGAAACCATTGTGAATGTATTAGATTTCAAGAAGGATGTTGGCTTGTGGCATGGCATTCTCACGGTAAGTTCTGACCTACTATAAATAAGTCAACCAGCATATTTATTAAGTCAAGGAACTTTTCAGCATGCTGACTTGTGTGTTGATAGCAGTTTACTACCAGTTGGATTGTTTTAGATTTACACTGTTCTCAAGTTTGCAGCTGAGCTCTGCTCTGCAGTTTAGCCCCATTTGCCAGAGGCTCAGTTAATCACTTGGGCTAAGGGCCCCCTGGAATTCTGTGAACTCTGTGTGCAGTAATAGACAGCAGCATACCTCTCAACTGCCCCTGATTTTCAGGGACATCCCTGATTTTGCCTCAAAATATTACTCTGTCCCTCCTAAAAATGGTGTTTCCCTTACCAAACAGTGGGAGTTGCAAGCACAAAATAATGTCAAACATTAAAGTTACACACTTGTTCTTCCTTAGAAAATACATTTTACATTAAGCCCCTTATTCTGCCAGCTTCCTGAGTGGATATCACCGATTTTGAAGATGTGTCCCTGAATTTGGTCCTTTGTCCCTGATTTTTTTTTAAGCCTTGTCCCTGATTTATGAGGCAGGAGGTTGAGAGGTAAGCAGAATATGTACACTATTGAAGATTTATATAGTGGCACAGAATTCTTTAATCTTCATCAAGGATATCTCCTCCATTGAGGCTACACCTTTGGAACTATAAGCTGCTGTTGGCGTCAGGACCAAAACTTTTGCTAGCTGAGGGCTACTCACAGTGATATGGAGTGTCAACGCCTGTATAATGTTGGTGGCCCTATTGCTGCTCAGTTCTTGCTCCCACCATCAACCGCTCATCAGACCTGTAGGGAAACAATGCTGTTGTTTCCTTCAACTTTATTACTGTATTTTCCAATCTTGTTTTATGTTCTTGACAACATTGTCCTTTTATGCCGGCATTGAAAGAGCCTTTATTTAGTTTTTTTTTACTTGTGGTTACAAGATCTGCAAGGATGATGCTCACTCCGTTTGTGTTTGTGGGTTTGGCTTGTCCCACAGTTCTGGGCCTGCAAGATCTGTCAGGGATTCAGTCAGGCCACAAAGAGATGCCGGAAGAAGACTCTTGAAACCTTCATCTCCATGAGAGCTATGGAAGCTGCCACTGAAGCCGCCGGCTTCAGACCAGATTCCCTCTCATTCATCTGGCTTCAGGAAGGACGCTCCCTGGCATTTGGCGATGGTGCTGCTGACACAGTCATCAAGGACCAAGAACAAAGACATAGAAAAGTAGTTGATGTCCTCCTCTTCCAGCCATTACCACAAGCATAAAGACAAGGCTCATGCTTCGCCGGTGAGCTCGAGGTCTCTGTTGAAGGAGGGTAAGTTCTCCTCATTGTCTGCTATGGCGGCGATGACTGTAGCCCCCTCGACCATTGATGAGACGCCAAGGTTGGGATCTTTCTCTGCTGCTGCCATGCCTACTACAGGATGGTGTGCACAGAGAAGGCAGAGAGGCCATTTTCAGTTGTAAAAGAGTGGTTCCTCAGCATGATAAGATAGGCAGGTACTTACAGAAAGATGGTTACATTGCTCCATTTCCAAGTTTCAAGTCCTTTATTTATTTATTTTTTACATTCTTTTTTGCTCTGGTCTCGGCTTGCGGAACCTCTCTCGGGCATCCTGCCTAGTCCTGCCCGATCTGAGGTCCTCTCGGCCCTAAGCCTCCTCTCTCCCCCCCCCCCACAGCCAGTACCCCCAGCTTAACCCCTCTGGGGTGGGGCCGCCCCTCCTCTTGGGCGCTCTTCAAAGTCAGACTCTGGCTGTGGGTGAGGGCCCGGGTGGAGGATATGAGAGGCCGGACGAGACGGATCTGGCAGTGGGCATGGGGGTCAGGTGCCGTCGCCTACCCGGTTGAGCCAAGTGTTTCCATTTTCTGGTCCCCTTGCATGGGCACCCTTGATGCCATGTGCATGGCAACCCTGCCGGCATCAGCCATGCTACTTGTGCTGTCTGTGTACTGCAGCACCCCTGATCTCCACCGGGAGACGCTGGTATGCTGGACAATCCCCGACCCGACCCCTGGGAGAGGAGTGGAGAGGAGTGGAGAGCTGTCTGTCGGACGTGCAATCCTCTCCCTGCCGACCCCCGTTATTCAAGCTTCGTTCCCGAAGTCGGGTCGTCGGTGTGGCGCGAGGTGTGGCATCCAGCGCCTCAACCCTCAGCACCACCGGGCCGGCCCAAGTCCTTTATTAAGTAACAGATAGATAAAATGACCCCACATGTCTGGAGGAGAGGAGTACATGAGTGTACATGTAGAATCATTTTATCAATTTGTTACTTAATAAAGGACTTGAAACTTGGAGGCAACATTTGAGCTTCTTTCTTTTGTCACTGAGTGAAGTGATCACATGACCAGCTTTCTGTGAGTAACAGATGGTATGTAGCTTGTGTCGTCAGGTTCTACTTTTTTTCCATAGAGATTTTTTCTTCCTGGCTGGTAGCTTTTCGGTGCAGGAATGTACCCTGCTCTCATGGATATGCCCTGGTCAGGCTGAACCTGGTCACCATTCAGACAGCTACTGGGTTTTTCTCCCCCTTTTTTAATTTCCTCCCTTTATCCCTGGTGAGAGTGAGTGTCTGTAATGGCTACATCCAGCCGCAGCATCCCCCGTACAGAGTGAGTCTCCTGGCCCAACCGCAAGGATTGCTGTGGTGGTGGAGTTCACCACCAGCCCCCCCCCTTCCCCCCAACCAAGGCGCATTGGTGAGTAGTAACTATCTAGGCCATGGCATGCCTCCCAACACAACTTCCCAGGCTTGTTTTTGAACCCAGGTCATCAGCATGGCAGCACAGCATGCTGCTAGTGGGCCATCAGGGCAGCTGCGGGTTCTGCCCCATGTTGTCGGTACTCCTGGGCCCTTTACAGGGTGCAGTCCACTCCCAGGTAGTGCTGGCTTCATTCTCTGAACTTTTTCGCTGACAGTTACCCTTGCTGCCACCGATGATAATGCCTGTCCTGTTGAGTGGGCTTCCTCCATGAGCACCACCGTCATCAACAGGCTTAAAAAGCATGCCTGTTATTCCTCCATCGCAGTCTCCATCACCACCTTAGACTTCTGCTCCCATCGTCATTCCAGATGACAAGGAGGAATATAATCCTGATCTCCTTAATATGGAGGAGGATTTGGAAGATGAAGAAAGGGAATATGATCTGGAGGGCGGGTTATCTTTCAGTTCTACCATCTCCTCATGCAGTGAGGATTCTGTTGTGTAGACCCCCCAGGTCTCCTCCTGAAGATGCCTCTTTTTGGGCTTTGCTCAGACAACTCCAAGAAGTTATGGGATTTGAAGCTGAGGAGGACTCCACAAAAAGACTTTCAATGGCGTTTTTGGAGGTTTCTACTGCTTCCTTCTTTGTCATTCCTCCTGTATACCCTGCTTTAGAGGATGCCACATTTGGTGCTTGGCATAGGCCTAATAAATTTCCTGCAGTGCCTAGAAAGGCTCATAAGCAGTACCCTGCTTCTCCGCTCAGCCTAACTATACTTCACAAACTGAGACCAATTCTGTTGGCATCAAGACTGCTCATAATCATTCAAGGGTCCCTAGACATATGAGCTTCCCGCCTTCTGATAAAGAATGTAGGAGTCTGGATTTAATGGGTAAAAGAACTTATGCCTCTGCATCCTTAGACCACAGAATTGCTAACTACTAGGCAAAATAGCCTGTGAAAATATGCTATGTCTACTATTCAGGCTCTGCCTGATAGTCCTACCAAGGCTGCTTTGCTTAAAGCTGCTTCTGCTGGTGTAGATACTGGTAAGCATCTGTTGCACTCTATGTATGATGCCTTTGATTCCTCTGCCAGGGCTGCTGCCTCTGGCATATGCCTTCGTAGATATTCCTGGCTTTGTGTGGCTGGGTTTGCCACTGAGGTACAACAAACTGTGCTGAATGCCCCTTTTAGAGGCTACAGGCTATTTGGGGGTGATTTTTGGAAATTCTTTACTGGAGCATCAAACTTCCAGGATGACCTTAAGGTCACTCACATCTCTGACCCCTCAGCCTGCCAGGGAGTGTAGTAGCAGCTCGTTTCATGAGCCAACTGCCCTTGATGGCTGTGCTTACTGTCAGCAGCCCTCTGCCACTGATGGAGGTCCCCTCCTGGGTACTCTTCCCTAGTGCCTGTGCAAAGTCATGGAAAGGTATCATTCTAAGTGGTGCCCCTGCTGTCCTCTGTACCTTCTAAGTCTGCACTTCCTCCCCCTCTACTGCTGCTGCCTGTGGGGTGCAGGTGGGGGGAAGGATCTCCCTTCATCTTCACAAATGGAGAGAAATCACAACAGACAAGTGGGTCCTGGAAACAGTGGAAAAGAGGGGCATGCTTTGGAGTTGCTGTTTACACTTCTAGTACATCCTCCGCCTTCTTGTCATCATTCTTTAGGCCATTTTTCCCATCTGCTAGCAGAGGTTCAGTTGCTACTGAACCCATTCCTTCCCAAGACAGGAACAAAGGGGTGTCCTGGCTCCTAAACAGACAGGAGACCTGTGTCCTGTACTAGACCTGAGGTAGCTAATCCTGTTCACTGAATAGTAAAAGTTTTGAATAGCATCCCTTCAGGCTCTCATTCCCCTGCTGCAGAAGGGGGGAATTAGCTCTGTACCTGTGCCATAGGTCAGTACATTTGCTTTATGCTGGAGGGCAGCCATTATCAATTCTGAGTCTTGCCCTTTCTCTTATCCTTGGCAATACTGGTATTTACCAAGGCCTTAGTGGTTGTGGCAACTGCCCTATGGAGGAAGGGCTTTATGTCTTCCTGTTTCTAGACAATTGGCTCCTGAAGGCCACATCAAGGGAAGCAGTTTTGTATACATTGTCCAGAATTAGTCAGTTTGAAGAACTGGGTGTCACAATAAATGTACTAAAACCCATACGTGTTCATTGTTGGCACATCCAATATATTGGAATGATCGTGGACATGGTGGTAGGCAGTGCCTTCCTGCCTGCAGACAGGGTAGATGCCCTTGTTGCCCAGGCTCAGCTGATACACAGAAGCCATTATGTGTTAGCTTGGATGGTGATGTGCCTGTTGGAACTGATGGTAGCTACCATCATTATGGTTCCCTTTGCCCAACTACATATGCATGCACCACAGTGAACTCTTTGGATACAAATGTATCAGCTGATACTAATGGTCCTTGTCATGTCCCCTCTCTGCCATGCTCTAGTATGGTGGATGAACTGCCAGAGGCTATTTTAGGGCATTTTGTTCTTTTCCCATTCCCATGCAGATCCTCACAATGGCTGCCTCATGGTCAGGCGGGGCTGCCCTTCTTGGTACTGACTAACCCAAGCATCCTGGAATGATATGAAATCCAGTCTCCCTATCTGTGTGTGGAGATGAGAGCTATTCTCTTCGGTCTCCAGGCTTTTCTTTAACTTTGTTTTATTTTGTTTAAAACGAACATACAGTTGGTTTACAAGCATTGATGAGATACACTTTTACATTTATATCCCCATAGAGGGAGCCACCCCTCTTTAATATAAGCAATATAAGCTATCAGATGCTTTACAGATACGACATATGAGGGAAAGCCAAGAAAGAGGTAGCAAAATGCTATTTCTCTGTTTTTACAAAATGTATCAATGCTGTAGAGGAGCCCATGAGCAGCCTGGAAAGTATCTAAAAAATTAGAATGTATAAATGTCTTAAAGTCCTTCACCACACTTGGTGGTATTGGTAGCCAGGCATCGACTTAGTAAAGCATAAATACTGTGCAATCCTGTATTTTGATCAAACTGAGTAATTAAATCCAGAGCTACTTAAGCTTAAAACCAAACTTAACCATTTAAGCCATGTTTTAAATTGTAATAAGGTTTAGGAGGAACTATTAAATAGTCCAAAAAGAACATGGAAGTCCTTAGCACTGTCCATTTTTCAAAAGAAAAACACTGATCAGTTCCTTAAAGTTCTTGCTGGTTTTCAAATAAAAGGTCCATTATGTATTTTTAAAACAAAAAACAGAGCACCTGTGGAGAGAGACAAGTTAGGCTAGTGCCAGAGCTACAGAGCAAATTAAAGTCTCCTCGTTCTCCAATGACTGCTGGTCTGATTCGTTTTGCTGACTGATGGGTGCAGCTTGCCCATTTAAGAGCTTCAGCAGGCTCTGAGAAAAGAAACATCTTCCCACGATGTGCGATCCTCAATCGTGCAGGAAAGATCACTCCATGGACAATTGAAGCTTTACGGAGCATAGCCCTTACTACATCGAAACGCTTGCGCTTCTGTCGGGTGGCATAGCTAATGTCTGGGTACATATTTATCCAATGACCATCAAAAAGAAATCCCCTTTTTCTTTTAGCCAGATTCAAGATGAAATCTCTTGTGGCTGCTCCATCTGTAACCAAAATGATTGCTCGAGGTATATAACCTGTTCTTCCATACCCCCACGAGGTGTAACATGGTAGGCCTGATAAAATTGGTGGGCTTTAAGTTGTGCATCTGACCTAAATTGCTGGTTAAGCCACTCGTGAAGGAATAACATAAGGCTATCCCCCTTGGCTTTCTCTGGAATCCCGAGAATTCTGAGGTTGGGAGTTCTGATTTGATTCTCAAGGGTTTCAATACAGGCCTTCCAATGATTGCTGTCCTTCATGATGGTGGACACAGCACCCATCGCTGCGTCAGCCCTCTTGGAAGCATCATGGGCAGTGGTTTGGGTCCCTTCCATGGTCGTTTCAAGCGTGACGACCCGATTATTTAGCCTGTCATACTTGTTGGAAAGAACTGTTACCAACTAGATTAATTTCGTTAGCTTTGCCCCAATCATTTGTAGATTCTTCTCCTCCTGTATACCTCTGGCGTCGTCCTCAGGCCTGCACAAAGCGGAGCACATGGTAGAAGCTGTCGGGGCATTTTTAGATTTTGCCCCGGCACTGTGGTGCTGCTATTTACGTGGATTTCCCATAACTTCCACAGGTAGATCTGATGTCCGTTCCTCCGATTTTGGCTCCTATCTGTGAGGTTTAAACTGCAGTATTTTAGCTGTTTGTCAAGACAAGCTGGTGAGAAATTATCCGCCATATTGCTCGGGCTCCACAGCGCACCCCCCCCCCATCTCCAGGCTTTTCAAGAGCATTTCAGCCCCAGTCCCTTGCCGTTTCCAGCAGACAATGTCAGTGTCATGCATTACATAAACAAAGGGGCATTTACTCTTACCTCCTGTGCAGGGTAGTGATGAGTGTGTTGTACTGGGCCATGTCTCCTAGCCTTCATCTGTCAGTCGTGTTTCTCCCAGGTGTCCAAAATGTCTTGTCAGACAGGCTAAGCCAGTGTCAGTCCCTAATGCATGAAAGGGAACTACTGACCTCTGTGGTAAATAACCTGTTTGTAAAATGGGGTCATCCAGAATTGGACCTTTCTGTGTCCCCACGCAGCGCAAAACTACCTTGTTTCTGCTCACCCCAGGGCCTGGAGTTTTTGGGCGAGAGACATCGTTCCTCTCCTGGAAAGGGAGGTTCCTTTACGCTTTTCCTCTGACCCCTCTCATTCAGAGTGGTCTGCTCAAGCAGTGCGTGGAACATGCCATCCTAGTTCTAGTGGCTTCCTTCTGCTGTCCCCAGATATGGTTCCCCCTTCTGCACTGCAAACACTGGTATGCAGATGGTACCTTTAGTGATGCCCTTCAGTCATTTCATCAAATGTACTGCATTCTTGGTGAACGCTTTGGCAGTATTCAGCCTGCAATATTTGCCTTGCTACCAGGAAAACACAGGGATACATATGAGAAGCTCCTACAGGCTTTGAAAAAAATCAACCCCCAGCTTGACCCAGCAGTCATGACTGATTTTGAAAAGGCAACAATTCAAGCTTTCAAAATTGTTTTCCCTCACGCCTCTCAAGTTGGTTGCTTTTTCCAATTTTCACAATGCGTGTATCGCAAAATACAATCAGAGGGACTAGGACAGAGATATGCTCGGGACAGCGACTTCAGCTTAAAGTGCCGTTATTTGCCTGCCCTGTCATTCTAGCCCTCAAATGGGGTGGTCAGTCAGTTTGAGGACATCACTGATGAAAGCCTAAGCCTTTTTCCACCGGAATTAGAGCCTTTAATCAACTATTTTGAAGATACGTGGGTGGATCATAGGAATAGATGGGGCACAGGGCCTAGGCAACCACAATATGCCATACAATTGTGGAATCATCATGACACTGTCACTGAAAAAAGAGTCTGAACAAACAGCGCTGTCGAGGCCTTCATAGAAGAATGCAGGCCATACTGTGCATGTCACATCCCACATTGTGGAAATTCATTGATGGGATTAAATGCATTCAGAGGAAAAGAGACGCTGACATTGAACAGCTAATCGCAGGTAATCACCTGACTGCTGCAAAGAGGGCATACAAGGACAGTGCTACAAGGCTTGAAACAGTATTGGGAAAGATAGAAGAATGCACTACTGAGGAATTCCTAAGGGGGGTTGCACACTTTTGAATACTGAAATGCCACAGAAGGATTGCATTTTAAATGGTGTTTTTAATTTTTGAATGAAAGTTACCTTTTAAATGGATTGATTTCTGGATTGAGAAAGCATATGCTGAACGTCAGTGGTGGGGATATTCTGCCGGTTACTATGACAGCACATCACCAACGTCACATCACATGAGAGCACTGTGGTTAAACTGCACTCGCATGACAACGGAAAAGGTAATAAACTCATTTTGTATGTGAAGTTCTGCTATGTTAAGCAATTGTTGTGTTTTCAAATATGCAGTTCCAGCAGAGTGAAACGATAGAGTGAAGCAGTTCAGTACTGTTGTGTTGTTAAAGTTTGTCGTCAGAGAGCGAGAGTGAAGCAGTTCTGTATCTGAAATCAGGGAGTGAAAAGACGTGGAGCAAGAAGGGATGGGAGCAAGTTAGTTGGGAGTGAACTGTCGGGAGCGAATTGACGTGCTCCCAATATCCTCGATGAAACTAGAACAGTTGACTCATTGTAACAGTAGATCTTTGAGAGCATATCCTCTGCTGGGCCACAGCGCACCCACTGTCCTGCCCCCTTAACTGATGTATAAGCTGGCAGGTTAGTCCACTGTCTTGTTTGGAGGTTCCATAAGCACCTTATGTATACTGTGTTTGCAGTCTCATGCTGCTTCTTTTGTGTCTGGTACTGGTTCCTCACGGTAAGAGGTCCTCTGAGCTTATCTCTGGCAGGGAACTGAGGAGCAGTGGGGACACCCACATTACAAAGGCACCAATATCGTATGTCATCGTGAGCAGCTCTGACTTGCAAAAGTGTCCAAGTGGTCCTGATGCAGATGGCTTACAGTTCCAAAGGTGTGGCTTAATGGAGGAGATTCTCTTGAAGATGTGTTATGGTGAGTAACTGTTCTTTTTAACAGTTATTTTTCCCCATAGAGATTTTTATGCTCCTTGTGGCTGAACAGACTGGGCTTCCTTCAGCCCTGCCTTACTGACCCTAATCATACCCTACCACTCAGGACTTACCAGGCAGCCAGATGCCCCCACGGATTTCACACTGTGGCGGGGTTATGAGGGTGGGCCATCCTCTTCCCCTTTCGAAGTATGCATATCCATTTCGGCCCCCTGTTGGTGAGACATTTGAGGGATTGGTGAGCAGGACATTATTTATGCCTGCTTCTACCATTTTCCGCCCTTCCCCATGCCAAGGCTTGCTCATCAGTGTGCACGTGTGTAGGCACACACACGCCGTGGAGTTCCGCAGCACCACCCATTTTTTGCACTCCTTGATCTGCACTACAGAAGTCTGCTCTCTCCGGGAGAGGAGAGCAGTCTCTGATGCTCGATCCACACACACACCCCACCCCCATCCACCAGTGCTCGTTCCTGAACATGGGTCGCTGGCGTTGAGCAATGTGTGGCATACATGTCCTCACTCCTCAGTGCCACTGGGCCAGCTGGCAATTTTATTTTTTTAAACCATTCTGTTTTTCCACAATACCTTGCTCCCTCACACTATTTAGCCTGAAGTTCCTTCTCAATGCTTATCTGCTGATATCATTGATGACATCACTTAATGAATCTCAGTCAGTGGCTAGAATGTATTGAGCCCCAGAGGTGAATAATTCATGCTACAGAAGGAAGCCATAGCTGCCACAGGTGTAGGAGCCCTGCATCAGAGTTTGACTGCAAATGCCGTAGACAACTAGGGTTCCTGGCTGAGAGTCGCAACAGAAACACAAAGGGCTATACTTTGTAGCTGTTAATGGCAACCTCATATCCACGTCCAGTTGTAGTTGCAGGTCTAGCTAAATAGAGATCTTACTTCGAGAGGGCTCTTGCAGTAGGTATTCACAAATAGGACTAAGCCGCCAGGCATCAGGACCCCACGGAAAAATTTCTAGCTAGCAGTCTCTGGCAGGGGACCGCCTCCACCTCAGGTGACCGGCGTCATACGACAGTATAAAGGGGCCCTCCCCCACGCCTGCCTTCCAGTTCTTTTCCACCATCGGCTTGTGAAAGTTTCTTGCGGTAGAACAGCGCTTGTCAGTCATTCGTCGGTCTCTAGGTTTTCAAACTTTTTGATCTATTTTCTCTAATTTTTGATTTTTTCGAAACGATTGGTGTGTATGTCATCCCTGACGCCCTCCGAATCGCATAAAAACAAGTATGATTCGTGTGGTTCCTAACTTCCACACAAGGACAGCCACTCCTTGTGCCTCTTCTGTCTGGGCCCAGACCACCCCATGGAGAAGTGCCAGCACTGCCAGAAGTTCAGTTCTGCTACACGCAAGAGAAGGCAACAGTCCCTGGAAGCCTATAGCCTTAAGAAGAAAATGGCCTCCATGGAAAAAGAGTTAAAAAATCTTAGCCAGGCGTCTACTTCCCCCGAAGGTCATAAGAAAAAGCGTGACAAGGAGAAGCACCGGGAGCAGGAATCTGCTTCCACAGTAGCCGTGACTTCGGCTGGAGTTGCGGCACTCAAGATAACATCCCCTCCGGCGGATTGCTCCATGACGGCCATCTTGGTGGTTACCAAGAAGGCGTCGCCCCTCCTGTCTGGCTCGCGCTTGGGCCCTTCAGGAGCCTCCAGGGCAAAGGAGGCCTCCCCTCCCATGAAGGCCGCTCCTTCCTCATGGCCTTCCAGTCAGAGCAGGTCCGATAAGTCAGACCTTGGTCCCACCGACACATGCCCGGACAAGTCTGCTAAGCCGCTTACCCCTTTCGGGGAGCACCCAGCCAAAACACCTTCTGACAAGATCGCATCCCCTTCGCAACCTTCTTCGGGTAGGGAGTCTGATAAGTCGGACGCCGGCTCCTCCGACGTCTGCCCAGATTCAGCTGATAAGTCAGACGCCAGCTTCGCCGATGCCCGCTTGGCCAAGAAGCCTGTGCCAGACCCCATCGAACAGTCTGACCCCCCAGGCTGTCACCACGTTGCCCTCTAAGGTCCCCACATCCCCTCGACTGACCCCTGGGGGTTGTAACCCTCCTTCCCCAGTTGTCACCAAGGACATTGAGACGCTGCCAACAGGGCTTCCTCCTCCTGTGCTGGACCCCTTGACGCCAGATCCTCAGACGCCGGCTGACCCGATGCCATCCAGCATCCTTTTACCTGACAAAAGGCCATTCCTCCGTCAGGACCGTCTGACCCGCTCGAAGGTATAGCCACGCCGGGCCCGATGTTTCCACTATCTGGCCCACCAGCAGGGCCTCTGCCAGGTCCCTCTGCCCCGTCAGAGCTCCTGGCGCCCGGGTACCCAACACCGCAATATACGGTGCTGCAATACCCGGCCCCTCAGTATCCAGCGCCCCAGTACCCGACACCACAATATCCGGCGCTACAGTACCTGATGCCTCAGTACCTGACGCCGGGCTACCCGCCGTCGGGTTATGGATGCTCCTTTTATGGATACCCTCAATATCCGTATACCCCACCTCCGCCACCCACTCCTCAGCCGCCGGCGGATCTGAAGGAGACCTTGGCCTCCTGGTGGGTTGAGGCCATGGCTCAGCTCAGCAGGGAGGTTGAGAGTCGTCTCCTGACACCAGACCCTATACAGGATCCTCTACGTCGGAGACAGGAGACTCCCTTCCTCCCTCCACCTGACACCAGAGGAGAGCCCTCTGGTGCCCGAGGAGGGGGGGATATATGCCCCAGGGAACTCCCCAGAGGGCCCCCCCATACGGAGAAGTCTTCTTCCTCTTTGTCATCTTCAGTCACTGACTCGGAGTCCAGCCACTCTGACCCCGAAGACAAGCCCCATACTCTGGAACGCCCTATGCCAGGGATCCTCTGAAGTCTTCTCCGGAGGATTCTTCTTTTCTGGAGTTACTGAGGAAAATCCATTGTTTCATCAGTGGAGCCAGACCCACAGCATAAAAAACTCGCTGCTCGTCTGGATCTGCCTAAGACCGCCCTTATACTGATCCCACCCTGGATAGAGCCTCACGCAGATCTTTTTGTATTTATTTTTTTTTACTTTGTTTCACTCCTTTCACGGTCCTGTGGGTCCTGTCTCAGGCATCCTGTCCTTATGCTGCCCGCGTGAGGATCCTCGAACTGTGCCTCCTCTCTGCCCCCTTTCCGCAGCCAGCACCCCCGGTTTAACCCATCCGGGGTGGGTCGTCCCTCCTCTTTGGGCACTCTTAGT
This sequence comes from Neoceratodus forsteri, assembly GCA_016271365.2. Taxonomy (NCBI): domain Eukaryota; kingdom Metazoa; phylum Chordata; order Ceratodontiformes; family Ceratodontidae; genus Neoceratodus; species Neoceratodus forsteri. Next base: position 1,578,554,485 of record CM057456.1, on the reverse strand, counting down.
AAGGCAGTCTCTGGCTGAGGATGAGGGGCCATGGGGGAACTAAAAGACCAGTTGAAGGAACCCGGCATAGGGCATGGAGGACAGGTGCTGTCACCTGATCCATGGCACTGGTGTTTTCCTTGTTCTGCGAGATGCCCTCTCCACCCTTGCATGGGCACCCCTGACACGATGGTGCATGTCAACCCTGCCTGTGTCAGCCACGCAGGCTACGTGTAGCCCCCACACTGCAGCACTCCTGATCTCCACCTGGAGCTGCTAGTGTACCAGGCTATTCCTCGCTCTCCCCCGGGAGGACAGCTGTCTGATGGTCGCTCAATCCTTGTCCGCCTGTGCCAAACCCTGGCTCCCGAGCTCGCTCCTGAACTTGGTTCACTGGTGTGGCACGAGATGTGGCGTCCAGCACCTCAACCCTCAGTGCCACTGGGCCTCCTACGCAGATCTTGTCTCCACCATTTGGAAACAACTATCTGCGTTAGCCCCCCTTCCAAGGAAGGCGGACAGGTTATACCAGGCTCCTGAGGATGTAGACTTTCTTAGCCTTCACCCCAAGACGGATTCGGTCGTCATCAGCGCCGCTCACGGCCGCTTCGCCAATCCCAAATACCTCAACTCGTCTCCGCCTGATAAGGAATCCCAGCTTCTGGACCAGTACAGGAAGAAGATCTATTCCTCTTCTACCCTAGGCATCAGGGCCCTTAACTATGTGGCACATATGGGGGATTTCCAGAAGATCATCCTTAGCCAGGTTGAATCTAAATTGGATTCCCCTTCCTGAATCACAGACTAAACAGGAAGTGAATGACCTTGTCTGTTCTGCTCACTCGACCTGTCGGCACATGCTATGTGCCACTTATGATAAGGTGGACACAGCTGGAAGGAGCTCGACCTTTGCCGTAGGCCTACGGCATCATGCCTGGCTCCGTGTGACAGGTTTGGTCCCTCAGGTACAATCCGCTATACAGGATGCTCCCTTCAGGGGTTCAGTGATGTCACGGACATCATTACCGAACTGCAGGAGAAGGGTACTGCACTCAAGTCTGTCCAGACTATGTACAGACCCCCTCAAGGGCAGCGGCGTCCTTTTCGTCGCCAAAACCGACAAAGACAAAAACCACTGGGCAAACGTGCCAACAAACATCGGGCCCCTCCAGCAACCAAGACTCCCCCCAGCAAAAAAGCCACGGGAGCCTTGGCTGCTGTGCTGCCCCACACCTCCTGACTCCCTGCCTCTCCCAGTGCCTCTGGAGGTTCCAGAGGAACCGGTAGGATGGAGATTCTCCTCCTATCTGCCGGGTTGGGAGGGGATAACATCAGACACGTGGGTGCTCCAGTTGATATCAGCAGGACACTCAGTAGAGTTTCTGCAGAGACCACCCCGAAGACCCACCCCCCAGTTGTCTTACTCCCCGCAACATCTTCCTCAAGTCCTAGAGGAAATCATCTCCCTTCTCTTGAAGGCGGCAATAGAGCCAGTTCCCACCCAGCTTTGGGGAACAGGTTACTATTCCCATTTCTTCCTAGTTCCAAAGAAGACCGGAGATCTGAGGCCTATCTTTGACCTCAGCTCCCTGAATATGTTCATGGAGTACAAACGCTTCAGAATGCTCTCTTTGCAGAGCCTTCTACCACTACTTTGGCTGGGACAGTGACTATGTGCTCTGGATATGCAGGATGCCTACCTGCATATCCCCATATGCCCTTCCCTCCGCAAATTCCTTCGGGTTTGCTTTCAGGGGGACAACTACCAATTCAAGGCCCTCCCATTTGGTCTTTCCTCAGTCCCCAGAGTGTTTACCAAATGCCTGTCTGTGGTAGCGGCCCACCTGCGTACTCAGGGAGTATAGGTATTCCCGTACCTGGACGATTGGCTCCTGGCTGCCCCATCCAGGGAGGAACTCAAGCACTCCCTTTCTCTTACCCTGCAGGTTTTTACCAGCCTGGGTATCACTGTCAACCAGGCCAAGTCCCACTTGGTCCCATGCCAACGCCTCCAATTTATAGGGGTGATTCTGGACACGACCACTGACAAAGCCTTATTGCCTCTGGAGAGGGTAGACACCAATCAGAACCAGGCTCATCTTTTGTCTGGTTGCAGGAGGGTAGGAGCCAGGTCAGTCCTCCGCCTCCTCAGGCTAATGGCGGCTGCCGGTCCGACAGTCCCATTCGCTCAGCTCCATATGAGGATCTCTCAATGGACACTTCAGTCTCAATGGGACCAAACCAGGGACAATCTAGACCAAGATGTACTAGTATCAGATCCCATGATCAGAGATTTGCAATGGTGGATGGTTCAGGAGAACCTGTGCCTTTGAGTTCATTTCTGCATCGATCCGCCCTCCCAGACATTGATGACGGACGTGTCAGGAGAAGGCTGGGGTGCTCATCTGGGGTCTCACAGGACTCAGGGCAGCTGGTCCAAGTTCGAACAAAACCTGCACATAAATGTGCTCAAACTGAGAGCAGTTCTTTATGCCCTTCAGGCTCTACTCTCCTTCATCCTCCCCGATCATCTCCTCATACAGTCAGACAACATGTGCATAGTCTGGTTCCTCAACAAGCAGGGAGGAACACGTTCCTACCCTCTGTGCCGGGAAGCGATGAGAGTCTGGCATTGGGCAGCCCAACACCACCTTCACTTGACCGTGGTTCACGTTCTGGGAGTGGAAAACACACTGGCAGATCAACTCAGTCGGTCCTCAGCCAGGTCCCATGAATGGGAGCTGGATCAAGAAGTCGTAAACGACATCTTTCAGCGATGGGTAACATCTCAGATAAACCTCTTCGCCTCTCCCCAAAACGCAAAACTTCCCGCCTTCTGCTCGCTCGCTCCAGGGCGAGACATTTTTTGACGGGACGCTCTGTCTCTCGGTTGGAGGGACAGATTAGTTTATGCCTTCCCTCCCATTCCTTTAATTCCGAGGGTCCTGAACAAACTCAGATCGGAGGGAGCACGAATGATTCTCATTGCTCCCTTGTGGCCCAGGTAAGTTTGGTTCTCTCTTCTGCAACAGTTTTCAGAGGAACCTCCACTTCCCCTTCCTCTATAACAGCAATTGTTGACCCAGTATCAGGGGACTCTTGTTCATCCAGGTCTCAAATCCCTTCATCTCCATGCAGGGCTCCTGCAGATGTAGCTAAAGCCCGCTTTGGAGTCTGTCCTGTAGTAGTGGACATTTTGGTGGAGGCCAGGAAGCCTTCCACGAGGTCCACCTACGCCACGAAGTGGAAGTGATTTTCTATTTGGGCAGACTCAAAAGACTTTGAGCCTTTCTTGTGCCCAGTCAATAAGATCCTGGACTACATGCGTCACCTCTTCAATCTGGGTCTCAGCCATTCCTCGTTGAAAATTCACATGGCAGCTATCTCAGCCTACCATATTCCCTTTGGAGACAGGACTTTTGCTCAGTCGGAAGTCTCTAAGACTTTCCTCAGAGGGGTTCTCCATTTGAGACCCCCCAACCGCATTCTTGCCCCTCCTTGGGACTTGAATTTTATCCTGGAGAAGCTTACTCTGTTTCCCTTTGAGCCAGCAGCTACAGCTGATTTGAAGTTCCTTTCTTGGAAGACACACTTCCTAGTGGCCATTACTTCTGCTTGGCACATTTCCGAGCTTCAGACCTTGATGTGTAAAATTCTGTACTTGATTTTCCATAAGGAACGTGTGGCTCTATGCACCAACCCTAAATTTCTCCCTAAGGTGGTGGCTGAATCTACGCTGAATCAATCCATGGAGCTACCCGCTTTCTTTACCCAACATTCCAATCAAGGGGAGTACCTCTTGCATACTTTGGATGTTCACAGAATCCTGAGATACTTTGCCACTTGGACTAAGGATCTCAGGAAGACTGATCAGCTTTTTGTCTCTCTTGCTCACAAAAGAGAAGGTAATGCTGTTTCTAAGCAATGCCTATCAAAATGGTTGCACATTGTATCACTTTCTGTTATGACAAGTACAACAAGACCCTTCCAGGTCAAGTCAGATGTCACTCCACCAGAGGAATAGCTGCCGCTGTGGCTTGTTTCAAAAATGTGTCAGCGGCAGACATCTGTGCAGCCGCAAATTGGACTTCTGTCCATACCTTCACAAAACACTACAGTTTGGACATCGCCTCTCGCCGTAGAGCAGGCTTCGGATTGGCTGTCCTACAAGGTCTCTTTTCATGAGACCCATTCAGCCCTGAGGTTGCATGCTATGGATAACAGTCCTCCTCACGAGTGCTTATCCTTGTTCCAGACTGCTTGGGACTCAGTCCTATATGTGAATACCTACTGCAAGAGCCCTCTTGAAGTAAGATAGCACAGTTACGTAAGAACTTACCGTAACAGTAGATCTTTGAGAGAGGCTCTTGCAGTAGGTATTGCCCTCCTGCCCTCCGTCCCCCTAAGTTTTATTTGCTTAATTTCCATGGGGGGAAATATCCTCTTCTCTCTCTCGTCATGCCTCTTTTGGCCTTTGGCGGGAAAGAACTGGAAGGCGGGTGTGGGGGACTGCCCCTTTATACCGACATCATATGACGCTGGTCATCTGATATGGGGGCGGTCCCCCACCAGAGACTGCTAGTTAGAAATTTTTACATGGGGTCCTGATGCCTGGCAGCTTAGTCCTATATGTGAATACCTACTGCAAGAGCCTCTTTTGAAGATCTACTGTTACGGTAAGTTCTTACGTAACTGTACTTTTATGCAGTGCATGACTAGCGCAAGCATTTAGCCCTTTCCCCCTCGGTACATTTAGGTTTTTTTGTTGTTAACTCGGCTTTATTGGTGTATATGATACTGATACCGTGCATTTATAATTATGGTGATTTAATTGCTTTGTTAACAAGTTCATGAAGCATTTTTAAAATTAGCAACCAGTTCTTTTGTTTTTGCAGTTGCTTTTCATCTTCCAAATTTGGTTTGTTTTTTTTAATTTGCTTTTTATCCCCCTGTTCATCGAGCTTTGCCCCCTTCCATCCATGGGTAAACACCCACCCTATTGCCCCAACCTGTGGCCTCCAATATACTTGGTGTTTTCCACCCATAGTAGGGGCATTTACCTCCCCTGCTGCTCTGATTCTAGGACAGGAGGTGACAGGCAGCTATGCGGGGCTCAGTTGTACTGGGATTTTATCGTGCCAGGTGCAGGGTTTTTCCTACTTTTTTCTCCCACCCCCTGTTGGACATTGGTGCACATGGGGCTCATGGGGACAAAGTGCATGATGATGCGCATGTCACTGAGCCCAGCTGACATCCATCTACCAGCTCTGTCTCTGCTGCATTGCCACCTGCGGCCACCATTGCAGTATTGTGCCCCCCCATGGCATTCTTGAACCCAAGTCACCGACATTGTAAGCAGCAACCCTGCTGCTGCACCGAAGGGCTGGCCTGTACATTTAGTTTTTAGAAAGAATACTGTATATAAAATGTTTTGTTTTAAAGGGGAACAGTGAGGGTTAAGAGCACTATACCCACTTAGCTCTGGGAGAACAGCAGGACCAGCAAACAAAAGATCGGTGCTTATAAGAACTCTAACATGCACTCCAGGATCTTGAATCTCCTATTGCTGCAGCCCTCCTGTGATGTCAGCTACAGTGGATTCTGAGATTTTTTGTTACAGAAAATGTCAGCTTGAAAGTCCGCAGAATCAGTCTGATACATTCTGCAGTACTGCCCGTATTGATGCCATCCACTCCAAACTTTGCCCCACGTTCGTCATTGTATACCGTAACAAGGACAGCCTCCCCCCATCCAAGTCCACTGGGAGTTGATAACCAAAATAATCCTTCTCTTCGACTCCGCAGACGTGGTCTGTAGCTCTGCCCCTTCTCTTGCCAGACTGGATACCCTCTGTAGTACTTTCTGTCACTTTGCCTCCAACTCTCCTCTCAGCACGCACCATTGCTCCTTCTACTCCTCCCTTTCCATCTCCCCTCAGTCTTTACAGTGCCAGTCCCACTGCTCCATCTTCATTACCAAATAATGGTTTGGCTCTCTTCCCTCCTACCGGTCTTCTCTCCTTTCCCCTGCTCCCACCCTCCTTACTCTCTACACTCAAGGGGCACCTGTACCTTCTCTATATGTCACTCTCGCTCACGTACTGGTCAAGCTGCTTTCCCCTGCCAGCTCCCCTTCCTTCAGAACCTGCTCCCCTCTCCCCTTCATCTGTCTCCCTCCCCCCTTTCAAACACTGAAACGCCTACTAAGGCTCACTCCTCCCTTTCCCTGTACCTGTCACTCCCCTTCCTGATTCCTCTGTTCCTTTTTCTCACCACAGCTTCTACTCTTCCCTCCTAGCAAAAGACACCTCTTTCTTGTCATTCCCTGAACTCCTGGCCCTCAGTCTGCTCTCTCTGGAGGGGTAAAGTCACCCAAACTCATTACTAGATCTTGTACAGCCTATCCACATATAGTGTGAGCATCATACTCATTTGCAACCCTTGTGTATCCGCTGTTTTATATTGTTGCCAGTTGGGTTTTTGCACTTGGATTTTTGCCCTTATTGCACTTCTGATGATTGTAATCGACTGTATACCTACTCCCATTCCCCCTTCCCTGGGTCACACCTGGAAGCAAGCCTCAGCTCAATGTGCCTTTCCCAGTTATCAAACTTTGAAATAAATAAAATTAGTAGAGTAAGTAACAAATATAATATGCAAACAAAATTTATGCCTGGTTAAATAAAGTGATTGATTGATTGATTGATAATACATGGATGGAAATTTTTCCCCATGGAAAAGGCCATCATTTATTTCCCTGTACACCTGTGACTAAGCTATCCGTTAAAAGTATATACTTGCACTAATTAAACAATAACAGTTATATGTCTACACTAATTAAAACTCTATATCTACACTAATCAATTAAAAGTATATAACTACACTACATTAAACCCTATGGGGCAATACTAATAACACAATTTACACGCTATTAGGAAGCTAGGCAAGCCAGTTAAGTTACAAAAGAACCTGGAAAAAAAAAGACCCACAACTCTTCCAAATCCAGAAATCTCCAAACTCCAACCTGCACTCACTACACACACCAGTCTCTCCTTGCTTCAAGAGACCTACAGGTGCCATAACGTGATCGCAAATGTGTTCTCCATAACAATAACCTGCCTAATGTATTATATTCAACAACAATGGATAAGGGTGGAACTCTCGGAAGTATACCCATCTCGGGGGGGGGGGCTAATTAAAGTCACTTACCATTCGGGCTCTTGGCCTTAGAGCCCTAATTAGCCCGCTCAATGGGTATACACATCCTTGTATACCACCCTTACGCATTATTTATTCTCTATATGTTTGCACACAAAGGGTGCAAACTGGGACCAGCCCAACACTGGGGTGTGGGGCTCTTAGTGCAGCTTGTTCCCCTTTAATAAACAGGAATTTATTCCCCATTATTTCTTTTTGTGTTAGCTCAATGTTGTGTTTACTTTGTTTAGTAACAGGAGAATGACCTCTCAACTCTTGCACCACAGATGAAAAAATATTGCGGTGGAAACAAATATTGCCATTAGGTGCAGGCACAACCATATAAAATCACATGCATCACTCAAGCATTACATAGCTGAAGTAAATGTCTGATAAATAATTTAACACAAAACTGTTTTCTTTATTCTGACTCAGTTGTGGAGAGCACATCAGTTCTTTCAGCCCAGCAGTCATAGTAGTAATATTTACAGTAGTTTAAAAAAATGGCCTAAACATAGTTGAAACAGTCAGACTGACTGAAGGAAATCACACGACTGTGCTGTAGAGTTTGTATTACTGCGTGTTAGGATCTTGAACATAGTAGTGTAAGGTCAGAAAGGACTCTAGGTCCATAATGTCTGCCCCCTCCCGCTTAATAAGCAGGTCTGTAAGTATGCTGTGCAAACATGTAGTAATGTATTGGTGTTCTCTACCCACTCTACTACTCAGGGTATCCAGTAATTCCCTTGGTAAGCAGATATTTGCCCAGGCTTCCCTTAAATGGCTCTACTGTCTTCAGATGCACTGACACTGTCTGTGCACTTTGCCATAGGCTCATCTCCCTCTGAGAGAAGAAGTACTTCAGAATCTAATCACTGAATTCTGCACTTCTGAAATTCAGGACATGTCCCCACCATGTCCTACTGGCAGACATCGGATCAGACACTGCAAGTCTGTTTTATTTTGTCGCTCTTTACCCATAAGTATCTGGAAAACTGAGATTGTGTTCCCTCTCAGCCTTCTTTCCTGCAGTGTAAACATGCTAAAGGCTACCAGCCTCTCCTCTAATGATTTGTCTTCTCTATACCTGCTCAAGTTGGTGGCCCTGTGTTGCACCCTCTCGACTACCTCAAAGTCCTTTTTGTATTGAAACTGTACACAGTGCTCCAGGTGGGACCTGACCAGGTCCTTGTGAAGAGGCAGTATACTGTAACTTCCTCTGCCCTGTTAGTCACCCTCCCCTTTTCTTGCACCCCAGTATTCTGCCAATCAGACAGCACCATACCACTGCTTGTCATGCTTCATCCAATTGTCTATTACACAGAAATATAGAAATTGATTGCAGATAAGGGTCACCAGGCCCACCCAGTCTGCCCATATTTCCGACATACTGTAGAAACCACAGAGCCTACTTGACCTCTCTCCTCTCACTAGGGTTCCCTTATGCCTATCCCATGCATTTTTGAATTCCCCTACCGAATTTGCCCCCACCACCTTAGCCGGAAAGCTGTGCTATGTATCTACCAATCTTTCTGTGAAAAAAATACTTCCTCATGTTATAACTCCCCGGTCCTTTTCCTCCTCCACCTCCTCTGAAACAAGATGAGCCCTATAGTGAGTAGGTTCCGCCTCTATTTTTCTTCCCCACGTGTAGCACCTTGCATTTGGCTGCACTGAATCTGTGGCTGTAAGAATGAGACCAAACCGCTCAAGCTTGTTCAGGTCCTGCTGAAGTTTGTCGACTTCCTCAGGGAAGTCCACCATGCTAGCCAGCTTAGTCACATCATCAAACTTAAGCAGCCTGCAAGACCCCTGCTTCCAGAGCACCGAAGGACTCCTGAACAGCAGTGGCTCCAGCATCGATCACTGAGGGATGCCACTGAGTACCTCTCTGTAGTCAAAGTAATGTCTGTCCACCACAGCCCTCTGTTCCTGCCCCAAGCCCTGCTTAAAGATGGGGACCATACTGTCCACTTTCCAGCCCTCTTGCACCACTCCTGACAGATTACTGCAGGTGGCTCTGCCAGCTTCTTTTCTTTACAGTGGTTACTTTGTGTTTTCTTCTATAGTATAAGCTATTTTATAACCTCTGTATAACCGCCTTAAGCCACACTTACAGTACTTCTCTTGCCTGGTTGTGGAAGGCATTTGAATTTGCCTTCTGCTTCTCGCGCGCGCACACACACACATCAGAGGTTTGGTGGTGTCTGTCTTGCTGCAGATGCTGTTGTGGGTTGTTTCTTATTTATCTATGACAGACCGTCTGAAGTATGGCACTGCAAGGATTGTGTTGCAGAGTGCCTGCAGTGCACCCATTCTACCGCAGAAGCCCTGCCATTGACTTTTAATTGCACTTGGAAGTGGAATCACATTACAAAACTGATATGAAAACCAATATCCACAATGTACGTTGTCTGCTTAGAGGATCCATTTGGTTAAAAAGTCAGATGTAAACTTCTTGAACTCTTAAAACACTAAATAAACACATTTTTCAGAGTACTTAAAAATGAGAACAGACTGGTTATTAAGAAATGACTATATACATGGGGTACTTGGATTTGCCAGAATCCATTCTGACAGGATTTTTTAAGAGTTGGTGAGATCCGATTCCAAATCAGAATCTGAAATCTTAGCAGGAGAGAAACCTTTCTTGCTCAGATTTCGGATTCCAGGATTGGTTTTCAGAATCCGATTCTAAGTCCAGTTTGTTGATTTTTAGGATAAAGGATTTTCAGACTTCAGTTACAGAAGTGCTAAACACGAAATGGAATCCAACTAGTCTGATTTAGTTCCTAGGATTCTGAGTATCTGTAGATTAAGATTAAACTGTTGTGCAATTAGAATGAACAACTTCCTAAGGATACCCATTTCCCTATCTCAAGGCATGATGCGTGTTTTTGAAGGTTTTAAGTACTCTAGCTTCTTTTGCCAGGCAGTGCTGTGCTGTCGGTCATCATAAACATATACGGTATGCTTGCTATATTATAAATAATAGCATCCTCAGCTGAAGTGACCTCTGGAAGGAGATCCTTATTGTTGACATCTTTATTTTGCATACACACTAATCTAAAAACTGATAAACACAGTTTTAAAAATAGATCAGTGGACTATGCATATTGCATTTGCATTAGAGATTCTAAAGATATTTATTTATTTGTAATTTCTGAATAGCAGAGCTGTTGCAAAGTTTTGCTTCACCAGCGAAGTTCCAGCAAAGTTGTGAAATTCACTTTGGCGCATAACTTCAGTACTTTGCCACGTCACGTTGAGTTTTCCTGGGGAAATGGCAGTTTTTATGATGAAGTCAATTGAAGTTAAGGCAAAGCTGCAACTTCTCCAGCGAATCTGCATAACTTCACCTGAAAAAGTGCCGCTTTGCCTGCCCAGAATTTTGCAAAGCTGGAACTTTGCACTTCACAAATTTGGCAAGCTTCGTGAATTATTTTGCAGAGTTGGGTTTGCCAACTTTGCACATCTCTGCTGATTAAGAAAGGCACACTGAGCTGTAATACCTTGTGTCTAGGTCCTTCCTGGGGGGTGGATTACATGGACCGGTTTTATTTTTTTATTGATGGGAATGTAGATCCTTGCACCAGGAACTCCCCATCTCTTCTAAGATAAGTGCCATGGGATCTTTAACTTCCACCTGGACAGTGATCAGAGATAGGCAGCAGGGACCTCGGTTTAGTAACTTATCTGAAGGGATGGGTACAGTACCTCAACATTGCAGCACTCCTCTGTTACCCCAAATACCTGGTGTGTGGGGGGGTAGAACCAAGGACTTCATATCTTTCAGCCCCAGAGGTGAGCTTGCTACCTTCTGAGTATATATGACATCTAAAAATAGTTTTTGAGAATACCCCCGGCTAATATGAAGTGCTGCGTTAATTAGACCCTTTTTGTGTCAGAGTTATCAACATGATGCAGAAGCATTTTTTCCTTTTGAGAGCTTTTCTCTCCTACCTTGCCCATCCACACAGTCCTTAGGCTGGATTCTGGCATCCACACACCTGCAACCTTCGTGGCGTCCTTGTGGAATGAGGCCCGAGAGGACCTGGCTGCCCTCTTCGAGAAAACAAGGAGCTTTTCTCACCTTTCCGCTTGTGACCTTTCCTCCTACCCACAGTGGGGCACAGGTTCGTTGATGCCTTGAGAGCACGCAGTGTGCCCCCTTGACAGAAGAGCAAGCTCCCTTGACCAGTGTCTGGAGGGCCAAGCCTCCCTCCACCCCAAGCAGGGACACCCACTGTCTTGAGCAGTGCTCCTCCTCCCATTCGGCCATCCGATTGTCAGTGTTCCGGGTGGGCCCCAGAGCCCAGATCCCTGGCACAGCAGCACATCATCAGACAGCCCATGCAGTAGCTTTTTTGAATGATAAATATTTGTGCTGATGTGCAAAATCAGTAATGTTTAGTTACATTCTAGTTAGTTGCTCGACTGTTTGTTACCTACAGCTAACTGCACTTAATTTTAGCTTTTTCTTCATTTTATACTACCTAATTTACTGCACTTCCACCTGCCATAAACTCCTCCTTCCTGGAAAATGGGCCTCAGGCTTGTGTGCCTTTGTCAGTCAAAAATGCAACTAGATTCATTAAACTATCCCTTAGTCCAATAAAGGTGTGATCTCTACCTTACAGATTCTTACCCCGGCTAACACAGCAGTCTCAGAATGTTCTGTAATAAGAAGTGGAGGCCAGCAGGGAGGGTTTGGAGGAGCAGCCCTTGGCGGGGCTGTTCGCTGTATTGCTGTCTGGTTGTGGTGGAGTGGTGACAGTGCTGTTGATAGCGTGGGTGACCATGTGCCATCCAACCCCCCCCCCCAGCCAGCTGCTGTGTGAGTCAGTGGGAGGGCAGGGAGAAAAAGATGGAAATGCTACACTGGTAAGCAGAGTGACAGCTCACAGCCCCCCCATGGCAACAGACCACCCCTGGCACACCACAGTAGGGCCCCTCCAGCCGACATCTCAAGATCGTCATTTGTTCTCCAAGCCATGGGATGTCACCCAGCAAGGACAAGCCAGCAAGAACAAGGGGAAGGTCAGAAGCAGGAAGTGCACCTTCACAAGGGCCAGAGGCATCTCCCAGCAAGGACATGTCAGGACCCAAGATGCAAAAGCTGGAGGTCTGAAAAGATTCTGCATGGCAGCAGGGGATGAGTCTGGCAGGCAGAGGAAGGCGTTAGGCCAGAAGGAGTGGAGTGGAGTGGCGGTGAGCAGAGGAAGTGGAGGCATTAGAGACCAGAAGGAGTGGAGTGGTAGTGGGCACGGGAAGTGGTGAAACACATAAGGCAAAAAATAAAAGGGTAATATAAAATATTTGTGCATAGAATAGAAAACCACAGTTGCCGATCAGTAATTAATTTATTGCAAAAAGTACATTGTTGCATTAGTTGGGGGTTAAGCACAAAACATAAAAAGTGGGGAAGTAAAAAATTAGGGGCAAAAGCCTAGTGGAGCCTTGGTGAATAATGTGGTGTTCTTTGGGGTTTGAATGATCATTCAACACAGGACATTACCCTAATTTCGGCATTGTCTTGTCAGACAAAAGTAAAATAGTGACATAGCAATGCTTGTGTGGAGGGTGCTGAAGTTTGGGAAATGCATATGCTGCGTCGTATGAGTGTTCAAACCCTGAGACAGATATAAAAACTGATGCCACTAGCTTTCTTTGACCAGGGCCTGCATCGGAGCTGTAGCTTTGTTTGTGCAGGCCCTATGAGAGGCAGCAGACTGGTCGGACATGGTGCTAAACCTGTAGTTTGCTTCACACTGGGCCTTTTGTGAAGCATCAGACCAATTGGGCACAGGGCCATTCCTGCAGCTTGCCTCATGCAGTGTCCTGCTGGCCTTAAGTGAAGCAGCAGACTCTTGAAATCAAAGCCCATCTTCTAAAATGCAGAAAAAACACTTTTTACAGACCAAAAAAGTCCAGCTGCAAAATCACAAAAACATTATCATCACAGACAAAAAACAAAGTATAGTATGTCTGTGAAAGCACAAAATGCCTGTTTTTTGCAGATGGGATAAACCAAATACACACACACATATACATATATATATTTATAAAATGGATAAAAAGGAGTGGTCCAATTCCAAACTTCTGATTGTATAAAACACATCACATGACCGTGTGTATATCAGAGCGTGACCGCACACCTGCACTTTTACCTCTCTCCAAAACAATTTTGGCATTTTATAAGATAGATAAACAACTCTGAGGTTTGCAGTCGCGCTCTGATATACGAATGCCTTGGGCAGTTGACGCACTCGGTCTGCGGCCTCGTGCGTATATCAGAGTACGACTGCACACCTCAGAGTGGTTTATCTATTACGTATATACCTATATGTGTATGTATGTGTGTGTGTATGTGTATATATATATATACTGTTTTCAGGAAGAAAAAAAGTCCCATCTGCGCAAACTGAAAGACTGTTTTCACAGATGAAAAAATCTAAGTTCATTTGCGAAAATGTAAAAAGGCTGTTTCCACTGATTAAAAACAAAGTCCATTGACGAAAGCACAAAAAGGCTGTTTCTACTGGTAAAAAAAAAAAAAACTAAATTGTTGGTGTACACATGAAAAGACTGTTAATGTAGACCAAAAAAACTTAAGTCTGTCTGTGAAGTGCAAAAAGGCTGTTTTCACAGATGAAAAAACCAAAATCCATCTTCAAAAGAACAGGTTTTTTTTTTTGCATTATGTGCAAATGTGATTTGCACATGTACAACCACATAAATCTGTCTTTAATCAAAACTACACTTTTTCTTCTAAATTTCGATAATCTTCTAGTTGTCACCCCATCCACACAAGTATTATTCAAAACCCAGTCATTTTATCATCGCTAACTACAGAAACCCTGTTGCCTTGCCTGGACTTTGACACAAATCAGTTTTTAAGTGCACTTGTGGCAGTGGGCACTTGCACTGCAACAGTGGAAAGTAAGAGTGGCGCTTAAATTGCTCTTAATTTTGAGAAGAAAATGGTCTTTTCCATGATTTTGCTCATCTATAACCAGAATAAAAATAAATAAAAAAACACTGAATCAAATTTCACCAAACTTACTGGTGAAACTTACAAAAGCTTCTAGGCCACAGCTCATGCTTTCCAATGTTTCTTTTTGTTTAAACTTTATGTCTGTTGATTTGTCAATTTACATACAGTCAAAAACCTGATGCAGTACATATAAAAAGTATTATTACAAACCAATGAGGGCGCTACCCCTCTTAAATTCATGCGGGTATAAAAGATCGTGATGCGTCTTTAAGAAACGTCATAAAGGGTATTCCAGCAAATTTTTATTATATCTACCAAATGTAACATCAGATAGATTGCTGCGTTAAAGGGCCCATGAAAGGCATGGAAATATAAAAAAAAAATAAGTAAAACATAAGCTATCCAGTTTCTGCTTCCTGTTATAGGAAAAATAGTTTGTCCATGCACTTTCCGTAGTTAAATAACCACATAAAAGTTTTTCCTCCAGTATTAACTGCAGCTCAAAAATCTCCTCAGCAACAGATTAAGATGAAAAGTAACAACTTTTAACATGGCTAAACTTATTCAAATGTATGGGACACGATCTGCAACAACTAACACTTTCTATTTATGTTGAGTAATCCCCACGGAAACGATGGCAGCAAAATAGTTTACTTTCAACTCTCCCTCCCTCAGTAAGACATCACTTCTTAAACAGAAAAGGGAATTTTAAAGTCTCCAAACAGAAAGAACGAGTCCAACGGCAAGTAAGGTCCAATAACAGCAGGGAAGGGTCAATTAAATAAGATAAAAGGGTCTCGAAGCAAAGCTAACCCACAGATAGTCTCCAAGTATTCAAACCATCCTTATCCTCTGACCCCAGGCGAGGCCTCTCGACGAAAAGCAGCTGCGTGTCGTTGAGCCCATTTCTGGGCTTCAGTGGGATTGGTAAATAGAAACACCCGGCCCTGATGCAGAATTCTCAGACTAGCTGGAAAGACCAGACCATACGCAATATCCGCCTCCCTCAGGAACGCCCACACTCCGTCAGAGCGTTTTCTCCTCTGGCGTGTAGCGTAGCTAAGATTGGAAAATAAGCGGACTTGCTGACCCTCATGCAACAAGGTACGCTTCCTTCTCGCCAAGGCTAGTATGAGGTCTCTGGTGCCCACTCCATCCAGGGCAACAATGATCTCACTCTGGGGGCCTTCAGGATTGTTCTGCCGTCCTCTATAGGCCGCCCTATAGGCTGTTTGTATGGAGATATTCTGATCTTGTAGGGGCTGCTCCTGCTGTTGTTCCAGCCAGTCTTTTATAAATAATGACAGATGATCTCCCTCACTTCTTTAGGGCATACCTACAATCTGCAGGTTCGACGAGCGAGCCTGGTTCTCTAAAGTCTCAAATCTGGACCGCAAGTAAGTGTTTTCTTTGACCAGATTACTCATGGCTCCCAAAACGGCTGCTGCTTGCTGTTTTGTCTCTGTAGAAACTGTTTGTAGCAGAGACATATCTGTCTCCAGGGTGGTGACTGTTGCCCAGGGTACCACACTTTTAGAAAGATGTGCTACCGATGAAATAAGTCTGTTACGTTTGAGTCTAATGCTTTGAAGTGTTTCAGCGCCTGAATCCTCAGGTGGGAGTGCCATGCGACCCTGAGTGGATCTCGTGGCCGGAGGACCAGGTGCGTATTTACTTTTCACTCCATCCTGCTGCATCTTATCCTTTTTTGGATTGCCCATCGCACTTCTGTAGGTATTCCAACATCTGCTGAGCCCTTTAGTTCTATGTTCAAAGTCCAAATAATAACTTTTATAATGCATAATTGCCGTGAAGAATTCAGAGCCTTAGTTCTGAGCCGCCATCTTACTCGGGCTCCACAGTGCCCCCTTCGCTTTCCAATGTTTCTTGAAAATCTGTCAAGGAACTTAGAATTGCGATTTAATATTAAAGTGCCTATCCTTCCAATCCTAACTATAGTTGTACTAGCATGCTATTGTAGTAACATTGTTTAGAGTCTCATAGGTTGGTAATTATGACTGTAACGTAGGAAATGGTTAAATTACATTTCCATTATATACAAGTGCCATGAATAGCCGTGGTAGAAATGCATATCCTAATACTTGAAAATGAAACATGAAGAGGCTTACAAAAAGTAAGAGAATGCGAAAAGTCAGTGGTGGTGTTTCTGATGGGAGGAGAAAGGATGCTTTTGATGTCAGGTGGCATAGAATGTGTTTTTCTGGTTATAAGTTAACGGTTCTTCACATTTATTTCAATTTCAGAGTGTCATGAACATGATGCATGTCATCAGTATACCATACTCCTTAATGAAGGTCAACCCTCTTTCTTGGATACAGAAAGTCTGTCAGTACAAGGGTAAGAGAGACCAAGACAAATTACTAGGATCAAAATGAGTCTGCAGATGTTTTTGAGAAAAGTAAAGACAATCTTTGGTAGCTGGATGTCTTAGGAGGATTCCCCCTTCCTCAGCACTGTCCTGGATGTCTTAGGAGGATTCCTCCTCCCTCAGCACTGTCCTGGATGTCTTAGGAGGATTCCTCCTCCCTCAACACTGTCCCATATGTCTTAAGAGGATTCCTCCTCCCTCAGCACTGTTCCGGATGTCTTAGGAGGATTCCCCCTCCTTCAGCACTGTCCCATAAATTATCTTTCATCTAAATCATGCACTGTATATAATAAAATACAGTTAGCAGACAGAGATGTATACACATCTGAATCTCTTCATTTGACCATGCATAACAATGAGGTGGGTGGTGCTTCTGCTGAGAAACCTTCATCTGCAGCATTGTGTCAACATTTATTAAATAGGCCAAAGATTGTTATAAGAGCCTTCCCTCTTAAGTCTACGAGAGTTACGAGGTAATGGAGTAAGTCTGCACTTCACTGGTATAGCTGTATTTATTTGATGGATCAGGAGGTAGTGCTGGTGGTCCTATCCTCTTTTTCTTGTCTTGATAAAAGCAGGTGTATGAATTAACCTTGGAATACCAACCAGGTTGGACCTTGTGGTGGAAAACTGCCTTTGCCATCCCTAGTATGGGGATGGGACCCTCTTTGTATGTAACCCAGCATGCCTCATGAGATGATAATTACAAATGCCTTCATTATGAAAACAAATATCGCCTTTCCAAGGACTCTTCGTGTGATCCGACAAATAATCAGTATAGATTGAATAGATTATAACAACTTCGGGAGAATCCATCAGTGTGGTGCCAGTGTTACCACTTATGGTGCCAGTGACCAGGATTTGGGAACAAGACTGGGTAAGTGGGTGCCAGCCCGGGGAGGGGGGGATTGAGCATCCAAGCAGATGTTCTCCTCCAGAGAGGGAGAGCTGTACTCTCTGCTACAACACCGCCACTTGGTGGACCGCAAGTAGTGATGCAGCTCAAGAAAAAAGTGTGTGGGGGGGGGCAGCCTAGTCCCGGCGGTGCATGATGACGCACCTTCATGAGTGCACTTGCCATGGAGCCGTAGCAGGCTGCCTCCCTGGGTGCAGGGTGAAATATAGCTGAAAACCCATGATGTCTGCCAGTATGACACTGGCACTCTGAGGCCTCACTGACCCTGAATGCCCACTGGTTCCAGCATATAAGATGGGCCAGAGGTAGGGCATGACTGAAGACACTCCTGGAGTAACCCTTGACAAAAGTAATGCCCTCTTCTGAGGAAATGACCTTCACGGACCCTTGGGAACAGATAAATGACAGTGAAGGGTGGCCAAAGGGACTGGGAGGTGGTCTGGCTCAGGCGCGCACCATTAGTAACAAGTGGGGGGACGATGGAAAAATAAAATAACTGGGCTTATTGTTTCTGCAAAGAAATGTGGTCTTCCTAGGAGCGTAATTCACTATTTTATTTGGTGGCTGGATGGTTTAGTGGATTGGGTGTGGGTTATGGAGCTTTTCACCGCTAGACCACTGGTCTGAATCCAGAGCAGGTCAGCAGTGGCTGACTGAAAGCCATCATCACCTAATGGTTGCCTGGTAGCCATCGTGAAATAAGTTTTGGTGGACTTATCCCATTTTCTTTTAGACTGGAAGCTATTTCACAAACTCACTGTAACAGATGCCTGAAACTGATTTATTTGTTGGCAGTTGTGCACAACAGGCCAAGGACGTGACTGGCCGTGGAGTCAGAACTATATTCTGATCCACTAAAGTTGGTTCCTCCATGACACAGTCGAGTTACATTCTTGGGGCAGTGTGGGGAAGATTACACTGCTGCTGTCTGTTCTTTAGCTGTCATGTGGATAAAGTAAGGACTTAAGTATTTGCTTTTGTCAGCTGGGTACCATTTACAAACCACGGTACTGTAGTTTACAATGACATTTTTAGAAATAATGATTGACTACTTTGTTTCTGTTTTGTGTGCAGCAAAAGTTGCGTGTGTGAAATCCAGAGATATGCACTGGGCCCTGGTAGCACATCGAGACCAGAGAGACATCAACCTCTCCTCCTTACGCATGTTAATAGTAGCTGATGGCGCAAACCCTTGTGAGTAGCCACTTTTCGAAGCTATTGTGGAAGTTCACCTAGGGAAGTAATTGCAGAGATGAACAGCCAACTGTGCGTGTATGGACGCATTTTGCTGTAGGCTTTCAGGGTTGCAGCACTTATAATTATCTGAAATGTACACGTCAATAGGGTACCCACTGAGAATATTAAGGTTTCAAGAAGCTGTATGAGAGTTACAGTTTTAGAGTTTAGTATTTATTTGGCTTGGTAAAGCATTAATTCATTTTGCTGAAATGTGACATGCAGTTTCTAGTTGGTGCTCTGATTTGTACAGTATGGTTAAGTTTCAGACTTGTTAATCTATGTCCACAAGTGGTAGTACGCTCCAAGCACAGAGAGTAACTGTGTGAAGAGGATACACAATAAGTTTTCAAATTCTTTTGTGTGTGGGAGGGCGTTACAGGGCTGCTAGTGGTCTGTGCCTCTCAGAGCCTCAGAGAAACAATTGGAGCAAAACCTGTGTTCAAATCTATAAAATTAGTGGTAGGCAGATAACGTAGAGTGCAGTTGACACAGTTTAGTCTTTGTTCACTAACTTGCAAATGTTCCCCTGGATACAACATTCCTATCACTAAGGATGTAAAAGGTTAGAGATCCTTTGTCCTTTACATTGTCCTATTTTTAATTCATGTTGTGCTAGGTTTCACAGTAGGTCTAAGAAGTGAAATAATGTAACAGTCAAGCTCCCGGAGAACAGTGGACAAACCACTTGGAATGAGACAGGCAGCTTTTTCACTCCTGTTTAAAACCACAACGGGGGACAGTTAATATTACGACAAACTGTTTTTCTTCTACTAATTGTGGAAAATTCCCCTCTTTATTTTCCTTGTTGATGCTATTAGTGCTAGTAGACGATGAGTGGTCAAACCTGGCTGACATTAGATCTGAGTCATCCCAAATCTGCTTAACAAGTCATTATTTCTTACAGGGCATGCAGCCACTACTTGATATTGGGTCTCATAATGACCTGGCTGTGATCGTTATAGTCCAACTTTCTACAGTGTTACTGTCTACCATAGGCATTCAGTGTTATGCCCAGTAGATAAGGTGTCCTGATAAATTTTTTCACTAAGTTTTTTTTCACCACTGCTGGTCCACCCAGTCCTCAGGCCCATTTTCCATTCGTTCCCTCCCAATCCCTTCTGCCACTACCCTGGCAGGCTGTAACCAGAGTCAGTATAACACAGGACCCGTACAGACAGCCATCATCTAGACTGCAGTGAATGTTTGCTTTTTTTCTCCCACAGCCTGACCTCTCCCCAGTGGTGCCCCACTACAGCCTGTAGTCAGCCTCAGGAGCACCATTCTCCCCTCTGCTGGAGTAAACTTTCCAGGGCCCAAACACAAGAGTCAGGGCACCAAGGCACAAGGCCTAGCTAAGGTTGACGCGGTTTGGCGGGCCAGCCCTGTGTCATCCTCATTCTTTTGCAGCTGCACCAAACTCCTCTGATACAACGGCACCCAATTTTAGTACATCGGGTGCAGCTGTGACAGTTTTCATACTTTACGGCAGCTTGCGTCAACTATTTGGCGCAAGCCCTGTAGAAAGGGTCCCCCAAATGGCACAAGTTAGACCAGGGAAAATCTGGTCTCACTTGCAGCATTTGACCCTTGGAATTGAAAATCCCGAAGATGGCTGGGAGAATGCCACAGGCCCTGTGCACCAAACAACTGGTGCACCACGGAATTGTGGCATTCTTGGGGCTCTGAAAATCGAACCCAAGGTTTCAGTCAATCAGTCATAGAATCATAGAAACCTGCCAGCAGAAAAAAAACATACAGCTCATTGAGTCTGCCCAAAAAATGATAGCCCACCTCCACCCTCCCTTTTAACCCCTCACCCCTGCCTAGCCCCATGCCCTTTGAATTTCTCCACTGTATCCACCTCCTCTACCCATTTCGGCAACCTATTCCATGGCCCTACCGCCCTTTGTGAGAAGTAACTCCACCTTACATCTCCCCGATATCTGCCCCTGGTTTTTGTTTTCACTCAATCTGAAGATGCTAGTCCCTTTGACCTATTTATTCCCTTCATGTATTTGAAAGTTTCCACCGTGTCCCCCCATCCCTTCTTATCTCCAGTGTATATAGACCAAACTGTGCCAGCCTCTTCCCCATATTGTCTCTCATTCAGCCCCTGGATCATTTTAGTCACCCTTCTCTGTACCCTCTCTAACCTATCCTTGTCTCCTTGTAAATGGGGCCTCCAGAATTGTACTCCATACTCCAGCTGTGGTCTAACCAGTGTCTTATACAGTGGCATGATACCTCCCTCCTCCTACTTGAGAAACTCCTCCCAATGCAAGCCAACATTTTTGTTGCCTTACCCACTGCCCTTTCACACTGGTTTCTCAATCAATCGTTTATTTATAGAAAGCGTAATTCCAAAAAGATTAAAAGGCTTGTACAATTAAATAAGCCTAAAAACTATAATATAAATACAGACAATTACAGTAAAATCCTAAAATTATTAAAAAGAAACCATCAAAATCAGGGAAAGCCATACCAAACAGATGAGTTTAAAGAGCACATTTAAAGCTCTTGACTACTACTGCTTTCTCGATGAAAGACATGCCGCCACCAGCAGCCTTCTCGGTCTTGGCTGTGTGCTTCCCAGAAGCCCCAGGCTCATTCTGAAACTTAGGTTGCTGGCATGGTAGTGCAACACTCTAGTCTACATGCCATCAGATTTCTAATACCCCCATGGAAGAGACTGCACTTTTCTACTCTGGAGTTCTCTTGAGGGGAGCATCAGAAATTAGGAGTTCATGAAGTAGGATATGCATAAATGAAAAGTTAGGCAAAGTGGAGCCCCCAGCGGGCCCATTGGCACAGCGGTAGGGCTTCCAATCATGACACTGGCATTGTGGGTTCCAGAACAAGCTGTGGGCTGGCCAAGGTGAGGAAAATTGAGCATCCCAGGGGCACACTCTCCCTTTCTTGGGGGGGCGGGAATCAGCGAGACATCGCAGCAGCACCACCTGGTTGGCCACATGTTTAACAGCTGATGGATGCACCTTTGGGGGTTGGGAGATGCTGGCTGATGCTGTGTGGTGGCACGCTTATCGTGGATGCATGCTCTTGGCATCCTAGTATGCCAGCATCTCGCAGTAGGGACAAGAAAACCAGGAAAACAGCCCCAATGCTCAAGATGCTGGACCCCAGTATATGGGCCCAACACCTGGGGAGCAAACCAAGGCTGTGGAGTATGGGCAAGGGCTGGCAGGGTGTAGGGGTTGGGTGTGCTTGGTATCTCCTGAGGAAGCCGAGACTCAGAGAGAAGAAGGGGGATAAAATTGTAGATAAAAAATTTGGTGCCAACAGCCAGAAGCATAGGCTGTAAATTTGAGCATGCCTTCTGCCCCACTTCCGGCAAAACATGTTAAAGTTAGAGGGGACCCCCGCACATCAATGTTTGAGTTGTATTTGTTGTATTTTCTATTTTTAACCCCACCCCAACTCAGCACTATCACCTGACTGCCTTACTTGTTGGCTGTCTCTTCCCATCAAGGACTCCCCCCCCCCCCATGGAGCCCTAGCTTACCCCTCTGGCGGGGACATGGTGGGGGGGGCACCCCGAACCCCCTCTCCAGTGGAATCAAGTTGTCGGGGATCCAGGCGGTACTACTGCTACAGGCAGGTGAGGACCCACTATCAGGCCCTTGCATAAGTGTCGTGCTAGGAGAGGCATTTTCCATGTATACCCTCCCAGAGCGTGACATGCCACGACGCCAAGGCTTGCGCCAGAGTCCATCATGATCTCCCTTCAGGTGCAGGCGTCAGGGCTGCACAATACCTCTGGCTGTCACTAGAGGTCAGGCCACCTCCAAGCCAGTGTGCCCCCTCCCTCTTGGAGGAGCTGAACGGTCCATCGGACGCTCAGACATACTCCCCCCGGACAGCCGTCTGACTCCTGGATCCACTCCTGAGCCTGGGATACCAGCATTGCAAGCAGAAATCCAACTGCTGTGCCAACGGGCCAGCTGTTTCAGTTGTATTTAATGTTTTCATGAACCATTCTCTGGAATACATCTGAGGCAGACCAGGTCAGGGGGCCAAACTATATGGTCAGCGTCAGAGCTGGGACACTCACAGCCAACTCATAGTTCCCTAAGTTTCGCAAGAACAGTCACATGGATTCTCTTCTCTACAGTCAGGGCTCCTACTTCTCTGGGGCACTTCAGTCCTGATTTGTGCGCCATGCTTCCTATGCATCTGCAGCGTCATGAATGTTTTGTTTCTGTGGCTGAATGCAACCCTGTCATTGGCTAAACAATGATGTGGTGGCATCCACTACATCACATGCTGAGCATAGAGTAGGGTTAGGATAAAAAAAAAAAAAAAGAGGGGAAGGGAGCCAGGCACTATTGAAAAACTGTAAATCTGAATTAAAAATTTGCAAAGAGCAAAGGATTCTATGTCAGTATATATATTCTGCGGTATGATACATATTCTGTGGAAAATTCCATGACTGTGGAATCCCAGATTTACAGTGGCCTTGCCTGCTGTAAACTAAAGTTTTCATAGGAAATTCAGACTGTACCAGTGTTGGTCAGGTCATCGTTTTCACTTGAGACCTCCAAGAAGGAGAGAAGAGGAGAGGGTATTCACAGCATTCCTAACATGAGTCATGTATTCTGTATGTCAGTGTCAGTGTCATTCTAACTGTTGAAGGACTGGATTTTTTTTTTATTTTGCTCCCCCCAGCTCTGGGCCGGCCTCTCCCTCAGGCCTTCATATGCCCCTCACTTGCCACACTGCCCCAATGCATCCACCCATCACCCCACATTGCAGCCCCAGGTAACCCAGATGTAACCTTTCAGCAGGTGGGTCCCTGTCCTTCCGAGGGGAAAGCACCGGTGGGGTAGTTAGCACAGTTCTTGGCCCAGGTGCTGCTGAGGTGGTCCTTGGACAGCTCGAGGTCTCGCAGCAGTGGGAGCAGGCAGCCGTCATCTGGTCACCCGCGGGGCTGTTTTCCTGTTTTGCTCTGCCAGGGGTCAGCAAGCACAGGGTCATTTCCCTGCCCTCCTCTTGAGAGAAGATGAGTAGTCATCCAGCGCTCAAGCCCTCTCTTCCTCTCCCCGGCCGGCCCACGAGCACCCGGGTCCGTTCTCGAACCCGGGTTGCTGACGTCGCAAGTGGAGACTGGAGTTTTTTAAACCTTTTTTTATTGCTGTTATCTAGTAGTTGTTCCTAATACAAGTAAAAAGAAACGGTCAAGCTGTACATCAAACTGATGTGTAGTGTCTTTCATTATGTTGTCCAGGTTGATCTAGACAGTTTTAGCTGAGGTCTGATGGAAGAATCTTTATCATTTCAGCTCTGCCCTCTTACTCTTCTTATAAAGCAGTTCCTTCATATTACATTATATTAATTTTCTCTTTTTATGTCTCTACTTTGAGAATGATTACATTTTTTGATTCACACGTGAATGTTTTCTCTAGTGAAGATACTAATGTTTGTTGTTCTTGCCATTATTACAGGGTCTATTTCTTCCTGTGATGCATTCCTCAATGTCTTCCAAAGCAAAGGTCTGCGACAGGAGGTTATCTGTCCTTGTGCTAGTTCACCTGAGGCCCTGACGGTGGCTATTAGAAGGTAATGTGTTTAACCCTTACAGATCCATTGACAAGTAAACTCGTCATGCATACTGTAAACACTGGTTAAAGAGATTAGCAATCACCTGCTGAACTCCGGTCGTATTAGTTTCAAGTAGAAGACTTCACACTGACAAAACAAGATGGCAAACAATCCAGAAAAATAGATTTTATTATAAAGAGAGCTTCTGCAAATATTTCTAAAGAAATTAAACTTGCCAAAATTCACAGTTACAGTCTCATAGTAAAAGCCAGCGGAACAGCCCCATGGTCTATCGTGTCTGCTCGGAAGCCAGCCCCCTACTGGGAGCTCGCTCCTCCACTCCACCCCAGAGGTGGTCTTCCCCGGCTTCAGTATCCTCCTATACCTGTCCCAACCCTTCTTGAATTCTTCCACTGTGTTCTCTTCCACCAGACTCCTGGGCAGTGCGTTGCATGGTTCCACCACCCTCTCGGTGAAGAAGTGTCTCATCTGCTCCCCCCTGTACTCCCCCACCTTCCAGCTTCCACTCGTACTCCCTAGTAGTTCCTCCCTTCTTAAGCCTGAACGCTTCCCTGGCTCCACCCTTATTTATCCCCTTTACATACTTGAAAACCTCTATCATGTCCCTCCTCTCTTCCAATGCGTACAGATTGAGTTCTTTCAGTCTCTTCTCATAGGGCCTACCCTCCATACCCTGAATCATCCTGGTCGCCCTCCTTTGGACCCTGTCCAGCAGCGCTGTGTCTTTCTTAAGATGGATTCTCCAGAACTGCACACGCTACTCAAGATGCGGCCTAACCAGGGCATTATACAGAGGGAGGATCACCTCCCTCCCTCCTCCTGGAGGTAATCCCCCTTATTATGCAGCCCAATATCCTGTTGCTTTTGCTGCAGCTGTTCGACAGTTCTCAGTGTTGTTCATTTTGCTGTCCACCACTACCCCATGGTCCCTCTCGCGCAATGTGACTCGCAGTGTGACACCCCCCCCAGGGTGTATGCATGGCCCGGGTGTCTGACCCCCAGATGCAGTACCCTACATTTCTCTGCATTGAACTTCAATCCCCACTTCCTTGACCACCCCCACCCAGGGTATCCAGATCCCCCTGGAAGGCCTCTCTCCCCTCCTCCCCATCTGCCAGTGCTCCCAGTTTTGAGTCATCCGCAAAGAGACTCAGCCTACTCCTAACACCTCTCCTTATGTCCGAGACATAGGAATTGAACAGGAGTGGCCCCAGGACTGAACCCTGGGGGAACCCACTGATGACCCTCCTGGGGGAGGAGACTATCCCTCCAACCACCACTCTCTGTATTTGCGCCTTAAGACAATTTTCCACCCACCTGAGCAGCTGCCCCCCCCCAGCTTTGTTATCAGGCCATTATGGGGTACTGAATTGAACACTTTACTGAAATCCAAATGGAGGATGTTCACCGGCCTATGTCGGTCCAGGGCACCCGTCACCCAGTCATAAAACTCCACCAGATTGGTGTGGCACGACCTCCCCGGAGCAAAAAAACATACTACCTGTCATCCAGGTGCCCCAACCTTTCCAGCTGCCCCCAAGCCTCTCCTTGATAATGCCCTCCATAACCTTGCCTACCACAGACATTAGGCTAGCAGGCCTGTAGTTCCCATCTCCTTTCTGGACCCCACTTTGTGGATAGGCACCACATGAGCCACCTTCCAATCTTGAGGCACCCACCCTGTCATCAGAGAGATGTTGGAAAAGTGAGGCCAGTGGAGCTGCCAGCACATCCGCCAGTTCCTTCAGTACCCTTGGATGCAGCCCATCTGGCCGCGGCGCCTTCTTAGTCTTTAGCGACTGGAGGGCCTCTCTCACCCTATCCACTGTGATTTTGCCCTCCCATCCCACCTCCTTGTGCATCCTCCCCTTCTAGATACGACCCATCCCCAACCCTAGCCTCATCCAGTCTTGCAGTCTCTAACTGACCTCCCAGTTCAGTGGGCTCCCCTTCCCTCCCATCGGGTTGGAAGGATCCCCCACCTCCCCCAGTAAAGACCGTTAAGTTATTTTCAGTTTAGAATTTTGCATATCTGTTTCTTGTGATTCTTCAAAGATTTCTATCAAGTTTCACAGCTGCAAATTTTGAGTTAATCCACCAAAACTAATGACGGCTTCCATGACACCAGCAAACATTTTCCAAATTTCTGATGAAAAGATGGGTTTTGCCTGTTTTAGCTTTCAGTTCACCCTGTTGACACTATCTCATAAAATTTTACAAATGCGTTTGTGAAATTTCTGTGTTGATACTGTTTTGAATTTCAGTCAGCTTTCCAACGCAGTATACTGTTTAAATGAATGAAGGAAAAGACTACTTTTCATAAATTTCCCTCCATCCCAGTGAGAACTGCCAGACAGGGAATGACCCCCCCACACAACACACACACACACATACACACACACTGGAAGTAGCAAGGATTCAGACTTTGACAACTTGTCACTGTGGCAGTGGGTCTCCCAAGTTACTGTACTACAGTGGTGACCCGTTGCTCTGGTTGATGAAATGTTGTTGTGTACCATGCCCTGAATTGGCAAATATGTCGCAAAATACAGTAAATTAAATGCTTCTCCAGCCTTCCGTACATCCGGCAGACAGTCCTCACTCTACAGTTTCCGTACGCTTTCTAGTATGGAGGCAGAAGATAAAGATGTGTCGGGAACTAGTAATAGCATGGATCCTGTTCATGTCAGTTCTTTTTCCTTTCCAGCATTGTGAGCCACTTGTTCTACTTTTCTCGTGGCTCTAGCATCTTTCTTAATATAGCGCAGGTTCTTCTGCCTTACTTCTGGCTGTTATTTTGTCAAGAAATCAATAAGGCAGGCTGACAGAACAAAGAGAATTGAAGGACTCTGTTCAGTATGGTAGTCTGTCGAAACAGAGGAATCCCTGTCCTGAGCTCTGGCTAGGATTAATGAACTCTTTTGTAAGCCATCCATGGCTGCAGCAGCATGCTCTGCTATGAGTAATGGGGAAGGAATTGTGTTGTTGTGACCCTTTGACTTCATCAAGTGTGTAAGCAGTAAGTCAGGACAGGGCATGGATGCATGCTGAATTAATGCACACCAGCAGCCAAGTACCTTACATAGCCGAGGTGGGGCTTTTGCCTGTAGCCTGAATAAATCATTTGCATTTGCTGATATTTCATGGTCTGTGATATTTTCTCTATGCGAGTGTGTTCATCCTTGGATCTACACTACTTTGTTGGGGCTGGTTGTCCACATGTTTGCACTGGCTTCTGAGTGGTACTGCAGTAGTTTCTTTTGGCGACTGTGTGCATGAATTCAGCATACAACCTTGCTCTGGGGTGGCTTATTGTGCTTGTAAAATGGGAAACATGTTGGAACAAATACTAGAACATGAACAGAAAGGTTTTGAAGCTGCTGAAAAAAATGAATAAATTGATTACATGTACATTGAGTTGTTAATGTAGTTCCTGTTTTGAAGTTCTAAGTCACTACAGATCCCCCATCAGGCTGCAGGACTAACACAGGGTTGGGCTACTTTCTGCATGGGTTGCATGCAGCTCTGCTAATTAGAAGCTCTTGTCATGGAAAGTCAGCAGGACTGCTTCTTGCACAGGTTGTATGCAGCTTTACTAATTAAGAGCTGTTTTCGGGGTGAGTCAGTAGTTTGTTTCTTAGAAAACTCTTCCTGTTCCAAGTGGTTTTGTAGAGTAACACTCTGGTGATTTAATTTCTTCTGATGTAAAAAGGATGCAGTTGGGTAGATTTGGTTAGTAACAAATTGTGCAGTTTCTATGAAATTACTCAATGGTCAGGTGGTACGTTTTGACAAATGAAGGATTTGGATTCTGTCATATTCTTAAACTCAATTTTGTAAAGTTTTGTTTTTTTTAAATTTCTATTTATTAGTTTAAAACAGACACATAAACAATGCTTCGAACACCAAGCATTCAAAATGGTATTCGACATTGAGGATGCCACTCCTCTTAATACGTGCAATGTAAGTAGTAATACCCGAAAGGGTGGGCGTTATTGGGATATAACGCACCGCAAAGGGTG
Source organism: Neoceratodus forsteri (assembly GCA_016271365.2). Classification (NCBI taxonomy): domain Eukaryota; kingdom Metazoa; phylum Chordata; order Ceratodontiformes; family Ceratodontidae; genus Neoceratodus; species Neoceratodus forsteri. Next base: position 1,578,526,170 of record CM057456.1, on the reverse strand, counting down.
TAATGAGGCCTGACGCCGCAGGCGGAGGGCCTTATAGCCCCTGGAAGGTCTGTTATATCCCATAATGCCCACCCTGTCGGGTATTATTATACTTAGAAAATGGACTGTAGGTGTCTTTTTTTTTTTTTTTTTATAAATATGTATGATAATAAATATTTATACATTTAAACAAATAAACCAAAAAAGGTCACTTTTATAACAAAGTAATCCCTGTTCTGCTGGAATTACCACTGGACGGCGCTGCAATTTTTTAAAAATCTCTAATGAGCCTGTTCTGTTGCTTAATATTTTCACCCCCACTCACAGAAACGAGAGCTCTTTATTTTAGCTCTTTGGAGTAGCACTGTATTGGAACGGGAATGTTGCTTGATGAAAGGTACATTATTTAAGAAAAATTAAGATGACAGCTGAAAATGATCGCATGGTTTACGTTACTAGGGAGGTAGTGATATGTTAGCTACCAACTGTCGGGCTAGCGGGCGGAGCAGCGGTCAGCGAAACAAGGGATGACTGGGAAGTGCTGTTCAGCATTCAGGTAAAGGAGTAAGAGACCGATGTTTTAAGTCAGTGTTCTGAGAAAAAAAAGAGTAAATCAGGGCAGCGACAGCTGCTATTACTTCCTGGTTTCAGTGTCTCTGAAGTAAAGGTGGCTAGCGGAGAAAAACTGTCGGCTGGCGGGTTTCAAAATTCAGGGTGCCCAAGGATAGTCTTAGTAATAGGGCACCCTGAATTGGAACTTGTTTTACACTGGGTGTTGCTAAGAAATAACACCACCGGTGTGACCGTCTTTTAGCCAATCAGGAATCATCTTTTACGATACCCATTTTCTAAATAAAAATAAGGTTGGTGCAATACAGATGCATCTTAAGGAGGAAAAACAGTACAGATCATCAATATTTATTAAAAAAAAAAAAAAAATACCTGTGTGTGTGTATACGTGGCCCATGAGTAGCATGAATTAATCCCTAAATGTCTGAGTCTTATAGTCCCGAGATTCTCCCCCTCTTTACTTAGAGGGGAGGAGACATATAGCATGCTTTCCCAGCGTATGAGGTACCTTTTTTGTACCTTACTTTTTCATTAAAGCTTGTAAACTGAGCCTTTTGCACAAGAATTCACTATTAGATTCATAAGCATATAAACGAACTACTGAACAACAAGTGGCTCATCGTAATCAGATACTGTCTGTGATGACCCCTCCCCCAACACCTCTTGCCAAATGTTATACATTTAGAGAGATCAGTGATCAGTGGTTGCAAGAGTATTTACCCTGGGGGTAGGACATTTACCCAAACATGGGAAAAATACCAGAACAGTTTTAGACTTCAGATAGAGTCCTCTTCATCCGTTAATGACTCTCGTTGGTCCTCTGATAGCACTGGTAAGGGAATATTACCTTGGGCCCATCTTAATGCGTCTGAAGGGTCCGTGAAAATGAACACCTTTCCATGGTGCATGATCCGCATCTGAGCTGGGAACACTATGCCGTGTGGGATCTTAGCCTCCCGCAGCGTGGCACGAACCCCGTCAAACCTTTTTCTCCGTTGGGTCTCATAGCTGAAATTAGGATACAGTCGTACTGTCTGTCCCTCCTGAAGTAAAGGCCCCTTCTGACGAGCCACCAACAAAAGGAAGTCCCTGTTGCCCACGCCATCCACGATCATCACAATAGCTTGCAGTGCCTCTGGGTTGTGTGGCCTACCGTGAGGTGTCACCCTATATGCTTTCTGGATATGTATTGGGCAACCAGCTAATTCATCTCCCAGTTGCATTTTCAGCCAATCCATTAAAAATAAAGACAGAAGATCACCCTCACTCTCTTCTAGCATTCCGATGATCCAGATATTCGAGAATCGGGCCTGGTTTTCCAAATTTTAAAGCCTCAAGCGCAGGTGGGTATTTTCTTTAACTGAAGTGGCTGTTGTACTCATAGCTGCATCAGCATGCTTGCCTGCTTCCACAACTAAAGACGCAACCAGGTGGCTAAAAACATATGTGATAGAGCCATAGCAAAGTACTCACATACAGGAACATCAGCAACAGCACGGCTTCATATCTCGGTAGGTCTCATAAACAATCATACGATGTTTAGGATATAGGCCAAAAAGCCTTGAGAAAGCGCAAGAGTTAGCGCAAAAACGTTTGGCTGTTTTTGGGGAAGGGACACGTTAGTATCTGTGGTCTGGCGATTTTGTGCAATAAAATGTTTTTTTGCCTATATCCTAAACATCGTATGATTGTTTATGAGATCTACCTAGATATGAAGCCGAGCTGATGCTGATGCTTCCACAACTGAGGTCTGCAGTGAAGTGGTTGTTGCCTCTAGAGCCACCACTCTGTTGGTCATTGAGTCAAATTTATCTGACAGGCCTGAGACCGATTATATCAGACAGTTGATCTTAATCCCCAACGACTGTAAAGTTTCTGCCTCGGCCATTGCAGATGTCCCCGCACCATTTCCTGCGCCGATCTCGTGGCAGGGCCTCCCGTGGCTATTTTAGGTTCTGTGCCTTCATGCTGCGGCTTATCTTTTTGACCCATTAGAAACATAGAAGTTGATGGCAGATAAGGACCGCAAGGCCCATCCAGGCTGCCCATTTGTTTTTCTACCTTATAAATGTAATAAAAGAGGAGGCAGTATGGCGCAGTGGTTTAAGGCTCTGAGCTGCAAATCTGGAGACCTGGGTTTGAATCCCACAGCCCCCACTTGCATACTGTGTGACCCTGAGCAAGTCACTTAACTTCCTTGTGCTCCCAGGTTGCACCTGCAAACAAGCTTTCAGCTTAGTGTGTCTCACCTGGTAAAATAATTGAAAAAAAAAAAATGTGCCATAGGCCTTTGCTCTGTCAATGGCCTATCTATTCATACTCATCATATTGCTCCCTTATGCCTATCCCATGCCTGTTTGAAGCCCTGCACTGTATTCATATCCACCATGTCCTGAGGTAGGCCGTTCCATGCATCCACCACCCCTTCTGTGAAAAAGAACTTCCTCACATTACCCCTTAATCAGCCTCCCTCTAATCTCATGCTGTGTCCTTTTGTCCTGCTATTTTTCTTATATTGAAACATGTTAGACTCTTTCACCTTATTCCTTTGGGTTCTCCGGTAGCTAAGTTCTTCTTGTGTAGAGCTCTGAATTCAAGCTGCCATCTTACTCTGGCTCCACAGTGACCCCGTAAAGGGTTTTATAGCCAAATGAATGAAATGGGGGTAAGAACATGAGACATTCAAGGCTATGCAGGCATCAAGCTATAACAGCAGGATTGTCCTCATATGAGTTAGAGAATGAGACAAAATCGCAGGATGCATAGGAACTGGAGATCTTCCTGGACATAAGTCTCCACCACTCATTCACACTAGTGGGATTGGCGCCGGAGGCACTAAGACCCATCGGGAGCAAACTTTTTGCTGGAGGGGTGTGTGAGAGGCAGCGCCACATGAGACCACGGCGCCCTTGAGCAGCCCGGCTCGGCGGTAATGACCATCGTGACGACCACTCAACCGCCTCAGTTCCTTTTTCCGCCGGGCAGAGTGCGCTTTCAGTGACGCGCGCCTTGAAATGGAGTCAAACTTCAAACTAGCGGATAGTTTTCAGTTTGTTTTTTGTAACATTATCAATAGTAGTATCGCTTAGTTTTATTCTATTTTTCGTAAAATTTTCTAATATTTAAATTTAACTTACTTGAAGAAGTCTTGCCTACTGGACTGAGAGCCCACCATGGAGCAGGTCAGGTGACGGTAGGAGACTTCGATGAAAGCTGTTCAGTCAGTCGGGCTGGGTCCACCGTCAGCCTCCTTCTCCTCAGCGGGTTCCGACTACGGTCAGTCCGATGCCTGGGGATGGGCGGTCCCCGCCAGCCACAAAAATAAACGGTCGATTCTCGGCGCATGCTCGCCTCGAGCTCTTCTTCGCCCACAGGTCAAAAAAAGAGAAGGTATCACTGAGGTCGCCCTCTGGTATGTCTGCGTTGCCGACGGGTCGGTTATCGCTAGTTGCCGGCGTCTCCTTCTTCGGAGTCGCCAACTTCCCATAATCGTCTATCCTCGACATCGGAGCCCCTCCCGCTTATAGGTAGGGCTCCAGATGAGCAGTTTCATCAGTGGGCCGCCTACGGGAGCGATGGGCTCGAGGTTGGTTCTTCTACCTGGCGGTTACCGGGCCCTCGGGCTCCTCCGGCGATCAGGTAGGCGGTTGGACCTTCCTAGTCGCTGGCGCCTTCTTCGATGCTAGCGACGCGCTTAGTGTGTATTTCCTCACATGGTTGCGCGCAGGGGGCCCACCGGCGCCCTTTATCTCCTGGTTTTTTTCCTCTCTTGCTTTCCGTTCCCGGGTTTTCCCGGGCGCTTCTTCTGTAGGTTCAGGCCTTGTCGGCGCTGTGCTGGGGCCGCCGGAGCTGCAGCCTGCTGGCGGTGTTGCAGAGTCTCGGCGTTGCTGGCGACGCCGCTGGTGGTCTCGCGGGCGCCCGCCGATGTGCCGCGGATCGGGCGGCGCTCGTCAGCCGCCTGCGGCGCTCGCTGGCGGGGCGTCGCCCGCAGCGCTGGCTGGGCCGCGGGCGCCGCCGGGGCGCAGGGTCACAGGCTCTTCGGCGCTGCGGCGCCTCGGTGCCGCTTTCAGCCTGTTTTTGCCTCTGGCCTGCAGCCCTTGGCGACTCTCCTTGTTTTTCTGCCATTTCCTCCCTCTCCTAATTTTCTACTCCTTTCTTGTCCAAACAGTCCTTTCTGGACCATCAGGAGATGATGTTGAGCCTGACCCAGACCTTGGTTGGGTGATGAAGTGGAGGAAACAGGATCTTTCTTTGCTACAGAGCCTGTGGTTGAGGACCTGTCCTTAAGTCTCTGTTGAAGAACCTGGGATCCACTCTTCTCTCCAGACTACAGACATCGATCCTGGAAGATATTAAGACTCCAGTATCTTCATGCTTCGGAGATCCCTACGGATTTGCACCTCCGATTCAGCTTCCTTGAGCCTGTCTCAAATGGTATGGAATAACCCTGCTCTTATTCCCTCAGTGGCTAAATCCATTGATAAGAGTATTCAGCTCCCAAGGATCGTCCCATTTTGGCATCCCAAGCCTTTGGATCCTATTGTAGTCCTGGCAGAGAATGACAAGGTCGTTTCTTCCTCAAACTACTACAGCTCTAACTTATTAACAAAGAGTCTCGTAAGATTGATACATTAGGTAAGAGAGTCTTTGCTGCCTCCACTCTAAGTATGCATATTGCCAGTTATCAAGGCTATTTTCTCAGTATGAGTATATCCTGTGGCACTCTATGAAAAGAATGGTTGAAGCTCTTCCAGATTCGATTCCAAGTCAGAGCTTCTTCTGACCGTTATTAGAGGTATTGAGTCCATAACCAACAGGTCAAAGCCGCCATGGACGCTTCGACACTGCTTCTCACCAGCAGCCGCTGGTTTGTACTGGCGCCATTCCTGGCTGCGCATTTCTGGCTTCACGAATGATGCTCAGCAGCAGGTGATGGCGCTGCCTTGATGGCTCCTTTCTTTTGGCCCTCAGGTGGAGCAAGCCTTAGAGGCCACTCAGAAGACTAGATCGGCCATTAAGTTGGCCAGACCTCCGCCTGCCCCCTCTCGGGGGCATGTGAACAGACGTCAGTTTCATAGTCGTCAGTCCTTTCGAGGCAGAGGCAGGGGAAGCTTCCATAAAAGCCAACCTGCCCAACCTCAAAAGAAGACGCAGCAGAAAGCGCAGGGACCTAAAGCTCCCAGCGCTACCTTATGAGTCGTTGGCCCAAGTTCCATCCACTCTGCCCGAGGTGGAACTTTCTCCTCCGGTGGGAGGTCGTCTGATGTACTTCTACAACCAGTGGAAGTCCATAACCTCAGACAAATGGGTCCTTCGGATAATTCGCGAGGGTTATTCTCTCAATTTCTTGGAAACCCCCCCGAATTGTCCTCCCATACGACAACCCAGGTTGTCGGCCTCTCAGTCAGACCTCCTCACCGCGGAGATCCAGGGCCTTCTGAACAACAGGGCAATAGAACTGGTGCCCCCGCATCTGCGAAACACAGGGTTCTACTCCCATTACTTTCTGGTTCCAAAGAAATCTGGGGGGATGCGCCCCATTCTAGACCTCAGAAAGTTAAACAAATTCCTCCCCAGGGAGAAATTCAAGATGATTTCCCTAGGTACTCTGTTACCCTTGCTGCATCAGCACGACTGGCTGGCCTCTCTGGATATGCAGGATGCTTACCAGCATATCCCCATCCACCCGACCCACCGCAAATTCCTCAGGTTTGTAGCTTTGGGTCAGCATTATCAGTTCAAGAGTCCTGCCCTTTGGGCTATCCCTCGGCGCCCAGGAGTTTTACAAAGTGTTGTGCAGTTCTCATGGGCGCATCTCAGGAAAGTCGGACTCAGTGTTTCCCTACCTGGACGATTGGCTTTAGCAAGCCCTTCCGGCCAAGGGACTTTGGAAGCCGTGCAACGACTTCTCGTCTTCTCACGTCCATGGGAGTTCTGCTGAATTTGAAAAATCTCAACTGCAACCCTCCCAGAGGCTCCTTTTCATAGGGGCGCTTCTAGACACCTCTTCAGCGAAGGCTTTCTTCAGAGGACAGAAGACTCGACATCCTTCCGTGTGGCCCGTTACATCAGGAGAACCAATCGGTTGCAGCTCTCTCGATGCAACGCATGTTGGGTCTCATGGCGTCCTCGGTCTTCACTGTCCCTCTGGCCCGACTGCACATGAGAACCACCCAATGGATGCTCTCCACTCAGTGGTCCCCGACCTCTCACCCCCAGTCTTATCCCATCAAGGTGACGGAGCCCCTTCGAAGGTCTCTCACCTGGTGGTCCCAAGAGAGCAATCTCCTGGAAGGATTCCCCTTTGCTCCCCCGGATCATCAGATCTCCATCACCACAGATGCATCGCTAATGGGTTGGGGAGCTCACTGTCTCTCCTTCACACTCAAGGTGTATGGACTCAGTTGAAACTCATCTCCACATAAATGTCCTGGAGATGAGGAGGCGGTCCTCTATGCAATCCGAGCTCTGAAGGATGTCCTTTGTCACAAGAACATTCTCCTTCAAGCGGACAACAAAGCAGTGATGTATTACATCAACAAGCAAGCGGTGCTCATTCTTATCCCTTTGCAGGAAGCAATGAGGGTGTGGAGTGGTGCTTGGAGCACAAGTCTCTGATTCAGCGGTTTATCTGCCAGGTATACAAAACGACCTAGCAGATCACCTCAGCAGAACGGAGGCAGACCCTCACGAGTGGTCTCTCGATCCAGCCATAGCTCGGTCCCTGTTCAAAGAGTGGGGGACTCCAGACCTGGACCTTTTTGCATCCCCACTCAACGCAAAACTGCCTCTCTTCTGCTCCAGAAATCCAGGGCCTGGCATTTTCTGTCAGGATGCGTTCAGGCTGCGGTGGACAAAACGCTTTCTTTACGCCTTTCCACCACTTCCTCTAATCCAGAGAGTACTCCTCAAGTTCGAGTCTCAGGGGACCAAGATGATTCTCATTGCTCCTTCCTGGCCTCGGCAACTATGGTTTCCTCTACTCAACAGTATGTTGGCAGCCTCTCCGAGACCACTTCCTTTGCAAATCAGTCTTTTGACTCAGGGTTCGTTGGTCCATCCCAACCTGAAATCACTTCACCTTCATGCTTGGCTCCTGAAGAGATAGAAGTGAATCGGTTCAACGCTCTCGTAGAGTCTCAGACATCCTTCTGGCTGCTCGGAAGCCAGCCACCCAAACGTACGCTTCAAATGGAAGCGTTTTCTCTCTGGTGTGCAAAATCCTCTTGGAATCCCTTTTCCTGTCCTCCTGGCAAGGTTCTGGAGTATCTTTTGGACCTATCAAACTTAGGTCTTCAGTACTCCACAGTTAAAGTTCACCTTAGTGCCATCTCAGCGTTCCATGAGCGGTTTCTTCCTTAACTCTGGCTCAGTTACCTATGGTGAAGAGATTTCTTAAAGGATTCTCCATACCAGACCCCTGTTAGCGCCCAGTTGCAGCCTGGGACATTAACCTGGTGCTGGACATGCTCACTGAAGCCTTTCGAACCCTTAGCTACCTGTGAGCTAAAATTTCTTACCTGGAAGACTGCCTTCCTGGTGGCCATTACCCCAGCCATGAGGGTCTCTGAGATACATGCCCTGAGTTACGGACCCTCCGTATACTGTATTCCATAAGGACAAGGTAGTTTCCAGTACTCATCCTAAATTTCTTCCCAAGGTTGTGTCAAATTCCATCTGAACCAACCTCTGGTACTCCAGCTTACTTCGCTAATTTCCAAAATGAAGGGGAACGAGCTCTTCATTCCTTGGATGTTAAGAGAGCCTTGCGGTTCTATTTAGATAGAACCAAGGATGTTCGCAAGACTCAGCAACTGTTCGTTTCTTTCAGCGACACCCGGCTGGGTCAACCTGTCGCTATTAGATGCATCTCTTCATGGTTAGTGGCATGCCTTTGTCATTGCTATTCCATGGCTCAAGTTAAATTAGAAGGTAGAGTGTACGCTCACTCTACTAGGGCGGTCGCGGCATCCCTAGCGGAAATTCGCAATGTTCCAATTGCAGATATATGCAACGCCGCCACCTGGAGCTCAGTGCATACTCGTTAAGCACTATGCACTGGATGTTCATGCCAGGCGACATTCTGCATTCGGCAGAACTATCCTTAATGGGCTTCTATCTTAGACGCGTGAGCTCTGGCTCTCCTGCCGCCCTTTTGGGGGATTATCAGCTTGGTACTCTCCCACTAGTGTGAATGAGTGGTGAGACTTATGTCCAGGAAGATAGAGAAAATTACGCACTCTACCGTAATTCTGATCTTCTTGACCAGTCTCCACCACTCATTCACACGCCCACCCTCCATCCCCCGAGCTCACCGCTGTATTGGTCTTCACTCCCTCAAATCTTTAGGCCGTGAGGACTTCTTTGCTGACCCTTCTTACACGGGTCATACGGACTGTCTTATGTCCGTTTTTTAATGTTGGGTTTACTCTTTACGTTAGTTGCGCTGCACCTCCTTGGTAAAAAAGGTACTGAGGCGGTTGGAGGGTCGTCGCCGAGATGGTCATTACCGCTCGAGCCGCTGCTCGCGGCGCCGTCTCTCGCGCCGACCCTCCAGCAAAAAGTTTGCTCCCGATGGGTCTTAGTGCCTCCGGCGCCAATCCCACTAGTGTGAACGAGTGGTGGAGACTCGTCCAAGAAGATCAAGAATTACGGTAGGTACGTAATTTTCCTACATTGTTTGTTTGATAGGATGAGGTAGGAGACACTAGAGTTTCAGTCCCCTCCTCACTAAACCCAAAGCTGGTTAAGCATTTAATGCAGCATTCCAGCTGAAATCACAGTCACTTGTAGAGGAATTTATTGGGGTAACCTGGCCTAGGCCACATCACAACACAGACCCACTGTGGGGCTCTGCGAAAACTTTGGGCCACCATCTCCCTTACTGGTAGAGCAAGGTTCGAGTAGACCCAAGGGTAAAGTGGTAGGGTGTCTGCATTCCAGTGGGGTGACTTCTGGCTTACTTGGCACATTTTTCAGTGCCCAGTGGCAACTTTGCAGTGTTCAAGATGGAAGAAGAGATGGTGGATGCTTTTTTGACCGAGGATCTTTTTATTCCAGTAGTGCCTTAGGCCCTGTCCACACTACGCCTCTGTAAAGTTATAGAGTGTCCAAACCGTTACCGCAACGGTTTGCGTTTACACCTGTAACGTTACAGAAGGCATTTTCGTAACCGTTGTTGAAACCACGTATGAGGTGGTTTCAGCAACGGTTATGAAACCGGTTTTGCCTCTGTAACGTTACTGGATGTAGTGTGGACGCGGGCACTGGTCCCCTAGCGCAGCGCGAGCTGTCTTGTGGGATCAGGTGCTGCCGTAACGGCCGCCTGCTCCTCAAGTGTGGACCGCGGTGTTGGTCCCGTAATGGACACTGCAGCAGTGTGGACACACTGCGCCGCTCCCCGGTTGTAATGGTTTCTATCCGTTACGGGGTCTGAGCGGTGTAGTGTGGACGGGGCCTTAGTCTCCCTAGACCTGCTCAATGATCCATCTAAAGAAGTTGTTACCCTGTTGGACAAGCAAATGCATGTAGTCCAGTCCTCACTGTTCACTGTGGGTGGAAGGCTTATTGACAAATGAGTGGGCATCTCTAGGTAAATAGTTCACGTAACTGAATACATTGACTTTCAAAACTCCAGACTTTACCTTAGTTGTCTCGGAGGATGTAGTGGTAGTGTTGCTTCCCCAGAGGACTACGATTCCTGTTGGTAGATTTGCTTTGCATTGGGACCCTGTAGACTTAAAAATGTAGTCCACACTTGAGCGTACATATGAGGCTGTGTTAGAGGTAGCACAGATGGCAGTGGTATCGGCATACAACCGGGCTTCCTTCACTGGGCTGGGAGACTTGGAAAGGCATTAACAGATACAAAAAAGATGCCTAAGCTGCCGTGATGGCCCAGTGGCTGCATGTTTCCCTACCGTGCAGACCTCCTGGGTTTGGGAGTGAACCCTGGTGGCTGCAGTGCAGGGCAGGCTTGGCTGAGGTAGCTGTCTTGTGACAGAGTGCCTCAGCTGGTAGGGTTGACATCATGCTTCAGTGCCGCAATGACCCCTGCAGCTGGGCCTGGGAGATTGCTCCTACTGCAGAGGTAAGTGCGTGAGAGGCTAACAGGAGGCTGCTCTCATGTTAGGGAGATGGGAGGGCCCAGGAAATATGAGAAAAAACCATAGTTGTTGAATGACAGTCTGGGCTCCTGGCTCTTCTTGGTCCTAGTGCCTGCTGGTGCTGGATCCTGATCCACATGGTACACCCCCCCCCCCCCAACTGAGCCCCATGCCATAGAGGGCAAAACCATGGGGGTAACTGGTGGGATGCTGAGGGCCAGGGGAAGCCAGAGACACGGGCTCAAACAGAGTACATTCCTGGGATCAGTGTATATCCATAGATTGACGGACATGGACGATGAAGAAAAACTTTAAGGGAAAAAAAGATACCCAAGAAACTGTACAGATCAGTGAGGAGCGTGTCATTTGCTCCAGAGTCCTCTTTCTCTCTCTAAAGGTGTTTAGCCTCATGGGCTGACTGGACAGCTAATCAGTCCTGTGCCACTCTGCCTCTCTCCTTCGGGGGGGCGGGGTATCCCCACCCCGAAGGGGCATCCCAAACTGTAAACTCTATCATAAAAACAGACCTGATAAACAGGGAGGTGGAGTATGTATCTACATCAGGGACGACATACCCTCCTATGAATTGCATCACCCCTCAACAACAGAAAATATATGGGTCAATATTCAGCTCAAAGTCAATCACATATTACTGTGGGTAATTTTTGTAGACCCCATCAGCTGATCTGGAATATACATCCAATCTCTCCCAGGAGAGTTCCAATTTGTCTGACACAGGGGATGTTATTATTTTAGGGGACTTCAACATGCCTCAAATTGATTGGAGTATCCCTTCAGGGCACGCTAGGATGGAAAAACTGTTAGTAGATACAATAAAATGACACAGGTTTAAATCAACTCATCTCAGTGCCAACTAGGGGCCAAAATATCTTGCATCTTTTATTTACTAACATAGAAAGTAAAATAAATAACTTACAAATCTTTGATCCACTAGAGAATAGTGACCACTCCTCTCTCTTATTCTAAGTCCCTTATGACACCACTGCCCGTAGAAGATAGTCTACTGTTAAAAATTATAACAAAGCCAACTTTCAGGATATAAATAAGGATATCTCTAACATTAATTGGGAAATACTCTTTTCTAAACTATCTACTGAAGAGGCCTGGAATACCTTCAAATGTATAATAATATGACTTAGAAAACCTTTATATTCCAACAACAACAAAAATACAACAAAAAAGGGAAGATCCCTATATGGTTCAATAAATCCATCAGATCCCAGATAAAACTCAAAACAAAACTATTCAAGAAATTAAAATTCAGTACGCAACCAGAAAAAAACACCCTCCTCACTAAATATAGAATAGCTGTAAAAACACTAAAACGCACCCTCAAACAGGCTAAAACCAAAATCGAATTCGAACTAGCACACACCAAAAACTCACAAATCACTTTTTTCATACCTAAATAATAAAAAAGGTAACTCAAGGGAAATAGTGCCTTTAATAAATAATGGGGTTAAGCATACAATCTGACACAGACACTGCAAACTACTTTAATAAATTTTTCTGTTCAGTCTTTTCTAAACCTAACATAAGTTCCCCAGCACCTCTCTCTATTGGTTCCAATCATACTATTCAGAAAATCACTATTCCAGATATTTTACAGGCTCTAAATAAACTCAAAAACACCACCAGTCCTAGACCTGACAACATCCACCCCAGGTTTTTGATTGAAACCACCCAAGCCATTTCCCTTCCCTTCCCTTGTCAATCATTTTTAACAAATCCCTGAAAGAAAGTTCCATTCCAAATGACTGGCACACTGCAATGGTCACTCCAGTATTCAAGAAAGATAACAAGAGGAAATATTTAAAATTATCGCCCCATCGACTTCCGGTTGAGTCTGTGACTAAGATGGCAGCCTAACTGTGAGCTCCACGACTCCTGTCCGCTAATACTCCTGCATCAACAACCACTTAGATACTGAAGAGTCAGTGATATAGTTAAAAAGTGCAGGACATACCTCTGAGAGATGCAGATACAGGAGAAAACAATACCCACGGAAGATTGGAATCTTTATCGAGATGGCAGGGATGTCGGCCCCGGAGCCCTCGGACTCGGAACCTTCGGTTGCGGTGACCGAACAGTCAGTTTCGGCCCAAAGTAAAGCTAAAAATAAACAGGTGAAACCAAACACGATTTACAGAGAGTTAATCTCCTTCAGGGCAGAAATAAAGGATATTTATGCTGAGCGGGTGCAAGGATGTGGCCGTTATGCAACAAAGAACGGATGCAACTGAGAGGCAGATCACTGTGGTGGAAAACAGAGTGGACGATATAGAAGAATCTATACAAGAACTTCAGGATCAATATTCCTCCCTACATTCAAGGCAAGAAGATGCGGAAAATAGGGCACGCCGCAAGAACCTACGAATTGACTGCATTCCGGAGGGGTCAGAGGGCCAGGATCTGGCCGAATTCATGATAACAGTACTAAGAACAGCACTCTACTTACCCTCTGATTTGCCCCTGGAATTAGAACGAGTGCATAGGGCACTGGGCCCGCGCCCCACTGATCCAAGGGCCAGACCAAGGTCCATCACATATTCTCAGTTATGCAATAAAGGAACGCGTTTTGACCACTGCTTGGCGAAAGGGGAACATTTTTTATGGCCAGACACGTATCTATATGGATAATGACTATGCCCCTCAAATAATGAGGAACAGAAGGGCCTATGCGGACATACTTTCAGCATTAAAAGAAGCTAACATTAAATTTAATATGCCATACCCAGCTCGTTTGCAGGTGCAGCTTCCTTCTGTGAAAAGGGAGTTCCATTTAGCTGAGGAAGCCAGGGAAGAGTTACGAAATTGGGGATACAAATTAAGAAGAGAACAGATACAAGGCCTCCTTCATCCCCAAAACCGCCAAGATGGCAAACAGTGACGGAGCATGGAAAAAGGCCAGAAAGGAAGAGATCTGAGACCAGACAGTCTGATTCGCCGATCCACGTGTGGCAGAACCTGACTGTATCCCAAAGAGATAAATTAATTGGTTAAATCCTCGGAGGCTTTGGTTCGGCCCAGGTTAATTAAGGGATTTCTTCCTTAAAATTTGAGCTTCTGTCAAAGACTAGCAGTCGTTTCGATTACCAAATGCTTAGAATTTCTTGGGGCAGGTGTGAAGAGGAATTAATGCTTGACTCTTTTTTTTTTTTTTTTTTACAGTGCATTTGTTTATGTGGGGTTAATCAGTGGGGGTGGTAGTATTTGCCAATATTTAACATTTATAGGATAGCGGGGGAGTTTGCACTGCCTCTTGGTTAACGGGCTCATGTCAGCAGGAGAAGCACTGATTCTTTTTCTTTTTTTACTTTTAACATTAGAGGGAAGAAATACCCTCTGGAGGCCCGAGAGCAGGTTGCACTTGGATTTCCTCTAGTTCTTCCAGGTTTTCAGGAGGTACAAACAGGGAGCATTCTCGTATACTCCTCTGCCTTGGAAGTCATAGTTGATGTAAATAGTTTGTATACGGAGGGTCGGTTTACCCTCGTCATACAGTTAACACAGTTTATTTGGCAATTATTACAATTTTGGCTGTTCGAGTTATATAGTAATAACAAAATGGTGGATCAGATTTACCAATTTGAAATTCAGCAGCTGGATGGTACAGTAGATAAAGAGATAGGAGAAAGGTTGAGATGGGCTTATCAGGGGGAAGGGGGTCCTATAGAGATTTGATGGGATATGGTATAAATATCTGGAATAGAATGCAAAATTTTGGATGGGGATTTTTATGTATGACTGGGATATGCTGGTTGGATTGGTGCATTGGAGAGACTATTACCCACGAATGACATATGGCGACCCAAATAATTAGGGTATTGTCCTTTAGTATAAATGGATTGAATAACCCAGTTAAACGAGCTAGACTTTTTCAATACCTAAGGAAACACTGAGTGATTTAATATACTTACAAGAAACTCATTTGAATGATAAGGAACATTTAAAATTAGCTTGCAGGGTCGATATCAGATTTATGCCTCGTCTTTTCCAAAGGGAAAGTGATGTGGAGTGGTGATTATGATTCCCCGGACTTCTCCTTTTCACTTGTCCTCACAGCATGTTGATGCCCAGGGATGATATGTCTTCGTAACTGGGACTCTATTTGGGAAGTTGGTTACTTTGGTAAATGTGTATTTCCCACCAATGATGCCTGCGGCCGCAGTAACAAGATTTTTTAACAAGCTGTCAGACAATACACAGGGCTGTTTGCTAATGGGAGGTGATCTGAATCTTACATTGAATCCACACTTGGATTCTTCCACTCCACATAAACATAGAACTTCAATGGCTCTAAAATTCTGTCGCTCTAATTTGGAGGCCATGGGCCTGTTCCATGTCTGGAGACAATTTTATCCCTATTCAAGGGGATATACATTTTATTCTCCCCGATATAATTCTCAATCCAGATTGGATTATTTTTTCATTTCGAAGGATTATGCAGATTATTTGCATGATCTGACCATTGGGCCCAGATTCCTTTCAGATCATCCCCCTGTATTTTTAAAAATTGGTCTTTAAGATACCAAAGAAAACCACTGGGTGGCGCCTAAACATTTCTTTTTTTAAAAGAGAAGACCTTTAGAGACACTTTCACTGCTAAAATTACCCAGGTGATAGACAATAACTCAGGGATAGAGCTTTCAGCAGCTATTTTATGGGATACGGTTAAAGCGGTCCTTCGAGGGGAGGTTATAGCCTATGCGGCTGCAAAGAAAAAAATTTGGGAACAGCAATACACCAAACTCCATTGCGAATTAGCAGAATTACAGGCCCGAACCCCGGTATCTGAAGACATTAGGTCACAGATTAACCAAAAGAAAGCCTGCATACAAAAATTGATAGATGAAAAAACAATACAGGCATTGTTTTATTTAAAATCTTACAAGTATGAAGGCGGCCCTAAGGGTGTTAGAAATCTGGCTAGATGACTGAGGGGACAGAAGATGGCCACATATATATCACATTTGGTTGATCCGGCTTCTAATTCATGGGTCATCCATACAGAGCAAATTATGAATTGTTTTAAGAATTATTACACTCAGCTGTATACAGCTCCAGAGGCTCCAAATCCTTTTAAAGTAGAAGACTTTTTTGGGGTCATTATACTTCCCTGTTTGACTGAGGAGAGGGTGGAGAGTCTAAAGTCTCCAATTAGAGTGGAAGAACTTAAAAGAGTGGTCACAAACAGTAAAACCCAAAAAACTCCAGGCCTCGATGGATTGCCAGCGGAGTGGTACAAAACTTTCTATAAGCAGCTAACCCCGGTGATGATAAAAACATTCCATGAGATACAGGAAGGTGGAGCCCCCCCCTTCCTCATGGGACTATACAAATATTGCCCCTATACTGAAACCTGACAAGCCCCAGGACCTGGTTACATCATATAGGCCAATATCTATATTAAATATGGATTATAAGCTATTTATGGCCATATGGGCGCATAGGATAGAAAATATGATCCCTGGTCTAGTTGACCCTGATCAGTCGGGGTTTGTCCAGTCTAGACAGACAGCTGATAATACGCGTAGGACAATACATTTACTTGACTATGTTAATCAGAGATGAATTCCGACTGTCTTTGTTAGCCTAGATGCTGACAAGGCATTTGACCGGGTAAGTTGGAGCTTTCTTTGGAAGACACTCTTTAAATTTGGGTTCCCTGAGGAATTTGTTTCCTTGTTGCAGAGGGTGTATGCCGCCCCAAAGGCTCATATCAAGCTGAACGGACGGCTCTTGACCAGGATCCCTCTTGGAAGGGGGATGAGGCAGGGCTGCCTGTTATTGCCCCTGTTATTTGCCCTATACATAGAACCACTAGCGGAGGCAATAAGACAGAACACCAATATTAGTGGGGTACCTTTGGGAGGGAGAGAATTCATTCTCTCTTTATATGCAGATGATGTTCTGCTAACTCTGTTGGACCCAGAAGTCTCCGTACCAGCTATCTTAAAGGTAATTGAGGGGTTCTCAGAGATTGCCGGATATCAAATTAATATTCAAAAAACTGGGATTTTGACACTAAACTTTGTTCCATCACAGGGATTGAAAATACAACTATCATCTCGATGGTGAAACAATAAAATAAAATATTTGGGGGTTACTATCCCTAGAGATTTGGAACTTCTGTAACTCCTTAATTTAGAACCTTTGACGATGGGTATTGAACAGCTAATTGGGAAGTGGTTACCCCTTTTTTTTTCATTTTATCAGCGGGCACAGGCCATTAGAATGACTGTTTTCCCTAAAATTTTATATTTTTTTCAAACTTCACCTTTAATTCCTACAAAATTCTACTTTTACTCCTCGGATAGAATATTTTCTAGGTTCCTGTGGGCAGGGAAGCACCCAACGATTAGGTGGTCATTGTTACAACTACCCATCGCCCAGGGTGGTCTGAATCTCCCTAATTTAAAAGAATATCACAGGGCAGTTACATGCAAGATGGTTATGATATGGCTTAACACACATAAAACACCCTTATGGAAGCATATAGAATTTACATTGAATGACCTATATGACCTTCTTCCGGTGTTGTTTTTCCCCCTGGATGCTAGGCCACGTCTTAAGGAATTTTCTTGGGGCACTCATAACATATTAAAAACATGATATGAGGTGAGGTCGAGCCAGGAATTAGCAGAGGTCTTGTCCTATTTTAATCTGATAGCTAAGGAAAAACAGTTTACTGCCCCCTGTTTAGATCATGCATATGAGAAATGGCATAGGATGGGTCTATCTATGATTTATCAGTTTTTAGATGAGCACAGAGTGATTCCCTTTGCAACATTGCATTCTAGGTTTGGCCTCTTTTCTACATATCATTTTAGATATCTGCAGGCCCGTTCCTATCTGATGGGCCAGAGCTCCACACTGAGAGCCCTTTCTTCCTTCCCCAAAACCGACCCTTATGTCCTTGATTATTGATGCTATTGAGGGACAGGTACATACACATGTAATTGGTCAACTCTGTCGATCTCTTAGGGAATATTGGAGGGAGTCTACAGAGAGTGTTTTAGCCAGATGGAACAAGGAACTAAATACTCAGATTTCATATGTTAAATGGTTAGAACCAACTGGATTTTCTATGAAGCCTTACAGGCCCCATACTGGCTTGAATACATTTGGAAATGTCGTATACATTTTTTTACATCCCCAGATAAGCCGACTAGATTCCTTCCAGAAAGTTATGGTAGGTATTGGAGAGACTGTGGACAAACCAAGGCTAATATTTCTCATATTTTCTATATGTGCCCAGGGGTTGATCAGTACTGGAAGGACATTACCAGGAGCCTTCAATCTTTAATAGATCCAAATGTTGTTTTATCAAAACAAATGATTCTTTTATATATCGGAGAAGAAGGCTGAATCCCCCCGGAAAAGAGTATGCTGTATTTGTATTTAGCTGCAGCAAAAAAGGTGATAAAATCGTCTGTGGCAGAAGCCCTTGTTCCCTACCTTGCAGCATCAGCATTCTATAATGATAAAAATCTATTATTTAGAAAGATTGATTGCACGGAGGGCGGATCGGTTAAACCAATTTTGAGTTATATTGGAGGCCTTGGGTGTTTTATATTTCTCCACTGGATGACTCATTTATCCCCTAAAGAAGAAATTTTGCACATAAATGTTTGTGATTGAGTAAATTGTCCCATCTTGTATAAACATCTCTTTAAAGTGAATGTTTTAAAATCTCCATGAGTTTACTGTACAATTGTATCCTTGCTGTATTTAAATAATAAAGAATATTTAAAAAAAAAAAAAAAGAATCACACCATCAGTCTTACCTCCGTTATTGGCAAACTTACGGAAAGAGTTACCAAGTCCAAACTAGAGAAAGAAGTCATCGAATTAAATATTCTAGATGCAATCCAACACGTTTTACACCTGGTCATTCATGTACAACTAACCTAATAACATTCTATAACATTATTGGCACACAGCTTGACAGTGGGGTCCCCACAGTTGTGATACAACTGAACATTAATTAGCCAGGCATTCGACAAAGTCCCACGTAACACTCACGTAGAAGTTACATAATATGGGCATTTCTTTCCACCTACCTAGTGAACCAGATAAGATTGGCTTGCCTGTAGGACTCAAAAAGTTAAAATAAACACTCTTTCAGACTGGGGTTCTGTTACAAGCGGGGTTCCCCAGGGATCAGTATTTGTTCAGCATGTTCATAAATGATAATGCAAGCAGGGCCAAATAACTACTTCTCTAAATTCACAGATGACACCAAACCGGGGGTGGGGGGATAGAGTCAACGACCATAATAACCTGGCATCACTCGTCTCTGACCTAAAAAAAATCAAACAGTGGGCAAAACACAATAATATGCACTTAAACCAAGACAAATGCGTTGTCCTTCACTTTGGAAAAAACAATCCAAAAAATACTTACTATTTGAACAACTCACCACTCAAAACATCTTTATGTGAGAAAGACCTGGGGTTACTCATAAATAACAAACTCTTATCAAGCGACCACTGTATAAAAACTGCAAAGATGGCAAATGGACTCTTAAAACAAATCAAGCGCACCTTTGTTACCCACTCGGAGCAGTGCCTCATTCCATTATACAGGACTTACATAAGACCATACATTGATTATGGGTCCCCTTTCTGGAACCCTTACCTTAAAGGCAACATAAATTGCTTGGAACAAGTTCAGAGAAGAGCCACCAAAATGGTATCAGGATTGGCACATTTAGATTACATAACAAGATTAAAGTGTACTGGTCTCCATTCATTGCAAACCAGAAGAACCAGAGGTGACCTACTCTTAACACACAAACTACTCCATTCACCTGTTCTCATGAATCAGCGTGGGCTTTCATACTCTAATAGACATAGTCCCCAGATTGCACAACAGACAGCTAGAGGTCCAAATATATAAATCTACCAAAAGGGGAAGTTTTTATTCCATAAGAACCCCTAGAATATGGAATACTTTATCACAGGAGCTGGTGGATTCCAGCAGCCTTGATTTGTTTACAGATGAACTTGATAACTGGATTAGCGGTAATCTTCAATAGGTATAAAGTCCCACAAAGTGTGGGGGATATTCTCGATGGGCTTCGGCCTTATTTTTTCCCTTCAAACCAAGTAAAGCAAGATTGCCCCCCTGCAGTGGGGCCGTGTGGTGCTAGTCATCCTCCTGCCCCGGTGACTGTCATCCGAAAGTCCCCTGTCCCCTGTACCCAGCAGAGTGGTAGGGTAGGCTGTGGCACCTTGAGCAGGACTTCATGTAGCCCGTTCCCCTGCCATTTTCCTCCTGGTTTTCTCCCACTGCGTGGAGCTGTGGTGCAGCAGAGAAGCACATGCTTGTGGAGGTGCACATGCACTCTAGAACCGCAGCCTCCATTCACTCACCCAAATGTCCGTCTGGCCTCCCCCCCATACTGTTGGCACTACCACCAGGCCTCCACCTTGTAGCAGCCAAGAGCCTTGAAGGCAAACTACCTCTGCTCCGGTGAGGAGAGCTGCCAGTCGGCTGCTCACTCCTTCTTGCAGGCCCCCCCTACCCCCACCAGCTCCTGGCAACCTGAGCTCAATCCTGAACTTGGGTCACTGGCATGACATGAGGTAAGGTGCTTCACACTGCCTCAGTCCTCTGCACTATCAAGACAGCTGCTCCAGAGTTTCTTTGTGATTCCTTCACAGACATGAGTAAGATTTCTGCGAGGGACATAACTTTTAACATGCAAGCTGGAAGAGTTGTGTGGTCATCAGATCAGCAAAGAAAGGCACACATTATTAGAGGCTAGTATTGTCTGATGGCCACTGTCTGTGGGGAGGTGCTAGCAAAGCTGGTTCAAGATTTGTCTGACATCTCCCATGTGCAGCTGACCATGATGGACACACCCTAGTTCAACAGATCCAGATCACAAAAAGACAACTTCGGTCAGACTAGATGCTCTTTTTTAAGATACCTTGCCTGCAAAGGCAAAACCATAATTTTTTTCCCCCCCAAAACTTTATTACTACGCCGCCGATGGGGAACTCTCTCTCCGGCAATCACTTGCCCAGAGCTCTACCTCCTACCTAAAGCACCTTGCTCCTCGCCCCATACCGACCTGGCAGACCCCCCCCCCGGCTCTGCACCCTCTGAGGTAGGACCACCCTATCTGCCCAGGGCGCTCTTATCTGTAAACCAGTTTTGCTAGTCAGGGGGGTGGGGGTGGTGGAGAGATGTGCCTGGTCTTAGAGTGTGGCTCATGGGTCCATGGAGCCTTCACCTGTTCCCACCGATGGAGATTTTTCCTTAGTTACACCCCTCCAGAGCACGGACGTGCAATGGTATCTGCGCAGTGTGCTGCCACCACTCCTCCCCGAGAGAGGAGAGCAGTCCATCGGATGCTCAATCCTCTCCCTCCCCTACCGACCCATGGTGAACTGAGGCCATTCCCGAACCCGGGTCACCGGCATGGCGCGAGGTGTGGTATTCAGCACCTCAACCCTCAGCGCCACCGGGCTGGCTGGCAAAACCATACTTTGCTGGCAGAAAGTAGATTCAGCTGTAGAAGGAGATTTTCTTCTTTTCATCTGCACTCCACTGCTAAATCCTTATTCTAAAAGTGCAAAGACCCAGTCTCCAAGAAAGATAGGCAGTGGACCGGGATATGGTCAACTAAACAGTGAGGCGAGTCAGAGTGACTGTACTGAATGAATTTTTGATAAAAAACATGCTTCAGCCTAGTTCAGAGTTTCTTGAGCACCCCATGGGAACAATCAAGAGACTGACAGTACGCTAGCCATTACAGTCGTGTCTGGATATAGGAACCATAGGAACCATGTATACCAGTGCCTTAGAAAACATGTTCCCAGAGGCCAGCCTGGTGGTGTAGAGGGCTGAGACACTGTGCGCACCTTACCTTGTCCCACCCTAGCAACCCATGTTCGGGAATGCACTGGGGTGATTGAGGGTCCAATAAACTGCTGTCCTCTACTGGGGGAGGGTGGCTGCCAACTCCACTGTGTGGCTGCCAACAGGTGGAGGCCTGATGGCAAGGCAGCCAAGAGTGACACATGTGAGTGGGTGCTGCAGGGCTCCGAAGAACATGCATGCCTCCACACACATGCTCCCAACGTGCACACTGCAGCACTGGAGAGGGACGAAAAACAGGAAATGGGAGGATGGGCTAAATAAAGCCCTGCCTGTCTCCCTGTAGCCTGCTGTACCATGCCGCGGACCTGAGGCATCTGGATATGCTGCCTGGTGGCGGGGAAGGACAGCCCTCCCCCTCTTAGTCCCGCAGTGTGGGGGATTTGTGGGAGACCTTCATCGGGAACCCAGCGGTGGTGGAAGCCGGCTGCAGGTAATGGGGACAGGGCTTATGAGGCACCCATCTGACCAGGTGGTAGAAGAACCTCTGTGGTGGAAAAAAGAAAACATGACCCTGTCAATGAAAGGGATAAGGGCCAGTATACAGCATGCTTTGTGGTCCCAAAAAAGTACAGGGAGCTTCAGGTCCATACTGGATCTGAAGTCACTGAATCTACATGTACAGAAGAACTGTAGTCATTCCAGGTGAAACCCTTTCCATCCAGTGGTCAGGGAAATTGTATTAGTAGAATTTCTGACCTCCGTAAACTAACAGAATGCCTACCTACATATTCCCGTCAGCAAAGAACACAGGACTTTTCTGAAATTTGTAATATAGAACCAAAATCTACACTTCAGCGTGTACTACCATTTACACTAGTAACCGCCCTGAGTATTCTCAAGGGTGCTAATTGTGGTAGTAGCAGTGCTGCATGAGAAAAAATTCTTAATTTATTCATATCTAGACAATATCTTTATCAGTTTACCAGGAGGTCCTAAACAAGCTGGGGGACTGGTTGGACTCCTAGGCCAGGATATCAGAAGCCCAGTACTAGAGGCTGCTAAACAGGTTAGCAATTCACTAACACCGCTTAGCACCTGCAAAGTGTGGCAAGAGCAGAAAGTGCCATATTGGGATGGCATGGTAAGCGAGTCGCTAACCCATTTGCGAGCAGCCCTATAATATGCAAGTTGCTTTTGCAAAGTAGCTGACTGTGCCTTGCATATAGCCACACCAGCATATACTGGTAGATTTGAAGAGGCAGAAACTAGCAGATAGTGCTTTGCTAATTAACGCCTTCCAAAACTAGATCTTATGACCTGGCGCAACCCACCCAAACATCCACCTAGCGGCCTTATTTAACTTCCATGGTGGTCTAGTGACCACGCTTCCCCCGATCGTCTGCTTGTTAACTGAACTAGTAATCTCAGGTAGTTAGTGGTCTCCCGCCTGTATCACAGGAATTAATTGCTTGGTGGTCCAACAGCACCGCTGAGAGCGGGGCAGTACATCCCCATGACCTGAGTCTGAGTACAGACAGGACAGGCCAGGCATAAGCATTCTAGCCAAACAAAAAACAGGCAGCAGTTTAGGTTACGCAGTAAGTAACATAGAGCTGATGGTCTGAATAACATAACGAAAGTCGCTTCCCAAAGATCTGGAGTAATCCAGGTGGAGTTAGCTGACAGGGACCTGGATAAACCCAGGCCAAAACAATGTCAGTGGATAAACAGGCCTGAGTGGCCTAACAAGGTCCAAAATTATTGTACATACAAATACAGACAAGACCAAAAACAAGCTGAATATTTCTGATATATAATACCTGCCTCTCAACTAACCACATTCATTACACCTTCTTGTATTTCGATACAAGCATGATTACTAATTCTGTTGGTCCTTAGTTGACCACACTTTCACAGCCATAGTAAGACAGCTTGCTGTACTTTCACAGTCATAGCAGAGCAGCTTGCTGTACTTTCACAGCCATAGCAAGCCAGCTTGCTGTACTTTCACAGCCATTGCAAGCCAGTTTGTTGTACTTTCGCAGCCATAACAAGCCAGTTTGCTGTACTTTGTCATAGCAAGCGAGTTTGTTGTACTTTCACAGTCATAGCAAGCCAACTTGCTGTACTCTTACAGCCATAGCAAGCCAGCTTGCTGTACTTTTCACAGTCCTAGCAAGCCAGCTTGCTGTACTTTCACAGCCATAGCTATCTAGCTTGCTGTACTTTCACAGCCATAGCAAGACAGCTTGCTGTCATGTTTCCACTGCTATACTTCTGTTAAGTAGAGGCATCAGAGCAAAGGAAACAGCATTTACTCTCTGATTGGAAGGAAAATAACAGCAGATTAGGCAAATATAATATGACTGGTGCCTTCTGGAGAGACCCTTTCCAAGTAGACTATAAAATCCCAGAGATCTTACTTCGAGAGGGTTCCTTCAGTAGGTCATCACATATCGGACTGGCACCACCTGGCATCGGGCTGCACAGCAGACTTTTCTAGCAATACCTGATGGGGGACCGCCCACCCAACGTCAGAGTGACTGTATATCGTGGACGGTCCCCACGCCCGCCCTCCAGTCCTTTCCCACCGTCGCCTCGTGTCAGTTGCATTGCAGACTTCCATATAGCGATCGTCATGAAAGTGTCTTGCGTCGGAGTTTCCTTCGCTAAACAATTTTCAAATTTTTTTTTTTCCCTTGTTGTCTTCACCCAAGAAGAAGTGCTAGTCATGTGGCAAGAAGGTCCCGCACAAAGACTGTCACCTCAAGTGCATCCTCTCTTTAGGCCCAGACCGTCCTGTTTCCTCCTGTCCTGTCCTGAGTGCCAGACCTTCAACCAGGCCACGAAGAAAAGGAGACAGCCAGCTTTGGAGGCCCATCTTTTGAAAGCCCGTCTGGCTTCTCTGGAAAAGAAGATGGACTGCTTAAGATCAAAAAATCTTCTTCCAAGAAACACAAGGAGAAATCCAGGGAGCGATAGCACTCCACAGACGACATGCGGCCCTCAATGAGCAAGGCCCAGCCACCGCCCAGAAAGGACAGTAAGTCTGTGAAGGCCTCAGCGGGTCAGCTCCTCTGACGAACGCACCGCTTCAGCCGATAAGTTGGCCCATGGATCCTTCTGGGAGGCATGCTGCCAGTAAGATGACTACACAGGAGGTGGTACCACCGCATGGTCGGAAGCCAGTTGGGGTCTCTCCTGCCCACCCAACCCCACCATTAAGCCATCTGTCTCGGACTGGTGCACGGATGCAGTTCCTCGTCGGGGCCTGATGGCGCCTCACCCAGTGTCTGGCGGAACCAGAGGGAGAAAGCCCCTCTTCCTCCTCTTCCTTCACTCATACCCTCCCCTTCTCTGGCAGGTACTTCGGGACATGATACCGGAGAACCCCTCAACATAGTCTGCACCTCGGAGTCAGCTCCATGTTCTCCCCTTGGGGTCAAAGGGAAGGAGGCTCCTCCTCAACCATCAGGCCTTATTGTGGAGGCCCCTCCACCTGCGGGTGGGATTCCGGTGCAGACGCCGGATGTCCCGACGACAGTCCCGCAGCCTGGACCGGTCGACCGGCCTCAGCCATTGGCCCCGACGCTGGATCAGGTCCTGCCGCCAGGGCCCCTTCATCTGACCCCAACGCCGGATCCCCTTCCGGCACTGGATCGGGTGGTGCCAGTCCCAACATCGGTTCCTCTGATGTGGGCTGTCCCGACACCGGATCCCTAGCCGATACACACCACAGTGGGTCCGACGTGGGTACCCCCAATGCCGGATCTGACGACAGGGACTTATTCTAGACCACGAACTGTCCCGTATTACCCATAGGGATTTCCTGGGGACCACTACCCGGCGGGTCCCACTCTGGACTGGAGTCACTTCGGACAGTTCTACCCTGGATATAATCCCTGCTCTACATTTCAGGGGTTCCTGGGTTATTACCCTCCACCTGTTATTCCTCCTCCTCTCCCTCAGCCTCTTCCTACTCCACCCCCTCCTCCTCCTCCGGTTACTCTGGATTTCAAGGCTGTAATCCAGTCTTGGTGGCAGGGGGTACAGTCGGAGTTGGTCTTGGACCCGAGACTAGGCTCCCACAACCAGGGTCTCCCAGGTCCCTGTCCCCGAGCAGTTCCTCGATTACCACTGTCCATGTCTCGGGGAAGACTCGTCAGGATGTTTCCCTTCCCGATACTCGACGTCGTCCTGTCAAGGAGGCGGACAACGACAATAGCTCAGAGGGGGCTGACTACTCTTCAGAGGAGGTCCCGGAGGAGCCTGAGGGCCCGAAAGGCAAGGTATCCCCGAAATTTCCTCCAGAGGACCTTGCCTTTTTGGATCTTCTGAGGTCCATGAAGGATCATTTCGACTGGGAGTCGGAGGAACAGGACCCCATGAGACAGAGGCTTGCCGAGCATCTCGACTTAGAATCTGTGTCTCCAGTCCCCATTCCTCCCTGGATGGCACCTCACCAAGACCTCACCACTACCATCTGGCAGATGCCTCATTCCCTCCCAGCTGTCCCCAGAAGGGCAGACAGACTTTACAGGGCGCCGAAGGATGCCCCATTCCTGAAGGCTCATTCCAAGGCTGACTCTGTGGTCATTTCTGCTGCTCATGATAGCTCCTCAGCTCCAAAACACGTGAGCACCTCTCCTCCAGACAGAGTTGAGGCAGATGGACCAGTTTGGGAGAAAAATTTTTTCTTCAGCCACGTGCGCTCTCCGGTCCCTTAATTACGTGGCCCACATGGTGTCCCACCAAAAGGCTACCTTGCCAAGCTCGAAGCGCAAGTTCAGTCAATGGACCCCTCACCTTTAAAGGAGGAACTTGCCAAGGATCTCCGCCTCTCCAAGGTTTCGTGCAGGCACGCCTTATGCACCACTTACAACTCTATCAGTTTGGTGGCACGTACCTCGGCAACTGCCATTGCCCTTAGACGACATTCCTGGCTTTGCCTCTCCGGACTCGCCAACGAAATCCAGTCGTTGATTCAGGACGCCCCCTTCAAGGGCTCGGTGCTCTTTGGTGGGGACACCAAAGATATTAACACAGACCTACAGGACAGGGGACTTGCACTTAGGTCTGTGAGGTCAATGTACCGATCGGGCTCCAAGCAGCAGCAGCAGCCCTTTTGGAAAAGGACCTCGAGGCAGAGAAAGAATGCCCCGGCACGCCGCCAAGGGAAGCGTAAGGCCACAGGTACAGCCACCCCTCCTGCCTCCAAAAATCAGAGACGTTCAGAGAGTCCTCCCCCTGAACGTCCTGCCACTTCTTGAGTCCCCATTCCCACTGCCTCCTCAGGCTCGCGATGGGGAGCAGGTGGGGGGGAAGGTTCACCTGTCATGCGCAGGAGTGGAGGGCGGTCACCTCCAACGAATGGGTCCTGCAACCAGTGTCTGTTGGACGCACAGTAGAGTTTCTGGAAATTCCTCTGAAAACTCCACCAAAGAAGTTCTCTTATTCTCAGGACCAGGACCTCCTAGTTCGTAAGGACATAAACTCGCTCTTGCTCAAAGAGGCAATAGAGCATGTTCCCCTCTGGCAAAGGGGAAAGGGGTTTTACTCCCACTTTTTCCTGGTTCCAAAAAAGACTGGGGACTTCAGACCCATACTCGACTTAAGCCAACTAAATCAGTTTGTTGAGTACAAAAAATTTTGGATACTGACACTCCAGAGCCTCCGCCCACTCCTCATGGAGTACCACTGGCTCTGCGCTCTGGATATGCAGGATGCCTACCTGCACATCCCCGTTTTCCCCAGCCACCTCTGGTTCCCATGCTTTTGCTTCCAGGGGGAGCACTTTCAGTTTTGAGCGCTCCTTTTTGGTCTGTCTTCAGCACCACAGATTTTTACCAAGTGCCTGGCGGTGGTCGCGGCTTTTCTACGCCACAGTGGTATTGCAATTTTCCCTTACTTGGACGACTGGCTGGTTTGGTCCAGTGCAGAGCCTTCCTCCCTCCAGACAGGGTGGAGACCCTTCTCTGTCAGGCCTCTAAAGTGGCCTCCCTCAGGACCATCCCAGCTCGGGAGGTCCTGCGCCTTCTGGGCCTGATGGCAGCCTCCATCACCACCGTTCCCCTAGCAAGACTTCACATGAGGGTCACTCGGTGGTCCTTGCGGGTGCAGTGGGATCAGCTCCTGGATGACCTGGACCATTCAGTACTGGTCTCCTCAGCAGTCCAGAAAGAGTTGCATTGGTGGATGGATTCCCACAATCTTTCCTTGGGGCTTCCCTTCCAGAGCCCAGCACCCTTAGCTTCCCTCACCATGGATGCCTCGAATATGGGGTGGGGAGCACCAAGCCCAGGGACTATGGTCAAGCTTGGAGACTTCTTTACATATCAGTGTTGTGGAGATGAGGGCGGTCCTGTACGCCCTACAGGCCTTTTAGTCCCTCCTTCCCAAGGGATCACTGCTAATCCAAATGGACAACATGTCGGTAGTTTGGTATATCAACAAACAAGGAGAAACCCGGTCGTACCCCCTGTGCCGGGAGGTGATGCGGGTGTGGAATTGGGCAGTCCAGCACCATCTGGTCCTTGTGGCTGTGCACTTTCCGGGCGTCTTAAACATCCTGGTGGACAGTCTCAGCAGGTCTCGGACCCTAGCTCATGAGTGGGAATTGCATCAGGAAGTGGCAGAATCCATCTTCTGACGTTGGGAGCATCCAGAAATCGACCTCTTCACCTCCGAATTCAACGCAAAACTTCCCAACTTTTCTCGCTTGTTCCAGGGAACAGTGCTTTTTGGAACGACGCAGTGTCTCTCTCTTGAACAGGGAAATTTTTGTATGCCTTCCCTCCATTTCCCATTCTACAGAGGGTGCTTCTCAGGCTTCAGGCGGAGAGGGCAAAGATGATCCTCATCGCTCCTCTCTGGCAGAGACAGATATGGTTTCCGTTGCTACAGCAGCTTTCCAGGGAACCACCAGTTCCACTTCCAGTGACTCACGACCTCCTGACCCAGGATCAAGGTTGACTGTTACATCCAGGGCTCAGGACCCTGCATCTTCATACATGGCTCCTGCAGACATAGTGATCTCTCACTTCGGGGTCTCCTCCTGGGTTGCTCAAGTCCTCATCGAGGCTAGAAAGCCCTCCACCCGCTCCACTTATGCCATGAAGTGGAAGCGGTTTTCCATCTGGGCGACCGCTAAAGGTTGGAACCCCCTTTTCTTGTTCGGCCCCGCAAGTCATGGAATACCTTCTTCACTTATCAGACTGAGGTCTGTCCTACCCTTCTTTGAAGGTCCACATTTCGGCTATCTTGGCATACCACGAGCTAGTGGATGGTAAACCCGTGGCTCATTGGAGGTCTCAAAAGCTTTTCTGAAAGGGATTCTCCATCTGAAACCCCCCATCAGCAGCCCAACCCCACCTTGGGACTTGAACTTCATCTTGAAGAAGCTCACCCTTCCTCCTTTTGAGCCAGCTATGAGCTGTGATTTGCGCTTCCTTTCGTGGAAGGCGCTTTTTCTCGTGGCTATCATGTCAGCCCGAAGGATTTCAGAGCTTCACACTCTAGTCTGCAAGGAGCCCTATCTGATTTTCCATAGAGACCAGGCGGTTCTTAGAACGCACCTGAAGTTTCTTCCCAGGGAGGTGTCAGAAGCCACACTGAATCGATCAGTAGTGCTCCCTTTGTATTATCCGTCCCCCTCTAACAGAGGTGAGGCACTCCTTCATATGATGGATGTTCATCGGATTCTTCAGTGCTACACTCACTGGACCAAAGAATTCTCTTTCTGCGACCAACTGTTCATCTCCTTTGCCCCGAGATCGAAGGGCAAACCGGTTTATAAGCAGGGCCTGTCCAAATGGTTAGCGACTGCATTAGGTATTGTTACCAAAAGTATGAAAAGCCTCTGCTGGGTACTATCAGAGGTCATTCTACTAGGGGCATGGCTGCCTCCGCGGTCTTTTTACGGAACATTTCTGCAGATGACATTTGTGCTGCCGTTGCCTGGAGTTCTGTCCATACCTTTACCAAACATTACAGTCTGGACATTGCTTCTAGGTGGAGGGCTGGCTTCGTCCTAGCCATCTTGCAGGGCCTTCTGTCCTAGACTGGGTCCATTCTGGAGTCCAGTTTTTTCCGTTGGAGTTAGTTTTCCTCCTGCCTAGTTTCTCTCAAGCTCTCCTTGGAGGGACTGCTTAGGACACTGTCCTATATGTGATGACCTACTGAAGGAACCCTCTCAAAGTAAGATAGTACAGTTATGTAGGAACTTACCATAACAGTAGATCTTCGAGAGAGGTTCCTTCAGTAGATCATATTTTTCCCTCCCTCCTTCCCCTCATTTTCTGTGTTACAGGGATTCCAAATCCTGTTCGCTTCTACTGTCAGATCTCTTCCTGGCTGTAGCGGGAGAACTGGAGGGCAGACGTGGGGACCGCCCACTATGTACAGTCATGCTGACATCGGTCACGTGACGTCGGGTGGGTGGTCCCCCATCAGATATTGCTAGAAAAGTCTGCTGTGCGGCCTGATGCCAGGTGGTGCCGGTCTGATATGTGATGATCTACTGTTACAGTAAGTTCCTATGTAACTGTACTTTTCTGCCCCTCGGGGAGACACTCTGAATATGTTCCTGAGAAGCTATTACTGAGCATCTCCGGTGGGCATTTTAGCTAAGACCTGTGACAAAGGCCAGCAGAGTGGTAAGAATGAAAGAGCTCTTTGCCTCTAGTATAGTCAGCTGGGCAACATGCAAAACATATCAGTGGGCAGGACTTTAGGTCCAAGTAAGACTGCTCTTGGGGAATGCCTTGCATATGCATATATAGATTAGGTACTAGGTTCCTTAGGATATAGGTTTGTTAGGTACCAGGCTTTTAGGATATAGGTTTGAATAGTTACTTTTGGTAGGAATACTAACACTGTTACATAGTTTAATTAGGTTGTCTCTTGTTTTTAGATCAGGAGTTTCAGTTTGGAGAGAGCAGTTAGACTTAAATAATAGGTATTTGCTCATTGCTTATGCTGAATAAGAAAAAAAGGAGTTTGTCGTGACATATTGTAAGATGGTTTCTCATTTAAGAATTGTAATCATTTTTTCATGTATTCTGTGTTTATGTAGTTTAGTGGGTGTGCAAATAACCTGATTATAGTAATAATAGGTACAATAAAATCCGCCTGAGTCTTGCAAATTCGCCCTGGATCTGTTTTATTATATATGCAGATGCTGAGTACTCAGATAATTGTATTATATGGACCCTGGCATGGGCATCTATTTCCAATACCAATCCAGTTCCTGGTATCGGCTCTGGGTGACCCCCCACCCATCACCGCCAGTATCACAGGAGTTAAGTACTTGGCAGTCTTGCAGTCCCCCACTTGTAACCCGCTCAAGCAATCCCTGGTGGCTAGCAGTCCCCCCCCACCTCACTCTCCCACCCATTTCTTGTACTATAAGCGTAGGCTGGTTGAAGCTGTAAGACATCAGGTATTTACTTTGGTTACATTTCTTGCATGAATGCACTATTCCGAAGGCCCCCGCCCCTGAGTATATCACTGCTCTCTTGGAAAGGGAAGGGCTTGGATCTACTGCCAGGATTAAATACTTTATTTACTCCCCAGTATGAAGACTTTTTTTGGGCTTCTTTGCTTTTTATACATTGCCCCTATGGCTTGGAACAAGTTAACAGTAAGCATTAGACCAATTTCTGGCTCTTGCCCTTCATTTAAGCAGTTATAACTAGTATCACCTGAGTGCTGCTCCACTCTAACCCTGTTGTACAGTTTATGGGCTATGCTGATTAAATACACTAATTTATTCTTCGTGGTTGTGTCTGTAGTTCTGATTATAATATTACTCTGCCTTCTTTTTATTCTGTCATTTTTTCAGCATAGCAACTATAGGACCCTTTCCACACAAGTAAGGACAGGCTTGCATGTTGGCACAGTGCACCCTCCATGTGTGCAGGGACACTCCATGCAGGAAGGGCATGCATGCTCACTCTGCATCCAGTCTCTGGGCTGACTGCAGAACTCCACGTATGCCCAGGATGGGGGTGGGCAAGAGGGCAGAGATGCAGTAATGTACCGTTCCCAAAAGGAGCTCCATGGCACAGAGACCTGGCAGAGGGGGCACAGGCTACATGGTCTAGGGACCTACAGTAATGATTGTGTGCCCCCTCTTACTGACCACAGAACTTCACAAGGGTTCACTCGTTCTCCCCCATCATAACTCCAGGCTTCTGCGCTACTGTGGGAGATGGGGGCTACTGACATCTCTGGGGTGATCAGATAAAAACCTCTGGTCCCATCTAAGGATGTGGCAGTCCTTGAAGGACTGTCGTATCTCACTGTCTCCTGCTTCAGTGTCTGACACAGCTCCACCTTTGACCCACCCTGTCCACTCTGCACTTCACACAGAACGTGGATCCTGGGAAGCCAGGGGACATGAATGTGGGTTCATGTGCTGGTAACCAAGGGTGTGGAGGTAAACAACACAGATGTGTGCAGTTTGCGTGTATTTGGGGTGACTTTGTGCATCTGACCTAAGTATGTATTTTATAAGCAGTCACCAAAGTGTCATGTGCAGTTTAAAAATGTAAAGAGGCAGCTGTCTCTTTAAATTTCTGAATTGCACAAGACACTTTGGTGTATTTAAGGGTGAAGATAGCAGGGCCTGTTCAACCTTGAGAAAGCTCCAAATGGGTGAAGCATAGCGGGTGTAGTACACCATCAGCAGACCGCATCATCTACCAGCAAAATGCTGCTACAAAAATATTTTATTAAAGTGCAAACATTGCTCACATACTGGTACATAGGGAAACACCAGTGTCCTCACCAAAAGGTCCAGCCAGGTTCATGCATGTGCACTTCGTCAGGGAGGCTGGTCTGTGTCACAACTATGGTTAACTAGAAATAATTAAAGTGCAAGTGCCTTGTCACTTGAATACTGGCTTCGATTTCTACCAAAAGTCCGATTAAAATACTGAAAAAGCTTTAAAAATGACACTTCATAGACTTGCATGGAGCACGTCCCTGCGCTGGTCCTATACTGACATCACAAAACAAGGAAGCACGGGGAGGGAGCGGCAAGTCAGGAAGTGGAAGGGATTGAGTGGGTAGCCCCCTCAGGGACAAAATATGATCCCTTCCCATCCTAAGGGGGCAATGCATATCATTTTAAAATTTGTATATAAGGAACTCTCATTCGAGTGTACAATGTCATCTTTTTTCTGCTGTTGGAGCTTGAATGTGAGATGCGTCACATTGGTAACGGAACAACTGTCTTTTGGTTAGTGTTGGTGTAGTGCACTGCTTAAATGTGTGTGTGCTACACAGTTCTTGTGTTACAGAAGGAAGTAAATGAACTTACATTTTCCAGTATTGGATTAGCATCTATTTATTGGTGGTGATTGCTCTACAGGTTAGGGACTGCTTAATGCCTTGAGATTTCTCCACAGGCACCAGTTATCTGGAGCAACCTTTGTTTGCTGGCCACTGGATTATGTATTTTATAATCTGTATTGTATTTATTGTTAGAATGAGGTAGCAATGGCATCATGTCAGAATTGTCTCCTGACTGACTCGTTGGTCACAGATTCCCTGATTGGCTAGTCACAGATAAAACTACAGATTCCCTGATTGGTGTGGAAATCAGTCTGCAGTATGCTGAGGGGAAAGCTACCAAGAACCACCACTACTTGTTGAGTGTGCACGGATTCTAGCCTTCTGCAGTTGGAGATTGCATTTAGGGACTCAGGAAGGCCAAAGCCAAGTGGACCTGACAAGAAGAGTGACTACACAGCAACACACTGGAGAAGCAGATGGTGTTAAAGTACCTGTGACGCTTCCAGCACCACCTCTTAGGACAGTACTGTATATATATTGGTAGTCAGTGACAACAGAATCACTATGGCCTATTTGAGCCAACAAGGAGATAGACAGGAAGTGACAATCCTTACGAAGGAAGCATTTAGGTTATCTCACATGTAGATCATCAATATAGATAGCAATGGAATACTAAATAATCAAGTGGAAGGACTCAGTAAGAAGCAGATACTACCAGAAGAGTGGTGTTTGAACCAAAGAATAATCATTTAAGTGACAGAACTCCTACCATTCTGAGATTTCCCTCTTTGCTTCCTTAAATAAGAAGAAACTTAGTCTTTTGTCCCAGAACTCTACATATTCAAGCAACATGCATAGAGAGGCCTTTAGCCTGCATTGGAAGCTCTCCATTTCCAACCCGTCAGTTATTGGGAAGGATCCATTGATGCCTCCAGCAACAAGGAATGTAGCTCCAACAGCATGGATTGTGAAACACAAACTCTAGAAGGTTGTGGTTACTTTTCTCAGGTGATAGAAGTGCTGATGACCTCCAGAGAATTGCCTGTTAATAGGTTGTACAGGAGGATATGGACAAGAGTTGCATCATGCAGGCAGTCCTGTAGCACAATGGCAGCCTTGCCACTTACTATGCCAGCAGCCCCAGTTCACGTCCTGAGCCTGGAGCATCAGTGGACCAGCAGGAAATGGCACTGATCATCCCACCAGATGCGCTCTTCTCAGGTGGGGGGCAACCTATGGCACTACAGCCACCTGAGTAACCACTGGTGGGCAGTGTAGTCCAAGGGCCTACAGCATGCATGGGGAGGGAGAACATACATGTTTTTGCATCAGGCATGCTGGAACCATATCGTAAACCACATGCTCTCAATGTGAGGGAGAAGAAAAATGGCAGCAATTAGGCACATAAAGCTGTGTCTACCTCACATGTAACACAGACTTTTGTCATTCGCCTCCAGGTAAGATCTCAAATGCCACCACAGTGGGCGACTGGATTTCATTAAGGGTGTCTGCTATGGAGCAGAAGATGTGACCCCACCTCAGGGAGCAGTCCATAGGGGCATCACATCTGTGGAAGCAGGGAGGTATTGCGGGGTCCCAGCACTATCAGCTCAGTGGAGCACCAAAGGATGAGCAGATAGCCCTAACAGCAATGGAAAGAGGTCCTGGTTGGTGAGTCCAGGAGGTAAAAAGAATTTACAAAACAGAAAGATTTGTATCACGGTAGAATGGTAGATAAGATGGAGTTAATGACCTACAGACTGTGGATGTACTAGATTTGCTGTTTATTTATTCAGTTTTTTAACTGAGACAAAAGCTCATTTCAATGAGGTCCTGAAAAAAATAGAACAAAACTTTGTGCATTACGCAACAGATCTGAGAAAGGTCTGAAACCACAGAGACATTGACCTCACAGGCCCAGGCAGCCCTGTTGTTGTTGGCGATGATGATGGGTAACCCAGGTCCATGGAAGTCTGGTGTGTCTCAGCAGAATGGCCAGAGGACAGCCCTGACCAGTGCCATTTCTTCCCCTTCATGCAGTGGCTCTGGATGCTTTGTTGTCCCTACTGGTTCATCCCCTGTGGCAGTGCACCTTCATGTCTTGTGTTCCTGTGCTGTATTGCTGCCTGGAAGCTAATAGGGCAGGATTTCCAGTGAGGTTGAATTTACCAGAATGGGACTTGAACTAGGTTCCAAATGCTTTCACCAGATGCCTCCCTGAACTATTCATTAATGACCCTTTCATGTTCGTGTGTCTCCTGGCATCTCATGAAAACATGGAAAAAATATAATTTTTAAACACTTTTGTCTTGCATTTCATATATTTTTAGTATTGTTTTCACTTTTTCTCTAAGGAAATTAACATAAAAGCAGGATCGCTGGCCCCTGAGCTTAGGCTGTTTGCCTACAACATTGCAGTCCTCTGCACGTGACATCCATTGGTCCTGCTTTTAGGTTAATGTGCATAGAAATTAAGGAAATGGGAAAGTGGAGCTGGCCTGGTGATCTGACCGTAAATATTTACTCTGCTAGAGCAATAGCAGGCCTTTTCCTGTGCACAATGAAAAGATTACTCGTATCAAGAGAGTTGCAGAGCTGCAGCATGGGGGCCTGTACATGCTGTTGTAAGGCATTGTACGCTTGAGATGGGCACATTCACTTACTGCACCTTCATAACCAGGCACTCACCACCACCAGTGAACACTGACGCTGCAGTATAAATGAAAGGTTTTTTAATTTAAAATAACATGCCTGATGCGTTTCTGGTCTCAATGACCCTTTTGTCAAAGGCTAAAAGACACATAATGACAAACCCTCATATATACAGATATCACTGTGATGTCACATACTGTGTGACCCTGAGCAAGTTACTTAACTTCCCTGTGCTCCCAGGTTGCACCTGTAAACAAGCTTTCAGCTTAGTGTCGCTCTCCCCTGGTCAAATAATTGGGGGGGGGGGGGAGATGATTTTTAAAACAGCCAATGACTACTCAGAATGTTCAATTACATACGCTTGAACAAATCACCTTATTATGTCTTAAAGACACAGACAAGCTAAAATTTAGACAGAAGGTGGGAGGGGAGAGAGACAAACCTGTCTAAGTGCACTTACAGATAAGGGCTTTGCCCTCATTTCCTATTAATTAGAAATGGTTTAATATCAATACAATAGTTCACACCTGGGCTAACATTAGCCTTTAGTTTTAATAATCCAAAACATTTCCCGTCTCAAAATAACATTTCTATAGTCTCCCCCTCTGGGATTGAGGTGCACTTTTCCAATGGCTGTATACCTGAATGTATGCTCCTGAGCATGTTGCATGTGTTTCACAACATGCGTAGCTGTTGCATATGTCGCATCTTTATTAGCAATTGCCTTCTGATGCTCCCCCGCCCTCACTTTAAAACTTCTCTCCGTCTTCCCCACATACAAAGCTCTACAAGAAAAGGAAGCCAAATAAATAACTCCGTAGATTACAATTCATCATCTGTCTAATGGTGAAGATTTTACGAAATACTGATGGGAAAATAGTGATATTTGTATATATGAGTGTTTGTCATTATGTGTCTTTTAGGCTTTGAGAAAGAGTCATTGAGACCAGAAATGCATCAGGCATGCTCTTTTAAAATAAAAAAAACTTTTATTTATATTGCAGCATCAGTGATAATTGGTGGTGGTGAGTGCCTGGTTATGAAGTTGCAATAAGTATTGATTTACCAAGTGCACCCCATCCGAGTGTGAGCTTTTTGAAGTTTTTTCTATGTTGTAGTTTTTGGGCTAATACGCCCAGGTTTTGGGTCTGTTACCCGAGTAAAAACCACCGCTGACTAAATTTTGCTGCGATCAGTATTTATAGCCTTTCAGAATGTCTTTGGAAGCTACACTGAATTTGTTTTTTAAAAGCACGCAGCCCCCAGTCTCGATTCAGCCATTGGGCTTTGTTAATGAGTTACTGGGACAGCTAATCCGTTTCTTTTGAATGACACAGGAGGTAATACTATAGGTCCTGAAGCCCAGTCTTTAAAAGAAGCTTACAAATCTGTGGAAAAGCTAACTTTGAAACTGCACAGGATGTACTGGACTAAGACAAACATGGAAGCCTATATACAGGTACAGAGAATACCAAGGGGCCTACGTATTGATCTTAAACCAGGTTATGGACAGGACAATTTGAACTTCATGCGTGAATGGGAACATATTTTATCAGAAGCTAGCCATAAACTCATAGGCCAGATTATCAGATTTCTTCAGGAACAAGAGAGTTATAAAAGAAGATTTAAAAGTATTTGAAGCAGAAGTTTTGAAATTACAGACCCATGACCTTCAGGAGTTCGACAGATTAAACAAAAAATTGAGAGAGACTATACAAAGACGCGATACAGAAATTAAAAGAGTCAAACAAGTTAAGTTTAATAGAGGCAGGGGGAGACTGTGAACTGGGTCGAGTCTACTCTTGGAAGCAGAAAAATCAGAAAGGCATTTTGAAAAAAGTGTGTCCTTTGTTTTCACCATGGATGCGAGTGGAGCGGAGAGTGAAGAAGAAAATGTTAATGACCGTGGCCCTTTTTTAGAACAAAGGAGAGATTCCCACATATATGGAATACAGCATGGAGTGCCTCCTCCTCCAGTTACAGAGAACTTGCCCTCCCCCCCATTCAATACCAACAGTTACCACGCAGGAGCCCCAGGTTGAACTTTTGAGGGAGGGATGATTACGAGTGCAGAACAACCCCACGAACAAGAGGAAGAGGGTACGGAGGGGGAGACGGAGGGAGAGGTTAACTACTACCGGGAGTTTCAACTGAGACAATAGAACAGGAGACCATTTCAAGGAGGGAGGAGCAGGTGAGTACTGCTGTCCCCGAGGCAGTACCAGACTTACAAGTAATTAACTTGTCTACTCATGTCTTGACTCCAGCTGAAACTACACTACTCTGCAAAGGATGGAATTTTGTGCCTACTGCTCCCATAGACGAGGTCCAAACTGAATTTGTCGCCCTTATTCTGTAATTCAGTTATGGCTGAGAGAAATGGTGATACTGATTTTAGACCGAATTCAACTTTTTGTCCCCCCTAGTTGCGATGTCGTGGATGTCTTTTGTAGACTAGTTGAAAAAGACCTGAATGATTTGAGAACCTACCATAGCCTAGTTTTGATAATTTAAAGCAAGAAAGAAAAACCTTGGAGACTTTGAAACAGGATGTCAACATTGTAATTAAACAAGCAGACAAGGGAGGAGCTGTGGTGTTGCTGAATAAAGGGGAATATGTGCAGGAAGTACAGTGTCAACTACAGCGTCAACATTTTTGAACAACATTTTTTTATGAGAAATTGAGTCACAGTACTATTTGGTAGTTTAAAAGTATTGTTGATGAATTAGTTAACAGTGTGTATCTAGATGGATACATTGATAAATCTGTGAGGGACTTCTTGATTAAAGAATTTCCAGTTATGGCCACTTTCTGTTTATTCCCCAAAGTTCATAAAACTCTAATCAATCCCCCGGTTGTCCTATAGTCAGTGGGGTGGGGTCTTTAACGGAAAGTCTTTCACAGTATGTGGACCATTTTTTAAGGCCCTTTGTAGTTGAGCTACCATCTTATTTAAGTGATACAAAAGATGTTTTAAACTTAATAGCAAACCATCATAGTGAGATCCCTTTACTTCTAGTTACACTTGATATAGAATCACTGTACTCCAATGTTCCCCATGAGGGAGCCCTGGATGTGGTGTCTTACTTTTTGAATCAAGGCTCCCCCACAGCTTTACCCCCGATAGAATTCTTATTAAAACTGTTGGAATTTGTTCTCCAATTTAATGTCTTCACCTTTGATAAAGCCATATACAGGCAAATTAAAGGCATGGCGATGGGGGCAACTTGTGCTCCCTCAGTGGCCTATTTATTTGTTGGCTTATGGGAGCAACAGAGTGTTCTGGATATGTCGGAAAATCCTTTCCATGAGCATATTTTCTTAGGAGGAGGTTTATTGATGATGTGTTACTATTCTTGCCAGGAACCGAACAGAAGTTGCATGATTTCATCAGGTACCTGCACTCTACTAAAGAGAATTTGATATTCTCGTATACTGCTTGTAAAGAGAAAATTGCCTTTTTAGATATTCAGATTTCACAAAATACAGATGGGAATTTAAGTTCCGATATGTATAGAAAGAACGTGGATGGGAACACTGTTTTGGTAGCTTCCAGCTGCCATCCCTCCCACACTGTGGCCAGTATTCCAAAGGGCGAATTTTTACTTACCAGAAGAAATTGTAGCACTGATATGTACTTTCAGAGAATTGCAGATATCGTGGAAAAACATCTGGTGGAGAGAGGGTGTAGTAGCAGTAACATTAAACAAGCTGGAACTAATGGAGAAACTGTGGACAGGAACAATCTGTTGCAAATTACATCTAGGGAGGTTAAAAACCAGGGGAGGATGAATGTAGTGATAACTTACTCTACACATGCATCTGCTTTTTATAACATCATCTCCAAGCATTGGAGTGTGTTAGCAGCTGAGGAAAATTTACAAACTGTTGCAGCACAACCCCCTAGATTTTCTTTTAAGAAGGCTATGAGCTTCAAGGATAGTTTGGTACATTGTAATTTTATAGATAGAAGAGATAATCAGACATGGCTTACTAGACCTGTTGGTTGTTTCAAATGTCAGAATTGCATGTACTGTAATGTCATTCTGACTAGTGAAACTTTTATGTCATGCAATAATAGCAGGTTCTAGGGACATGGATATGTTGTTCATCCACATTGTCTGGCAGGTTCCTTGCTGTTTTAAATCTTGCCGGAAGGTCTTCAAGCTGGCTCCTCCCACCCACCCGGGTGGTAAAACTCTCGGCTCCGCCCCATGACGCCAGATCTTCCTTACCGCTTGGGAGCTCAGGTTCCCTCTTTAACGCTGTGCGTATAGACTGGATCCTAATTCTTTGGTTCGCCCGAAAATAATTCTAAAGTTTTCAAGACTTGGTCTAATTACTCCCTCGCGGCTGCGATGGACAAATCGACTCCCGGATTTCGGCGGTACCCATGCGGGCAGAAGATGTCCAGGACAGACCCACACTCCACGTGCGTCTACTGCCTCGGCCTAGATCACAACCCGCAGGCCTGCGAGTTATGTCGGTTGTTTTCGGCCAGCGTCCTAGAAGATTGCGCTGCCCCGTTACAACTTGGGTGCCCCGAGAAGTGCTACCCGCTGGTGAAGTCCAAGGAGGCCCGTTGGGCGGTGTCTGTGGCGGCTGGCTCAGCCGGCTGAGCGACTCGAGCAGATGATCGCCCTCAAGGAGGAGGTGGCCCAGGCCGCATCCTCATCTTCCTCGGTCGCGGCATTTATCCCGCTTTCTCTGGGATCCTCCTACACAGCTTCTTTTAAGGAGCTTTGCCAATCCCTTTCCACGAAGGGAGAGGGGCTATTGGGACACTCTTCTTGGTCCAAAAAGGAGGACTCGAAAGGTAAGTCCCACCATCGACGTTTGTGGGAGCGGGAGAGGTCCTCTTCCCTGGACAGTCAACACTTGACTTTGGTTGAGGTTGCGGCTAAGGCCGCTGGCTTCATGGTGTCCCCGTCAGGTCAGCCGGCTGAGACACCCATCGACACGGTCGAGATTTTTCTCGACCCGTCGGACGGGCTCACATCTGGTGAAGCCAACAACCCTTCTTCACCGGTTCCCCCTGTGGAGACCGAGGACTTGCCTGCACCTCCTGTACCAGAGTCCCCGGTCAAGGCTCCCGAGCCGAGGGAAGAGCTGGTGTCCCCCGCTCCTTCCCAGACCCACCCTTGGTAACATCGAGAGTCTTGGTCTCGGACCTCGTCTTGGTCCAGCCGATCCTGCTGACATCGGCGGTCTTGGACTTGGCACCGAGGTAAGCGGCGGAGCTGCTCATCCTTATCTTCCTCCTCGGAAGAGTAGAGGCTTCGGCGCAAATTGCGTCGACGCTACGAGGACTTAATGTGGCAGCAGTTACTTTTTGTCCAGGAACAAGCCGTCGCCTTCCCCAGCCATCAAGTGGCTGTCACCAGAAAGGCCGAAACAACCCCTCGCTGTAGTTGAGGTGCCCAAGCCTGGGCCGGTTGTTCGGCCGAAACCAGCTGCCCCACCGATTGTGGTGGAACCTCCGCCTCCACAATCGAAATCGGGGGCGCTGACCAAGGACTCTCAGTCGGGTTGTCGGTCACCCCTCACTCCCAACCATCCTCAGTAGGTGGAGGGTGGCTCAGGCCCCAGGCAGCTCTTCGCGGACTCCTCGGAGTCTGATGACGACTCCTCCCTGTTTTCCAGGTCCCTTGACCTGGAGTTCTCCGGGGGCAGTCGATGGATGAGAGCCCATCGTCGTTTATGGGTCTGCTTCGGCTCATCTCGGAGTCCACCGGGATGCAGCTCGAGCCCGTATCCAAGCGGGCCAAGTATCCCCTAACGGAGATACTGGACCGAGGGGATTCGCCCACGGAGGCCTTTCTGGTGGCTGAAGCCATTGTTGGCCCAGTCTTGTAGCTCTGGCAGCGGCCGGCTTCCTGCCCTGCGCCTTCGGCCAGGATGGACAGGAAGTATGCGGTCCCTACTGGCTTTTTGTCCGTTTTTTTGGAGCACCCCTCTGCGGAGGGGTTAGTCACCGATAGCGTTTTCCGGCGTTCCGGGAACGCTAGGGATGTGGATAAGCCCCCGGACAAGGAGTCCAAAAAGCTGGACTATGCCGGGCGCAAGATGTACGCTGCATCATCCCTAGGCCTCCGGCAGGCCAGCTCGGCCATGCTTATGGCACACTTCTCCCACGCCCTTATGGGCTCCCTGGATGAGGTGATCCCTCATCTCCCGGCCGACCTGCAGACCACGGTCAAGCAGGTGCAGGATCAGGGAAGGGCAGTGGCAAAACAGCAGCTCCAAATGGCTCTGGACATTGGAGACTCCTGTGCCAGAGCAGTAGCGGCTGCAGTGGCCATGCGCCACAGAACATGGCTGAGGATAGCCACCTTCACGGCGGATACCCAGCATAAATTGGCGGACGTCCCCTTCTTGGGGACTGACCTGTTCGGCCCTGGAGTGGAAGGCCACCTCCAGCGGATTGAAAAGTCCAATGCTACCCTGGACTCGGTCACCTCTGCTGAGAAGGATAAGGGCTGTCGTCAACAACAAGTCCTTTCACCCTTCTGCGCCTGCGGCATATCTGGCCCGGCAACACCAGCAACAGGGCCAGCAGGCTCGCGCTTGGCATCCCAAAGCCAAGCCTGCAGCTTCCTCTAATTTCAGCAGGGAGGAAAAGGCCCAAGAAGTCCCTCGGCTGGCCACTCCTCCAAGCCTGCCCAGTGACGGGTTGAGGGGTGTCGCCCCCAGCCTCATCACTCCCCCTGTGGGGGACGGCTCCGCCACTTCCTTTCCGCCTGGTCCACTATCACCACGGACCACTGGGTGTTGAAAGTGGTAGGAAAGGGCCTGCCTCTGGAGTTCGAGCAGGCCCCGCCCTTCCGAGCCGTCGCCCCTCGGGGGGCTACGGGGTCTGCAGCCTCTCTGTCAACTCGCCGAGCCGACATTGCCCTGCTCCTCGAAAAAGACGTGATGAGGAAGGTG
Source organism: Neoceratodus forsteri (assembly GCA_016271365.2). NCBI lineage: Eukaryota > Metazoa > Chordata > Ceratodontiformes > Ceratodontidae > Neoceratodus > Neoceratodus forsteri. The sequence goes on along the minus strand of CM057456.1, from coordinate 1,578,483,780 downwards.
GCGGATCCTCCACCAGACCCGGGGTTTGTGTCCAGGTACTTCCTGGTCCCGAAACGGACGGGGGGCTGGTGCCCCATTCTAGACCTGCACGACCTGAACAGGTTTCTAAGGTCTCAAACCTTCAGGATGGTCACTCTGGCTCAGATCATTCCATCCTTGGAACGAGGCGTTTGGTTCTGTTCTCTGGACTTCCAGGACGCATTCTTTCATGTCCCAATCCATCCGTCCCACCAGCGATTCCTCCGCTTCACGGCAGAGGGGATCCCTCTATGAGTTCCGGGCCATGCCCTTCGGCCTTTCCCTAGCTCCCAGGGTCTTCACCAAATGCATGGCGGTGGTGAAAGCATTCCTGCGGCGCCGAAGGGTCCGGGTGTACCCCTACCTGGATGACTGGCTGATTGCAGCCTCCTCCAGAACGGAGTTGGAGCGGTCCAGGGATCTGGCCCTCCAGGTTTGCTCTCAGGTTGGTCTCCTCATCATCAAGGCCAAGTCGGAACTCATGCCAAAGCAGGTGATACAATTCATTGGGGCTGAGCTCGACTCACTACGAGCCAGAGCACGGCTCCCAGCGGACAGGGCCAAGGTTCTTTCCTCCTTTGCCCAATCATTTCAGGTTGGGCAACTGCACCCTGCTCGGGACTTCCTGCGCCTCCTGGCGGCCTGCACTAGCGTGGTCCGTTGGGCCCATTGCTACTTGCGCCCCTTTCAATGGGGGCTGGCCAGCCAATGGTCACAGCACTCAGATCCCTTGGATCAGCTAGTGACAGTGACCCAGGGTATGTGGAATGCCCTCCAGTGGTGGACCATTCCAGCACATCCGCAGGAGGGCATCCTGTTCGTCCACCCTGAGCCGACGGTCTCATTATCGACCGACTCCTCTCTGATGGGTTGGGGTGCCCATCTGGGGGAGCACAGAGCGCACGGCCTCTGGTCCCCTTGGGAGTCCTGATGTCACATCAACCTGCTGGAGCTTCGAGCCGCTCGTCTAGCCCTTACCGCCTTCGCTCCGTTTCTACGGGGTCAAGTGGTCCAAGTCCAGACGGACAATACCACGACCATATACTACCTAAACCGCCAGGGCGGGATACGCTCCATGCCTCTGTGCAGGGAAGCTCTCTGCATTTGGTCCCTCGTGCGCAGCCTGGAGGTAGATCTCCTTCCCATCCATGTGGCAGCAGTCTCCAACATTCTGGCCGATGCCCTAAGCCGGATAGGGGTTGCGTCCCACGAGTGGTCTCTCCTGCCAGAGGTAGTACAAGATCTGTTCTCCCACTGGGGCATGCCTCAGGTGGACCTGTTCACCTCCAGGGAGAATGCAAGGCTGAGACTGTTTCATGCCTGCCCCTCTCAGCAGGGCTCGCTGCAGGGGGATGCCTTCTCGAGGCCGTGGACTCTGGGCCTCTTCTATGCCTTTCCCCCATTTCCCTTGATCCACAAGGTGCTCCTCAAGGCGAGGAGGGACAAGGCACAGGTGATTCTGGTAGCCCTAGACTGGCCACGCCAGTTCTGGTATCCAGATCTCCTCAGTCTCAGCTCCAGGCTCCTGAGGTGGCTTCCAGCCCGCCCAGACCTGATCTCAGTCAATCAGGGGAAGGTATTCCATCCGGACCTTCAATCCCTGCACCTGACGGCCTGGTTCCTGAGCGGCTAGAGTTCCAGGCCTTGGGTCTTTCCGACGAGGTCCTCAACGTTGTTAAGGCGTCCCGTAAGGAGTCAACCAGGAAATGCTACGCCTTTATATGGAAGAGATTCTCCATTTGGTGTCAGGGCAAGGGCCTGGACCCTTCCTCCTGTTCCTTGGCTAGCATTCTGGACTACCTGTGGTCCCTTTCTCAGCAAGGGCTTCAGTAGACAACCCTCAAGGTTCACATGGCAGCCATCTCTGCTTACAGGGCATGGGCCGGGAAGCAGTCGGTGGCGCAGGAGAAGGTGGTCGGGTGATCACATATCCCCTCCAGTGCGAGAACCTCCACCTCCGTGGGATCTACTGCTGGTATTGGCCAAGCTCATGGGCAAGTCATTCGAACCGATGCACAGGTGAGACATCTCTCACCTGTTGTGGAAGACCTCCTTCTTGGTGGCTATCACGTCAGCCAGAAGGATGGGAGAGCTCCAGGTGCTTTCCATCGAGTCTCCTTATCTGGTCTTCCACAGGGACAAGATTATCCTGCGCCCCCACCCGAAATTCCTTCCGAAGGTGGTGTGGGAGTTCACCTTAACCAGGTGTTGACTCTACGGTGTTCTACCCAGTCACACCTTGGAGGCGAATATAGGCTCCATACTTTGGACCCTAGAAGAGCGCTCGCTTATTACAAAGAGCGGATGGCTGAAGTTCGGGGAGAGGTTCGCCAGCTGTTTGTCACCTATGCTGAAGCCGCAACTGGCAGACCTGCAGCCAAGCAGACGATAGGCAGGTGGGTCGCCTCCTGCATAGATCTCTGCTATAGGCTGGTGGGCATGTAGCCTCCCAGAGGGATAAGAGCTCATTCTACCCGCCATACCGCTGCATCGGTGGCTGCTTTCAGGGACGTCCCTATCCAGGAAATCAGCAGGGCTGCTACCTGGAAGTCAGCACACACCTTCATCACCCACTACCACATCGACCTTGAATCATGCCGGGATGCTGGTTTTTGGGCCTCAGTTCTCCAGTCTTTATTCCCTAAGTAGGGGGTGTGCGCCTTGCCTTCCTCCTCCCGGAGAACTGCTAGGGGTCTGCCAGACAGTGTGGATGAACAACATATCCATGTCCCTAGACATACAGGTTACTCACCTGTAACAGTAGTTCTAGGAATGGTGTATGTTGTTCATCCACCGATTCCACCCGCTCCCGCCGATGCACAACCTGGCTTCCAGAGGGCTAGATCTGGCGTCATGGGGTGGAGCCGAGAGTTTTACCACCCGGGTGGGTGGGAGGAGCCAGCTTGAAGACCTTCCGGCAAGATTTAAAGCGGCAAGAAACCTGCCAGACAGTGTGGATGAACAACATATACCATTCCTAGAACTCCTGTTACAGGTGAGTAACCTGTATATCTTCAGCATTAGACAGATGATGAATTGTAATCTACGGGAGTTATTTATTTGGCTTCCTTTTCTTGTAGAGCTTTGTATGTGGGGAAGACGGAGAGAAGTTTTAAAGTGAGGGCGGGGGAGCATCAGAAGGCAATTGCTAATAAAGATCGACATATACATTCAACTGCATGTTGTGAACACATGCAACATGCTCAGGAGCATACATTCAGGTATACAGCCATTGGAAAAGTGCACCCCAATCCCAGAGGGGGAGACTATAGAAATGTTATTTTGAGACGGGAAATGTTTTGGATTATTAAAACTAAAGGCTAATGTTAGCCCAGGTGTGAACTATTGTATTGATATTAAACCATTTCTGATTAACAGGAAATGAGGGCAAAGCCCTTATCTGTAAGTGCACTTAGACAGGTTTGTCTCTCTCCCCTCCCCCCTTCTGTCTAAATTTTAGCTTGTCTGTGTCTTTAAGACATAATAGGGTGATTTGTTCAAGCGTATGTAATTGAACATTCTGAGTAGTCATTGGCTGTTTTAAAATTCATTAATGTGACATCACAGTGATATTTGTTTATATGAGTGTTTGTCATTATGTGTCTTTTAGCCTTTGACAAAAGGATCGTTGAGACCAGAAATGCATCAGGCATGTTGTTTTAAAATAAAAAAAAAACTTTTATTTATACTGAAGCGTCAGTGTTCATTGATGGTGGTGAATGCCTGGTTATGAAGTTGCAATAAGTATTGATTTACCAAGTGCACCCCATCCGAGTGCGAGCTCTTTGATGTTTTTTGCACATTCACTTACATAGTCTTCAACTGTAAGGTGTTGCTGTCTGTTCACAAATCATTACTGTTTTTGCATTGTATTCCCTCCCTGTTAAATGTTTCCATGACAGTTTACTGTTTGCTACTGTACATCCCTAGAGTGAGGGCTGCATGTAGGAAGTGTAGGAGAAAGCAACCTTTGTGACTGTTTCTTTTCTCCAAGTGAGTAGATCCGCCACTCATGCCCAACCATCTAGTACTAGTTCTGCTGTTATTAGGCTTTGGAAGTTTCCTGTGTGGTGCTCTCTGGACGTGTGCTGTGATAAGTTCCTGTGCCTGTATTCTGTGAGTGGGCAGGGAATACCCTGCAGGGAAGACTGAGTGGTGGATGCACTCGCGTGCAGAAAAGGTATTGAAAGTATGCCCACGGTTTTCCTTTGTTGTTGGCAGAAAATGTTGCTGGATTCCTTTACTTTTTTTTTTTTTTTTTTAATACTTTTTCCCTCCTGCTACCCTGTCGGCCCTGACCCATCGGGGCATCCATGGGGCCATCCTCCTACCACTTGCTCCCCGATACTATACCTCAAGTCCCCCATGTAGCTTCAGCTTTGCCCCCCAAGTGGGGATGAGGTGGGGCGGGACCCCCGTAATTCAACTTTCGTCGGGCTTTGAGGCAGTCAGTGAGAAGGGCACATTAGAGGCATGCCCTGGGAAGCCCGTCTTCCCGGAGCCGACAGGGGTTTTTCCAGCTTTTCTGTCCTCCCCACGCAGCGTCACCCCTGACGTCATGGCACTAGACGCCGACGCCTGCTACGTTTCTGGGCCACCCATTCCCTTCTGCTGGGAGCTTGCAGTCCCCTGAGCCTCCACCCAGAGTCGCACAAGTGCGATAGGGCATGGAACCTCCCTCCCCTCCCTGGAGACGGCGAGTTGTGCGTGAGATGCTAGCTGCACTTCCCCGCGCCTACCAGTGACTTGAGTCCGCCTCCCCGAACCCGGTCGCTAGCGTGAAGCAAGGTGTGGGGTCCAGTGCCTCAACCCTCAGCGCCACCGGCCGGCCCCCTTTACCCTTTTTGACTGAAAAAGGAAAGCTGGAAGCGTGGTTTCCAGTTCAGCATTTGACAAACGGTGCTTTCAAATTACAGTACAGTATATTATTTGTTCTGAACTGTGCAGAGTTGAGAATCAGATGCCTAAATAGCTTTAGGCTCCAAAGAATACACCCCAGATTCTACAATACTGATTCTTTATGCTGGCAGTGGAACTCTTACTATTATCTAAAAAATATGTGTGATGGCTGTGGCTTAACTGAGTAAAATGGTGGTTATTTAGTAGTAATATTGGCAATGCTTTATGATAATTTAAGGTATACACATGACTCAAATAAGACATGTTGCAGGCCAACAGATGACAGCAACCAGCCTCCTGGCAGGGGAGTCCTGTCCATGCATGGTCTCACTTACGGAGTAATTAGAGTGGACTCTGAAGAAAAGCTCTCTGTTCTGACGGTACAAGATGTTGGCTTGGTGATGCCTGGAGGTAAGATGTGGCAGTTTTTCAAATGGCCTTAAAACAGCATTTCAAGGAATAAAAAAGTTTTAAAAAATAAAGGAATTAAAAGTGATAGACAGTTCTGAGTACATTAAATTGCTCTTGTTTTTAACCTTTCAGTGATTTCCACTCTGGTATTCTATGGATTATTTTGGGGGGGGGCATTTACCTTTCGTCTCCCTGGTGTGCCCTCGCCATTCTCCTACCTCTGCTTCCTGAAGTTGTCTTTCCATCTGAGATATTTGTCACTGACTCAGGCTCCTGATTCAGACCACCGCCATGTGGTGGAACCCGAGGCAGGCAGGGCTCCCTATACTGCCTGCCTCGGGAGCAACTTTACTTTGCCAAGTGTGTGCCCTGAACCTAGGTCTCTAACTGCTGGCACATGGCTGGGCAGAATTCTTTAGGGTTTTTTGTTTAATAAATTCCTTTTATTAGAGTGGTGTACTTACTGCCAGTAAGTCTGCTTATAATCTCTCCCTTCACTGTTTACTGCTGGCTGATGCTGTGCTTGTTGGGCAAAATAGCTCTGTGGAATCAGAAGAGTAGGTACTATTAAAGGGAAGAAGCAAGAGGGTATTTAAAGGTGCACACTGTGTGTAAAATGGTTTATTTTCTAATCTCCCACCTCAAGTAAAGTGTGCTAATATTTTTACTATGGATGTGTGAACCATCCGAAGTTTGAACTTATCATTGAACCTCGAACCAGGAAAGCCTGCCAACGTCCCAAAAGGCTTGAATTAGTTTGTCTATAGAAAACAGTTGGTTTGTGATGGGCTTTCTAGCAGGCTACATCAAGTGCGTACGAGCATGCGCACCCCCCCACCACACACACACACAACAGATGAATGGTGCAGCAGCTGACATTGAAGGCTCAATTATTTAGGCAAAAGATACATTTTTCAAAAACCCATTTTTATAGTGACAAACAAATAGCAGTAAGGTACTGCTAGGGGTCATGTACTGTAAATGTTCAGATCTTACTTCCAGAGTGCTCTTGCAGTAGGTAATTACATATAGGACTGATGCCAGCAGGCGGCAGGACCGCACAGAAAAAATTCTAGCTAGCAGTCCCTGGCAAGGAACCGCCACCACGTCAGGTGACCAGCATCAGGAGACGTCGGTATAAAGGGGCGGTCCCTGACACCCGCCTTCCAGTTCTTTCCCGCCGTTAGCTCGTGCAGTGCATCGCGGAAAAGTTCGTGCTTCGTCAGCCATACTTTCATCGTTTTTTTTACCGAAAATAATTGCTTTTTCCACTAACGTCAGTACAATCGTCTGTGTATGTCGCCCCAACCTCGAGCACAAGAATAAGTGCAATTCGTGCGGTGCCCAACTACCGCACAAGGACGGCCACTCCCTGTGCCTGTTCTGCCTAGGCCCCGATCACCCGGTCGAGAAGTGCCAGCACTGCCTCATTTTCAACGCGGCTACCCGTAAAAGGTGGCAGCAATCCCTGGAAACCCATATTCTGAAGAAGAAGATGAGTTCAATGGAGAAGGAGCTCAAAAAAGCTGAGGCAGGCATCCACTTCCCCCGAAGGCCATCAGAAGAAGAAGAAGGAGAGGCACCGGACCAAGGGCTCCTCCACCCGTCTCCCTCGGGGAGTCGCTGGGGCCGCAGGTAACATCCTCCGAGGATCGCTCCTCGATGGCCACCTCGGAGGTTTCCAAGGGGGCATCGGCCCACCCGTCTGACTCGCGTTCGGGCCTTGTGGGTGCCTCCGGGCAGTTGGAGGCCTCCGCCCCTGGTTCAGCCGCAGGCTTAAGGCCTACCACTGTGGGCAACTCCGGTAAGCCGGGCGTCGGCTTCTCCTCTGCCCAGAGAGGGCCGGAAAGACGTCCGACCCTTTTGGGTGGCGCGCGGCCTCCACTCCACCGGACCAGGCCAGCCACTCTACTCGGCCCGCCACTGGTGATGGCTCTCATAAGTCGGACGCCAGCTCCTCCAGCGCCCGCCAGGAGCTCGCCCCTAAGCCACACATCGACTCCTCCAACATCCGGCTGGCGAACGAACCGACGATGGACCCCACCGTGTCCGTCGTAGCCGGTTCCCTGCAGCCTTCGCTGCCATCTGGGGAACCAGTGTCTTCCCAACTCAACCCCGGGGATTTTTCCCCTCCATCCCGGGGCAAAGCTGGGGATCTTCCACCTCCGTCAGTCCTTCCGCCCCCTGGTGCACCAGTCCTGACGTCAGCTTCCCGGATGCCGGCTCCGATGCCGGGCCCTCTGACATTGGTACCTCCGACGTCGGCCCTGATGCCGGCCTTACCAACTCTGGGAGGCATCCCACTCCCATCGGGCCCTCTGCCGTCCGGGCCCTCCACTATGGACCTGCCCATGAGGCCACCGGCCGGGCCGTTTGCTCCGGCAGCCCCCCCCCCCGGCTCCCGGGTACCCTCCGTCCTATCTGATGCCGGTGTACCTGGGACCATAGTATCCAGCGCCACAGTACCCGACGCCGAGCTACCTGCAGCCGGGATTTGGACACGCTCCACACGGTTACAACCCGTATCCTTATCCCCCGCCTCCTTCTCCTCCATCGCCCTCGCGGCCACCAGTGGACCTGCTGGAGACTCTGGCCTCCTGGTGGGCTGAGGCCAAAGCTCAGCTCACCAAAGAGGTCGAGAGTCGCCTTCCGACGACAGTGTTGTCCCAAGTTCCGGTATGTCCGAGGTGGCACACTCCCTCACCCCCTCTGGATATCAGGGTTCTTCTGTTTGGATCCAGAGAAGGGCAGGACACGCTTCCCCGGGGAATTCCTAAGGGGTCCGTTCCTCCCCCGGGTGGGGAAAGGGAGTCTTTTTCCTCTTCATCCTCCTCTTCACCCTCGGACTCCTCGGATTCTTCCGACGGTTGCTCTGAGAGAGACGACGAGCCATGCTCTCCGTCGAAGCCCAGGCCAAGGACTCCTCCGAAGTCTCCTCCGGAGGATCCTTCTTTTACGGAGTTGCTTAGGAAAATCCAGGAGGTTCATCAGTGGCACTCCCTGGAACTAGATCCTCAGCGTCTGAAACTCACTGAACATCTGGATCTTCCCGTGACAGCTCCTGTCTTAGTGCTACCCTGGATAGAGCCTCACGCCGACCTCGTTACTACAATATGGAAACAGCCGTCGACCTTAGCCCCACTTTCTAGGAAGTCGAACAGGCTATATCAGGCTCCAGAGGGTGTTGATTTGCTGGATTCTCACCCTAGTGCAGGCTCGGTCGTGATTAGCGCCGCTCACGGCCGGTCGGCAAACCCCAAACATCTTAGCTAATCACCACCTGATAAGGAACCTCGCCTTCTGGACCAGTGTGGGAGAAAGATTTACCCTTCCTCCATGCTGGGGATCAGGGCCCTGAACTATGTCAGCCATATGGGGGACTACCAGAAGGCCATTCTGACTCAGGCAGAAGCCAAACTGGACTCCTTGCCTGACTCCCAAGTCAAGCAGGAGTTGGCTGATCTTGTCCGCTCTGCTCGTTCGGCCAGTCGACACATGCTTCATGTGACATATGATGCAGTGGACACTGCTGGGTGGAGCTCAGCTTTCGCTGTAGGCATATGGCGTCATGTTTGGCTCCGCGTGTCAGGATTGGTCCCGGAGGTGCAATCTGCTATCCAGGAAGCACCCTTCCGGGGGTCGGTGCTTTTTGGGGGTGATGTCAAGGACATCTTCACTGATTTGCAAGAGAAGGGGACGGCACTGAAGTCAGTTGATTCCATGTACCATCCCCATCCGCAGCAGCGCCGTCCCTTTTGCAGACGGAATCGGCCAAAGCCGAAACCCCAAGGAAGGCGGGCCACAAACGCCGCCCCCTACAGCTGCTAAGCCCCCCCACCCAAAAAAGCAGTGGGTGCTTCAGCTGCGGCGCTGCCCCACACCATCTGACTCCTTTCCTCTCCCACTACCTCTGGACTCCCTGGAGGAACCGTTAGAAGGGAGGTTTTCCCTCCACCTTCCGGGATGGGAGAGGATAACCACAGATTCTTGGGTTCTCCAGCTCATAGCAGAAGGACACTCGATAGAGTTTCTTCAGAAATCACCCCGCCACCCCCCTCTGAAGTTGTCGTATTCATGGGAACATCTTCTCTTGGTCCAGGAGGAAATTTCAGCTCTCCTGCTGAAACAAGCAATAGAGCCAGTCCCCCTTCATCTGCGAGGGACGGGTTACTATTCCCATTTCTTCCTGGTTCCAAAGAGAACAGGAGATCTCAGACCAATTTTGGATCTCAGTTCCCTGAATCTTTTCGTAGAATACAAAGGGTTCAGGATGCTCTCTTTGCAGAGCCTTCTGCCCCTCCTCCGGCCGGGTCAATGGCTTTGTGCTCTGGATATGTAGGATGCTTATCTGTACATTCCCATTCGCCCATCTCATCGCAAATACCTTCGTTTTGCGTTCCAGGGGGACCACTACCAGTTCATGGCGCTCCTGTTTGGTCTATCCTCGGCCCCGAGTGTTTTACCAAATGCCTGGCAGTGGTGGCAGCCCACCTCACCAGGAGTGCAGGTTTTCCTGCACCTGGACAATTGCCCTGGCTGCCTTGTCCAGGGAGGAACTCCTGCGTTCCTCTCCCTTACCCAGCAGGTTTTTGCCTGCCTGGGTATTACCATCAACCATTCCAAGTCTCATCTGGACCCATCCCAGAGGCTACAGTTTATTGGGGCGATTCTCGATATGACCACGGGCAAGACGTTCCTGCCTCTGGACAGGGTGTCCACCCCTCCAGACCCAAATAAGTGTGTTGTTCGACCACAGGATGGTTTCTGCAAGGTCGGTCCTTTGCCTTCTCGGGCTCATGGCGGCTGCTATCCCAACAGTATCTCGCGCTTGACTCCACATGAGGATCTCTCAGTGGACTCTATGCTCTCAATGGGACCAGCTAGTGGACGACCTAGATCACCCAGTTCTGATGATCTTGCCGATGCTTCGAGACTTGCAGTGGTGGATGGTTCGAGAGAACCTGTTTCAGGGAGTTCCTTTCTTTCATCCACCCCCCTCCCAGACTCTAAACACAGATGTGTCAGGCGAAGGTTGGGGAGCCCATCTAGGCCCTCATCGGACCCAGGGCTCCTGGTCCAAGCTAGAACAAGCTCTCCACATCTATGTGCTCGAGCTTCGGGCAGTGTTGTACACTCTCCAAGCCCTTCACCAGTACATCCTTCCCAGCCACCTAGCCATCCAGACGGACAACATGTGCGTGGTGTGGTACATCAACAAACAGGGAGGGACTCAGTCCTACCCTCTTTGCATGGAGGCAATGAGGGTTTGGGATTGGGCAACACATCATGACCTTCACCTCACGTCAGTTCACGTTCCGGGAGTTGACAACACCCTAGCAGACAAACTGAGTCGCTCTTCTGCTCTGACTCACCAGTGGGAACTGGACCAAGGGGTCCTAGACAATATCTTCCAACTTTGGGGAACACCACTGGTCGACCTGTTCGCATCCCCTCTAAACGCAAAACTTCCCATATTCTGCTCGCTTGTTCCAGAGCGAGGCGCTTTTTGGAGCGACGCTCTATCTCTAGACTGGAAGGACAGATTCATCTATGCCTTTCCCCCAATTCCACTTATCCCTCGAGTCTTGCAGAAACTAGCTTCAGAAGAAGCACGAATGATTCTGATCGCTCCTTTCTGGCCCAGGCAAGTTTGGTTCTCTTTTCTACAACAATACTCAGAGGATCCTCCTCTTCCTTTTCCTCTCTCTCGAGGTTTACTGACCCAGGATCAGGGGACCCTGGTCCATCCAGGCCTCAAATCCCTTCAACTGCATGCATGGCTCCTGCAGACTTAGCCCAGTCCTGTTTTAGAGTGTCTCCCAAAGTGGCGGAGATTTTGGTGGAGGCCAGAAAACCCTCCACCAGATCCACTTATGCCATGAAGTGGAAAAGATTCAGTATCTGGGCGGCTTCCAAGAACGTGGAACCCTTCTCCTGTTCAGCGGGGCTTCTGCTGGAGTATCTACGTCATCTGTTTGACCTGGGTCTCAGTCATTCTTCTCTGAAGGTACACATGGCAGCCATCTCGGCCTATCATGCTCCCTTCACAGACAAAGCTTTTGCTCAATTGGAGGTCTGTAAGATCTTTCTCCGAGGGGTCCTCCATCTGAGGCCCCCCATCCGTACTCCCGCTCCCCCTTGGGACTTGAACTTTGTTCTCGAGAAACTTACTCTCCCTCCCTTCGAACCTGCAGCTTCTGCGGATTTGAAGTTCCTTTCATGGATGACTCTCTTCCTGGTGGCCATTACTTCTGCTCAGAGAATTTCCGAGCTCCAGGCCCTGATGTGCAAAATCCCACGCTTGATTTTTCACAAGGAACGAGTTGCTCTTTGCACAAATCTTAAGTTTCTTCCTAAAGTAGTAGCTGAGTCTACTCTGAATCAGTCCACAGAGTTGCCTGCCTTTTTTACGCAGTACTGTAATCAAGGGGGAGTATTTACTCCATACTGTGGATGTTCACCGGATTCTGAGATACTACACCAACAGGACGAAGGATCTCAGAAAGACTAACCACTTGTTCATCTCTTTTGCTCATAAAAGGGAAGGCAATGCTGTTTCCAAGCAATTCCTGTCTAAGTGGTTGGTTCATTGCATCACTTTCTGTTATGACAAATATAACAAGACCCTACCTGGTCAAGTAAGAGGCCACTCCACCAGAGGAGTAGCTGCCTCAGCGGCTTGTTTCAAAAATGTGTCTGCGGCAGAAATCGGTGCTGCCGCCACCTGGACTTCTGTCCATACCTTTACTAAACACTACAGTTTGGATGTTGCCTCTCGCCGTAGAGCAGGCTTCGGGCTGGCTGTTCTGCGTGGCTTCTTGTCTTGAGGCTTGCACAGCTAGAACTGCTTTTTGGGGTTGTTTTCCCTCCTCCTGGTACCTCTCTTTGCTCCAGACTGCTTGGGATTCAGTCCTATATGTCATTACCTTCTGCAAGAGCCCTCTTGAAGTAAAATAGTACAGTTACGTAAGAACTTAACCGTAACAGTAGATCTTCGAGAGAGGCTCTTGCAGTAGGTAATACCTTCCCGGCCTCCATCCCCCTAGGCTTTTTCAGCTCCTTTACCAGTGAGGGAAATATCTGCTCCTCTCTCGTCCAGCCTTTCTGGCCTGTGGGGGGAAAGAACTGGAAGGCGAGCATCGGGGACCGCCCCTTTATACCGACGTCTCCTGACGCCAGTCGCCTGACGTGGGGGCGGTCCCTCGCCAGGGACTGCTAGCTAGAAATTTTTCTGTGTGGTCCTGCCACCTGCCGGCGTCAGTCCTATATGTAATTACCTACTGCAAGAGCCTCTCTCGAAGATCTACTGTTACGGTAAGTTCTTACGTAACTGTACTTTAATCGCCCCCTGAGGTATGTGGTATGAGATGAAGCAGAGAGACATATTACATCCCCAGATGGTGTTTAAAACTCATTCTTACCTGGGTGGCCATTTTGTGTCAGGTTAAGCAATGGATGGTTCGGACTTCATACGAGCTACTGGAAGTAATGATTAACATAACCCCTGGTTGTACCTTATTGCTTAAATAAGCGTGTACTCTGAGGGTGTATTAACATACTGACTGGAGGAGGGTGGATGTGGTCCCCCTGCACAAGAATGGGAGCAGGACAGAGCCAAGAAACTACAGACCAGTTAGCTTTACCTCTGTAGTGGGAAAACTCCTGGAGACTGTCATCAAGGAACAACTGGTGGAATTGCCGGAAGCAAATAGCCTCCGAGATAGGAGGCAGCACGGCTTCATGAAAGGGAAGATTATACCAGACTAAGCTGAGTGAGTTCTTCAGATCTGTAACACATGCTGTGGACTAGTGCCAGGCAGTCAGTGTGCTGTTTCTGGATTTCACCAAGGCTTTCACCTCAGTACCCAGTGGAAGGCTTGTTAACCAGCTGGGGGTTCTAGGGGTAGGTGCAAAGCTAACCAGGTTAGTAGCAAATGGGTTGGGAGGGAGGAGTCAAAGGATAGTAGTGAATGGGGAACACTCAGAGGTCAGGAAGATCACAAATGGACTACCTGCCATGTGGGTCAGTGCTGGGCAAGTACTGTTTAATGTGTTCATCTGCAGCTTATGCTAAAGGATAAAGGGAAAAATTGCCTCTTAGCAGATGACACTAAACTCTGTGGCAGGGTAGACTCTGAAGAGGTAGTCGGAAACATGAAGTGGGATCTAGAAAAGCTGGAGGGGTGGTCTAAGGTATAGCTACTGAGTAATGTATAATGCTGAAATGTGTAAATTTATGTACATAGGCACGAGAAACCTGAAGGTGGGTTATTGGATGTGGGTGGAAAACTCAATCTCACCACTGAAGAAAGGGACTTGGGGGTCATCATTAGTGATGGCCAGAGACCCATGTTTTTCTTAAATAAGAAATCCAAGGTATAACAAGAAATAAAATGAAAACAAACACAAGAAAAAAGTTAAACTATTGCTTGTTTTTTTTTTTTGGTAAAAACTAAATAAATGCTTGTAGTATACTAGGAATGTGATTTCTGGTGTGTATGAGGTCATTTTGAAGTATTTTATGAATGTAAATGTGATAACAACTAAAACTACATTTTCAATGAATAAAAAGAAATAACACGAAATTCCAGAAAAATAAAAAGAAAAATTATAAAAAATAAAAAGAATTTCGCAGGACTCTAGTAATAGCATCATATCAATGGTCCAGTGCACCAGAGAATTTGAAAAGGCAAATAAGATGCTGGGCTGTCTAGGGAGAGGGTTCTCAGTGGCAGAAAGAAGGTACTGTTGCCATGTAATGGGTCCTTGGAGAGGCCACACCTGGAGTACTGTGTGCATTTCTGAAGCCTACACCTGAAAAAGTATAAGGACTGTATAAGAGTCTGTCCAAAGGTGGGCTACAAAGATGATACCTGTATAGGGTCAGAAGAGAGGGGACGTGATAGAAACCTTGAAATACCAGAGGTGAATAAATAGGATAGAGTGTCATAACCTGTTCAGGCATAATGAGGAATCGTCAACCAGGCGGCAAAAGCGTAAACTTATGGGTAGTAGATTCAGGAAGGACTTGAGATAGTACTGTAGAAGTACTTCTTCATGGAAAGAGTGGTGGATAGAAGAAATGGTCTGTCAAAGGAGGGTGTTAACATTGAGATATACTCGGTTAATCAGGCAAGTAGAAGGCTTATAGTCCATAATACTTGTCTCCCTGTTTGGGGTGTATGATACCATATTATTTACCTAACAGGTAGGTGTCTAGTCTGTTTTTAAAAACCTCTGTGGTTCTTGCCACTATTATATCAGCTGGAAGTTTATTCCACAGGGGAATAATTCTCTGTGTAAAAAAAAAAATTCTTCTTGGGTTTCTCTTAGGGTAGATTAGTTTTAATTGTTTACTATGACATCTTAAATGTATTCCCCTATTTGCTGGTACTAAGTCAAGGCTAACCATTAATTCCTCATCTTTGCTTATCTTACACATAAGTAGCAAGTCGCCTCTCTGTCTTCTCTGCTCAAGTGAATACAGTCCCAACCTAGTTAGTCTCTCCTCATATGTCAGGTGTTTCAATCCTGAGATAATTTCTGTTGATCTCCTCTACAGCCTCTCCAGCAGACCCTACATCCTTTCTCAGATACCGGACTACAATAGTCCATACAAGGTCTAACAAAACTTCTGTATAATGGCAAGAGGCATGATTTGTGTCTTGTTGTGAAAGTTCTTCTAATTGCCCCAATAATCCTATTTGCTGTATTTACCACCCCAATGCAATGATCTGTAAAGGACAGGTCATTTTTTATAAGAATTCCCAGATCTTTTTCTTTTTCAGCTGTTTTTAACTGTTTATTATTTACTATGTATCTATGTCTCCTGTTTTTGGCCCCAAAATGCATAACTACACATTTATTGTTATTGAATTCCATTTTATTTCTACTAGCCCATTCTTCTAATCTCATTAAATCCTGCTGTAATATTTCAGCCTGCTGGTCTGTAGTCACTCCTGTACTCATTTTAGTATCATCAGCAAACTTGCTACAATTACTTTTACTGTCTGAATTTATATCAGAAATAAAAAGGGAGAACAAAGCCGGGCCGAGTACGGAACCTTGTGGCACTCCGAGCAAGACCTGACCATATTCCGATGTGTCCTCTTATCCTAACCCTTTGCTTTCTATCGAAAAGCCAGTTACTTACCCATTCTATGATTCAGATATTTATTCCATGGTGCATCATTTTGTATACCAGTACATCGTGGGGTACTTTATCAGAAGCCTTCTTTAAGTCCAGATAGTGACGTGTTTCAAGAGAGTGAGGGACAGCTATAAGGGGTTGTTGAAAACAAAGGCATGGATGGGGGATAGGAAATGGGTGGAGGTGCAGAAGGGGATGCACATCCACCGGGGCATTCAGCCTAGGTAGGTTAGTATGGGTATTGGGTGGCCGCATAAGGGGAAATACTATATTAGAAAGCGCTTCTTCACAGAAAGGAAAGGGAACATTGTTTATCCAGGAGTAGCACACTAAGTCAGAGTTTGTTTCCAGATGCAACCTGGGAACACAAGGAAGTTATGTGACTTGCTCAGGATCACACAGTATGCAACTAGACAGAAAGGGTGGTGGATGCATGGAATAGCCTGCCCCTGGAGGTGGTGGCAGCCTGTACAGTGGCAGGTTTTAAACATGCATGGGACAGAAACAAAGGAATAATAAAGACAGGAAGGAAAAGCTAAGCCAATGATCAAGAAGGGTCACTGGTCACTTTGTGAGCTAGCGTAAATGGGCAGACTGGATGGGCATGGCGGTCCTTATCTGCCGACAGACTCTATGAGTAGATATGACTCAGATGGGGATATACCCTGGTCTGGCCAAACCTGGTGTCATTCAGACAGCTTCCACGTTTTTCTCCCCTTTGTTTGTCCTCTATCCTCCCCTGGTGGGAGCAAATGTCTATATTGGCCACACAGTCACAGTGTCCACTGTGCGGTGGAAGCAAGCTCCCTGGCCCAGCTAAAGGGGTCACTTGTGGTGGTGGAGTTTGCCGCCAGCCCTTCCTGACCAAGACACCCTGCTGAGCGGCAGCTGTCTTGGCCATGGCCTGCCTTTTGACACCACTTCCTGGGCTTGCTTCCGAGCCCGTGTCATCAGCATGGCAGCACAGTGCGCTGTCACTGGGCCATTGAGGCAGCTTACAAGTCATTTTCTGCCAACACCTTTCTATGGTTCTGATATTGTATTTATAGTGTACGGTTTGCAAATGTTCTCAGTGAAATTCCGCCCTGTCTCTGATATTACTGTACCGTCCTTGTGTCATTCGAATGTTGTCGCACCATTGCTCTGATCTCACATTATTATGGTACAGCAACACTGAGATGTATCATGAGTGGTCCCCCCCCCCTCAGAGACCTAAGTAATCCTGCTGTGTTTTCATAAAATGTCAAAAACACCACTTTGCTCCCAGCTGCTCAGTAACCCTCCCATCTACTGTTCCAAAAATCATTTTCCCCCTTGACTTGCACCCAGAACCTCCTTCCATCATCCTCCAGCCCTGATCCCATTCACGCCACCAGAATCTAGCCTTTGTTGCACAACCCTTCATCAGCCTGCTGCTGTACAATGCAGATTATCTCCCACATACAACACCCAGAGAGTTCTCTTTTTCCCCAGGAACAACTCAGTCGAAGAGCAGAGAAAATAAATGAACTAATCTGCTCTTTTTGCTGTAAGTGCTGTTTTTTTTTTTTAATTTAAAAAAACAAACAAAACTCTGCACCCAGCTGCTCAATATCGACTGCCCCAAGCAGTCTTGTAAATTTACCTTTGAGTCCAGCTATGAACAATGACTTCTCATTCTTTAACTGAGTGTTGTTACAGCATAAACCAACATCTTTCAGTCAGGCAGAAAACATCACCCCTCCGTTGTTGGACTTTTTTAAACAAATATAAAATCAAATTTCATTTTATTTACAGTATGCCACTTGTACCATAATGCTTAGTACAAACAGTTGCTTAGGACGGACAATTTTTATCTCTGCACTATTGTATTACTCTGCTACTGAAGCAATCACATTCGATTACTGCATCACTGTCCCATTTTTGCACTCCACTCACTTCTCATGCTCTTATCCCTTTTAGTTCCTTTTTTGTGCTTCCTTCCAACAACTATTCCATTTCCATTTTTTAGCCACTCACCTCCTGCCCTCCATGTTCTCCCAGGAAAAGACAACAGAAAGCCCCATTTTCGTGTTCTCGCTGAGCAGCATTCCAGGCAGTTTCTCGCCTTTCTGCTTTCAGCTAATTTCATGAGTTTATGAGTTATAAATGATAGGTAGCACCAGGATGGACTGCTACAGGGAGGGGAGGGTAGTAGGGCAGTACTCAGGATTTTAGGGGAGGAGTTAACCAGGAAGGGCTGCTGCATGGAGGGGTGGGAGGAGGGCAGAAGGGCACAACTTGCATGGATGCAGGAAACAGCAGTTTGGGGGAGGGCATAGATGTTTAGCACCTCATTAACACTAAATTGGGTTGCAGTCAGGTAATCAAGGAGGCTGATCAACACCTCCTCTGGGCACTTGGTGTCTGGTATAGCAGGTGCTCTTAATATGGTATAAGCGAGTTTTATAATGGCAGTCAATAGGGAATAGTTTTTGGAAAATGTCCATTATAAGAGGCTGTCTGTACTAAGAGCATACACTATAAGTGGCGCATACTGTTCAGATAGACCTCAAAGTAAACAAGAGCCCTTTTACAACACTTACCAGGGAGACTTCTTAGGCCAGTGGGTGGTGAGTGGGTTATTAAGCAACTGTGTGGGGGGGCATTTTTTTTTGAATGATAAAAAGAGGACTTACAGCAGGACTAGCAGATTTATTTAGGTGGGTGGGGGTGAGCAGAAACTCATGGTATTCGGCCAACGTTCAAAAATAAAATCCATTGAAAAAAACAGCACACCAGGATTCTTTGGCGCAATGTGTGAGTGGGGTACCGAGCAGCAATCCTTGGTTTGGGTTTTGTCAAATGATTACAAACAAACAGCATTTAGTTTTAAGCTTTCATGTTTAAAAGAAAAACAAAATAAAAACAGAAGACTGCGAAACCAAATATAGCCAGGCAGGGGATTCTGATGACCTCATAAAATTACTTCTGCTTCACACCTGTGATTTGTGATGCCATCAGAATCCCTTGATGGAATGATGGCCTTTTCTTGCATGAGTCATATGTTAATACTGTCATGGAGACCACTCATATGGTTGTAAGAGTGGTCACTCGCACATTCTTTAGGGTATGAGAATCACAAACCGTAGTGTAATACCATAAGAATGCAAGACCACCCTTACAACTGTAAGAGTGGTCTCAAGGGCAGAATTACTATAATATAAATATATTAAAAATTCAAAAAGCCAGTTTCCAGGGCACCAGTATGGGAAACATTCTTTACAGAATAAGAGTATCTTACACACAGGGAAAGGAGTGCACTGATTGGTAAGAAGCTCTCCTTCTGTCTATAATGTTATCCATCTACAATATCTTATCCATCTGTCTCTGTCTATCCATCTATCTATCTATCTATCTTGAGAGCTGAAACAGGCCCAAGTATATTAGAACTTTGCTTAGACTACTTTTAATTAGTACAGCAGCTCTTATTTGTCAATCAGTAAATACAGCAAGGAAGAGCTGGCTCCATGGCGCAGAAGGCTGAGACGTATGCACCTTACCTCTTGCCACGCTGGTAACCTGGGTTCAGGAATGCGCTTGTGTCGCCAGGGGTCAGCTGGTGAGGGAGAGGACTGAGCGTCTGGAGGACAGCTCTCCTCTTGGGGTGGGGGGGAGCTTATCGACTCTGCCCTTGGCTGCCACCAGGTGGAGGCCTACAGGTAGTGTTGATAGCTCGAGTGGCATGAAGGGATGGGCTGTGGTCATAGTGTGTGTATGTCTTCACATACACACGCTCACGCCATGGCAGGGCTAGCCGGGAGAAAACTGGAAGATGTGGTCGCAGGCCATGTGAAGCCTTGCCTGCCTGCTCTTGCCCCACGCTGTCATCGGTTCACCGACCCACAAGTCTGAGTAGATGGAGGATGGCCCTCCTCTTTCTGGCCCTGCCACGGGAGGCAATTCGTGGGGGATATGGGGCTTGGTGGACCAGGGAGACGGTTGCAGGGTGAAGGAGAGTGGGACAAGGCTGAGAAGCCACCTGTGGTGTGCCTAGAGGATAAATTTTATATATATATATATATATATGAGGAAAAATTAATAAATACAGCAAGGGTATTAGATTATTGATGTGATCATTGACATTTTTAAATTGTGTCACAAGACTTACCTTGCTGGGTTTTTGTTTTTTTTGCAATCGACCTGGGTTGCTCAGTGTTGTGGGTAGGTTGCCAAATTGGAAGCTGTGGTAATTCAACAAGCTAGTAATGAAACACATTTCTACCACAATATATGCATGTGTGTATGCTTTATGTACTGTTCAAGTTAGCACTTGTGTGTTTATCTCCACAGCTATAATGTGTTCTGTGAAACCAGATGGAGTTCCTCAGCTGTGTAGAACGGATGAAATAGGAGAAATCTGCGTGTGCTCTGTTGCCACGGGTACATCCTATTATGGCCTCTCAGGCATGACCAAGAACACATTTGAGGTAGGATAGTTGAAGAGCATGAAATGAAACATTCTTCTACAAAATTCACATTCACCCCAGCTGTATAAAGATCAAAGAGTTCATCAGTGTATCATGGATCAGATGACAGTTGTGATCTTGACAGATGTGTACCTGTTGATTCAGGTAACTCAGCTTGCTGCCTCACAATCTACTCAAAGGCAGTGGGCTGGATTTTTAAAATGTGTCGGATGTGGATGAAAATGCATGCTGGCTCTGCATCTGCCGGACTGTGTTAAAGCAGCCTTGTTGCTGTTTTAAAAAATGCATCCAACTGCAACAAAAAAGTCACTGTTTATGGTAAAACATTGATGCAAATGCCATATGTATCATTTTTGCCTCCCGCTGTTGAGTCTTTTTTTTGGGGGGGTGAAATTCAAATGCAAAGTCTACCAGTTTGGACAGGTTGCTCATCTGAAAATAAGATCAGGTGCATCTCTGACAGATCCTTTTAAAATTCCTGCTCAAGGTATTTGTAACTCTGTGTGGTTTATTTTGGTGAGTCAGATTTTAAATAAAATCATAAAATGAAAAGGGGGGTGAACTGTTAACATAGTGGACATTTGGAACGGACTTCCACAACAGGCGGCAGCCAGCATTTTCTTCTTTCAAGCTCAAGCTAGGTCAGTGCTTTGAGGAAAAAGGGGTGACCGGGGAGTCCCGTTGCGTTGGTGGGGGAAAGAACTTGATTGGCCAGCAGTTTTCTTTCTTTCCTAAATGTGTGTGTTAGTGTCTCCCTCTTCAGGCCTTGTAAGGCCTGTATGAGTAGTAGAAGTTAATAGTAACCTTTATTTGCTCGACCTTAAGATCAGTAGTACAGAATGCACACTGTTAAAAGTAACAATTCACATCATGCATCTTAAAAAAGACATTAAAATAGAATGAGTATCTTTCAGTTTACAATAAACAGCAAATTCTGTGCTTAGAGACAGAAGGGGAGCATGTGTAGGCAGAACATTAGAAAATACTGTTTACCAAAGCATTCATTTATATGGGACTTCAGCCTTATGCAGGGCTGAGTCCATAGCTTCATTCCTCCCTACTTCAGGTTTATACCCATCAGCACAAATCTCACTGGAAATGAGGCTCAGTGTTGAAAATTTTATTACACGCAGTCTTCCAGTAAGCATTTCAGATAACCAGGAATGTAGCAAATGATAAATTATGTAGTATAATTTTATCCGTTTCCCCAAACAGAGAAACAGGCAAATTATTCTCATCTGTGACCACAGCTATCTAGTGACACACCCTGAATGTCAGTTGTATCCTCTTAGACCTGCATGAGTAGGGCTGGATTATAGGGGTAGCATCATATAATTCATTCATGGTCTATGAAGTAAACAAGAAGAAACTTACTGAAAAAACAGTATGGGGCAGCGCTCATAATACTTTGTAACATGGCAAAGGAAAATGGCCCGTACTCATTGGGCAAAAGACTACACCTGACCGTGGATTAATTCTCAGATTATTTTATTTTTTTATTTATTTGAATCTATGATTATGACATACCTTTGCGCCAAAGCTCTTTTACAAAGGTTCCACGTCAGTAGTACAGGCAAAAGCATCAAAATGGTTACAGATTGATTACAAGGTACACGATAACATATAACAACTTAGGATGATATTAGGAATTAGTGGTGAGGAGTGAACAAACAGACACTAGGAGGTAGATAGTAGGTGGAAGGGCTGGGGAAGGGATGGGATATGTGTGAGAGGGTAGAGTGAGGCAGCTGATGGGTTTTGTCAGGACAGACACGGGGTTAAGTGCCTAAGAGGTGGCTGTGGACAGGTAAGTGCAGGTAGAGAGAGAGCAGAACAGAACTGTGGGTGGTCAGAGGCAGTATAGGGGCCACTTTAGGAGGTGCAACCACAGGTGTAGGTGCCTGTTAGGGAGAGGCATAGCTTAGTTTTGAAGACACCAAGTGTTGTTGCGGAGGAGATGTCTCCATGGAGACTGTTAAACCAACTAGGGGCCCTGTAAGAAAATGATCTTTGGCCTTGTGATGTGCAGCAGAGGGGGATTTGCAAGATTTGTGGCTTATTGCTCCTGGTGTTGACCGTGTTGATTTTGGGTTTAAGGAGGGTGGTGACTCCAGGTGGTGCTTTACCCAGTAGTATTTTCTTAGCTGTGATGCAGGTTTAGTATTTGATACGGTTGTTTAGTTGAAGCCACCCTGTTTTAGAGTAGAGGTCACAGGTGTGGGTGAGATGGTGGGAACCAGTAACGAGACGGCAGGCTTGATTGAGGGCAGTTGAAACTCGTTTGAGAGAGAAAGTTGTGGCAGCTCTGTAGATAACGAGGTTGTAATCGATTATGCTGATGATGGAGCTCTGAACGCTGACAGACAAAGCATCATGGTTTAGATGTTTCCTGTGTCAGAACAGAAGGCCCAGCCTGGTGTTTGCTACCTTTGCCACATTATTGATATGTGGAACATAGGAGAGGTTTGAGTCTAGGGCGAGACCGAAGTATTTAAATATGTGGACTTGTTCAAGGGTGATTCCTTGTTTCCTTGTTTGGTTTTGATGAATAGTTGACATTGTTTTAGTTAATTGTGGGTGCTACCGAATGTCATGGTCTTTGTTTTCTTCTGATTAAGGATCCGTTTGTGTTTAGCGAACCAATTTTTGACTGCTGAGAATGCCTGCTGGAGGTTTCCTTGGAGATGTACTGGATCATGGTGGGAGGCCAAGATGACAGCATCATCCGCATAGAGTAGAAGTTGTTCAGTAGAGGAATTTGGCAGTGAGTTCAAGAAGAGGCTGAAAAGGAGCGGGCCCAGGATTGAGCCCTGCGGGAGACCGGACCGGACTGGACTGGTCTTGGGTCTGAGTGTGTGTCCGCAATTCTCACTCTTTGGTACCGGTTGTGTAAGTAGCTCTTGAACCAATCTACTGAGCTGGGTGAGAGCCCTGCTAGCCGAAGCTGAGCAAGAAGTAGATGATGGTTGACGGTATCAAAAGCTTTAGTTAAGTCAATGAAGGTGCACCCAGTTAGTTGACTGTTATCTAGTGAGTGATGGATTGCACCAGTAAATCTGAATAAGGCTGTGGAGGTGCTATGACTTTTTCTAAAGCCATGCTGCTCCTTGCACATGATGCTGTACTTGTCAAGGTAGTCAGTGAGCTGGTCTGATACTATCCTTTCCAGGGCCTTGGAGAGTGGTGGTAGGATGGAAATTGGACGGTAGTTCTCATGTGCTGTTTTGTCCCCACTTTTGTGAACAAGGGTTACCGAGGCGGATTTCCACATATCCAGGAACTGGCTGAGGTTGAGGGAGAGGTTAAAGATCTTTGTCAGTGGCCAGAGAACTTCATCAAGGGTGAGCGATGGTAGTTTGAGGTCAAGGGAGTCATTGCTTGTTCTGGAGTTGCTGATGGCTTTGGTAATGTAACTGCGGACCTGATGCAATTTTATTGCTTTAAAGTGGAAGGGAGGGTGACTGGTGGGGGCTGGGGAGGCAGTGGGATCCTCCTTATTGAAAAAACCTTTGGGGAGTACAGAGCTGAGGTCCGTGAAGGTGACATTGAAAGTATCAGCAGTGAGTTTCTTGTCAAGAGTGGTTACACCATTTATGCAGAGTACCGATGGGGGTGATATAGACTGCTTCCCGGTGACTTCTTTTATGTCATACCAGAATTCCCTTCTGTTGCCCCATGTGTTAGTGAGGGTGCTATTGTAATAGGTGATCTTCATTTCCCGGATTTGTTTTGTGCGTGTTTGTAGTTAGTGATATCACTTTGTCTCCCAGTGCTTCTGGCAATCTTCCAGAGGTGGTCCCGAGCTTTTAGTCGCCTCAGTAGGTCACCAGTGAGCCAGGGGTTGCAAAGTGCTTTGGCTTTGCACTTTTTGAGGGGTGCATATTGGTTGCATGCCTGATTAAAGATTCTGATGAAGTGATCAAGTGCGGTGTTCACATTAGTTGCTGAGAGGATTGGGGACCAATCCTGTTGATGAAGGAAGGTCTTGAGATGGGGTAGCTTTCCTCTATGAAGGACTCTGCTTGTAATAGTTTTTGGGGGTGGTTGATGAATTTGTTGGACCAGAGGCAGTTGACAGGGGAGTGGTCACTTAGTGTGTCAGGGAGGACAGCGGTGTTAGTAATCCTGGCGGGGTGGCTGGTTAGGATCCAGTCCAGCAGGGTGCTGGTACCCGTTTTGTAATTTGTCCTGGTTGGGGAGCTAATCATCTGGGTTAGGTTTGCTGCCGCTATGGAGTCCCTATATGCCCCTGTATCCGCAGCAGACCAGTTAATATTAAAGTCACCGAGGAGGATGGTTTCAGAGTCAGGTACGAGGGATTTGGTAAAGTCCAGGACTGCATTAAGCCCATTTCCTTGCTCCTTTGGTGGGATGTAGATTGTGACTACTGTGATTGCTTTATTGTGTGCACCAAAGAAGACCTTGATAGGAAGGATCTGTGCTATGGTGTTTTGGGGGGTGTGGCTGATGTAGTGCCCCCGGATAGTGTCCTTGAGGTAAAGGGCACAGCTACCACCTCTTTTAGCTGTTCGATCGAGTCGGAAAACATTGTACCCAGGGAGGGTGATAGCATGATCGGGGACCAAAGGTGAGAGCCAGGTTTCTGTGACTGCTAGTATGTCCGGGCTATGCTGGCAGGCAAAAGTCTGAAGAGTGTCAAGTTTGCGAAGGAGACTACAGATGTTAAGTAAGATGATTGAGAGGGATCCTGCTTGATTGTTTAGGGTAGTTCCCAAGGAGGGGGCTGGGCCAGGATTAGGGTGAATGTTACCTGACAGAAGCAGGAGAAGAAGTATGAGTTTAAGAGTACTGTTGTGAAGTACCCATGCCTGGTGCCTTTTCTTGTTATCTACACTTGCCCTCCAGAGTGCGCCTGTGTTGCAGGAGTGCACTCACGATCTGCAGACACAGAAGATGGGTCTGTGTTTCGTGTGAGACACAGTGAGTACAGTGTGTTTTTTGTTGAATGTTGGGGCTGTCTGGAGCAGGTTGGGGAGAAGACACCTCACCTTGAGAGACTTGGTACACAGCAAGTACAGATTTGGCAGGTAGCTGTACCCACCCCCGGTAGTCCCCATGGTATAATGAGAAGAGGTCGGGTGATGGCGATACCAACCTGGGGGAATCTGTCCTTTTGCCACCACCTGAGTGCTTGGCAGTGTTACCAAAAGCAAGACAGAGGGAGCCGCGCGGCCGAGCCCCACACACAGACCCACTGAGCAGCGTGTCTGCACAGTCACAGGGAGCCGAGAGTCAGCACACAGCAGTCATGGAAGTCGGATTCTCAAAGCCTACAGTCCAGAGGAGTAAGCACAGTATCATTTGTGTTGAATGTCAGGGCTATTGGGAACGGGCTGGGGAGAAGACACCTCGCTGTGAGGGACTCTGTGCACAGCAAGTGCAGATGTGTTGGGTCAGAGGGAGTGACACTATAGCTGCAGGTGCCCCCCCCCAGTACTCCCCATTACCCCGTGGTAGAATGAGAAAAGATCTGGCAGTGGGAGGCAGCAGCAGTGACCTGGGGATCTGTCCTTGTGCTGCCACCGAGGACTTGGCATCCACAGTCGGGGGATGCTGGATGAGCGAGAGTGAGACAGAGGGATCCACGTGGCCGAGACCCACACAGAGACACATGGAGCAATACAGCCACACAATCACAGGGAGCCGTTTGTGGGCACAGTTCCTTGATGCACAGTACAGTCCTGCTGTTCTGATGTTGCGCTTGCCATTTTGCAAATGTGTTAACCCACTAGAGTGTGTGGCTCTGCTTAAGAATTAATCTACACCTGAGTGGTTGTAGACACTCAGCCTGTGGCCTCGTGCCCCCCACCCCGGCGTGGATTAATTCTCAAGTAGACCCACGCTCTCTCATGGGTTAATGCATACTTGTAACATGGCAAAGGAAAATGGCCCGTGCTCACTGGGCAAAAGACATCACCTGACCGTGGATTAATTCTCAGTTAATCCACACTTGCCCTCTAGAGTGCACCTGTGTGTTGCAGGAGTGCACTCAAGATCTGCAGACACAGAAGATGGGTCTATGTTGAATGTGAGACACAGAAAGCACAGTGTATTTTTTGTTGAACGTCGGGGCTGTCTGGAGCAGTCTGGGGAGAAGACACCTCGCCTTGAGAGACTTGGTGCACAGCAAGTACAGACATGGTAGGTCGGAGGGGGTGACACTATAGCTGCACGCCCCCCAGTAGTCCCCATGGTAGAATGAGAAGAGGTCTGGTGGTGGGAGATGGCAACACCAACCTGGGTTAATCTGTCCTTCTGCCACCCCCAAGTGCTTGGCGGTGTTACCGAGAGCAAGACATAGGGAGCCGCATGGCCAATACTCACACACAGACACTCTGAGAAGTGCAGCTGCAGTCACAGGGAGCTGAGAGTCAGCACACAGCGTTTATGGAAGTCTGATTCCCAAAGCCCACAGTCCGGAGAAGTAAGCACAGTATTGTTTGTGTTGAATGACAGAGCTATCGGGAGCAGGCTGAGGGAGAAGACACCTCGCTGTGAGGGACTCTGTGCACAGCAAGTGCAGATGTGGCAGGTTGGAGGGAGTGACAATATAGCTGCAGCTGCCCCCCCCCCAGTACTCCCCGTTACCCTGTGGTAAAATGAGAAGAGGTCCGGCGGTGGGAGACAGTGTCCTGAGGATCTGTCCTTGTGCTGCCACCGAGGGCTTGGCATCCGCAGTCGAGGGATGCTGGACAAGTGAGAATGAAACAGAGGGAGCTGCGTGGCCGAGACCCACACAGAGACATGAGCAGCAGAGCCTCACAGTCACAGGGAGCCATTTGTGGGCACAGTTCTTTGATGCACAGTACAGTCCTGCTGTTCCAATGTCGCGCTTGCCATGTTACAAGCGCATTAACCCACTCGAGAATGTGTCTCTGCTTGAGAATGAATCCACTCCTGGGTGGTTGTAGGCACTCAGCCTGTGCCTCCCCTCCCCCAGGCATGGATTAATTCTGAAGTAGACCCACACTTTCTCATGGGTTAATGCTTACATACATTATAGGAGACTGTATAGTGTAGTGGTTAAGGACACTGAGCTGCAAACCTGGAGACCTGGGTTTGAATCCCATTAGCCTCCACTTGCATACTGCGTGACCCTGAGCAAGCCACATAACGTTCATGTTCTCCCAAGTCACACATGGAAACAAGTTTCAGTTTAGTGTGCCCTTCCTGGTTAAACAGTTTCCCCCTTTCCTATCATAGTTAACAAACAGGTAAAAATACCCTTTACCCATACTAAAGCAACTAAGATGCAACAGATATAGAACAATACTACACACAGAGTGTATCATACACATACAAAGCTGCACAAGATAAATCCTGGGATTGATTTGAAATGTCTGAGGTGTGGCAACACATCAAGTATGCTTATACATTTAATACATTCATGTCCAAATTTGTCGAATTTTTGGCCAAAAATTTCTAATTTGCTAAATAAAATAACGAAACAAAATATTCCTTGTTCACCCCATCTACTTTTTTTGTTGGGCAACCGGGGGGGAGGGGGGATACAGATGGTAAGCAACTGAAATTGAACCCGATTAAGCTGTTGGTGGTATTTTTAGTGAATAAGGGAAACTTGGCCAGGACACTGGGGAAATTCCCCTACTCTTTTCGATAAGTGCCATGGGATCTTTAACATCCACCTGAACTACCACCAATCCAGGCAGATGGGATGTCTCATCTGAAAGACGGCACCTCAGAAGTGCAGCACCCCTCTCATGCTGAACTACAGCGTCAGTACTGGGATATTAACCCAAGTGCCAGATGTGGTAACTGAACCCACAGCCCTCTGATCTCCCGGCCTCAGAGGCGAGTGTGCTACCTTTATTAACAATATTGCCTGCAGAGCATGATACAGAAATTAATATACAAAAATTCTTCACTATTGCATTTATTGTAGCACGTAAGTGTATTTTGCTAAAATGGAAGGATGTCAATCCCCCAGTATTGAAAACGTGGATAAATTTCATGCAAGATATCATGCAAAAAGAAAAAGTCTACTACATTAAAGTAGAACAGACTGAGGTGTATGAAAAAATATGGGCCTCTTTCCAAGACCCCATTAAAAATCATGTTATGTGAGAATGTAATAAATATTGAGAGATTACATAAATTAGCAATATCTGTTTCAATATTAATAAAATTAATGTTGTAAATAAAGTTTAATATTAGGGGGTGTAGTCTAGACGTTTTGGACCTTTAGGTAGGTAGGGATAGAGTGATGATGAAGGAGGTGACAGCATACTGATTATTCAAATCTAAAAATGATGGTGCCTGTACTTTTATCTGAACTTTACCCCAAAAATAAAAAAATAAAAAAAACAGTTAACAAAAAGGTTAACAGATATGGCAACGCATACAGTAACAGACCAAAAACAAAATTACAAAAACAAATTTCATTCACAGTTCATGAAATAAAACTTACTCCGAGAGTTCACACAGAGCCATGGTGACACATCTTAGCAGTTTATCTCTGATGTTATAATGACATTCTGTGCCAGCTGGAATCTGCAAATGTTATCAGACTTTGTTCTAATTAAAGCAAGGAAAAGACCCTTTTAAATAGCCTACACAGTGTGCTCCGCTTAATGTGTATGTGTGTTTTACTAAATGTGATTCACTTATTAAGAGTAAAGTCCACTGAAATACTATAGTGGAAGTACCAGATTCTAGTTGCAGTCATGTAATGGAATTCAGTAGTTTCAGGTGAGGACTATTGTACTTTCTCCAACTGTAGAAGAAAGAGGGCACACAATAGTAGAAGAATCTGGTAACAGCTTGTTATTTAGACTGGTAAGACAGGCATATATATTTCAGGACAGACTATATGTTGAGACAGTCAGTGGGGAGAAAAGGAAATCGCTCATTCTTACTGTATATCATCTTAAACATGCAATAGGCAGAATCTATTAGCCATCCGATCTCTTGATTCTGTAGGAGTCTGCAAGAGTTACCCAAAACTGAAGAGATTCCTACAGAAATGGCAAGTGTAATTTAAGGAGCTGGCACACCAAAAATTGCAGTCGGAAAATATAAATTTTTATTAGTCAGTTGTGATTTCTGAAGAATGTTTCTGTTTCCATTTGTTTTCCAACTGATAGTATTTGGCGTGGTGTAAAGAGCAGTACTTCACCTGGACATTGACAGATCCACTTCTGTTTCTCATCACACCTCATCAGCATTGTGATCTTTCTCATTGTACCATCACAGGTTACCGATTTTCAGAAGGTGATTGGCTCTTTTTGGCCAGTTGTGATGTCACAGACAGTGAGGTCAAAGGGCTGATGATGTAGGAGGAGGAATAGAAGGAGCTATGTCTGCCTCTAGGTAGAATACTGTTCCACACATCACACCTAGTACTGTCACGTAGAAAATCTTAATTAGCAAGCGGGAAAAGGGAAAAAAAATACTTCAGGTATAAGAAGTAATAGTTAATTACTTTTGAAATTAAACTTAAGTTTAATTTCATGTAATACACTGGCTGTTTAATAAATAGCTTCCTGGTGAACAGTGGATATCGATTTGAATTGATGTTCATCATGCTACATTCAGGATTCTGGGGAGTGTGCTTTTTAAATTGATATTAGATGTTTTGAAAACCGGTTATATTGAGAACATAGGATAAAAAGATATTCTGAGGCTGCCATATAACCTAACAGTTAGTATCACTGTTTACCAAGTAGAGGACCCAGGTTCCATTCCTGAGCATTTAATCCTAGTCAGCGCAGCAGTAGGCGCATCGTAGTCGGCACAGGATGTGTGATGGCGTCCGTGAAGGGAGGTTGGCACCTGTCACTGTACAGCCACCCCTGATGGCCCAGGCGGATGTTGCAGCACCAGTAGATTACGCTGCCCATATGCCAGTGTTCAGGCTCTAAATGGACACTGTCGGTCAAGGGCAGCAGAGCGCTGGCACTGGCCCTTGTTCCCAGGCATCGTAGATACTGCTGAAGCACAGCTGCATAGCAAGGAGGCAGAATAGCAATGACAGGAGACCCCAGCATCAGTCCTTTGGAGGGAGCCCGACGTACAGACCAAAGGGAGCATCAGGTGGTGATATTTGTTGGGGGAAGGGGAGAGATGTGGAATAAGGGAAGAGTAAAGAAAATATATATTTTTTCTGAAAAAATGCTGGGACATTGTGATGTGAAGTGGTGTGGAGAAAACTGATAAAATACTTGCATTCAGGCATGCAGTAAGATGGAACAATATTAGTAGGAGCTGGTGCAGCATATGGGGAGTATTTGGGAATGGAAGCAGTGTACCAGAAAGTTGAGTATGTGCAGAGTCTTCATGCCATATTCCCAGACCAGTGTGCATGTGCCAAACTGGATCCAGCCTCTGGGGGGTAGGGTGCAGCCATGGTAGAACTAGGCAGTTGAGTCCTGGGGGGAAGATAGTGGCCGGTTGGGGTGGAGGTGAGTAACAGCTGAAGAGTCCAGCCAGCACCCCAAAGAATGAAAAAGCTGTATGGGGAAAAACTATATGTATAAGACAAATATATGTATAAGTAAGACAGAGGCAGGAAACTACAGACCTGTCAGTTTGACCTCGGTGGTGGGGAAAATGATGGAATCACTTATGAAGGAAAGAATTGTTGAGTACCTAGAGGCCAGTGGGGCACAGGACCCAAGGCAGCATGGATTCACAGTAGGTAGGTCATGTCAGACAAATCTAATTGATTTATTTGACTGGTTGACCAAAGTAGTAGACCAGGGAGGGGCTGTGGACAGGGCCTACCTAGACTTTAGCAAGGCATTTGACACAGTCTCACACAAAAGATTAATAAACAGATTAGCCAGGCTGGGAATGGGTCCCAGGGTGGTAGCCTGGGTAAAATACTGGCTGGACAACAGGACAGAGCTAGTAATAGTAAATGGAGTCCACAGTGAAGAAAGGAGGGTTACTAGTAGGGTACTGCAGGGTTCAGTACTGGGACTGGTCCTTTTTAATGTCTTTATGAGTAACATTGCAGAGGGACTGGAAGGGAAAGTATGTCTCTTTGCAGATGTCACAAAGATCTGCAACAGGGTTGCTACGCAAGGTGAGGTGGAAAGGATGAAAAGGGACTTGGCAAGGTTGGAGGAATGGTTAAATGTATGGCAGATTAGATTCAGTACAAAGAAGTGCAGAGTAATGCACCTGGGAAACAAAAACCCAGTGGAAGAGTACACAATAGGGGGTGAGATACTGACAACAACAAAAATAGAAAAGGACCTGGGGGTAGTCATATCAGACGACCTAAATGTGGGCCAGCAATGTGAGAAGGCAGTAAGGAGGGCTAGGGGGATACTGGGATGCATAGGGAGAGGCATCAGCAGTCAAAAACAGGAAGTTATTGGCCCTCTGTACAGACAGTTGGTAAGATCATATCTGGAGTACTGTGTACAGTTCTGGAGACCCCATCTCCACAAAGACATAGACAGGGTGGAGGCTGTCCAGAGGAGGGCAACCAAAATGTTGCAGGGTCTGCACCAGAAGACCTATGAAGAAAGACTAAAGGAGCTTAAGATGTATAGCTTCGAGAAAAGGAGGGGACATGATAGAAACTTTCAAATACCTCAAGGGAATCAACAAAGTCCAAGAGGGTGGCATCTTTCAGAAAAATAGATGTGCAATAACAAGGAGGCACAATTTGAAGATAGACAGGGGACAGCTCTGAAGCAATGTGAGGAAGTATTTCTTCACAGAGAGGGTTGTAGATGCATGGAACGGCCTTCCTGAGGAGGTTGTAGAGTCAAAAACAGTGGGGAAATTCAAGAATGCATGGGACAGACATAATGCAATTCTAGTGGGGGGTAGGAGGAAGTAGGCTGTTGGTTAACTAGGATATGCAGCTTATCCGTTAGGTAGGGAAATGGGCAGACTAGGTGGACCAAGCGGTCCTTATCTGCCATCAAATTCTATGTTTATATATATATATATATATCTATATGTATATATATATATATAATCTTGTGATCCTGGCCGGGGCAGAGGATTTTTTTTATTTTAACTGGACATGTCGAATATGGAAACTCGAGCTGAAACCAAACTGCAGAGTTGTAACTGTTTTGTCTGATGAGACATAACAGTTAAGAATATGAATGACTCTTCAAACTTTACCCTCATATAAGGGTTACTTAGAAACATAGAAGTTGACGGCAGATGAGGACTGCAAGGCTCACCCAGTCTGCCCATTTTTTCTACCTTATGAATGTGCCATAGACCTTTACTCTGTCAATGGCCTATTTATTCTTATTGATCCATATTGTTCCCTTATGCCTATCCCATGCCTGTTTGAAGCCCTGCACTGTATTCATATCCACCATTTCCTGAGGTAGGCCGTTCCATGCATCCACCACCCTTTCTGTGAAAAATAACTTCCTCACATTACCCCTTAATCAGCCTCCCTCTAATCTCTTGTTGTGTCCTGTTATCCTACTGTTTTTCTTATACTGAAACATGTTAGACTCTTTAACTTTGTTAATGCCCATAAGATGTTTGAATGTTTTGATCATATCACCTCTCCCTCCTTTGCTGTAGGGTATACATATTGAGCTCCATTAATCTGTCCTCATATGTTTTCTGATGCAGTCCCTGCACCATTTTGGTTGCCCTTCTCTGGACTGCCTCCATTTTGTTAATGTTCTTGTGCAGGTGCGGCCTCCAGTACTGCACGCAGTACTCCAGATGGGGCCTAACCAGTGTCTTGTAAAAAGGGATTATTACCTCCCTCTTACGACTTGCGATACCCCTACTAATACACCCCAACATCCCTCTAGCCTTACCTACTGCTTTAGTGGTCTGCTTATACAATTTCAGGTCATCTGTGACAATGATGCCCAAGTCTCTTTCTTCCCTTGTGATTGCCAGCAACTCCCCTCCCAGCCTATAGGTAGCTTCAGGGTTTCTCTTCCCTATGTGCATGATCTTACACATCTTTGCATTAAACCCCAATTGCCGCTCTTCAGACCATTTTGCCAGTTTTTCCAGATCACTTCTCATTCTGCCCACGCCATCTGGATCATCTACTGTGTTGCAGAGCTTGGTGTCATCTGAAAACAGGCAAACCTTACCCTCTAGTCCATCTGCAATGTCACTGAATAAGATATTGAAGAGGACTGGCCCCAGGACTGATCCCTGAGTTACCCCACTTGTGACTTGCATCTCTTCTGACTATATACCATTTACCACCACTCTCTGTTGTCTGTCCGCCAACCAGTTTGTCACCCAGTTAACCAACTTCTGACCCACTCCGAGCCTACCCAATTTATTAATCAGTCTTCTGTGTGGAACAGTATCGAAAGCTTTGCTTAAGTCAAGGTAGGCGACATCAGCTGCACCCCCTTTATCCACCACTTTGATTACCCAGTCAAAGAAATCTATGAGATGAGTTTGACAGGACCTTCCTGTTGAAAACACATGCTGGCTTGGATCCTGTGCTCCTATGGATTCCAGGTGTTGCACTACCCTTTCCTTAAGGAGTGCCTCCATAATCTTGCCCATTACTCAGGTAAGACTGACTAGTCTGTAGTTCTCTGCCTCCTCCCTGCTACCACTCTTATGAAGCGGGATCACATGCGCCCCTCTCCAGTCTTCTGGGACCTCTTCTGTGCTCAGAGACTCACTAAACAGTTCTGCTAATGGCTCTGCTAGTACCACCCTTAGCTTCTTTAGTACACTGGGATGTATGCCATCAGGTCCTATTGCCTTGTCCACCCTAGCTTAACGAGCTCTTGTAGAACCCTTTATTTTGTGAAGGGAATTGTGCACACCAACCCCCCCCCCCCATGTCCATGGTGCTGAGCTGTGGGCTCTGCCCTGCCTTCTCCTCAGTAAATACTGAGCAGAAGTATCTATTTATGATAGATGCTTTTCCTTGTTCCTCCTCCACACACTCCCCCTTATCCCCTTTATCCCCTTTAATCTTAACAATACCCCCTTTGGACTTTCTCCTTTCACTAATGTGTCTATAGAAAGTTTTGTCCCCTTCTTTTACTGTTCGTGCCAGTGTTTCCTCGGTTTGGGCCTTTGCCTGCCTTACTGCCTTCCCCTGCTTCCCTTAGGGAAGTTTGGTGTGCCTCCCTATCTTTGTCCTGCTGTGTTCCCTTATATTTCCTGAAGGCCAGCCTTTTGGCTCTGATCTGTTCTGCTACTGTTTTGAGAACCAAAGTGGTTTCTTCCTTCTTTTGCTCTTGCTTTTCTCCCTAACACAGTAGGATTTGCTTCAAGTATTGTATCCTTAATGCTTGCTCATTTTACCTGTACTCCCTCACCTGTATTTCTTCTTGCCAGGGCTAGCTGAACTCTGTTGGCCATCTTATCAAAGTCAGCTCCTCTGAAGTCCCATATTCTGTCCTTGGAATGGGATGATTTAGTTCTAGTGGCCAAATTGAACCATACCATGTGATGGTCACTGGCCCCCAGGTGACCTTCTACCTGGCGATCTGTGATCCTTCCCCCGTTAGTTGGTACTGGATCCAGGATAGCCCTGTCTCTTGTGGGTTGTTGTACCAATTGTTTGAGGCCCTCCCCCTGCAGGAAATCCACTATGTGTCTAGTTCTCGCGAATGTTCCTGCTAGTACTGACCAATCTGCATCTGGCATGTTGAAGTCTCCCATTATCAGAACCTCCCCTTTAGCTGTCATGTTTTGTATATCTTCTAACAGTAATGTGTCTGTGTCCTCACCCTGGCCTGGAGGCCTGAAGACAACGGCAGTTCATATGGCTGTCCCATTTCCTGTTCCCAGGGCGACCCACAGTTCTTCTGGCTTTGATATTTTCATTGACATAAAGGGCCACCCCCCCTTTTTTGCACCCCGGTCCCTTCTGAACAGTACATAGCCGGGTACTGAAGTCTCCCAAGTGTGGTTACTGGTGAACCATGTCTCGCTAATGGCTGCTATGTCCAGTTTAGCCTCTGTCATTGTTGCCTCCAGGTCTGGGATCTTGTTTCCCAGACTGCGGGCATTTCTGCACATTATTTTCTATGGGACAGATTTCGGTGTGTTAGTTGTGGGGCAAGGTCCGGCTTTTCCCCTGTGCATCGTACAGGGAGCCGGACCTTTCTCCTTACCTGGTGATGCAAATGAACTAGAAACATGCTGAACTCCTGTTTAATCACTAGCTGAGTGGGGAGGGGTGTTCTTCCCCTTGTGGGAGAATTGAAGAATGCATGGGACAGACATAAGGCAATTCTTGTGGGGGGGTAGGAAGAAATAGGCTGTTGGTTAACTATAATCTGCGGCCTATCTTGTAGGTAGGGAAATGGGCAGACTAGGTGGGCCAAGCGGTCCTTATCTGCCATCAAAGTCTATGTTTCCCATTGGATGTATCAGGTGCTGCACCCCTCTCCCCATTTGCTAGTTTAAATATTCTGCAAAGACGCATCAAATATTTGCCCCAGTGCTCTGACTCCCTCCGTAGTCAGATGCAGTCCATTGAATTTAAAGAACTTTCCTTCCCAAAACTGTTGCCAGTTCTCTACAAATGTGTGTCCTTTTTCCTGCCACCAGCCCTTGAGCTACATTTTAAGCTCCTCTGTCTCCCCTTCTCTGACCTTCCGTCCATCTACCCCCTTCTCCCAGACCGCAGGATCTCAGAGAAGGAGGTTCTGGATGAAATGGATGACAGTTTGTCTCCCAGCCTGGTCAGGTGTTCCTTGGTCTCCACAACTGACTGGCTGGCGAGATAGTTAGTCCCTATGTGTACCAGGACATTGATGTTTTCTCCTTCTTCCTGCATGATTTTAGCAATGCAATCAGTGTCTCACCACGCTGATATACCTGGGAGATATCTGACCATAACCCCCGGCTGGAGGTAGGTATCAACTTCCCAAATCATGGAGTCTCCTATGATCAGAAGTGTTTTGGATTTCCTTTTTGCCTTTTTTGTTTTGGTCCCTGTTTTGGATGAGTTTTGTAGTGCTAGCTGCTTTGCTGCAGTGTCCTGTTCTGCAGTGTCCTCTGCCGCTTTGTTTGATTTTGGAGATAGAGGCAGATACCTTTTCATAGTTTTTTTTAATGGTTTGTGGAGGTGATACGTTGGTGAGCATTGAGTGATGGGGCACCTGATTTGCCCCTCCTAACCACCTGCCAACCTCCCAGACCAACTACCCTCTGCGGTCGAGGTGCTTCTGTTGGATGTTGGGGAAATGGCAGGCGGTTCTTGTAAAATATTTCCGCCTTAATATGTGATTTGAGGCGTGTAATCTCTGCCCATGCTGCCTAGAGCTGAGGCCTTAGATTTCCGATGGTCCAGAATGTAGGACAGCATCCTAAATCCTATATAACTGCCTTTTTGAAAAGTGTCCCACAGTACCTGCAGTTGATAATATCCATTTCAGTTGAGCTGCCAAATTTATAACCTGGTCTGAGTGATTAGAAGGAAAATTAATGCAACCGTCTGATTTTTTTTTTTAAGCAATAAGGCATTGCCAGGGGTTATGTTAATGGTCTGTTAATCACCCTCTAGGGGTGTAATGTGGCACGAGGCATAGCAGAGTGCCACATGCCCCTAGAGGGCGATTAACTGTCCATTAACTTAACCCCTGGAATGCCATATTACTATTATAATAAAATGTTTTTTTTAAATAGTGTTAAACCTTGTTCAGCTTATGAGTATGCTCCACATATATGTTAATAAAAGATTAACATAAGGCTGTTAGAATGTTTACAGCCAATCAGAAAGCAGTTTCTCAGACCCTTTTTGTAATTTTTTTTAATATATGGTATGTATTTTTTGTTTGTTTTATTTGTTTTTGTATAACTTTTTATAACAAGTTAAATGTATTGTGTCCCTGTAAATGAAGTCACTGTGTGGATACCCCTCTTATCCTCCCTTTCCTGCTTTGCTACAGGAAATCTCACGACTGTGCTACTCTATAAAAGGATTGTAGCATGGGGTGGTGGGGGATGGGGGCGGGTGGTTGGGCCCTTCCCCTGTTAAAAAAGAACAACCTCAGACGAAAGAAACAAGGATGTAAGGGCAGAAACAATCAACTAACAACAAATGCAGTTGCTATCCCTCAGGCTGTATCTCGTATGTGCTCCTGTAATTAGCCCTGAAAACTTAGCCTAATGATGGATAAAACTGTAAAACCTGTAAGCACCACCTGTAACAATTTCACAGAAGATATACCTTGCAAAAAACTATTTGAATCAGAGAAGATTACAGTAATAATCTGTAAGCAAAAAACTGTAACACACCTGTAGGCACACCCTGTAACAATGCAGCAGAAAGTATACATTGCAACAGCAGTTTGAATCAGAGAACAATAAAGCAATAAAATGTAAGCAAACAACAATAACAAAACCTGGAAGCACAAAAGATAATAGTAACACAAAATAAATCTGCCTAGCCAAAAGAAACTTTATTTTTTTTCCTTGCTCTGTCCTTACAAGCAAACCTAGAAGAAAAGAGCTCAGGTGAAGCTAGGTGCCTTTGCCAGCAAACATTGGTGTCTGTGTGAAAAGGACAGCTGTTATAACCCACCCTGAGGAGCCCAAAAAGTGGTCTGATTGATCATAGAATCATGTCGGCAGAAAAAGAACCCATTGGTCCATCGAGTCTGCCCCTGCCCCCCTCTTACTCATACTCAGTCACTGACCCTCCCCTTATCCCCCTCTTCCCAACCCCATATGTTTGTCCTATGCCCTCCTGAATCCTTCAACCATATCAGCCATCACCACCTCCTCTGGCTGTCTGTCTGTTCTAGGCCTCCACCACCCTCTTTGTGAAGAATTTTCCTCTCACATTCCCTTTGTATCTTCTACCCTCGAACCTCAGGCTATGCCCTCTTGTTTTTGCCCCCTCTTTCCTTTTAAGTAGACTCCCTTCCTTTACCTTATTGATCCCTTTTACATATTTAAATGTTTGTCATGTCCCCCCTCTCCCTGCTGGTCTCCAGCATGTGCAGATCCAGCTCTACACCTCTGCTCGTACGGTTTCCCCTGCACCATTTTGGTCACTCTTCTCTGAATTCTCTCTAAGTCCTCAGTGTCCTTGCATAGGTGTGGTCTCCAGAACCGAACCCCGTACTGTAAGTGTGTTCTCACCATGGCTTTGTACAGAGGCATCAGTTCCTCCCTCCTTCTGCTAGTGATGCCCATCCCTATGCATGCCAGCATTACATTTGCATTTCCCATTGCTTTGCTGCATTGGTTCCCTACCTTGAGGTTGCTGGATATTATGATCCCTGGATTCCTCTCCTGCTCCGTTTTCTTGATCCCCCTCCACATCCAGTGTATACTGCTTGTGGATTTTCACATCCCAAATGCATCACCGCACACTTTTTGGCATTGAACTTTAGCTGCCGAGTCTCTGACCACGCCTCCAGTCTCTTCAGGTCCTGCCTCATGGCCTCTACCCCTGCTGGTGTGTCCACCCTATTACAGATTTTCATACCATCCGCAAACAGGCACACCTTACCTTCCAGACCAACTGCTAAGTCACTGATGTAAATATTGAAAAGGAGAGGCCTGAGAACAGACCCTTGTGGCACCCCACTCGTCACTCTCCCTCACTGACGTGCACCCCATTCACTGCCATTCTCTGACTTCTGCCCTCTAGCCAGCTTTACACCCACCTAGTTATTTTACTCCCCTTCCCTAAGCTATCCAGCTTATTTACTAGCTTTCTGTGAAGGACTGTGTCGAAGGCCTTACTGAAGTCCAGATAGGCCATGCCCACTGCCCCTCCCTGATTAATTCCCTGCGTCACCCCTTCGAAGTATTCAATTAAGTTGGTCTGGCATGACCTCCCAGTTGTGAATCTGTGTTGGTTCTCATCTTACAGACTGCTTCTCACCAGGTATTCCTCCACTCTTTCCTTTATTAGTACCTCTACCACCTTCCCCACCACTGAGGTGAGGCTGAATGGGTGTTAATTTTCCGCAACCTCCCTGCTGTCTCCCTTGAGCAACGGTACCACATTTGCCCTCCTCC
Source organism: Neoceratodus forsteri (assembly GCA_016271365.2). Lineage (NCBI taxonomy): Eukaryota > Metazoa > Chordata > Ceratodontiformes > Ceratodontidae > Neoceratodus > Neoceratodus forsteri. The sequence continues at coordinate 1,578,444,903 of CM057456.1, read as the reverse complement.
AGTCCCCAGGCACCCCCTCAGTGTCCAGTGATAAGTTCCAAAGCCACATAAGTGGGACTGCCAGCTCTTCCCTCAGTTCTGTAAGTACCCTTGGGTGCAAGCCGACTGGCCCCATTGCTTTGTCCACTTCTAACCTAGCTAGCTCCTCCCTGACCCTGCCTATGCTGAATTCACTAGAGTCTACTGTTATGTCCCCTCTTCCCCTGTCCCTCTACTTAGCGCCCCCCCGTGAAGACTGAGCAAAAATATTTATTCAGTAATTCAGCCTTCTCAAGGTCCCCCCCAGTTGCACCCCTCCTTCCCCCTTCAGTCTCACTGTCCCTGACCTTACCTTCCATTTTTCTCCCAGTTTGGTATCGATAGATGATTGTTAGATATGAAGGGGAATTCATAACATATTGAGCAAGTTTCAGGTGTTTGTCAGCAAAATGCTTAGAGAGCACGTGGAGTAGTAGCATTTGCTAAAATGAGCTGCTGTGCAAGGAAGGCCAGAGGAATATTCAGACACTGGAACCTTCAGAATATACAGCCACTGATGCTAATAACCTGTACATATGCCCTATCAATTAAAAAAATCCTTAGGAGTAGACCAGAATCATTTGCAGGGGAAGGACTGCTGAGTCCAGTAGGATAATTTTGTACTTTAAAACCCCACTTTGGTTAGCCCACTGGCGCAACAGCAGCACTACCACTTGCAATACTGATGACCCGGGTTTGGAAGCAAGGCTCGGTGTTGGAGGGCTGGCTGGGGGAGTGGATTGAGCATCTCATGAACTGTTCTCCTCTTCTGGGGGGGTGCACCCGGTGCTCGCCCGATGGTGGAAACCAGGAGACTGACAGCCAGAGCTAGCATCTGGTGGAGGTGGGGCAGATGTCGGTGTGTGCGCCCCTGATGTCCTTGTCCCTTTACTTATTTGTGCAGTGCCTTGGTATTCGAAAGGCACTATATTAAATAACATTTATTATTATTATTGCATCCTGCCTCCCAGGGAAGAGAAAGTAGAGAAACTCGAGCAGAGCAGGATGCCACCTTCCTCGTGCCGCAGGCCCCGCACCACTGACCTGTGGCACCCACGGAAACCGAGTTTGGTTGTCCACTGAGAGGAAGGGCCCCTTCCCGAAGGTCCCTGCCCAGGGCAGAAGCGAGAGAGGAACACTGGGTTGGGCAAGTCCCGGGGGCAGTGGATGATGGGGCTGGGCGCAGGGTAGGACTAATGGGAGCCAGTCTGTCAGTGGAGCATAAACTTCCAGAGTTTGAGTACAGATGGGGTTTTATTGCCACGGCAACATGCAGTGCGGAAGTGAAGCCTACTGACCCAGAGCTTAGCTGAGCACCACCAGTTTAGAACAGCTTCAGGAAAAAGAAGGGAATTGAAGGTCTATTGTGATCTGACACTGAGATAAATAAGGATCCTGTGGCCCTCAAGCCCAACACCATGGCAGTAAAGTTGAATTGACTTACTAATTTAATGGGTGCCACCAGTAAAGCTCTCCAGTGTTGAAGGAGGCAGAAGTAAAGTTTGGCAGCCAAACTAAGTACCACCAATGAAGGTGACATCTACGGAGAGGAAGGAAAGTGCACAGCAGTGACTACAGTGGAGCGGTAAGCAGCATGCAGGAGTAGTAGTAAGAAGGGAGTGGGGGTAGAGGAGGAGTTCCATCGATCCCATGCTGAGCAGCCCAGAGGATGAGGACACCACTGAATATCATCCAGAAATGGGGAACAGATGTACGGTAGAATTAATATCTACTGGCTGTGACAAAGGCACCAGCATCCAGTAAACTCTTTCAGGAGTAGCTGCCAATCTGTGCGTTTCCTTCACACAGGAGCAGGAGCATTGCGGAGTGGAGACTTAGCTCCTTCATCTTGTTGGTGCGTCCAAGCAGACCCAGCATGAGTGGCCCTGTTATGAGTGGCACAGCTGTAGGGGGAGTTGGACATGGGAGGCTTGTGGGGAGGCCTTTTATTTTTTTAGTTTGTATAAAAAAAAATTTACAGTAAAAGTCCCCCAAGGTCCTTTTTTTCCTGGACTCAACCTTCATCGCTACAGACTGCTGTAAGTACTGTTAACCATTAGCTGTCAGTGTTCTGCCAAGTCAAGTCTGCTACTGTTTTACCCGGTCTGTTGTTAGTCCTACATACTTTCCCTTTTATGGATTTACCTGCTGAACATATACTGCTGCTTTGTTTACAGTTCTGTAGCCTTACCTGCTTTGACCTAGACAAATTTTGTAGCAGAAGTTACAGTACATCCCTGTGGCTTTTTTTGGATGCCCTCCCAGTTTAACTGTAATTACTGTTCTAGGGACATGGATATGTTGTTCATCCACACTGTCTGGCAGGTATCCTTGCCGCTTTAAATCTTGCCGGAAGGTCTTCAAGCTGGCTCCTCCCACCCACCCGGGTGGTAAAACTCTCGGCTCCGCCCCATGACGCCAGATCTTCCTTACCGCTTGGAAGCTCAGGTTCCTCCTTAACGCTCTGCGTATAAGACTGGTTCCTAATTCTTCGGTTTGAATTTAAAAGTTTTGCATTTCTCAGACTTCGGCCCTATCCCTCGTGGCTGGCGGACAAATCGACCCGGTTTTCAGAGATGCCCTTGCGGGCAGAAGATGTCTCGGACGGATCCGCACTCCACGCAAGGCACTGTTTAGGCCTTGAGCACGCACCGCAGGCTTGCGACCTGTGCTCTTCCTTCTTGGCCTACGTCCTTGAAGACCGTGCTGCCCGTTTACAACTGGGGTGTCCCAAGAAACGTTTTCCTCCGTGAAGTCAAAAGAGGCCTGGCCGGCGGTTTCCAAGGGCGGGCGGGCTCGGCAGATCAGCTAGAGCAGATGATCGCCTCGAAGAGGAGGCGGGCGCGGCTGCATCTTTCCTCAGCTACGCATTTATCCCGCCTCCCTGGGTTCCTCTTTATACAGCTTCCTTGAAGGTCTTTGTCTGTCCCTTCCACTAAGGGAGAGGACCAACGCCTGCTGGACTTTCTTCTCAGTCCAAAAGAAAGACAAGGGTAAGTCCTCGTCGACGCTCTTGGGAGCGGGAAAGGTCCCTCTCCCCGAGTTGTCGGCCATCGACTTCGGTCGATCGTTCGGCTTCGGCCACTGGTCTCACGGTGTCCCCGTCAGGTCAGTTGACCGAGACTCCCGTCGACGCAGTCAAGATTTTTCTCGACCCATTGGACGGGTTGTCGCCAGGCGAAGCCGAGAATCCTCTCTCCCCGGTTCCCCCGGTGGGAGTTGAGGATCCCGTGGGCTTGCCAGTGCCTCCGTTCCGAGCCCACGGTGAACCCTCCGAGCCAAGGGAGAGCCGGTTCCACCCGCCCCTCCCCGCACCGCCCTTGAAAAGCCGAGTTCTCGGTCTGGACTTCTTTTCATGGGGTCCAGCCGATCCCGCCGTCATAGGCGGTCTCCGGCTCGGCTCCGCGGTAAGTGGCACGCCATCCTCGCCCTCCTCCTCGGATGAGGGAGGTTTACGGAGTTACGCCGACGATACGAGGACCTTATGTGGCAACAGCTCCTTCTGACCGGGAACAAGCCGCCGCCTTTCCCCGCCATTAAGTGGTTGCCACCGAGCGCCGAACAACCCTCAATCTTACCCGAGGAGCCTGTTCCCAGGCTGGTTGTTCGCCAAACCAGCTGCTCCACCGATCCGTGGAACCTCCGCCTCCACAGCCGTATTTGGGTCTCCCCACGGAATTCTCGGTCGGCTCAGGCCTGCCCCATAGGTTGTCTGTTACCCTCACTCCCGATCGACCTCGCAGGTGGAGGGTGGCTCAGGCCGGAAGTTTTTGCGGACTCTTCCGAGTCCGACGGACGATTCCTCCTCTTCTCCAGGCGTAGTAGACTTGGAGTCCTCTGGAGGTCAGTCAATGGACGAGTAGCCCATCGCCCCATTTGGGATTGCTTCGCTCATCTCGAGTCCACCGGATGAAGCTCGAACTTGTGTCTTGTTGCTGGCCAGGTATCCCTCACGGAGATACTGGACCAGGGGACCTCTCACGGAGGTCTCTCCGGAGGCCGAGGCCATAGTGGGCCCGGCCCAGAGCCTGGCAGCACCCTGCTTCCTGTCCTGCACCTCAGCCAGGATGGCCAGGAAGTATGCGGTCCCTACCAGTTCCTTGTCCGTTTTTTCGAACATCCTCAGCCGAGGGGCTAGTTACCAACAGCTTGGCTACTGAACGCTTAGGGATGTGGACAAACCTCCCGGCAAGGAGTCCAAGAAATTGACTATGCCGGGCGAAAGTTCACGCCATGCCCTCGGCCTTCGCCAGGCCAGTTCGCCGCATGGCACATTTCTCTCCTGCCCTGTTGGGCCCCTGACGAGGTAGTTCCTCATCTTCCGGGCGGACCTGCAGACCACGGTTAGGCAAGTGCGGGACCAGGGCAGGGCAGTGGCCAAACAGCAGCTTCAGACTGCTCTGGACATCGGAGACTCATGTGCCAGGTCAGTAGCGGCCACAGTGGCTATGCGCCGTCGGGCACGGCTGAGGATATCGACCTTCTCTTCAGATACCCAGCACAAGTTGGCGGATGTCCCCTTCCTGGGGACCGACCTCTTCGGCCCTGGGGTGGAAGGTCACCTGCAGAGGATCGAGAAGTCCAATGCTACCTTGGACTCTGTCTCATCCGCACAGAAGGACAAAGGCCACAGACCACAGCCTAAGCCCTTTCGTCCCTCTGCGCCCGCGGCACGTCCGGCCCAGCAACGTCAGGGCCAGCAGGCACGAGCTGGCATCCCAAACCCAAGCCCTCGGCTTCCTCCTCCAGGAAGCAGGGAGGAGGCCCTGGAGGTCCTCGCCAGTCCCTCCTCCAAGCCTGCCCAGTGACAGGTTGAGGGTGTTGCCCCAACCCCGCTACCTCACTCCCAGGTTCCCCTTCGGGGGCGGCCCGCCACTTTCTTTTCCCGCCTGGTCCGGGTTATTACTACAGACTGGTGGGTGCTGAAAGTGGTCGGAAAGGGCCTGCCTCTGGAGTTCAAGAGTCCTCACCCTTCAGAGCCGCCCGACTCAGGGGCCTCGTGGTCCGCAGTTCACTGTCGGCTCGCTGAGTCGACATCGCCTCCCTCCTTGAGAAGGAGGTGATCAGAGAGGTAGCAGACCCGATTTGTGTCCAGGTACTTCCTGGTTCTGAACGGACGGGGCTGGCGCCTTATTCTCGACCTGCACGCATCCAAACAAGTTCCTAGTGTTCGGACCTTCAGGATGGTCACCTGGCTCAGATAGTACCATCCTTGAACGCTGGCGCGGTGGTTCTGGTTTCTGGACCTGCAGGACGCGCTCTTTCACATCCCTATCCGTCTGTCACATCAGAGATTCCTTCGCTTGAGTAGAGGGATCCTTTCGAGTTCCGAGCCATGCCTTTGGCTTGTCTCCAGCTCCCGTGGTCTTCACCAAATGCATGGCAGTAGTGACAGCATTCTCAGCGGCGTCAGGGTCCGGTGTACCTTACCTGACGACGATGGATAGCAGCCCCTCCAGGGCAGGAGGTGGAGCGGCCCAGATCTGGCCTCCAGGTTTGCTCTCGTTGGCCTTCACATCAACGCAGGCTAAGTCGGAACTTGAGCCAAGCAGGTGATTCTTTCATTGGGGCAGAGCTCGACTCTCTTTCGAGCCAGAGCACGGCTCCCAGCAGACAGGGCCGAGGTTCTTTCCTCCTTTGCCCAGTCATTTCTGGTTGGGCAATCGCGCCCTGCCCGGGACTTCCGCGCCCCTGGGTCTCATGGCGGCCTGTACCAGCGTGGTCCACTGGGCCCGCTGGAACATGCGCCCTTCAATGGGGCTGGCCAGCCAGTGGTCTCAACGCCAGATCCATTGGACCAGCTAGTGACAGTGACCTAGGGATGTGGAACGCCTCCAGTGGTGGACCGCTCCAGTTCATCTGCAGGAGGGCATCCCGCTTGTCCGCCTGAGCCGACGGTCTCTGTTGACCGATGCCTCTTGATGGGCTGGGGTGCCCATCTGGGGAACACCGAGCGACGGCCCTGGTCCTCGCGAGTCCCTGGACATGCCACTTAACCTGTTGAGCGCTGAGCGGTCCGCCTAGCCTTCACCGCCTTGTCTGCTTTCTTCGGGTCAAGTGGTCCGGGTCCAGACGGACAATACTCACGACCATGTACTATCTAAACCGCCAGGGTGGGACACGCCCATGCTTCTATGCAAGGTAGCTCTCCCGATCTGGTCACTGTGGCGAGCCTGGAGGCGTATCTCCTAGCCATTCACGGGCAGGAGCCTCCAACACCCTGGCCGATGCTCAGCCAGATAGGGCTGAGTCCCCACGAGTGGTCTCTCCTGCCGGAGGTAGTACAAGATCTATTCTCCCATTGGGGCACACCTCAGGTGGACCTGTTTGCCTCCAGGGAGAATGCGGTTGAGGCTGTTCCATGCCCGCCTCAGCAGGGGTCTCGCTGCAGGATGCCTTCCGAGGCCGTGGACCCCGGCCTCCTTCTACGCCTTTCCCTGCTCCCTTGATGCACAAGGTGCTGCTCAAAAAGGTGACGGACAAGGCGGAGGTGATTCTGATAGCCCCAGACTGGCCCGCCAGTACTGGTACCCAGATCTCCTCAGCCTCAGCTCCAGGCTTCCGAGGCTTCTCCAGCCCGCCGACCTGCTCTCAGTCAATCAGGGGAAGGTATTCCATCCGGACCTTCAATCTCTTAGCACCTGACGGCCTGGTTCTTGGAGTGCTAGAGTTCCAGGCCTTGGGTCTTTCTGATGAGGTCCTCAACGAAGTTGAGGCATCCCGATGAGTCGACTCAGAAAATGTTACGCCTTCAAATGGAAAAGATTTTCCATTTGGTGTCAGGCAAGGGCCTGGACCCTTCCTCCTGTTCCTTGCAGCATATTGACTACCTTGGTCCCTTTCTCAGCAAGGGCTTAGGTCGATGACCCTTAGGTGCACCTGGCAGCCATCTCTGCTATCGGGCGGGCTGTGAGCCAGTCGGTGCCGCAGGAGGGTGGTTCTGGCTTTTCAAAGTCCTTGATCACATTTCTCCGGTGCGAACCCCACTCCGTGGATCTACTGCTGGTACTGGCAAAGCTCATAGGCAAGCTTTATTCGAACCAATGCACAGGTGTGAATCCTTCACCTGTCTTGGAAGACCGCCTTCTGGTGGCTATCATGCCAGCCAGAAGGATGGGAGAGCTCCAGGCGCCTGCACGAGTCTCCTTACTCTGGTCTCTCCACAGGGACAAGATTGTCCTGCGCCCCCACCCAAATTCTTTCCCAAGGTGGTGTCGGAGTTTCACTTTAACCAGGTGTTGACTTTGTCGGTGTTCCACCCCAATCACACCTCGAAGGTCTAATATAGGCTCCATACTCTGACCCTAGAAGTGGCGCCCCGCCATTCATAAGGAGCGACGGCTGAAATTCGGGAGAGGTTTGCCAGCTGTTTGTCACCTACGCTGAAGCTCAGCACCTGGCAGACCTGCAGCCAAGCAGACGATAGGCAGGTGGGCCTCCTGCATAGATCTCTGCTATAAGTTGGCGGGCATGAGCCTCCCAGAGGGATAAGAGCTCATTCTACCCGCTATACTGCTGCATCGGTGGCTGCTTCCAGGACGCCCCTATCCAGGAAATCTCTAGGGCTGCTACCTGGAAGTCAGCACACACCTTCATCACCCATTACCACATCGACCTTGAGTCACGCCGATGCTGGTTTGGGGCCTCGTTCTCCAGTCTCTTCCCAAGTAAGTATCAGGGTGTGCGCTTTGCCTCCTCCTCCCGGAGAACTGCTAGGAGTCTGCCAGACAGTGTGGATGAACAACATATCCATGTCCCTAGAAATACAGGTTACTCACCTGTAACAGGAGTTCTAGGAATGGTATATGTTGTTCATCCACATGACCCACCCGACCTCCCGGCCTGGACAAGACAACCTGAGCTTCCAGCGGGCCAGATCTGGCGTCATGGGGCGGAGCCAAGAGTTTTACCACCCGGGTGGGTGGGAGGAGCCAGCTTGAAGACCTTCCGGCAAGATTTAAAGCAGCAAGGATACCTGCCAGACAGTGTGGATGAACAACATATACCATTCCTAGAACTCCTGTTACAGGTGAGTAACCTGTATTTGTGTTCTGTACTTCTGTTGGAGCCTAGACTCTAACTGCTGCGCTAGCTCAGTAGTTCATTTCTTGTTCAACTTTTACCAATCCCACATGCTCATTGTTTATACTTTGGTTGTGGTAGGCAGTCCAGCTTCTTTTTTGGCTATACCAGTAATTTTTGACCCCTGTGTTCCACCTCTTTTGGGTAGATCTCATATTTTTTATTCTGTGACACTTTTTCATTTCTTACCCCTGAGTCTAGCCCCATCTGAGTTGCTCCTTTTTGTCACTTCATGTTTAATTTTCATCGCCATGACAGTGACCAGGTAGGGTCAGTAAGCTGCACAAGTATTGGGTTACGGGCAGACTGGGTGGTTCTGTACCCTGCTTACTCTGCATTCAACTTTTTCCTTTTTGGTATTTTGTAAAATTTTAGCTGTAGGGTGCAGTTTTTTCTCTCACTCAGCCCCTACTAAGTTTACATTTGGTTTCTCCCTTGCAGCACATTTGCTTTTTAGGTGCATCATTGAGGCAGGACTTCGCTCCAGTAGGGTCTGGGAGCTTCCTTTGTCTCCCAGCAGAGGTGTGGACCACAGAGCTCCAACAGGGTTCCAGCCTGCTGGCAACCTGCTGGGTGGGTGTTGTGCTGTTTTGCACGGTTGCACCTGGGTGGCCACCATCTGTTGTTTAGAGTTTAGCGACCTATTGATGCATTTTATGGTTTACTCTTAGGGGCTTCTTTCTCTTTTTATTATGTACCTATATATCTTGCCACTGAAGAGCCCCCCCAAATAATTTCCCCATTCTTCTTCATCATGTCCCTGCTGTTACTTCCTCTCCTATTTTTCCTCACTCTCCCTTCTTTCTCCACTTCCATCTCTTCCCCGTCCCCATCACCCTTTTGTCTGCTCTCCTCCATCCTTCTTTGCCTCCTCTCTTTGCCTTCCCTAAACTTTTTTTTTCCAATTTTTCACTCCTGGCACTGGACACCGAGGCATCTCTCCAGTGGGCCACGGAGTACTTGCCTCCACTGCCTGCCTGAACCCTTGCCTGACTAGGAAATCAGGTACGCTGGGTGCTCCCCCCAACCCGGCCCCATGGGGGGGGGGGCGGAGGACCATGGAGAGCCAAACTGGGTTTGGACCGGCATGTGGACATGTCCACAGGGCTCCACCTTCGCCTCCCCGAAGCCCAGGGTTTTTCCTTTGTTCTCTCCCCAGCTGACGCAGGACATGCAGTGGCGTCTGCGTGAGACATGAGTGCTTCCTCCCACACCGGATGATGGCTGCCTGACATCCCCCTTGCACAGCCCCTCAGCTGCTGTGCCCTCTAGTCTCCACCAGGGGCCAATAGCGCCAGGGGACAGGAACCCCTCTCCCTCCCAGGAGAGGAGAGCAGTCGGACGGACACTCAGTCCTACTTCTCTCCGACCAACCCCGCACCTAAGGTCGCCTTGAACCCGGGTTGCCACTGAGTGAGGTGTGGCCACCGCCGCCCAACCCTCAGCGCCACCGCCAGTCACCTCCCCTAAACTTTGAAATCATGTGGCTCCTACTCATCTGTACACCTCCCAAAGCCTCCCAGCCTGCATAAGTCCTGCTCCCTTAGGTTCACCTTTTCCTGGCTGCTTCTGCTGTCCACAAATATTAAACCAAATCCTGAACATCCCTTTCCTGTCCCCCACTCCCAAAGGGTCTCAGAATGCTCCACAGTAGCACTAGGAGTTTACTACCTAGGTTGGACCAATCCTGGCTTTCACATACTGTCAGCCATATGGACATTAGGATCCCATGATACGTCATCCATAGACAGGATCATGGAAAAAGAGGGGCTGGCATCCTGATGTACACTCTTCATTATCTCCTTAGATGTTGTGTCTCGTGCCGCCTCTTCCTCCTCCTATAAACTGCTGTTGTGTAAGTGCTCATTCCCCTCATTTCACCCTGTTTAAGTTGGAGGCATCTACCTATTCCCTGGGTCTAAACTGGACATCATCCCTGACCTCCTGTCTTCCTTTCTTAGCTCTTCATCTCAGTGGAATTCCTTGTCCTAGGTGGCCTTAATACTAGTTGGTTTTACCTCTCCCTCAGGTTTCTCACTGAGATCATTTAGTGATGTAACCTCTGTCAACTCATTACTGAACCCAGCCACCTAAGTCCTCACTCCAGCCATTCCCTCAGTGACTGGATTCCATCCGAGTCTTCTCACCCACACAGTATTCATGCTGCTGGTATCCTCCCAGACTCCTTTAGTGACCACTGCATGGTTTACTGCCTCCAGAAAAATCTCCAGCACAAAGACCCTGCGATTGGCGAAGTATGCCTGCTTTGCCTCCGACCTGCAGAGCAACATCAATTCTCTCTCAAAGTTTTGGCAGGTGTTCCATTCACTTTCGGACCCCGCCACTATCACTCATACTCCACTGTTATCAAATTTGATGGCTCTCCTGCTTTTCTCTCCTCTTCAGCTGAATTGACAGCTGCTTTCAGCCACTACTTCACTTCCTTTGCCACCACATCTTCTCCTATCTCTGATTCCCTCTACCCCTTCCTCTTACTGTTTTTCCTTCACCCCATTGCCCCCTGCTGTAGCACTGTTTGCTCTGCACTCTCTTAACTCTAGTTGATGTGACCCTAAACTCCTTTGTCACTGTGCTCCAACAATTGCTTCACCACTCTCCACTCAGCTTAACTTCTCCTTTCATCTTGGGACTGTTCACATCTGGAAACAAGCTAAAGTCCTCCTCTTACAGACAGATGTGGGGGAGGGCCCCATCTCTCCTGGTAACTAACATTGTATCTCCCTCTTCTCTTTTTCTGTCTAAACGGCTAAACTCCAGGAGAAAGGGCAGGTGTCCCAGCTCTCCCCTTACCTCAATACATCATCTTTCCTCTCTTCCTTCCAGTCAGGCTTTTGGAAGGCCCATTCCACTGTATCCATCCTTCCTTCATGTCACTGACCCTATCCTGAAGGGGATTGATTAAGGGTAGATCACTACAGTCATAATTATTGCCCTAGTTAAGGCCTTTGATACAGTGGCTCCCCCCAACTCTCCTGAGCAAGCTGAGTGTGGTGAGTCTCTCTAACCTTACAGTAAGGTTGTCCTGCTTCTACCTCCCAGGCCGACACCAGTCAGTTTAGGTTGACAATGCCTTATTCCCACCCCTTCTAGTCACCCCTGGCATGCCGCAAGGCTCCATCCTGGGTTCCATCCTTTTTTTCATGTTCCTTAATGACCTCCCCTTCCTAATATCTGTCTCATTCAGCATTTCTATGTACATTGACGCCGCAGTCCCTTTTGCTGCTGGTGTCTCAGTTCCTAAGCTGGAAATGACACTGCAGCTTTAACATGGAAGTTGACGGCAGAGAAAGACTGCAAAACCCATCCAGTCTGCCCATTTTTTCTACCTTATGAATGTCCCATCACCCTTTACTCTGTCAATGACCTATTTATTCATACTCATCTGTATTGTTCCCTTATGTCTATCCCATGCCTGTTTGCATACCTCTCAACCTTCGGCCTCATGAATCAGGGACAAGGCATAAAAAAATCAGGGACAAAGGGCCAAAATCAGGGACATATCTTTAGAATTAAAGATATCCACCCAGAAAGCTAGTAGAATATGAGGCTTAGTGCAAAATGCATTTTCTAAAGAAGAACATGTCTGTAACTTTAATGTTTGACATTATTTTGTGCTTACAGTCCCCACTGTTTAGCCACACAAACACCAATTTTAGGAGGGACAGAGTAAAATTTTGAGTCAAAATCAGGGACGTCCCTGAAAATCAGGGACAGTTGAGAGGTATGCCTGTTTGAAGCCCTGTACTGTACTCATATCCACCACTTCCTGAGGAAGGCTGTTCCATGCATCCATCCATCACCCTTTCTGTGAAAAAGAACTTCCTCATATTCCCCTTTAATCGGTCTCCCTCTAATCTCATGCTGTGTCCTCTCATCCTGCTGTTTTTGTTATATTGAAACATGTTAGACTCTTTCGACGTGTTAATGCCCTTAAGATGTTTGAATGTTTCAATCATATCACCTCTCTCCCTCCTTTGCTGTAGGGTATACATATTGAGTTCTGTTAATCTGTCCTCATGTTTTCTGATGCAGTCACTGCACCATTTTGGTTGCCCTCTCTGGACTACCTCCATTTTGTTAATGTCCTTGTGCAGGTGCAGCCTCCAGGACTGCTAGCAGTACTCCAGATGGGCCTTACCAGTGTCTTGTAAAGAGGGATTATTACCTCTCTCTTACGACTTGTGATACCCCTACTGATACACCCCAACAGCCCTCTAGCCTTACCTACTGCTTTAGTGGTCTGCTTGTATGATTTCAGGTCATCTGTGGTGATGATGCCCAAGTCTCTTTCTTCCCTTGTGATTGCCAGCAACTCCCCTCCCAACCTATAGGTAGCTTTAAGGTTTCTCTTCCCTCTGTGCATGATCTTGCACTTTTACTTGGATTGTGCAACACTGATTCTGCTCAAAACATCTCAATGTTTTGTCTTTTTTGAACTTTGTTTTTATGCCCCCTTCTCTCTGGTGTCCGGACTCTCTCAGGGGTGGTTTCTCGGTCCTGACCTTTTCCCACCCACCTGAAACCTCCACTCTCCACTCCAGGTGGCCCAGCTCTGCTGCACTGCACCCAACTGCCCAACCCCCAAGCTCTAAACCCCTGGGCAGGACAGCCTCCTTCCTGGCGCTCTGTATAGAATTTAGTGGAGCGCCAGGCAGGGAGAAATCACCAGAGAGCAGGCTGTAGGCCCACCATTGGGCATGGGGCTGACACCTGGACCCCTTTTCCTACTGAACACCAGGGCTTTTGTGTTTCTCTGGCCCCCCCCCCCGAACGCAGGACGTGCAATGCCATCCAGAACACTATGTGCACATTTCCGCCCACATCCGTAAGATGGCTGCCCGACGTGCCCCTCTACACTGGTCCCTCAACTGTAATGCATGCCGGTCATCACTTGGTGTCTCTAACGGTGCAGGACAGTAACACCCCTTCCTCCCAGGAGAGGAAAGCAGTCCAACAGATGCTCAGTCCTCTCCCCCCAGCTGACAGCCCAGTGCCCCGTGCTCATTCCTGAACCCAGGTCGCTGGCGTAGCACGAGGTAAGGCAGGTGCCTCACCCTCAGTGCCACTGGCCCGGCTAAACCATCTCAACTTGAATCAAAAAAAAAAAGATGGTCTCCATGTCTTTTGGCCAGCCATTAAATTGGACAGAAGCCCCCAGGAAATCCATTCTACCACCTCTTAAAAATTATGCGAGAGCTGCACCACATCTGTCATCTTTTACCATTGAGTAGTATAGGAGAGTTCCACCACCTGGAAATGGCAGTTCCACCACCTAGAAATTTAGATGCGAGTTCCCCCACTTAAACGTTTCCAATTTAACCATTGCTTTTGGCTCCAGGCAGTGACTCACTGGGTTTAATCCCTCTTCTGTCTTTAAAACCATTGATGGTGCACCACTAGAGGAGGTGACTTATTTTAAGTATCTTGGTGTGTGTTTGGATAGAAACCTGGATTCCTCCACATGTTTTGATGCCATACACGAAAACTCTGCATGAAGCTTGATACCTTGTACTGGAAGCACTCCTGCCTGCCCCACCCAGTATGACTAGAGATCTTCCTTAGAATGATCCTTCTGACATTTGACTGTGCAGATGCGGTCTGTAGTGCTGCCCCCAGATCCACCCTGGCAGTGCTGGACTCTCTTCCTCCCACACACATTACTGCACCCTCCACCAGAACATTTCTGTCCCATCTTACATCTTGGTGCCTTTCTCACCGTTCCACTTTCCTGTCAAAATATTGACTTGCCTAACTCCCTCCTTACCACCCTGTCCTTCTGACACCCTCTATCCCCTCTTCCTACTCACTCTGCTTCTTGAGCTTGTGGTGTTTTAGTGTTCCTCACTGCAACACCTCTGCTAGTCAGTCTTCCTTTTTCTTTAAGATGACTACTCTCTACAACTCCCTTTCTCTTGCCATCTGTGACTCTTCTTCTTTCTCCTCATTTAAACAACTCCTCAGAGCTCACTACATCCTTGACTGCTCTTTCCTGTAGTCCTGTGGCCGATTCACTGCCAAAATGCCATTACACAACCCTCCCTGTATTGCCTAGTTAGCAGAAGTCTTGTTCAACTGCACTGTGTTTTGGGTGTCTAATCCTCTGTCTCCGCCAGTCCTACTATATTTTCTCTTGCTACTGCTACCCTGTATTTTAACTGCACTGCTCAAGTACATTTTTAAGTTGCACTGCTTGTTGAGTCTCTGTATTGTTTTATACTTTCTTACACAGTTTATACCACCTCCCCTAGTTCAGATCTGGGAGTGAGCCTTGGCTCAGTGTCCTCTTCCGGTTACTGATTAATAAATAACTAAATAAGTATGTACTAGCAAGCCTTGAAGAAAGGAATTTTTACATTTTAAATTGGGAGAGACGTAGCACTGTGGTGAACATGCTTAATTACCTTAGTTAAACCGGAATCACCCTGTTGCCACACATTTCCATGTGTCAAGCTTTTTTGTTATATCTGTGTAATTGTGGATTACTATTAAATATGTTTGTAAGTTTTGTATCTGAAATTAGAACAAAGGAATGAATGATCTCTGAGCTGCTAAAAGTTACATGGTTTAAACAGTATTGGTATTAAGCCCTGCATGGACTTGGCCCTGACTACCTGAAAGAGCTTCTGTCTCCTTACTGCCCTGAGTGATTGACTCCGCTCGACTGAGGGTTGCTAGAGATCCCAAGGGTAGCTTTGAAATCTTTAGAGGCCCACGCATTCATGTACATGGACCCTGCCTTGAATTTCTACCAGCTGGCTTCTCGTAGTAAAGCGTGTCCATGGGGAGTTTAAAGAGACATTGAAGACCCATTTGTGGAGCAAAGCTTATTGTAATTAGTATTGCTATTCTCGGATTTTATAAATTGAATTTTTTATCCTTTGTTTTAAGGTTTGTAATGCGCCTTGATAATTGAAAGGCGCAGAGTAAATAAAGATTATTATTATTATTATTATTATTATTATTATTACAGATTGACTTTGGGCACAGAATACTGCATTAAATTACATATTTGATGTGAATGAATATGTAGAGAAGTAAAAAATATATTTTTGATGACATATGTCTGTATGCCATTTCTGGAGAAAAGTAAATGGAAAGATAAGTATGAATATCTAATGAAGAAAATTAATTTGTTATTTATGTAAATGGGTCTGGATATTTAATTATGCTCATTGTGGTAAGAGCTATGCTCCTGAGAAAGAACTGCTGTTTGAAACCAGTCAGCTGCTTTGTTGGTCCCTCAGGACTCTATGCTGCTCTGGTGTTTGCTGTTTGTTTTGCTTCAACAAAATAAAAATATTTAAACTTTTTAAAAGTTTGCAGTGAGCATCTCTCTTCACTGCATATAAAACCAGTCGGGTGCTTTGTCAGTCCCATGGGACTGTTTGCTGCTCTAGTGTTTGCTGTTTGTTGTGCTTCAACAAAGTAAAAAAGATGGGAACTTTTTTTTTAAAGCAGCAGTATTAGATAATCAAGAAGTGATTATCAAAATTCAGTTTTTTGGCTGTAAGCATGCAGCCATAGTTCGGGTTTCCATATCTGTAAATATTTTTTTTCTAGCGATTTTTTCATTTTTTAGATATTTAAAATGTATTTCTGTTATGGTGGATCCACATTAAATATGGCTGCTGCCTAATTTGCAGTCAGACTCCCCCGTCAGGTCACATCACGTCTCTTGTTTACTTCCGTGGGGCCCTGTCCTGCACATTCCCGGTGTCCCCGTGCAGTGCTGCGAGTCTTGCGCATGAGTGGTTGGCAGCATAGCGGGTGGGAGAAATTTAAGCAAAAACAAAGAAAAATGGAGCAACTTACAGGGTGATAGTATAGCGAAAACAAGAAAGACTGCCAGGTAAGTGCTCAACAGAGCACATGTAACAAACTGTTGTAAAAGATCTGATTTTTTTTAATCTAGTACTGCTGCTTTAAGATTTTGAGTGTCTCTTTCTATTATGTAAGAGCTAAGAAGAGAAGGGCTGTTAAACACTTCTGGGAGTGTTTGCAGGATTATTTAAATTCCGTGGGGTTTTGTCTGGTGTTGTAACCTCTAGAAGTGACTTATTACTACAACTGAAACATATTAATTTTATTCAAATTTTGTGTTAGAATGAGCCAGTCATGGCGCAAGTAGTGGGGAAGCTGTTTAGTGAGCTTTGCACCCCTAGCCCTGGACTAGGGGTGTCAAGATATGAAATATTTCACAGTATGATAACCTTAAAAGAATAATCACAGATCTTACTTTGAGTGGGAGCTCTTGCAGTAGGCTTTTACCATTAGGACTAATGCCACAGGCCTTAGGACTCACCAGAAAAATCTTAGCTAGTTAGCAGTACCTAGCAAGGCCCACCCCTGATGACTGCTCTGCCCCGACGTCGGTCATGCCGTAAAAGGGGGCAGTCCCCAGCTCCACCTCAGTTCTTTTTCCACTGCAGACCTGCTCTCAACAGGAAAGTCTTAGCGTGTTCTTCATCAGTTCTAGTGAAATATGTGATATTTTATCGTCTTTTTAAAGTTTCTTCCTCAGATTTCTGCTGTTTCTTCGAGTTCGACCGTCACATGTCTTCTCCATTGTCGGTCTCGTCCCCTGGCCCAAAGAAGACCAAGTGTGCCTGTGGTCGCCAGATCCCATCAAAGGACGGCCACGAAGCCTGTGTCTTCTGCTTGGGCCCAGACCACGACCTTCAAGCCTGCAGGATCTGTAAGTGCTTTACCAGCAGGACTAGGATCCGGCACCTGAAGACCGTAAAAGCCTACCTTTTGGAGAAGCAGGTGAACGTCATGCAGAACTCTCCTGGGGGAAAAGGCCATCACAAGTCCCATGAGAAGGACTGTAGCCGGTCCCACCAGCGATCCAGCTCGCATTCTCTCCATAAGAAGGCTTCGTATTTAGGTTCAGGCAATTCTGACCATTCGCACCACTCCAAGCATGAGGAAAAGATGAAGTCTGTCACTCCCACCAAGACACTACTGCTGGCCCCGGTGGGGACTGCTTCTGAGAAACTGGCCAAGGTGAAGCTACGCCGTTGCATGCCTCTACTACCTAGGCAGACCCATCCAAGGCCTCTACTTCAGCGCATGCCTCGGCTCCACCAAAGAAGGCCTCGGTCACGGCTTTACCTAGGTCGGGTAAGTCACTCAGCAAGGATCGGGACCCTCTGGCCCTTCCAGGTCAGCAAAACCAGAGCTGACCTCAGCCAAGACACCGGCCACGGTGCCGGCCACAGAGTCCAAGGCCGATCTGCCTCAGGAAGAGCCTGAACAGGCCACTGTACCATTGCCAGCTCTGAGGTCTTCCACTCCGGAAGGCACTTCTTCAGAGTCTTCTCCAAAGGCCCTTACAGCTTCACCAATTCTCCTGAAGGGGACGGCGGCTTTGGTGTTTAATAAAGAGCTTCAAGAGCTCTCTTCTTTCTGGTGGAGCCAAGTCAAAAAGGATGAGGTTACCTCGAAGCCAGACCCGACACCAGTCCCTGACAAGCTGGACATCCAGGACACCAGGGATCATCCAGTAAAGTCATCTTCCAAACCCCCAGATGAGCAGTGCAAGCCTTCCAAGTCCCGCTCACCCTCGGTGGTTCGATCCCGGTCTCAGTCTAAGGACCGTCTGTGGCACCGCTCGTGGTCTTCTAGCTGTCGCCGGTCCAGGCCCAAGAGCAAGTCTCACAGCCGCCATGGGTCTGTTACCAGGCGCGGATGCTCTCCTAGCCGTCGCTGGTATCCAGACAGGTGCCAGTCTCCGCTCTGTCGGTGGTCCCCGAGCCAATGTTGGTCAGATATTGGCTGGCATTCCAGGGAGGGAAGTCCTTACAGGCATGGTTCGGCATCCCCTCATCCCGGTAGGAGCCGGTCTTCATTTTCATCTTCCTCAGACCAGTCCCTCTCAGGGCAGGGGGTTCTCCTGATGACAAAGTGACACCCTGTTCGCCTCCTGACAATATAACTTTTATGGACATCATCCGGCACATCCAGGTCTCGAATGAATGGGAGACTGAGGACCTGGATCCAGAATGCTGACGACTGGCAAGATACCTGAGGCAGAAGTAGCCTAAACCATTGGTAGTGCCTCCTTTAGTGGATACATTCCACGACCTCACAAGGATTACTTGGAAACATCCTGCCACAGTCCCGGCAGTCCCCAAAAAGTTGGATAGGCTGTACAGAACACCGAGGGAGGAGCCCTTCTTGGTGGCACCCTTAGGCCGACTCGATGGTCATAGTGGCTGCTCATGACGTAGACACCCATGTTTTGCATGCTTTGTATGACACTGCAGATACAGCGTCAAGGGCGGCAGCGACAGGTTTCTGCGTGAGGCACCGTGCCTGGCTGCGCATGTCAGGATTCTCCCAGGGTCTGCAGACTGGAATCAAGGATCTTCCCTTCCATGGGTCTGTACTGTTTGGGTTGGAAACTGAGGGCCTTATCTCTCATCTCCAGGAGTCGGGCAAATCAATCTGGTCTGTCTGACAGATGTACAAGGAGGACCAGAAACAATTCCATAAACAGCCTTTTCGGAAGATCTCAGGCCAACCTGCCTGTGGCAACCAGATGGCCCGGAGAGGAGGCTTTAAAAGGAAGACCGCAACCCAGCAGCCTGAGGGCACTCCCTTTCGAGGGCCAGAGTCCTCCCAAGCCTCTCTGCCAACCCCCGGCTCTTCCCAATAACTCCTTATTGACCCCCCTCGTCCAGAGGAGGTACAAGAGGAGGTAGTAGGGGGTTGCTTCTCCCTTCACTTGGAGGGATGGAGCAAAATCACTTTGGATCTTTGGGTCCTAGACATCATAGGGAGGGGACATACTCTGGAGTTCACACAGATCCCCCCGGAAACACCACCAAGGTCCTCAAGGTATCATCCTTTTCACGTACCTCTCATAGAAGAAGAGATTCAGGCCGTCTTGTAAAAAAGGGTAATGGAGCCAGTCCCCCTACAGCAGCAAGGAAAAGGGTATTACTCCCACTTCTTCCTGGTTCCAAAGAAAACTCAGGATCTTCGGTCCATCCTGGACCTCAGCTCCTTAAACAACTATATAGAATACTGAAGGTTCAGGATGGTGACCCTTCCAGGTCTAATTCCTCTGCTGCACCAAGGGAACTGGCTCTGTTCCCTGGACATGCAAGATGCGTACATGCATATCGGGGTCCCCAACAGGAGGTACTTGAGGTTCCACTTCCAAGGGAGACATTACCAGTTTCAGGTTCTGCCGTTCGGCCTCTCCTCCGCTCTTTGAGTCTTTACCTAGTGCTAACAGTGGTAGCTGGGCTCTAAGGCGCAAGGGGCATTATGTCTTCCCTTACCCGGATGACTGACTTTTGGCGGCCTCGTCAAGAACGTGCCTCCTTCACACTCTCAGGGACACCTATATGCTATTCCGAGAGTTGGAGATCACCCTGAATCTTCCCAAGTCACCATCCAGGACATGGTCTTCCTCCCTCAGGAAAGGGGAGATCGCTTGCGAGAAGTGGCCTGAACGGTCCTAATAACCCCATAGGTCCAAGCCAGGACCTTCCTCAGACTTCTGGGGCACATGGCAGTGGCCATTCCTGTAATTCCCTTGGCTCATCTCCACCTGAGGGTCCTGCAGTGGATGCCCAGGATGCAGTGGGACTAATGCTCCGACAGTCTCGACCATATGGTCAGGATCTCCAAGCCAGTCAGAAGGACCTTTCTTTGGTAGCTAGATCCCCCCCCGGCTTAGAGCAAGAGGTCTTGCTTCGACAGGAGCCTCTGGGTCGGACCTTGACGACAGACACCTCTGACTTCGGCTGGGGGGGCTCACCTAGGGGACAGCCAGTCTCAAGTCATTTGGTCCCTAAAGGAGCACAACCTCCACATCAACGTTCTAGAAATGTGAGCAGTCCTCAACACCCTACGGGCTTTCGAAGAGGAGCTAGCGCCAGGCGCTCTCCTCGTTCAGTCAGACAACACGGCCATTGTCTTCTACATCAGCAAGCAAGGGGGAACACACTCCTACCCCCCTGTGCAGGGAGGCGATGAGAGTCTGATACTGGGTGCTGGAACATCACATCTCTCTGACCGCAGTGCACATTCCAGGCATCCAAAACGCCTTGGCAGACAGCCTAAGCTGGTCTTTCTTCAAGGCGCAAGAGTGGGAGCTACTCTAATCAGTAGCGGACCAGCTCTTCGACACTTGAGGTCTTCCAGTGCTGGACCTCTTTGCGTCCCCACGCAACACCAAACTGCCAAGTTTCTGCTCGCGAGAGCACGCGCCTAGTGACTTTTAGCCAGACGCGTTGTCCCTTCGTTGGACAGGGAGGTTCATTTACGCTGTCCCTCCCATCCCTCTGATTCATAGGGTTCTGCTGAAGGCACAGGCTGAGGGGGCTTGGATGATCCTAATTCCTCTGCTCTGGCCATGGTAGATTTGGTTCTCACTACTTAAGCAGTTGTCATCGGAGCCTCCGATTCCGCTGCCAATATGCTTGCAGTTGCTGTCCCAGGACCAGGGCAAACTGGTACATCTAGATCTCAAGTCCCTGCACCTTCATGCATGGCTCCTGCAGACATAAATAAGATGAGGTATGGGGTCTCCCAAGAGGTGGCAGACGTTCTCGTTTTGGTGAGAAAGCCATCTACTTGGTCCACTTATGCTATGAAGTGGAAGCGTTTCTGACTTTGGGCTTCGTCGCATCATCTGGATCCCCTTACCTATCCCGTGAACTCAACCTTTCACTACCTCCTCTCCTTATCGCATCAAGGCTTGAGCTTCTCCTCCATTAAGGTGCATATGTGGGCCATATCTTCCTAACGCGCTCTGCTGGAAGGCAGGATCCTAGCCCAGTTGGATGTGGCCTGCACCTTCTTACAGGGCATACTTCATTTAAAGCCTCCCATTAGGGATCCAGTTCCCCCCGGGATCTCCTTTTTGTTTTAAAGAAGCTTTCTCTCCCTCCTTTTGAACCCACAGCAGTGTGTGAGCTGCGTTATCTCTCCTGGAAGGTGTACTTTTTAGTTGCTGTTACTTCAGCTTGAAGGGTTTCCGAGCTTCAGGCCCTGATGTGCAAGGGGCCTTATTTGATTTTTCATAGGGAAAGGGTTTCCCTCAGGGCAAATTCTAAGTTTCTACCCATAGTGGTTTCTGAACTAACCCTCAGCCAGTTGATTGACCTTCCAGTCTATTATTCAACCCCTTCCAACAGGGGAGATGCTCTCTTACACACTTTGGATGTCCTAAGGGCACTGAGGTACTATCTCAAGTGTACAGTGGCACACTGCAAATCTGAGCAACTTTTTGTGGCCTTTGCACCTCAACACCGGGGCAAATCGGTGTCTAAACAGACTATATCTAGGTGGCTAGTCCACTGCATAGTCTTCTGCTACAACAAATACAACAAACCTCTACTGGGAGCGGTTAGAGGTCATTCTACCAGAGGAGTGTCTACCTCCTTCCCTTCTTTGAAAAATTTCTCTATTCGAGACATTTGTGCTGCAGCTACTTGGAGTTCAGTACACACCTTTGTCAGGCATTACAGCCTGGACATCGCTTCCAGGCGTTGAGCCAGTTTCGGCTTGGTGGTCCTTCAGGGACTGCTGTCCTGACATACTGTCTTCCTGCCTGTCTAGGCAATGCCGTTTTGTTGGCTTCCATCATCCTCCTCCCGGGGCTTGTTACCTCTTTACCTAATGGTAATAGCCTGCTGCAAGAGCTCCCACTCGAAGTAAGATAGTACAGTTACCTAAGAACTTGTCGTAACAGTAGATCTTTGAGAAGAGCTCTTACAGCAGGCACTGCTTTCCCGCCCTCTTTCCCCCTGGAGAGTTTCAGCATGACTGGGGCACGCTTCACCTGGTTTGCTTGCTGGGATATGTTAGCGGGTGAACTGAGGTGGAGATGGGGACCGACGTCAGGGGGCGGGTCCTGCTGGGTACTGCTAGCTAAGATTTTTCTGGTGGGTCCTAAGGCCTGTGGCATTAGTCCTAATGGTAATAGCCTGCTGCAAGAGCTCCTCTTGAAGATCTACTGTTACGGTAAGTTCTTATGTAACTGTACTTTATTGTGATATTGCAGTATTATGGTGCCTGGTTTGGGTTTTGTAGGAGGGACCCTCTGTACCCTAAATTTTTTTTTTTGGGGGGGTGACAGGGTAGTAGAGTG
Source organism: Neoceratodus forsteri (assembly GCA_016271365.2). Taxonomy (NCBI): domain Eukaryota; kingdom Metazoa; phylum Chordata; order Ceratodontiformes; family Ceratodontidae; genus Neoceratodus; species Neoceratodus forsteri. Next base: position 1,578,422,672 of record CM057456.1, on the reverse strand, counting down.
GAAAACTGAATTTGTCATACTTAACATGGTATATCCTGAAAAACGGCAATCGTGATATAGAAAAACAGATGCAGTATCCATATCACCAGTGAAATTCATTGTGTTATTCTGAAACACATTGTGGCATCCCTATCCTGGACTTTGGTCAAGCCAGCAGGAGAAGGAAGTAGCTGGAGAGAGAGAGAGACAGACAGAGCCTTGCTGCCTTCTGGTGACTAGTATGGAGAGGGTTACACTCCAAAAGAGGAGGAAAAAATGTCAAGGAGGTCTACTTGTCTGTCTGTGCTGTGACAGCCCAATCCATATTGGCGCCATTAGAGATGTATGAAAAACTGGGGCACCTGTTGGTGAGGTGAAGGGTCTTCCCTCTCCCCGTGTTCATATAGAGACGTGACTCAATCTCATCCTACCCCTTCCTTTCTAGATGCTGGATATGGATCCTGGCAGGTTTGTTCACCCAGGCCGATTGGCCAGTGGATCATTCCCCTGCCCTTCATTTATTGATTTGTTTTTGATACCAGTTGCCAGATATGGTAGTTCACCTTGGACTTTGAGACTGTGAATCATAACCTTCTTTTTTATTTATTTTTAGTTTTTGTTGACCGGGAAAGGAGGACTAGACAATTCTATTTTCAGCGTCGTCCCGGGGGGAGGGGGATACAGATGGATGCCAACTGACATTGAACCAGATTAAGCTGTTGGTGGTATTTTTAGTGAATGGGGAAAATTAACCTACTGTTTTTGAGAAGTGCCATAGGATCTTTAACATCCACCTGAACTGCCACCAGAACAGGCGGATGGGACCTTGGTTTAATGTCTCATCCGAAAAACGGCACCTCAGGAGTGCAGCACCCCCTCATGCTGCACTACAATGTCAGTATTGGGATTTAACCCAGGTGCCTGGTGTGGGGGTAGAACCCATAGCCTTCTGATCTTCCGACCTCAGAGGCGAGAGTGCAACCTGCTGAGCGACTGACACTGTTCTTACAGAGTTGCTTGACTTAGTTTAACTCACTTGCCTCTGTCCATGATCAAGAATTACCACTCAAACTAGTATCAGGTTGTTAGTCAGTGGAGTAACTTCCCCTCCAAATGTACTCAACTTTGGTGTTTCACAGGGTCCGTACTTAGTCTGCATCATAAATGACTTACAACCATCTGCTCAAAAAATCCTCTCTATCCACCTTTATGCAGATGCTATGTAGCAAAGTCAAGTTAGTTTCTGAGTTGAATAGCACTCTGCAAGACATAGTCACTGAAACTCGGACCTGGATGAATACAAACTAACTGCTGTTGCACAGCTCTAAAACTAAATCCATGTCCTTCAGCGGAAGGACAATCCCTTCCTATTCATTACTGTTCATACCCACAATAGGACAACCGCTAGAAAATGTTTAATTATTTTAAATACCTGGATTTCTGGCTTAATACTAAACTTTCCTATGTGGAGCACATTAATAGGCCTGTCAGAAATACACTCTAAACATTAGGACTCCTTTATCATTACGAAAGTGGGTCGTACCTGGAAACGATCCTCAGCTCAGTGGTGCCTTTCCCAGTTATCAACTTTTAAATAAATAAATAAAAAGCTGCATTCATTTCAACACCAGAAAACTGCTTTTAAAGCAATCACTCATACCATCACTGGAAAATGGGAGTGAACTCTAGAGACAGCCTGATCCTAATTCCATAGCTTTACATAAAATGTTAATTGCTTACAATAACATCTGCAGGTCTGCATTAGGCAGTGACTCACTGGTGAGTTTGATACCTTTTGTTGGACCAATATGTGACATGTACAAAGATGGTATAGTACACCGTTAGGCAATGACAGAAGAACACACCACTGCCTTTTGTACAGCAGCCTAGGACTTCATTCCCCCCCAAGAAAGAAGGGAGCTCAAATGGATGGTTCTGGTATTCGGAAGCATGCATGACCTCTTCCTCCAGCCTATCTAAGCAGACTTCTAGTTAAACCCCATCAGAAATACCAACTTTGCTCCCAGACTAGAGATCTCTTGCACGTACCAAGGATGTAGAAAGCCTTTAGCGAAAAAGGCCTTCAGTATAGCAGCTCCAGCAATGTGGACTTTGCTACCTGATACAGTAAAAGAAGCCACAAAATCAAGTTCCTTCAAAAGAGCCATGTCTGTCCATCTACAAAGCCCATATGAGTACTAGACACTTCTTTACCTCCACTCCCAAACCACACAACCTCCATTTGTCTGCAACCTTTCTGCACCTGTATTTAGTATTATTGTATGATTCCAGTATTCATAAATATATTTTAACCTATGTTGAAAATTATTCTCGGTAACTGTATGACTGTAGCTGTCAGCCCAGGATGGGGAGCGATCTCGGGTCGGGGGGGGATAATTTCTGTCCCATTGGACACTGTTCTCTGTGGATCCTGTTGTCACCACGTGACCACCATCAAGGGGTTCCCAGGTGGAGGTACAGGCAGCGGCAGCATATCAGGTGCGGGAGATGCTGATGGGCTGTAGGGGCACCTGTTTTCTCCCAATGGGCGGGATAAAGAACTGGAAAAAGCCATAATGGGATGATTTTTCGCCAGCGACTAGGACCCTGACTGGCTGACTGCCCACCAGCCCCTTGAGGAGCCTGGGCAACTCCTCGCCACCCCACCTCGGAAGGGTAAGTCTGTAGGTAGGAGGGGGCAGGGTAAGTGACAGAGATGGCAAAAATGGGGCTGAGAGCTGGGTCATTGTACTGATGGGGGCAGCTGTGGGAAGGAATGGGAAAGAATACTATATAACTGTATGGTATTGACTCTGTTGCTGTATCAGCCCCCCAACACCCTCTTGACAAATATGTGTTTCACCTAGATGTTATCCTGGCGTGCAAAAATTATAAAAATAAGTAAAAAATCTCCTGTCAAATGTTGAGAAAGTATTTTTGAAGAAAAAAAAAAAATTAGGGAGTATTTTGGAGGTCCAGCAACATGGGCGACCTGAGTTTGGGAGCGGACTCTACTTCTTACGACTCCAGGACCTAGCACCATAGTGGCCCCACGTGTTGGATTGAGGAACGTGCACCCTCTCACCTTCCTGAGGGGTTGGTGTCAGCTGTCAATGCTGAGCTGCCTGAGATGACTAGTGGTTATGTTTGGTGTTGGGGAGATTAGTGGGGACTCCGAACAGTGAAAAAGTCCGTCCTCGGTCAGCATGGTGGCTTGTACTCCGGGCCCTGGTATCCATGGATGATCTTGCTCAAACTAAACGTTTTCCTGTAGGGGGACTTGGAAACCCACTCCTGACCCTACCACGTTGGGGTCAACTGCGGAGGATGAAAACCGGGGACAAGCAAGTAAGTAAGCAAATATTTATTTATATGGCACCCAATCGCAGGGGCTCTGAGAGCCTTACAAAAGAATCACAAGCAGGGTAACACAAACAAACATACTGGGTATATAAATCATACAATAAATGAATGATAAAACAATAGTCACATTAAAGTCAACAGCGGTTTTCTAAATACACTTTCTTAAAAAGGTAGGTTTTCAGACCTCTCTTAAATGCCTTCACTGATGGGGCCTCCCTCAGAGATCTGGGGAGTGAGTTCCAGAGGACCAAGTTGGCCACCTCGAATGAACGCTCACCCGAGATTTTCAGCCTGGCCCTCGGAACTGCTAGGAGGCCCTTGGTGGAGGAGCAGAGGGAGTGTACCAGGATGGCAGGTGTAAGGAGATCAGACAGGTAGCCAGGGCCCGAGCCATATAGGGCCTTGTAGGTGAGCAAGCCCACCTTGAAGATAATCCTCCACCTGACAGGCAGCCAGTGCAGATCTCATAAGACCGAGGTCACATGGCAAAACCTAGGCAGGCCTGTCAGCAACCTGACCACCGCATTCTGCACTAGCTGCAGTTGGCGGAGGTTCCCTTCCACTGACCCCGAAGTACAGAGCGTTACAGTAGTCAAACTTGGATGTAACAAAGGCATGCACCAGTGAGAGCAGATCCTCAGCCGTAATTGGGGGTTTAATCTGGGCAGTGCCAGCGTCAGGTTTTTGTGGGCCCTTGGCAGTGAACCTCCTGAGAGTCCTATTTTGACATGTCCATCTGTGTAAAAAAACAATCAAACCAGTCGGCTTGGCAGAGACTAAAGATGCAGGCAGCCCCCCAGCGGGGGTGTATGCAAAATTCCACTTTGTTAGTAAGTACAGCTGACCTGATCTGTATTCAGCCTGCCAGTAGTCACTGATATTGTGAGAATCGTCCAGACTCTGCGGCCAACCTGCTGTAGTTTGGACATGGGCCCAACTTGCCTTCTTGTAGGGTGTGTTGAGGTCATTGGCCCGGTCCTGGCTGGGATAGTGAGGAGTTCTCTGGAGAGATGGATCTTTCCAGACACCTTAAAGGAGGCAATTGTTTGGCCCCTCCTGAAAAAACCCTCCGCAGACTCTGAGTGCCCGGCTAACCATAGATCGATCTGTAACTTGCCTTTTACAGGTAAAGTTATTGAGAAGGTGGTCACTCTGCAGCTGGAGGATCATTTGAGCAGCCACAATTCTATGGCCCTCTCCAGTCAGGTTTCAGGAAAAGACATAGCACTGAGACAGCCCTGGTTCGGGTACTAAATGATCTCCTGATGGCCAGAGATCAGAGATCTCATAACATCTTGGTTCTCCTTGATCTCTCGGCAGCCTTTGATACTGTGGACTGTGGGGTGCTGCTCGAGTGCCTGCAGCTCTTCTGTGGACTGGGGGGGGGGGCAGACCTCAGTTGGTTTCAGTTGTTCCTTGAGGGCAGATCTTAAGGGTTGGTGTCGGGGATTTATTCCTTGGCCCCTCGTGAACTGCCCTGTGGGGTGCCGCAGGGCTCGGTGCTCTCCCCCATGTTGTTCACAGTGTATATGCTGCCTTTAGGAGACATTATAAGACGGTATGGTCTGAGTTTTCACTGTTATGCAGATGACTCTCAGCTATACATGTCTTTTGTGCCCGACCAGGAGAAAGATACTGTCTCAGTGTTTAACAGCTGTCTGACTGAGATTCAGGACTGGACGAGTGCCAGTTGGCTGAGGCTAAACCCGGAAAAAACAGAGGTATTGGTTGTGGACCCAGATTGTAGGTCAGCTGGGACATTGGTGGGACAGCCCTCTGGATTAGAGCTGGGAGGAACACCACTGTCTGGGACCAAGTGTGTAACCTTGGCATGATTTTTGATGAGAGCTCGACCTTGAAGGCTCAAGTGTCGGCTGTAATCAAAGCTTTCTTTTACCATCTTAGGAACACAGTAAGGGTGAAACACCTGGTTCCGACTGAAGATCTTCATACTCTGGTCCACGCCTTTGTCACCACTCTTCTTGATTACTGCACGCCTTCTACCTAGGGCTACCAGGGGTTGATATCTGCCGATTGCAGCTGGTGCAGAATGCGACAGCCAGTTTGTTGACTGGAGCCCCTAGAACCAGGCAAATAACACCTGTGTTGCATGAACTGCACTGGCTGCCAGTACAGTGGCGGATAACCTTCAAGGTTGCATTGTTGACCTATAAAACCCTACACAACCAGGGACTGCAATACCAGCAAGACCTTCTGTCCCCCCCATCCACTCCAATCCTCTGACGAGGGACTGCTAGAGATCCCCAGGGTCCGTTTGAAAACATCTGGAGGAAGAGCTTTTGCCTTTATGGCTCCAACCCTGTGGAATTCTCTACCTCGCTGGATACGAGATAGCCTGACCATGGAGGGTTTTAAAACAACCCTCAAAAACATATTTATTTAATCAGGCCTTTTCTTTGTTCTTGAGGGGCCCATTGTAGCCTGCTGTTGATATGAGGAATGTACTATATATGCTTCCGAATTTTTATATACGTATATTTTAATCTGTACAATGATGCGGATGAATGTAACTTGTGATTTTTTATTTTTTTTTGAAATTGCTATTTATCCCTCTCTATGTCCTGCCAACCCCAACCCTTCTGGCCTGCCAAGGAGTCATCCTCCTGCCTCCCATTCTACCCAAACCTAACTCCTGGGCCCCATGGAGCTGCAGTTTGCCCCCCCCCCAAGCGGAGACTAGGTGGGGCCCCAGACACCCTGTAGTTCTTCATGTCGCCGGTCCAGAGGTGGTTGGGTGAGCAGGACACATTGGAGGCACACTCCAAGCAGTCTGTCTTCTCGGAGCTGGCAGGCATTTTCTTGTTTTCTCCCCCACATGCCCTGTGTGCCCCTGATGTCATGGCGCAATGTCCCAACATCAACTGTGTGTCTTGGCTGCCCTTCCCTACAAATGGGGCTTGCTGTACCCCAAGCCTCCGCTCAGGGTCAGGCAAGTTGTGGGTGTTGGCCTCCACCCTCCCCCTGGAGAAGCCGAGCTGTTGTGGGACGCTCAAGCCGTTCTCCCCTGGCTGGCCGTCCAGCGACCCAAGTCCGCTCCCGAACCTGGGTTACAAGCGGAAATCCAACCGCTGTGCTAATGGGCTGGCTTAAGTTGTGATTTTTATGTATTTTACGATTGTAAGGGTGCCCTGAGCTCTGTAAGGGTGCTTTTCAGAAATAAAAATATAATGATGATGATACCAAATGTTTACCCCTAATACAGGACTCGATGCCAGCCAGCACCAACCCTTTCCACACAGCAGCTATCAGACAAAGTTCCACACTAACCCGGCCAGCCAAGCTGCTCATGCTTGGTCCTCAATCGGCGCCTATACTTTCAATGTAAAGTTCATCCCACACGCGGACCCCCATCAAACACTTACATAAGAAAGAAAGACAGAGATGCTTGTTTACTTAATTTACTCTACAGCAGCAGCTGGATGTGGCAACCAAGTGTGCCTAAGAGAGAGAAGGGAGTGAGAAGCCAAGGAGTGGCTCAAGCGAGTGAGTGCTACTGCAGAGATAGGGGGATGAAGTGATTAATATTAAAAACAGAGCTAATTAATGGAGATATGAGTGAATCCAGTCCCAGAATAGAGATTTTAAATTGCAGATTTGTGCACACTTTTTCATAAACTGCTATAACTCGACCAGTAGTCATCAGATTTGCCCCGACATTGGGCTATTTATACACTGAACAGTACTCTACCTGGCAAAAACAATACTAGTAGTCTTAGTGGATGGGAACATGATAGGGTCACTAGCCTTTAAGGACAGATGGTCCTGTTGAGAAGTGTGTGTAGGAGCCATGCTGTTTAACAGGGGAAGCAACCGAGCCGACTAGACTGAGGCAATAGATAGCCGAGGACTGCGCAGCCAAGACCTTTTACTTTCGGCTGCAGTGATGGAAGTCCAGAGGAGCACAAAGAACCATGGTTAACTGGTGCTGTTGGGGAGCTGAGGGGAAAAAAAAAGGCAGATTCTGGTACACTGTGACAGGCCGCAGCCTTCCCTCCCTCCTGGGGGCCCTACCTACCTGGTATGGTGCGGGTCACGAGGAGCTTCATCCACGTCCATTGCTGTCATCGTCAGTGCCGTCTCAAAGCTCCACAGGTCCAACACACAACCATTTGCTCTACTCAGCCCCAGCCAGTGCTCTGCAACCACTCTGCCTGTACCTAACTTTGAACTCCTGCCTTCGAAACAACACAAACACAGCTAAGCTAAAGCCGGCTGGCTAGGTCACTCAAGCCCACCCCTCCACCACACTCTCCTGCAGCCTTTGGCCTGCACATCTCACACCCTGCCACATGGAATGCTCTAATGGATCGGGGCCTTGCCGGTCAACAAGCAGGGCTTGCAGCCTTTGTTTTTTTGGGGGAAATCTGTTCCCTAGTATTCCACTTGGCTCGGCAGCAATGATGTAAACTGTAATGTTATGTCTTCACCAGCAGTGGTCAGAGCAGTAAGCATGCTGCCAGAGTGGAGCTCTGACAAAGCTGACACTTTTTTTTTTTTTTTTTTTTTTTTTGTGGGGAGCCCTGGTGGCCCCTCTGGTGTCGGGGAGGGGGCGGGGCAATTGCCCAGGTGCTGAAGCCTGCTCTGAATCCAGGTGACATTCCTTAAGTGATAACAACCTCTTTGGACAACAGACAACACCTGATCATCAAGTGTCAGCCTGTCATCAAGGACAACGTACAGATTTCTCATCCTAGAGCATGCCATCAGTGGGGTAGAACCCAGGACCAACCCTGTTACCACCACGGAGGTACCCCATCATGTCCGTGACAGGGCTCAGTCGCCGGTACCTCTGTTTTGTCAGGGTTCAGCCTCAGTCAGTTGGAGGACATTCAATCCTGGATCGCGGCCAGGCACTTATTCAGTACTTCAGCAGCGTTATTCATTCCAGGGGCAAACAACATGTACAGCGGGGTATATCAGCAAGTGACAAATTGGGCTTAGAGGTCATCTGCCATAGAGCAGACCAGGGTTGGGTCTGGAAAAATAATTGTCCACCAAACCCTCCATGTTCTTCGTCCCATTTTGAAGGTTGGGGACACAGATGGAAGCCAGTTCACAGCCTTGGACATTCACGGGGCTTGCAGTGGAGGGGGTGGAGGTCATATGTTAAGCATCAAACCAGCACAGCCTCCATGGTCTCCCTGGACCCGAACCCTGGCATACCTGAAGAAGAATCAGAATCAGCATTTATATAACGCTTTTCATACACAGTATCCCAAAGCGCTTTACAAGTAATGCTAGACTGGTAGTGAAGTGACTGAATGTGTGTGGTGGCGGCCATATCACACACACACACAGCCTGGATAATTGCATGAACCAGTTTATGGGAAGGGGAATGTTGGCCAGGACACCGGGAATGTTCCCTGCTCTTTGCAAAGAGTGCCCTGGGTTCTTTTACTTCCACCTGGACACCCACCAGGATAACACCAGGATGGGCAGAAGGGACCTCGGTTTAACGTCTCACCCGAAGTATGGCACACCCCAGCAGTACAGCTCTCCCCCAATACTGCACTCTGATGCCATCGATTTTTAGGTGCAAGTCCAATCCCGGTGTGGGATGAGAACCTACGACCTTCTGGTCTAGAGGCGGATGTGCTACCAACTGAGCCACGCTGACACCTGGCTTTGTGCATGTTACGCCACCTAACTAGAGTACGTCAAGGGAACAGAAATCACAGGAGTATGGGGTCTTTTAAGATGCTGTAGGTGTTGCACATGTGCAGAAGAGGGCACTCTTGACATTTAGAGACCCTCTGCATTAAGATTTGAAATGTTGTCTATTGACTGTATTTTGCTCATCATATCCAAAAACGGAAGTAAGAAAAAGAGTTACTGAGGTTTACAGCAAATTCAGCCAGTGAGTGAAATTAGGAGGAAGAAGGCACATCCACCTGTTGGCTTTCAGATTTTAGAAAGTTTTTTTTTTTTTTACTTGTCTTGGCCATGGAGGTCCATCTTGATATCATACAGTCCTTCTGAAGGTGTCGATATTATCTGCATGTGGAAACAAAATCCAAAGGAATCTGGAACCCCATTACATTCTCTGGACATTTATGGATCTCCGCATGCATTACAAATACAAAGCAGTGAGGTAGATACTTGGTGTGGGGCCGTACACACACTAGCACCACAGCAGTTAGCTGCTCAACAGCAGGCACTCAGAACCAGAGAGAATGGCTTTAGAACCTGTCTCTGTTGAGAAAGAGAATGTTGGCTGAGCTCCAGGGATATTCCAAACTGATTTCAATTACTGTGATGAGGTCTTTAGCTTCAATTTGGAGTTGGTCAGCCATGTTGTTTTTGATGACCGGGAATGAATAATATTTATTTTCACTCAAAAAGTGATTGCACACGTTATTTATTTTATGGTCAAGTGTGTAAACCTGTGATAAAAATACATCCCTGATCTTTCTAGTTTTATTTTGCTCTGCCTACCTTCCATTTCTGTGACACAATACCAACCTTCTGTATAAAGTAGCTTACCTGCTAGCATGCACATTTACTTTGTTCCTCGCTAAAATTGCTGGGTGATCAGAGGCACCGATGGGATAAAGCGGTTTTGCCTGGGGGTATTTGCAGTGTGATACTGATGTAAGTAGGTCAAAGCCCACAAGCATAGTAGCTGTCCAGCAATAAAACTGTGATGTTGATACTGACGATGATAGGAGTTGATTTGTTTAGTAAACTGTTTGTAGATAAATATTCAGACCTCATTTTTATGCCTCAACTGTTAGTAATTAAAACAACATTAGTGGGAGGAAAACAACTTCTGTCCAACTGTCAGCCCCTTGGGCCTGTAATGCCATAAATGCTTTTCTAAGTAAAACATAGATTTGAACCTTCATTAAAGTATGGAATGACATTCTGTAGTTTTGTATGAAATTCATTGCTGTTTAAATATTTGGGGGGGGGGTGGCGGGACAAGCAAGCTAACATTTTTATGTACAAAAGGTGGGCTTATTTAGCGTAATCACCAAATTACCATCTTCTTTTTTAGTACTTGCGGGTGAAGGAAGAAAACTTTCGGGTCTCACCTTTGGTTGACAAGGCCACCGTGAACCTGAAGGGCGCTGATGTGGTTCCTTAAAAGGAGAACTGTACTGAATCTGCAAGTCATTTTCCCAGTGAAAGCTGTTTTTTAAATACTAGTTCAAATTCAGTCACTGCTGTAGCTATACTGGCTTTTTAGTTATCCTAGTGGGTGGTCTGATTTACATGGTACTGGTAAGGACCATTTTAGAAGTCTGTTTATTTAAAGTTGAACCGGGAAAGGCACACAGAGCCAAGGCTCGTTTCCAGGTGCGACCTGGGGCAGGGAAGAGGGATAAGTATGGTACAGTGAGTAAGGAAATTACAATATACAGGTATTTACAAAAATAGAAATTAATATATGGGATAAATATAGTTACAACTCTGTGATGTAGTTTATGTCCCTGTTCAGCTCTTCCATTGTTGGCACAATGCATTGGTGTTCTACAGAACTCTGGCTGAAGGGGATATAAACTACATCATACAAGTTTAAAACAGTACTCAACACCAGAACATAAATCAGAAAGATCAACTGTGGTTAGTAAAGGCCTGTATAGATGGAAAAATAACAGAATTTGAACCAATGCTGATAAACAGCTCCTACTGGAAAATGACACACATGTTCATTGCAATTCTTCTTTAATACTGCAGAGTTTCCAAGTCTAGCTGGCTCTGTGGACTGGTAGTGGGTCATAGAGCATTTCACTGCTAGGTCACTGGTTGGAGTTTGATCGCTTCTGCTGGCCATTTGGTGGCCTGTGTGAAATGACTAGTAGTGCCTTCAGTCCATTTGACACTAAAGGACTTGGCCACCTTGTTCACAATCTAACAGAAGAAGCCGAGAATGAGGGTTGACTGGGGATGGAGTTTTGAGTTGCCCACTAACCCACTGGAGTTTTTTTTTTCCATGACATGGTTGAGGCACATTGGTGGCTCAGGGTGAGGATGCTTGCATGCAGGCCTTCTGTGCTACTGTATATCTGTCTTGTGAATAAATGCAGGCCTTTGAGGCTGTCCCAGCAGTGCTGTGGGAAGGGGTAATGCTTATCACTCTGGTACATGTCCCAAGTGCACGGCATAGCTGTGGGCCAGCAGGTGGAGAATTAAAATGGCCTAGTGGATGCTTCCTCCACTACTACATGATAGCCCAGGCAGCTGGCATGCCTTTGGGAGCTGCTTGGGTGTGGAGTATGGTTGCTTTTCTTAGGGCTGCCACTTTTTGACTTAGCCTTCTGATGGCAGGGTGAGCACAGGAGACAATTGCAAAAAGAGTCAGGGCTTTGTGAATGGCACCCCCATAACCTGCTTCCCCCTATGAGACAATCCATAGACCAGGGATTTTCCTTTTCTCTCCACCTACCTGATACAGGACGAAACTCCCTGTAATCGTTTTTTGAGGTGGGGGGGGCAGTAAGTGAGGGTCAAGCTGGGTGAACTACTGGACTCTATCATTAAAGAAAGACTAATATTTATTTATTTATTAGAACATCATTTTAACAACCTTTGAGCCACAGGCTCATTTACAAAGGTACCTCGTCACAGTGAGGACAAAACAGTGCAAGAAACAAGCATCAAGGCAGACAAAAAATCAGAGTACATTTAGGAATCAGCCAAAAATACAGGCATATGTCAAACACAGTATACAACAGGCTTACATGTGCGCATTACAGAGTAGATAATATACAGTAGTTACATGGAGATTGATTCAGTGGGCAGATAAAGGTAAGGCTGGGTGGAAGACATCAGAAGAGGAGTGTGGGGATGATAGTAGCAAGTAAAGGTAGAGCGGGACAGAAGGTCAGAGAGCGGCTCAGTGAGCTTTGTCTGGAAGGATAGGAGGAGGCTTAGAGGCAGGTACAGCTGCGTGTTGAGAGCAGGTGATTTCTAAGACTAGTTTTAAAATAAGATAACGAGGCGGCATCAGTGACTTTGGTGGGGAGGGCGTTATACCAACAGGGGGCTCTGTAGGGGTAAGCCCTTTGACCTTGCGAGGTTCTCACCCTCGGTATAACCAGTGCAGTTTTGCGGGATATACTGGTATGCACTGTAGGGTTTGCACGATGGATAGTGGTTGACAGACCCAGTGGGGATAGCCCAAGGGGTGATTTTTTTGTTAGGAGGCAGGTTTGGTATTTGAGGCGCTCATCTAGGTTGAGTAGATTAGCCATGGTGTAAAGAAGGCAAGTGTGGGTTAGACTAGGAGCCCCAGTTATGAGCCTGCAGGCTTTGTTTAAGGTGAGGCGGACCTTGTGCAGGGCAGTCTGGTCTGCTGCACCATACACAGGTAGGCCATAGTCTACCAGAGATAGAACAGAGGATGTGACTGCAAGTCGGAGGGCATCCGTGGGAAGGCAGTTTTTATGACGCTAGAGGATACCCAGCCGAGTGTTAGCGGCTGAGGCAAGGGCAGAGATGTGGGCATGAAAAGAGAGGGCAGGGTCAAAGGTTACACCTAGGTATTTATAAGAGTGAACTAGCTCAATAGGGAGTTTAGAGGTGGAGTGGTCTGCGAGAGGATAGTTACTGGATTTGTTTCGGGGGTGGGCAAAGAGCATGGTTTTGGTTTTCTTTAGATTAATTACGAGTCTGTGCTCAGTAAACCAGGCTATAGTTTATAGTTTATTGTGGCTAAATGGCTATGGAGCAGAAGGCCATGTAGGTTGTGGCAGGCAGATCTTATCAGACAAACCTGATTGACTTTTTCAGCTGGGTGACTAAGTCTGTTAATAAAGACCAGGAGGTTGACCTACTGTATGTAGACTTTAGCAAAGCATTCAGCTCAGTTCCACGCAGGCTGTTGGTCAAGGAATGGGAGTATCTAAGGGTGGGGGACTGAGTAACAGGGTGGGTTGGTAACTGGCTAAAGGGGAGAAATTGAAGAGTAGTGGTAAATTGGGAGTACTAGAGTGTGAGGAACATCAGTAGTGGGGTGCTACAGGGTTTGTTCTCAGACCAGCACTCTTCAACATCTTCATTAGTGATATTGGAAAGGGAGTCAGAGGGAAAATATTTATTGTTGCAGACAACACCAAGTTCTAAGGCCTGGAACCTACTCCCCATCCTCTGCCTCTTCTCCTCCTCGGCTCCCTCAGGTACCAGTTGAAACTCCTCCCCACCCATTCCTGTTACACATTATTCTGACACCTCCCCGGCCTGGATCCACTGCCATCCATATTCTGGCATCCGGCTGGTTCTCCGTTACTTACAGTATCTACTGGTTTCATCTCCGCACCACCTCTGCACATCCCTCCCTGAGGGGTTAGGCATGCACCTGCCTTACAAGTCTCCTTCCTGTTTCAGTATTGTTCTTTGCACAGTGTATTGCTGTTATTTTAATATGCACTTGAACAGATGTTCCTTATTGTTTTGTAAACGCACTTTCTCTCTGTACCAACTTATATACCGTATGTTTGTTTGTTTGTCTTTTTTTGTGTATTGTACTTCTGCTTTTTCCCCCCATGTCAAACTTGGAAATGAGCCTGGGTCCAGTGTATCTCTCTGATTACCAGTTTTCAAATGAATAAATAAACTATGGCAGGGTGGATAGTGAGATGCGTATCGAAGAGATGAAGGAAGATCTGGAGAAGCTGCAGAAATTGTTGAAGTTGTGACAGCTAAGCTTCAGTGCCAAAAAATATCATGCCATACACGTAGGCATCAGAAACCTTGACGTAGAATACAGGCTGGGAGGGGTAACCACTGCTATGACTGAGTTCTTATGTAACTGTTCTTTTTGTCCTTGTAAAAATCCGTGGCGTAGCTGCACTTAGAGTACTGCTTCTAATTATGGAACCCCTACCTTAGGAAAGACTGAATAAACTGGAGCCAGTACAGAGGAGGCTGACCAAGACAATACATGGCCAGCAGGATAGGTTGTATAGTATGAGCAGAGGCTAAAGAGCCTCATCATATACTCAGTGGAGGTTAGAGGGGGGAAGGGAGACAAGATAAAAAGCTTTAAAGAGCCCCCAACACCATTAAATAACTTGGGGGGAGGGATGTAAGCTTTAGTCACAATTCAGTTTATATTTCATGTATTTTCTATAATTCTTTCCCTTTTTTCTTCATTACTAAGGGCAGTTGTTTGAAAGAGGATTGCTGTCCCTTAGACTTGATCTGCACTTTCTGCTTGCCTTCAGTTGACATCATAATCCACTGTTTATTGCATCATAATTATCTTGACAGCAACAGATTGTGATGTCGATTGTAGGCAAACAGGTAGGGCAGCAATCCTGTTTACATGCAAATGTTCTTTGTAACTAAAAAGTTAGGGTGAGAATTACACAAAAAATGATTAAATATAAGTTAAATTTTGTCTAAATATGAATTTTTTTCAAAGTTGTCACAACGGCTTCAGGGGTTCTTTAATGCAGGGAATATACAAAGTGAACACAAGGGCAGCTGTTAACAGAAAGTGGCAACAAGAGTACTGGGGAAACAAGAAAAAAAATCAGAGGTGGGAGGGTAAGTTAAAGGATATTAGAACATGTTTTTCACAGAGTGGGTGGTGGAAAAGTGGCTTAGGCTATACCGACAGAGGTGGTCAGGGTGAAAATGGTGGAGGGATTCAGGAAGGGGTGTAGCAGACATAAATGGCTGGTTAAGGGAGCTAGGGAGGAAAAGGTGGAGTGGAGGTTGGTCATGGACCCCTAGGTTGCATGTTTTATCTTAGTCTAGACAGACTGTGAGGCCATCTCATGATGGCACTTTCTGTGTAACTTTCAGGGGACGTGGTGGTGGTAATGTAAATGTCATCATGGGGTGTCTAGAGTCTAGCATCCAGTGGAAGAGTTCTGGGGCTCTGCATTTAGCAGAAGGAAAGCCATATTCCCAAGGTATAGCAGATAAAGTGGTGCTTTGAAGAAAACAGAGTACAGTGCTGTGAATTTGGTTCCATTCATAAGCACTTACATAGCTATTGCACCTCCTATAAAACCTAGGAATTGTGACCTTCAGGCACTCTTCAGCTTATATTGTACATGTTCTTCATTTCTCTTCCCACCTTCCTTTTTTACTACAGACATTTATTTTGTCTACAGTTTGTTGCCTGGGTTAGGCACACTGAGCCTAAGCTTGTTTCCGGCTGTGATTGGGGGGGGGGGATTACTTGGGGGGAAATGACAACAGTAAAGGTGCAAAATTAAAGAAATGCAAATTACAAATTGTTGCAGAGTAAAATAAACATTAAATGAGACAGGAAATTATTTTTTTACATAAACTGCCCTTCTATCTTCCTTTCCATGTCAGTTACATTTTCTGACATGCTTTGATGATTTTTTTAAGTAAATGCTCTAGCTTTGGGGGTGCCCTCAGATCTACACTGGGTGCCACTCTCCTCACCAGTTACTGCTCTTAATTTTCATGTTTCTAAGACATTCCATGACATCAGTAACTCCCATTCCATGCGGTTCCTCTGATGGCCTCGAATGGGTGTTACTGATGTCATAGAATGTTCAGGCACTATGAAAAGAGAGAGGACAGCAACTGTTGAGGTGAGACGGATTCAGGGTAGCTACAAGGGCAACAAAATTAGATTATTAATTTAACAAAAAATGTCAAAAACATTATCAGAATACTGGGTAGCTGCCAATGAAAGAACAACTAGAGGGCATGTAGAGGTGTAAAAACGGTTTCCAATCATCTTTAAAGCAATACATCAGAGTAACTTTGGTGCAAGAGTGACAAGATGTAAATAAATTACAAGGTAAGGATAAATATGATACTGTGGAACCCGACTACAATGCCAGAACCCTTGAGATGTGGAATAAGGGGCACAGGGAGTTCAGGGGTATACAGTGAGGCTGAGATAGTAGTAAGAAAACAGGGGAGAGGCAGGGTGTAGAAAAGCAGCAGGACAGGAGTGTCAGTGGCTCATTAGGTAGCAAGCTCCCCTCTGGGGCCTCAAGATCGGAAGGTTGTGGGTTCTAACCCCACACCAGGTACTTGGGGTTATACCCATAACTGACACTGCAGTGCAGTACAAGGGGGATGCTGCACTGGTGAGGTGTCATCCTTCAGAGGACGTTAAACTGAGGTTCGTTTTGTCCATCTCTGGTCATTGTCCAGGTGGAAGTAAAGATCCCATGGCACTTATCAAAGAAGAGCAGGGGAGTTTTCCCAGTGTCATTGCCAACATTACCTGTGTTAATAACAGGTCCCTGCAACACCCCGATGCATCTAGTAACAAACTCTAATAAGCTTAGTGTGCCTTTCTTGGTCAGAAATTACAATGGGGGAGGGAATGGGACACTATGGTTAATTTCAGGCACAAAAGGAAGGAGGGGCATGATCATTGGGGAGAACTTTGAAGGTAAGGGGGACAAGAAAGAGCAAATGGGTAGATAACTACTATTACAGCTTATATTGACATGCTGTCATAGTTTTCTGTGATATCACAGTCTGTCACTGGAAATTATGATGATGTCATAAGCGAGAGATTATAACTTCATGTATAGACAAGCAGCCGGAGCAGATGAAGTCCAGGGGATGAAGATAGTTTTCAAACAGAAGTATTTAATTAAAAAAAATGACTGAGATAAATAAGAAAATCTGTGAGCTATAAGCGTCAGTGTGACTAAATACAAACATTTCCGCTAAGGTGTCAGTAACTCATTAAATTTGCTGTAACAAAATGACAAAAAATAAAACTGCAGAGTTTTTTTGTTTTGTTTTGAACCAGTCTTTCTGCTTTTGGCTATTCCACCTCGGCCACTGCCCAGCTCCATCGTCATCCTGGACCCCAGGAGCTTTTCCCGTACCTGCGCCATGGTGAACACCTTCATGGTAGGGTCTTTGGGTGGGAGCAGGTCAATTCCCCTGGTCTCCTCCAAAGTTGGCAGTGGGGGGGGCTTCTTCATGCTTTGAAGGCAACACAGCATGGAGCCCGATCATGCCAGTGTCATGCTGCCATTGTGAGGGGTCTTTCTGCTTTACTCCCACCGCAGTATGCTTAGCTCTAACCTGGAAAGCAGTCACACAGCAGTCGTGCGAACCCTGAAGCCATTGCATTTCCCCTCCCACTGCTGTCCCTGATTGCTTCTCACCTCCTGGACACCCCAGATGGTGCTGGAAGCTACAGAGTTCTGAAATTTAGACAAGTTGCTGTGTGTTACGCAATATTGTGAGACTCTTTTTTTGTAGGCAGGCTTGTAGCATAATGGTAGAGTTACTGACTACTATGATGCTGACCTGGGTTCAGGAGCGGACCCTGGTGGCATGAGGGTTGCCAGGGTAGAGAGGATAAAGCTTCCCATGGACTGCTCTTCTGTCTCGGGGGGGGGGGGGGCAGGTTCCTACACTACTTGTCTGCTACCTGGTGAAAGCTGGGTGGCAACACAGCAAAAGCAGCAACTTTGGGAGAGCTGGTGGCATATTCTGATACACTCTTGCACACGTGTGTAGTCATTTTTGCCTGCTCGGCCACCTGGGGAGAAATAGGTGGAAAACATTCCACCTGTATGGATGGCACTCCAGCCCTTTACAGATCCTGCACCACCAACTGGCCCCATTCTCTAAATTCTGGATTGTACTTTGGAGAGGCCTGACCAGCCCTGATGGCATGCCACAGGGGATAATCCATGGGGGGTTGGCTGGAGTGTGGGTAAGTCCAAAAGAAGGTGAGTGAGGGGGCCCATGGGGGCCAATAGGCATCCAGGAATGAACAACCTGGATAAAAAAAAAACAAAAAAAAAAAAAACAGAATATGTCTTGTACAAAGCAGACACCTGTGGTATCATCCATATTTCTTCTCAACAAAAAACGCTCTGGTTGACTAACTCCATTTGATCTAAAACCAAAATATACTAAAGCCGGTTTTGTTTTTAGAACCCTAATTAGGAAGATTCTGGGGTGCTTGTAGCAACAATTAGAAAGGAGTCACAGTAATTGTAACTCTTATTCCTCCTGTGGCTAGGTTGTTAAAACACTACTTATGCATACAGAAATGGAACAGTGTTCCTTTGTTTGGCAAGCAGTAACCGTCTGAAACACTGTCCTATCCATCTTTAAAAAAAAAAAATGTCCATATACTAAAACCTCCTCTCTGATCCTCAAGGGTTATTTGACCGACATTTTTAAACGTACCTGTTTTAACTACATTTTTAAATTCATTTGTGCTCTTTTTTCATTGTGCTCCTTTATAAATCCAATTGACTGTGTCTAATTTCGCTGCTCTTTGTATTGTCATTATGTGTATATATTTTAGACCCAGGTCACCCCTGAAAAGGAAGTGAGCTCCAGTGATCCTACTGTACCTAGTTAACAAACTTTATTAAACCAAACTTTTGTGTCTTGCCTCAGTGAATCTCTAGTATTAAATAAGTGGAGACCCATATCCTGAAATAAATTCAGTTGCATTAAGATAATAGACACTGTGAAATACAGGGATATAGTTAGGTTTAAACTATACTCTACCTACAAATGTATTTCATTTTTAAGTTGCCCGCTGGGTGGAAGTTTTAATATTTCTCTGTTTTCCTTCCAGGTTTTCCCAATGAGCTGCTCAGGTGCTCCTATAAGCGAATACCCATTCGTCAGGACGGGGTTGTTGGGTTTCATTGGCCCAGGAGGGCTTGTCTTTGTTGCGGGTAAAATGGACGGACTGATGGTTGTTAGTGGGCGAAGACACAATGCTGACGACATTGTAGCAACAGCGCTGGCAGTGGAACCAATGAAATTTGTTTACAGAGGAAGGTTTGTTGCAGCCTTCCATTTAAATCTGAAACTCCATGGGGCCGATTGCAGTCACTGCAGTTATTACGAGTCATGTACCTTGTCACCGTTTACTGTACTGTCAACTCTAAGAGTGGTAATGTAATAGGTGCATGTTTACAGGAGCGCTCATTAGTACATTATACAGGTGGTGGCGTGCTGCTACTAACTGTTTTTACACTTATAATTAATCTCCCGACAGTTGTGCTTACTCTTCGCCTTGGCTGCAAAAGAGAGCTTATGTGTGAACATAGAGTCCATCCTAGGCTTTGCTAACATTTTTTCTAAATTTCCGAAGGTTAAAAAACCTTACTGCTACCACCACTCCACAACCACCGCAAAAATAATTTATTTACATCTTTTGCCCAAAGGTGACAAATATACAGAGAGCTTGGAACTGTAGAAGTGCATCAAGTTGATTTCAGTGTAAGAAAAAAAAAAAAAAATCTCAACAGTCTGGGAGATCCAAGGATGAATTAAAAGCTGTATTTTCTGCCACAACCCTCCATACAGACTGCTTCATCACACAAAAAAATCACTGCTTATATTAAAATGTTCACAGTTTCTTCTGTTATTTTGCCTCTGAATAATTTTTTTTTAAGTTGATACGAGTGCCCCACAACTTATGTTTTCTAAGTCCAAGCAGTGCTTTGTTTCTGACTGTAAAGATGAAATACGGCCCGTTTGGGCTAGGCGATAGTTAAAATATGATGCGTGGAACCCTTCTGATTAAATCTAGTACAGCAGCCCAGCTTTGTCAAGCTGCTTCTGTGATGCTAATTTATTGTCATTGCCCCTGTTGTAAGGCACAGCTCGTTCCTTTTTATCACACGCGTCGTTACAAGCTTTAAAACTGTTTATGGAGTAAAGTACGTCTAGCTGTGCCTGGCAGATATAATCATTTTCCCCCTATCTGTTTCTGTTGTTTTGCAGAATAGCTGTGTTTTCGGTAAATGTACTTCATGATGAAAGGATAGTTATCGTTGCAGAGCAAAGGCCTGACTCCACAGAGGAGGATAGCTTTCAGTGGATGAGTAGAGTTCTTCAGGTGAGCCATACCTCTCAACCTCTCAGCATTAAAATTCATAGCACTGGTCTTCAAAATTCAGAGTAAATGGCTAGACTGTGTAGCACTTTCTTATGTTAAAGAACAATATGTCTAAAAATAGTGGCCCACATATATTTAGTGCTAAGGAATGTTTCTATCAAGTTAGTTCAATGATTTAATAGTTTGTATGTTCAGAAATAGCTCTAACATTAAGAACGTCAGTAAACCTTTGCAGAGCAAGGGTAGATTTCAGTGTTACAGCTGTACCGCCCTGGAAATTCATAGCAGCTGAATAAGTGTGGCGTGCGCCCGGAATGCCGCAAGTGCTGCCTCCCTGCTTGCAGTGTTTCATACTCATATTCATTGAGGTTTGTGTTTCTTTTTGCCTTGACTTTGTGCAGGCTGCTGACAGTAATGCTGAAGCAGTAGCAAAAACTACCCCTGTCAGGAGCCTGTCCATACCTTTCACACCCCATCACGTAGTCGTGCAGCCTTCAAAGCAGTAGTTTTCCTCTCTAACAGAAAGGGATGGGGCTAAAATAGTAGTGTGCACCAGGATTCATGCAAAAAGGAGTACGGTAGTTAGTATGCATTGTGAAAATATTTTATTTTCTGGGGGGAGAAAACTTCGTTTTGTGTAGTTACTGTATATGACGTGCAATAATGGAAATGGGACAGATAGAGCGGGGGTACAACCTTCAGTGTAAGAAATAAAATCTTGTGGTGTGAGGACAAGGGAGCATGCTTTAGCAAAGAGGGAAGTTTTCTACTCACCTTCTTGGTTTTCTGTCCCCCGTATTTTGTACAGCCCCTGATCTAAGCCCTTCTTCCATTACTGTGTGTATTCTTCTGTCCAAGGAACCAGTGACATCACTACAGTCAGCTCAGCCTGATCCTGCTCCCAATCCAAAATTCAGTTTTTCTTTCATAACTGCATCTCCTGGGCCAGTCTGTATAAAATGTTCTTCCTGGGCCTTCCCACCATTCCCTGTGGGGTGTCCAGAAGAGCGCTTTCTGTCATTTGGGGAATGGCGAGTATCATTTCCTGCAACCACCCCTACTAGAAATGGTACCAGCACTCTGGACTTGTCAGAGACTGGGAATATTCCATGGGACATGGGTTCCTACTCATATGACTCCCCCTTTGGATTACCAGGAGGCACCCTTGAATCAGCAGAAGCCTCCCTCCCTCCCTCTCTCATTCACTCTTTTTCTGACGCATCCTACATCTTCGCTGGATGTCTGCCTCCTTTTGTCCATTGTGGTGTAGCCTGGACTATGGGTGTAAACTGGAATCACAGGCATGGTTAACTGGTGTGCTCATCATAGGGCCACTGGGTGTATATTTTTATGCAATCCGAGATAGTTTGTAAAACATGTGAGACATTTTATTTTGAATTCTTACCTTTCCGGATCACAAAACAGTGGGGTCCGCTCTCACTTTTTCTTGTAAATAAGGTAATTAGATGTTGAGTTTCACATTTGGAACAGCATTTCAGTGCATTCTCAACCATTTTTACTACCCAGATTTACAGCTATGGAAAGCAGTATGCTGGAAAAAAACAGGTTACTCACCTGTAACAGAAGTTCTAGGAGTGGTATATGTTGTTCATCCAAACTTCTTGGCATGTCCCTTTCCCCTTTAATTCTTGCCGGAAGGTCTTCAAGCTGGCTCCTTACACCCACCTGGGTGGTATAACCCTCAGCTCCGCCCCATGACGCCAGATCTTAGCCCGCTGGAAGCCAGGTTTGTGCGTCCCAGCCGTGGAGGTCGGGTGGGTTAGTGTGGATGAACAACATATAGCACTCCTTGTACTACTGTTATAGGTGAATAACCTGTTTTTCTAGGAACGTGGATGTGTTGTTCATCCACACTTCTTGGCAGACTCCTAGCAGTTCTCCAGGAGGAGGGAGGCAAGGGGCACACCACTTACTTAGGGAACTGAGGCCCCAAAACCAGCATCCTGGCATGACTCAAGGTCGATGTGGTAATGGGTGATGAAGGTGTTTGCTGTCTTCCAGGTAGCAGCCCAACTGATTTCCTGGATAGGGATGTCCCTGGAAGCAGCCACCAGCGCAGCAGTATGGCGGGTGGAATGAGCCCTTAGCCCTACGGGAGGCTCCCTACCCGCCAACCTACAGCAGAGATCAAAGCAAGATGTAATCCATCTGCCAATCGTCCGCTTTGCTGCAGGTCTGCCAGAAGCGGCTTCAGTGTAGGTGACAAACAGCTGGTGAACCTCTCCCCAAATTTCCGCCATTCTCTCCTTGTAATAGGAGAGAGCTCATCTCAGGTCCAAAGTATGGAGCCTGTACTCAGCATCCAAGGTATAGTTTGGGTAGAACACAGGCAGAGTCAGTACCTGATTAAGGTGAAACTCTGACACCACTTTAGTGAGGAATTTCAGGTGGGGGAGCAGGACAGCCTTGTCCCTGTGGACGACCAGGTAAGGAGACTTCACCGAAAGTGCCTGGAGCTCCCCAGTCCTTCTGGCTGACGTGATAGCCTCCAGGAAGGCGGTCTTCCATGACAAGTGTGATAGCTCACACTTGTGCATTGGTTCGAATGGCTTGCCTATGAGTTTTGCCAAAACCAGCAGTAAATCCCACGGAGGTGGAGGTTCACACACTGGATGGGATATGTGATCTAGACCCTTGAAAAAGCACCAGACCACATTCTCCTGTGCTACCATCTGCTGACCGGCCCACGCCCAATAAGCAGAGATGGCTGCCAGGTGCACCTTAAGGGTCGAAGACTGAAGACTCCCTTTGGACAGAGACCAAAGGTAGTCTAAAATGCTAGCCACAGGACAGTACAGAGGGTCCAGGCTTTTACCCTGACACCAAATGGAAAATCGTTTCCCTTTGAAGGCGTAGCACTTTCTGGTCGACTCCTTCCTGGATGCTTCCACTACTGTGAGTACATCCTTAGAGAGACCCAAAGCCTGGAACTCTAGCCACTCAGGTACCAGGCTGTTGGGTGCAGGAATTGAAGGTCCGGATGGAATACCGTCCCCTGATTGACTGAGATCAGGTCCGGGCGTGCTGGATGACGCCTTGGGAGCCTGTTGCTGAGGCTGAGGAGATATGGATACCAGAACTGGCGGGGCCAGTGTTGGGCTACCAGGATCACCTGCAGTCCAAACACAGTTTAAGAGCGGTGCTCAGTTAGCGAGGGGGTGCTCCTGCCAGAGGTTGCTAACCTCAATTACAGACGAAAAAAGAAACAAAGGAGCACTCAAAACATGGTAATAAATGCTAAAATAGCATTTTATTTACTGCCAGTAATAAATGAAACAGGAACCCCTGCGCTTCAGCATTCGTGCCTTCAAAGGGGGTATGGCTAGCTAAAGATACAAAGACTCTTATATACAACCTCTGACATCACCAAATTGAGACATAGAAAAAACTTAATTACTACACCTGTGCCTAAGTGTGCTTAGTAAACAAAAGATAGTGAAACCCAATTTCTATCATAACATATACATAGTAAAAGAATTTTTTGTATTTAATCAATTTCTTTTGTATACAAAAACAAAGGAACAGAGAAGCTCAATGTCATACTGATTATTTACACATCTCCTTACTGTCTATCGGTATACACTCATTCTCTATCTTTTATGGTTAAAGAAACACCATTATTAGACTTATTCCTACTATAGATTAAGGTCATATTTCCATTAATAATATTATACCTTTAATACAGACCAGATCTCTATGGATAAAAAGGTGTATCATAACCATACTGAGTCATTTTCACAGAAACCTACAAAGAATTAAATACAAGGCTTAAGACAATTTGACTTAATAGTTCAAGTTATAACACAGACACATAGAAAAGAATGCCAAGGAGGAAAAGAAATAGGGGAATGGGGGTTGTGTGAAGGGGGGAAGGAGGGGGAGGAGGGGGAAAAAGGAGGGAAGGGAAGGGGAAGGAAAGGGGAAAGAAGAAGGGACACGGAAGGAAAAAATTATAAGAGTATAAATAAAAGTATAAGTAAATGAAGAAAGGACTGGGGAAGGTGTCCCAGTGTGATCACCCTCACACAACTTCCATCCAAAGGATGGGAGAAGGACCTTACATTTGAGGTGGGGATCTACAGGAATACATTCTCCAATGGACCTATATGGGAGAGAAAACAAGACAATGACAAAACAGTTAACATATAAATAACTGATATCATAAATTTATTTCTGCAGTTTATTTTTGTCTTTTAAAAATGGCTCTAAGTCCCATTGGTTATTGAGTCCATCTGGTTTAACTGTACCTAATCTGTAAATCCATTTACTTTCTTGTTTCAGTAGTTCATTGGTTCTGTTCCCCCAAATCTAAGGGACTGTTGCCAATCAATGCCCGTAAACTTCATATGTTTAGGATTTGAATTATGTTTCTGAAAGTAATGTAATCCAACTGGAGTATCAATTTTAGCATTAATTATATTTCTCACATGTTCATGTATTCTCTGCTTTAATGCCCTAGTAGTTCTACCTATATAAAGCTGGTCACATTCACACCATAAAGCATAAATCACAAAAGAGGTGTCACAATTAACAAAATCTTTCATTGTATAACTATGTCCTGTTACAGGATGTATAAATTCAGACCCTGTTTTGCAATAACTGCAGATGTTACATCATTGGCATTTATAACTCCCTGTGGGTTTATCACCCAACCAGGTGCTCTTTTTAGGCTTGGTCAGTCTACTATGGACCAACCTGTCTTTCAGATTCTGGCCCCTTGAAAAGGTGATCCGCGGAGTTTCCCCGATTGCAACACCTAGATTTTTGTCTGCATGCACAATTTGCCAATTCCTGTAAATAACATTTCCAATCTGGCCTGACCAGTTATTAAATTCCTTTTCCCTCCCCCCCCTCCCTCCCTCCACACAACCCCCATTCCCCTATTTCTTTTCCTCCTTGGCATTCTTTTCTGTGTGTCTGTTATAACTTGAACTGTTAAGTCTAATTGTGTTAAGCCTTGTATTTAATTCTTTGTAGGTTTCTGTGAAAATGACTCATTATGGTTATGATACACCTTTTTATCCATAGAGATATGGTCTGTATTAAAGGTATAATATTATTAATGGAAATATGACCTTAATCTATTATAGGAATAAGTCTAATACTGGTGTTTCTTTAACCATAAAAGATAGAGAATGAGTGTATACTGATAGACAACAAGGAGATGTGTAAATAATCAGTATGATATTGAGCTTCTCTGTTCCTTTGTGTTTGTGTACAAAAGAAATGGATAAACTACAAAAAATTATTTTACTATGTATATGTTATGACAAGATCACCCGCACCCTGTTCCCTCCTCACCTTGAGAAGCACCTTGTGGATCAGGGGAAATGGAGGGAAGGCGAAGAGGCCTGGGGTCCACGGTCTCGAGAAGGCATCCTCCTGCAGCGAGCCCTGCTGAGAGGGGCGGGCATGACACAGCCTCAGCTTCTTGTTTTCCCTGGAGGCAAACAGGTCCACCATCGGTTTGCCCCAGTGGGAGAACAGGCTGTGAGCTACCTCTGGATGGAGAGACCATTCATGGGATGTCTCGCCTACGCGGCTGAGATCATCCCGCCAGTTGGTTTGAGGTTCCAGCCACATGGATGGCTAGGAGATCTGCCTCCAGTTGGCTCACCAGTGTCCAAATGCGGAGTGCATCCCTGCACAGCAGCTGGGAGTGCATGCTGCCCTGTTCGTTGAGGTAGTACATGGTCGTGGTATTGTCCGTCTGGACTTGAACCTCTTGACCCCGAAGCTGCTGAGCGAATGCTGACAGCACCAATCTGACCACTCTGAGCTCCAGCAGGTTGATATGATAACGGGATTCCTTGGGGGTCTAGAACCCGTGGGCCCTGTTGTTCCCCATGTGGGCTCCCCAGCCCGTGAGAGAGGCATCGGTCATGAGCATGACCATCTGCTCAGGGCAGACAAATGGGATCCCTTCCTGCAGATGGTCTGGGACAGTCCACCACTGGAGAGCATCCCACATCCTCTGGGTCACAGGAATCAGCTGGTCGAAGTGACCATGGCGCTGAGTCCACTGGGCGGCCAGCTCCCATTGAAGGGGCGCATATGCAATGGGCCCATCGGACCACAGTAGTGCAGGCCGCCGTGTAACCCAGAAGGCTCAGAAAGTCCTGGCCAGGGCGCAAGTGCCTAACCAGAAATTATTGGGCAAAGGAAGAGAGAACCTCCACCCTGTCTGCCAGGAGCTGTGCTGTGGCTCTGCAAGAGTCGAGCTCTACCCCGATGAAGTATATCACCTGTGATGGCACGAGCTCCGACTTGGCCTCGTTGATCAGGAGGCAAAGTTGAGAGCAAGTCTGGAGGGCCAGGTTCCTGGATGTCTCCACCTCTTGCTGGGTGGAACCTGCTAAGAGCTAATTGTCGAGGTAAGAGTATACTCTGACCCCTTGATGCCTGAGATGGGCTGCCACCACTGCAATGCATTTGGTGAAGACCCGTGGGGCTAATGACAGGCCGAAAGACATAGCTTGGAACTCATATAGGGTTCCCTCTGCTCTGAAGTGGAGGAACCCCTGGTAAGACGAACGGACTGGAATGTGAAAAAGCACGTCCTGGAGATCCAGTGAGCAGAACCACATGTTTGCTCCAGAAATGGTATGATCTGGGACAGATTTACCATCTTGAAGGTGCATGGCCTGAGAAACTGATTCAGGTCGTACAGATCTAGAATGGGGCACCAACCCCCAATCCGCTTTGGGACCAGGAAGTACCTGGAAATGAACCCTGGGTTGACTGGAGGATCTGCCACTTGAACCACTGCCTCTTTGAGGAGGAGTTGGGCTATGTCGTCTCTCAGAGCTGACTGAGTTTGGGCTGATACTCTCTCCTCCCATGGGGCGTGGGCTTGGCAGGGAGGGTACTGCTCGAACTCTAGAGGCAGACCCTGGCCGACCACTTCTAAGACCTACCTGTCCATGGTAACAGTGGACCAGGTGGAAAGAAAGTGGCGGAGCCGGCCCCCCACCAGAGGACCCAGAGCTGGTGTGACGGGAAGAGGGGTGGCAGCCCCTATCCTGTCACTGGGCAGGCTTGGAGGAAGAGGGTCCAGACTGGAACCTACCTGAACTCTGACCTCCCTGTCTGTGGGCCGCTGGAGGCCCGGACTTGGGTCGAGGGTGCAAAGCTTGTGCCTGCTGTTGCTGCCCACCCTGGAAGGAGAGCTGCTTGGCCACAGGAGCAGGGTGCCGAAAATGCTTCTTCTTCTGCTGTTACTTGGAGCCAGGGGCGTCCTTTTGAGCAGAAGTAACAGAGTCCAAGGTGGCATTGGATTGCTCGATTCGCTGAAGGTGACTATCTACACCTGGGCCGAAGAGATCAGTACCCAGGAAAAGAACATCAGTGAGTTTGTGCTGGGTATCCGCCGTAAAGGTGGAATGCCTCAGCCAAGCCCTGTGGCGCATGGCAACCGCAGCTGCCACCGAACGGGTGCAAGAGCCCACGAGGTCCAAGGCCATCTGAAATTGCTGCTTGGCAACGGCTCGGCCCTGGTCCCAGACCTGCTTGATTGTAGTCTGAAGGTCCACGGGGAGGTGCGGGAGAACTTTGTCCAAGGAGGCCAGGAGGGCATGGGAGCAATATGCCATGATGACGGCCGAGCTTACCTAATGGAGGCCTAGAGAGGAGGCTGCATAGACCTTCCTGGCAGAGTGGTCCAGTTTTTTGGACCCCTTGTCTGGAGGTCTGTCAGTGTTAGCAGAGCTGCCTGTGCATCTGAACACAGAAGCAGTCACTAACCCCTCCACCGAGGGATGTTCCGTGAACCCCGAGAGGGACCCAGTGGGCACTGTATACTTGCAGGCCATCCAGGCAGACAGCACTGGGCAGGAGGCAGGATACTGCCAGAGCTCCAAAGCCAGGCCTGCAGTGGCTTCTGCCACTGGGAAGACTTCCGTGGGGGTATTCCCTCTTTTAAGAATATCTATAAGAGGGTACTCCACCCGTTTCTAGACAGGTTCTAGGGACATCCCTGTAGATTCAGAGATAAGGCGGAGAATTCCCAAAAAATAACGAAGGGCCCTCCTCCGTCAACAGACTACCCACCGACTCATCATCCAGCAAGTGAGAGTGGCGGTCAGTGTCATCAGAATCTGAGGTATCCGCATAAATCGGTCAGCCACCAAGGACCCTTTGTACACGCCTGGGGCAGTCAAGCATGAGGATGGCTGATAACCTGCGAGGAAGACCTGGAACCATCCGAGATTCCTTCATAGGAGCCCCTCCCGAAGGCTGTTTAGGTGGCAGGTCCCCCACTGTTGGTGGAGGAACTTATTTTGGCTGAACCGGGGCAGGTTTTACTGGCTCCGCGAGTGGAGGAGCCGATTTTACTGGTTCCAGTGGAGTCGGCTTCAGCCTGGGAGGCAGGGTTTTAAATAACCGGTATCGCATCGCAGTTTGCAATGCAAACCGGCTGGTCGCGCTAGTCAAAACAAGGAATGGATCACAAAATAGTGCGATCCATGTTTCTCTGTATTTCATTTTATTATGTCAATGTGCGGTCCTGCAAACTATGTTCAGCCCTGAAATATACATCCAAAAAGGGCATTTATGAGCCCATTCATTTTAATTTGCATACTAAGTGCACAATAAGTGGCAGGACTTGAGCATGCAACAGTGTTTTTGTTTCCCCACAAAGATTATGTTTAACAAGGAGTTCCTCTTTATTTTTTTTTTTTTTCCTTGGGTAAAAGACTGCCACCCCCCGCCCCACTTGCCTATGTCCTCCTGTAAGTGCATGTCCTTTGTTTTGATTGGAGAGCCCGGCTCAGTAAATCTGCTGCACATCAGCCCTGCCTTTCCCACGCTTGTGCTGTCCCCCACATCCAGCATGCAACTTGCGTGGAGAGTACCGATTAGTGGTTAGGTGGTCTGTGCTGTGAGTTATAGACAGCGCGGGAATGGCGTGCACATCGTGGTAGGCAGAAAGTGAACAAGCATGTAGCTGGCAGCAGGAGATTGTGGTCTCGGACAGTGGCGGCAGCACAAAACAAAGAATCGACGATTATTTCATGTTTGTGCCAGTAGCAAAGCAAAGTGATCGGTCGCCAGCCAGGTCATCCTTATTTCTTAATGGAACTCTTCTGTGCTCTGTAGTAGTTTCTGTCACTGTTTGCACACCACGTTAAAATGCAGACAGATCCAATCTCTGGAATCAGCTTTTATTCAAATTATCAAATTTTCAAGTTAAAAAACCTGGAAGGTATTTAATACTGCAGTGCTGATTCATTACTGCAAGCAAACAGTTGTGCTTACATTTTGGGGGCTCACAAACCTTATGTTGACCTAAAGTGGATTGTTTCTGTTATGGTTAACAGTTGCCAGCAAAAGTGCCTTGCAAGTTACCTGTTGTTCTCTGTGCACATAAACCCATACATCATGCTGCTGAGTGAGTATGGACTGGTGCGAACTGACGGATCATGGATCTAACTGGTGAACTCATTTTGAATAGTTCAATGCTGCCTAGATTTTGTATGGGCAATGAAGGAAGTTTGTTTACTGCACTTGAGTTAGAAAAAATTATAGTTTTCTGTTCTGAGCTGAGAGAGCAGAGGTTGTGCAGTCTAACTAGGCTACCCTTTTACAAATGAGACTCGGCTGGTGGTAGGGGGGAGCTATGGGCTGACTGTGGTCATGCTGCCAGAATGGGGGGGGGGCGCGCTCCATTTTGTTTGCTGGTGCTATCCAAATTCCCCACTGTACCCAGTCCAGCAGCTTCAGTTTGTAGCCATGCAGCATATGACAACTTTTTTTATTTTGCTAGTCAATTCGATCCCTTTGCTACACATTAGCTACATTGAATAGCACTTTTCCGCGTAAAAATGCTAATCAATCAAAAATCCTTATTTAAAACCCTGGGAGGTAATTGCCGGGGTGGAAACTGTAGAAGGCTTCTGCCCAGACAGAATGAGCTGCTGCCACGTTGGATCTTCGTAGCATCGATGGAGTTCCCGTCGAAGCCTCTCCTCATCTGAGGAGGACGAAGATGGATGGTGGCGTTGCCTCTTTTTAGAGCGCTTATGCATCTTACTTGCCCTCTCAGTCGAGGGGGGCCAAGATCTCAACCTCGATAGGACTGGCTGAGTGGGTCAGTCGGGGGACACCAGGGGAACCGGTGAGTTACCCGGATCAGGGACTGGTTACTTGATGGGTTTGCCAGCAGGCTGGGTTTCCTCATCAGGAAAGGTCAGGACCAGGGTCCTGGTAAGTGAGTTGTCAGCCTCATTGGGCAACAACAGATCGACAGGGTCGAGAGTGATCTCCACCACATCGTCGGTTGAGACCTCGGCCGGCTGACCAGGCGGCAGAGCTGAGAAGCCAGTGGCCGAAGAAGCAGTCTCGACCGGAGCCGAAACTGGAGATTCCTGTGACCGAGATCGCTCTCGATCCCAAGAACATCTTTGCCGAGACATAGATACATAGACAGTGTCGGCAGATAAGGGCCTATGGCCCACCCAGTCTGCCCATTTGAGCTTGTAAGTTCAGTTTATGTTTTCCTATACCCCTGACCTCCAGAATTCCTTTATGTCTATCCCATGCATTCTTAAATCCCGTGATTGTTTCAGCCCCCACCACTTCCTCTGGCAGGGTTTTCCACTTGTCCACCACCCGTTCTGTGAAGAAATTCTTCCTCATGTTTCCTCTGAATCGTCCTCCCTCCAACTTCATCTCATGCCCTCTAGTCCTGGAACATCTTTTTCGCTTAAAAATAGTGTATTCCTGCACCCTGTTCCTCCCTGTAAGATACTTGTATGTCTCTTATCATATCCCTCTCTCCCTCCTCTCCTCCAGTGAGTACACGTTCAGTTCCTGCAACCTGTCTTAATAGGACTTGTGATGCAATCCATGCACCATCTTTGTTGCCCTCCTCTGAACCTTCTCTACCCTGTCTATGTCCTTACATAGGTATGAGACAAAGACTCTCTCGATTCCTTGTCCTTTTTTATAGAACTGGAAGGTATGCGAGCCTGAAGGTCCCTCGCCCTTGGTGGGGAGAGATAGACACATCTCCTGAAAGGAGCTCAAGAACGCGGAGCCCAGGTTGAGTGAAATGAAAACTGGCCGAGAGGAGAGCTCTGTGGCCCGCGCCACCTCTTCCTCGAAGGCCTGCATCTATTCTAACTGCTTGGTGGACCCTGCAGCCATGGAGACCGTCCACCGGGCCTCTTTGGATTTCACCAGTGGATTCAGTTTCTCGGGCCTGGCCAACTTGAGCTGTGCGAGATGATCATCGAGGACGTTCGGGTGGAAAGCGAGACACACATCTTGCATGCCTCGATGTCATGGCAGACACCCAAGCAGTAGACGCACACGGTTTGTGTGTCTGTGTGCGACGTTTTCTGGCCGCACAGGCGCCGGTGAAAACCAGGGGAAGATTTATCTTCCATAGTCGAATAGCAAAAATCGCAATCTCTAGCTCGAACGAGCTTAATCTTCAGAGGATCCAAAGAAATCGAAGCCAGGGCCTACAGAACGCGGTAACGGAGAGTAGACGACCTGAATCTTCCTGCAGAAAGGAAGATCTGGCATCATGGGGCAGAGCCGAGGGTTATACCACCCAGGTGGGTGGGAGGAGCCAGCCTGAAGACGTTCTGACAAGAATTAAAGGGGAAAGGGACATGCCAAGAAGTGTTGATGTACAACAAATCCGCGTCCCTAGAACAAAGTTTTAGTTTGTAATACATATATACATTTATAGTGACAAGTCTGTTTCATTATCCTTTTCTGCTGTTTTTTTGTTACATATCCCCCCACACACACACACGCACACACACACACTGCTCTGGTATGGTCCTCCGTCCACCCCTGTCCATCCCAGTTCCACTCGGGGAGACCCAATCACTTACCTGGCCAGACCTCTGAGGCCCACCTATGATACACTGCTGTGCTGCCCCCTTGCTTGCCCCCCAGGGCTGGGTCTGCCCTCAGCCACTTTGGCATTCTGCCCTGCTGTCTATCTGACCACCCACAGCAGAGGTGAAGGTCTGCAGGATCCCTCTGGTCGGTGGTGGTGTGAGTCCAGTGATGAATGTGGTTGGTGGTGGACAGGGGCTTCCTCTGCTCTTAGCCAGTCTTGAGCTTTTGTCCCCTTTTAGTCCATCCCTCCCCTCATGAGAGTGTCTCATCATTGGGTGCCAGCATGTCCAGATGACGTGATGCTCATTCCCAGCTCCCGCACGGACACTTTCCCCTGCACTGCCACCTGTGGTCACCTAGATGGTGGTAGAGCAGCTGAACAGCGAGTTGCCCCCTCCCCAGAGGAGGAGGAGATCATCTGTTGGGACACTTGATCCCCCCCCCGGCGGGAGGTCCTCTGATGGCTCTGGCTCATTTTCGAACCCTGGTCATGGGTGTTGCCAGCAGTAGTGCTGTCGCTGTGCTGGTGGGTCTGCTCATTATCCTGCAGTAAGACCAAATCATCGGACTGCAGTGGCACCGTAATCCTAGTCTGCCCATGTAACATAACTGCCATCTGATGGATTAGTAGCTGATTTGATGGGGAACATCCAGGGCTGGAATTTGAAAGAAGCTGAACCAGCATACATTTTAAATTGGTACAGAGATTTTCTACAGTTTTGCTTCGTTTTGTTTTTTCCATATTAACTGTTTTTTCTCCTGAGGAGAGCATATCACTTGAGCCCCCAGATGGACTCCATCCCCAAAGCTACTGTAACAGCTTGTGTTTCTGGTCTGATAAGATTGCCTATTGATTATGCGCCCCTCTTCTAATCCCCACAGCAAGGTGTATGACCTTCACCAGGATTCAGTGCAAGGACTCCTCAGAGCAGTCAGCATTTCATTGTAACATTTGCGACTGGAGGATATCATGCTGCCACCCTCATCGTACTCGCACTTTTTCCTCAGTTTATCTCCCCTTCTGACCCATGCACGATGTCTTCCCTGCTATGTCTGACCTGGTGGGGGCTGATGTTGTGTGGCCACCCATAATATCAGTGCTGCTCCACTGCCCGACATCCTGCCAGAGGAGGTGCTCAACAGCAGGGTGGGCACGTTCCTCCCCTCAGGGTCTGTGCCCGCTCACTCTGCTGCAAGTTCTAGTCGCCCCCTGCCCAGTGTAGCGGCCAGGCTTAGGATGGGAACCCAGGATTTGCACTTGGTAGTGTGGTGGCAAGCTTCAGCCAGCACCAGAGGACCAGGCTCTGCTGGTTTGGAGGTATTTAGTGCCATTTGGGCTCACTTGAATACACAAAAACATTGCAGAAAAAGGACCCTGACCTAGCTAGACCACATCTAATACCTACGGTCCTGCACACAAATAAATAGAATTTGCCGCAGTTGAGGCCTTTTGAACCATCACAGTTGTTTCCATAACTGGCAGAAATCCCTCAAAAGGTATAGATTACAATTGCTCTGGTTAAGTTCTAAATTTACTTGCTTTTGCCACAGTCTCAAGGATCTTTGCAAAGGTAGCATCAGAGTTTACTTGGGATCTGCTTTAGCAGGTTGTTTTTTTTTCGGGGGAAGGGGGAACAGCTGACCTGTTATGTGTAATCCATAGGCTTTATTAACCAAGACCAGGCTGCTTTTGAAACTGCAGAAGGCACAGTATACTGTGGAGCACAGAAAAAGAGTTTAAGCACAGAATTATGTACTGCACATGCTTCAGTACTGCAGGCTATATAATGTAGGCTTCTGCAGCCAGTTACCCTTTTTAGTACCTTAAAGAAGACTGGTAGGTTAAAACGGTGATGATAATGGTGTTGAAATTTACAATTGCTGGACCGGTTCGTGACTACAGAGTGCATGACCTCTTCTGTTTGTGTGAATCTCGCTGGCTGTTACTGGTAGCTGCGTACTGTTTGCCAGCAGATCTCCAAAAGGGGAGTTTAAATTTAAATCAAATTTTGGCAGCAAAGCAGTGGTTCTTTTTTAAATCTGGCTTTTCTGATGGATGTTACTTGCCTTTGCAATGAAAAGTCATTAATGCAATTGAACATTATAACAGGGCAGAGTGTGGTTCAGCCCTTTTTAATAGTAAGCAGTAACCCACGACAGGATGGCATTGTGATGAATTAATGCATACCCTGGATGCATTGTGTTTGGCCCTGCACCCCTTCAACTTTACCACTCTCTGTACCCTGCTGTACTGTTTACACACTGTTTTTATGCATTTGTTTCTTGCCATGGAGCCTTTGGAAATGAGTCTACGACTCAAAGGTTTGTAATTTCGATATCTTCTATAAATACATAAACTTCCTGAAAAGAGCAGTAATTCTGCACACTCCATGCCCTGTAGTGCATTATTGCATTTATAAAATGGTTTTAGTAGTTTAAAAAAAAAAGACAGGCTGCCCTGGTGTCCTAGGAGTAGCGCATTGTGCTGCCATGCTGATGACCCAGGTTCAGAAGCGAGCCCAGGAAGTCGTGTCAGAAGGCAGGCCATGGGCAAGACAGCTACACCTCGGCAGTGCATCTCGGCCGGGGAGGGTCGGCGGTGGACTCCGCCACTACAGTGTCCCCCTGTGGCTGGATCAGGGAGCTTGCTCCTACCGCATGGGGAAGCTGTGATGGTGTGAGGCCGAGTCAGTCATTTTTTCCACTGAGGGGGGGAATGAGGGGGGAAATGATGGAATCGGGGTCCATGATATTCTGCCCACCTGCTCTGCCCTGCACCGCTGCCTGGACCACTGATCCATACTGGATAATTCTCCAGGTGGGCAGAGGATGACCCTCCCCTTCCTGGCACCACCACATGGTAGAATCCATGGAGGTCTCTGGATCAGTTGAGTGTCGGGGGAGATGGTAGCTAGTCAACAGGGGTGAATCCTGCCCCGGTAATGTGGAATTCATGAACACACTTGTGACCAGATTTAACCAATGAGGTATGCTTGTTTGATCTAAGCCATTTTTTCAACAAAGACAAGTTCATAGCATAGAACTGAATGTGTTTCCTTTAGATTGAGAAAAAATAAATGGACAGAAAGCACTTGTTGGCTTTATTTTATATTTCAACAAACCAAGAATCTTATCGCATGCATTTTATTTTGACATATCAACTGGGACTACAGGGGTTCAGGCTATAAGTTTAATAAACAGTATCTACTGGTGTCATTTCTGACTGTTTCCTTGTCTGTCCCAGCCAAACTGACCTTGGCTAGTCAGTTAGTTCAGCCAGCTCTTAACGCAATATCATGCCACATGTTTACTAAACGGAGCCACATGCTTCAGTGCTGCTGCTTCCGTTGTTACTTGAGTTCCGTAAAAGTCCTGCTGGCATTATTACTTGAAGCTGACTCAACTTTGACAGTGAGAAGGCTTGCAGTAACTGGAACATTTTAAAATTATGTGTGGATAAAAATGTCCAACACCTGTTTTATATAAAATCAGCAACACTAATGCAGAAAACATGTCTGTACAGCAGTCAGCATTCTTTGCCATTTGTTTTATAAATCATCAGTTTGACACATTTGTTCCTTTATCTTTTTTTATTTTTATATCCTTCAGGCCATTGACAGCATCCACCAGGTTGGCGTGTACTGTTTGGCACTGGTACCGGCAAACACCCTCCCCAAAACTCCTCTTGGTGGAATTCACTTATCAGAAACCAAACAGCTTTTCCTGGAAGGGTCACTCCACCCCTGTAATGTGTTAATGTGTCCGCATACCTGTGTAGTTAACCTGCCGAAGCCAAGACAGAAACAGCCAGGTAAGGGACCTATTTAGATGATCAGTCTCAGTTGCTGTGCTTTGTTTCCTTACTAATATATATATACTGTGTATATACATATATACAGTATATACATACACACACACGCATATATATAATAGGAATTATGTATGGGCAGCAGTGTGAGGTTTTTTTACACACCTGAGGTTTTTGATTCCGCATAAACCAAGAGAGCGATACTCAGTGAAGGTGTATAATACCCCAAAAAACCAAGAGAGGAAAGACTGAGTGGTTTATACTATTAACATACCAAGGGTGTGTAAACAAAAAAAAAAAAGTTTTGCTGCTGTCCTTTTTATTTTTAGCCATTTTTTTTTTTACAAGTATTAGTCCACAGAACTGTTCGGTAGTTTCGCAGTCAGTAGGCACTAATGGAATGGATTGAAAATGAAAGCATTGTTATGTCTCGTGATCTGTGCTAAAGCGTGTGGTGCTCCTTCTGAAAGTGAGGCAGTTCTCTATTACACACACGTAAGTATAAGTGTGTGTGTGTGTGTGTGTGTGTGTGTGTGTGTAGCGGAGGATTTTTTGGTAGTGGTTTCACACTGTGCTTGACCCCAACCAGTAGGAATATAAATTGGATGTGGATCACATAGTGCTGGAGCCAGCTTTAGGCACATTCAGCACAGCTGCTGCTGGGAGGCCCTGGCCTGAGCTAGTACAAGTCATCAGCCATTGAAATGTAAATTTTTTAAAATTTATTTCTCATGGTGGTTTTCTGGTTTTCTTTGTGGTACAGAAAAAATGCAGGAAATATTTTTTCACTAAGC
Source organism: Neoceratodus forsteri (assembly GCA_016271365.2). Lineage (NCBI taxonomy): Eukaryota > Metazoa > Chordata > Ceratodontiformes > Ceratodontidae > Neoceratodus > Neoceratodus forsteri. The sequence goes on along the minus strand of CM057456.1, from coordinate 1,578,386,041 downwards.
AGAATACTGCAAAATTCAATAAAAATTAGCTCATAGCATGCTGCCCCCAGTAGGAGCACTGGTGTGAAATATTGATGCACTTTGCTCTGGTCCCTCTGTTTTTTTTTTTTGCTCTGTTCCTGCTGACCTTCCTTCATTTTGTATACTTGTAATGAATGTAGAATTTTTTGATGCAAGACCCCAGTCAAGCCATGCATCCTTTGTGTGCCTGCAGTTGTGCTACTTAGGTTTGCTTTCTTTGTGGTTGCACCGGTGTGGTCCTAGGCACTGGCCCCATGTGTGGCTTAGGGTGCTAAAACAATTAACAGCAGAAGAGGAGATGATTTGATGGCATAAGTGCGATGTTGAGAGAGGCAGGAGTCCCACATGGCCTGGTTTTCCTAGCCCTCCTATGCATCGTGCGGCGAAGCAAAGTTTATATCTTTTCTGACCCCACGGAAGCACAGTAATGGTGCCACAGGAACACCCTATCTCTACCTCGGGCAGCGCTAGAGGTTGCTCCCTCTTCGGACGAAGATATTTCTTGAATATTGACTGGTACAAGTTTAATGACCCCACGTTTGAGGAGCTATGGTGGTGGTCATGGGGGGGAAGGGACTAGAGCCCAAAGGTAAGTGCTCTTACTACAGTATGTTTTGGCACTCGGATGGAAAATCCATGTATAGCTGGACTGAAGACTTTGGGTGTCTTTTCTTCATACCTGAATTGCCTATTCCCGTTGGAAGGCTCAAACAAGTTTTTATTAAAACACAAAGAACCTTAGTGCATAAGCACTGAGGCAAGCATTACCCCAAAGAGCATTGGCTGGGAAGCCAAGTTTCAGTGAAATACAAAATCATACATACCCTCATAATGCAAAGCATCATGGGCTATATATGCAAATCACTACAAAATATTATGCTGGTTTAACTTTAAGCAGAAATGCATGATGCCAAAAGGCCTCTCACACAGTCTGTGCAGGGTGCCAACAGAAGACACAGACACGTGTTTCGTCCTACCAGGACTCATCAGTGTGCCTCGTCTGTATGGTACCCCAGTGGAATGAACCAGCTACCCTAAGTTGGTCTATCTGGGTTGGGTTGGGTTGTAGTGAGCCCAATAAAAACAAAAAGCAAGCTAAAACACAAAGAAGATTTGCGTAAGCACTGAGGCAAGGGTTTTCCAAAGGGCATTGGCTGGGAAGCCAAGTTTCAAAGAAATACAAAATCACGCATACCCCCATAATACAAAGCATACATTTTTATTAAGTTGTGTTAGAAATGTTGTTGAAATTGCATATTGATTTAAACACTGTAGTTAATCATTAACACCAACGTTGTATGCTGGGTCACGATGAAGCATTCATTACAGGGGCACGTTCTGCTTATAGGAGCAGTTCCCACATCAGTAGCCGCTTAGTTTTATTACTTTAGTGTAGCAGCAGAGCATATATCTTTTTTTTAAGTTTCTTTTTATTATCCCTTTTCTAGGGAAACAGGAGACAAATTACAGTCAGTAAAGATATAGTCATTACTTCAGAGTTTACATATTAAAAGCATTCTTATATTCAAACAAAAAGGAAACTTTTTTTTTAAATTAATAATATCATGTACAGATAGGTAACAATCCCCTTCAATAACATAGAAAATGTTCCAAAGAGTACTTTGTGTATCAACTCTCCCCCACCCCCAAGACCCTGAGCTCATTAAGGGCAGAAATTAGAGTCTGTCCTAGCTTGGTGGAGCGCCCGTCTCTGCTGAAGTGAGGTAAACCTCTGGATTTGGTTATTAATTTTTGCTGTAATATTTTCCATCCAATATATTGAAATCATTATTCGCCTCCAATCCTGAATGGACGGAATATCTTGAGTCATCCATTTTTTTTGATGGATTTTTTTTAGTGGCCAACAAGAAAATATGCAGCAGAGTTTATGCCCAGGGAAGGGAGCGGTCAGTGTAAACAGCCAACAGCAACATCTCAGCTGTGAGCCCGAAAGATTCTTCTAGGCTTTCTGAGATTTCTATTTGCAGGTTGATCCAAAATGGCATCAGGAGTGGACACTGCCACATGATATGTGCCAGATCAGCCATCCCTTCCCCACAACCCCTCCAGCAAGCCCCATATTCAAGTGGGAGGTATTTTGTCAAATGAGCCGGTGACCTGAAAAACCTAGACCTACACTTCCACGAGTATTCCCTCCAGATATGAGACTGAGTGATTTTTACCGCACGCAGAGTAGAGGAGACCCATTCTTCTTTGGGTACTTGCAGATCCAGGTCTCTGTTCCATCCCAATAGTATGGAGCCGGTTGATTCTTTAGTTAGATCACATGCAGAGCATATATCTTTATTTTAATAGCACTATTTAGTGCATATCATATGAGTGAGGCATGGTGAAAATTCCCTATCCCTGTCGTTGGGAAGGATACTGGACTTTTCGAGACTTTGAATAGTTTATTTTAGGCACCATGTAGTTCATGGGCTCCTTATGCAGCAGTTGGACAAACTCTTTGGTTACCTTGATGTATTATCTATCGTACTCCTAAAGACAATGGCACTGGAACAAATTTTATAGTGGGGGTGCTGAAAGCCATTGAACAAAACTGTATAGGAAGCCATAGGAAATTGTACTTCAAGCAAGGGGGTGCTGCTGCACCCCCAGCACCCCTAGTTCCAGCACCTATGCCTAAAGACGTATCTTTGAACATTTAATGGTCTAAATGAGAGTATTTAGAGGAGTGGCACCCTCCTGGTTTGATAAATATATACATCTGGTATATTAAATGTTGGCAATTAACTGTATGTTTGATTGTATAACCAATAAACATAAAGTAAAAAAAAAAAAAAAAAATGGAGAACCAAGGTGGTTCCTCTGCACTGAGGACAAAACAGAGTAGCTATGATGGAGAAGCAGACACTCTGGGGGATGGAGGGAAGGAAAGCAGTGCCTGCTAAAAGAGCTCCTCTTGAAGATCTACTGTTGTGGTAAGTTCTTAAGTAACTGTAATATCTTACTTCAAGGGGGCTCTTGCAGCAGGCAAGACGGTAAGGACTGAGTCCTAGGCAGTATAGGAACTGACCCCAGTCATCTGGGAGGAGGAAATAAAGGCAACAGAAGGTATTCAAGAGAGGAGGCCTTGAAGGACTGCTAGTCCGAAGCCTGCTCTACACCTAGAGGCGATGTCCAGACTGTAATGCCAAATGAAGATGTTGACAGAACTCCCAAGTGGCAGTTGCACAAATGTCTGCAGCAGACCCATTTCTGAAGGAGGCCGCAAATGCAGCCATGCCTTTGGCCTTTAACCGGACCCGGCCAAGGCTTGTCATACTTGTGGTAGCAAAAAACAATGCAGTTAGCTAACCACTTAGATAAACACTGTTTGGCAATAGGAGCCCCTTCTCACCTGGGGGCAAACGAAACAAACAACTGATCAGATTTTCTGATATGACAGGTGTGATCTAAATAGTAACGAAGCACCCTGTGGACATCCAAAGTATGTAGGATGGCCTCCCCTTGGTTAGAATACTCAGGGAAATAAACCAGTAGGTGGATGTATTGATTCGGCAAAAACTCAGACTCCATCTTTGGAAGAAACTTAGAATTGGTCCGCAAAGACACCCTGTCTTTGTGGAAAACTAAATAAGGCTCTTTACACATCAGAGCCTGAAGCTCGGAAATCCTCCTAGCAGAAGTAATGGCAATTAAAAACAACACTTTCCATGACAGAAAGCGTACCTCGCAACTCTCGGCTGGCTCAAAATGAGGCAAAGTTAGCCTCTCCAAAACAAATTAAAGGTCCCATGACGGGACAGGGTCCCTAATGGGAGGCTTCAAATGAAGTATACCCTGCAAGAAAGTGCGGGAAATGATCAGTTGGGCAAGAATTTTGCCTTCAATAGGTGCATGGTACGCAGAGATAGCAGAAAGATGCACCTTAAGCGAGGAGTAGCCCAGGCCCAAGTCCAAATGGGAAAGGAGGTACTCCATAATTATGTTCACCGGGCAGGTGAAGGGATCTAAGTGTTGACCGGTGGCTCAAATAGAAAACCACTGCCACTTCATGGCACTTTTTTTTCCCCCAGTATAGTGCAGTGGGTTAAGGCTCTGAGCTGCAGATCTGGAGACCTGGGTTTGAATCCCACAGCTGCCTAGGTGCATACTGTGTGATCCTGAGTAAGTCACTTAACTTCCTTGTGCTCCCAGGTCACATCTGGAAACAAGCTTCAGCTTAGTGTGCTACTCGTAGTTAAACAATGGTCCCTAATTGGCTCTAGTGGAAGGCTTCCTGGCTACTACTAAGACATCCGCCACCCGGGAAGAGACTCAGTAGCGGGCGATGGCTAAGTCTGCAGGAGCTATGCATGAAGATGAAGGGATTTGAGGTCCGGATGGACCAGGGTGCCCTGCTCCTGGGAGAGCAGGTCTGAGCACAGGAGAAGGAGAATTGGAGGTTCCATTGCCACTTGCTGTAGAACTGCAAACCATATCTGGTGCGGCCAGTAGGGAGCTATCAGAATCATCTCTGCTCCCTCTGTCTGGAGCTTGAGGAGAACCCGATGCAGAAGTAGAAAGGGAGGGAAGGCGTACAGAAATCTCCCTATCCAGGAGAGGGATAATACGTTGCACCAGAAAACACCAGGCCCTGGATCTAGCGAGCAGAAATTGGGCAGTTTTGCACTGAGTGGGGACACAAAAAGGTCCAGCTCAGAAAGGTCCCATCTGTCAAAGAGGTCTTTGACTACTGAGAAAAGAAGCTCCCAGTCATGAGCCTTGGGCCATGATCTGTTTTGACTGTCAGCCAAGACATTTTAGGTGCCGGGAACATGCATGGCGGTCAGTTCCAGGTGGTGTTCTATGGTCCAGTACCAAACTCTCATGGCCTCTTTGCAGAGGGGGTAATAGTGAGCCCCCCCCACCGCTTGTTTATGTAGAAGACTACTGACATTTTGTCCATTTGAATCGGAAGAGGACCAGGGAGCAGGTTTGTCTGAAAAGCTAGCAGAGCATAAAGGATCACTCACATCTCAAAAACATTGATATGGAGGTGCTGCTCCTGTAAAGACCAAATTCTCTGGGTCTGAAGATCGGTCAGATGGGCTCCCCAGTCTTGGCTTAATGCGTCCGTCATGAAAATTTGGTGAGGTGATTCTGCTTGAAAGTGAACTCCCCTGGAGAGGTTGGAGTGGTCCTGCCACCAATACAGGGTCTTCTGCACAGTTTTGGAGACTAACACCAGCTGCTCCAAATCGTTTGTGTGCTGGTACCATTGGACCCAAAGGTTCCATTGGGATACCCTCATGTGCAAGCGTGCCAGAGGAACTGTCACAATGGCCGCTACCATGTGCCCTAGCAATCTCAGAAATTACCAGGCCGGAACCTGACGAGATGAGGAAACCACTCAAGCCTGTGCTTGTAAGCATTCTGTCCTGTCTGGAGCCAGGAAGGCTTTTCCCTAGATGATGTCCAAGACTGTCCCGATATATTGTAGACTTGGCCAAGGAAAGGAGTTGGGTAAGTTGAGGGTTATCCCCAAATCCTGGAAGAGGCTGAAGGTGGCTTGCAGGGTTCGGATCAGCCGATCCCTTGAGGAGGCTGTCAACAGCCAGTTGTCCAGGTATGGAAAGTCATAATGCACTTGTCTTCTAAGGGCTTCAGCCACTACTGCAGGGCATTTGGTAAAGACTTGGGGAGCCGAAGACAGGCCAAAGGGCAGCGCTCGAAACTGGTAGTAGTTTCCTTGAAAGAAAAAGCGAAGAAACCTCCTGTGGGGTTGAAAGACCAGGATGTGCAGATACGCATCCTGCATGTCCAGCGACCCGAGCCAGTCTCCCTGATGAAGAAGAGGGAGAAGGCTGTGAACAGTGACCATCCTGAAATGCTTGTATTCTATAAATAGATTGATGTGTCTGAGATCGAAGATGGGGACGTAAGTCACCTGTTCTCTTTGGAACCAGGAATAAATGAGAATAGAGTCCCTTCCCTCTTTGAGCTGGCAGAATGAGTTCTATGGCCTGTTTTTGCATCAGCACCTCAATCTTCTCCTGGATGAGGGAGATGTGGGCCTGAGCGTAATGGGAGTGCAAGGGAGGCTTGTCTGGGGGGATCTCCAGAAACTCTAGAGTATGCCCCCTTTCCACAAGCTGGAGAACCCATGGGTCTGAGGTCATCGTGCACACCAACCATCTAGGTATAATGAAAAGCGATTCCCCACCGCCTCCCCCAAAGTCTTGGCTGGGGTCAGGGGTTTGGGCAAGGAGTCAGGCAGAGGCACTGGGGAAGGGCAGAGCGGCCGAAGAAGCTCTAAGGGCCCTTGGGGCTGAGCCTCCTGTTGCCTGAGAGATAGCCTTATGCTTGAAGGCACTTCTGGTTTGCTGGCCCTTAGGTTGCTGTCTGGTGGACCGGTGAGAGGACTGACATTGGTTGAACTTAGGTTGGGATCAGTACATATACTGTACTGCTCACAAGGCTTTACCCAACTCCTGTAGGCGAGTAGTAATATTTTGAGTATCCTCGTTGAAGAGGACAGGACCCCTGAATGGTGCATCCAGGATCTTGGTTTGCACTTCTGGGGCAAAACAAGAAACCCTATGCAAAGAATATTGGCCACTGCAAATGCCTGTAGCCGCTGCCCTACCGGCTGAGTCAGCCACATCGTAAAAGGCTCGAAGGACATGGTTGCCCACGTCAGAGCCAGACGTAAGGATCTGAACCAGCTCTGCCTTTCCTGGGGCTTCAGAAAAGGACTGCAAGACCTCCAGAGTCTTGTCTCACAGGGTATTCTGGTATAGGACCATGTGGGCTAGGAAGTTCAGAGAACGGGCCGTCAAGGTGGCCGAGGCATTGATCTTCTTGCCGAATTGGTCCATCTGCCTGGAATCTTTGTCTAGAGGCTGAGTACTAAGATGCTTGGGCTTCTTTGTATGCTCATGCGCGGCCTGAATGACCACCGAGTCAGCTTCTGGGTACTCCGCATAAAAGGTCTTGTCCCTATGGGCATGGTAAAGGCGATCTGCCTTTGAGAAGGGATGTCTCCACACAGCTTTTTGAACAGCCATAAAAGAGTCGATAAGAGGAGGGATCACAGTGGGAAACGTCTACTTTTTACGGAGAAAGATTGCCAGGTGATGGCACGCTGTGTCCAGTTCCTCCGTCTCCCAACCCATGAGGGACTGGATGTGCCTCATGACATCCATGAAGGTGGGATCATCTGGGGGAGACCTAGGGGTTTCTTTGGGCTCCTGTGGGTCTGAAGGCAGATGGGAGTCTTCGGAGTCATCCAAGGATGAGGAGGAGGAATGCCTACCTGACTCATCCGAGGCAGGCGTTGGTGAGCGAGGGGGCTTACGCCGGTGTGTGTCATCCTTGGGGGACTGGGGATGACTAGTGCCAACTCCTTCTGGGTCCAGAGAAGGCTGCCTAGGAGGAGGAGGAGAGTGAAGTCTCCTAGGAGTGTCCTTGGTCTTGTCAGGGTGATCAGAAGGCTCCTTGGGAGAAGGTGTCTCTTCCCACTGTGGTCCCTTCTCTTATCGACTCTTTTTATGTATGTTCAAAAAGCTGTGTGGAAACATTATAGTAGCCACCAAAACCAGTCGACCTCCTCACAGATACCTGTCCTTCAGAAATTTCAAAGGCTCGGACCCCTCAAAGATACTCTGTGACGTCAGAGCCACAAATTGGTCTCCCCTCTATCGTCTAAAAGATATTATATCTGCAGTCAGCTTCTTAACACCTGCCCTCCGACGACTGAAAGACCTACGTTTCCCACTCACTACCAGAAGGATAAGGGGAGGCTGTACCCATTGGGTTTCCAGGAAATTGCTGACCCTGATGAATGACAGAGATAAGAAGTGGAAGGCTTACAAGGCATCCCCAACTCTCCCCCCACATCTCTCCATTCCCCTTTCATACCCCTTATCCTATGTCTGTCCGAGCATTTTCACTCATATCACTATACTGTCAAGTTAGCCTTTTCTTCCCTTGCACTAAATCTACACCCCAGGCAATGTATAGGGGATGGTCACAAAGGAAAAAAGTGTTTACATCCTTGTTGAGCTCATTAAAGAAATTGTTGCTTCTACTACTCCTCTGCTCCTTTACAACTTACCTCTCTGACGAAATTTGCAGCTGCCCCTGGACTTAAAATGATGCTGGTCAGTATACTAAGCTTAACAAAAAAAATTGACCAGCTACATGTATGGGCTGCTCATACAGAGCCAGAAATTATCATTATTACAGAGTCTTGGCTCAAAAAGGTCACTACTGACCAACAAATTACCCTTCCAGGCTATAAACTATACAGGGCAGATAGGGAATCTAGGGGGGTGGTGTGGTTGTCTATTCTAAAACCAAGTATACAGTTAGTGACATCTTCTGTAAATCTAAACCGAAGGAATACAAGATTGTATCCCTGAAGCTTCACCTTCCCTCCATGGAATATATCACTATTATAGATGGTTATAGGCCCTTGGCTAGGAGCACTGTTATCCTCAGTGTACTAAAATCTCTAATCACTGCTGCCAATACTGAAACAATAATCCTTGGGGATTTCAATATGGACTGGCTTACCCCTAAATTACACAGCCTGAAATCTCTCTGTGACGAGTTCGGCTTTGTACAGCTAGTTAGTGAACCTACAAGGAACAATACTTTGAACATTGCCAACAGCTCACTCCTAGATGTTAGATTAACTACTCACTCACATAAAATTTTACGCTCTGCAGTTTTCCACAATGATATGAGCGACCACGGGGTTGTTGTATGCATAAGATTGCATGCCAAGAATCGACACCAGCTCAAGCACATAACAAAATGGTCTTTTCGTAAGTTTAAGGCAGTAAATTACCTGTCTGACTTAGGCAAGATCTCTGTCTTCTCAAAACAGCCGATGAGGCTGTCTCTGTTCTCAACAACAACCTTGTCACGCTGGCAAATAAGCATGACCCCTTTATCAAGGCCAGGGTGCGCCACACCTCTCACCCCTGGTTTACTCCACGTCTTAAGGCTACACTCACAAACCATGACAAGCGCTGGGCTCAGGCCGGGTGTACCAAGAGCCCTGCAGATTGGCAGGCTTTTAGAGCAGCTAGGAACACGTGCATAAAAAGCATTCGCTCTGTCAAAGCAAACTTCTATGTTTCCACCCTAGAACAGGCAAACGGGACTTCCCATAAAATTTGGAGGACACTTAAATCCATTGAAGGATGGCCTAGTGCACCCTCCATTCCAGCTAAGATCCTTACCAAAGGCAGGATCGTTGAAAGTAATTCCCAAATTGTGGAAGAACTCAACTCCCATTTTGTCACTGCTGGCTTAGCCTTTGACTCCTCACCTTATGCAGGCCGAGGGAATAATCAAGCCAGTTCTGTCCCCACTCCCCTTACCTTGACTTGTCCCTTCCAGCTACACACACTTAACTTCAAAGAAGTTGAAGACTTGCTCCTTAGCCTAGATACCAAGAAAAGTGCCAGGGATCATGGACTTGAACCTTTTTTCCTAAAACTAGGCTACACCCATCTCACTGCCCCATTCTTCATATTTTCAATCTCTCCATCTCTTCTGCCACATTTCCGTCTTGTTGGAAATCCTCCCACATCCGTCCCTTATTCAAATCAGGGGACCCATGCAATCTAAATAATTACAGGCCTATCTCAATCTTGCCCATTCTTTCTAAAGTTTTTGAAAAACTGATTTACAATCAATTAAAACTTCATATTGAAACCTTTTCACTTCTAAACTCGGTACAATCCAGTTTCCAGCTTAAGCACAGCACTGGCTAAAGTCACTAATGACTGGATCTGGAAAAAAGGTTTGTCTCCCCATAACGATGCACAGGGGTAATGCCAAACTTCACCCAACAACTAACACACCAAAATCTGGCCAATGGAAAATCATGTACACAAATGCTCACAGCCTGGGAAATAAGATCCCAGACCTGCAGGCAATAATGTCAGAGGCTAAACTGGACATAGTAGCAATTAGTGAGGCGTGGTTTACCAGTAACCACACTTAGGAGACTTCAGTACCTGGCTATGTATTGTTCAGAAGAGACCGAGGTGCAAAAGGGGAGGGTGGCCCTGTATGTTAATGAAAATATCAAAGCTACAGAAATTCAGAATACACATAAGGAGCCAGAAGAACTGTGGGTCACCCTGGAAACAGGAAATGGGACAGCCATAAGAACTGGAGTTGTCTACAGGCCCCAGACCAGAGGGAGGACATAGACACATTACTGTTAGAAGATATACAAAACATGACTGCTAAAGGGAGGTTCTGATAATGGGAGACTTCAACATACCAGATACAGATTGGTCAATACCAGCAGGAACATCTGTCAGAACTAGACTCATAGTGGATTCCCTGCAGAGGGCCTCAAACAACTGGTACAGCTACCCACAAGAGACAGGGCTATCCTAGATCTAGTACTGACTAACAAAGAAGGATCACAGATCTCAGGTAGAAGGTCACCTGAGGCCAGTGACCATCACATGGTATGGTTCAATTTGGCTACTACATCTAAATCATCCCATTCCAAAGCAAAATATGGGACTTCAGAGGAGCTGACTTTGATAAGATGGCCAACAGAGTTAAGCTAGCCCTGGCAAAAAGAAACACAGGTGAGGAGGTACAGGCAAAGTGGGCAAGCATAAGGATACAATACTTGAAAGCAACATCCATTGTAGACAGAAAGGAAGTGCAAAGAAGAAGGAAACCACTTTGGTTCTCAAATACAGTAGCAGAAAAGGTCAGAGGCAAAGGCTGGCCTTCCAGAAAATATAAGGGAACACAGCGGGATGAAGATAGGAGGCATACCAAACTGCCCTAAGGGAAGCAGGTAAGGCAGTAAGGCAGGCAAAGTCCCAAACTGAGGAAACACTAGCACGAACAGTAAAGAAGGTGACAAGACTTCTATAGATACATTAGAAAGGAGAAAGTCCAGAGGGTATTGCTAAGCAATGGAGAAAAGGGAGCATGGAGAGCAGGACCCTGTAAAGGCATCTATCCTAAATAGATACTTTGCTCAGTATTTACTGAAGAGAAGGTAGGGCAGGGCCACAGCTCAGCATCATGGACACAGGGGAGGGAGGTGAGCACTACTCCCTTCACAAAGAAAGGGTCCTACAAGAGCTTGCTAAGCTCAGGGTGGATAAGGCAATGGGACCTGATGGCATACATCCCAGGGTACTTAAGGAGTTAAAGGAGGAACTAGCAGAGCCATTAGCAGAATTGTTTAGTGAGTCTCTGAGCACAGGAGAGGTCCCAGAAGACTGGAGAAGGGCTCACGTGATCCCACTCCACAAGAGTGGTAGCAGGAGGAGGGTGGGGAACTACAGACCGGTCAGTCTTACCTCAGTAGTGGGCAAGATTATGGAGGCACTCCTTAAGGAAAGGATAGTGCAACACCTGGAATCCATAGGGCACAGGATCCAAGACAGCATGGGTTTACAAAGGAAGGTCCTGTCAAACTAATCTCATAGATTTCTTTGACTGGGTAACAGAGTGGTGGACCAGGGGAGCAGTTGATCGCCTACCTTGACTTCAGCAAAGCTTTTGACACTGTTCCACATAGAAGATTGATAAATAAGCTAGGTAGGCTCGGGGTGGGTCAGAAGTTGGTCAACTGGGTGGCAAACTGGTTGACTGGCAGAAAACAGAGTGGTGGTAAATGGTATACAGTCAGAAGAGATGCAAGTCACAAGTGGGGTACCTCAGGGATCAGTCCTGGGGCCAGTCCTATTCAACATCTTCATTAGTGACCTTAGATGGACTAGAGGGTAAGGCTTGTCTGTTTGCAGATGACACCAAGATCTGCAACAGAGTAGATGATCCAGATGGGGTGGGCAGAATGAGAAGAGATCTGGATAAACTAGCAGAATGGTCAGAAGAGTGGCAACTGGGATTTAATGCAAAAGTGCAAATCATGCACTTAGGAAGAGAAACCCTGAAGCCACTTATAGGCTGGGAGGGTTGCTAGCAGTCACAATGGAAGAAAGAGACTTGGGCATCATCATCACTGATGACCTAAAATCATCAAGCAGACCTCTAAAGCAGTAGGTAAGGCTGGGGGTGTTAGGGTGTATTAGTAGGGTATCACAAGTCGTAGAGGAGGAATAATCCCTCTGTACAAGACATTGGTTAGGCCCCATCTGAGTACTGCAGTATTGGAGGCCACACCTTCACAAGGACATTAACCAAATTGAGGCAGTCCAGAAGGGGCAACAAAATGGTGCAGGGACTGCATCAGAAGACATATGAGGACAGATTAGCAGAGCTCAATATGTATACCCTTGAGCAAAGGAGGAGAGGGTGATATGATGAGACATTTAAACACCTTAAGGGCATAAACAAGGTGAAAAGAGTCTAACATGTTTAAATATAAGAAAAATAGCAGGACAAGAGGACACAGCATGAGATTAGAGGAGGCCGATTAAGGGGAATGTGAAATTCTTTTTCACAGAAAGGGTGGTAGATGCATGGAATGGCTTACCACAAGAAGTGGTGGCTATGAATACAGTGCAGGGCTTCAAACAGGCATGGGATAGGCATAAGGGAGCAATACAAATGACTATGAATAGATAGGTCACTGACAGAGCAAAGGCCGATGGCACATTTATAAGGTAGAAAAAGAAATGGGCAGACTGGATGGGCCTTGCGGTCCTTATCTGCCGTCAACTTCTATGTTTCTATGATCTCTGCTTTGGATACTAAGAAGATCACTGGTGCAGTCTTCTTAGACCTTAGTAAAGCATTCAACACCGTTGACCACAATTTACTAGTTACCAGCCTTATTAAACTAGGTGCCACTCTTGCCACCGCACAGTGGTTTACCAGTTACCTAGCAGGGAGGACTCAGAAAGTTAAAGCCGATGGCCTATTCTCAGCCTCCTTGCCGATTGCCAGGGGAGTCCCGCAAGGCTCCATCCTAGGCCCTGTCCTTTTTCCCTTGTACATCAATGATCTTGAATCTTACATAGCCAAATCCAACTTGCATTTCTTTGCGGACGACACAGTACTATATACCTCTGGCTCAACATTGTCTGAAGTAAGGGACGTACTACAAGCTGACTTTGCTCAGCTGGAAATGAATCTCATTAATGCTAAGCTTCTTCTTAATGCCAAGAAAACCAAGACTATGATCTTTACTCTTAGTAACTCATCTTCTGCCCCCGGCGTACTGAAAGATTTTGTTGTTACCGCTCTAGGCGAACCTTTGGAAGTTGTCCCCAAATTTAAATATCTGGGCATTTGGTTAGACAACATGCTCTCTTTCAGTGACCATCTTAAGGACCTATCCAGAAGGCTAAAAGCCAGGTTAGGTTTCTTTTTCAGAAATAGGTCTCTCTTCCAGCTTGAAATTAGAACCAGGCTTGTTCAGGCCACATTCCTTCCCCTACTTGATTATGGGGATCTGATTTACACCTCCTCTGCAATCTCAAACTTAAGTAAGTTGGACGTCCTATACCACTGTGCCCTGTGGTTCATTACCAAATCCCTGTAGCGAACCCACCACTGTGATCTTTACACAGCTGTTGGCTGGACATCACTTACCACTAGACATTTGCTCCGTGCTGGTATTTGGACTCTTTAAGTTACTCCTGAACAAACTTCCGAGCTACCTAACATCTCTCATCTGCATTTCCCACTGTGCATATTCACTAAGGAAATCTGACTTCATCTTCCTTGTCGTGCCTAGGACTCGCACCACCTTTGGTAAATTCGCCATTTCACATGCTCTTCCAACAATCTGGAACCGACTCCAGTCCACCCTGAAACTATCCAGCAGTATCTCTGTTAACTTCTACAAAGAGTTAGCCGCATCTAAAATAAAAGATATTTGTAGCTGTTTTTAAGCCTCTTCCCTACCCCATGCCCTTACTACGCCTTCCCATCCACCTGGAACTAGCTCTAGTCAAGACATGAAATTATCTAAATTATCTCTCCAGTTATTTTCAAGACTTCCTCCTACCCTTGCCTTCTTTACCTATATTTTACTCCCCCTTACTCTCTCTAGCCCTCTTCCTCCTCCGCTCACCACTCATTTTCAACCCCTCCTCCTTATTTAACTACTCTCTCCTGTCACTGTACACTCCCCACATTTATTGCTTCTCACCAGCTTATGCTAATAATCCTTACCTTGTCTTGTCTTAATTGAGCACTATGTATTATAGGAACCTTAACTGTACTTTTATCTTACTGTGATGTACTCTTCTATGTAATGGCGCACATGAACCTTATTTGTACATTGTTTCATTTTTATTCTACGTTGCCTTTTTATGCAATGTCTCCTTGACTGTTTACATGCTTTAGGACCTCCTTGTGAATGAGCTTGCTCAACAGAGTTTTCCTGCAATAAACTTGAACTTGAACTATGGGACGCCTACAGAAGCTTGCGAAACACCTGCAAACAAACTGCCAGATCCCTCAAGCATAGTTACTTCCTCAACCAACAAAGAAGCAGCCTGGGAAATCCCCGCAGCTTCTGGAACTCCATTGGGTCCCTGCTCAACCCAAAGACTCACAGTCGTATCACTCAACTGACATCCCCCACTAGCTCCCTCTCGGATCCCAAGAAATAGCACAAATTTTTAATACAAAGTTTGCTGATCTCTCCTCCTGCCTCACCAAACTGCCCCCTCAGCCTCCACTAGGCACTGCAACTCAGGCACACCACACCTACCCCTCATCTACCTCACCACTACCCCCTCCTTTCTACTTTAAAACTGTCGGTCACGGTGTCACTACCAGACTCCTAAAATCCCTTCCCGCCAGAGGTAGTCCTGGTAGTGACTGGCTGTCTCCAGTGTTCCTAAAAATTGTCTCCCCTGAAATAGTCAAGACACTCACTTTCACCTTCAATCTCGCCCTCACTACAACTACTGTCCCTGCCTCCTGGAAACATGCCAACGTAGTACCCATTTACAAAGCAGGTGATCCCCTGTCTCCGGACAATTACAGACCCATCTCCCTCCTCCCTCCTCCCCCACCTAAGTAAGCAATTGGAAAAAATCGTCCACTGCCAGTTTTCTGAATACCTGGAAAAGTACAATCTTCTATGCCCCCTTCAACATTGTTTCCACAAGCACCATAGTACCACCTCTGTCTTGGCCCTCTTTTCCGACCATGTTCTAAAGAATATGGACACAGGCAAAGCCACAGGTGCGGTGTTCATGGACCTATCAAAGGCATTCAACCTCGTCGACCACCCCCTCCTTCTTGTGATCCTACCTCGTTTTGGCTGCCTGGTTTAGAAGCTACCTATCTGGCAAGACTCAGCCTGTCACAATAGGCAAATCCTCCTCCACTGCCCTCCCAGTATCTACTGGAGTCCCACAAGGCTCAATACTAGGCCCCCTCCTCTTCTCTATATTTATAAATGCACTCCCTGCTGAAAGCCTCACCTGTGAAGCTTTCCTCTGTGCAGACGACCTGGTGATATTCCACAGCAACAGCCACTCAATACAATCTCCACCACGCTTACACTGAACTATGGTGCTGCCCATCAGTGGTTCCTCTCCAGGAAACTTCTGGTCAATGATATGAAGACAAAGTCCATTCTCTTTGGATCCAGACCATTCCCTTCAAAGATTGCCAAAGCCTACACTCCACATCGCTACTTGTGCTCTCTCCAGCAGGCCCCCCAGTTGAGAATGTACCCTCGTTCAAATACCTAGGTGTTACTCTTGATCCCTCCCTTACGTTCTCCTTGCACATAAACAGTACTGTGCAAAGAATTAACCAGAAACTTGGTGCTGCTTACAGGCTAAAGCGGTTTCTGGCTGGTGAAGCACGCTTTGCTATTGCACAAAGTAGCATACTACACCTCCTTGACTACTGCTCCCCTATTTAGTCCCTCGTATCCACTACGCTGCGCTCATGGCTGACTACCACCTACAACAGCACCTGTTGGTTTCTCCTACTAGCTCCTTTCTCCATTCATCATTGTATTCTATACCAATCCCTGGGCTGGCTCCTCCTTCAAGGCCACCTCAATTATGCGCTAGGCTGTATTGCTGACAATACTCTCCAGTGCAATGGTCAGGCTCCCTACTCCTCCCTCCTCACAGGCAGAGTAGCCGCCAGGAGCCTCCAAGCATCTTCCACCCTGCCTCTGGTTGTTTCATGACTCTTCACATTCATGGGCCATAAAGCCTTCTCCATCTCGGCCCCTTCCGTATGGAACAGACTACCGTCCGCTATCCGCTCATCCTCCTACCACATGTCCTTCAAGAAAAATCTGAAAGACTGGCTCCTGTCTGAAGCCACCTGTCAATGCAACCCTGGCTAACACTAGCACCTATCTCTTCTGACCTCTTCGTAGTGCTTCTTATTTCTGCCTCTACCTCTCACTCCATAGTTGCCATTTCTTCCTTCTCCCGTTTTCCACTCTCCTGTCTCATGATCTCTTGTATGTGAATACCTGTAACTTGTGCCCCGTGTATGTGCACTACCCTGCCAGTTTTGGTGGTTATCTTTTTGCTTTACTAGAATTTGTATAGTCAGTATTTACTACTGTATGTTATAGCATGACCAGCTCCATATTGTTCAGTATTTTTCATTTTTGCCTGAATTTTCTCAGCTTCTCTGTATAGTTGCCTGTTTTTGGCCACTGTGTGGCCTGGATTGTCTCCATGTAATTAATCATGTTATGTACTTGCCTGATTTTATTCTAATGCAGTGTAAATATTGCCTGATTTATGTGCCACTGAGTGGCCTGGGTTGTGACTGTAAACGGTCTTCTGGATCAGCACACTTACCCGGTTAACAAAGCCATAAATAAATAAAGGTGTGTGGAGGGTCCGTGGGGTCTCCCTGGCCTTGAAGAACTCCCACCAAGCCTCAGACAGAGCCTGATAATCCATGGACGAATTTTGTGGTAGTGTGGGAGGGGGCGGCGCTGGAGCGTTAGGAGTGGGGTGCCCCGACGTTGGCCCTTGTGACGTTGGAAACCCAGGTGTCGGTCCTTGAGGTTCTGGGTTACCTGACATTGGTCCTTGAGGTGAAACATTATCTGGTGCCAGTCTGGAAGGGGTCAATAGACTGTGCGTCAGTCCCTCTGACGTCGGCTGCGTAGTGACAAAAGGGTTGGTAAAGGTGTAGGCGATGACAGTTGAGGCATCGTCGGGAACGATGTCGAAGTGGCCGACGTCGACCAGTGAGGTGTGGGCTGATGCTGGTCTGGTGAATCAGCTGGCACAGGCCTTGAATGGGAGGCCTGTTGGGAGGAGCTAGCTCCTAAGTGGGGCAGAAATATCATTCTCACGGGGGAGGTGAGCGCATGCCTCTGGTGTCACTTAGTGGCGTCTGTCCCGGAACCCGAGGCCGACTTAGCTAATGCCAGGACTGGGGGAGCGATGGGCTGAGACCCACCATCTGAAGAAGACCCGGTCGAGCCACGTGGCTGAGAACCCGCTTGATTTAAGGGGCTCAGGGTCAGGGGAAGAAGTCCCAAGCCGTGAAGAACCACCACCTGAGACTGTTATGAGGGCGAGAGGGTTCGATACTGGAAGCCCAGAAGGAGTAAGGGCTGTTGGCGGAGGAGGGGCTGACCTCCCATGGGAGGAAGACCCAGATTCGTTTGCCAGTATATGTGGGGACAGAGAATGGGAAGCTGAACAGGGGCATATCCCGGTGCTTATGCTTTCCGCTAGACAACTTCTTCTTGTGGGAAGAGGAAGAAGCCGAAGCCCCGGACAATGGAGAAGTGGTGCTTTTGCCCTGGAGCTCCTTCTTCATCACTGCTAGGTTTTGCTGCAGCAGGAAACTTTGCAGGGTCTTCTAGTGGCATCTCCTTGTGGCCTGGTTGAAGTCCTGGCAGTACTGACAGGCCTTGGTGTTGTGATCAGCGCCTAGGCAGAGCAGGCAAGAAGAGTGGCTGTTCTTGAAGGGAAGCTGCTTGCTGCAAGCACACTTTGTCTGCGGCCATTCTGAAGAGAAGGATGGAGAAGAAGTCATGCAAAGAGGAGGAAAATTATAAAGTTCTTGGTAAAAATAATAAAGCACAGGTAATCATGAAGAAAAATGGCGGTCGACTAAAACAGGCATCTGTGGAGGTCCGACTTGCATGAGTCGACGGCAAGAAAAAAACTGAGGTTGTGCTGGAGGACCGTCCCTTTTATACCATAGGTGGACGTCGGGACGGGCCGACGTCAGGGGGAGGTCCCCCACTAATGACTGCTAGCTAGAGGTTTTCCATGTGGACATAGAGCCTGGCAGCGAAGTCCTTAGTGTGTTGCGTGCTGCAAGAGCCCCCTCAAAGTAAGATCTTCCAACACTACATTACTGTTTATTCAAAGCCAGCAGGCCGACACTGCCCTGATAGAAGCTTAGCAGTAATTAATTATCAAATTAATGGAGACACTGGTGGAAATAGCCAGTCATCACACACCCCTATATCCTATTCCAGTTCCAGTTCAACGGAAAACAACAAAAGTCACACTGGAAAAATGTGTGCCAATGGTAGAACTGCAATTCACGTGAGCAAGAAAAGATTGCCTTCATATAGGTAGTTCTCCTAACGAGACCACATGAGGGCTGTCAACAGTGGCAGTTGCATCATTTTGCACAATACCGGTTGTGCTGCAGATTAATTTTAACATCTTGGTGAGTGCCAGTTTTTTTTTGTTTTCCTTCCAATTCATCTCGAACCTGGGCCTCAGTCAAGTGGGCCACAACCAGAGCCTGACGGGGACAAGCCAGACTCAGGAGATGAGTCAGATGAGGAGTCCGACATGGAGGAGGACCCCCCCACCCCCACCCAAACCTCATGGCAAATATGTGTTTCCTTGACCAAGTTCAAACCTTGTCAGATCTATCAAAACCACAGTGGGATTTGAGTCCTCACTGCCCCTTTCCAAAAATTAAACTCCCCTCTCTTTACCTTAAGGCCAAGACCATCAGCATCTTCTCGGTGTGCGAGTCCATTGAGGAGGTCATGGACAAAGAATGGGAAGTGGCAGAGCCATGCAGGGTTCTGGGGAGGAAGTCCTGGAATAAAATATACCCTCTACAGCTAGACAAACTCTAGATATGGTGTAGTGGTTGACCCACAAATTGCTGCCCTGAGTAAAAATACAGTTCTACCCTCCAAAGACGTGGCCAGCCTTAAAGACCCGAAAGATCACGGACTTGTGGACATACTGAAGAAGAACTATGAGCTTGACAATCTAGAGGTAAGAGCTACCACCACGGCCATATATGCAAACAGGGCCCAACTTGCCTGGTTGCATGAAATACAGGACATGCCCAAGTCCTTATAAGCCCAGCTCATAGAACAATCAATGCAAGACATGAAGTATCTGGCAGATATGGTAGTAGACTGTCGAAAAATAAACTCCAAGATAATAGCTAATGGGCATGCAGGACCCTGTGGCTGAAGCTCTGGGAAGCCGACACGGAGTCCAGGGTAATGTTCCAGAAACTCCCCTTCAAAGGGGTCAGCAGTTCAGAGAAGGACTGGAAAGAAATTCCTTAAAGCAAAGGAGGACGTCAAGAGCCTAGGCAATGCCACAAGCTCAAGATCTACCTGTCTACCCTCCGCATGCAACAGATTTTGGAGGAACAAGAATTTTCATGACAGATGTCACCAATTCAATAACAGTAGAAACAATGGATTCAGTACATCTTTCTCCTCCAATACCGACAACAAATTTAGAAACTGAAATACCTCAGGCAGAGGGCACTTCAACAACAACTTGAAATCAAATAAACAAACAAATCCATGACCACCTCCCGACCAAGCAGAACCTAGCTCACCCACCAACAGAGGCGAGGCTACAGCATTTCGGACACAAATGATGACCATCAACAGAGGACATATGGGTTCTGGAGGTCGTGAATAAGGGTTACGCCATAAAATTAACAGAACACCTAGACAGAAACAGAACTGATAACATCCCCAATTTCAAGAAGAAAGGCAAGCCCAGAACAGGTACGAAACATTCTAGCTTCTTTTGTGAAAAACAAGGCCATTGCAGAGGTACTGGAAGAGCAGAGAGGACAAGGAATTTATTCAATATTCTTACCAAAGAATCTTTACCCAAGAAAACAGGAGACTTACCCATGCTTGACTTACTATGAAGCCAGCAGAATAGGCCCTATGGTCTATCGAGTCTGCTCGATGGTCAGTGCCTATGCCAGGTACTGATGTTTAGCCCTCCCTCCCACCCACACAAGGACCCTCTTTCCCAGCGGGGCTCCTGGATGTACCCTCCCTCTGTACCTATCCCAGCCCTTCTTGAACTCCTCCACCATAGTAGCAGCCACCAGCTCTCTGGGCAACGCATTCCAGGGCTCCATCACTCTCTCGGTGAAGTAGCGCCTCCTTGTTTCCCCCCTTAACCTCCCCATCCAGCTTCATGGGGTGTCCCCTGGTGGCCCCCGTTTCCCTTAGCTGTAGGACCTCCTCAAGGCTTATCCTACTGACCCCCTTGTGATACCTGAAACCCTCTATCTTATTCCCCAATGTCTCTTCTCTCCTCCAACGAGTATAGGTCGAGCTTCCCAGTTGCTCCTCATTAGGCATTTCCCCTAGCCCCAGTACCATCCTAGTCACTCTTCTCTGTACCCTCTCCAGTAAAGCAATGTCTTTCTTTAAGTAGGGACACCAAAGCTGCACGCATATTCAAGGTGTGGTCTAACCAGACTACTGTACAGTGGAAGGAGTACCTCACTACTCCTTGAGGTTATCCCCCTGGCTATGCACCCAAGCATTTTATCTGCTTGTGCTGCCGCCCTTCTACACTGCTCTGAGTTGTTCATTTTGGCATCCACCACCAACCCGAGTTCTCTCTTCCCTCCTTGAAACCTGCAATGCCCCCTCCATGTGTATGTATGAGTCGGGTGTTTGGCTCCCAGGTGAAGAAGCCTGCATTTCACGGCATTAAACTTTAGTTTCCAGATTCTTGACCAACTCCCTAGAGTCCCAAGGTCCTCCTGGTGGTCTAATTTTCCCTCCTCATTCACCACTGCCCACAGTTTAGAGTCATCCGCAAAGAGACTCATCTTGTGCCTGATACCATTTCTGATGTCCATGACATAGGCATTACTCAGCACTGACCCCCTGTGGTAGCCCACTTGTGACTAACCTTGAGTATGAGAACCCCCCACCCTCACCTCCTCCACTCCGCCCCGCCAGACAGTTTCCTATCCACCTGCCCATCCCCCCACCCTCATACTTAAAATATGAGGACTTATAGTACTTGAATCAGTACATTCAATTCAGAAGATTCAAGATGGAAACAGTAAGCCCCACTCTCAGGACGATCCACTCATGGGATTTCCTGACATCAGTAGACATGACGGATGTGTACTTACACATAGCCATAAGACCATCACTTTACAAGTTTCTCAGATTTCACATTATGTGCCGACACTGCCCATACCGATTCTTTTAATCCAAAAGAAAACCAGTGCAAAGCAGAAATTGGAAAATGTAAGTGCCATTTATTAAAGTGCATACACACAGACTGACCACAAAAGCCTTACCTTTAGGACTGGCCTCTGCATGGAGGATGTTCACCAAGGTGACATTGGTACTAGCCACCAAACTGAGAGAACAGAACATCCATGTAATACCGTACCTGGATGACTCACTTATCAGGACCAGGTTGCAGAGAGCTACTCAGACAGTACTCCAATGCCTGAAAGGCCACACATGAGTAGCCCACAGAGAAAAGAGCAGCCTTGCTCCCAGTCAACAAATAGAGCACTTGGTCATGGAAATAGACGATTGGGACTGGTAAGACCTTCCAAGAAAAGGGTACAGAACATGATTCAACACACGTCCAGTCTAACAAAGAATTGGTCAACAGCACTGGAGCACATACTACAGGTACTCAAAAAATTGGCATCCTGCATCAACCTGGTCCCTTGAGCTTGCAGGATCGTGAGATCACGCCAGCTACTAGCGATACAGTGAGGAGCAGAAACTGACTACAATTTCTCAGCAAAGATCTCACTGTTGCCCCAGGTCTGCAACTCCCTGAAATGGTGGACAACTCAGACAAATCTCACCTGGGTATTAATCCTTGATTCCCATTAGGGATGCGGTAATAAACACTGACACCAGCTTTATGGGGTGGGGGTGTCAGTGAACTTCAGCACAGTACAAGGAAGATGGAACAGGTTGAGTCCACCTTACCCATCAGTGCACTAGAGATGATGGCAGTCTACAATGCTCTAATTCATTTGCAACCAAAAATCAAAGGAAAGTACATACTGATACGCTCCGAAAGCAAAGCCATGGTAGCATACATTGTCAAACAAGAGAGAACTAGAAGCAAGAGAAAGCTGAGGGAAGCAGCAAAAGTACTAGATTCGACACAGAGCAATCGAAGACACATATCTGTGATACACCTGGCAGTGAAACTCAACACAACAGCAGATTGGCTGAGCAGATGACATATGCATCCAGGCGAATGGCATCTGCATCATCAGGTGTTCTCAGCTATCAACAGCAGACAGGGACCCATGCAGATAGACCTGATGGACTCCAGCAAAAACTCTCAGGTCCAGGCTTTCTATTTCAGATTCAAGGATCTCCACTCGAAGGGCATAAACACCCTATCAATCAAATGGTCATTCAAAGTGGCATATGCGTTTCATCCATTTCCCCTATTAACCACAAGTCCTATGCAAGATCGGATAGTCAAGAGCACAAGTTATCTTGATAATGGCCTACTGGCCTTGCCAGACATGATTCGCAATGGTGGTAACCATGGCACTGGACCACCCATGGAGCTTGCCTGGCAGACCAGACATACACAGAGCCCAGTCAGACACCTCAGCCGCAGAAGCTAAAGCTAATGGCCTGGCTCCTGAAAAGGTGAGGTTGTTGGAGGCAGGTTATCACCCCACAGTGACTAACAGTATGATACAGCTGAGTAGATCCTCTATGACTTCCACTTATGAAAGACAGTGTGGGCATATTCATACGATGGTGTGAAAAACACAATATTCAGTCATAACAGGCGTCCATTCTGGACAGTCTACTGTACTTACAGAACAGACTGGAAAAAGGCCCATCTCCAGCACTAGCTTGTGTCCATCAGAGCGGCTTGTGGTCAGGTGGGAGACACTGCACCAGATGTTTACAATGACATGATCAGGTTCCTCAAAGCAGCTTCCAGTATTTGCCCAAAGTCAAAGCAGATCACAGCACCATGGTGCTTAAGCCTGGTACTCAACAGATTGAAATCAGCAACTTTTGAGCCACTGAATTCTCTTGAACTGGGCTAGATAAACTTAAAGACAACACTCTTAGCCGGCCTGCTGGTACAGCGGTAGACCTACTGCCCGTGATGCTATTGACCTGGGTTCAGGAAAGAGCTCAGGTCATGAGAGGGCCAGCCGGGGTGGGGGGGGGATTGAATGGCTGCCAATGCACTAGTGCCACCTGGGTGACCACGAGTGGCAGTTCTGCCGTCACCATCGGATCAGGGTAGGCAGACGCCGGAGTTTCTCCGGTGCATGTGTATATCTCCACGTATGTATACATGCCGTCTTGTGGGAGAAAACAGGAAAATGTTCATCTGCCGCATGAGGACATCCGCCCCTCGTCGCAGGCCCTGCACTTCCGACCGTGACACTCGCTTCCGATGTACTGACCGTGCCTCTGCCAGGGGAAGAAGGAGCCCCTGGTGGGCATGCCATGGTGCCTAAGGAGTGAGAGGTAAGTCTCGGGACATGGATGATGGAGCTGGGTGCAGGGGTTGGATCGATGGGGGCCGGTCAGCCATAAAGCACATTAATTTACAAAAACAAAAAAAACTGAAGATGCACTCCTAGCAATGCTGTGCTCTTCCAGGAAAACATGTGAGCTGCATGCACTGTCATGCAGTGAACCATTTATGATATTTCATGATGGCTGAGTCACACATAGGACTATCCCCTCGGAGGAGGGGGGAAAAATTAAGTTGGGCCACCAAAAAAGTAATGCTACGTTTAAAAACAGCATTTTTTGATATTGTATGGCAATTGGGTGCCCAGGTGTGCTTTCTTTTGAATTTGAGGAGCAAAAAGCACCAGGATTGTGAGATGGAAAAAATACCACCAAAATCTGACAGATTAGGGACACTTTAAAAAATTATTTAAAACCATCATGTAATGCTATGTAGCGATACAAAAAGTTTTATCGACACTATGTGTTTGCCATTTTTTGGTTGTGTCACCTCACCACTTAAAAACATGTATTGATAATATTTTGAAAACGCGGGTTTAGATAGACAGTATCGATACACATAGAATAGTACTGACACATAAAAACAGTATCATCTAAGCTAATTTGTAATGGCTGGACTCCAAGCCCCAACAGTTCCAAAGTCAGACCTTTCAAAAGATAATTTCTTTAAAATATGTTAACTTTGGAACCGTTAGGGCTAGAGATTTTTCTTTGTAAATGAAAGCTTGGAGTGAGATCAGTAATAGAGCAAGCATATATTAATATAAAAAGAATAACATTTTTCATATCGATAAAAAACATAAAATGGTTCACAAAATTTTGAAGTTTTGTTATTTTTAACAACAGATAGCTAGATAGATAACTTTATTTATATAGCGCCTGTTCCCAGAGTGCTGTACAATTTCTTAAAAACATTAACAAAAGAACTTCCAACAGTCGCATCGCAGAGTATAAAACAACATCATAGTATATCTATTTACCATATAAAACACGACAGTCAAGAGAATATAACACTTTCAGTAGTTATGTTATGTAAATCATATGCTTGATTAAACAAGAATGTTTTTAGCCCCTTTTTAAAGGTTTCCACCGAAGGTGCCTCCATCAAATAACCTGGCAAAGAGTTCCAAAGGGCTGGTGCAGTGACAGAAAAAGTACGGCCTCCTGATTGCTGCAACGTAGCCCTGGGAACCACCAGGAGGCATCCCTCAAAGAAACAGAGAGCGTGAGCCAGATATTGAGGAACCAGGAGGTCTTGCAGGTCATCTGGTGCCTGGCCGTACAGGGCTTTCTAGGTCAGTAATCTGACCTTGAAGGCAATCCTCCACCTTATTGGCAGCAAGTGCAGACTTCAGAGGACAGGCATAATATGATCAAATCTCAATACACCTGTTAACAGCCTGGCCGCCACGTTCTGCACCAGCTGCAGACGATGGAGATTGCCTCTAGATTGCCCCAGGTACAGAGCATTGCAGTAATCCAACCTAGACATGGCAAAGGCATGTATTAGGGTGGCAAGATCATCGGCTGGTATCAGAGCCTGGATCCGAGCAATGTTCCTAAGATGGTAGAAGCCTCTTTGGATGACGGCTGACACCTGAGCATCGAGTGTCAGACCATCATCAAGGACCACACCCAGATCCCTAACCGGAATAGAGGGGGCCAAGGGAACGTCTCCCAGTCTCAAACCAGGATTATACAATGGCAAGGAAGAATGCTGGCCTCTAATTAGTCGATGTGACGGCTAGGCCCAGGATGTCATCCCACATAAAATCCCAGCTCTAGTCCCAGACAGAGATGACCGCAGCAACTCTCCAAATATTACTACACACTGCCCACTACAGTAACATCCGTTCGGCATTCCAACCCAGTGTCAGTGTCCCCGACTTGTTTACTCCAACCACACGCATGGAAACCCGCCAACATTGTCCCGAACTTGCTTCCAACCCAGCCCCCCACACAGTATTCCACAAAACAAGGAAAAAAAACCCTTCAAATGTAAAAAAAAAAAAAAAAGTCATGTTAGACGGCATTTCAGTTTCTCGTCTGCTGTAGCGCAAACCGTTTGAACTTACACGCTCGTCTTTGTCCGTTCCTCAAGTGGCAGCAATGTTTTCAACCACCTTAAAAAATAAATAAATCCCACCAACCGCTCAGAAAACTTACAACAAATTTCAGAAACAGCATCTTGGATCCAAACACACTTTAACTGATGAACACGGAAAACACGGAAGTTTCAGAATTCAAAGTTTCAAAGTTTATTGTGAAGGGGATAAGTCCGTTGAGCAAGCTCATTTGCAAGAAGGTCCCTTGTAAAACATACAACAACACAACATCATCAATTGATACACACAAAGAAAAATCAACTTGTTACAGTACAACATCTAACAAGTGCCAAAAAGTAAATGCAGAATGGCAAATTAAGCCATGTCTCCCTGTCACAACTCAAAGTATTAAAAAAAAATCTTCACCCAATACAGACAACCAGAACCCAGTTATACAAGAAGCAAAACCAGCACCACCACCTGCTGGGCAAACAGTAGAGCAGCATTATTTTTCTAATATGTAGACCTACTCACTAAAAAATGACTAAAAAAAAACATTTTAAACATATTTGTTATCTATTTTAATTTCATTTCACAAAGGAGCCATTGTATAATAGGAATAATGCACTCCAGGGTGGGTGTTATGCTGGGATAATATCCCTTCCCGGGTGTTGGATGCCCTCGACCTGAGGCCTTAGGTCCAACCAACCTAGGCGGGATGTTATCCCAGCATAACACCCTCCCTGTCGTGCATTATTCCTTTATCATTCCCCAGCCCTCCTCCATCCCGCCAATGACCAGGATCCACCACCAATACCTCCGTCTTGTCCTGGTTGAGTCAGCCAGTTTTGAATCATCCAGCTCTGGATCTTGGCCAGGCAGGTGTTAAACCCAGAGGCCGCTATCTGGTTTCCAGGTGCACAGGAGAAGTATAGCTGAGTATCATCAGCATAGCAATGAAAACCCAGCCCATACCACCTGATAAGTTCTCCTAAAGGCAACATATGCACCGTGAACAACAGAGGTGATGGGACCGACCCTTGCGGAACTCCACAGCGTAGAGGCATCGGATATAGACATGTAGCGACACAGGAGAACTGTATCATTAGGTTCTATACATGTTGATCAGACTCCAAGCTTTCATTTATGAAACTTAAGTTTCTGTCACTAACACTTCAAATGAACCAGCTTTCAAAATATAATTTCAAGCATTATAAAACACCATAAAAGATTATTTTTGGAAATGGTTGGAAGATACCAGTAGTGGGTCTAAGAATAAATGCATTCTTTTGTAGTTTTTATTTCAGCACCATTTAAAGTTGATTCCCACTACATTGACTATTACCACCCTGGATAATAGGTCACTAATTAATATTAATCATTGCAGATATTTAGGCATTATGTTCGTCTCATTAAAGTGGGACCTGTAAATTGAAATCCTCTGCAAAAGAATTGGTCCTAAATTACAGTAGGTGCCCTGTGCCACCACTGGCAGTGCCTTGTTCCAGAAGTCAAACTTCAAACCGCTGAAGTGTTCTTAATACTTCTTTTTGAATCCTCTGATTATATCTACCCAATGTTAGCTGGCTTCTTCTGATACTTGATGTCTTATTTAACAGATTGGTGAGATTCACCTCAAAAGCACTAGAGACAGCCGCCACTGCTTTCTATATCAAGGACTTGGGTGGGTGTCTCTAATGACAGAAGACAACTTAATTTGAGACAGATTACGTTAAAATGTGCACTGGGAAATGCTTCTCCATCTGGTAAATTTAATCAGAAAGATGAGATCACTTTATCTGGGCTGTGCTTATCTGCGGGTATTCCGTTCTTTACCAGCCTGGCTAATACAGTAAATTTGGAGTGGGTGGTCCATTATGCCTTTTCTCCAGCCTACCTAATAGCATTGCTGGCAGTAATGCCTTTTCCCTCACTGGCCCGGCAGTATGGAATGCTCCCCTTCCTAACTGTAGACAGCCGTAGGATTCCCCCTTACTAAGCTAAAGCATTAGTTTTTTACCAAGCACTTCAGCCATGTCCAGACTACTGTAATTACAATTACCATGCCTGATGCATGAAATTGTGTATGTTGCTGAAAGAACATAGAAACATAGAATTTGTCCGCACAAAAGGACTGCATGGCCCACCCAGTCTGCCCAGTTTTCCCCAGCCTGTTCTACATCCACAGACCCTGTGTGGTCTCTGGCAACCCCCCCCCCACCTCTGTTCTAATATACACCTATGTTTATCCCATGCATGCTTGAATCCCCCCCACCATTCCAGCTTCCACCACTTTGGCTGGCAATCTGTTCCAGGCTTCTGCCATCTTTTTAGTGAAGAAATATTTTCTAAAATCTCTCCTGAACTTCCCTCCCGCTAGCTTCATCGCATGCTGCCTGGTCCTGGTGCAGGTCCTCATTTGAAAGAGGGTCCTCACCAGGCTGTACCCTCTTCACCCCTTTTAAGTGACATCTTTGGGATTCAGCAACCGCGGATCTAAGCTGTTACGGAACCCTAAGATGTCACAAGATGATACTCTTGTTGAGTCAAGAGATGCCTGTGAACATCCATTCAGTTTTTATTTAGCAGTTCTTTTTTAAAAAATAGCTAGCTATTCTGAATGCTGACGCTATTAATCTTCAGCCTGGCTGCAGACAAACCATCCTAAGAATTTAAATGTTAAAAGTACAGTGGATCCAAGCCTATGAGCATTGTAATTATTGGTATAGTTTTTTGAATTAACTTCCTTTCGCAGTGTGCTGCTGTACTTGTGGGTGTGAGCTCACACTGCGGTCAGCAATAGGTGGTATACTGCTGCTTTTAATCAGCTTTTTAAGAAATAGTATTAGAAATCACAGTATTTGTGATCATGGTCACTGGGCCTGCACATTCCAAAACAGGACTGTTGCAATTGAGAGGTAATTAAAAACAAAATTATTATTCAGGCAATAAAATCTTTTTCTGAGGGAAAAGCAGCACATTTATAACATATGTAAAATGATGTCAATGGTTTGCTGAAACTGAGATGTCAGAATTTAGCATTAATGGATGTGCTGTTCTATATGAAAGGGGCACAGCTCTGCTGAGGTGCCATCCTTCGAATGAGATGTTAAACCGAGATCCCTTCTGCCAATCTCCGGTCACTGTCCAGGTGGAAGTAAAAGATCCCATGGCACTTATCAAAGAATAGTAGTGAACTTTCTTGTGTTTCATGGCCAACATTCATTCCGTTTGTCGATAAACTGGTCCATGCAACTCGTTTTCCAGGACGCACCAGAAAACGAGCTATCACAGCTGAGTGTGCCTTTTCTGGTCAAAAATTCAAATAAATATAAATTTTTGTTTACTGGCAATTTGAAATCTTGCCAGAATCGTAGTGGAGAATTGTAATGCACTGAGAGCTTCCAGCATGTGAATAGCACTTGGCAGTACAGTCACATGCTGCAGCATATCCCAGTCACTTGAATGGAGGTGAAAACAGAACGGCTTTATAACTGTTGGAGTGGAGAGCTGTGAACCAGTTGATCAGGTTGATGCAGTACCCCACTTAATATGGGATGGTACACCTTAGTTGGCCTTAGAATTTTGGAGGTCAAAGAATTATTTTCCTACTGGTGGGAAATCATCAGGAAGGGTGTGGTTCCCAGCAAACTGCCTCTGGAAGATCAACCCCCATGGAGGGTCCCTCCAAGAAAAAAAGTCCAACCAGACCACCCCCTAGAGATGAAAGTCCTAAGCCTAGGGTCCGTTTCAAGGAAAAGAAGCGGCCGAGGTCTCCATCACAGACCCCTTCCCGCTCACCAAGCATGCATAGGTCCGAGAAGCACTGCAGGAGGTCAGATTCCTCTTCTCTGACGAGTCTCACTCTTCCTCTCATGTGTCCTCCAGATCAGGCTCTGCTTTCCACATCTCTTCACCAGATCCAAGGGATTTGCCTAGGTCTCCCCCAGATGACCCAACATTTATGGATATAATGAGGCATATCCAAGATAACATGGGGTGGGACGTGGAAGATTTAGATCCTGAGAGGCGCCACCTCACCAGGTATCTAAGACAAAAGGATCCCAAACCAGTAGTGGTCCCACCACTAGTCGATACCTTTCAAGACGTGACCAAGGCTGCTTGGAAGCATCCCTTCACTTCCTTAGCAGTACCTAAAAAGGCAGATCACCTATATCAGGCTCCTTTAGAAGACCCTTATTTGGGCGAGGAGCCAGTAGCAGGTTCTGTGGTGATCATTGCCACACATGACAGATCACAAAGGCCACAGCATTTGAGCACTCAAGCCCCAGTCCGGGAGTCGAAACAGCTTGACTTCATGGGAAGGAAAATGTACGCCTCAGCCACATGTTCCATCCACTCATTAAACTTCTTGACCCACATGGTCCAATTACACAACGGCCTGTGGGAACAAGGCCTGGATTTGATCAAGAACCTTCCGGATGTTGACCAAAAGGAAGAGCTTACTAAGCTGCTTCAGACAGGCTCTGATGTGGGCTCACAGGTGCTCAGAGCAGCATATGACTCAACAGATTCAGCCACAAGAAGTGCAGCATTAGGTGTGTGTCTGAGACGGCACTCTTGGTTGAGGGTTTCAGGCTTCACACTGGACTTCCAGAAGGGCATCCTAGATGTCCCTTTCAAGGGCTCATTTCTTTTCGGGGAGGAGTCCAAAAAGATAATAACAAAATTGCAGGATGCCGGAAAGGTGGCACATGCGGTACAAGCCTTGTACAGACCAAAGACAGAGCCATTTCAGAGGCAGCAGAACCGTTTTTGAGGGAAACAGGGGCAGCAGCAGGGAGGAGGCTTTAGCCGCAAGGGCCCCCCTCGTGCTATGGGAGGAGCAGGCACAAGGAACACAAAATCTCCTCAGGCAAACCTCCTGTCCCCCTCCACTGCCTGACTCGCTGCTGAACCCTCCTCTCCCTCCAGCCCAAGGGGAGGAGTCAGTCGGAGGTAGTTTCTCCAAACACCTATCAGGGTGGCAGCAGATTACCTCTGACCAATGGGTTCTTCAGCTCATTCAGAGAGGGTAGTCTATAGAATTCACCGGGCAACCACTGTCCAGGCCATCACTACTCTTTCAGTACTCAAGACAGCATGCCACACTGATCCGAGAGGAGACACAGACTCTCATAGTAAAAGAGGCCATAGAGCTGATCCCATGGATTCAGAGAGGGAAGGGGTACTATTCCCACTTCTTCTTAGTACCCAAAAAGACAGGGGATTTATGCCTAGTATTGGACCTCAGTGATCTAAACACCTTTGTGGCATACAAACGCTTCAGGATGGTCACCTTACCAGGCCTGATCCTGATGTTAAGCCAGGGAGCTTGGCTTGCAGCACTGGACATGCAGGACACATACCTCCATATCCCTATTGCAAGGCATCACAGAAGATACCTGTGATTTGAGTTCCAGGGTCAACGCCTTCAATTCCAAGCACTACCCTTCAGACTGTCATCAGGCCCGAGGGTTTTCACCAAATGCCTGGCAGTGGTAGCTGCAGTCCTCGGGAGAAGGGGCCACTACGTCTTTCCCTTATTTGGACGATTGACTCCTGACCGCATCATCCAAGGAAGATGTGCATCAGGCACTACAGGACACCTTTTCAACATTCGAGAACCTAGGTGTCACAGTCAACCTACCAAAGTCGACCCTCACACCCTGCCAAAGGTTGCAGTTTAACGGGGCAGTGCTGAACACAATGAAAGGGAGGGCCTTCCTGCCAGACGACAGAGCAGAACACCTAAAAAGTCTAACAAGACACGTCTTGGGGCAGAGGCAGGTCTCAGCAAGGACCATGTTGCGCCTTTTGGGCCACATGGCAACAGCAATAGCCATGGTTCCCATGTCACGTCTACACATGTGAACCATCCAGTAGATACTCAGAGTCCAGTGGGACCAATGCCAGGACAACTCCGACCAACTGGTCTCGGTCCCAAACTCTATTCACCGAGTATTGCAGTGGTGGCTAGTTCTGGAACACCTCGCGATACGGGTCCCCTTCCAGTCACCCACTCCAGCAGGGATACTGACTACAGACGTGTCAGGATCGGGCTGGAATGCTCATCTGGGTGACAAGAGGACCCAGGGTCTGTGGTCAGGAACAGAGGGTTCCTTCCACATAAACATTCTGGAGATGAGGGCGGTTCCCTACGCCCTACAAGCATTACGAACAGTACTTTCACCAGGGCATCTACTGATTCAGACAGACAAAATGTCAATAGTGTTCTATAGCAACAAACAAGAGGGCACCCATTCATACCAGCTCTGTCGAGTTGCGATGAGGGTATGGTATTGGGCAATTGAATACCACATCACCCTGTTTGCAGTCCACATCCCAGGGTTGCAGAACACACTAGCGGATCTGCTCAGCAGATCCAGATCCAACACACATGAATGGGATCTCCTGCAACAAGTTGCAGAAACTCTGTTTGCAAAAAGGGGAACGCCAGAAGTAGATCTGTTTGCCTCCCCATACAATGCAAAACTGCCCAATTTCTGCTCACTAGATCCAGGGCCTGGTGTTTTCTGGCAAGACGCGTTATCCCTCTCCTGGACAGGCAGATTCCTTTATGCCTTCCCTCCCTTCCCGTTGAGCCAGAGAGTCCTACTCAAACTGCAGAACGAAAGAGAAGACATGATTCTGGTGGCCCCTTATTGGCCCAGACAGATATTTATTTATGTATGTATGTCTTTGATTACTGGGTAGGTGCACTGATCCGAGGGACTGTTTTCAGGCACGACCCGGGCCATGAAAGATGGCAGAGGAAAGCAACAATTTTAAATCACAAGGCACAAGAATAGTACAAAATTAAACATAGGTCAAAAACATTTACATACAGGGATAATAAATACAGGAATATGGTTCCCTTTACTCCATCAACTAGTGAGTGAGCCTCCCTTTCCTCTTCCCCTCAACTCGCACTTACTGTTGCAAGACAACTGGTCTCTGGTTCATCCAAACTTGCGATCTCTACACCTGCATGCCTGGCTCCTGAGGACTTAGCAATCTCTCGCCATGGAGTCTCTGACAGAGTGGCCAATGTCTTAGTAGCTGCAAGAAAACCCTCTACTAGAGCCACATATGCCATGAAATGGCACAGGTTTTG
The DNA here is from genome assembly GCA_016271365.2 of Neoceratodus forsteri. Classification (NCBI taxonomy): domain Eukaryota; kingdom Metazoa; phylum Chordata; order Ceratodontiformes; family Ceratodontidae; genus Neoceratodus; species Neoceratodus forsteri. Next base: position 1,578,353,226 of record CM057456.1, on the reverse strand, counting down.
CCTTTGGTCCGTGGCCTGTGGCCTGGACCTGCTAACCTGCCTGGTGAAATTGGTACAAGAGTACCTTCTTTCCTTGTCAGATGTGGGGTTAAGCTGTTCCTCAATAAAGGTGCACCTTTCAGCACTGTCTGCTTACCATGCACCTTTTGGGGATAAATCCTTGGCCCAGCTAGACCTGTCACGCACTTTTTTGCATGGCATCTTACACTTAAAACCTCCCAGTAGGGACATAATCCCCCCGGGATCTTCTTTTTATTTTGGAACAGCTCGTACTACCACCCTTTGAGCCAGTCACAGATTGTGAGCTACGCCTTCTCTCTTGGAAGGCATTATTTTTAGTTGCAGTTACTTCTGCCAGAAGAATGTCAGAGCTCCAGGCAGTTATGTGCAAAGAGCCGTATTTGGTTTTCAATAAGGACAGGGTGTCCTTAAGGACCAGTTCTAAATTTTTACCTAAGGTAGTGTCAGAGCTCACTCTCAACCAAGAGATTCCCCTGCCTGTTCATTACCCGGAGTATTCCAATAGAGGAGAGGCTCTCCTACACACTTGGATGTGCACAGGATACTCAGATACTATCTGACTAGAACCAGAACACACCGAAAGTCAGATCAGTTGTTTGTTTCATTTACCCCCAGGAAGTTAGGGGCACCGGTGTCAAAACAGACACTTTGAGAGTGGTTGGTTAACTGTATTGTTTTTTGTTATCGGAAACAAAACAAGCCCTTACTGGGACTGGTAAAGGGACACTCCACCAGAGGGATGGCAACCTCATTTTCTTCACTGAGGAACGTTTCAGCCTCAAACATGTGTGCAGCAGCTACTTGGAGTACTGTGCACACATTCATCAGACACTACAGTCTGGACATTTCCTCCTGGTGCAGAGCTGGCTTTGGCCTTGCTGTCCTGCAGGGACTTCTTTCATGAGGGGTTCCCTTTCTCTCTTCTCCTATCCTCCCTGTTTTTAGACACTACCGCTCACTGCTTGGGACTCAGTCCTAATGCAGTTATGTAAGAACTTACCGTAACAGTAAATCTTCAAGAACAGCTCTTGCAGCAGGTACTTTCCCACCCACCTCCCCCTCAGGACATCAGCTGCACTGCAGTAGTAACAGCTATTAGTCTTCCTTTGGAAGCGGATCCTCGGTCTCCCATAAGAATTAAAGAGCTATGCCAGTCTCCAGTGGGACAACTGGCTGCCCCTTCTATTAGGTATGTAATGTTGGGGGCAGTCCCCTGCTGTATGTAGCTAGCTAGAAGTTTTCCGTGGGGTCCTGCTACTTGCCGGCTTCAGTCCTAATGGTATAACCTGCTGCAAGAGCTGTTCTTGAAGATCTACTGTTTCGGTAAGTTCTTACCTAACTGCACTTTTTTCAGCTGACTTTCATGCACATATATGTACAGTTGTTTGAATGTTTTTTTTTTTTAATTTGCAGGCTGGCCCATAGGTGCAGAAGTTGCGCTTCTGTTCAGGATGCTGGTAACCCAGGTTCATGCCTGAGTTCTCGGAGGACCATGGGGGAGGAAGGATTGAGCCTCCCACAGGATGCTTTCCTTCCTTGGGGAAGGAGGAATGTAGTCCCCAGTGTTACGCTGCCACCTGGGTGACCATAGGTGATCATACAGCAGGGGATGAGAGGGAGGGAGGAGGGTGTTGACAGGCCAAGTGTTGTCACACAGTAGCATGCACACATGTGCATGAAGCTCCTTGAACGCCGTCTGTTGTGTGGGAGGGAACAGAAAACAGGAAGTTATCCCTCTGTACAGACAGTTGGTGAGACCCCATCTGGAGTACTGTGTGCAGTTCTGGAGACCCCATCTCCGCAAAGACATAGACAGAGTGGAGGCTGTCCAGAGGAGGGCAACTAAAATGGTGCAGGGTCTGCAACAGAAGCCATACGAAGAGAGACTAAAGGAGCTTAATATGTATACCCTTGAGGAGAGGGGAGGACATGATAGAAACTTTCAAGTACCTCAGTGGAATCAACAAAGTCCAAGAGGGTAGTATCTTTCAGAAAAAGACATGTGCAAGAACAAGGGGTCACAATTTGAAGATAGAGGGGAGGATGGCTCAGGGGGCAATGTGAGGTATTTTTTTTTACAGAGAGGATGGTGGACGCATGGAACGACCTTCCTGAGGAGGTCGTGGGGTCAAAAACAGTGGGGGAATTCAAGAGTGCATGGGACAGACATAAGGCAATTCTTGTGGGGGGGTAGGAAGAAATAGGCTGTTGGTTAACTAGGATCTGCATCTTATCCAGTAGGTAGGGAAAAGGGCAGACTAGGTGGGCCAAGCGGTCCTTATCTGCCGTCAAAGTCTCTGTTTCTATGAACCAGACACTAAGAATACAGGACAGCAGGATGACAGGACACACTCGAGCCTGGGTTCCAGCGACTGACCATCTACCCCCCCCCCCCACTTTGGAGATCCCAGTAAGAGTGACTGACTGCTCCCCCAGCCCCACCTCAGTTGGGGACCTGCCTCGGTGCATAAGCCGAGGGGTTCAAAGGGGTGGAGTTGTAAATGCCAGAGATGCTGGGGAACTGGGCTGGGTAGTAGATGCTGAGAGAGGTTGCCTGGAGGTAATAGCATAAACAGTAAGTTAAATTATTTTGTGTTCCTACCATCCTGACAAAAGGAGTCTGTCACTGGGGCTATACCTGACCACTAACCAGATGGTCAGGCAAGTGACTTCTGCTAGAGCTGGTACCACTCCTTGGCCATCCTAGGGGCTGCAAGTTCAAGGCAGTCTACCCCTTCCTTCCCTGGGAGCCAAGAGTCTAACATAAGCAAAGTGCTTAGCCCTCAACTGGCTCTAGTTTGAAATTCCAAGACACACAAGCAGATCCCAGTATCCCACGAACTACCACTGACACACAACTGGGATAGCCATATGTATTCATTCTGAAGTGCAAGTCTTGTATTTTATATCTTTTCAGCCTCTTAACTTTGTCTATTTCCATCTTCATGTTGATAGAAATTGGCCCTGCCTCTGTGATGGTGGGGAACCTCGTGTCCGGGAAGAGAATTGCTCAGGCAAGCGGGCGAGATCTTGGACAGATAGAGGACAACGATCAGGCCAGAAAGGTATGCATGTCTGTTTTTAATTGATCAGGATTATCAAAGGCATTAAAGGATGATGTAAATGTTTTATATTTTTCAGATGCTTCTCTGAGTTCTTAAATATGAATTATTGTGCATAATATATGCTGTATAGGGGATATGCAGTTGCCGGACTCAAAATATACATTTCATCTTCAAGGTTGAGGGGGAGGCAGGCCCACAGCTTGAGAGAGACCGAGCTATAATTGAGTTATGAAAGTCCTGCACTCTCACAAGCGTTGAGAAACGGTGTTTTGGGGGGGCGTGGCCAGCAACCAAACAGGGCAGACGCATTGAACAGGAGCTCTATCAATATAGAATCAAAAGGCGATTTAAAACCGAAAACTTCGTGTTCCCTCCTAAAATAGAGAAATAGAGACCTCTAACAAGACTGGGAAACAATTTTGCAGCCTAGAATGGGAAAAACTCGCCATACGACACAGCAAGACCTGAGTAAGTCTCGATCGCACACGGAGACACCGCATGGCAGCGGCCTATCGGCTGAGGCATCTAACGCTACAGTTCCATCTATCGCCACAGTTTTGCAAGCAATCTGAGATCTGGACAAGAAAGTGGGCGACTTAGGTACCAGATTTACCATAATGGAATCCCGGATGAATGTGGTGGCTGCAGATGCTAAGTCGGCAGTTGATTCAGCGAATACTTGGCGGCAGCAGTAAGCGAGGATTTTGGCGAAAACAAGACCACGCGACTCCGGCTTGAAATGCTGGAAAACAACATATCGGGCCAGTAACTTGAGATTATTGGGGGTTCCAGAGGCTCAAGAGGTAAAGTACTCCAGGAATTTGTAACAGACTTATTAATGAATCGACTGAACTTGGACCTACGGGCCAGCTTATTAAGACATACCGTTTGAACCCGCGGAGGAAACCAGCCGTTGAAACACCTCGAACTATCATGATTGTCCGGCGGTGCTCATATCTACGGGACACTGTTTGGAGGCAGCAAAATCTATGGGCCACTGAAACTTGAAGCTGGAGAAACGGATACCTTTTCCCAGATTTAAGCTCGCATACGAGGCAGGCGTAAGAGCTTGATGCAGTTCGCTGCAGGACTTAGAGCACTGGGGATTAATCACTCCTTACAACTACCAGCCCGTCTGAGACTTTACTATGCTGGTAAGACTTACATTTTACAGATCCGACAGAAGCGGGCAAGAGACTAGAGATAATTAAACAAGATTTCATGCAACGCCCTAGGTCTCAGGAAGATGAAAGTGAGGAGGACTGAAAACCCCTGAATTTTCTCACGGCAGCTTAAACCTGAGGGTTAAATGGACACTGCTGATGCTAAAAGTACTTGTGCTTAAATAGTTTATGGATTGGGAAGCTTGATAGCCCCTTATAATGTCTTGCATTTCATCTGAGTACATATTATTACCTGTTTGAGTTTAAAAAACAGTTTGTTTGATACTCAGTCACTTAGAGTCACAATTGAGAGGCTACATTGGCATATTAGGCCATGGAGGATTATAGTTTTTTATTAGATATGAGAATAGAGCCTCTCATAAATCATAATTGTAAGTTAAATATTAAATAATAGCCTTTGTTTAAGCTACATTAAGAACTAATGCTGGTTCTGAAATATAAAATGTTATATAAGGGCTAAATAAGAGCTATCTCTGTTCTAATGTAGTCAAGCATATAAAGAAGCTACAGTTTTAGGTTTACATGGACACATAAACACTAGGTGTTTATAAGGTGTTGATACACCCAGGAAAGTATTGGTTAAAGATTTTCGAATATGTCCATGAGTCTGTTGCAACGGTCTTTTCCTAGACATATCCTGGTATTTGTTTAAATATGGCAGTGGAGACCCCCACATATGTGGTCACTACAGTATTAGCACATAAATCCTGTCTTTGAATTACTAAGAATTGTAATCTCTGAGATTGCTATTACTCGATTAATTTTGTATTGTGTGTATTACACAATTGAAAAATGAATAAAAATAAAAGTTTAAAAAAAAAGAAACGGTGTTTTGAGTCAGACCATTAGATATTTGATTTCTGCAACATCAGTTTACTGTTTATAAGTTTAAAGCTATCCTTTGATGTCGTAGTTGTTTCTGTTTAATGTTGGATGGCTTCAGAAATACTCTAGGCAGTTGTGACAGCAGCAGCATTGGGAAAGCTGCTCTCTAATTCTTTCAGTATTCCACTGTGATGATGCTAACCTTCCAGATATCAGTGAACACAACACTTTCATAAACATATTTTCCTTATCCTGCTTTTAGTACTGTCATCAACCAAGATATCACTTCTATTTTGCTATATTAGCCCCCACACCTGTTGTATAAATGCTATATACAACACATTTCCCTGCCTAAGCTCACAGCTTATCAGTGTCTGCTGTTTTCAGTCCAGAATTAAACCCTTAGGCCCAAAGTTTTCCATTTGCTGATGGTCCCTACTTTTCTTTTCCTTATTCTTTATTACGGTATTTTCTGTATTATAGCTCAATACTAAGTACAACGCTATGAACCTTTTTTACTTCACTTACACACAAATCGGTGTGCATTTGTTTAAAAATATATTTCTTACTGTTGGTCAAAATTTTTTGATAATATTAAATCAAAGATGGAAATGAGAAAGGAAAAGTGTGGCCCATCGGGAATTGAACCCAGTATCAACCAGATATTTAGCGGGGTACAAGGTTGGATCAACCAGGTACATTTTAAAAACTAAAGAAGGGATTATCATGCCTTCTTTTTGTGGCAGCTTCTCAGGAAGCGACAGATGGAGCGCCATGTTTCAAAGACTGTTCAGCCCGCCCCCATCCATTCCTTAGGCCAGTGCAGGAGCGGCATCATTTGAATGGCATGGCGCGTGAATGTCATAACAACCAGCTGGTTGTTACGGGAAATATCAACTGGTCTAGTCTGTAGGAAAAATTGCTGACCAGTTATTATGACCATGACATCTAGGTCTGCTTCTGCCATGATTACCTGTAGGCCTGTAATTTTATTTTCTAGAATTCTCACGTTTGCACACACGGCCTTCCGCATCTTGTTACCAATGTTGTTTTAAACCCGCTTTTTTTATCCCACCTCCTGATCTCTCTTTTTAAAGCTTATGCTCCCATCTCCTTTCATTTCTACCACTCTGCTTTGTTGTTTATTTTGCATTCTGTGGGTTTTACCGCCTACTCGAGTCCTCCCTTCTTTCTGCTTCACTCTGGGTGGGGTGGGGCCAGTTTATGCGTCCTTTATTTCTTCTGCCACCCTCTTTATCTAATTTAAATGTTCATCATAATAACATTTAAACTGTCCACTGAGTACTGCTGTTCCCTTCCCAGATGAATGCAGACTATCACCCCTGTATAGGCCTCTATCCCTCTAGGTTGGTCTCTTGTCCCCAGTGTAGCTGAACTCCTCCCCACCATTCCTTGAACCATGAGTTGAAGCTCCCAGTGTGGACAACTCTGTCCTTCCCCATATCATAGACAGGCAGCACCTCAGTGAAAGTCACTGAGTGCATTATCTGTCTAAAGACCCCTCCCCAGCTCCCTAAAATCTCCCCTGCTCCATCCCATCCCTGTCCCTAGCCAGGTCATTAGTCAGGGTGAAAAATGACATCCAGCGCCTCCACCCTGCCACTCTAGAGATCCCTAGGATCTGCTTTCCATCCCTTCAATCTCAGGCACCAAGTGGGCTCCTCACCTCCCTCTTTCCCTCCCTTCCTGTTTCCAAATTGACCCTCCTAATGATCGAGTCCCCCACTAGAAGTTGTTTCCTTCTCTGCTGGGATCTTCTACCTCCCCCCTTGGGGCCTCCTCTACAGAAGATCCCCTCATCCTCTTTGGTCACTACCACATGTGCCAGCTGCTGGCAGTCCTGTCCCGCCAGAGCAGTGAATGAGTTATGTAGTGGCAGCAGCTGAGGTATGTGTCCCCAACCCACAACCCCTACCCTCCGGGAGTCCACTACAGTCCAGCTGTCCTCTTCCTTGATGGCATCCTCTGAGGCAACAGTGGTAGACCTGCTGGTCCGGGGGTGAGATTCCCCCAAATTCTAGTCAACTAGCAAGCCCTCCCTTAGCCTAGAAAGGTAAATGCAGATGGGGCAGTACCTCAGTCTTCAGAAGATTTCTCTGAAAACTGCTGCTCTACAACCATTGCACTGCACCGCTCCCAACATTCCCATTCCTGCACTCACTGTAGTAACTAGAAAAACTTTATACCTTTTACCCTCACCCTAGATAAGGTATTTCTAATTCTCTCATTTTTTGTTTTGCCTAGCACTTTATCTTCACCCTTGATAGGCTATTGTATGATTTCCCAATTTTGCTTCTTTTATATTATTTTTACCCTTACCATAGATAGGATGTTAACCTGCAGTCCCACACCACAGGTGAATCCTAGATCTTACTTAGAGAGGGTTCCTGCAGTAGGTCATAACATATAGAACTAGGCCCTCTGGCATCTGTAGCGAATGTCAGACTTTTGCTAGCAATGTCTGGCGGGGGACCGCCCACCCGATGTCACGTGGCCGACGTCAGCGTGACCCTATATAGTGGGCGGTCCCCATGCCTGACTTCCAGTTCTTTCCCGCCGTCGACCTGCTGTGGTGTGGCAAGCAAATCCCTCACAAGGACAGTCACCGGCGCTGCCTCTTCTGCCTAGGCCCATGTTGCTATACCGAGGCCTGTCCTGATTGCAAGCCCTTCAGCCAGGCCACGCGCAGATGCAGGTAGCAAGCCCTGGAAGCCCATCTTCTAAAATCCAGAATGGCCTCCTTGGAAAAAGAAATGCAGAAGTTGAGGGAATCTGCTTCTTCTCCTTCTTTGGAGCTCAAGAAGAAAAAGAAAGATAGAGAAACACAGGGAGTGGGAATGTTTGGAGGACCGGGAGCGGGTTTCCTCTAGTGAGGTCGCCGGGCCCAAGACCATGGCCCCACTGCCTTCCCTGATTATTGTCCAGGCTGCTTCCAAGAGTCCTCCAGTTATCTCTACTTCCCTGGTGATTGTCCAGGCTGCTTCCAAGAGTCCTCCAGTTACCTCTACTTCTTTTAGGCCCATTAAAATGGACCCCAAACCTGGCACTTCAACCAATAAGCTGCCCAGTGGCTCCTCCTGTGAGTGCCCAGTTATTACCATGAAGTCAGTCTCCGGGTCCCCCAGAGTTCGCCTGGTAGTTGGTAAGACAGATTCCCGCCAAGAGGGAATCCGCACAACTCCTGCCGATAAGCCGGTCAGGGGTCCCCTCCCCCATTCACCAGGCTCCTCCTACGACCAATAAGTCTGCCACTGCGGACTCTGGTGACCGCCCGATCGAAGCTCACCCCTCGGGAGCGGACGCTGACACACCTGACGTCTGGTCAAGCTCGCTGACCTCTGCTGGCCAGCCCTCCTCCCAGGCCCCCCCCCCAGGCAGGAGCCTTCCCCCTCCACCCTCCCCAGTGGAACCTCCAGCTCCAGACATCATGACTGGGATGGAGGGGTAAGAGGGTCCGCTGGATGTGGCTCCACCTTCCCCCACTCCAGCGGTGATAACCCCCCGTCACTCCCTCGGATGCTTTCCCTGGAACTCTGACGTCGGAACCGGTTCAGACTCCAGCTCCCAGGAACCTCCTGCTTCCGGTGGGCCTTCTTTAGCCCCGCCATCAGAGGTCCCTCCGTTGGGCACCATGCACCTAACGCCAGGTGTTCTGCCGGATTCTTTCAGTAACTCGTTGTCGGAGCCACCGTCAGGGCCCTTATGACTGCCCCTGACACCAGCCGACTCAGTGCCAAACCCTCTGACGTCGACTTTCTTGGCACCAGGTAATCTTCCAGGCCTCCTTTGGATCAAGGCCATCCGTCAGGCTACCGCCCTTATCTGGGCTTTGCAATGTCTGGTTTTCTGCCATCGGGCCCGACGATGGCCCCTTTCTCCCAGGGTTATTATCCTGGGTATCAGGCACCAGGCTATACGCCACCTTTTTACTAACCTCCACCTCCACCTCCTCCTCCTTCTTCACCACAACAGGACTTTCAGACTATGATTCAGTCCTGGTGGCAAGAAACCAGATCTCAGTTGGTTTCCGACCTGGATAAAAGGACGCTGGCCCCGGTGGCTAGCCCCACCCCCCTCTTCTTGTCACCCGTGAGTTCTTTTCAGTCAACCACGGTGCACATATCCGGAGGTGCCACTCTGGAGGTCACCTTCCTAGGTGTTAGGTCCTCTGATAGAGAAGAGTCTTCAGACTCAGAGGAGGATTCCTCTGATTCTTCATCTGGAGAGCAGTCCGGAACCACAGGAGCTAAGGGCAAGGTGTCGCAAAATTGCCTCCCGAAGACCCCTCCTTCACAGAACTCCGCATCATCCAGCAGGCCAATGGATGGAACGTGGAAGAACAGGACCCCAAACGTAAGTGTCTAGCTGAACACCTAGACCTAGAAGAGGCATCTCCAATTCCTATTCCTACTTGGACTGCCCCCCATGAGGATCTCACTACCACCATTTGGTAGTTGCCCCATTCTATTCCGGCCATCCTGAAAAAGACAGACCGGATTTACCATATGCCAGAGGTCGTTTTCTTTCTAGATTCCCAACCCAAGGCAGATTTCATCGTAATAGCTGCAGCTCACGACCGTACTGCCAAGCCAAAACACGAGTACCACCCCCGCCCCCCACCAATAAAGAATCTATGTAGCTGGACCAGTTTGGACAAAAACTCTACGTCTCCTCCACCTGTGCTGTTTGTTCTCTCAACTACATAGCACACATGGTCTCCTTTGAGAAGGCCACCATGGCTAAACTGGAAGCTCATCTTCAGACTGTGGAGGACTCGAACTTCAAGCGGAACTTACTAATGACCTGCGCTTGTCCAAAATATCTTGCAGGCATGTGCTTAGAGCCACTTATGACTCAGTGGATGCAGTGGCTCGTTTCTGCATCACAGACATATGCCTCCGGCATCATGCTTAGCTGCGTATCTCCGGGCTTTCCCCCAGACGTACAGGCAGCCATCGAGGATGCCCCCTTTTGAGGATCAGTTCTCTTCAGAAGGGACACTAAGGACATCATTACAGGCCTTCAGAATATTGGACAAGCCCTAAGATCCGTAAAAATCCTTAGACAAGGTAGTCTTCAAACCAAAGCAGCCCTTTCGGCATCAGCAGAAGTGGCAAGGTAAGCAACCCTTCTCCAGGTGTCAGAAGAAAAGGAGGGTACTGGGGTCGGCCGTCACCTCACCCCCTGCCTCCAAAACCCAGAGGACAGCTGGGGGATCTCTTCCCTCTCGTCCCTCCGCCTCCTGACTCGTTCAGACTTCCCTCTTCTCCACCTTCTAGCACCGTGGAGCAGGTGGGAGGAAGGTTTGCCCTTCACCTAGAGGAATGGCAGGGCATCACGTCAAATTCATGGGTCTTGCAACTAGTGTCAAGAGGCCACACCTTCAAGTTTCTGGAATGACCTCCAGACTCGCCTCCAGGTTAATCCCGCTATTCTCCGAACCAGGCGTCTCTGGTCAAGGAACAGATACTGGTCCTACTTCAAAAGTCCGCCATAGAGCCAGTCCCTTGGGCACAGAGGGGAAGGGGTTTTACTCCCATTTCTTCCTTGTCTCCAAAAAGACGGGAGACCTCAGGCCCATCCTGAACCTCGGCTAACTGAACCTTTTTGTGGAATACAAAAGGTTCTGCATGCTTGACAGTACAGGGTCTTCTGCCCTTGCTACAGGCAGGCCATTGGCTCTGTGCACGGGACATGCTGGATGCTTGCCTGCACATCCCAGTGTTCCCCGGCCACCGCCGTTTCCTTTTCCAAGGGGAGCACTTCCAAGTCAAAGCCCTCCCCTTTGGTCTTTCCTTGGCAACTAGGGGCTTCACCAAGTGCCTAGTGGTGGTGGCAGCAGCTCTTCACCATCGGGGCATTGCAGTGTTCCCATATTTGGACGATTGGCTCTTGGCAGCTCCGTCCAGGAACTACTGTCAGTTACCACAAGTTGTCCCTGGTTCCCTCTCAATGCCTTCAATTTATTGGGGCAGTATTGGACACAGTCCAGGGCAGGGCCTTCTTGTCCTTGGACAGAGCAGATACTCTGCTGGAGCAAGTCAAACTGATAGTCTCCTCCAGGCATATTCCTGCCAGGGCATTCTTACGCCTTCTTGGCTTGATGGCAGTGACCATTACTACAGTCCCCTTGGTCAGGTTGCATATGAGGGTCACCCAGTGGGCATTGAGTCCAATAGGATTAGCATTCGGATGATCCAAATCATCCTGTCTTGGTGTCCAGCGCACTCAAGAAAGACCTCTTATGGTGGCAGGATACTCTAAACCTGTCTCAGGGGTTGCCTTTCAGAACACCCCCTCCCTCCAGGACCCTCACTACAGACGCTTCAGGTCTGGGTTGGGGAGAGGCCACCTGGGGGATCATCAGACCCAAGGGATGTGGTCCCAGCTGGAAGCATCTCTCCATATAAACTTCCTGGAGATGAGGGTGGTTCTTTACACCCTGCAGGCCTTTCAGCCCCTCCTGTCTGCGGAACACTGCTAGTACAGACCGACAACATGTCAGTGGTCTGGTACATCAACAAACAGGGAGGCACCCGATCGTACCCCCTTTGCAAGAGGCAATGCGAGTGTGGTACTGGGCAGTCCAGCATGACCTATTCCTCATGGCCGTACATGTGTCAGATGTCCACAACATCCTGGCGGACAGCCTCAGCTGAACAATAACACAACCTTATGAATGGGAACTTCATCAGGACATAGCAGAACTTCTGTTCCATCGTTGGGGATGGCTAGAGCTAGATCTCTACGCCTCCCCATCCAACACAAAATTACCCAGTTTTTTCTTGCTTGTTCAGAGGGCCTGGTGTTATCTGGCAAGACACATTGTCTCTATTGGACAGGGAGGTACTTGTATGCTTTCCCTCCCTTTCCCATTCTACAGCATGTCCTACTGAAACTTCAGGCAGAGGGCGCTCAGATGCTCCTAATAGCCCCCCTCTGGCCCAGACAGATCTGGTTCCCACTCCTGCAACAACTGGCCGTGGAACACCCAGTACCCCTCCCGCTTCAACACGATCTGTTGACACAGGAACAGGGCAGACTAGTGCACCCAGGACTCAGGTCCTACACCTTCATGCTTGGCTCCTTCAGACATAATTGTGTTGCGTTTTGGAGTCTCCCAGAGGGTCGCTCAAGTCCTAGTGGAAACTAGGAATCTTTCCACTAGATCTTCCTACACTATGAAATGGAAGCTCTTTTCCATTTGGGCTGCCGCTAAAGGCTGGGACCCCTTTTCATGCTCGGTGCCCCAGGTAATGGAGTACCTTTTGCACCTGTCTGACTCTGGTCTAAGTTATTCCTCACTGAAGGTCCACCTGTCCCCTATTTCTGCCTATCATACATTGGTGGACAGGAAGACTGTTGCACAACTGAAGGTCTCCAAAACCTTTTTGAAAGGGATCCTCCACTTATAGCCCCCTATCCGCAATCCTGCCCCACCTTGGGATTTGATTTTTATTTTAGAAAAGCTTATGTTGCCTCCTTTTGAACCGGCGGTAAGCTGTGAGATGCGCTATCTGTCTTGGAAAGCGCCCATTTTAGATGCGGTTACTTCTACACAAAGGATTTCTGAGCTTCAGGCCCTGATGTGTAAGGAGCCTTATTTAATTTTTCACAGAGACCAGGTGGTCCTGCGAACAAATCCTAAGTTTCTTCCCAAGGTGGTTTCTGAGTTCACCTTGAACCAGACTGTTGAGCTGCCGTTGTACTACCCTGTTCATTCAAATAAGGGTGAGACTGTTCTACATACGTTGGATGTACATAGGATTTTGAGTTATTGTGTCCATGGGACCAAGGATGTCCACAAATCAGATCAGTTGTTTGTCTCTCTTGTCCCCAGAACTCTGAGGTCAACAGTTTCTAAGCAGTGCTTGTCCAAATGGTTGGCTAACTGCATCTGTTTCTATTATCAGAAGTATGATGAACCTCTTCTGGGGGAAGTCAGAGGTCACTCTACTAGGGGTATGGCTGGCTTCCATAGCCTTCCTCAAAAATGTTTCTGCAGCTGAGATTTGTGCTGCAGTAACCTGGAGTTCAGTCCACACTTTCACAAAGCATTACAGTTTGGACATTGCCTCTAGGCACAGGGCCGGGTTTGGCCTAGCAGTTCTGCGGGGTCTGCTGTCATAGACCTGCTCTGGTCGTTCTCCTGTCCTTCCTCCTCCCTCGTTTCAGTGGGTCTCACTGAGGATGACTGCTTGGGATTCAGTCCTATATGTTATGACCTACTGCAGGAACCCTCTCGAAGTAAGATAGTACAGATCTTACTTCGAGACACAGCTCTTGCAGCAGGTTACACCATTAGGACTGAAGCCGGCAGGCGTCAAGACCCCACGGAAAAAATCTAGCTAGCTATCTTCAGCAGGGACCGCCCCCGACGTCGGTCCCGCCTCCGACGTCAGACGTAGTACATAAGGGAGCGGTCCCGCCCGATTCCCCAGTTCTTTCCGCCGATACGACTTGCATGTCTCGACCCTTTGTCTAGCTCTAGCCTTGACGCGTGGTTAAGTTCTTTTCCACGGAAATCGAATTTCTTGAAGCAAGTTTTCTCTGATGTCCTCACCGACCTCCGGTCACTCCTCCAAGTGTGCTTGTGGAAACAGATCCCTTCAAAAGACCCTCACGCGGCCTGCGTCCGGTGCCTAGGCCCAGACCACGACACCCGGGCCTGCTCCTTCTGCCAGGGGTTTAATAGCAGAACCCGGATCCGTCACCAGAAGGCCCTTCAGGCTTTTTTGCTGGAAGAAAGGCTTAAGACCATGTCTTCCAAGGGGGACTCTTCAAAAAAGGCCCACAAGCACGCTGAAAAACGAAGGGAGAAGGCCTCTTCCAGGTCCCCGTCTAGGGCCTCAGACTCTCGCAGCTCGGTTTCAGGTCCGACCGCTCCCCCTCCCGGGCCAGCTCTCAGCCTCCCCCTGCTGCTGTTAAGAAGTCTTCCTCTTCTCAGGCCAAGACTGCAAGACCTTCCTCGTCCTCCAGGGCCTTGGTCAAGTCTGGGGATCGCCACCATCACCATAAATCGGGTTCCCGCCCTTCTGAACCGCGTCAGGTCGGCTTCCTTGCCTCCTCGCAAGACCTTGGGCTACCTCTCTCTGAAGAGACCGCCAGGACCTGGCGATGCGCCCGTGTCGTCGTCCTCTCGCCACAGATCCCGGAGCCGCGTTGGCCAGGCGGCCGTCGCCAGCCAGGCCAACACCTCATCGGACGCGGTAGGGACTGGCGCCCGCTCCTATTGAGAAGAGAACCCCGACGCCTCCGACTGACGTCGGTCAGGAGACCATAACCGAGGAGGAATTAACTCAGCCCGAGGACCAGACGGGCGACCCCGGTCCTGTCAAGACGCCCAGGGAACCCTCGCCATTACCCGAGCCCCTGTGGAGCCAACGCCGGGACCCAACGACCGTCCACCGGCACCCGGGCTGTCGTCGGGCCTTTCCATGGTAGAAGTGAAGGATCTGTTCACTTACTGGTGGGACACCATAAAGAAGGACATGGTTCCCACTCCACCTCCTCCTCCTCCTCCTCTTCCTCCTACACCGATTACTCCTCCGGTTCCTGCGCCCCCCAACCCCATCGGGGTCGGCAGGCCGATTACCTCCTCCCCGGGAGCACTAAACACCTCCAAGGGGGAGACCAGACAAACGGAGACCTCCGTCCAAATCCTCTTCCAGGTCACCCAGCCCTAAGAGACCCAGAAGACGCCGACGATCGCCTCGACGGAGGACACGGGATCAGAGTTCTCAACATCCAGATCCCCATCTCCCTCTCCATCCCTTCTCTGGACCCAGCGAGATGCAAAGACTCCTCCGGATGACCGCCGTTCTGGATATTATGAGACACATCCAAGAGAACATGGGATGGGATCGAAGAGCTAGACCCGAAGGCCTCGCCTTGCAAAGTATCTCGACAGAAGGACCCCAAGCCTGTGGTGGTGCCACCCTTGGCAGACACTTTCGTGGGCGTCACCAAGGCAGGCGTGAAGCGTCCACATTCGCCTCCAGCGATGCCAGAAAGCTGATCGCTTGCAAGGCTCCCGAGAAGACCAGTACTTGACTCAGCAGCCTCAGGCCGACTCTCTGGTCATAACAGCCTCACATGACTGGTCCCAGAGACCGCAACATCTGAGCACCCTGCCACGGACCCAGAGTCCAAACAGCTGGGCGCTATGGGTGGCCACGTATGCTTCGCTACCTGCACCATCAGATCCCTGAATTACTTGACCCACATGGTGCAGTTCCAAAATGCCTTGTGGGAACAGGGTCTGGATGCGGCTGAAAACTGCCAGAAGGTGAGCAGAAGGAGGAGATGCTTCAGCTCCCTCATCACGGGTTGGACGTGGGAACCCAAGTACTCTACGAGCAGCGTGTGACTCCGCGCCCGAGCAGCGCTTCAGGCGTATGCATCGGAGACACTCTTGGTTGCGCATCTCTGGCTTTACCCGGATGTCCAGAAGAACATCATGGGCGCCCATTGAGGAGAAGTCTTGTTTGGTAAGCCCTCAGAGAAGATTATTACCAAACTCCAAGAGGCTGGGAAGGCGGTGAGGTCGGTTCAGCCATGTACCAACCCAAGCCTAGTTCCTTTCGTGGGAACCAAAGCCGATTTTGTGGATGGACGCAGAGGCAACAGTCCGCCCGCACCACAACAGAGGGCTCCGGCTCCATGAGCCAGAAACAGCCCGCAGGCGAAGCCAGCTTACTTCCAAGCCGGTCCAGCCAGCGGGACCCTCAGCCGACACAGCCTGACTCCTTTCTGGCCCCCGCCCCTCAGGATCAACGGGAAATCATGGTCGGGGGTCACATTGCGAACTTCCTGCCGGGATGGCAGGCTATAACCACCGACAGGTGGGTTCTTCAGTTGGTCGGAGGAGGCCACTTTATAGATTTCGCAGAGAAGCCACCCACAAGGCCTCCTTTGCTCTTCCGGTATCTAGGTCAGCACAAGTCTCTGATCTGGCAAGAAGTACTCACGCTCTTGCAAAAGGGAGCGATAGAGTTCGTCCCGGAGAACCAGAGAGGACAAGGATACTATTTCCACTTCTTCCTGGTTCCAAAGAAAACAGGGGACTTCCATCTGATTCTGGACCTCAGCGACCTCAACGTGTCGGTCGCATACAAGAGATTCTGCATGGTGACTCTTCCGGGTCTCATTCCCATGCTGAAGCAAGGCGCCTTCTTAAGCGTCTCTAGACATGCAGGATGCATACCTGCACATCCCTAGCTCAGGCGCACAAAGAGGTTCCTGCGCTTGAGTTTCTCGACCACCACCTTCAGTTCCGAGCCCTTCCATTCGGACTGTCATCCGCACCCAGGGTCTTTACCAAATGCATGGCAGTCGTGGCAGCGTCTCTAAGGAGACAGGGCCATTATGTGTTCCCGTACCTGGACGATTGGCTTTTCATGGCCGCCTCCAGAGAGGCGTTGTTACGTGTGATTCAGAGCACCCAGGTCCTGTTCCGATCTCTGGGCATCCTAATCAACCACGAGAAGTCTCTCCTGGTACCGTCACAGAAGCTGCAATTTATAGGCGCAGTACTGGACACCGTTCAGGGAAGAGCTTTTCTTCCAGATGACAGAGCGGAGTGTATCAGATCCCTCATCAGGGAGTTATCGTCGAACAAGACCGTCCCTGCCAGGTCAGTCCTTCGCTTGCTCGGACACATGGCTGCGGCCATTCCTACTGTCCCTTTCGCAAGGCTCCACATGCGGGTAACTCAGTGGATGCTCAAGGTGCAATGGGATCAAAGGCAAGACCACATGCAGCATCTGGTCAGAATCACGAACACCGTGATTCGAGACTGGCAGTGGTGGCTAGGCCCAGGGTCGCTCTCCACGGGCGTCCCGGTCGTAGTGCCGTCCCCGGAGGTAATCCTCACCACAGACGCCTCAGGTCTAGGGTGGGGAGCACACCTGGACGGGGTGAAGTCCCAGGGTACGTGGATCCCTCTGGAGGCTCATCTCCATATCAATGTCCTAGAGATGTTGGCGGTCCTTTATGCCCTGCAGGCCCTTCAGTCAGAAATCCCGCTGAGTACTCTCCTGCTTCAGACAGACAACACGGCGGTGATATATTACCTCAACAAACAAGGAGGCGCACACTCTTACCCCCTTTGCAGGGAGGCCATGAGGGTGTGGGATTGGGTAATCCGACATGGCGCGAATCTGATCACTGTACATGTTCCCGGGGTGGACAACACAATTGCAGATGGCCTGAGTCGCTCCCAGGCCAGAGTCCACGAGTGGGAACTTCTTCAAGAGGTAGCAGAGGATCTGTTTCTTGATGGGAACTCCAGAGTTGGACTTGTTCACATCCCCATCAATGCAAAACTGCCCAATTTTTGCTCGCTAGATCCAGGGCCTGGTGTTTTCTGGCGAGACCGTTGTCCCTCTCCTGGGCGGACAGATTCCTCTCGCTTTCCCTCCCTTCCGTTGATCCAGAGAGTTCTTCTCAAACTGGGAGCATGCAACAATGATCCTGGTGGCCCTTTCTGGCCCAGACAGATCTGGTTCCCCTTGCTAATTCACCTATCCCGGGAACCTTCGCTCCCATTGCCATTCAGCTCCCATCTCTTGTCTCAGGAGGAAGGTTCACTGGTCCACCCGGACTTACACTCACTGAACCTGCATGCATGGCTTCTAGAGACATAGCCATCTTGCGTCACGGGGTCTCGCAAGAGGTTGCAGAAGTTCTTTCTGCAGCCAGAAAACCGGCAATGCATGCGACATATGCCATGAAATGGCGCCGTTTTTGTTTATGGTCGCTAGCACACGATTTTTCCCCTTTAGGTTGCCCGGTGGGAGTGGTGTTGGACTACCTACTCTCCCTTTTCCGTTCGGGTCTAGCCTACTCCTCTATCAAGGTGCACCTCTGTGCCATCTCTGCCTACCACCTTCCGGTGGGACATCACCCGGTGGCACAATTAGGCGCCTCTCGGGAATTTTTGAGAGGGGTGTTACACCTTAGGCCACCCATTAAGGACCCAGTGCCTCCATGGGATTTGCTCTTTGTCCTGGAACAACTCACGCTTCCCCTTTGAACCACCAGCGGATTGCGGGCTCGTTTTTCTGTCACATAAACGCTGTTTTAGATGCCTGTTCTTCAGAAAGAGTTCTAGCTTCACGCTCTCATGTGCAAAGGGCCTTATTTAGTTTTCCACGGGACAGAGTATCCCTGAGGCAGAATCAAAATTTTTACCTAAGGTGTTCTCTACACTAACTCTCAATCAGGTTATTGACCTGCCGGTCTACTTCCCGAATTACTCTAATAGAGGAGAGGCACTGCTCCACACCCTGGATGTTCACCGCAGCTTGAGGTATTACCTCAACAGAACTAGACTACTTCGTAATTCAGAGCAACTTTTCGTTTCCTTTTCTGAAAGGATGATGGGCCAACCAGTATCCAAACAGTCCCTATCTCACTGGCTTGTCCAGTGTTTTTCATTCTGTTATGATATCAAACAAAGCCCCTCCGGGTACAGTCGGGGTCATTCTACTAGGGTGTGGCCACCTCCTTTGCAGCACTCGAAGCGTCTCCACTTCTGCCATATGTGCTGCAGCCACTTGGAGCTCTGTGCATACATTTATCAGGCATTATAGCCTGGACATCGCCTCTGGGCGAAGAGCAGGCTTCGGCCTGGCAGTGCTACAGGGTCTCCTGTCCTAGATTCAGGACCTGGAATGTATTTTCTAGTTTCCTCCTTCCAGACTGTTGGCAGCGTTACTGCTTGGGAATCAGTCCTAATGGTGTAACCTGCTGCAAGAGCTGTGTCTCGAAGTAAGATAGTACAGTTACGTAGAACTTACTGTAACAGTAGATCTTGAGAACAGCTCTTACAGCAAAACCTATCCATACCTTCCCTCTTGGAGGCTTGACTTTCGCCTTTACTATCAGGTTTTCCTTTGACTTCTGACGGTGGATCCTCGGTCTCCCATTTCGATGTCAGCCTGCGGCTGGAAGTCTCCGGCGGGAGAACTGGGGAATCGGGCGGGACCACCCCCTTATGTACTACGTCTGACGTTGGAGGCGGGACCAACGTCAGGGGCGGTCCCCGCTGAAGATAGCTAACTAGAATTTTTCCGTGGGGTCCTGACGCCTGCCGGCTTCAGTCCTAATGGTGTAACCTGCTGCAAGAGCTGTTCTCGAAGATCTACTGTTATGGTAGGTTCTTACGTAACTGTACTTTACGTAAGAACTTCCCTTTCAGTAGATCTTCGAGAGAGGTTCCTACAGTAGGTCACACTTTCCCTCCATCCTTCCCCCAGCTTTCTGCATATTCTTACAAGCTGTCCTGGATTGGACTCCAGGATATTCATCCTTTCTCCTGTCGTATCTTCTTTGGGTCTCTGGCGGGAGAACTGAAAGGCGGGCGTGGGCACCACCTACTAAATAGGGTCATGCTGACGTCAGTCACATGACATCAGGTGGGCAGTCCCCTGCCAGATATTGCTAGCAAAAGTTTGCCGTGCGGTCCTGACGCCAGAAGGCGCAGTCTTATATGTTATGACCTACTGCAGGAACCTGTCTCGAAGATCTACTGTTAGGGTAAGTTCTTACGTAACTGTACTTTTTCCCTTTTAACTTTACCTTTTTCCCCTTTATACACTTACCCTAGATGGGGTGTTTCCTCCCTTCCCACACAACAACAGATAGTTTATGTTTCTCCTACTCAGGCAGCAACACGTATACATACAGGTACTTTACCTTACTTCAGTGGACTGGCAGAGTTCCCTGCATGCCTGTGGATGCCTAAGACACCAGTGCTGTTCCACGTCTGCTTTGTTCCTCTCACACTCAGAGACACCAATGTGAATGGGAAATGTGAGGAGTGGCTACTTTTATGCAGGACTTCCTTTTTCTTTGGGTGGAGCTCTATTGGCTGTGGGAGGTCACATGACTCTCCCTCAAAGGCAATGTTCCACTGGGCTCTGCTTCTCTTACCAACCCTCCTGGCCCACTCTCCTGCCTCAAGAGCAAGTAATTTATCTGTTTAGTGATTTACAGCAGATGGTTTTATTTGTAAAAGAGCTGCTCCTCCATTGCATTGCTGTTTAAAGAGCAACTTTACAGGTCTTTTCTCCAAAAACAAGAAGAGCCCTCACCTGACCCCTATTCATATGCTGCTAATAATTCCATTTTCCAGTGCCCCTCTTTAGGAAGAGAAGGGATCATATTTTGGCTCTGTGGAGCTTAGCCACGCCGACCCCTTCCACTTCCTGGTACCTCTTTAGACTGTGTTCTGCCCCCGCAGGGGCACACTCTGTAGATAAGAGTGGGGTGGTTTTTTAAACGTTTTTGGTATTTTAGATGGCCATCATAAACAAATCAAGGGCACTGCTCAACTATCAAGGACATCGTGAACAAATCAGGGAGCATTGCTCATCTAACAAGGTCCTTGATATTTGACAGTGCCCTTGATTAGTTCGAGGTGGCCATCTAAAATACCAAAAACATTGTTTCAAAAACAGACCCATTCATGTCTGTGGAGCATGCCCCCGATCTATCCATACAGTGACATTAAAAAACGTGCTAGTGCGGGGGCAGATCACAATCTGAAGAGGTACCTGGAAGTGGAAGGGATCAGCATGGCTTGGCTCCATGAAGCCAAAATACAATCCCTTGCCTTACAGAAAGGGGGTGTTGGAAAATGAAAATATTAGCAGCCTATGAATTGGGGTCAGGTAAAGGTTCTTTCTTGTTCTTGGGGGGGGGGATTTGAAAAATACCACAACAGTTGCTCTTTAATGCTTTGTCTGTCTCCTTAACATTTAACAGTAGTTTTTTGAAAGAATAATATATACTTTCTGGTTTATTTCCCTATACACATCTGCAGCAAATAAACTGGTACCATATCCTTTTATTAACACCATTAGATTTAAACAAACATCAAATGTTAACATGTTAAGCACTTCCATCTGGATTCTGGTTTACATTTATTGTCAAAAAGTAGATAAGGCTTTAGAATAACAGCAGGAGATGGGATTCCCAAGGCTGTTTTCTAGTGTGAATTGAAATGGTGTCAACGTTACAGTGCAGTTTAATTTTGTGCCAAGATTGTGATTTAAAAGGAATTGGTGTTAACTTTATATGGTAGACCCTTTTATTCACATCTACTATCTAGGAATTGTTTTTTAAAGAGCAGCTGATGCCTCCGGAAGGACAATGACAAACATATTGTTATTTAGACATAACTCTGCTCACATTTCATACCTTTTCTATAGTTCTATTCTCACCAGTCTTTCCAGCTGAGGACGTTTGATTGCTCTTTGCTCCTTAGAGTTCAGTTTCTACTGCTACGTATTCCCCACGTAAAGTCATAATTCTCTGCTTGGGACATCACAGTCTGTTGCTGTGGAATTTATTATGTCATGAGCAGGCCATTGTGACCTCAGGTGGGGACTAAGCAGCTGGAGCAGATCACTCCAGCGGACAACAGTCCTGTTTTTATACAGATGTCCTCAGTATTAGAGGATTGGGAAGAGCGGCAGACAAAATTGAAGTGTAAGCCGATGAGTCTAAATACTGTTGTTCAAAGTTGTTTTTAAGGTGCCAGATGCTCTTTAACTATGGCTGTATATGCCAAAACAATAGCAGCAGTGAAAGTGTGCATTTGGTGTCTTGTAGCAGTTGGTCAACATAGAAAATCCATCTCCAGATGTTCCAACGTGACCTATGTCAAGGGAAGTATCTTCATTGTGCTAGCAGTGTGTAGTCTGCACACTTGCTTCTGGGGCCAGAATATAGAAAGGTTGTGGGTTCTGATTACAGACTAGAATCTAGGCCAAATACCCCTAAACCGATACTGTCTTGCTGCTCTATGGGGTGTTTCATTGTTGAGGTTATCATCTTTCAAATGAGATGATAAACCAGGATCCCATCTGTCCATCTTTAGTGGCTTTTCAGGTGGAAGTTAAAGATTGCGGGCACTTACTATAAGAGATGGGGATTTTCTTTGACGACATGGCCAGTATTCCCTCGTCGGTAAAACAGGTCCATGTTACTCACCAGCAGGACACCTCAGGAAATGTGCTAGTTGAGTTATTAAGAAAATCTGTCCGGATGCCCCCATATAATGATATACTGCAGTAGATGGAACTAGAATACGAAGACTGTCTCTCACTATGGGGGTTTGCAGCTGTGTATATAGAGTGCTTGAAATGCACCCGCATGGTTTGGGATTTTTTTACAGTCTCCTTCATTGAAGTGTAGTCTTGTAACTCACACCAGGGCATCATTAATATTATTTGCCCTAGAGGGGGATGAACTAGCAGGGAAGCTGAACAGACGTGTCTGTGTGCAGCTCTGTTGATTTTAGGTATTTTGGCTTAATTGTGTTAACATTTGGTTTAAAGTCTGCTGGTTTTCTCTTGCACTTTGTCTTGGTAAACTCTGTGACTGCTGGGGAAAGTTTGGTGATGGCTCCTAAAAAACATCAAAATCGAATAATGAGTTTTGACAGAAGTTGGGTGGTGTGGCGACATGCCTGTCGGTGGGAGTTGACCCTACATCCATCAGATATTAACCATCATTCAGAGAACAGAAGAGAAGGTTGATGATATTAGTAAAAAGTTGGAGTAGTTGGATTTACAATTTAAAAAGGCAGTGGGCACTGTGGAGTTGAAGGAGTTAACAGGGAGGTGTGACAGGGTAGAATAGGACCCTGTCCCAGTTGTTATGGAGAAAGTGTTTAAATGCAAGGATCTGTTCTTTCTTTTTCCTGTCTCTTCTCTGTCTGGTTGCGCAACCAAATTTTTCTGTGAGACTTAGGATTTGATCACCCTGACAGTCTCGCATTATTTGCCTCTCGCTATCTCTCAGTCTTCCCTTGCTGTTTGTCTTCTCCTCCCTTGCATATCTGCTGATATAAAAATTTATGCAAATCATTATGTGGAAATGCAACTGATATTGGTATCCTTTTGTTTAGAAATTATACAGTGTTACTTTGGAAATGTATATAATTTAGTTTGAGATGATTGCAGAAAGCTATTAGAAAATCTAGGGGTTGCCTGAGTGCAGTTTTTAAGCCTTTTACAAAAGCTGTGGAGATGGGGCCCCAGTTCTGGGACACTGTGTTCCTTCCAACGTCTGCTTGAAATATTCAAGAACACCTGGTGATCTCCTGCATTTTATTTTGTCTTTGTAAATAGTTATACTGAACAAGTTTATTTTTTATGTTACTGTTAATAAATATTTTTTGTGAATTTTACAACTGCTCCTGGTTTTTATTATGCTTCCTGACCTGTGCCTCGACGCCAGATTGTGTCAGCTTAAGTGGGATTTACACTGTGCATACTGTAAGCTAGGAGTGTTGTACATGAGTACTGGACCCAGTACCAGGGAAGCATAGAGAAAGATATGGATTCTGCATCAGCAAGTCCAGGAGTGATTACCAGGAGAATGGCAGCCAAACTAGCAGAGACAGAAGTCCAATCTGAGACTGTACAGCCAGCACAAGTTATGGAAAAAACAGGCAGTGACAGAACCTGAAAACCTGATGGACTTTTTCAAATGGTGGGCTATACAATAACAAGAGATGGAGAAACAGAGAAGAGATGCTGTGACAGGAGCAGGAAAGAAGAGAAGCAGCAGATGAGAGAAAAGATGCAGTGACAGGAGCAGCGATGGCTGGATGCCATGCAAGCTGTCAAAGGCAGAGGATCTGACACAGATCCAGATGAGCAATAAAACACAAGCAACTTAAGAGCCATTAAACTTACGAAGTTGTGTCCCTCGGATGATATCAAGGCATACCTGACAACTTTTGAAAGAGCTGCCACAGCCTGCCAATGGCCAAAGCAGCAACAATCAGACTGGTACCCTACCTGACTGAGAAAGCCCAACTTGCCTACAGCAATATGGACACTGCAGAGTCAGAAAATTATGACCTGGTGAAAAGTGAAGTCCTCAAAAGGTATGACATCACAGAAGAGCCCTACAAGCAGAGATTTCGATCTCTGAAGTACAACTCGGTCAACAATCCTCGAGAAGCCTTCACCCGACTCGGAGAACCCCTTATGAAATGGCTTCAACCAGAGGGCAAAACACTTCCGCAAATCATTGAAACATTTGTAATGGAGCAGTTCATCAACATCCTATCCACAGACCTGCAGCTCTGAGTAAAGGAACACCGACCAGAAAGTGGGGAAATGGCTGTTTCTTTTGCCGAAGACTACCAAATGGCCAGACGCCATGGCAGCGACGTAATAGCCAGGCACTAGTAAGGCACTCTTTTTCCCATTTAAACTCCAAGTCTAATAAGAACTCTGGTAGGGGTAACAAATCTGCACCCAAAGACTTTGCTATAACTGTAATAAGCCAGGTCATATTGCAAGAAACTGCTGTAGTAAGAAGAGTGACACTGGAGCAGATTTGTCCTTAGCAAATTGGGGCAAGTACTTAACAGACGTGAAGGTGGGAGATAAGACTGTGAAGGGATTTATAGATTCGGGAAGCAGACAGGCCCTAGTACATATTGAAGTGCTGGGGAAAACAGTGTCCAAAAGGACCAGATACTGGTGTCATCTGCATCCACGGGGACACTTGATACTATCCCACCAGCCAAGTGACTCTGACTATTAATGGTGTGTTGCACGAAATGAAAGTGGCTGTAGTAACTAAGTTACCTGTACCTGTGATTATTGGAAATGATTTTCCAGGATTTACTGAGTTAATCAAAGAGGGAGTAAATCCTGTTGTTTCGGCAGCTGTGGTGACAAGAGCTTAGGCTAAGAAAATCTCAGAAGGTAGGGACTCTCTTCCTTTTGCTAATTTTGATTCAGACTTGTTTGAACACAGCTCCAAGATTCAGAAGTCCAGGAAAGAAAGACGACGCCCGAAGAAATGGTGGCAACAAAAGACTGATGGACACAAGGGGTTAACATATGAAAATTCTGAAACTAAACTGATCACTGATTGTGATTTTCTTTCAGAATAAGCTAACGATGTTTTTCTCCAGGGTTATTTTAAGCAGCTGGGGGTGAAACCAAAACAGGGAGAACCTATGTTTAAAAAATGTAATGGGCTACTGTACTGGTTATAGGTTAAACCTCAGACACAGGAACAGATAGAACAATTGGTTATACCACAAAAGTATAGATCTGAGTTGTTACAGATAGCACATGATATTCCTATGGCTGGTCACTCGGGGAGGGTTCGCACCATTGCCAGATTGCTGTACAGATTTTACTGCCCTGAGATTCATGAAGATGTTGGTACCTACTGCAGTTCCTGTACTGAGTGTCAGAAAGTAGCCCCAGTAACTAAAAAAAGACAAGGTGCCCCTACCTTTGATAGATGTGCCTTTTGAGAGAATTGCAATGAATGTGGTTGGCCCCTTAGACAAAAGTAAAAAGGGTAATCGATTCATTTTGGTAGGATGTGACTATGCTACTCGATACCCAGAGGCAGTTCCAATGCGTACTGTCACAGCCCCAAAAGTGGCAGCAGAGCTTGCCAAAATTTTCAGTAGGGTGGGCATACCTAAAGAGATAATTACAGGGTTTTAAATAATTGATTAGCAGTTTTTTTCTTGGGACAATACTAACTGTACAGAAAGCATTTATTTATTTTATTTATTTTTATTTATTTTTTGTTAACCGGGTAGGTGCACTAGCCATAAAATGACTATTTTCAGGCACGACCCGGGAGAGTACAACAAAAGGAGAACAGTTGAACAACAGCAACATGGGTACAATAGTACAAATAGAGGAACAGTACAGCAGTGCTACAGAAATACAATGGGTAGAAACAACAAAAAATAATGGCAAGCATTATACAGTTAATGGCAGTAAAATATATAATAAGTGCAGAAACCATGGACCCGACCTGTGGAGTGAAAGGGTTAATAAGATAGTATGGTTATATAGAGAGAAATGTGAGGAATGTTCAAATATAACAAGAAAGACTGACAGAAGGAAGGTCAGGGGTGGTGATTGGCAAAACAACAGTGGATGGTGAGCAACAAGGTTCAAGAAGGAAGAGAGCTAGTAGTCAAGAAGTTATTTACAAAGAGAAGGAAAAATATGGGGAATGGAAGAGGAGACAGTCTTGGAGCTGGATTAGAGCAGGGGTGGCATTACTGGTTTATATAGGTTTTCTGGAAGTGTTATGTTTGCTAAATACAGTGAGGCAAGTGCTATGCATTTTCACAATGTTTTCGAACTTTTATGAGCAAAACGCTAATCAATTTTTAGAGTTAAATAAAACTCTGAATTACTGATCAGGGTAGTAATTTTGGTGTTGCATTACTGAAGGAGCTATACCGACTACTAGGTATCACTTCTATAAGAACCTCCCCCATCACCCTCAGACAGACAGTCTTGTTGAGCGTTTTAATCAAACCTTGAAACACATGTTAAAAAGGTTTGTAAAAGAGGATGGGAAAGACTGGGACCAATACTTGACTTGCCTGCTTTTTGCTTACAGAGAAGTGCCACAGGCATCTCAGGTTTTTCACCATTTGAAATGCTGTATGGTAGACAACCTAGAGGGCCACTAGATGTAATAAAAGAAACATGGAAAGATAACCCCCATCAGAAACAATCCATTACATCTTATATGTGTGCCCTGAGAAAGAAGCTGGCAAAATATGTTGAAATTGGCAGGCCCGGTGGCGCTGAGGGTTGAGGCGCTGGATGCCACACCTTGCACCACGTCGGTGACCCGGGTTCGGGAACGAGTCCGGGTTGCTGGGGGTCGGCAGGGGAGGGAGAGGATCAAGCGTCCGGAGGACAGCTCTCCTCTCCCAGGAGGGACAGGGGTCCCTATTCGGCGCTCGACTGACCTCTGGCGGAAGCCGGAGATGCAGCAAGCGCCAGAGAAGCATAGCAAAGGGGCGGGGAGTGGCAGACGTCGGTGAGACCTTGACATCAGGGCGCTGGCCACTCCCAGGGAAAAAACCCTTCAGCTCTGGCGGAGATGGAGAACTGGAGCTTGCCCATGATTTACGGCCACCCTCCTGGCATCCTCCTGACTGCCGCCGCCAGAGAATTCCGGGGTGTTGGAGCCCACCCTGACCCCACCCAGGGGGCAAACTGAGGCTACATGGGCGACGGAGGATTGACCAGGTAGGAGTGAACCATAGTGGGATGACTCCTAGGTACTCCCGAGGAGAGAGGAGGGAAAAATAGAAAGTACAAAAAAAAAAAACATATGTTGAAATCGACCATAGTAATCGGGTTCCTGACCTGTGCCTCGACAACATCCACTACCAGGAAATGTGGGATTCACAAAGTGTTTGGGTGAGAGCTATATTGTTTGGGTGGGTGTGCTTCATCCAACTCTCCATTCTGTTTATTTTCTTTTGGGTATATTCCTATGCTGTATGTAATGTTGGTAGATTACTTTGCTGTTTAGGATTACTGAATTGTAATGACAGCTGGAGAATACACTAAGTTTGTACTGAATGCAAAACTTGAATAAAAAGAATGTTTAAAAAAGAAAAGATTATTTGTCATAGAGTCAATCTCCATCCGCTCTTTAGTCTTAGCCTGTAGGCAGTAGGACCCCATGGGAACCAGAACTTTTGTGGCTGACAGAGCTGATGTATGGCACTGAGGTATGGTGTCACAAGCACATCAGTACCATGGGTAGCATCGCCAGCTTCTGTCGCTTCATTTCCTTTTTACCCACCGTCATAGAGCACACCACCTCATCAAAGATCAGGACTTCTCGTTACTCCTGAATTGCTTTCCGGTGTAGTTTGTTGTAATTTATTAATAATAATAATTTTATTTCACAAAAGCGCCTTTCAAATATCAAGGCACTTTACAAAAGAATTAAAAGATAATAAAACAGTAAGTTGTTATTGTAGTAGTTTATCTATACTTAGTAGTACGTTTCTTGTTTTGCTTATTTTACTCCATTTCTCTCTGCACGGGCTGCTGTACCTTGCTGCCAGGTGCCTCTTGGTTCCATTATGCAACAGCCATTGTGTCACATTTTTACCTTCATTCCATGTTGTTGCTATTGTATTTCTAGCAACCTTTTGGTGCAGTTGCTTACAGTATATCCACGTCTGACATTGCTCTGGCTGCCAAGCAGTACTCAGACACAGTAGTACAGGGTCTCAAATGAAACCTTTTAGATCCTTCCATACATTGAAGAGGAGGACTTGGTGAGGTCTTGCTTGAGGCCTGTCTAGTAGAGACCCTTTATGTCTGTCTCCTTGCCTACACCATGGCTGATGATGCCTCCTCAGTGCTGGAAGGGTGCGTGTCTGTGCTGAGATGGTACTGACATTGGAGACACTTCGATGTTTATCATGCACATCTGTTCTGGCTGCAGCATCAGTGTCAACAATAGTACCAATGGCTTGATGGTACCAGTGTCTGTGCTGAGATAGTCCCGGCATAGGTGCTGTAATGGTACCAGTTATTTTCATGCAGTTTCACACAATTGTTTGCTATTTTCACGCAATTTTATGTTGGTATCAAATTTGCATCTGTACTGAGTGCCAATTTTTGGCACTTTTGTGCATGCTTTTTAGGCATTTTAGCACATTCATGCAGTTTTGCACAATTTTCAGTTGACTTTCATGTCACTCAAAGAAAGTGCCAGTTCCTTCATAGCTCACAGTGACTAAATTCACACAGTGGCACAAATGTTCATGGCGTCACAACACCTTCCCTTGGGATGGTGGTGCGAAAGACAACAGCTCCTCAGTCCAGGGTGTACCCCTCTTTCATCAGAGACAACCATCTGGACAGAAGTACTGAGAAAGGTTCAGGCCTAGCCCCCTTACTCAGAATCTAGACCCAAGCACAACCACTGGTTAATACTGTGTCTGCCTTCGGTACCTGAAGGGTACCTACCTGTCCCTGTGAGAAGGGAGTTTGGCACTTTCCCACAGCAGCTGGAAAGTATCACTACAGACAGGTGTAAACATTGTTCAATAACAGTTATAGAAACATAGAAGTTGACGGCAGATAAGGACCGCAAGGCCCATCCAGTTTGCCCAATTTTTCTACTTTATGAATGTGCCATAGGCCTTTACGCTGTCAGTGGCTTATTCATTCATACTCATCTGTATTGCTCCCTTATTCCTATTCCGTGCCTGTTTGAAACCTTGCACAGTATTTATAGCCACCACTTCCTGAGGTAGGCCATTCCATGCATCCACCACCCTTTCTGGGAAAAAGAACTTCCTGACATTACCCTTTAATCGACCTCCCTCTAATCTCATGCTGTGTCCTCTTGTCCTGCTATTTTTCTTATATTGAAACATGTTAGACTCTTTCACCTTGTTAATGCCCCTAAGATGTTTAAATGGTTCGATCATATCACCTCTATCCCTCCTTTGCTCTAGTCTAGTGTATACATAGTGAGCTCCGTTAATCTGTCCTCATATGTTTTCTGATGCAGTCCCGGCACCATTTTGATTGCCCTTGTCTGGACTGCCTCCATTTTGTTAATGTCCTTGTGCAGGTGCAGCCTGCAGTACTGCACGCAGTACTCCAGATGGGGCCTAACAAGTGTCTTGTAAAGAGGGATTATTACCTCTCTCTTACAACTTGTAGTACCCCTACTAATACACCCCCACATCCCTCTAGCCTTACCTACTGCTTTAGTGGTCTGCATGTATGCTTTCAGGTCACCTGTAATAATGATGCCCAAGTCTCTTTCTTCCCTTGTGATTGCCAGCAACTCCCTTCCCAGTCCCAACCCGTAGGTAGCTTCAGGGTTTCTCTTCCCTATATGCATGATCTTGCACTTCTTTGCGTTAAACCTCAGTTGCCACTCTTTCGACCATTTTGCCAGGTTTTTCCAGATCTCTTCTCATTCTGCCCACCCCATCTGGATTATCTACTCTGTTGCAGATCTTGGTGTTATCTGCAAACAGGCAAACCTTACCCTCCAGTCCATCTGCAATGTCACTGATGAAGATATTGAAGAGAACTGGCCCCAGGACTGATCCTTGAGGTACCCCACTTGTGACTTGCATCTCTTCTGACTGTATACTGTTTACCACCACACTCTGTTTCCTGCCCGCCAACCAGTTTGCCACCCAGTTGACCAACTTCTGACCCACCCCAAGCCTACCCAGCTT
Organism: Neoceratodus forsteri; assembly: GCA_016271365.2. Taxonomy (NCBI): domain Eukaryota; kingdom Metazoa; phylum Chordata; order Ceratodontiformes; family Ceratodontidae; genus Neoceratodus; species Neoceratodus forsteri. The sequence continues at coordinate 1,578,323,068 of CM057456.1, read as the reverse complement.
ATTAATCAATCTTCTATGTGGAGCAGTATCGAAAGCTTTGCTGAAGTCAAGGTGGGCGACATCAACTGCACCCCCTTGGTCCACCACTCTGGTTACCCAGTCAAAGAAATCTATGACATTAGTTTGACAGGACATTCCTGTTGTGAGCCCATGCTGTCTTGGATCCTGTGCTCCTATGGATTCCAGGTGTTGCACTATCCTTTCCATAAAGAGTGCCTCCATAATCCTGCCCACTACTGAGGTAAGAATGTTATTTGCTGCAACTAATAATAAGACTTTTGAAATAATAATTCTGATTGGAAGGGTACTGGATCCTGTTTCATGTACTTTTATGTATTCTCAAAAAACCTAACACTTTGAGCATTATATCATTAAAATCTCTTTCTTCACGCATGCCTAGTGGTTAAGAAGATCCATTGGCCCTCAAAGCAGGACAAATATGGAAGGTGGCCATCTCTTATCACTTGCCCGTGGGGCCAGATACAGGAAAGTTTTACCAGCCTTGGCTAGTGCCAGTTTCAGACCATGAGTTGTGCCTACTGACTCTTCATTTCATCATGGATTCTCACTCTGTGACTGGAAATTATCCTTTCCCACCAATACCTAGTCAGGTCTTTTCCATCTTTGCAGTGCTGTAGTTACAGTATACCCAGATACACTGCAGTATATCACAGGAAAGTCCATGGAAAGGAATGGGATTTCCTATTATATTAGGATGCATACAGTAGCTGGGTTTTATGCAGCTTTTCACTGGCTGCAACTGTAGTTCTGCATTTTAGAGGCAAGACTAAAGCTGTCTGGACCCCTCCTTTCTTATCTGCAAAGGAAGGATGATTTGAATTTATGAGAGTCCAAATGGCCTTCCTCTCTACCGGCCATTAGGATTCCTTGGAGTTTTTGGTAACCTCAGTAGGTCCCAGTTGCTTCAATTTTTAGGCACACCTTTGAACTCTCAAAAGACAATTACATTGGGGGAACCGGATTGGTAGTGGGTTAAGGAGCCTTTCACCTCTAGGTCACTGGTTCAAATCCAGCACAGGTCAGTAGTGTCCGAAAGCCATGATCACCTGAGGGCTGTTCAGTGGCGTATGTGAAATGAGTTGTGGTGGTCTCAGTCCAGCTCCCAGTGGACAGGAGTCCACATCACAAAACCACTAACACAATTGGCACTTATTTGGCACCCCTGTTGACAGTGTTACCCACTTCCCTACTTTACAGGCAAGGCAATAGCCATAAATACAAAAAGGTATTACCCCTGGCATTAGGGCAACAGCTGGCTCGGGCATCTTAAGAGGTCGGGGCGGGGGGTACAAAACAACATTTCTATTTTACCCGAGTCCGGGGAAGAATTACCTGGGCTATAGTGTGTCACAATATGTCTGAGAGGGCACCAAAAATTCACACAGGTCACACATAGATGTAATATCCACAACAGGAATGGGATTGTACTGTATGGCTTTATTCCTGACAATGTCAGTCAGAAAATGTGGTGCTCCCAGGCTTTTACAATTACAGAACACAGAGAAAACACAGAGCATTTTTGCAGGAACAGAACTTGTCACAAGAACACATTCTTCAAGCTTCCATCCCTTTATTTAGGGACCAGTGGAAAATGGGGCATCTGACAACCCCCAGGACTACACAAGTGCACAATCAATGGGACGTTCCAGAACACTTATTTAGAGATCACAGACCAACTGGGTGAACTAAGTTACCACCCCAAAACTTGCAAACAGATTAGATCCCTCTACAACCTGGATTGAGTGGTCAGCTCAGTTCAGCCAAAACCAGACTTCCTCCTCTGAAATTGCAACATTCACAGATTCTTCAGGCTTTACTGGCCTCTGAAGACAATCCAAATGCACCTTTTGTGCTAGGCACCGGTGAACCCACTCTGAGCATTTGTTGTGTTCCTTTGCTAGGCACCAGTGTTCCCTCAGTGAACGTGTGTTATGTTCCCACAGGACTAACATTTCTCACAAAACTGTAGGGGTCCTCTTCCATGGAACCCACCCACAGTAAAACACATACATAAGTAACTTAAGTAACACACAGGAGTCCCAAGGCTGTAGGGCTTTCTGAAGTACTGGACTCCAATTGACAAGAATCACAGGTAAATAACTTTCGCAAGGCTGGAGCTTTGTTGTAAAACACACAGTCTGTTCTGGGCAGCACTTATAGGAAGTGGCAGGGTGTGGAGATTGCCCCAACAGCTACTCACTGATACCAATCCAGATGATCACACACCTGTGATGAAATTCACCCCCTTGGGGCACTGCATCAGACAGTCTCCACCACTTGCACAGACTGATTACTGACACACTAGGGCAAGAAAAACACAGAGGGGCTCTCCCTTTGGAAGTTGGGCTGCTAGCTAGCAGAACACCACCCAGTTCAAACTCCAAACTCTCTCTCTGACTATTGAGTCACACTGCAGCTCTTGGGAGCCAGGGGGTTATGCTACTGTGAGAGTTCTAAATTCTAAACAGCACTCCCTGGCTCAGCAGAGACTGGGAAAAGAAGGCTTGACAGTACATTACAAGGATTTTCACCTTTGGTGCTGCCCAAACCTCCCTGAACTATACTGAAGGGGTTCTAGTAACCCCGGGGAACCTGGGTGTTAAAGCAGTCTCACATGAGAGGCCAAGGATTGAATGGCTTGAGTCTGAACTACCCTCTCACCTACATGGTGGTCCCTCCATGGTATGGTTGAGGCACACTGGCGGGGCAGTGTGGGGAAGCTTGCACAGTGATCACATGTGTTGTACCTGTCATGTGGATAAGCAGAGGATTTCAGATTCCAGATCTGTCAGTGCAGCACCTTTCACAAGTGCTAACAAATTCACATACATGAAAAGGCAAGTACATTTTGTCAGGTTTATTAACATATGGGCCATAGGTTGGTACAGGGGGGCCGGCGATAGTACGCTTGTTCAGTGCATGTTGTGTCTCCTGTAGAGCACAAATGATGTCAAATAAGTCTCATGAGCTTGCACATCCGTACTTCATAGGTGGTGTATGTCTACCAGTTGTCTTGTCTGTTTCATAGAAACATAGAATTTTACAGCAGATAAGGACCGCTTGGCCCACCTAGTCTGCCCATTTCCCTACCTAATGCATAGGCTGCAGATCCTAGTTAGTCAACAGCCTACTTCCTCCTACCCCCCCCCCACTAGAACTGCCTTATGTCTGTCCCATGCATTCTTGAATTCCCCCAAATTGAGTCCACTAGCTCCTCAGGAAGGCTGTTCCATGTATCCACAACCCTCTCCATGAAAAAAATACTTCCTCACATTACTTCTGAGCCGTTCGCCCTTTATCTTCAAATTGTGCCCCCTTATTTTGCACATCTCTTTTTCTGAAAGATGCTACCCTCTTGGACTCTGGTTCCCTTGATGTACTTGAAAGTTTCTATCATGCGCCCCCTCTCCCTTCTCTCCTCCTTTCTTTGTTATGCGTGACTTTTCAGATGTTTCAGACTTGGATTCACCCTGTTTTGAGGTAACAAGCACATGACCACTGTAGTGGAAGACTTGTAAGGGAAATCACCTGTTATGTAAGTCATGCCCACGTATAACAAAGAAAGTGGACGTGTTCCATATCAGCAGCATACGGTCGAAATTTCCAGACCCATTGAGTTTGATCAGTACCACCACAAAACTGTATAGGAAATGTGACCTGTGTATTGGAGTCTTAAAGCCCTAGTGGAAGAGATCCAGGACAATAGTCCACATTAGGATGGGTACCAAGTGCATTATTTCCTCTGTCCAGGCCATTTATCTCCCAGGAGTGGAATTATTCCTGTCACTGGCTTAAGTTGCACAGTGAAGGCCCCCTCACTAGTCGTTACTGGTGGTGGTGCATTATCTCTTTGGGATTCATAAACTCTATAGTTGAACACCCTTTTCCATTTTACTATTATCCAGAGCAGTCACTCTGCTAGTTGCAAAATTACCATCATGGTACCTTTTGGCAGGCTCTGTTTTAGGTTGCAATGGGTGGGTAGTTTCTGTACCACCAGACTTGTCTTACGGGACCATTGGGGTCAGCAAAACTTGTTATCCAACAGAGTTCTCCAGTTCTTGTTAGCAGTCAGAAAGCTGTTCTCTGAATAAATACTGAGTTCTGCGTATGAGGCTTTCTCTCTGCAGTGAGGGCACAGCTCTGAATCTCTGTCCTTATCCCTGCAAACAAGTTTTTTGAGTACCTTCCAGATGGTGTAATTGTATCCCTCACCAGTCAGGGTGCATCAGTGGGTTTATCCTAATTGATTAGTTGGATCCCCTTGATACTGCTGCTTGTGTTCAGGAACACTTTCAGAGGGAGACTAAATTTGTGACCTCTGTTACAAGAGGCCGGGGACCTCACCTCAAGGTCATATGAACAGTTTCACCGACCTGAGCTGGTCACCCAGTCGAGCTAATAAATCTTTTGTGGAGGACTTTTTTCCTTGAGTTTTTTATGTCCTGACTCACGAAGTGCTGGAGCTGCACACTCTAATCATTGTTCTTCTGTGCACCATAATGACAAAGTTCAGTACGCATACTAAATTTCAAAGTTGTTTATATTGCCAATATTCTTACCTTAAATTACAAAATGGGGGCAGATTCTGTTATGTTCTGTCAACATCTTCATCGATTGACCTAACACACAGGCTGTGTTCCCAGTTGTTAAGGCACGTGATACTAACTGCGGGTTAAACTAGCCTTCAGGCAGGGTGTGTCCATCTGGATTATCATCTGTATCCAGCACTGCCTCCTGCTAGTGGGAAAGCAGCTATAGACCCATGTGCATTCCACTCATACAGTACCACAGTGGATGGCTATCCTGGGGTGGTTCTCATTGCATAATCTGAATTTGCAGCCTAAAGTAGTGCTCATACTTTCCATGAGTAGTATATCTGTTCTCGTGAGTCTTGTATAAATCTGACCACCTGTGCCTGGACTGCTGATTATGCAATCGAAGTGGGGCTTTGTGGAGGACATTGACTCTAAGAAGTTAAAAAAGATGCTAAACAGTAACTCATGATGTTCTTGAGTATCTCCTCCATAGAGCCACACTCAGCACCGTTGCCCGCCATCTCACGGCTTCGCAGTTATTGTGTCTGACTGCTTCTGTCCATCTGTACAGAGCTTGAGCAATTGGCTGTATTTGCTTGTTTTTCCTCCAGCAGGGCAGTGGGTTTAACATTGTTTCTGATCTTTTCTGTCCCTCTTAGTAGGTCTTCATAATTCATATAGTACTCTTTTACTCCATATGTTTCTCAAAAATGTTCATCAACAGAGAGGAAATAATTTATCATCACTTTCTTAGTTGCTGCTCACAGCCAGTAATATTTTCTGGTCACATGTAGAGGTTCGTGGTGCACTGTGGTGAAGACTTTTAGAGAGCCAGGTGTATGCTTTTTATGTAACATTTATTGCCAATAATAAAATAACATCTACCACAAAACAAACTAAATATGACAGAATAATAAAAAATTATATCAAACAGGCAGAAAGTTACTTCCTAATAATAATAATAAATGTTATTTAATATAGCTGTAATCCCCTTGTTACCCGGGGTTACTAGAATCCCAGTAAGACTTAGTGGTAGGCAGGGAAGGCAGCTTGTGAAACTCCAGTTAAATGGGGTTCACACTGTCTCACTCTGTTCTCAGTCTCAGCTGAGACTGAGGGACGACATCATCATAAAACTATCGCAGCTGCATGAGCAACAATGGAATCTGCAGCAAGGGAGTTGGAATAAAATGTTGGGAGGTTTGAACATTAGTCTGTGGTCAGTTGGAGTTTGGAGCTTGCTGAGGAATCAGCACAGCAGCTCAGTGTAGGCTCTAGGAGCCTCAGCCCTGACAGAGGGCTACATTTAGGTAAAAAGGGTGTGTGTCTCCACCAAAAGAAAGACACAGAAGATAATTGAAGTGGTGGAGACCGCTGTTTCAGGTCTCAGTGCCCCCTTCCTCTGGGGATGGGGGGCAGGAAAGGGTTCCCTGCAGATTCCTGGGGCAACCCCCTAGTTCTGCTTGTAATGGAGAAGCTGCCTATTTGTTCCAGAGTTTTTTGGGGGGAACAAGAAGACTTGTGAGTCGCCTGTGGTGCACCTGCAACCGGAAGGTGAGTGTCTGCTCTTCCTGAAAGGGCCTATGTTTTTCACCCTGGGACTTGTGTGACAATGTGGGGATTGAACTGCTAAGATAGTGGGAGGCCTAGAGTAATAGGCTTAGCCAAAAAGTAAAAGTAGGTTCAAGTCCAGAGCTTATTGGGATGAAAATGACATGTAGAGGAGATGTGACATACGTCTACCCAGGAATCTACATTTGCAAGTTTTCAGTAAAGGAATTGTTTAGTTTCCAGAGAAATGGCCGGGTATGGGCTGTGGGAGCTGGAGGTGGGAGACCCCCCATCTTTAGTGACCAGGTCCACCTCTATGGATTTGCTTTGTGGATTTCTACTTTGCCTCAGGCACTTGGCCAGTGAAGAGGGAAGTACCCAGACGTGGGATTGGAAGGAAAATTCCCTCTAGGAGTCGAAGGCTCTAGTGTGGTTTGGGGAGCCACAACAGGATAATTGGTTCATTCCCAAAATGGACCGCGGATAAAGTGGCTGGCGGGGGAGCCGGGCCAATGGGGAAAACCCAAGTAGCGTGCAAGTCGGGCTGTGTACCCTAAGCTGTGTGCAAGTCCGGGTTGTGTGCCTGGTGGGTTCAGAGCCTGAGGGCTGGAAATAGTGATAAAGTGTTCTGTTGTCTCTAATCTGCATTACCAGGAATGTAGCCCTGTGGGGGTCCGTCTGTGCTTTGTTTTTGTTCAGCTTGGATGTGAATAAAAGCCACACTGGAGAATCCCATTCCTGGTTCTGGACATTACAGTTATTGCTTCCTGTGTTCGGATTTACTTGGGTGCCCCTGTTGCAGAGTAGCCAAACCTAGGTCCCCTGTGCTGAGTAACCTCATCCTCCCAACCAGTCCCCACCAGGTACTGCTGTCAGCTTCAACAGCATGCCACCTGTCGTTTTGCTAAAAAGGCAGGGGTGAGGGGTTACATAGCTCCTTTCACAAAAATTGGCGCTGTACAGTCACATAAAAGAAAAACAATAAATACAGATAAAATCACAGACGCTTGTGTGGCCCCTGGGGGAATCTAGCCAGAGTATCCAGAAGCAGCACTCTGTCTCCTGCAGCATCCAGAGGCACACTGAAGTGATGCTGCCAGAAACCATCCTTATATACTCCTGGCTAGAATCCCATTGGTCCACCTCTGATGTGTTGGCATATTTAGTAAATTTTAATATATCATTAGTATATTAATATAGTAAAACAACAGAGGCCTCATAACATCATGTATATGTACATCAGCCACACAAGACAGTAATTCCCTTTTTATAATCAGTTGATGAAACATACAGTTTCACACACTTAGATGTTTATTTTTACACTGGAACTCCCTCCCTCTGACTATACGTCTAGCATCATCCCATGCCTCTTTCAAAATATTGCTGCGTGACCATCTCACTGATTCCTGCTCTTGCTCCTGCTTCAAACCCCCTTAGCCTAGTATCTCTCCCTGGTTCTCTGACCCCCCCAACATCCTTTCAGAGCTCATCCTCAATAACAAAGCTCTGCACTGTCCTCATGTCTCCTCTTTTGCCATATTTTTATTACATCTAGCCATCATCCCTTACCTCAGTTTCCTATCCTATCCCCCTCCTTATATTGCCTCCCTACCCCCTCTCAATTCCTGTTTCTCCTGTATCCATCTTACACGACTATTAAAATGGCACTTTTTCTTTGTATAATCTCACCCTACTTGCTACCTTAATGTTGCCTAATGGATTTATTTACTGTTGCTCTCCTATATTTCTTTTCTTTTTTTTTTCCCCAATTGTTTAACCAGGTGAGACACACTAAGCTGAAAGCTTGTTTACAGGTGCAACCTGGGAGCACAGGTAAGTTAAGTGACTTGCTCAGGGTCACACAGTATGCAAGTGGGGGCTGTGGGATTCAAACCCAGGTCTCCAGATTTGCAGCTCAGAGCCTTAAACCACTGCGCTGTATTGCCTCCCTATTTCTATGTTATACGGTACTGCTGAATCAGTTGTACTTATTGTTTTCTCCTGCCTGCACTGTATTATTATTGTCTAAGCACTTACTGTTATATGATTGTACTGTCTTTGTTCAAAAATGTTTTGTTTTTGTAAACTCCTGGGTCGTGCCTGAAAATAGTCATTGCTATGGCTAGTGCACCTTACCCCGGTCAACAAAAGCTAAATAAAAAAATTAAAATATTATTCTGAGGCAGAAGGGGGGGGGGGATTGCCCTCCCCCCGATTCCACCTCCCTCTGCAGTAATCCAGCCTCCACAGGGGTAGTATTTAAATGTTATCTGAAAGGTCGGCCAGCCCCAAGGAGAATAGAAACAGGACCAGAAAGGGAAATAGATACAGAACCCTGTCCTTGATGAGTAAGTGCAGTATTGAAGAACAAACAGGCTGTTAGTGTAACCCCTAGATGGCGCTATCCCAGGGGCTACTACCCTGCCTGATTTGCCACTAACAGGTTGAGGGGCCTGGATCCAATGGCGGATGCCTCCACCCAGAGGTCAGGGTTTGCAATAGTTAAACTAACTTGGTCACAGCCCTCTGGGACACTGCAACCCCCCTTTCTTCCCACTAGTGGCCCACACAATATATCAGAATTACCTTCACAGTATACACTTACCCCCAGGTCTGGTTCCGGCACTGGGACCTCCTGTGAAATGAGATACAGTGCAACAATCACAGTACAGTACTTTAACATAGACAAATACCTCAGGCAGTATAACTTTGCTGAAACAAGCAGCTCTGATTTATTTAGGGGGATATAACAAGGACAGGGGGAAATCAGGTTAATTAGCTTATCACTCTAATAATCTATCTATGGCTCTGTGCACAGGCCTATCCCTATCAGTTACTGTCCCTGGGTACCCAAGCCCTAGTGGCTAGTCCAAACCGTGGCAGCTGGTAGGGGCCCTTTCACACAGAGAAAATGAGAATTAAACAGTCAGCAGTACAGTAATTCCATTTGGATTTAATGTGGCAATTCAACAGGGAGCGACCATGAATTAGTACTCACGACCTCCAAATAAGATAGGGTCCTTCAATGTCAGCAGGGCTCACTTGAGGTACACAAACCTCTTCACATATCCATATAAAAGAAAGCACTATACCAGGCAGGCTGCATCTGTATCCCGATCGCAATTACTGCACAATACCCGGGAGAACACACAGCAGATTCAGTTCCTGACAGACCGAGTGCAATTTTCAGCAATTCCTCCAGTCTTCTACAGGGTGAGCCTGGTTTCTCTCTTCAGAGATCCTTTGATTCTTTTCACAGGACGGATTCAGTCCAACAAGCTGTTACACAAGCTGCAGACCGGAACTCTGGGCCTTACACACGTTTTACTAAAACTGCACACTGAAAAAGCACAGGGCTCCTTCCTTCTTCACTGCCAAAGCTCAACTGAAACTCCAACCGACAAAACTGGCACTTCCTTTGAGTTCCTCCCAGTTCTTGACTGGATTGGCTGTCACTCACAATAGACTGCTGCTGTTGGTCCAAAAAGGCACTGAAGTCTAAACACATCTCCCAGAGTCACTGCCCATACAATCCTCTTGTAGCTGGCTCAGATTATGAGTCCAAGTTCTGATTCGTCCAAGGCACCATTTTAGAGCTAGCTTACCCTACACTGATTGGTCCAGTTCAGCAGTTCAAACTAGAATGGGGAACTAGCAGACACAGTTCTGACTGCAAAGAAAGCAGGTTAGACAAACTGTAATTTCATTATTACTCTAAATAATTTCTGGCAAACAGTTACATCTTTCAGATAGGTTCCCTTTGCACTCCTAGTGACTGCAAAATGAAGTGAATTGGCAGCAGCTTGAGTGGTACTCAATCAAAGAAACACACAGTCCCCATACAACTAATTATGTCTGCAAGCAGACAGCTCTTAAAGAGACAGTACCAGAGGTTCTAAAAACACTCACTGATAAATGGCTTAAATGCCAAACACCATTCAGGCTTGGAGCATTCAAGCAAGCTCCTGGAAGTCTTTTGGGAACCCCCATTTGCAAGGGGGGTTACATTAGGAATTGGTAATAGTTTTGGGAGGAAAAAAAGTATGTTATCTTTGACAGCATGGCAGCATCAATCAAAGCAGGACAGCTAATTCTCACTCGGCCAATGACATGCTATAGCTGCAGTGCAACTCGTAGTCCGTGTTGTTTACGTTTTGCCAATCAGCAGGAGTTCCCCATTATCTGGCAGTCTTCTCTCACTGCCATATCTTTTCTTTCATACTATGTTGAGCTTGCTAGTGGACTGTTACATTTTTCTTCTGTCCTCCAAAGAAGCCAGATGCCAAAGTGGGAAGAGCAGGATGTGTGTAGCTAAACCGCTATGTTATCTAAAACCCATGGCTCCCACTTGCTCCTTTTCTTGCCACAGCTGCGGCATCTGTCTACCCTGCCCCTGAAGGGCAGACAGCTGGAACTACAACAGGCACAATAAATAGAAAAGGCACTTCTTGAACTCCCTTCTAGGAGAGTGTTTACATTTTAACAAACAAAACATAAGAGATGTACCTAGTGCCTGTACCATATATGGACACACCCTATGTCTCCATGAATGCTCGCGCAGGTAACTAGCTGTCTGAAAAAAATGGAGCCCAGCACTGCAGACAGCTCAGAATGCACCCCGTGATAGAGAGAGTTAGGAGAAAAGAAAGCGGAAAAAAAAGAAGGGGCAGAAAAAAGAAAATAGAAAGATATACTGGGGTATATACCAAGGCCTGGTGACATTCTAGTAACAAATGCGTGTGTGTGTGTGTGTGTGGTCATATTGCACATTGAAGGAGGATATCTCCCCTTCACAATGTTTATTTCCATATCTTACATTTTTCTTTTCTTGGTAGCCTATTCCTTTCTTTGCTTCTCAGTATTTAAAAAAAATTATACATCGGGTCTTAAAAATCCTCCATTCTAATTGGCACCTTTTCCCCGTTGTAAATCCTCTGATATACCAGTGGGAAAAGGTGCCAGCCACCAGTGAACCGCATCAACAGCTCCCCGAAATCACTCCGATAATTGCCCACCCAGGAGTGGCAAAGACAGCAATCCTAAATGGCCAGCTCCCTGAACTGGTGCTCCACTCCCGTTTTGATATTCAGAGTGCACTGTAATTTTTGCAACTATGGTAAATGCTGCGGTGCTGGAGATCGAGAGTGCTAGGCGAGACAAAGTGACTCTGAAATTAACTGTACAGTCTGCACTTACAATAAGCGTGTGCACTTTTATAAAACGTACTGTGCCTGCAGTTATACCTTACATACTATCCCCACCGCTGCTCGCCCGACTTCCCCGCCATATGGTTTCATGCCACTTGCACCGATGCACGACTTCTTTCACTCCACCCACTCCTTCCTGTTCAAATCACTGCAAGGTTGTTGTTTTTTTAGCGCAAGGTACTTTTTTAAATAAAACTGTAGCTCTGACATTAGGAGGCAGCATTATACCTAACCTACCTCGCATTTTCGGCGCTCTTCTCTCCCGCTCTTTCTCTGCTTTTTCCCCAGTATCACTCACTCTCTGTGTGTCTTCCATCAGTGTAAATAGACAAAAAAAGAATAAAAAAGCAGAAACTCCTTGGGCAGCTGTTACTGCTTCCTGCAACATGGAATCTCCTCACGGCATGGTGTTGCTATGGAGATGGTGCCTGGCATAACAGGCTGCTTTACATTAATGTGGGACAAAGTCTGTTGGGAGTTAGACAAGTTACAAGGGGACTGCCCTCCCACCCTGTCTCTCAAAGAAGAAAGGAAAAAAAAAATTTAAACAGTTATCTCCATCTGGGTGGGAAAGCAGACACCTTGTAATTTGTCCAAATCACAGCAAACTTTGTCCCACATTCATGTAAACCAACCCCTTAAGACAGGCACAGTGTCCATAGCAACACAGAACTATTTTTTCTGGCAGAGCAATAAAACACCATAAAAATAATACAGATAAAAAAATATTAAAAATGTTTATTTTTCTTTGTCATCAAAACACTGGGGCACATTGTATAATCGGAATATACCACAACAGGGTGTGGGTAATACTAGGATTTACCACGCCTGGTGTGTTTTGCTGACTCGGCCTGTGGCCTCGTGACCAAACAACATACCAGGCGTGGTAAATCCCAGCATAACCCACACCCTGTCGTGGTATATTGCTTAAATAAACGGTACTGAGGCAGTTGGGGCTGACAGTGCTATTTATGGTACAAACGTGTGTTACACCATATGTCAGTGTCGTATGTCAGGGCTCTTGGCCCCAAAAGTTCTGGTACCTGCCAGATCCCCGACCAAAGAGTGCGTCACTGGAGGAAATACTCAAGATGATCAAGAGGTTATGGTAAGTACCTTTCCTTTCTCTCTGTGTTTAGTAGCCAAACTAACCACCTGACTCTAGGTATCTTTGTTTTTTTGAACTTGTAAGGGAAACAGCACAAAAAGGAATACATCTCTTACCCATTCTTAATGTGCTCAGTCATAATGAATGTCTCTTCCAAGTTAGAATTTGGCAGTGTTTTTATTTTTTTTTCCAGAATTATGAAAATGTCTGGGGAGAGCCAGTATATCTTTCAGCAGGTAGAATTGACGAGATGGTATCCTGGCTCTGTCAACGGGGGAAAAAAGTGTGATTTTTACAAACATTTCTTTAGGCATCTGAATTGTAATACAGGAAACCCTTGCTTGACAAGTTTAGGGTCAGAGACACGGTGCTGTTTCCAGATATACTGGTTTTGTGCAAGGGCCTTTTTTATTTCTGATGAGACTTCTCAGTACATATTTCTAAAATTTGCTGGTGACATTTTCAGATAGTTGAAAGAAACTGTAACATACTTTCATGGAGGTGAAATATTTTGAGCCAGAGCTACCTGAACTTGTCATAAACTATGTGAGCATGTCAGCTGAGAATAAATGCATTATTTATAGATAACCTGATGCCTTCAAGCTTTTGCCTTCTCTGAAGGCTGATGCAGATGTTTGTCCTTAACTGTGTTTAAATTCCTTTTCATGGTAGCAGTGTGATAAGATGCTTTTGTGCTGCTTTTCAGTTTTTGTTCCTGTCAGAAGTTCTACAGTGGAGAGCTCAGACCACTCCAGACCACGTCCTTTTCACGCTGCTTAATTCCAGGGTAAGGGATGTGACGTCACACTTTCCTGGGACTTGAATGATAATGTGATGATTTTATCTTTCATTGAAATAAGCCTGGTTTCGGGAGTCATGCTTGTGAACTTGTGTATTTCCAGTTCCATGAGCTTCATGACAGAACTTGAATTAGGTCGTCAGTTTAAAAAAAAAAAAAAAAAAAATATCACAGGATCTGCCTGAAAGTACTGTGGTGCTGGGGTTGCAGGTTCAGACCGGGTCTTGGACTTTGGTAATAGGGTGGCCAGCTTGGGGTGAGCACTGCTTAGCCCGGGGTGTGTGGAAAGCTCTGCCGCCACAAGATGACCGAGGGATGTATCTCCCACATCAGGATGCTGCTGCATGCCCCCGAGGTATCTCCAAACTGTGTGCACCACCAGGGGTGAGGAGAGCACCATGGGTTGAGGAGCATGCATGGCGGAGAATGATAGCTGCCTGTATGCGTCCTTGGTACTCTTGGACCCTGTGCCAACCCTGCTTGTATCACACTATATCCAGTCTTTCTGGAGAGACTGATGCTCCTGTACAAACCCCACCATGTGGTAAGCTGTGAGGGAGATGGGAGAATGTAAAAGGGTGTGTTGAGGTTTGGAGGTCACTGATTGGGCATCTGGCCAGGATGATAAAATATCTCTATGAAAAAAAATCATAACCCCTCAGTTCTACAGATGCTTTTACATTTGCAGCCACTCGTAACTTGTTGGCAGCCAGCAGCATGCAGGGAGCTGAAGGTTTCGACACTTGTCTAAAATGTGACTACAATTTTGGGATTGCTTAGCACAATGGAATGTGCACCAGCACTGAAGCCCAGTGAGTCTGATGGGCTCGTCTCAGCTCACTGTGGACAGTATATCACCTCACCAGTTCACAGCAGACTGATTTGTAGCACCCCCCCCCCGGCTAATCAGGGTGAACAATTTAGTATGGGGATCGAGTTCCTTCTCACCTTCTCACCCTTCCTCAAGCAACTGGTCATGGAACCAACTCGGCAGAAGGCAATACTGGACCTTGTGCTCACAAACAGGGACAGTGTGATGGGGGTAACAGTGGGGGAGCACCTGGGTAACAGTGACCACCAGTCATTGTGGTTTGAAATCACAGAAAGAGCAGAACCAAACCACACAAAAACACGTATCCTGGATTTTAGGGGGGCAGACTTTGGGAAAATTGGGAGATGCTTGAAAGAGGCATTAAGGGGAATGGGACAGGAATCAGGGATTGAGGAACAGTGGGCAGTATTTAAAATGGGGATTATAAGAACAACAGAATTATGCATTAAGCAGGTTAGCAAGAGGAAAAGAAAGAGGAGACCATTATGGTTTTCCAAAGAGGTAGCAAAGAAAGTGAAAGCCAAAAAGATTGCATTCAGGCAATACAAAAAGACACAGGCAGAAGGGGATAGGGAGAAGTACCAGGAGAAACAAAGGGAGGCAGGTCGTAAGGGAAGCCAAAGCTCAGACAGAAGAACACATTGCAAAATCAGTGGTTAAAGGGGACAAAACCTTTTACAGGTACATAAGTGAAAAAGAAGGACAAAGGAGGATAGTGAGACTGAAGGGGAGGATGGGAGCCGCTGCGGATGACAACAGTAAAGCTGACATATTGAACAGGTATTTGCTCAGTCTTTACTAAGGAAGAGGGGGTAATGGGTCTCGAAGGGAGTACAAGGGTGAGAAAGGTGCAGAATGGACACAAGTCCCTTTACACGAGAAAGGGTCCTGAGGAACTGGAAGTAATAAGAGCTGATAAAGCAATGGGGCCACAGATGGGTGCACCCAGGTCCTTAAAGAACTAAGAGGTGGTGGCTGAACCTCTGGCTATCCTGTTCAGCCAATCACTGGAAACAGGGAGGTACCAAAGACTGGAGGACAGCAGATGTAGTCCCCTTATACAAAAGTGGGAACAAAGAGGAAGCAGGGAACTACAGACCAGTCAGCCTCACCTCGGTAGTGGGAAAGATCATGGAAGCACTACTGAAGGAGAGATTGGTGGAACATCTGGTTGTTAATGGACTACAGGACCCAAGGCAGCATGGTTTCACCAGGGGGAGGTCATGTCAGACCAACCTCATTGAATTTTTTGACTGGGTGACTAGGAGGTGGATCAGGGGGGCAGTGGACATGGCCTATCTGGACTTCAGCAAGGCCTTTGACACTGTGCCATAGAAGACTATTACACAAACTGGGGAATATGGGTGTGGGCAGGACAGTAGTGTGGTGGGTAGGTAACTGGCTGGGTGGCAGGACACAGAGGGTGGTGGTAAATGGCTGTCACTCCACAGAGGGAAGAGTGACCAGTGGGGTACCACAGGATCAGTGCTGGACCGTCCTATTCAACATCTTCATCAGTGACATTGCACAGGATATAGAAGGCAGAATTTCACTGTTCGCTGATGACACAAAGCTCTGTAACAGAGTAGACACACCAGAGGTGTAGACAGAATGAGAAGGGACCTCAGAAACTTGAAGAATGGTCAAGGGTTTGGCAGTTGAAATTCAATGCAAAGAAGTGCAAGATAATGCATATGGGGCACAAAAACCTGGCACAATATATCAGTTGGGGGTGAGGATATAGCATGCACCAAGCAGGAAAGGGATCTTGGGGTTGTCATCTCTGATGAACTCTCAAGGTAGGGAAACAGTGTGACAAGGCATCAGGTAAAGCAAATAGGATGCTGGGATGTATAGGCAGGGCATCACCAGCAGGAAAAGGGAGGTCCATAATCTGCTATACAAGACACTAGTGAGGTCCCACCTGGAGCACAGTGTACAGTTCTGGAGACCATACCTACGTATGGACATAGACAGGGTAGAGAAGGTTCTGAGGAGGGCAACAAAGATGGTGCATGGGTTGCATCACAAGTCCTATGAAGACAGGTTGAAGGAACTGAACATGTACTCCTGGAGGAGAGGAGGGAGAGAGGGATAATAGAGACATACAAGTATCTTACAGGAGGAACAGGGGCAGGAAAACACTATTTTTAAGCGAGAAAGATGTTTTCAGGACTAGAGGGCATGGGATGAAGTTGGAGGGAGGACGATTCAGAGGAAACATGAGAAAGAATTTCTTCACAGAACGGGTGGTGGACAAGTGGAACACCCTGCCAGAGGAAGTGGTGGGGACTGAAACAATCACGGGATTTAAGAATGCATGGGATAAACATAAAGGAATTCTAGAGGTCAGGGGTAAGGGGAAATAGACTTCTAGGAAAACAAACTGAACTTACAAGCTCAAATGGGCAGACTAGGTGGGCCATAGGCCCTTATCTGCCGACACTGTCTATGTATCTATGAATGCTGGTTGAGGATAAGGTGCTGTACCTTGGAACAACTGATCACAGCATTCATAAGCTAACTTAATTTCCAGTAACATTAATGACTCCTAAAGCAGTGGTGCAGTGAAGTGTAGCTCCCCGAGAACGTCGATGTCAAGGTCTCCATGTACATTCATGTAGTGGTGCAAAGTTGTGTGGAGCCAGTCAACATCCTCACACCCTACCTCAACTGCTCTGGCATGCACTACCACCTGGGGTCATCCAGGTGGCAGTATTGCAACAGGGACAGGCAGCCACCTTCTCCAGTGAAAAGGAGCATCCTCTAGGGTGCTTGATCCTCCTCTGCCTCTGGCCCTCCAGCTGGGGCTCGTTCCCCAAACCAAGGTTGCCGGGGTTGTTAGCAGCAGCGCTGCTGCACTGGCAGGCTGGCAAGGAGTTACCTTGTCAAAAATAGCTTACAGTGGTGAAGTATAACTCCACTAGTAGGAAAGGTAAAATTTTAGCTGTCTAAAGGTCAGTGATGGTGCAACTTTTTGATTATCTCTTGTGTAACTGTGATGACCAGTAAAATGTAAATGCTTCATTTTTAGGGACTGAATGTAAACAGCTTAAACAGTAGCAGCATGATCTTACAAACTGCAAAGCTGGCTAGCACCATTTCGGTTTTGTTTTTTTTGTAGGTATAATGTAATTTAATGGAAGCATGTAGAAACACATCTGGAAGAAATTTGCAGCTAGAATACTGTATTTATAGTGAAACATATTTGATTTTCTGTAAAAGTTTGCAGTTTCCAGTATGCTATTTTAAACACCATTCTTCTTCGGCAGTGCAAGCAAAAAACAAATAACATGAACATATGTTTCGAAACCCTTAGACCCATAGGGAAACTGAAATGTCATGTAGTTTAGCTTGTATTTCATATATATATATATTTTTTTTTTCTTAACCACATCTTTATTACTCCAGCTGTTTACATAACCACAGGATTTTAGTCCCTGGGACATCATCTGCTCCTGCAGCTTGTCTACACTTGAACTGACAATCCTCTGCTTGCGGTATCACAATCTGTTGCTGCGGAACAGGTTATGATGTCACAGACAGAGGATCATGACTTGAGAATGTAGACTGCTGGCTGCAGTTGCAGATGAAGTCTAAGGCACACATTTCCAGTGTTCTAGCAAAGGTCATTAGTAATAAAGGAAAAAGAAAAAAATCAAAGAAATAGTATGTGAAGTGTAAGCTGAACAGTATCTGAATATTGTATGTTTAAAACGTTTTCCTTGGGGCATTAGGGACTCTTTAAAATTTGGTGATTTCTAAGTTGGTTGTTGCTGGTACTCAGTATTCAGGGGCAGGGGCAGGGTTTGCCTCCCACCCAAACCCTGGAAGGTGTTATCTACCTGTTAGATGTAGGGAAAGGGGGAGTAAAGCCAGAGATCAAATAGGGTCTGTGGTGTTGTAGTAGGTAGGGTAAATGGGCGTCTAGGTGGGCCAAGCGATCCTTATCTGCTGTCAATATCTATTTTTCTATGTTACTCACAGTAATTTTTTTTATATAGCTCTTGGTCCTCCTGCCCCTCCCCAGCTCACCTGCAGTTACTTGACAATAGCTCCACCCAGCCCACATACTGACCTCAGGGACTTAATGCTGCGCCACTTATCCAGGACCACAAACATACTGGGTGGGCTCCGTTTTGATTGTGCATGTGCTTGTGGGGGTTCCAGCAGCACCCTGATGGACTGAGAGATATTCTCTGGATTTTTTCCATGGAGGGTAACAGTGCAGTGACATGTAGGCTTGCATGTCTGGTGTCAGTGAGTGGATACCCCTCCCTGATCTGTGCTGCATCTGCTGCACTACTGCACGTTCTCCACCAGGTGGCAGTGCTTGAGCAGATTGTAGAGCCCTCTCCCCCCACACACCCCTAGAGAGAGAAGAGCTGTCTTTGGGATGCTCATTTCCCCCCTCCCCTGTGAGCCTTTGAGCAACTCAGGTTTGCTCCCAAACTCGGTCCCTGGCTTAGCAAGCTTTATCGCTGTCACCGCACTACTGGGCTGCCTACTCACAGCAGTTTAAAAGAACCTTGGTGCAGAAACAATCAAGTTAGCCTTACCCAGGAAGGTCTTGCATCGATAAAGTCAAGTTTCAAAAATATGGGCCCGCCAGCTGGCGCAATGTTAGGGGCTGCCCGCTTACTGACATGTGACCGGGTTCGGGAGCAGACTCGGGCAGCTGGAGGCCGCTGGGGAGGAGGACTGGCGCCCAGTGGCTGCTCTCCTCCGGTGAGGTGGGATGCAAGTCCTGCTGCGACACACCACCTGGGTGACCACAGATGGAGGTGCAGCGAGACTGCATATTGAAGGGTGGGAGGACGTCTGCTGGGAGCTGGAGCGTCAAGCACGTCATGGCGTCTCCAGCCCCTTAGCTTCCCCAACGTCACGGACGCCCTGTGGGCTTGGAAGAAAAATGGAAAACTCTGGTACTGGATTCCTGCCAGACGGACCCGTCGACCCGAGAACACCCATAACCAGGCTCCATAGAAGGAGCTGGCAAGCCTTCCGACGCAGACTTAAGGACCATGGGAGGGGATTGTCGGTCCCCCCCTCAGCCCCACCCGGGGGGTAAACCGAGGCAGGATGGGGACAGGCTGGCCAGTATCTGGAGGGAGGTACCTGGGGAGGGACTACGGGAGCATACGACCTAGGGATCCCAGAAGAAGAGGAACCCGGTGCAGCGAGGAGGGTAGCAAAAAAAAAAAGTTTCAAAGAAATACACAGTTACACATACCAACCTAATGCAAGGGATTATGGGTACTGCATGCGAATTCCCATAAAAAAAATTTAGATTGAAAGGCTTAAAGCACGATTGTGTTGTGCCAAAAAGCCTCACAAACTGTAATGGCTGAAAACAGCAAACCACAGACATGTATTACTTGCAGTTCCAGAAGCAGCAGTTTTGTTGCTGTCTGTCTACCCAGGATAGCCAACCTGAGGTGCTGCACCTTGTTTTCAGTGGGGTTCTGTTTCTGCTTATTTTATACCTGGGTGGAAAGGAGAACAGGGAGGTCATGTGTCTTTCTTCACAATTACAGATAGTGTCACCATGTGTCAGTATGGCTTAGGTTGTATCACCACCCCCTCTGGGCCAGACCATTGTGGGTTCTAGTCCCAACCCAGGACTTGGGCTCACACCCTAAACGCTGGTGCTCCAGTGTGGTATGAGAGAGTTACTCTACTGTTGGTGGGTGCTGTCCTTCAATTGAGATTTCAAACTGAGGTCTTTTCTGCCCATCTCTGGTGGTACCCTGGTGGATGACCAGGTGGAAGTCAAATAACCAGTCGCACAAGAGTACTGGATCTTCTCTGGTGCCCTAGCCAACATTACTCATTCCAATAAAACTTGAGCATTCAGTTGTCAGTAGCTGTGTGTGGGTGTTAAGGAGTGAAATAGATGCCACGAAATGTTCACAGACCTTACTCTTACTAGTCTTTCTCACTACTAGTCAAGTTCTTTGGGATACAGTGTGTACGAAAAGAACTATAAAAATGCTAATACAGTATTCTAGGAGCGTCGTTATGTTGTTCATCCACACTCATTGGCATTGTCCCTTTCCTCTTTAAATCTGCAGGAAGTCTTCAAGCTGGTTCCTCCCACCCACCTGGGTGGTATATGTCTCGGCTCCGCCCCATGACGCCAGATCTTCCTTTCCGTTGGAAGAACAGGTTGCCTCCCTCATGCTGTCGCATTTCATAGGCCCTGGCTTTCAAATCTTCGGTTTTACCGAAATTAAAACTCGTTCGAGTTAGCGATCGCGCTTTTGCAGCATGGATCATGGAGGAGAAATCTTCCCCTGGATTTTGCCGGTGTCCTTGCGGCCAAAAAATGTTGCACACCGATCCCCATCTCTCGTGCGTCTACTGCCCGGGTGTCGGCCATGACACCTTGTCCTGCAGTTACTGCTTGGCCTTCCATCCCAATGTCCTGGATGACCGCAGGGCACATCTGAAACTGGGGAGACTGGAGAAAAGGAACCCTCCGGTGAAGTCCAAGAAGGCTAGGTGGGCAGTTTCTGTGGCCGCGGGCTCCTCCAAGCAGCTGGAACGCATGCAGGCATTCGAGGAAGAAGCCACTCGTGCTTCAGCCACTCGAAGCTTCTTCATCTCACTGAACCTAGGCTCCACCTTTACAGGTTCGTTCAAGGAGTTGTGCCAGTCTCTCCCCACCCGAGGTGAGGCGCCCACGGGCTCACACTCCTCCTGCTCTAGAAAGAGAGAAAAAGAACCGTCTTCATCTCGAAGGCAATTTTGGGACCGAAAGAGATCTCAGTCCCAGGAGCATGCGGTCTCGACCTCTGTCGAGATCGCCTCCTCGGCTGCAGGCTTTACGGACCTTCTGTCTGGCCAGATGACCAAGGAAGTGGCCGATGAGGTCAAGATCATTCTCGACCCGATCGACACTTTGTCACCGGCCGTGGCCGATGACTCCTTAGAACGGACTCCGGTCCTAGTGTTTCTTGATGAGACCCAGCCCATTGGCGTCCCCATCAAGGATCCGGTTCCAGACCCTCAGCTCTCACCGATCCCACCGGTGTCTCCCGATCGACCGAGTCAGCCTGCTCGATCTCAGTCAAGGTCCAGAACCCCATTGGCTGAACAACCGAGGAAGAGCCACAAGTGCTGCAAGAAGAGGCAGTGCCACAGGTCGTCCTCATCCTCCTCGGAGGAGGAGAGGCTCCGGCGGAAACTCCAGCGCTGTGAGGATTTTATGTGGCAACAGCTGATTTTAACCGGACAGAAGCCGGCTCCGCCACCCACCCTAGCCATCACTTGGGTCTCGTCTCCCAGGCAGAAGCCAACCCCTCCGGAACAGAAGCCTTTGGTTCCTCCGCCCATGGGGCCGGCCCATCCCCCGGTTCGGCCTATTCCGGTCTCTCCACCTATTCGGGTGGAACCGCTGTGTAACAGCCTGTGGGAGGGGCTCCCTCGAAAGAGGACCGACAGGACACCGAACTTCCCCGGCGTCCGTCTCATTTCCGACTCCACTGGAATGCCCCTGGAACCTATCCAGAAAAAGGCGGAGTACCCTTTCATGGATATCCTGAAGAGAGGGGATACCCCGACGGAGGCCTTTCCTGTGGCCGAAGCCATCGTTGGCCCAGCCCTTGAACTTTGGCAGCACCCTGCCTCATGCCCAGCACCATCTGCCTGCATGGCACGCAAGTACACGGCACCCATGGGGTCCCTTGAGGGGTTCACAGAGCACCCTTCGGCCGAGAGCCTTGTGACCACTTCTGTGTTCAGGCATACTGGCAGTTCAGCTGACACTGACCGACCTCCGGGCAAAGAGTCCAAAAACATGAACCACTCAGTTCGGAAGGTCTGTGCGGCCTCTTCCTTGGGCCTTCGTCAGGCTAGCTCGGCTGTCATCATGGCACACTTCTCTCATGCCCTTCTCGGGTCATTGGACAAAGTCCTCCCTCATCTCCCCACAGACATGCAGACCACGGTCAAACAAGTCCAGGACCAGGGCCGTACTGTTGCCAAACAGCAGCTCCAGATGGCCCTGGACATTGGAGATTCTTGTGCCCGATCCATGGCCGCTGCAGTGGCCTCTCGCCACAGGGCTTGGCTGAGGCTCTCCTCCTTTACGGTGGATACTCAGCATAAGCTTGCTGACGTGCCTTTCCTTGGGACCGACTTGTTCGGTCCAGGAGTGGCTGGTCACCTACAGCATACAGAGCAGTCCAGTGCCACCTTGCACGCCACTTCTGCCAAGGGTTCTTCGGGCAAGAACCAGCAGAAGAAGAAGAAGAAGAAGAAAAAGCCTTTCTAGGAGCATGGATATGTTGTTCATCCACACTTCTTGGCATGTTCCTTTCCCCTTTAAATTTTGCCGGAAGTCTTCAAGCTGGCTCCTCCCACCCACCCGGGTGGTATAAACCTCGGCTCTGCACCATGATGCCAGATCTTCCTTTCCACTGGAAGATATAGGTTCCCTCGTGCTTCACAGCAATTCACAGGCCCTGGATTTCAAATGTTTGTTCTTACCGCAACTTACCTTAAAACTCGTTCGAGTTGTCGATTCCGATAGTACCACATCAGACATGGAGGAAAAATCTGCTCCCGGATTTCGCCGGTGCTCTGGTGGCCAGAAGATGTCATGCACCGATCCCCACCTAACGTGCGTATACTGCCTTGGTGTCAGACTGAACACCTCCACCTGCACGTTCTGTCTGGCTGTCCATCCCAACATCCTGGATGACTGCTTGGCGTGCCTAAAATTGGGGAGACCAGAGAAAAGGAACCCACCGGTAAAATCGAAGGAGGTGAGGTGGGCGGTTTCTGTGGCTGCGGGATCCGCTGAACAGTTGGAGCAAATGAAGGCTTTCGAGGAGGAAGCGGCTCAAGCTTTGGCCACTCAGAGCTTTTTTGTTCTCTGAACCTCGGTTCCACCTTTTCTGGCTCCTTCAAGGAGTTGTGCCAGTCTCTCCCCACCAGGGGTGAGGCGCCCTCTGGCTCGCACTCCTCCCGCCCTCAGAAGAGGAAGAAGGAGCCTAAGTCTTCGTCCAAATGGAGACGTTCTTGGGACCGAGAAAGGTCCAAGTCCGAGGAACATGTGGTCTTGATCTCGGTCGAGATCGCATCCTCGGCCGTCAGCTTCATGGATCTTCCATCTGGCCAAATAAATCGAGGAAGTGGCCGATGAGGTTGAAATATCTCTCGACCTGATCGACCCTATTTCGCCGACTCTGGTCGACGATTCTTTAGAAAGGACTACGGTCCTTGTCTTTCCCGATGAAGGGACCCAGCCCGCTGGTGTCACCATCGAGGACAAGGTTCCGGACCCTCGGTTTTCACCGACCCCGGTGTCTCCCGATCAACTCAGTTGGCCAGCCCGATCTCGATCAAGGTCCAGAACCCCCTCTGTCGAACGACCAAAAGAGAGTCACAGGCACTCTAAAAAGAGGCATCGCCGAAGATCCTCATCCTCCTCAGACAAGGAGAGGCTTCGACAGAAACTCCCTAGACGCTATGAGGATCTTATGTGGCAACAGCTGATTTTGACCGGGCAGAAGCCGGCTCTGCCGTCCACTCCGGCCATCACTTGGCTACCGCCTCCTGGGCTGACGCCGACCCCTCTGGAACTGAAGCCCGCGGGGCCGGCCCATATCCCAGCTCGGCCCATCTCAGTCTCTCCACCAATTCTGGTGGAACCACCGCCTAAGCAACCTCTGGGAGGGGCTCCGACAAAAGAGGACCATAGAGACACCAGGCTTCCCCGACATTTGTCCATCACGGTTACCCCTGACTGCCCCTGGCGGATTGAAGGGGAGGTAGGCGGGAGACGGTTGTACCACAGCTCCTCGGACTCGGATGTCACAGGACTGCACTCCCATCCTGGGGATGATGAGTCCTCCGTGGCAGGTTTAGAGGAGGGTCCTTCCTCCTTTCAAGGCATTCTCCACCTGATCTCTGAATCTACCGGAATGCCCCTGGAGTCTATCCAGAAAAAGGCGGAGTACCTCCTTATGGACATCCTAGAAAGGGGGGATACCCCGACAGAGGCCTTTCCAGTGGCTGAAGCCATCACTGGCCCGGCCCTTGAGCTCTGGCAGCTTCCAGCTTCCTGCCCAACACCGTCTGACCACATGGCCCGTAAGTATGCGGTGCCCATGGGGTCCCTGCCGGGATTCACAGAAAGTCCTTCAGCCAAGAGCCTGGTGACCGCTTCTGTGTTTAGATGTACTGGTAACTCGGCTGACACAGACCAACCCCCGGACAAGGAGTCCAAAAATATGGACCACTCTGCCCACAAGGTCTACGCGGCCTCTTCCTTAGGCCTTCGTCAGGCCAGTTCGGCTGTCATTATGGCACACTTCTCTCATGTCCTCCACGGGTAATTAGACGAAGTCCTCCCTTATCTCCTGGCAGACATGCAGACTATGGTCAAGCAAGTCCGTGATCAGGGCCATGCTGTTGCAAAACAGCAGCTCCAGATGGCCCTAGACATTGAAGATTCTTGTGCCCGCTCTTTAGCAGCCGCAGTGGCTACTCGCCGCAGGGCCTGGCTGAGGCTATCCTAATTCCCAGCGGATACCCAGCACTAGTTAGCTGACATTCCTTTCCTTGGTACCGACTTGTTCGGTCCAGGAGTGGCCGGTCACCTTCAGCGTATCGAGCAGTCCAGTGCCACCTTGGATGCTACCTCTGCAAAAGGTTCTTTGGGCGAGAACCAGCAGAAAAGAAAAAAGAAGCCATTTCGGCATTCTTCCCCTGCAGTCAGGCAGCCCTCCTATCAAGGAGGCCAGCAGCAGCAGCAGGCTCAAACTTGGCGCCTGTGGCCCAAGCAGGATCCTCAACAGCCCCATAAAGGAGGCCGAGATGCAGGTCCACGTTCCTCCTCCTCCTCCTCTAAGCCTGCTCAGTGACGGGTTGGGGGTTGCCACCCCTACACCCGTCACGCCAGCTCTGGGTCCTCCCGTGGGGGGTCGGCTCCACCACTTTCATTCCGCCTGGTCCGCTATCACTTCGAACAGATGGGTTCTCGAAGTGGTCGGTCAGGGACTGCCTCTAGAGTTCGAGCAGTACCCTCTCAGCCGAGCCCGCACCCCTTGGGAGGAAAGGATCTCAGCTTGCACTCAGTCAGCTCTTCGAGACGACATAGCTCAGCTCCTCCTCAAGGAGGCAGTAGCTCCAGTGCCGGATCCTCCTACAGACCCAGACTTTGTGTCCAGGTACTTCCTGGTGCCCAAGCGGATGGGGGGTTGGCGCCCCATCCTAGATCTCCACGACCTGAATCAATATCTCAGGTCTCACACCTTCCAGATGGTAACTCTGAATCAGATCATACCATCCCTGGAGCGAAACATGTGGCTCTGTTCACTGTATCTACAGGACATGTTGTTTCGCATCCCAATCCATCCATCCCGTCAGTGGTTCCTCCGCTTCAGGGTCGAAGGGACCCTGTACGAGTTCCGAGCCATGCCATTCGGCCTGTCATCGGCCCCTCGGGTCTTCACCAAGTGCATTGCAGTGGTGGCAGCCCACCTTCGGCGTCGAGAAGTACGTATCTACCCTTACATCGATGACTGGCTCTTAGCAGGATCCTCCCTTCAGGAGGTGGAGAGAGCCAGGGATCTGGCTCTTCAAACCTGCTCCAAACTCGGCCTGCTGATCAACGAGGCCAAGTCGGAACTCGTGCCTACTCAGGTGATGGACTTCATCGAGGTAGAGCTCGACTCTTGTCAAACCAGAGCTCGTCTCCCGGTGGACAGGGCAGAGGTTCTCTCCTCCTTTGCCTGATCATTTCTGGTTGGGCACTTGCGCCCTGCCCAGGACTTTCTGCGCCTTCTGGGTTACATGGCAGCATGCACCTCAGTGGTCCATTGGGCCAGGTGGCACATGCGCCCCCTCCAATGGGAGCTGGCTGCTTAGTGGACTCAGTGCCATGGTCATTTCGACCAGCTGATCACTGTAACCCAGAAGATGTGGGATGCGCTCCAATGGTGGACAGCCCCAGAACGTTTGCAGGAAGGGATCCCGTTTGTCCGCCCCGAGCCAACAGTCATCCTTACGACCGATACCTCTCTCATGGGCTGGGGAGCTCACATGGGGGAATACAGGGCCCGTGGGTTCTGGACCCCTGAGGAGTCCCGATGCCACATCAACCTGTTGCAGCTCAGAGCAGTCAGACTGGCACTGTCAGCTTTCGCTCCTCAGCTTCAGGGTCAAGTGGTTCAAGTCCAGATGGACTATACCACGACCATGTACTACCTCAACTAACAGGGCGGCATGCACTCCCATGTACTGTGCAGGAGGCGCTCCGCATCTGGACCCTCGTAAGTTGGCTGGAGGTGGATCTCTTAGCCATTCATTTGGCAGGAGTCTTGAACCAGCTGACAGATGCTCTCAGCCGCATAGGCCAGACATCCCACGAGTGGTCTCTCCATCCAGAGGTAGCTTACTGTTCTCCCACTGGGGCAAACCGGTGGTGGACCTGTTTCCCTCCAGGGAAAACAACGAGCTGAGGCTGTACCATGCCTGCCCCCCTCAGCAAGGCTCGCTGCAGGGGGATGCCTTCTCGAGGCTGTGGACCCCAGGCCTCCTCTGCGCCTTCCTTCCATTTCCCTTGATCCACAAGGTGCTACTCAAGGTGAGGAGGGACAAGGCGAAGGTGATCCTGGTAGTCCCAGATTGGCCACGTTCCAGTTCTGGTATCCCAGAGATCTCCTCAGCCTCAGATGCAGGGCCCCGGAGCAGCTTTGTACACACCTGGACCTGATATCACTGAACCAGGGGGAGGTATTCCACCCGGACCTTCAATCCCTGCACCTCACTGCCTGGTACCTGAGCGGCTATAGTTCCAGGCATTGGGTCTTTCCGAAGATGTCTTCACCGTGGTGGAGGCGTCTAGAAAGGAATCGACCAGGAAATGTTATGCCTTCAGATGGAAAAGATTTTCCTTTTGGTGTCAAGGTAAGGGTCTGGACCCCTTATCCTGTTCTGTGCTAACATTCTCGACTACCTTTGGTCTCTCTCCGAAGGGGGTCTACGGTCATCGACCCTTAGGGTGCACCTGACAGCCATTTCTGCTTACCGGGCGCGGGCTGGTCAGCCGACATTGACGCAGGAGACAGTGATCGGGCACTTTTTCAAAGGTCTGGATCACATATCCCCTCTGGTGCATGAACCTCCGCCTCAATGGGATCTACTGCTGGTTCTGGCAAAGCTCATGGGCAAGCCATTCGAACCCATGCACAACTGTGAGCTGTCACACTTGTCGTGGAAGACGGCCTTCCTGGCGGCTATCACGTCAGCCAGAAGAACAAGGGAGCTCCAGGCGCTTTCGGTGGCCTCCCCTTATCTGGTCTTTCACAGGAACAATGCTGTCCTGCCCCCCCAGCCGGAATTCCTTCCAAAGATGGTGTCAGAGTTTCACCTTAACCAGGTGTTGACTCTGCAGGTATACTACCCTAATTACACCTCGGACGCCGAGTACAGGCTTCATACTTTGGACCTGAGACAGATTCGCGGAGTGGTTCGCCAGCTGTTTGTCACCTACGCTGAAGCCGCTTCTGGCAGACCTGCAGCCAAATGGACCATTGCAAGATGGATTACATCATGCATCATTCTGTGCTATGAGTTGGCAGGCAAGGAGCCTCCCAGAGGGATAAGAGCTCATTCTACCCGCCATACTGCTGCATCGGTGGCTGCTTCCAGGGACATCCCTATCCAGGAAATCTGTCGGGCTGCTACCTGGAAGTCAGCAAACACCTTCATTACCCACTACCACATCGGACCTTTGAGTACGCGGGATGCTGGTTTGGGGCCTCGGTTCTCCAATCTCTGTTCCCTAAGTAGGGGGCGTGCGCCTTGCCTCCCTCCTCCCGGAGAACTGCTAGGAGTCTGTCAATGAGTGTGGATGAACAACATGTCCACGCTCCTAGAAGAACAGGTTACTCACCTGTAACATTAGTTCTAGGAGTGGTATATGTTGTTCATTCACACGGACCCACCCGACCTCCTCGGCTGCGGACGCACATAACCTGGCTTCCAGCGGGGTAAGATCTGGCGTCATGGGGCAGAGCCGAGACATATACTACCCCGGGTGGGTGGGTGGGAGGAGCCAGCTTGAAGACTTCCAGCAGATTTAAAGAGGAAAGGAACAATGCCAAACAGTGTGGATGAACAACATACACCACTCCTAGAACTACTGTTACAGGTGAGTAACCTGTTCTTTTTCGCCATGTGAGTCTGGTGAGATTTGAACCTAAATCTCCTGGTTCTCACTTCTGTGCTGTAAACACTAGACTGCACTACCTGCCTAACATCTGTGGATCAGTAGCAGCTCTAGCCACAAATGGTTACCAGGGCATAGCCGGGGCACAACAGATGGCAGCCAGGGCACTGATATATTGTTACTATGGGGGAAGCTCTGTACCATATGGGGCACCAACTGGGGCACAGCATTTTTTTACCGGGGCACGTGCTCTGGTGGGCCCTGGTGTAGAGCCGCCACTGCTGTGGATTAGAGGTCCTTTACCCTGGACAGATGAGTTTTGCATTTACCCTCATCCTACCCACAAGTCTTTTTTTTTTCTTGTCGTGTATCCACTCCCCTAATTGTCACTTATTTACCAGCCCCTACCTTTTGACTGGGAATGCAGGATAACCAACTTTGTCTCAAGTTCCACTGGAATAGTTCATTATTCTAGTCAGCTGGGGGCAGGAGGTGCAAAAATTACAGAGTGATACCTTCCTCCTAGAAATCAAGCTCACTGCCTCTGCGGTATACCAAGCAACTTTGAGGGTTGCTGTGAACCTGGGGCAGTGTAATACCTTCAAGCTGTGTCAGCCAGCCAGTAAACGTGTCCCTTTTTATTGGTAATGTTTAAAGTGAGCTCATACCATAGATGTGCTTTAGTGTAAAGCGAGTGTGTAAAAGCTGATAAACAGCTGTAGCAGGAGAAGCAATCATTTGAAGGATTACAGTCATGTAGTGGCTGTAGTTAGCATTGAGACTTGAGGCTGTAGAAGTCATCTGTAAATATCCCAAAGATGACCTGCTTGCTAATCAAAGAAGCATATACTGTAGTTATCTGTGATAAGACGGCTGAATCTCATAAAACAGAATCGGATCATGTTGTTCTCTTTTCTGGTATTATTGTGCAGGGGACGATAGCCAACTCCTTAACCTGTGTTCAGCTACATAAACGAGCAGAAAAAATTGCTGTGATGTTAATGGAGAGAGGGCATCTACAAGATGGGGACCACGTTGCACTTGTCTACCCACCAGGCAGGTTCCTGTACACTTTTTATTTTTACAAAGAGCCAGCTGATTGGAGAGCCAGATATGAATGGGACATGTCAATGTTCCTGCCATTTTAACATGATGTAGTGCTAGAGAATTATCGAACATTAAGGCAGATACACTTGCATGTTTATTTGAGGTGAAATAGGATTCACATTAAATAAATCTGTTCGAGATCCCAGCAGTGTCTGCTTTCTTATCCAATTTAAGATTTATGTTTTTTCTGGCTGTCTAGCCTGGGGCAGAAAGAAACAACATTTTGAAAAAAGTAATGAGTGCAGTAGCCTAGAAGCATATCGTACCTGGTTGAAAAAAAAATTGGCAATAAGATCCATATACATTTTTAATTGCTATCCATGGATGAAGCTCAGAGAGAATTATTACATGACCCAGCACACAAATTTTAACACATTAAATATTCATTTCATATAAAAAGCAGCTGGGCTAGTTTGAAGTCGTGTTCCTAGGTAGTTATCTCAGTGAACTGAGTTTTTCAGTTAATCAGCGGTAATTGTAAGTGCTTTATTGGGCGAAATAGATAATGAATGAAATAAATCACTTTGAAAAGTGAATTATAAACTGCATTATTGGGAGTTTCATCGACGTTTCATTGCTAAAGGAACATTCAAAGGTCATTTGCATTCCAATGAAAACAGCCAGTCAGGCTTAACAAATACTGACAAGACACTACCTGAAAAAAGCATTCAATTAATGGGCTTACAGCTACTCACTCAATTAACCTCGATATTTCTAGTCTAGCCTTATCATAAGTTACTTCAGACTGGTATTTATGCTGACACGGGGGTCTCTGACTAAATGTTGATGTGATTTTTCAAGTGAGAATTTCTCTTGTGTCCTTCATGCAGGAATAGACCTGATTGCAGCATTTTACGGGTGCCTTTATGCTGGCTGTGTGCCAATAACAGTCCGACCTCCACATCCACAAAATATTGCGACAACGTTGCCTACAGTAAAGATGATAGTAGAGGTAAGTCAAGCACTTTATGAGTTGGGGAAAGCGAATCGACAGGCTTAAATCCCAGGACATACCTGGAAACAGCCTGTCCAGCTTACTGGGACTTTCTAATTGAAAATCACAGAAAGCAAGTGTGGTTTCTGAACCTTGTGTTCCTGATGGCACACGTTGCTCCCCTTGAGTCACCAGTGGGCTGTTGTGCACTGGCAGGAGCTATTGACTCTCCCTGAGACATGGGGCATCCTACTGGGGCACCTTTTTCATTTCTGCCGACCGGAGGAGGAAGTCATAATGCTAACCTGGGTCTCCTGTATGATAATCAGATGCTCAGCTAATAACCCAGTGGGTTGATTCCAGAATTCCACCACATTTTTAATTTAGTAATTATAAATCTTCTTCGAGGACATCAGCCTCCATTGAGCTACAACATGGAATTGTAAATCGGCGGTGTCAGGACCACCCAGAAACTTTTGCTAGCTTCAGCCATCCATGTTGACATGTGTTGTCACAGCCTGTGTAATGTGGGTGGTCCCACCATGCTTCAGTTCCTTCTCCCATCGTCAACCGCTCATGGGTCCTGTGCTCTGAAGAAAGTTGTTGAATTTCACCATAGTTGTTCTACTGCTTCTTTTGCCTTTTTTATATTATTACAACATTGTTTATACCATAGATGAAATGCAAGGCAGGGTAATTTTACTTGCATAGTGCCCTCGACCAAGGGCTTACATAGTAACATAGTAGTAGATGGCAGATAAGGACCACTAGGCCCACCTAGTCTGCCCGTATTCCCTGCCTGCATCAGCACTTAGGGCGCTTAACATACAATAAAATAGTAAAATTGCATATTCAAAATAAACAGAAGAAGCTGTTGTTCCGTTACTGCCATCATGGTAAAGATATATGACAATGCAGATACCTTATGCATTTGCAGTCTGAGCCTAGCTCATGACTTTAAGACCCATACCATTTGTCAGGGCTTTAATCAGGCCATACAGAAACATCAGAAGGCCTTAGAAACTTATTTAAAGGTTAAGGCCATGGAGGACAAACAGCGCGCGTTGAAGAGTGCAATGCTGACTGCCCCTGTTACTTCTACTCAGAGTTTGATGTTGACCCAGCACTCCCCGTGGTGGACAGTGTCACCAGTGGAACTGGTTAAGAAGAAGAAGAAAACTAAACAGAAGTCAGCAGTGAGTGGAGAAACACCACCACGTTGACCAGAAACATAAGGAAACTGATACCTCTCCCACCAGTTCCAGGTCTCTGCTACTTGTGAAGGACAGAAGTAAGTCAGGTGAAAAAGGCGTGACCCAGGTTAAGTCCTTGGGTTTTGCTGCCCCATGAATCATCTCTGACACCAAGGTGAGGGTCTGACGTTGGCTCTAATCCCTTCTTGGGGGGATTTGCAGTCTATTCCATTGTCAGGCTTTGTCTCTTTGAGTCAGTCATTGACCCCTGTGGGGGCCGTCAACCCATAGTTGCTCTTCCAGACTATGTCTATGTTATTTTCTTAGCCCCTGCCTCTACCGCCGTCAATGCTAACGCTGTCAGTGCAGCCTGGAGGTCCATTGTTGTCCATGACAATGACGCCTGTGGTTCCTGCTATGGTTCTACAGCAGGGCCTGGAACATACCCTGTCAGTGCCTTCATTGTAGATGGTGCCTCCTCCTCTTCCTCCTGTTGACCCGTTGCCAGCTCCCATCAGTGAGGAAGAGGAGACGGAATATAATCCGGACTTGATGGAGGAAGAATACGAGGAGGAAGACTATGAGGAGACCCACCTGATGCGGTGGGTTCCCGCTCTACTTTGTCCTCCTATGGTGAGGACAGTGTTCAATACGCTCCTTGATTTCCTTCTGAGAATGTCTTATTTACTGCTTTCCTAAGGCAGATTCAGATCACTCATGGCTTTACAGCTGGGGAGGACTTTTCTGAGAAGCACCTCTATGAATTTCTAGAGGTCCCTTCATTGCCTACAGTAATTGTTCCTCCAGTCTACTCAGCATACCACTATGGCTGCTTGGCACAGGCCCACTGCCTTGTATGCTGTGCCTAGAAAGACAGACAAACAATATCCAGCCCCGTTTGCAAATCCTTATTATGCGTCACAACCTAGTACAGACTCAGTGGTCATAATGGAGGCTCAGGAACGGTCTAGAGCTCCAAAACATATGAGCTCTCTTCCCCTGATAAAGAATCCAGGAAACTTGATGCAAAGGGCAAGTAGACCTATGCTTCTGCATCCCTTGACAAAGGATTTGCCAACTACCAGGTTTACATGATTAAATATCAGAATAGTCTGTGGATGTCTATGGCTACTATGGCTGACAGCATGCCTGATGGGCCAGTTAAAACTGAAGTCCAGCTTACTGTTGCCCATGGTCTAGAAGCTGGTAAGCAGCTGTTAAGGTCAGCTTATGATGAATCAGATGGTTTGGCTCGTTTGGCTGCTTTAGGCATTTGCCTTCACCAGCACTCATGGCTGTGGGTTGTTGGCTTTGTAGCTGATGTGCAGCAGTCATTACTTAATGCTCCCTTTGGAGGTAACCAGTTTTTCGGCACTAGTGTTGTATCTGCTCTATGGGAACTACACACCTCTAAGATTACTCTGCGTTCCCTGCATACTTGCAATCTCAGGCCTCAGTATAGGAGCAGAGATTCCTTTCATAGGTGTTATGCCCGCCTCAGTAGAGGCTATTCCAGAGGACCCGACCATGGGTCCCAGCAGGCCTTGCTGCCCCTCAGGCCTCACTATCCCTCAGGCCCCATTGCCTCCCAATGCCCATGCCAGGGTCACCAAAGGTGTGGTTGTTGGTGGTGCCAAGCCTACACCTGGAGCCTTCTGACTTCCTTCCGCATTCCCTAACCCCTGCAGATGGGGGGATCCTAGTATGTTGCCGCATCCCCCTCTTCCTCCAAATTAGCGGGAGATCATAACAGATGCTTGGGTACTGGAGACAGTTCAGCAGGGGCCGCCCTAGAACACATTTCTGTCCCTCCAGTACATCCTCCACTAATGAACAGATATCCTCCGGGACATCTCACCCTTCTGCTGGAGGAGGTTCAAACCCTTCTCCACAAAAGACCCATAGAACCAATCCTGACTAAGGAACTGAATCACTGTTATTATTCCTGATACTTCCTAATACCAAAGTGGACAGGGGATTTACGCCTAGTCCTGGACCTTCAGGGCCTGAACCTGTTCATCGATTACAAGCAGTTCTGGATGATCTCCCTCCAGTCCCTGCTTCCCCGTTACTACAGGGAGATTTGCTATGTGCCCTGGACATGAAGGATGCTTACCTTCATATCAAAGTCTGCAGGTGCTTCAGGGCTGTCACTATCAGTTTCATGTAATGCCCTTTGGCTTATCTTCTGCATCATTCGTATTTACCAAATGCTTTGCAGTGGTTGCAGCAGCTTTCCGCCGGGAGGGCCTGTGTGTTTTTCCATACCTCAGCAATTGGCTGCTGAAGGCCTTGTTGCAGGAGGTAATTATTTATACCCTGTTCCGTACCCAGCATACCTCAGCATTTGGCTGCTGAAGGCCTCATTGCAGGAAGTGATTGTTTATACCCCGGTTTGTGCCCAGCAGCTCCTCAAGCAGTTGAGCATCCTGGTCAACGAGCCGAAGCCTGTGCTAACTTTGTGGCCATGGCTGCAGTCCACAGGAGCATTTGTGGACACAGCAGTGGGCAGGGCATTTCGTCCTTTGGACCATGCAGCATCATTGGTTGCCCAAGCTCAGTTGGTCTTGCCAGCAGTTGTGTCTCGGCAAGATGCATGTTATGACGGATCGACCTCATGGTTGCAGGGATCCTGACTGTTCCGCTGGCTGGGCTGCATATGAGGATTCTGCAGTGGTTCTTTGTGTCAAGTGGGCTCAACAATGGATGATCTGGAGTGTCTCATACAAGTGACTCTTCCTCTTCATCCGTCCTTTCCATGGTGGATGGATCACTCCAACCTGGAGATAGGGTCTCTGTTTCTTCTTCCCTCACCACTTAGTGATGACGACGGACGCCTCAGGCTCTAGATGGGGTGCCCCTTTTGGACATGGCCAGTGGCCCTCCTTAAACAGTGTTCTCCATAGCAATGCTCTGGAAATGGGGTCTGTTCTGCTTGGCCTACAGGCCTATGCTACCTTTCTCCAGGGTCACCCTCTGTTGCTCCATATGAACAACATTTCGGTGATGTATTACATCAGTCACCAAGGCAGGGTTCATTCTTAACCTTTGCAGGGAAGCAGTGAGGGTCTGTAGTTGGGCCATGGAACAAAATATGTTTCTTGTGGCTGTGTTTCTGCCTGGCATTATCAACGCACTAGTGGATCACCTCAGTGGGTCCCAGGCATTGTACCATAAGTCTGAACTCTTGGACTGTGTTGTGAATGACATCTTCGAAAAGTGGGTCAACTGAATATTGACCTATTTGCTTCTCAATACAGTGCAAAACTGATGCGTTTCTGCTGGCTCACTCCAGGCCTGGAGTTTTATGGTGAGACACATTGTCCCTTTCCGGAAAGGCTAACAGGCACATATCCCGCTCCCTGATCTATAAGTGTCTTGGTTAAGCCAGCAGAGCCAGCCACCTTGATACTGGTGGCCCCGTTCTGGCCCAGACAAATTTGGTCCCCCCTGCTTTAGCAATTGGCAATGGAATCCCCAGTCCTGCTCCCTTTATAAGCAGAACTTTCTGGTGCACCCAGCTCTTTGATCCCTGCACCTCCATTCCTGGCTCCTGGAGATATAGAACTCTCCTGCTTTAGGTCTCCCCTGTGGTTACTGCCATTCTGCTGGTGGCTAACAAGCTATCTACTCCCCAAAATGGAAATGTTTCAGGATATGGTTTACCACCCGTCAGCTGGACCTCTTCATATGCCCAGTCAGGCTCGTCTTAGATTAACTATTGTCCGTTTTGGATGCAGGCCTCTTGTACTCCTCACTGAAGGGGCACCTGGCTGCAGTGTTGGCCTTTCTGATGGTAAAATGGTTGCTTAACTTGAGGTTCTAGGTGCGTGGATATGTTGTTCAATCCTCACTGTCTGGCAGGTACCTTGCCGCTTTAAGATGGGCCGGAAAGTCTTCAAGCTGGCTCCTCCCACCCACTCGGGTGATGAAACTCTCAGCTCCACCCCATGATGCCATGATCTTCCTTATCGCTTGGAAGCATCAGGTTCCTTCCTTAGTGCTCTCACGTTTTGCAGGCCCTGGCTCAGAAAACTTCAGCTATTTTGCCTAAACTTACTTTGAAACTCGTTCGAGTTCAGCTTTCACCCTCTTCCCTCGCGGCTGCGATGGAGGACAAGACCATGCCCGGGTTCCGTCAGTGTCCCTGCGGGCAGAA
This sequence comes from Neoceratodus forsteri, assembly GCA_016271365.2. Classification (NCBI taxonomy): domain Eukaryota; kingdom Metazoa; phylum Chordata; order Ceratodontiformes; family Ceratodontidae; genus Neoceratodus; species Neoceratodus forsteri. The sequence continues at coordinate 1,578,287,434 of CM057456.1, read as the reverse complement.
GATGTCACGCATCGACCCCCACGCCTCGTGTGTTTACTGTCTCGGACACGACCACAAACCGCAGGCTTGTGACATGTGTCTGTGCTTTTCACTGTCTGTGCTCGAAGACTGCGCTACCAGACTCTAGCTGGGGCGACTGGAGAAATGGTACCCGCCGGTCAAATTGAAGGAGGCCCGTTGAGTGGTGTCCATGGCGGCGGGCTCTGCGGAACAACTAGAGCAGCTAGAACAGCTCAAACAGCTTACGGCCTTTGAGGAGGAGGCGGCTCAGGCCGCAGCAAGGTCCTCTTCGGCTTCAGCCTTTATTCCGCTCCAACTGGGCTCTTCTTACTGTGCTTCCTTTTGGGAGCTGTGCCAGTCCCTCTCGACTAAATGAGAGGTTCCTTCTGGGTCTCACACCCCTTGCTCCCGGAGGAAGGATCCGAAAAAAGGTAAGACACTGCTGTCGACACTCTTGGGAGCGGGAGAGATCTCGTTCTGCAGACTGTTGCCCATCGACTTCAGTCGATGTTGCGTCCCGGGCCGCTGGTTTCACAGCGTCCCCGTCAGACCAGCCAGCCGAGACACCTGTTGATGTGGCTGAGATTTTTCTCGAGCCCACCGACAGGTTGTCAACTGAGGAGGCCGACAACTATCTCTCTCTGACACCAGTGTTCCCAGTGCCCTCCAGGAACTTGCCTTAGCCCGCTGAGCCAAAGGCCCCGGCCAAGGACCCTGAACTGGAGAGGCAGCGGATTTCCCCTGCTGTCTCCTCGGCCCACCACCGACGGTTGAAGTCTCAGTTCTCCTTCGCTTCGGGGAAGTCCCACCGACGTCAGCGGTCTTGGTCCCGACTCTGCAGAAAGTGGCGTCGCCACTCGTCTTCCTCATTCTCCTCGGCTGAGGAAAGGCTCCGGCGCAAGTTGCGTCGGCGCTATGAGGATCTCATGTGGCAACAACTTTTTTGGCCGGCAGCAAACCAATGCAGTCTTCCACACCGGCAATTAAGTGGCTGTGCCGCCTGCCGGCTGAAGCCTCCGCCGCTCGTCGAGGTCCCAGCACCGATGGCTCGGCCAAAACTGGCTGCTCCGCCCTTTGTGGTGGAACCACCGCCTCCTCAGCCAAGGAATGGGGCACTGACCAAGGATTCTCAGTTGGCTCAAGGTCTGCTCCATCGGTTGTCGGTCTCTCTCACCCCTGATTGCCCTCGGCGAGTGGAGAGTGGCTCAGGCGGTCACCAGCTGTACGTGGACTCTTCGGAGTCCGAGGACTCCTCGTTGCATTCCTGTCCAGTCGACCTGGAATCCTTGGGGGGGGGGTCTTCCTGTGGACAAGAGCCCCACCTCATTCCTTGGTATACTTTGGCTCATCTCAGAGTCCACCGGGATGCCGCTCGAACCCATGCAGAAACGGGCCAGATATCACCTCACGGAGATTCTGGACAAAGGGGGATTCCCCCACGGAGGCCTTCCCCATAGCCGAGACAACAGTGAGCCCGGCATTAGAGCTCTGGCAGCACCCAGCCTCCTGCCCTGCACCTTCGGCCTGGATGGCCCACAAGTCCACTGTCCCTACTGGCTCCCTCTCCGGCTTCTCGGAGCAACCCTCGGCTGAGGGGTTGGTGGCAGATTCTGTCTTCAGGCACTCGGGCAATACGAGGGATGTGGACAAGCCCCCAGATAAGGAGTCCAAGAAGTTAGACTACTCTGGGAGAACGGTATACGCTGCTGCCTCTTTGGTCCTTCACCAGACCAGCTCAGCCATTATGATGGCACACTTTTCCCACTCCCTGTTGGGCTTCCTGGATGAGGTACTCCCTCATCTCCCGGCCGACCTCCAGACCACGATCAAGCACGTTCGGTACCAGGGAAGGGCGGTGGCAAAGCAACAGCTCCAGATGGCTCTGGACAGTGGAGACTCTTGTGCCCATTCGGTAGCGGCCGCAGTGGCCATGCGCCGCAAGGCTTGGTTGCGGATCTCGAACTTCACGGCAGACACCCAACACAAGCTCGCAGATGCTCCCTTTCTGGGCACCGACCTGTTTGGGCCCGGGGTGAAGGGCTGCCTTCAGTGCATTGAAAAATCCAATGCCACCCTAGATTTGGTCACATCTGCACAGAAGGAAAAAAGGCTGCCATCAGCAGCATAAACCCTTTTGTCCCTCCGCTCCTGTGGCAAGACCTGGCCAGCAGGCTCAAACTTGGCACCCTAGAGCCAAGTCTGTCTCTTCCTCAGTCAGGAAGCCCAGGGGGAAGGGCCCCGGCGGCTTCTTGGCCGGTTCCTCCTCCTCCAAGCTTGCCCAGTGATGGGTTGCGGGGTGCCACCCCAACCTCATCTCACCTCCCCTGGGTCCCCCCGTGGGGGGCCAGCTCAGCCACTTCCTTTCCACCTAGTCCGCTATCACCACGGACTGCTGGGTGCTGGAAGTGGTTGGCAGGGGCCTGCCTCTGGAGTTCGAGCAAGTCCCTCCCTTTTAAGCCCACGCCCTGCGGGGGGCTACCGGGCCCGCAGCCTCCCAGTCGGCTCTCTGAGACAACATCGAACAGCTCCTCCACAAGGGGGTAGTCAGCAAGGTTGCGGATCCTCCTTCATGCCCAGGGTTTGTTTCCAGGTACTTCCTGGTTCCAAAACGGATGGGGGGTTAGCGTGCCATTCTCAAGCTGCACGACCTGAACAAGTTGCTAAGGCCGCGCACCTTTTAGATGGTAACCCTGGCTCAGATGATACCATTCCTGGAGCTGGGCATGTGGTTCTGCTCCCTGGACCTCCAGGATGCGTTCTTTCATGTCCCAATCCGTCTGTCTCACCAACGGTTCCTCCACTTTTGGGCAGAGGGAACCCTCTACAAGTTCTGGGCCATGCCCTTCAGCCTCTCATCAGCTCTTAGGGTCTTCACCAAATGCATCGCAGTGGCGGCAGCATTTCTGCAGCACCGGGGGGGTCCGGGTCTGCCCTTACCTGGACGACTGGCTGATAGCAGGTCTCTCCAGGTTGGAGGTGGAGTGGTCCAGAGATCTGGCCCTCCAGGCTTGCTCTCAACTCAGCCTCCTCATCAACGGGGCCAAGTTGGAACTCGTGCCCTCGCAGGTGATTCAGTTCATTGGGGCGGAGCTTGACTCTCTCCGAGCCAGAGCCCGGCTCCTGGCGGACAGAGCCGAGGTTCTTTCCTCATTTGCCCAATCATTTCTGGTTGGGCAATTGCGACCTGCCTGGAACTTCCTGAGACTTCTGGGTCTCATGGTGGCTTGCACCAGCGTGGTCCGTTGGGCCCACTGGCATATGTGCTCCCTGCAGTGGGGGCTGGCCCACCAGTGGTCTCAGTGCTCAGGTCATCTAGACCAGCCAGTCTCTGTGACCCAGGAGATGTGGAGCGGCCTGCAGTGGTGGCTTGTCCCAGCTCATCTGCGGGAGGGAATCCTGTTCGTCTGCCCTGAGCCGATGGTCATCCTGACGACTGACCCCTCTCTGATTGGTTGGGGTGCCCATTTGGGGAAGCACAGAGCCCACAGACTCTGGTCCCCTCAGGAGTCCCAATGCCACATCATCCTGCTGGCGCTCCGAGTGGTCCGGCTAGCCCTGACCACCTTCGCTACGTTTGTTCGGGTCAAGTGGTCCAGGTCCAGATGGACAACACCACGACAATATACTATCTCAGCAGACAGGGCAGGATGCACTCCTTCCCTCTGTGCAAGGAGGCTCTTCTCATTTGGTCTCTAGTGCTCAGCCTGGAGCTGGATCTCTTAGCCATTCATGTGGCAGGTGCTTCGAACAGTCTGGCCAATGCCCTCGGCCAGATAAGCGATGCATCTCATGAGTGGTCTCTCCTGCCGGAGATAGTACAAGACCTGTTCTCCCACTGGGGCACACCTCAGGTGGACCTGTTCGCCTCTAGGGAGAATGCGAAGCTGAGGCTGTATCATGCCTGTCCCCCTCAGCAGGGCTCGCTGCAGGGGGATGTCTTCTCGAGGCCATGAACCACAGGCCTCTTTTACGCCTTCCCTCAATTTCTCTTGATCCACAGGGTGCTTCTCAAGGTGAGGAGGGACAAGGCGCAGGTGATCCTGGTAGCCCCAGACTGGCCGTGCCAGTTCTGGTATCCAGATCTTCTCAGCCTCAGCTCCAGGCTCCCGAGGCAGCTTCCAGCCCACTCAGACCTGCTGTCCATCAATAAGGGGAAGGTACTCCATCTGGACCTTCAATCCCTGCACCTGACGGCCTGGTTCCTGAGCGGCTAGGGTTCCAGGCCTTGGGTCTTTCCAATGAGGTCCTCAGTGTCATTGAGGCGTCCCGCAAGGATTCAACCAGAAAATGCTATGCCTTCAAATGGAGGAAATTCTCCATTTGGTGTCAGGGCAAGGGGTTGGACCCCTCATCCTGTTCGTTGGCTAGCATTTTGGACTACCTGTGGTCCCTTTCCCAACAAGGGCTTCGGTTGACTACCCTCAAGGTGCACCTGGCAGCCATCTCTGCTTACTGGGCACGGGTCGGCAAGCAGTCAGTGGCACAGGAGAAAGTGATCTAGACCACATATCCCCTCTGGTGCGTGAACCACCACCTCCATGGGATTTACTGCTGGTATTGGCCAAGCTCATGGGCAAGCCATTGGAACTGATGCACAGGTGTGACATCTCTCACCTGTCATGGAAGACCGCCTTCTTGGTGGCTGTCATGTCAGCCAGAAGGATTGGGGAGCTCCAGGCACTTTCCATCAAAGCTCCCTACCTGGTCTTCCACAGGGACAAGGTTGTTCTGTGCCCCCAACCGAAATTTCTTCCGAAGGTGGTGTAGGAGTTTCACCTGAATCAGGTGTAGACTCTTTATTTTATTTTATTTAGTTTTTGTTTACTGGGTAAGTACACTAACCAACACAATGACTATTTTCAGGTATGACCCAGGAGAGTGCAACATAAATAAAACAGGTACATAAACATTTTCATTTTTAACATGGGGAGAAAGCAAACAGAATTTTGAGCAAACAGTACACAATGTAAAAACCTTGAAAGAAAGAACTTATACAACATAACAGAGGTAATAGGTAGCATTTACAGGTTTTCACGTGGCGAGAAGCAGATAACATGGCATAAATAGGAGGAAAACAGAAAATACATCCGTAGGCCACGGTGGGCAGGGCAAGTAGCAATTGTTGAGGGGGTAAACAAAACAAGGATTGGTCAAGCAAATACAGTTTGTAGAGATTTTGTGTATAAGGTCTAACTCTAAAAAATAAGGTCTCTTGGAATTAGAGTAGAGGAGGAGGGCAGGAGGGGAAATGGGGTAATGTAATGAGGAGAGGCTTAGGGAAGGAAGACAGAGTGGCCAGGGTAAGGGAGAGAAGGTGGATAATCGGGCAGGAGAGAGATAGGACAGAGGAATCATAGCAGGGAGCAGGGGTAGGGAGGGACATGTATTAGAGGGAAGTGAGGAAGTAGAGGTCAGGCAAGAACATGACAGGGCAGAGGGATCATAGCATGAAGACTCTAGAGCAGGGATACAGGAGGGGGGAGATGGAGATTTGAGAGATTGGAGAACAACATGGGAAGGCAAGTCTATAGGACTAAGGGAAAAAATCAGGTCTAGACATAAACAGAGAGGAAAACAGAAAGGAAAGAGAGAACATTTGGGGCACGCAACATAATCAAGACCATCAGGTGGGATCAAAGCAGGTGCAGGGGCCAGTACGCGATAGATAGCAGTGAAGTTCTTTTTTAAAGCTCTGATGAGTTCCAGCCGATTTGAGTTCGGGGGGAAGTGTATTCCAGAACTGGGGAGCCGCACACTTGAAAGCCCCAGTGCCTTTTGTGATAGGGCATCTTGGAACTTGGAGTAGAGAGTTTTCAGCAGACCTCAGACCATGAGGGATGGAGTGGGGAATGAAAAGATCTTACTTCGAGAGGGCTCTTGCAGTAGGTAATTACATATAGGACTGACTCCGGCCGGCGGCAGGACCCCACGGAAAAATTTCTAGCTAGCAGTCCCTGGCAGGGGACGCCTCACGTCAGGTGACCGGCGCCATACCGACGTCGGTATAAAGGGGTGTCCCAGACGCCTGCCTTCCAGTTCTTTTCCTGCCGCTTAGCTCGCGCTTAAGCGTCATGTGAAGTTCATATCGCTCAGTCCTGTTGCCCGCCGTTTTTCCGAAAGTATCAGTATTTCGTATTCTGTATTTTCTTCGCCAGGTGAACGCCGGTATATGTCGCCCTTCAAAAATAAGTGCGACTGCGGGGCGCCTCAACTGCCCTACAAAGACGGTCACTCCTCTGCCTTTTCTGTTTAGGCCTCCACCACGCTGCCGATGCGTCCACACTGCCTTCATTTCAATTGCCACCGCAGACGACGCCAGCAGTCTCTCAAGCCCATCTCCTCCAAAGAAGAGATGTCCGCGATGGAGAAGTAGTTGAAAGAAGCTTCGGCAGGCGTCGACCTCCCCTGAAGGGCACAAAAGCGGGACAAGGAATGGCACCGGAGAAGGTCTCCTCCTCTGCGACTCCGCCGGAGCCGCTGCCAAGGTAACGCCCTCTGGGGATCACTGACGGCAGCCTCCAAGGCTTTGAGGAGGCGCGCCCGCCTCGGGTTCGCTGCTCGATCCGCTGGTGCCTCCGGGCAAAGGAGGCTCCAGCCCCAGTACACCGCAGGCCCGCGCCTACTGGTGCGGGTGCCCCCATAAGCTGGATGTCAGCTCCTCCGTGTCCGCCGGAGAAGGTTACTAAGATTCCCGACCCTTCGGGCTGTGCACGGCAGTGCCTTTGACCGCCTCCTCTCATCCGGCCTGCCTCGACGAGGACCCCGGGTCGGACGCCGGCTCCTCTGGCGTCCGCCAGGACTCGGCCCTGATATCCCTCTTCCATCGGGCCTCCACCCCACGGGCCTATCACGGTTGATCCGCCTGTGGAGTTCCGACTGGCTGTCTGTTCGCAGCTCTTCCGGTGCTTGGGTATCCGCTGCGTCTATCCGGACGCCGGTTTTCCCAGGTCCACAGTATCGCGCCGCCAGTACCGGCGCCGACACCGGACGCCGCAGTACCGACGCCAGAATATCCTGCTCCGGTATTCCTGAGCCGGGTTACGGATACCTCCTTATGGTTTCCATCTGTACAACTATCCCCACCTCCCCTCCACCACGCGCCTGGCCGCTGTGGATCTCCAGGAGACTTTGGCTCCTGGTGAGGCAAGGCTCAGGCTCAGCTCACCAAGAAGCTGAGAGTCAGCCTACGGTGGCGGTGCCACCCCGGCCTCGTACGCCCCAGACGGCACACTCCTCTCCGGCCGGGATTCCCGGCTCTGCCCTCAGGAAGCAGAGAGGGCAGACGACCGTCCGGGATCCCCCTAAGGAACCCGTTCCTCCCCTAGACGAGTCAGGGAGTCTTACTCTACTTCAAATTCTTCTTCTTCTTCTCTTTCGGACTCCTCGGATGCCTCCGATGGGTGTTCCGAGAAAGACAACGAGCCACGCTCTCCATCCAAGCCCCGGCCGAGGACTCCTCCGATGTCTCCTCCGGAGGATCCTTCCTTCACGGAGTTGCTCAGGAAGATCCAGGAAGTCCATCAGTGGCGTTCCTTAGAGCCAGATCCTCAACGGGTTAAACTCGCCGAACATCTGGACTTGCCCCTTACGGCTCCTACTCTAGTGCCACCCTGGATCGAGCCTCACGCCCACCTTGTTTCCACTATTTGGAAACAACCGTTGGCTTTAGCCCCACTTCCTCGGAAGTCCAACAGGCTATACCAGGCTCCGGAGGGTGTAGACTTTTTAGACTCTCACTCCCATGCAGACTCGGTTGTGATTAGCGCTGCTCATGGCCAGTCAGCACACCCGAAACATTTGAGCTCGTCTCCCCTGGATAAGGAATCTCGCTCTGGATCAGTATGAAGGAAGATCTATGCTTCTTCCACACTGGGATTAGGGCCCTAAATTATGTAGCACATATGGGGATTACCAGAAGGCTGTCCTTACTTAGCGGAATCCAAAATTGACTTTGCCTGACTCCCAAATAAAGCAGGAGTTAGCCGACCTGGTCCCGTTCTGCTCGTTCGCCAGTCGTCATATTCTGAGGACGCAACACCACGGCGCAGTGGACTACCGTGGACAGAGCTCTGCATTCGCCGTAAGTCTTCGGCGCCATGCATGGTCTGCAGTGTCAGGTCTGGTCCGGAGGTGCAGTCAGCAATTCAAGAAGCACCTTTAGGGTCGTGTTTTTGATGGTGATGTCAAGGACATCATCACTGACTTGCAGGAGAAGGACGGCCCTTAAATCTGTTGATTCAATGTACCGCCTCCATCCCCACAGCGCCGTCCCTTTCGCAGACGCAGCCAGCCTCAAGTGAAACCTCAGGGAAGGCGGGCCACTAAACGTCGGGCCCCCACAGCTGCCAGGCCCCCGCTGCCTAAAAAAGCAACGGGTGCCCCAGCTGCGGCGCTGCCTCACACCACCTGACTTCTTCCCTCTCCCACCGCCTCCGGATGCCCCGGAGGAACCAGTAGGAGGGAGATTCTCCCTCCACCTTCCGGGTTGGGAGAGGATAACATCAGATTCATGGGTGCTTCAGATTATAGCAGAGGGGCACTCCATAGAGTTTCTGCAAAACCTCCACGTCACCCCCCTCTGAACTCCTCTTACTCAAGGGACCATCTTCCTTTGGTCAGGGAAGAAATCTGTGCTCTTCTTGCGAAGCAGGCTATAGAGCCCGTCCCCCCTCACCTCCACGGGACGGGTCACTATTCCCATTTATTCCTTGTACCAAAGAAGACGGGAGATCTCAGACCCATTCTCGATCTCAGCTCCCTGAACCTATATGTGGAATACAATAGGTTCAGGATGCTCTCCCTTCAAACCCTCTTGCCCCTGATTCGACCGGGCCAATGGCTTTGTGCACTGGATATGCAGGATGCGTACCTGCACATCCCCATTCGCCCTTCGCACTGAAAGTACCTCAGGTTTGCATTCCAGGGAGACCACTACCAATTCCGGGCGCCCTTTTGGTCTTTCCTCGGCTCCCGAGTCTTTACCAAATGCCTGGCGGTGGTGAGCCCACCGCTGCATTTTAGGAGTTCAGGTTTTTCCCTACCTAGACAACTGGCTCCTGGCGGCCCCGTCCAGGGAGGAACTCCTGCATTTCCTCTCCCTCACCCAGCAGGTTTTCACTGTCCTGGGTATCACCATCAACCATTCCAAGTCTCACCTGGATCCTTCTCAGAGACTCCAGTTCATCGGGGCAATCCTCGATATGACAGTGTGCAGGGCCTTCCTGCCCCCGGACAGGGGGGCCTCCCTCCAGTCCCAGATTTCCCTTCTATCGGAATACAGGAGGGTTCCGGCGAGGTCGGTGCTCCGCCTCCTGGGGCTTATGGCGGCCCATCCTGCGGTTCTGTGATACACCTCCACATGAGAATCTCAGTGGAATCTCCGCCTCAGTGGGATCAACGGGTAGACGACCTAGATCATCTAGTTCTGATCTCCTCGCCGATGGTAAAGACTTGCAATGGTGGATGGTTCGGAGAACCTATTCCGGGGGTCCCCTTTTTTCATCCTCCCCCCGATCAGACTCTGACCACGGACGCTTCAGGCAAAGGTTGGAGAGCCCATTTGGGTCCTCACCAAACCCAGGGCCTATGGTCAAAACTGGAGTTAGTTCTCCACATCAACGTGCTCGAGCTTCGAGCAGTGCTGTATGCTCTCCAGGCCCTTCACCAATACATCCTTCCTGGTCACCTAGCTGTCCAAACGGACAACATGTGCGTGGTGTGGTACATCAACAAGCAGGGAGGGACTCAGTCCTACCCGCTGTGCAGGGAAGCGATGAGGGCCTGGGAATGGGCAACGCTTCACAACCTTGACCTCACGGCAATCCATGTTCCGGGAGTCGGCTATGTCCCAGACAGGCTAAGTCGCTGGTCGGCCCCTACCACACAAGTGGGAACTGGATAAAAGTTCTAAAAGCATCTTCAGATTTGGGGACTCCTCAGATAGACCTGTTCACCTCCTCTCAAAGCACCAGCTTTGGCCTTTGCCTGCTCCAGAGCGAGGCACTCTGGAGCGATGCTCTATCTCTAAACTGGAAGGACAGATTCGTCTATGCTTTTCCCCCAATTCCTCTGGTCCCTCGTCTGCTGCAGAAACTTGCTTTGGCAGGAGCGAGAATGATTCTGATCGTTCCTTTCTGGCCCAGGCAAATCTGGTTCTCTCTTCTACAACATTACTCAGAGGTTCCTCCTCTTCCTCTTCTTTTATCTCCAGGATTGCTGACCCAGGATCAGGGGACCCTGGTCCATCCGGGACTCAAGTCCCTCCAACTTCATGCATGGCTCCTGCAGACCTAGCTCAATCTCGCTTTGGCGTTTCTTCTTTTTTTTTTTGTGTGTAATATTTTTATTTGCTTTTTCTAACAAAATTCTACAGGCAACAAAATGTACAGCTTAATCTGCCACTGCGTACATACATTATATAAAACATTATTCCCCTAATACCCCGCACTTTACACTGTGCATATTTAGACACTATGTGCAGGGTTCCAAAAACAGCACCACAATGACATAATCCATATTCCAGTCTTGTAGAGGAAAAAAAAAAAAAAATTAATCCCCCCCCCAACCAGATACAAAATTGATCCTGAGAAAAATTATTAATCAACTATTTACAGATATCCACACCCACTCAAATGCCCATATAGCAACAGTTAATTATAGTCACGTTCAGAACCATTATTCATCAAAGGTCATAGGCACAATTTACTCTCTCCATACACCATATCCCCTACTTTAACAAGTCTAGTCTCTCCACCATGCATAAAATGTTCCACTTATTCTTCATATGGCAGGGCTTCAAGATACAAACCTACATTGCACTATACCCCTTCCTCCGAACATCCTAGCTCAGAACCACTAAACGCTCCTGCGGTAAAGATGAGAGGAGAGGGCCCCATATGATATCAAACCTCTCTGCTCTCTCCTGGAGTTGATAAGCCCTTCTCTCCATCGCCAGAGCCGAAACTATCAGTGCTTTCCACTGTTCAAGTGAGGGGTTCATTGCTGAAATCCAAGTATTCAGTATACACTGCCTGGCAATTGCCAGTGCCACCCTTAACCACTTCCTATGCAAACTCCATTCCCCTTCCTCCTCCCATTCTATTCCAAATAAGAGCTCTATTGGGTGAAGGGATACCCTGGCCTCTGTCTTCCCGTTTATGAACCCTACGATATTCCTCCAGAAGCTCTGTATCCGGGAACATTTCCAAAAGCAATGTATGTACGTACCCACCTCCTTTTTACATCAAGGGCATGTTTCTGATATCTCTGAACGACTTTTATGGACCACTACCGGGGGGTTAAAAAGTCTATGTATAAACTTATATGCCGACTCCTTGTATCTATTAGATAGTAGTAGGCCCAAATTAGTTCCCATCATCAACTCCCAATTCGGCTCTGAAACTGGCGTTTCTTCTAAGGTGGCCGAGATTCTGGCGGAGGCTAGAAAACCCTCCACTAGGTCCACCTACGCCATGAAATGGAAAATATTTTCCATTTGGGCTGCATCCAGGAACGTGGAGCCCTTCTCCTGTCCTGTAGCCGTTCTGATTGATTACCTGCGCCATCTTTTTGACTTGGGTCTCAGTCACTCCTCTTTGAAAGCCCATATGGCGGCTATTTCAGCCTATCATGTCCCTTTCGCTTATAAGGCATTTGCCCAACTAGAGGTTTCCAAGACCTTTCTCAGAGGGGTCCTTCATCTCAGACCCCCTGTTCGGACTCCGGCTCCACCGTGGGACTTGAACTTTGTTCTCGAGAAACTTACCCTTCCTCCTTTTGAGCCTGCGGCTTCCGCAGACTTGAAGTTCTTATCGTGGATGACGCTCGTCTTGGTGGCCATTACTTCTGCTGGTAGAATTTCTGAGCTTCAGGCCCTCATGTGCAAAATCCCTTATCTGATCTTTCACAAAGAAAGAGTAGCTCTTCGCACGAATCCTAAGTTTCTCCCAAAAGTGGTAGCGGAGTCTACCTTAAATCAGTCTATTGAATTACCTGCCTTTTTCACGCAGTACTCCAACCAAGGAGAATACTTGCTCCATACCATGGATGTCCACAGGATTCTGAGATACTACACCAGCAGGACGAAGGATCTCAGAAAGACTGATCAGCTGTTCGTCTCCTTTGCTCACAAAAGGGAAGGCAATGCTGTCTCCAAGCAATGCCTCTCAAAGTGGTTGGCTCATTGCATCCCTTTCTGTTATGACAAGAACAACAAGACCCTACCGGGTCAAGTCAGAGGTCACTCCACTAGAGGAGTAGCAGCCTCTGCAGCTTGTTTCAAGAATGTGTCTGCGGCAGACATCTGTGCTGCCGCCACTTGGACTTCTGTCCATACATTTACTAAACATTACAGTTTGGACATTGCCTCTCGCCGTAGAGCAGGCTTCGGGTTAGCTGTCTTGCAAAGCCTGCTATCGTGAGGTTTGCAAGGTTATTTGCTACTTCTTGGAGTAGTTCCTCCTCCCGGTGCCTTTTCATTTGTTCCAGACTGCTTGGGATTCTGTCCTATATGTAATTACCTACTGCAAGAGCCCTCTCGAAGTAAGATAGTACAGTTACGTAAGAACTTACCGTAACAGTAGATCTTCGAGAGAGGCTCTTGCAGTAGGTAATACCTTCCCGCCCTCCATCCCCCTAGGCTTTTTCAGCTCCTTTTCCATCGAGGGAAATATCTGCTTCTCTCTCGTCCGGGCCTTCCGGGCCTGTGGTGGGAAAGAACTGGAAGGCGGGCGTCTGGGACCGCCCCTTTATACCGACGTCTTATGACGCCGGTCACCTGACGTGGGGGTGGTCCCCGCCAGGGACTGCTAGCTAGAAATTTTTCCGTTGGGTCCTGCCGCCGGCCGGCGTCAGTCCTATATGTAATTACCTACTGCAAGAGCCTCTCTCGAAGATCTACTGTTATGTTAAGTTCTTACGTAACTGTACTTTCTGCTAGAGATTTTGGGGATTTGAGCCTTACAACAGAGTTAGTAAGGGAGCCAAGATAATATTTTCTTGTTGCCATGGGGGAGAGCCATCCTAAGTCATCGTGAAGCTGACAGCGCTGCGTTTGTCTTGAGGAGGAGGATGCATATCGACATATGTTATTGTAGGTGACATCACATTTCTGGAGGGCAGTTTTGTGAGCACTAGAGAGGATGGGGGCACTGTAGGTTAGGCAAGGTAGCAGTACACCCCTGGCAATGGCTTTTTTAGCAGATGGCGTGAGCAAGTAACCTGATTTGTAAGCAGCACCAAGTTTGCAATTTACAGCCTTACCAGATGGATTGAATGTTCAGGCTCAGATCAAGGGATTGGTCGAGCAGGACACCAAGATAGTTAAAGGATGAGACAGTTTCTAGTTTTGTATCACTTGAGTCATGGACTATGAGGGAGGAGGGGCACCTACGGAGTTTAGGGGCAGATCCAAAAAGCATGGCCTTGGTTTTCTTTATGTTTAGGACCAGCTTGTGCTCACACAGCCAGTTTTGTATATTTGTGAAATCAGTTGAGAGTGCTGAGTTTAGATTCTCCACATTGTTATCACTGGCATAAATGACAAGGTCATCTGCATACAAGAAAGATGAGCAGCTCTGTAGGGCACAGGAGACATTATTAATAAAGAGAGAGAAAAGGAGAGGACCCAGGATGGAGCCTTGAGGAACCCCCACGTTTACTGAGGCAGACTCGGAAATGGCTGAGTTAAATTTAACTACTTGTGACCTATCGGATAGATAGCTGCTAAACCAGCGTACAACTGGAGAGGAGAAACCTAGGCTGTGCAAGCAGGATAGGAGTAGGGGGTGGTCCACAAGGTCAAAGGCCTTAGTAAGGTCTATAAATACAGCACCAGTGAGTCTACCTGTGTCCATGCTAGAGATTATATCTGAGGTAAGTTTCAATAGCGCAGTAGATGTGCTATGTTTTTTTCCGAAACCATGTTGGGCATCAGATAGGATACACCACTTTGCTAGAAAGTCACGTGTTTGGATAGCGACAGCCTTTTCAAGTAGTTTGGACAAAACAGAGAGAATTGCAATAGGTCTGTAATTGTTGATATCTTTTTTTCCCCCTTTTTTAAATACAGGAGTTATTCGAGAAAATTTCCACAGGACTGGGACAGTACCAGTGATCAGGGATAGTGTATATATTTTCGCCAGTGGTGAGGCTATGTAGGCAGCAGCACGTCTGAGTAAACGGGGTTCAAGGAGGTCAGACCCCACACTAGTATTTCCAGATATGGATAAGAGAAGTTTAAAGACCTCTTGTGCAGTAATCTCCTTAAAGTAAAAGGGAGGTGTATGCTGAGATATCTGGAGAGCTGTAGAGGAGCCAAGTGTTCTTTGAGGCTCACTGCCCTGGAGGGGAGAGGTCTGTGGTGGGAAAGCAGAGGTATACAAAAGCAGATCTGAGAATTTCTGGTTTAGAGCATCTGCAGTGGTCTTTGGATCGTTACAGTGCACCCCATTTAATATCATATCCTTGGGGGTATGGGACTGGGAGGATCCCAAGAAGGTTTTGATATGGGCCCCAAATTTCCTAGAGTCTGATGCTGCGCTCACGAGCAGGTCCTGACAGTATTTACTTTTGGCTAATCTTATTTTCTTTTTACAGAAATTTCTACTGGCCCTATAGGAGTTAAAATCATCCATACGCCTAGTTTGTTTGAAACACTTCCATAGCTTATCCCTACGACAGATAGGAGGTCCTTGTGTAGCCACTTGGTTTGCTTGCCTATTACTTTCCTGGTGATCTTGGGGGCATGCCTTGATTGGATAGCAGTGAACTTATTGAGAAAAATGTGCAGAGCCTCATCAACACTGTTTGTGCAGTAGATATCAGACTAGTCTACACAAGAAATGTCCTGAAGGAATGCCTTTTCATCAAGCTGTGCAAAATTTGTGAAGGTGACATAATGCGGTGGCGGAGGTGGTGGGGCTCCTGAGGCCCACATGCAGAAAATCGGAGTGTGGTCTGTGATAGCATCCGCAAGGATCCCTGTGGAGATCATATGCTCAGGCCGTGTTGTAAGTAACCAGTCTATGAGCGTGCCAGTTTTAGTAGGATTTGGGGCCCTAGTTGGTTCAGTAATCATCTGATGTAGGTTATAGGTGCTGGTAACTGATACCAGGGAACTATGAGCAGGACCCAGCCAATTTAGGTTAATATCTCCAAGAATTATAGCCTCGTTTTGGTTTATATTTGAAAAAGTCTTTTCAAGTAGATCTTGTAATCCTGTAAGGCCTCCAGAGGGAGGATTATAGGCACAGATGATATGGAGCTTCTTTGCACCTAATGTAACTGTGACATGTAGACGTTCACATGGCTCAACAGAGGCCGGGTCAAGGACAGTATTTAGGTTGAGGTGAGATCTGTAATAGATGGCTACACCACTGCCGCGCTTGGTTTTTAACCTATCTCTTTGTATCAGGGAGTAGTTGGCAATTTTGCAGAGGGTGTCAGGTATACTGGGTTATAGCCACGTTTCAGAGAGGCAGAGAATGTCAGGGTTGTAATCGTTTATCCATACCTCCAGTTCATCCTTGTGGCATGTTAGACTCCTGATGTTCATGTGGGTAATAAGGAGCCCTTTCTTTGGAAGACCAGATCGGGTTTGAGCAGTAGGATGAGAGAGAGGGCCAGGATTGACCTCAATGTCACCTGCTAGGAGGAGTAAAAGCAGTGCCAAGAGGCAGGGCCTTATCTGGAGAAAGATTTGCATCTGAACAAACCTTTTGCACCACTTTTGACGGCCAAGGAGCATATAATAGGTACAGCCTTTAGGGTAAAGGATAAAGAGCAAAGCAGGTACTGGCCTAAGTTTAGTAACACTTGAGTTTGAGAAGCTAAAATCCCGGGTATCGGACCCTATACTAAGATGGTCACTGGGAATAAGGAGTGACGCTATGTTCATACTGAAAAGAGCAAGTATGATAAAGGGTATAACACCCAGACGGTAAATATCCATATTTCTTTGTGCAAGGTACACTTCTGGACTAGAGACAGTATTTGCACATGGTTTAGTGTGTGTCATTATGGATAGTTTGAGCACATAGTTGCTTGGAACAAAGAGATCAGGGGAATTTTATTTAGTGCTGAGATGTAATAGGCAGTGGTCAGGGGAAAACTATGACTGATAAGTAGCAATATAAAAGGATACCAAGGGAGCAGACAGGAGAAAAATGCCAAGGATTGAGCAGCAATCCCCTTGTAAGGCATGATTTGAAGGAAATTGCAGTGATCTAGGAAGCGAGGGATCAGCAGGGGATAATAGCCAGTGCAAGCTTTTAGGAAGCCTAGTTGTTTACTGTAAGTAACCATTAAAACATCCCCCTGGTGGCAGTGCAGTATAAGGAGCAAATGGGATTCTAGGGACTTAGTCATATGACAGACCAAGAACTATATAGTAAGTGCCCCCAGGGTGGGCGAGGAGTGAGAGCGGCAGCAGTGCAGTGAAAATGATGCGCTTTAACAAGGGCTAAGGCCCCCAGGGGAGCGCTCACCAGGATAGCAAGCAAGAACAGCTATTTTAGGTGAAGTCAGTTCAGCAAGCGAAAAAGTTCAAAACCTGTTTCATTTGATTTCAGCTCCTCGCCTGTGGCAAGCACCTTAGGGGCACTACAGTCCTTTGGGAAGAGCTGAGACTGAAGGAGCACCAATCAGTAGGCAGTATGAAAGAGGCGCACCAATCAGCAGTCCATCCGAGAGAGCCATAGCCAGTCGGATAATCGGCGCCTTTTTTGAAGCAATCCCAACAGAGCGCCAGGAGCTAGGAGGAACGTACCTTAAGATTCGGTTACGGCTTTTCCGCCCGCCACACAGAGTTGCAGCCGGGCTCGTGGTTCCCAAAACAGGGATCGGTCAGGCAGTCTTCGCGCTCCTGCCCCACGGGAGGGGGGAAGCCTCAGGGGAGCGAGGGTGTTTTCTGCTGGTCCTGGTCGCACCGCTCTGGGAGCGGGCTCAAGCTCCAAAGCCCCGGTGGGCTTGAGGTTAAAACTGCTGGAAATAGAACAGGGAGACTGGTTAAGTAGTGTCAGGTAGTGGGAGGGAGTTCAGAGGAGAGAAAAGAAAGGGGCGTTAATCGTACGAGAGACAAAGACAAAGTGGCGTGCAGTACAGAGTCATAATGGAGAAGCAAGGAGACAATTTTTAGGGGAGAGGGGGAAGTAGGAAAGAGAGAGAGAGAAGAACTCTGCCGGTGTTCTACCCGAATCACACCTCGGAGGCTGAGTACAGGCCCTACTTTGGACCTGAGAAGAGCGCTCGCTTATTACAACGAGCGTATGGTGGAAGTTTGGGGAGAGGTTCGCCAGCTGTTTGTCACCTATGCTGAAGCCACACCTGGCAGACCTGGAGCCAAGCAGATGATTGGCAGGTGGATCACTTCCTGCATTGATCTCTGCTATAGTCTGGCAGGTAGGGAGCCTCCCGTAGGGCTTCTTCCACCCGTCATGCCGCTGTGCCAGTGGCTGCTTCTGTGGATGTCCCTATCCAGGAGATCTGCAGGGCTGCTACCTGGAAGTCAGCACACACCTTCATTTCCCATGACCACATCGACCTTGAGTCACGCCGGGATGCTGGTTTTGGGACCTCAGTTCTCCAGTCCCTGTTCCCTAAGTAGGGGGTGTGCACCTTGCCTCCCTCCTCCCGGAGAACTGCTAGTAGTCTGCCAGACAGTGTGGATTGAACAACATATCCACACCTCTAGAAATACAGGTTACTCACCTGCAATAGGAGTTCTAGGAGTGGTATATGTTGTTCATCCACTTGGACCCACCTGGCCTCCCCGGCTTCAGTGCACAACCTGGCTTCCAGCGCGCTAGATCTGGCGTCATGAGGCGGAGCCGAGAGTTTCATCACCCGGGTGGGTGAGAGGAGCCAGCTTGAAGACTTTCCAGACCATCTTAAAGCGGCAAGGTACCTGCCAGACAATGTGGATGAACAACATATACCACCACTAGAACTCCTGTTACAGGTGAGTAACCTGTATTTTCCTGCAGATTCCTTAGAGGAGTTCTGCTTCATCACCCCCCACTCCAAAACCTGATGCCAGTGAGGGACCTTTCATCGTTCTGGAGACCCTTAGGAGGCCTCCTTTTGAACCGACCATTATTTGTGAGCTGTGCTTCCTCTCTTGGAAGATGCTCTTTTTGGTAGCCATTACGTCTGCAAGAAACATTTTTAAGTTACAAGCCCTGGTTATGGAGCCTTCATATCTTTTTTACCACAAGGATTGGGTTAACTTGTGTATTGATCCTTGCATTCTGCTGAAGGTGGTTTCTTATTGCATGCTGAATCGGACTGTTGACATTCTGAATTACTTCTCTACATCCACGGATAGCGGGGAACATCATTAACACGTGCTGGACGTCGATAGGACTCTGCGTTGGTACTTTGATTATTCTAAGGATTGCAGGAAATCCTATCAACTATTTGTGCTGTTTGCTCCAAGATGGTGGTCTTCCCTGTTTCTAAACAAGGCCTTTCCAAATGGTTGGCTTGCTACATTTTATTCTGTTAGCAGAAGCGTGGTAAACCGAGGGAGGCAGTATAGCACAGTGGTTTAAGGCTCTGAGCTGCAAATCTGGTGACATCCGGCAAACCAGACCTGGGTTTGATCCCACAGCTTCCACTTACATACTGTGTGACCCTGAGCAAGTCACTTAACTTCCCTGTGCTCCCAGGTCGCACCTGTAAAAAAGCTTTCGGCTACCATGTCCTGTTTATGCCCACTCCACTCGTGGCGTGGCCACTTCTGTGGCTTGTTTTCACAGTGTGTCTGCTGATGACATCTGTGGTACTGCCACTTGGAGTACTATTCACACATACACTAAACTCTGCAGTCTGGACGTTGTCTCTTTTAGACAAGCTGGCTTTGTCCTTACTGTTTTGCAAGGTCTCCTGACTTAGGGTCACTTGATCCTTCCCTGACTCCCTCAGTACCTTGTTACTGCTTGGGAATCACTCCGATTTTGTGGCTATGTGAAGGGAGATACCCTTGAAGAAGATAGTGTAGTTACTTAATGTAGTAGTAGATCTGTGTTTACATGGGTTGGATACGTTCTTATGTTAATGTGTTTTTATGACATCCTGAGAGTGATGTGGCTATACTGGGGTGGGAGGGGCGTGGGCCTCAGAGTGATAAGGAGTATGTCATGCAGAGGGACAACATGGAGGGTTGAAGGGACATCATTGTCGATTACAGATGAGTAGTCAAGCTACAGTGAAAATAGTCTCCTGGAATATCAGAGGCTTCTCCACACCAATTAAACGGAAAAGGGTATTATCTACTTTAAGGAAGCAGGGGACGCAGATTGCCTTGTTGCAGGAAACTCACTTTACACAAAGAGAACATCAGAAATTAGCGACTGGGTGGGTAGGGGACTATTTCGCAGCTTCATATAATTCGCATAAATGAGGGGTAGCTGTTTTAATCCAGCGAGTCCTCCCCTTACAAATATCTAGAGTGGTTGAGGAGCCCAAGGAGGGCAGGTGCGTATTTGTTGAGGGCACCCTCTTTGAAGAAAAAATTACACTGGGAAGTGTCTGTGCCCTGGCCCAGTTTGACCTGCACGTCTACCAACAAATATTAGACCTATTGGTGAGAGAACAACTTGAGGGATTAATAATGGGAGGGGATTTTAATACCACAATGCACCCAGTTTTGGATCACTCGCAGGGATGGAGAAGGGGATCGGCTGGGGTAAGGAGGTGGAATGAGGGAATGGTGGAGCTGGATATGATTGACAGCTGGAGAACAGCAAATCCTGGAGCCAAGGAATATACTTTTTATTCTAACCTGCACAAATCATGGTCCCGTCTGGACTACATTTCTGTTCCCAGGGGATGGGGGCACAGGATTTTGAAAGTACTGCACAGCCCAATATACATTTCAGATCATGCCATGGTCTCATTGGAGTGCTGCTTTTTGTCTGTAAGGCCTGCCTCTCCGCCATGGAAATTCCCCAGGTATCTGCTGAACAACAGGGAGTTTCTGGAATTCCTATAAGATAAATGTGGAGAATACAAATTACACAACGAAGGATCGGTCGAATTGGCATGGGGTTTATTGGGAAGCAGGGAAGGCGGTGCTCTGAGGGGCCATCATAGGGTACCTGGCGAAGCATAAAAAAGATCAGAAGCAGAAAAGGGAAGACCTGCTGGAGAAAGTCAAAAAGCTTGAACAGCTCTCAGCTGCAGACCCTGGGGAAAACGTTCTCAAACAACTTATAGCAGCAAGGGAGGTTTTAAATGCCCATACTCTGACTGAGGCACGTATCTCCTGCTTTTTTGCCAAAAATAAATTTTTTGAGTGGGGAAATAAGCCGGGCCCTCTATTGGTCAGGCTCATAAAAGGGGGTCGAACGCAGAAAAGAATCCCTGACATCAGAACCAAAAACGGAGCCAATAGTAAGGGGGAAGAGTGATATGGAAAAGAGGTTTGAGCAATTTTATCAGGAGCTATTTGCCTTGGAGTATGAAGGTACAGAGGAGCAGGCCAGGGCCTTTCTTGATAAGCTCGATTTACCCAGGGTTTCTTGGGATCAGTGTAAGATACTGGGTGAGGAGATTACAGGTGAAGAAATAAGGGAGGCAATTCAGCGGCTGAAAATAGGGAAGGCAAGTGGTCCTGATGGTTACCCTATAGGATTTTATAGAGCACTGCAGGATCAGGTGGTCGAACCCTTGCGGAAGGTGTTTCAGGAGGCTCGGGAGGGGGACCCTGCCTGGCTTTTACTCCGAGGCGGTGATCTGTCTGATTCCTAAACAGGGTAAGGATTTACTAGATTGTGCATCGCATAGACCAATCTCCCTCCTGAACTGTGATGCTAAGATCCTGGCTAAGGTGCTCACTGGCAGATTAGACCAACTCTTGCCGAAGCTGATTCACCTGGACCAGATGGGGTTTGTGTGTGGTAGACAGTCTTATCATAACATCAGGAAACTGTTGAATGTGGTGTGGCTGGGGTCCAGAGCAAAAGGGGAAACAGCATTGCTGTCGATGGACGCAGAGTAAGCTTTTGACAGGATCGAATGGGGGTACCTCTTCTTGGTACTTAAGATTATGGATTGGGGGATGGGTTCCTCAAATGGGTGCGTGCTCTGGCCACTACTCCCACGGCGGTCAAGGTCTTGGTAAATGGATCAGGGACAGGGCAGATCTTTTTGTGGAGGGAGACATGACAGGGGTGCCCTTTTTCACCATCGTTGTTTGCCCTAGCGATTGAGCCTCTAGCAATCAGTATAAGAAGTGACCGCAGAATTTTGGGGATGGTTGGTAAGAATGGGCAGCAGTGTAAAATAACGTTGTATGCAGATGATGTGCAGCTGTATGTTAGGGAGCCAAGGAGGTCTGTGCCGTCTATACTGGACCTGATTGCCCAATTTGCGGTATTTTCAGGCTGTAGAATTAATATTATGAAATCGGAGGTGAGTACATGGGGTGGATCTGAAGGTGAGACTAGGAGAGAGAGCTGGGGCCTGAAGAAGGTGGGGACATCCTTTCAATATCTGGGAATTCATATAGGTAAGGATTTAAATTCTCTCTGTGGTTTGAACTATACCCCTTTGATTAAGAAAATTGAGGAGGATTTACGTAGGTGGAGGGAACTGCGTATATCTTGGCTAGGTCGATTTAATGTTATTAAAATGAACATCCTCCCGAGGAGCCTGTATTTGATGCAGATGTTGCATCTTGAGCCTAACAAAAAGGATCACAGACGCCTGGAGAGGGCCTTCTCTGAGTTCCTATGGAAGGCTAAAAAACCCAGGGTAAGCTTAAGAAGACTGCAGGGGGATGAGGATTCCGGGGGTATGAATTTCCCTGACCTGAGGCTTTATTACCTTGCAACCCAAGTGAGATATATCAGCGACTGGATCCATAGGCCGGAGGTTGCGGGATGGATGGAACTGGAGGAGATTGATTTGAAGGGTAGGCTGGCAGCCTGCCTATGCA
Organism: Neoceratodus forsteri; assembly: GCA_016271365.2. Taxonomy (NCBI): domain Eukaryota; kingdom Metazoa; phylum Chordata; order Ceratodontiformes; family Ceratodontidae; genus Neoceratodus; species Neoceratodus forsteri. The sequence continues at coordinate 1,578,265,497 of CM057456.1, read as the reverse complement.
GGGGTGGGTTAAAGAAATATAGGGGAAACTCCGATGGGAACCCACTGGTAGAATCGGTTCTTATTGCCTGGGGGAATTTAAAAAAAACTGATGGGAGTCCCTCAAGATGAAACACTGCTGCTTCCGGTTGTGGGGAACCCGGCCTTCTTGGCAGGACTGGAAGACCCGGAGTTCAGGAGATGGGAGGAGACTGGGGTTAGATACATTAGGTATTTTTATGCTGGAGACCAGCTAGCCTCCATGACAGAGATGGGTAGCAGGGAAGCAGTGCCTATGGGGAGGTATTACAGACTGCTCCAGACGAGGTCTTATATTAAAGGGCTGGGTAGAGAAAAAGCCTCAGAATCACCTTTATCTCAGGTGGAATATATGGTTGCATGGGCAAGGAAGGAGACAACAAGCTTGATAGGCAAGTTGGTCAGGCTAGGAAGAACATTCCTGCCAGACTACACACATAAGGTAAGGGGGCATTGGGAGGCTGACTTAGGAGGAGAGATCTCGGAGCAGAACTGGAGACAGATATTAAGATTGCATAAGGGAATCCTCATCTGTAACAAATATCAAGAATCTACATACAAATTCCTACATAGATTGTATTGCCCCCCCCTGTCCTGGTCCACAAATTTAACGCAGAGGTTTCCCTGATTTGTGGCAGATGCAATACAGGCCTAGGCACACACCTTCACTATTTCTGGAGCTGCCCCAAGTTGAGACAGTTTTGGAAGGAAATTGCAATGGAAATAGGCAGAACGATGGGTGAAAATATGGGAGTGGATCCTCTGACATTACTTTTTGGGATGAGGTGTAACGGATCTACGGAATGGGCCCCCCTGCGAAGATGGGTGAGGATCCTGCAGACCCTGGCAAGGCAGTGTGTGTTAAATACTTGGGTGTCAGCTACCACCCCAAACGTGAAACAGTGGAAAACCCTGGCAGTACATGCCCTAGCCCTGGAGAGACTAACTTTCGTACTCAAAAATAAGGAAGAAAAGTTTTGGCGGGAATGGGGGCCATTTGTGGGATCGCTCTCTCTGGGAGAGGTGCAGATCCTTCAGGAGGGATTCTAAGTGACTGGGACAATGATATATAAAGGTGGAGAGGCTTACGTTCCATTTGTGGTTATGAGTGATCAGTGGGCTCGCAGCCCCATGCCATGAAATGGATATTAATACTGCTTGTATGCACATAAATGTAGGATGTCTGGGTTGTTTGTGCTGTTTTAATATTTGTAGTTGTATGATGAGGAGTTTATGCATATTAAATCCTTAGGGGCATATATGATATGGAATGTGTTATGTACGTAATGCAGATTGCTCCAATAACATTTTATATGCAAAAAAAAAAAATAGATCTTTGAGAGCATCTCCTCCATTGAGCCACAGCTCACCCTTCCACCTTCCCCCTTTATCTCTCTGGTGGTAATCTGAATGTTGTGCCTACTGTCACATGCTGGTTCTGCTTCACTGCCTGCTTGGAGCATATTACTTCTCAGGTTCCATATTCTCTCCAGTGCGCCTGCTTTTGGTCTTGGGTGTCTCCAGCTGGGAACTGAAGCATGCCAGGGGCCGTCCATGTTATATAGATGGCAACGATGCACGTCAAAGTGGACGGACCCAGCTAGCAAAAGTTTCCTGGTGGTCCTCAATGCTGGCAGCCTGCAGTTCCATTTTGCAGCTCAGTGGAGATTCTCTGTAAGAACTACTGTCACGGTAATTAAATATTGTTTCTAGGGACATGGATATGTTGTTCATCCACACTTATTGGCAGGTATCCTTGCCGCTTTAAATCTTGCCGGAAGGTCTTCAAGCTGGCTCCTCCCACCCACCCGGGTGGTAAAACTCTTGGCTCCGCCCCATGACGCCAGATCTTCCTCACTTTGAAGCTCAGGTTCCCTCCTTAACGCTCTGCATATAAGACTGGTTCCTAACTCTTCGGTTTTCTGAATTTAAAAGTTTTTTGCTTAAAAGACTTCGGTCTTCTATCCCTTGCGGCTGCGATGGACAAATTGACTCCCGGTTTTCGGCGGTGCCCTTGCGGGCAGAAAGTGTCTCGGACGGATCCGCACTCCACGTGTGTGTACTGTTTAGGCCTCAAGCACGACCCGCAGGCTTGCGACCTGTGCTCTTCCTTCTCAGCCTACGTCCTCGAAGACCGTGCCACCCGTTTACAACTAGGGCGCCCCGAGAAACATTTTCCTCCGGTTAAGTCAAAAGAGGCCCGGTCGGCGGTTTCGGCGGGCTCGGTGGATCAGCTAGAGCAGATGATCGCCTGAAGAGGAGGCGTATGCCGAATCTTCCTCAACCGCGGCATTTATTCCGCTTTCCCTGGGTTCCTCTTACACAGCTTCCTTTAAGGAGCTTTGTCTGTCCCTCTCCACTAGGGGAGAGGGACCAGCGTCTGCTGGACCTTATTCTTCTCGGTCCAAGAAGAAAGACAAGGGTAAGTCTCCTCATCGACGCTCTTGGGAGCGGGAAAGGTCCCTCTCCCCTAGTTGTCGGCCATCGACTTCGGTTGATCGTTCGGCTTCGGCCACTGGTCTCACGGTGTCCCCGTCAGGTCATTTGACCGAGACTCCGTCGGCGCAGTCGAGATCTTTCTCGACCCGTTGGGCGGAGTTGTCATCAGCCCGACCGAAATCCCCTCTCCCGGTTCCCCGGTGGGAGTTGAGGATCCGTGGGCTTGCCAGTGCCTCCGGTTCCGGAGCCCTTGGGTGTTCTCTCCGAGCCGAGGGAGGAGCTGGTTCCACCTGTCCCCTCACCGCACCGTCCTCGGAAAAGCCGAGGTTCTCAGTCTCGGTTTTGGACTTCTTCGCGGTCCAGCCGATCCCGCCATCATAGGCGGTCTCGGTCTCGGCACCGCGGTAAGCGGCACTGCCGCTCGTCCTCTTCCTCCTCCTCGGATGAGGGGAGGCTTCGACGCAAGTTGCGTCGATGATCTGAGGACCTCATGTAGCAACAGCTCCTTCTGACCGGAACAAGCTGGACGCCGCCTCCCCGCCATTAAGTGGCTGTCACCGGAGCGGCCGAAACAAGCCCCGTTTACCGAGGAGCCTGTTGTCAGGCCGGTTGTTCGGCCAAAACCAGCTGCTCCACCGATTCCGGTGGAACCTCCGCCTCCACAGCCGCGGTTTGGGTCTCCGACCAAGAATTCTCGGTCGGCTCAGGGTCTGCCCCATAGGCTGTCGGTCACCCTCACTCCCGATCGCCCTCGGCAGGTGGAGGGTGGCTCAGGCCCGAGGCAGCTCTTTGCGGACTCTTCCGAGTCCAACGACGATTCCTCCTTTTTCTCCAAGCGAGTGGACTTGGAGTCCTCTGGAGGCCAGTCGCTGGACGACAGCCCTTCGTCCTTCCTGGGGTTGCTCAGACTCATCTCGGAATCCACCGGGATGCAGCACGAAACCCGTATCCAAGTGGGCCAAGTATCCCTCACGGAGATATTGGACCGAGGATTCCCTTCAGGAGGCCTTCCTGTGGCTGAGGCCATTGTGGGCCCGGCCTTGGAGCTCTGGCGCCCTGCTTCCTGCCCTGCGCCGCCAGGATGGCCAGGAAGTATGCGTCCCTACTGGTTCCCTGTCCGGTTTCTCGGAACATCCCTCGGCCGAGGGGTTAGTTACTGACAGCGTTTTCCGCGCGAAACGCTAGGGACGTGGACAAACCTCCCGACAAGGAGTCCAAGAAATTGGACTATGCTGGGTGAAAAGTCTACGCTGCATCCTCTCTTGGCCTTCGTCAGGTCAGCTCGGCCGTACTGATGGCACATTTTTCTCACGCCCTGTTGGGCTCCCTGGACGAGGTGGTCCCTCATCTCCCGGCTGACCTGCACACCACGGTTAAGCAGGTGCGGGACCAGGGCAGGGCAGTGGCCAAGCAGCAACTTCAGACTGCTTTGGACATCGGTGATTCATGCGCCAGGTCAGTAGCGGCTGCAGTGGCTATGCGCCGTCGGGCATGGCTGAGGATATCCACCTTCACGGTGGATACCCAGCACAAATTGGCGGATGTCCCCTTCTTGGGGACCGACCTCTTCGGCCCTGGAGTGGAAGGCCACCTCCAGAGGATCGAAAAGTCCAATGCCACCTTGGACTCTGTATCATCCGCTCAGAGGGACAAGGGCCGCAGACCTCAACCCAAGCCCTTTCGTCCATCTGCGCCCCCGGCACGCCCGGCCCAGCAACACCAGGGCCAGCAGGCTCACGCTTGGCGTCCCAAACCCAAGCCTGCGGCTTCCTCCTCCAGGAAGCAGGGAGGTAAAGGCCCAGGTGGTCCCTCGGCCGGTCCCTCCTCCAAGCCTGCACAGTGACGGGTTGAGGGGTGTCGCCCCCAACCTCGTCACCTCACCCCAGGTTCCCCCCGTGGGGGGACGGCTCTGGTACTTCTTTTCCGCCTGGTCTGCTATTACCACAGACAGGTGGGTGTTGGAGGTGGTAGGAAAGGGCCTGCCTCTGGAGTTCGAGCAGGCCCCACCCTTCAGAGCCGTCACACCTCGGGGGGCCTCGGGGTCCGAAGCCTCGCTGTCAGCTCGCCGAGCCGACATCGCTCTCCTCCTCGAGAAGGAGGTGATAAGAGAGGTGGCGGACCCTCCCTCAAACCCGGGTTCGTGTCCAGGTACTTCCTGGTTCCAGAAGCGGATGGGGGCTGGCGCCCCATTCACGACCTACACAACCTGAACAAGTTCCCTGGGTCTAAGACCTTCCAGGATGGTCACTCTGGCTCAGATAATCCATCCTTGGAACACGGCGTGTGGTTCTGCTCTCTGGACCTACAGGACGCTCTTTCACGCCCTATCCGTCTCGTCCCATCAAAGGTTCCTTCTGCTGAGCAGAAGGTTCCCTTTTGAGTTCCAAGCCATGCCCTTCGACTTATCTCCAGCTCCCAGGGTCTTCACCAAATGCATGGCAGTGGTGACAGCATTCTCTGCGCGCAGGGTCCGGTTTACCTTACCTGGACAATTGGCTGATAGCAGCCCCTCCAGACGGGAGGTGGAAGGGTCCAGAGATCTGGCCCTCCAGGTTTGCTCTCAGGTAGGCCTCCTCATCAACGAGGCCAAGTCGGAACTCGAGCCGGAGCATGTGATTCTTTTCATCGGGGCAGAGCTCGACTTTCTTCGAGCCAGAGCACGACTCCCGGCGGACAGGGCCGAGGTTCTTTCCTCCTTTGCCCAGTCATTTCTGGTTGGGCAATTGCGCCCTGCCCGGGACTTCCTGCACCTCCTGGGTCTCATGGCGGCCTGTACCAGCGTGGTCCGTTGGGCGCAGCGCTGGAACATGCGCCCCCTTCAGTGGGGGCTGGCCAGCCAGTGGTCCCAACGCTGCGATCTATTGGACCAGCTAGTGACGGTGACCCAGGGGACGTGCAACGCTCTCCAGTGGTGGACCGTTCCAGTTCATCTGCAGGAGGGCATCCCGTTTGTCCGCCCCGAGCCGACGGTCTCTCTATCGACCGATGCCTCTCTGATGGGTTGGGGTGCCCATCTGGGGGAACACCGAGCGCACAGCCTCTGATCCCCGCAGGAGTCCCGATGCCACATCAACCTGCTGGAGCTCCGAGCGGTCCGCCTAGCTCTCACCGCCTTTGCTCCGTTTCTTCGGGGTCAAGTGGTCCGAGTCCAGACGGACAATACCACGACCATGTACTATCTAAACCGCCAGGGCGGGACGCGCTCCATGCTCCTATGCAAGGAAGCTCTCCGCATCTGGTCACTCGTGAGCAGCCTGGAGGCGGATCTCCTAGCCATTCATGTGGCAGGAGCCTCCAACACCCTGGCCGATGCCCTAACCCGGATAGGGGCTGCGTCCCACGAGTGGTCTCTCCTGCCGGAGGTAGTACGAGATCTATTCTCCCATTGGGGCACACCTCAGGTGGACCTGTTTGCCTCCAGGGAGAATGCAAAGTTGAGGCTGTTCCATGCCCGCCCCCCTCAGCAGGGCTCTCTGCAGGGGATGCCTTCTCGAGGCCGTGGACCCCGGGCCTGCCAATAAGTGTGGATGAACAACATATACCATTCCTAGAACTCCTGTTACAGGTGAGTAACCTGTATTTCATTACCCTGGGCCAAGACAAATCTATAGAATTTGATGGCTGTACTATTTCTTATATCATTGCATGTCAGTTTTGTGTGTGTGGTTCTGTCACAAAAAGTGAGGGCATTCAGTATACAGAATACTCAGGCTATTAGATGGCTATGCCTGTATAAAGGAGAATTCTAACCCCATGTATTCTTCTATATTCATAACTGTATGCAGTCTGGTTCCTAAGTAGAACTGCCCGGAGAGAAATGGAACTATATGCAAATGATAGAACCTATCATTGCTCGAGACACATATTCAAAATGCTGCCCTCATCTACTGTAACGTTCCATCAACGTCTCAGATTTCTCACTCTGCCTGACAAGTCAGATGCCTGGAGATCTTCCTCTCGACTGTTCGTGCTGGTTCCAATTTAATAAGTATAATTTTTGTCTATGTTTGAGCCGCTGCCTTCATTTATTGTTTAATTTAGTTCTAAGTACTTTTTAAGTTGTTTATTTAGTTTAGCAGTAAAAAATTTAATTTTTTCTCGGTTCCTCATGGTTCGGGATAACCGCTGAGGAAGCGGGGCTTTCTTAGTACTTTCGACGCATTTTGCCATAGTTTTAGTATTATTTTATATATATTCGTATATTTTTTCTGTGTTTAAAACTTCTATTCTAGGATTGTGGATATGTTGTTCATCCACACTGTTTGGCATGTCCCTTTCTCCTTTAAATCTTGCTGGAAGTCTTCAAGTGGCTCCTCCCACCCACCCGGGCAGTATATACCTTGGCTTCGCCCCATGACGCCAGATCTTCCTTTCCACTGGAAGACACAGGTTGCCTCCCTCATGCTCATGCATTTTGTAGGCCCTGGCTTTCAAAACTTCGGTTTACCGAAATTAAAACTCGTCCGAATTAGCGATCGTGCTTTTGCGTCCTTGATCATGGAAGAGAAATCTTCTCCAGGATTTCACCTGTGTCCTTGTGGCCAGAAGACGTCGCGCACCGATCCCCATCTCACATGCATCTACTGCCTAGGTGTCAGCCGTGACACCTCTTCCTGCAGTTATTGCTTGGCCTTCCATCCCAACGTCCTGGATGACCGCCTGGCACATTTAAAGTTGGGGAGACCAGAGAAAGGAATCCTCAGGTAAAGGTCAAGAGGCTAGGTTGGTGATTTCCACAGGCCTGGTGCCACCGAGCACGGCTGGGGCATGAAGGCGTTCGAAGAGCCCGCGCTTCAGACAGTTGAAGCTTTTTTGTTCCACTCAACCTGGGCGCCACCTTCACAGGTTCCTTCAAGGAGATGTGCCAGTCTCTCCCCACCCAGGGAGAGGCGCCCACAGGCTCGCACTCCTCCCGATCTCATAAAAGAGATAAGGAACTGAGCACGTCTTCATCTCAGTGAAGGCGCTCTTGGGGCGGAGAGTTGTCTCAGTCCCAGGAGCATGCGGTCTCGACCTTGGTCGAGATTGCTTCCTTGGCTGCAGGCTTCACAGATCTTCTGTCTGGCCAGACGACTGAGGATGTGGCCGATGAGGTCGAGATCGTTCTCGATCCAATCGACCCACTGTCGCCGGCCCCGGTCGACGACTCCTTGGAGAGGACTCCGGTCCTTGTGTTCCCCGATGAGGAGACCCAGCCCGCTGGTGTCCCCATCGAGGACCCAGTTCCAGACCCCGGGTTTCACCAACTCCACCGGTGTCTCCCAAGCGACCGAGTTGGCCTGCCCAATCTCGGTTGAGGATCTGAACCCCTCGGCGTTCGGTCGAGGAAGAGCCAAGCGCTCAAAAGAGGTGACTACAGGTCATCCTCGTCCTCCTTGATGAGGAGAGGCTTGACGGAAACTCCATCGGGCTACGAGGACCTTATGTGGCAACAGCTGATTTTGTCAGGCATAAACCGGCTCCGGCGCTACCGAGGCCATTACCTGGCTTTCGCCTCCTAGGCTCAAGTCACCCCTCGGAACCGGGTCCTCATTTCCCTGCTCATGGGCTGGCCCGTCCCTGGTTCGGCCTATACCGGTCTCTCCACCGATAGTGATGGAGCCGCCACCTAAGTAGCCTGTGGGAGGGACTCTTTCCAAAGAGGACTGACCAAATACCGGGCTTCCCCGATATCTGTCGGTCACGGTCACCCTGGACCACCCTTGGCAGGTCGAGGGTGATTTGGGCGTCAGGCCGCTGTACCCTGACTCTTCGGACTCGGATGTCACTGGGCTCCACTCTCATCCTGGGGATGAGTCGTCCGTTGGCACAGGGATGGAGGAAGGTCCTTCCTCCTTCCAAGGGATCCTTCGTCTCATCTCTGATTCCACAGGGATGCCCTGGAACCCATCCAGAAAAAGGTGGAGTACCCTCTCACGGACATCCTCAAGAGAGGGGATACTCCGACGGAGGCCTTTCCTATGGCTGCGTCCATTGTTGGTCTGGCACTTGAACTGTGGCAACATCCTGCCTCATGTCCAGCACCATGTGCCCACATGCTCCGCAAGTATGCGGTGCTCATGGGATCCCTTGCAGGGTTCACAGAGCAACCTTCGGCCGAGAGCCTGGTGACCGCCTCCTTGTTCAGGCTGCTGACACTGACCGACCTCCCGACAAGGAGTCCAAGTATTTGGACCATTCGGGGTAGAAAGTCTACGCGGCATCTTCCTTGGGCCTTCTTCAGGCAAGTTCGACCATCATCACGGCACACTTCTTCCATGCCCTTCTCGGGTCATTGGATGAAATCCTCCCTCATCTCCCTGTGAACATGCAGACCAAAGTTAAGCAGGTCCGAGATCAGTGCCGTGCTGTTGTCAAACAGCAGCTCCAGATGGCCCTGGACATCGAGGACTCTTGTGCCCACTCGATGGCCGGCGCAGTTGCCTCTTGCCGTAGGGCTTGGCTGAGGCTCTCCTCCTTCCCAGCGGATACCCAGCACAAGTTAGCTGATGGGCCTTTCCTTGGGACCGACTTGTTCGGCGCAGGAGTGGCCGGTCACCTACAGCGCACAGAGCAGTCCATTGCCACCTTGGATGCCACTTCTGCCAAGAGTTCTTCAGGCAGAAATTAGCAGAAGAAAAAGAAGAAGCCCTTTCGGCACTCTTCCCCTGCGGTTCAGCAGTCCTCCTACCAAGGAGGACATCAGCAGCAGGCTCAAGCCTGGTGCCCTCGGCCCAAGCCTGGACCCCAACAGGCCCGTAGAGGAGGCCGAAGCTCAGGTCCTGGAGCCTCCTCCTCCTCCACGCCTGCTTAGTGATGGGGTGGGGGTTGCCACCCCTATTCCCATCATGCCAGCTCTAGGTCTCCCCGTGGGGGTCCGGCTTCTCCACTTCCTTTCCGCGTGGTCCACTATCACTATGGACAGTTGGGTTCTCGAAGTGGTTGGTCAGGGACTGCCTCTAGAATTCAAGCAATACCCTCCCAGCCAAGCCTGCGCCCCTCGGGAAGAATGGATTTCCGCATGCACTCAATCAGCTCTTCGAGATGACATTGCTCAGCTCCTCCTCAAGGAGGCAGTAGCACTTGTGATGGATCAGTCTGCAGACCCAGGCTTTGTCTCTAGGTAATTCCTGGTGCCCAAGCAGACGGGGGGCCCGCGCCCCATTCTAGTTCTCCACGACATGAATCAATACCTCAGGTCACACACCTTTCGGATGGTCACTCTGTCCCAGATCATATCATCCTTGGAGCGAAACATGTGGTTCTAGGGACATGGATATGTTGTTCATCCACACTTATTGGCAGGTTCCTTGCCGCTTTAAATCTTGCCGGAAGGTCTTCAAGCTAGCTCCTCCCACCCACCCGGGTGGTAAAACTCTCAGCTCCGCCCCATGACGCCAGATCTTCCTTACCGCTTGGAAGCTCAGGTTCCCTCCTTAACGCTCTGCGATTAAGTTTTGGGCCTAAAATCCTTCGGTTTAAAAAAGAGAGAAAAAAACTTTTATATCTTTCTCGGTCTTCTTCCTTCGCGGCTGCGATGGACAAATCGACTCCCGGATTTCGGAGATGTCCCTGTGGGCAGAAGATGTCTCGGACGGACCCGCACTCCACGTGCGTTTATTGCCTTGGCCAGGAGCATGACCCGCAGGCTTGCAACCTGTGTTCCTCCTTCTCGGTCTACGTCCTCGAGGACCGAGCTGCCCGCTTACTTCTGGGGCGTCCCGAAAGAAGATTTCCTCCGGTCAAATCCAAAGAGGCCCGACTGGCGGTTTCCGCGGCTGCGGGATCCGCCGAACAACTAGAGAGGTTGGTCGCCTTCGAAGAGCAGGCGGCTCAGGCCGCGGCTTCCTCTTCTGGGGCCTTTGTCCCTCTATCGCTCGGACCTCATATTCAGCTTCCTTTATGAGCTTTGCTTGACCCTCTCAACATAGCGTAGGGTCCTACTCTTCGAGTCCGTTTCATCGGTCAAGAAGTCTAAGAGTAAGTCTCATCGTCGACGCCTTGGGAGCGGAAAGATCCTCCTCGCCGACAATCGACTTCGGTCGACACTGCTTCGCCACTGGCTTCACGGTGCCCCGCCAGGCCAGGTGACTGAGACTCCCGCCGACTAGGTTGAGATTTTTCTCGACCCGTTAGACGGGTTGTCGGCTGGAGAAGCCAAGATTCCCTCCTCCCCGGTTCCCCCGGTGAGGGCTGAGGATATCGTCGGCTCTCCCGTACCGGTGAAGCCGTCGGTTTTGCCGACCGAACCGAGGGGATCGCCGATCCTCGGCTCCCCGCCTCACCGACCTCGGCCTAGCCGAGTTTCTCGGTCTCGGTCTCGGACATCTTGGCGGTTCAGCCTGCTCCGCCGACACAGACGGTCTCGGGTCTCGGCATCGATGCAGGCGTCGTCTGCCTTCTCTTCCTCCCCGGCCGAGGAGGGAAGGCTTCGTAGTTAGCTCCGAAAATACGAGGACCTCATGTGGCAACAATTTTTTCTGGCCAATAAGCAGGCTCAGGCCTCTTCTCCGCCATTAAGTGGTTGCCACCGGACCAGGTAGTGGTCGAGAGCCTGTTTCCAGGCCAGTTGTCCACCTATTCCGGCTGCCCCACCAATTGTGGTGGAACCTCCACCTCAGCCGACAGCTGGGGCTCGACGAAAGAATCGCGGGTTGCCCAAGGCCTTCCCGTGAGGCTGTCGGTCACTCCGCCTGACAAGCCTCGCAAGTGGAGGTGGCTTAGGCTCCAGGCAGCTATTCGACAACCTCGTCGGAGTCGGATGACTCCTCCCTGTTCTCCAAGCGCTTTGACTTGGAGTCCTCTGGGGGCAGTCAGTGGACTTATAGCCCTTCGCTCCTTCCTAGGACTTTAGGCTCATCTCAGAATCCACTGGGATGAAGCTTGAACCCGGATCCAAACGGGCCAGATATCCTCTCACCGAGATTCTGGACCCAGGATTCTCCCAGAGGCCTTTCCAGTGGCTGGACCATTGTCAGGCCGGCCCTGGAACTTTGGCAGCGTCCGGCTTCCTGTTCTCGCCTCGGCCAGGATGGCCAGGAAGTATGCGGTCCCTACTGGCTCTCTGTCTGGGTTTTCTGAACACCCCTCGGCTGGAAGGGCTGGCCACGGACAGTGTTTTCGCGTGCGTGTAATGCCAGGGACGTGGACAAACCGCTCGATAAAGAGTCCAAGAAATTGACCACCTGGAAAGTGTATGCTGCCTCTTCTCTGGCCTTCGTCCAGGCCAGTTCGCCGTCCTCATGGCACATTTCTCCCATGCCCTGTTGGGTTCCCTGGAGGCGGTCCTCATCTTTCCGCTGACCTGCAGACTACGGTCAAGCAGGTGCGGGATCAGGGCAGGTCAGTAGTACAAACAACAGCTCCAGACTCTCTGGATATAGAGACTCATGTGCCTGGTCAGTGGCGGCCGCTGTGGCCATGTCGTGTCGTGGCGTTGCGAATATCCACCTTTACCGCGGATACCCAGCACAAGCTGGCTAACGTTCCTTTCCTGGGAACAGACCTGTTCGGCCCTGGAGTGAAGGCCACCTCCAGAGGATCGAAAAATCCAATGCCACCTTGGATTCGGTCACTGTCCGCACAGAGGACAAGGGTCATAAGCCCCCAGCCTAAGCCCTTTCGCCCTCTACTCCTCCACGCCCGCCCACAACAGCGTTAGGGCCAGCAGGCTAGACCTTGGTATTCCAAGCCCAAGCCATCGGCTTCCTCTAATAGGAAGCAAGAAGGAAAAGGCCTGGTGGTCCCCAGGCAGGTCCTTCCTCCAAGCCTGCTAAGTGACGGGCTGAGGGGTGTCACCCCATCCCGTCCACCCGCCCCTGGTTCCCCCTGTGGGGGACGGGTCCCACACTTCCTTTCCACCTGGTCCGCTGTTACCATGGACAGGTGGGTTTTGAGGTGGTGGGAAGAGGCCTGCCTCTGGAATTCGAGCAGGCTCCACTCCTTCAGAGCCGCCGCCTGGCTTTGGGGTCCCCAGAATCTCTACAGGCCGTGTTGAGCCGACATCACCCTCCTCCTTCAGAAAAGGGTGATAAAGAGATAGAGGACCCTTCACTAGAACCAGGGTTCGTGTCCAGGTACTTCCTGGTCCCGAACGGACGGGGCTGCGCCCATCTTAGACCCACACGACCTGAACAAGTTCCTAAGGTCTCGAACCTTCAGAATGGTCACTCTGGCTCAGATAATACCATCTCTGGAACACGGCGTGTGGTTCTGTTCTCTGGACTTCCAGGACGCGTTCTTCCACGTCCCTATCCGTCCGTCTCATCAGAGATTCCTCCGCTTCAGAGCGGAGGGATCCCTCTTCGAGTTCCAGGCCATGCCCTCGCCTTTCTTCAGCTCCCAGGTCTTCACCAAATGCATTGCAGCGGTGACAGCTTCCTGCACCGAGGGTCCGTGTGCACTTACCTGGACGATTTGCTGATAGCAGCCCCTCCAGGTTGGAGGTGGGCGGTCCAGAAATCTGCCTCCGGGTTTGCTCTCAACTGGGCCTCCTGGTCAACGAGGCCAAGTCGGAACCGATCAAGCAGGTGATATCCTTCATCGGGGCAGAGCTCGACTCTCTTCGAGCCAGAGCACGGCTCCCGCGGACAGGGCCGGTTCTTCTCCTTTGCTCAATCATTTCTGGTTGGGCAACGCGCCTGCCGGGACTTCTGCGACTCCTGGGTCTTGTGTCGGCCTGTACCAGCTGTAGTCCGTTGGGCACGCTGGCACATCGCCCCTCCAGTGGGGTCTGGCCAGCCAGTGGTCACAGCGTTATGACCCTCTGGACCAGGCTGTGGACCCAGGAGATGTGGACACTCTCCAGTGGTGGACCGCTCCGTCCCATCTGCAGGAGGGTATCCTGCTTGTCCGCCCTAGCAACGGGTCTCTATCGACCGACGCCTTGATGGGTTGGGGTGCCCATCTGGGGGAACACCGAGCGCACGGCCTCTGGTCCCCGAGGGAGTCCCGATGCCATATCAACCTGCTGGAGCTCCGTGCGGTCCGCCTAGCTCTCACCGCCTTTGCTCCGTTTCTCCGGGGTCAAGTGGTCCAAGTCCAGATGGACAATACCATGACCATGTACTATCTAAACCGCCAGGGCGGAGCGGCCCTTGCCTCTATGCAAGGAAGCTCCGATCTGGTCACTAGTGCAAGCAGCCTGGAGGCGGATCTCCTGGCCATTCATGTGGCAGGAGCCTCCAACACCCTGGCCGATGCCCTGAGCCGGATAGGGGCTGCATCGCACGAGTGGTCTCTCCTGCCGGAGATAGTACAAGACCTGTTCTCCCGCTGGGGCACACCTCTGGTGGATCTGTTTGCCTCCAGGAGAACGCGGCTGAGGCTGTTTCATGCCCGCCTCAGCAGGGGCTCGCTGCAGGATGCTCTTTCGAGGCGTGGACCCCGGCCTCTTACGCCTTTCCCTGTTCCCCTGATTCACAGGGTCCTGCTGAAAGGGAGGACAAGGCGCGAGGTGATTCTGATAGCCCCAGATTGGCCTCGCCAGTTCTGGGTACCCAGATCCTCAGTCTCAGCTCCAGGACTCCGCTGCAGCTCCAGCTCGCCGGACCTGCTCCTCAGTCAATCAGGGGAAGGTGTTCCATCCGGACCTTCAATCCCTGCACCTGATCGGCCTGGTTCCTGGAGCTGCTAGAGTTCCAGGCCTTGGGTCTTTCCGACGAGGTCCTCAACGCCGCTGAGGCGTCCCGCGTGAGTCGCATCAGAAAATGCTATGCCCTTCAAATGGAAGAGGTTTTCCATTTGTGTCGGAAAAGGGTTGGACCCTTTCTCGTGTCCTGTGGCGAGCATTTTTGGATCTATCTATGGTCCCTATTTAGTCAAGGGCTTGGAGTCGTCGACCCTTAAGGTGCACCTGGCAGCCATTTCTGCTTACCCGAGCGGGCGGTCAGCAGTCAGTGGCGCAGGAAAAGTGGTCGGGCGCTTTTCAAAGGCCTTGATCACATTTCCTCCAGTGCGGGAACCCCCACCTCCGTGGGATTTACTGCTGGTACTGGCAAAGCTCATGGGCAAGCCATTCAACCAGTGCACAGGTGTGGTCTCCCCACCTGTCGTGGAAAACCGCCTTCTGGTGGCTATCACGTCAGCCAGAAGGATGGGAGAACTCCAGGCGCTGAGCATCGGACTCCTTACCTGGTCTTCCACAGGGACAAGGTTGTCCTCCCCCCACCAAATTCCTTCCGAAGGTGGTGTCGGAGTTTCACCTTAATCAGGTATTGACTTTGCCGGTGTTCTACCTCAATCACACCCTCGAGGTTTAACATAGGCTCCATACTCTGGATCTTGTGAAGGGCGCCGCTATTATAAGGAGCGCGACGGCTGAAATTCGGGAGAGGTTCGCCAGCTGTTTGTCACTCACGCTGAAGCCGCACCTGGCAGACCTTGCAGGCCAAGCGCGACGATAGGCAGATGGGTCACCTCCTGCATAAATCTCTGCTATGAGTTAGCGGGCATGGAGCCTCCCAGAGGATGAAGAGCTCATTCTACCCGCATCACTGCTGCATCGGTGGCTTCCAGGGATGTCCCTATCCAGGAGATCTGCAGGGCTGCTACCTGAAGTCAGCACACACCTTATTTCCCACTACCACATCGACCTTGAGTCACGCCCGGATGCTGGTTTTGGGGCCCTGTCTCCAATCTTTGTTCCCAAGTAAGTATTAGGGGTGCGCTTGGCTCCCTCCCTCCGGAGAACTGCTAGGAGTCTGCCAATAAGTGTGGATGAACAACATATCCATGTCCTTAGAATAAGGTTCTCACCTGTAACAGGAGTTCTAGGAATGGTATATGTTGTTCATCCACACGAACCCACCCGACCTCCCTGGCTTCGACGCACAACCTGAGCTTCCAGCGGGCCAGATCTGGCGTCATGGGGCGGAGCCGAGAGTTTTACCACCCGGGTGGGTGGGAGGAGCTAGCTTGAAGACCTTCCGGCAAGATTTAAAGCGGCAAGGAACCTGCCAATAAGTGTGGATGAACAACATATATCATTCCTAGAACTCCTGTTACAGGTGAGTAACCTGTATTTCTGTTCACAGGATCTGCAGGATATGTTCTTTCACGTCCCAGTCCATCCATCCCATCAGCGGTTCCTCTGCTTCAGGGTTGAAGGGACCCTGTACGAGTTCCGAGCCATGCCATTCATACTGTCATCATCCCCTCGGGTCTTCACTAAATGCATTGCAGTGGTGGCAGCCCATCTCCAGCGTTGGGGGGGGGGGGGTCAGGATTTACCCCTACCTCGACGATTGGCTCCTGGCGGGTTCCACCCAACAGGAGGTGGAGAGGTCCAGGGATCTGGCCCTCCAAACCTGCTCCCAGCTCGGCCTCCTGATCAGTGAGGCCAAGTCGGAACTCATGCCTTCTCAGGTGATAGGCTTCATCGGGGCAGAGCTCGTCTCTTGTCAAGCCAGAGCTCAGCTCCCGGCGGACAGGACAGAGGTTCTCTCCTCCTCTGCCCAATCATTTCTGGTTGGGCACTTGTGCCCTGCCCTGGACTTTCTGTGCCTTCTGGGCTACATGGCGGCGTGCACCTCAGTGGTCCATTGGGCCCAGTTGCACATGCGCCCCCTCCAATGGGAGTTGGTCACCCAGTGGACTCAGCGTCACAGTCTTTTCGACCAGCTGATCACTGTAACCCAGAAGATGTGGACGCTCTCCAATGGTGGACCGCCCCAGACTGGTTGCAGGAAGGATCCCGTTTGTCTGCCCTGAGCCGACGGTCATTCTTACGACCGATGCCTCTCTCATGGGCTGGGGGACAACAGGGCCTACGGGCTCTGGACCGCCGAGGAGTCCTGATGCCACATCAACCTGTTGGAACTCAGAGCAGTCAGACTGGCACTGTCAGCTTTCGCTCCTCAGCTCCGGGGTCAAGTGGTTCAAGTCCAGACGGACAACACCACGACCGTGTACTACCTCAACAAACAGGGTGGCACACACTCCCATCTGCTATGCAGGGAGGTGCTCCACATCTGGAACCTCGTAGGCCAGTTGGAGGTGTATCTCCTTGCCATTCATGTGGCAGGAGCCTCAGACCAGCTGGCGGATGCTCTCAGCCCCTTAGGCCAGACATCCCACGAGTGGTCTCTCCATCCAGAGGTAGCTTACAGCCTGTTCTCTCGTTGGAGTAAACTGATGGTGGACCTGTTTGCCTCCAGGGAAAATGCTAAGCTGAGGCTGTTTCATGCCCGCCCCCCTCAGCAGGGCTCGCTGCAGGGGGATGCCTTCTCGAGGCCATGGACCCCAGGCCTCTTCTACGCCTTCCCTCCATTTCCCTTGATCCACAAGGTGTTATTTAAGGTGAGGAGGGACAAGGTGAAGGTGATTCTGGTAGCCCCAGACTGGCTGCGCCAGTTCTGGTATCCAGATCTCCTCAGCCTCAGCTGCAGGCCCCCAGAGTGGCTTTGTACATGCCTGGACCTGATATCTCTGAACCAGGGGAAGGTATTCCATCCGGACCTTCAATCCCTGCACCTCACAGCCTGATACCTGAGCGTTAGAGTTCCAGGCTTTGGGTCTTTCCAAGATGTCTACACCGTGGTGGAAGCATCTAGAAAGGAATCGACCAGGAAATGTTATGCCTTCAAATGGAAAAGGTTTTCCATTTGGTGGTTGCAAGGTCTGTGACCCCTATCCTGTTCTGTGGCTAACATTCTTGACTATCTTGGTCTCTCTCCAAAGGGGTCTACAGTCATCGACCCTTAGGTGCACCTGGCAGCCATTTCAGCTTATAGGCGCAGGCGGTCAGCTGACACTGCATGGGCAGTGTGAGTGCTTTCAAGGGCCTGATCACATATCCCTCCAGTGCGTGAACTCCATGTCCATGGGATCTACTGCTGGTATTGGCAAAGCTCGGGCAAGGCCATTCAACCAATGCACAAGTGTGAGCTGTCACACTTGTGGAAGACGGCCTTCCTGGTGGCTATCATGTCTGCCAGAAGGACAGGGTAGCTCCAGGTGCTTTCAGTGGACTACCCTTATCTGGTTTTCCACAGGGACAGAGTTGTCCTGCACCTCCACCCGAAATTCCTTCCGAAGGTGGTGTCAGAGTTTCACCTTTACCAGGTGTTGACTCTGCTGGTATACTACCCTAATTACACTTCGGAGGCCGAGTACAGGCTCCATACTTTGGACCTGAGACGTGCTCTCTCCTTTTATAAGGAGAGGACGGCGGAAATTTGTGGAGAGGTTCGCCAGCTGTTTGTCACCTATGCTGAAGCTGCTTCTGGCAGACCTGCAGCCAAACGGACCATAGCAAGATGGATTACATCATGCATAGGTCTGTGCTATGAGTTGGGTAAGGAGCCTCCCAGAGGGATAAGAGCTCATTCTACCCGCCACACTGCTGCACTGGTGGCTGCTTCCAGGGACATCCCTATACAGGAAATCTGTTGGGCTGCCACCTGGAAGTCAGCAAACACCTTCATCACCCATTACCACATCGACCTTGAGTCAGGCCGGGATGCTGGTTTTGGGGCCTTGGTTCTCCAATCTCTGTTCCCTAAGTAGGGGGTGTGCGCCTTGCCTCTCTCCTCCTGGAGAACTGCTAGGAGTCTGCCAAACAGTGTGGATGAAAAACATATCCACGATCCTAGAAAAACAGGTTACTCACCTGTAATAGTAGTTCTAGGACTTGTCTATGTTGTTCATCCACACGGACCCACCCATCCTCCCCGGCTGCAAATGCACACAACCTGGCTTCCAGCGGGCTAAGATCTGGAGTCATGGGGCGGAGCCAAGGTATATACCACCCGGGTGGGTGAGAGAAGCCAGCTTGAAGACTTCGGCAAGATTTAAAGGGGAAAGGGACATGCCAAACAGTGTGGATGAACAACATATACCACTCCTAGAACTACTGTTTCAGGTGAGTAACCTGTTTTTTTGGAACCGAGCGGTCGGTTCTTCTAAACCAAGGGTTCTCAGACCTTGCCATGGTGAGCCTCCCCTACTGGGCCTGAAAAAATGTCAGGCCTCCCCATGTGTCATGACCTCATTTACATACATATTTCCATACTGTGGTAATTGTGTAAGAACTGCCCATTAGCGCACCGCACGTATATGCACTAAATAAGATTTCTGGTCAACTTTTGCATGGTTACCACTGTGCACTTGCCAGCTACCTGTAATAATGAATAACACATTGGCACTTTGTAAACTTCCATTCATTTGAATCCAACAGGCAGGTTTTGCTGCTTTTGAAGTGAAGTGCCAGGGGGGGGGTGCTCCTGGGCTTAAGACCGCAGAATACACCTACCCCCTCAAGCCATACCAGAAGGCCCTTTGCCCCAAAACGTACCTCTCTAGAAACCATCACATATGAAGCCAGCACAGGCAGGGTCCTCCTAAAGATCTGCAAAAGACCCCACCCTTCAGCCATCAAAAATAGTGTCATTTCAACTCTCTCAGCACAAACAGAGACATCATATATGCCCCCCAGCTATCAAAAACAAACAGTGAGCAGTTTCAACTCTTTTAGTACAAACAGACACCATATATGACCCCCAGCCACCAAAATCAGTGGGCCATTTCAGCTTTCTTTCAGAGCAATGAACCCATATATGACCCACACCAGCCATCCAAAACAAACAGTGAGCCAACTCTCTGTTTCAGGACAGAGACACCATATATGACCCCTCCCCACCAAAAACAGTGTGCCATTTCAACCTTCTTCCCCCCAACTGCCACCATTTTAAACCCCTTGGGCATACAAACAAAACATATATGCAGTACAGAACAAGTCCTTACCAGCCCTTTACAGAGTGGGTCCGGGAGAAGTCTGGAAGGCAGAAGATGGCCCGTTTGGAACTCAGGAGGTCCGAGGCAGCAGCTACAGGTGGGAGGTGGAAGCCACAATGAGGGAGAGCTTCCAGGCAACAGCTAAAGTGGGTGGAAATGCAGATCCTAGGCGGCAGTCAAGCTGTGGTCCTAGGGGCAGCGGCAAAGCGTGAAGGTCTGAGACGGCAGCTGGCGGTGGATCAAATCAGCAGCTTTAGGCAGGCGGTCCAAGTTAGGGCAATCTCTGCAAAGTTGAAACTCCTGACTTTTGCGCCATGCTTACCGCCGAAGCGATGACTGACACTGTCCTGAGATGGCCTTTGATTGGCCGAGAAAGCCCGCTGAAGCCAGCCGATGATTGGCTAGCTAAGTTTGCTCACTGATTGGCCAAACCAATCTTGTCTCCCTATTGGTCTGATACAGACCTACTCCCTATTGGTCTGATACAGACCTTTTCTGCATTTTGTTTGGCCGGGTGTGGATCCTTCCTAGCCCCACTAGGTTTAAACTGTTTGAGGCGGGAGTGTATATAGCATTGCAGCACAGCCTCTTGCAAGCAGGAGATTGTGGGGAGGATGGTACTGCAAACATGCGCGAGTGAGCGCTGATGGGGAGGTGTGTTAGTGATGTGACCAGTCAGGAAAGGAATCGAAGGCGCATATAATGCAACTACACTTTTTTTTCAAACATCCCCGCCTCCTGAAACAGGTACGCTTCCTGGGGAGGCGCGCCTCACCATTTGAGAACTCCTGTTCTAAACCGATACTCCGGTTTCTGTGAACCGCTGACCTGGTTCAATCCTAAAATTATCGGTTCTTTTCTCGGATCCTTAACCGGTTCCTGAACCGACAAAAAAAAATAAAATAACAAAAACGTTAGTTTGAATTCTAATAAACAGTTTACTGTTTTTTCTCCTGGAAATGGAATTACAAGAAAAAGAAAAGAAAAAGACTGGTCCCCCGCGTTTTAAAAATTGTACTAGGTGTGGGGAAGTGTTTGCAAAAGCTGAAAAACACGATCTGTGTTTAGTCTGCTTGGGACCTGATCATTTTTCAGCAGACTGTGCCATTTGTAAGTCCTTTCCTTCTAAAACTATTGAGAAAAGGATGGAAAGGCTGAGAAAAACAGTGGACAGTGGTCCCTCAGGCTCTAACCAGCCACCAAAAACCGTGGGTGAAACCGCTTTATCCACTGTTACCACCCCTGATAAGGGTGTTTCTGGCACTTTGAAAAGGGGGAGTGGTCCAGCTGACTCTCCGGCCCACTCCAAGAAATCCAAGAAAACAAAACACTTAGAACCCCAGGCTTCTGTACCTCAAGGGGTCTCTGCTGTGTCTCACAGCCTGCCATCTGCAGAGGAGATAGCTCAGGCTATGAAAGTTCTGCAGGCTTAACAGGGGATCCTGCCTGCTCAACATGCTGCTCCAAAGGCTTCTGCCCCAGCTCCTGTATCACAGGAACTTAAGGGTGATGACTGTGGTGAGATGGATTCTCAACAGGATGAACCAACACAGCCTGAAATCTCACCTGAGCAGGAGTTAGTAACTCCTCGACCTGAAGATTTTTCATCTCACTTTTCTTTTGTGAGAAAAATAGTGGTCGATGATGAGGAGGAGGCCGAATACCTAGAGATGATGGGGTTAACACCCACAAAAAAGGTATATCTGCCAGTTAACAAGTTCTTTAAAAAAGACTTGTTGAAGATTTTACAGACTCCTAACTCTGTTCCCCCTATAGATAGGAAGTCTGATAAGGAGTATCAATTGGACAGGGAAGGAGCAGAATTCTTATACTCCCACCCTGATCACCAAGGCATAGTCCAACAGGCAGCCTGTGAAAAGGCGAGGGTTCCTTTCTCTTTCCGCCCTCCTGAGAAGGACTCCAGAAAAACAGACGGTATGCCTAAGAAAGGGTACTTAGCTGCCTCCTTAGGTGTGAGACAGGCTAATTATCAGGCATATGCAGCACAGTATCAGAAAATACTGTGTTAGTCAGTACTGGCTATGTCAGAGAAGGCTCCCTCGCCCCTCTCTGATGACCTGGCAGAGACAGCTAGATTTGGTCTGGAAGCTGCAAAATATCAGTTCCAGATGGCAGCAGATGCTAATGATAATGTTGCCAGGTGGATGGCTCTGACCGTGGCCCTACGAAGACTGGCATGACTTAGGGCCACTAATCTCACCCAGGATACCCAGACAAAAGCCATGGATTTTCCTGTGGAGAATAACTCTCTATCTGGCAAACACACTGAGGATTACATGAAAAAGGTGGATGAATACAAGGCCACCTACAAGAGTAACTCCTCCAGGGACAGACCTGCCCTTTCCTATAGGCCTTATGGAAGGGGAGGCAGGGGAAAGTCCCCTTATGGGAGGCCTTTCTCTCAGGGCCAAGCTGCTTTTCAGCAACAGCCCTACCCACAGCAGACTGGGTATTTTAGATCTAGGGGCCGGAGGGGTTCCAGAAGGGGCTCCCAATCTGTCCAGGCTCAGGCACCCCAAAACAAAACCCCTTACCATTTGGTCCAGGTTGCCTCCCCAGTGCCAGTAGGGGGCAGGCTGACTTACTTCCTCCAGAACTGGGTTTCCATCACCACAAGACAAGTGAGTTCTGGAGGTGGTAAGTCAGGGTTTGTCCCTATGGTTCAAATCCCTTCCCCGTCTGAAATAGAGAGTCTTCAAGCCAGCTTCCCTCATGGAGGGCAAACTGTTGCAAAAGAGGTGCAGAAATTGATCCACATGAAAGCAGTGGAACCTGTACCAGTACATCTCAGAGGAAGGGGTTTCTACTCCCGTTACGTCCTAACCAAAAAGAAAAATGGGGACTGGCGACCCATTCTGGATTTCAGATCGCTCAACAAATTTCTAATAAAACCAAGATTCAAGATGGTCACCTTGTTGTCCATACTACCAGTCATCCAGCAGGGAGATTGGTTAGCATCTCTGGATTTAAAAGATGCCTATTTTCACATCCCAGTAAGACAATCTCACAGAAAGTACCTCAGGTTCAGACTCCTTTCAGGTCATTATCAGTTCACTTCTCTTCCCTTCGGCCTAACTTCGGCCCCAAGGGTATTCACAAAGTGCCTAGCTGTAGTAGTGGCACATCTAAGGAGGTCTGGCATCCTAGTCTTCCCTTATCTAGACGACTGGCTGGTTGTGGGAAAATCCCCACAGCAGGTCTCGGAGCACCTGCAATCAGCAGTGCATCTCCTGCAATCCTTGGGATTCGTGATAAATTAGGAAAAGTCTGTCCTTTCCCCTGTTCAGGTGCTTCAATTCATAGGAGCAGAGCTGGATACTATTCAGGGAAGGGCTTTCCTCCCTCAAGACAGGGTGCAAAGTATTTTCGACCTGGCTGCCTCTTTCAAACTAAACCAGCCATGCCCAGCGAGACACTATCCACAGATTCTGGGCCATATAGCTGCAGCAGCAGGTACAGTTTCAGAGGCAAGATACAGAATGAGAGACTTGCAGTCTCATCTCAGGTCCCACTGGTCACAGAGAAGGGACAAGATGTCAAAATTCATCCCAGTAACAGGCTGTTATTCAAGCCTTACAGTGGTGGAAAAATTGAGACAACTTAAGGCAAGGGGTTCCTTTCCAAAAAGAGAACCCTTTCTTTGTTCTCACAATAGATGCTTCTCTACTGGGATGGGGCGCCCACATGGGGGAACACACCATCCATGGGACTTAGTCCAAGGCAGAATCCCCTCTGCACATAGATCTCTTAGAGCTCTGAGCTGTACTCCTAGCTGTAAAGATCTTTGCTCACTTAGTACCAGGCAGGGTGATACAGGTCAGGACAGACAACACCACAGCAATGTACTATATAAACAAGCAAGGGGGTACAAGATTGGACCATCTGTGCTCAGAGGCCATGAAACTGTGGGTTCTAGGGACATGGATATGTTGTTCATCCACACTTATTGGCAGGTTCCTTGCCGCTTTAAATCTTGCTGGAAGGTCTTCAAGCTGGCTCCTCCCACCCACCCGGGTGGTAAAACTCTCGGCTCCACCCCATGACGCCAGATCTTCCTTATCGCTTGGAAGCTCAGGTTCCCTCCTTAACGCGTTGCGCTTAAGACTGGCTCCTCATTCTTCGAAAAGTTCGAAATTGAAAAGTTTTTGCTAAAAGACTTCGGTCTTCTTCTCCTCGCGGCTGCGATGGACAAATCGACTCCCGGATTTCGGAGGTGCCCTTGCGGGCAGAAGATGTCTAGGACGGATCCGCACACCACGTGCATCTACTGCCTGGGCCTTGAGCACGACCCGCAGGCCTGCGACTTGTGCTCTTCCTTTTCGGCCTACGTCCTTGAAGACCGTGCTGCCCGATTACAACTGGGGCGCCCCGAGAAAAGAATTCCACCGGTGAAATCTAAAGAGGCCCGACATGTGTCCGTGGGCGGCGGGCTCGGCGGATCAGCTTGAGCAGATGATTGCCCTCGAAGAGGAGGCGGTGCAGGCCGCTTCTACCTCGGCTGAGGCATTTGTCCGGCTCTCTCTCGGTGCCTCTTACTCGGCTTCTTTTAAGGAGCTTTGTCTGACCCTCTTGACCAAAGGTGAGGGTCCAACTTCGGACCTTCTTCCAGGTCCAAAAGAGCAAAGTAAGTCTCTCCGTCGACGCTTTTGGGAGCTGGAAGATCCCCTCCTTGTCGACAGTCAACTTCGGTCGACCCCTCAGCTTCAGCCACTGGCTTCACGGTGTCCCCGTCAGGCCAGTTGGCCGAGACTCCCGTCGACGCGGTCGAGATTTTTCTCGACCCGTTGGATGGGTTGTCGGCTGGAGAAGCTGAGAATCCCCTCTCCCCGGTTCGAGTTGAGGATCCCGTCGGCTCGTCTGTGCCTCTGGTTCCGGAGCCTTCGGTGGGATCGTCCGAGCCGAGGGGAGTGCCGATTTCCGACACTTCTCCTCGCCTTCCTCGGCCTAGTCGAGACTCTTGGTCTCGGTCTCGGACATCCTCGTGGTCCAACCGATCCCGCTGTCATAGGCGGTCT
Organism: Neoceratodus forsteri; assembly: GCA_016271365.2. Lineage (NCBI taxonomy): Eukaryota > Metazoa > Chordata > Ceratodontiformes > Ceratodontidae > Neoceratodus > Neoceratodus forsteri. Next base: position 1,578,241,292 of record CM057456.1, on the reverse strand, counting down.
TGGTCTCGGCACCGCGGCAAGCGGCGCCGCCGCTCTTCCTCTTCCTCGGACGAGGGGAGGCTTCGGCGCAAGTTGCATCGGAGGTATGAGGAACTTATGTGGCAATCAGTTTCTTTTGACCGGGAATAAGCCACCCAGTCGTCTTCCCCGGCCATTAAGTGGCTGTCACCGGAGCAGCCGAAACAACCCCTCATTGTAGTCGAGGAGCCTGTTCTCAGGCCGGTTGTTCGGCCAATTCCAGCTGCCCCACCGATTCTGGTGGAACCTCTGCCCCCACAGCCATTAGTTGGGGCTCCGACCAAAAATTCTCGGTCGGCTTTGGGTTTGCCCCATAGGCTGTTGGTCACCCTCACTCTCGATAAACCTCGGCAGGTGGAGGGTGGCTCAGGGCCTAGGCAGCTCTTTGAGGACTCTTCTGAGTCCGATGATGGTTCCTCCCTCTTCTCCAAGCGCATAGACTTGGAGTCCTCGGGAGGACAGTCAATGGACGATAGCCCTTCGTCCTTCTTAGGGTTGCTTCGACTCATCTCGGAGTCCACCGGGATGAAGCTCGAACCCGCTTTAAACGGGCCAGTATCCTCTCACGGAGATTCTGGACCGAGGGATTCTCCCACGGAGGCCTTTCCGTGGCCGGCCTTAAGTGGGTCCGGCCTTGGAACTTTGGCAGGTCCTGCTTCCTGCCCTGCGCCGGCCAGGTTGGCCAGGAGAAGTACGGTCCCTACCAGTTCCCTGTCCGGTTTTTCGAACACCCTCGGCCAAGGGTTGGTTACCGACAGCTTTTCCGTGTGCCGGAATGCCAGGATGGGACAAACCTCCCGACAAGGAATCCAAGAAATTGGATTATGCCGGGCGAAAAGTCTATGCTGCGTCCTCTCTTGGCCTTCGTCAGGCCAGTTCGGCCGTCCTCATGGCACATTTTTCTCACGCCCTGTTGGGCTCCCTGGATGAGGTTGTCCCTCATCTTCCCGAGATCTGCAGACTACCGTCAGGCAGGTGCGGACCAGGCAGGGCAGTGGCTAAACAGCAGCTCCAGACCGCGTAAACATCGGGGACTCATGTGCCAGGTCTGTGGCAGCTGCAGGGCTCATGGGCGCGGGCTTGGCTGAGGATATCCACCTTACTGGATACCCAGCACAAGTCGGCGGATGTTCCCTTTGGGACTGACCTCTTCGACCCTGGGGTGGAAGGTCACTTGCAGAGGATCGAGAAGTCCAATGCTACCTTGGACTCGGTCTCTTCACTCAGAAGGACAAGGCACAAGCCACAGCCTAAGCCCTTTTGTCCTTCTGCTGCCTTGGCAGCGCCTGGCCCAGCAACCTAGGCCAGCAGGCTCGACCTGGTATCCCAAGCCCAAGCCGCCGGGCTTCCTACAACAGGAAGCAGGAGGTAAGGCCCGAAGTTCCTCGGCCGTCCCTCCTCCAAGCCTGCCCAGTGACGGGTTGAGGGTGTCGCCCCATCCCTGTCACCTCACCCTGGTTCCTCTGGGGACGGCTCAGACACTTCCTTCCGCCTGGTCCGCTGTTAACCACGGACAGGTGGGTACTGAGGTGGTGGGAAAAGGCCTACCTCTGGAATTCGAGCAGGCCCCGCCCCTTCAGAGCCGTCGCACCGGGGGCCTCGAAATCAGTAGGCTCACTGGCGGTCGCCGAGCCGACATCGCTCTCCTCCTCCAAAAGGAGGTGATCACGGAGGTGGAGGACCCCCTTCAGACCCGGGTTTCGTGTCCAGGTATTTCCTGGTTCCGAAACGGACGGGGGGCTGGCGCCCCATTCTCGACCTACACGACCTGAACAAGTTCCTAAGGTCTCGAACCTTCAGAATGGTCACTCTGGTGCAGATAATACCATCTCTGGAACACGGCGTGTGGTTCTGCTCTCTGGACCTACAGGACGCGTTCTTTCACGCCCCTATCCATCCGTCCACATCGGAGATTCCTCCGCCAGCAGAGGGATCCTCTTCAGTTCGAGCCATGCTCTTCGCTTATCTCCAGCTCCCAGGGTCTTCACCAAATGCATGGCAGTGGTGACAGCATTCCTGTAGCGCGAGGGGTCGGTGTACCCTTACCTGGACGATTGGCTGATAGCAGCCGCCTCAGGCGGGAGGTGGGCGGTCCAGAGATCTGGCCCTCCAGGTTTGCTCTCGAGTTGGCCTTCTCATCAGCGAGGCCAAGTCGGAACTCGAGCAAAGCAGGTGATCCTGTTCATCGGGCAGAGCTCGACTCTCTTTGAGCCAGAGACGACTCCCGCGGACAGGGCCGAGGTTCTTACCTCCTTTGCCCAATCATTTCTGGTTGGGCAATCGCGCCTGCCCGGGACTTCCTGCGCCTTGGGGTCTCATGGCGGCCTGTACCAGCGTGGTCCGTGGGCCCCATGGCACATGCGCCCCTTCAGTGGGGATCCAGCCAGTGGTCACAATGCTGCGATCCTTGGACCAGCTAGTGATAGTGACCAGGAGATGTGGAACGCTCCAGTGGTGGACCGTTCCATTCCATTTGCAGGAGGGCATCCCGTTTGTCCGCCTCGAGCCGACGGTCTCTCTATCGACCGATGCCTCTCTGATGGGTTGGGGTGCCCATCTGGGGGAACACCGATTGCACGGCCTCTGGTCCCCTTGGAGTCCCGATGCCACATCAACCTGCTGGAGCTCCGAGCAGTCCGCCTAGCTCTCACCGCCTTTGCTCCGTTTCTCCGGGGTCAAGTGGTCCGAGTCCAGACGGACAATACCACGACCATGTACTACCTGAACCGCGTAGGCGGACGCCGCCCATGCTTCTATGCAAGGAAGCTCTCCGTGACGGTCACTCGTGGCGCAGCCTGGAGGCGGATCTCCTGCCATTCATGTGGCAGGAGCCTCCAACACTCTGGCCGATGCCCTGAGCCGGATAGGGGCTGCATCTCACGAATGGTCTCTCCTGCCGAGGTAGTGCAAGATCTGTTCTCCCACTGGGCACACCTCAGGTGGACCTGTTTGCCTCAGGGAGAGCGAAGCTAGACTGTTCATGCCCGCCCCCCCTCCCAGGGGCTCGCTGCAGGGGATGCCTTCTCGAGGCTGTGGACCTGGGCCTCTTCCCCTTTCCCCATTTCCCTTGATTCACAAGGTGCTTCTCAAAGCAAGGAGGGACAAGGCGCAGGTGATTCTGATAGCCCCAGACTGGCTTCGCCAGTTCTGGTACCCAGATCTCCTCAGCCTCAGCTCCAGGCTCCCGAGGCAGCTTCCAGCTCGCCCGGACCTGCTTTCAGTCAATCAGGGGAAGGTGTTCCATCCGGACCTTCAATCCCTGCACCTGACGGCCTGGTTCCTGAGCGGCTAGAGTTCCAGGCCTTGGGTCTTTCCGACGAGGTCCTCAGTGTTGTTGAGGCGTCCCATAAGGAGTCGACCAGAAAATGCTACGCCTTCAAATGGAAGAGATTCTCCATTTGGTGTCAGGGCAAGGGCTTGGACCCTTCCTCCTTCAAGGGCTTAGGTCGACGACCCTAAAGGTGCACCTGACAGCCATCTCTGCTTACCGGACGCGGGCCGGGAAGCAGTCGGTGGCGCAGGAAAAGGTGGTCGGGCGCTTTTTCAAAGGCCTTGATCACATTTCCCCTCCAGTGCGAGAACCTCCACTTCCGTGGGATTTACTGCTGGTACTGGCAAAGCTCATGGGCAAGCCATTCGAACCAGTGCACAGGTGTGATCTCTCTCACCTGTCGTGGAAGACCGCCTTCTTGGTGGCTATCACGTCAGCCAGAAGGATGGGAGAGCTCCAGGCGCTTTGCATCGAGCCTCCTTTCCTGGTCTTCCACAGGGACAAGGTTGTCCTTCGCCCCCACCCGAAATTCCTTCCGAAGGTGATGTCGGAGTTTCACCTTAACCAGGTGCTGACTCTGCCGGTGTTCTACCCCAATCACACCTCGGAGGCTGAATATAGGCTCCATACTCTGGACCCTAGAAGGGCGTTCGCTTATTGTAAGGAGCGCACGGCTGAAATTTGGGGAGAGGTTCGCCAGCTGTTTGTCACCTACGCTGAAGCTGCACCTTGCAGACCTGCAGCCAAGTGGACGATAGGCAGGTGGGTCACCTCCTGCATAGATCGCTGCTATAAGTTGGCGGGCATGGAGCCTCCCAGAGGGATAAGAGCTCATTCTACCCATCATACTGCTGCATCAGTGGCTGCTTCCAGGGACGTCCCTATCCAGGAAATCTGCAGGGCTGCTACCTGGAAGTCAGCACACACCTTTATTACCCATTACCACATCGACCTTGAGTCACGCGGATGCTGGTTTTGGGGCCTCAGTTCTCCAGTCCTTATTTCCCAAGTAAGTATTGGGGGTGCGCCTTGCCTCTCCTCCCGGAGAACTGCTAGGAGTCTGCCAATAAGTGTGGATGAACAACATATCCATGTCCTTAAATAGGAGGTTACTCACCTGTAACAGGAGTTCTAGGAATGGTATATGTTGTTCATCCCTACTGACTCTACCGACCTCCCGGCTTTGACGCACAACCTGAGTTTCCAGCGGGCCAGATCTGGCGCCATGGGGCGGAGCTGAGAGTTTTACCACCCGGGTGGGTGGGAGGAGCCAGCTTGAAGACCTTCCGGCAAGATTTAAAGCGGCAAGGAACCTGCCAGACAGTGTGGATGAACAACATATACCATTCCTAGAACTCCTGTTACAGGTGAGTAACCTGTATATCTTGCGTACTCTCTAAAAGTAACTCTGCAAGCGGTCCATGTCCCAGGGAAGGACAACATTTTGGCACATTCCCTCAGCAGAATCAGTCAGGGCCACCACGAGTGGTCATTGGACACACAAGTGGCAAATTCAGTATCAGAAGGTGGGGTATCCCAGAAGTGGACCTCTTTGCCTCTCCAGAGAACCACAAACTACCACTGTTTTGTTGCAGGCCTCCAACCAGGGGCACAATCCCAGTGGATGCCATAGTACTGGATTAGTCAGGGAGAAGCCTATATGCTTTCCCTCCCTTCCCTCTCATTCTCAGAGTCCTGATGAAGCTCAGGTCCCAGTCAGCCTCAATGATCCTCATCACCCTGGATTGGCCCAGGCAACAATGGTACCCTCTCCTGCTATCCATGTTGGTATCCAGACCAATGTAGCTTCCTCGGAGGCACAACCTGCTAACCTCCCACCAAGGGAAAATAGGGTGTCCCAGCCTCAGCTCTCTCTGTCTCAAGGCTTGGCTCTTGAAGACATAGAATTTGCAAACCTGAATCTCTCCCAAGCAGTTTTACACATACTGAAGGGATATAGAAAACCCTCCACTAAGAAAACCTACTCAGCCAAATGGAAAAGGTTTCTTTCTTGGTGCACCCTGTACAGCATCGAACCTGCCTGAGCAGGAATTCCAACTCTACTTGAGTACCTTACTTTCTTACATGATCAGGGCCTTAAGCATACTTCACTAAGGGTCCACTTAGCAGCTATCTGTGCTCACATTTTGGTGGGAAAACCCACCTCCATTGATCTGATCCTATTTTTAAAAGTTTTTCAAGGGTCTGTGTCTCTCATACCCACCCATTAGGGAACCTGTCCCTGGGTGGGACTTGAACATTTGTATTGCTCAACTTATGAGTCCAACTTTTGAACCCATGTCCTCAGCTCACCTACAGTATGTCACATGGAACACTGTATTTTTAGTGGCTATGCCTTCTGCTAGAAGGATAAGTGAGCTTCAGGCCCTATCTGTGAAAAGGACTATTTGTATTTTCATAATGACAAAGTGGTACTCAGAACCAATAGAAAATTTCTTCCTAAGGTGGTGTCAGATTTTCATTTAAACCAATCCATTACACTACCAGTGTTTTTCACTGAGCACTCTACTTCAGGTGAGCATAGACTTCACGGTCTGGATGTGAAGAGAGCTCTTAGTTAGTACATAGCTCATACTAAGGATCACAGGCAGGATAAACAACAGTTATTCGACTATGGGGTTTGAAAAAAGGTACACCAGCTACTAAGAGATCAATCTCTCGCTGGATAGTTAGCTATATACAGTTCTGTTATCAAAAAGCAGGCAGACGGACTTCCGGTGACGGCATCCACTTAATGGCAGCATAGCCCATTCGGCTCCCGAACCTCCCTGATAAAAAAAACCTCCTAAATACAGCGATTTCCAGAACAAAACAACTGGGTACTGCAAGGAGACTTATCTATCATGCCAAAGAGAGGGGAAAAGAAAAATTTCAAGCCTGACGAGGGGAGAGATGAGGGCGGATTGACCGACGGAGACTCAGGCAGCGAGGAATCACAGGCCTCTGCTTCATCACACCGGAGCAGATCCAGCACCAAGCAAATCCCGCTAAATTCAATTCAAAGGCAGATGACACTGGTCCTTTCGGAACTGCGGGACTTCCACAAGGAGATGCGCTCAACGGTGGCTGCCCTGTGTACGGACATCACCAAAACAGAAACCCGACAAGACACCCTCGAGACACAGGCCGCGGAGACAGACAGAAGAGTAGACTGCACAGAACGAGCTATTGCCCAGTTGCATCAAGAAATACAGGAGCTAGAGGCAAGAGCGGAGGATGCTGAAAGCCGTAATAGACGAAATAACATACGCATCTCGGGAATACCTGAAGGAGCTGAGGGATCCGATATACTTAAATTCATAAGCCAGCTCCTGCTGGATTCCATACAGCTCCTCGAATCTCTGACTCTGGAGCTGGAACGAGCCCATCGCACACTCGGTCCCAAACCAGCGCAAGGAGCCCGCCCCCGAACCATTCTTGTACGGTTCCTCAGATTCCAAGAAAAGGAGGCAGTTCTACACGCTGCCTGGAAACAAGGGGAAGTATTATTTCAAGCACACTGTATATACCTAGAAAATTATTACGCCACTGAAATTATGAAGCGAAGGAAACAATATATACCGGTCATGCGAGCACTCAAGGCTGCAGGGCTACGATTTTGTACTCCTTATCCTGGCAAAATAGTAATCCACTTCACAGACAGCTCACAGTCCTTTGATTCGGCCATAGCAGCCATCACTGAACTTAAAAACCGGAAAATAGAGGTGCAGCAGGGCCCAATGATTCAGAAGCCAACCCTAGCCTCTAAACTATCGCAGCGGGTTTGGAACGTGGGAACGAAGGAGGCTCGCAGAAGACGGGCAGGAAGCCATCAAGCAAATCACCAACTTCCTCCGCCAGCAATCACAGAGCTTAGCCACTGACTTGACCCCCGCGAGGCTAAACAGCAAAGGATCTCCGCGCTGAAGCACTCGGAACAGCACCTGGCAGAACGGGGAAAAGACTTTGCAACAAAGAACATGGCCTACAAGGCACATGGAAAACGAGGGATTCCAGAAAAATCTTTCTTCTTCCTTTTGAATGGTTGATGGTATTCCAGACCAATGACTAAGGACTTCCAAGGACAGAATGACTCTGTCTCAAATTCTCAGATAAGTCCCAGTCTACTAAATTTCTTATCTTTGTTTTCCTACTAACAAACTGCAGGGTTAGGGGTTTGATTAATTGCTCCCTCCAGCAAAGTTCTGTCTTGATTCGCCCACCCCCACTAAGATACTAAACTAAATTTCTTAAATGGCAGGACGAGGTGAAAGACCTGCCCCCATTCCCCATTTCTGTCTTAAGCTTCTACTACCCAGACTGGGACCTACTAATCATTTACTCTGAGGGAGGGATATTGGGATACTGCAGGGGGTTAATGTGCCTTCCAACGGTAAACTAAATGATGGAGGGCAAATGGCATTATACCACATATGTAGAGCTGATGTTTGCTAGGCAGACACATAGGGTGGCTGTTGTCTGTGCCCTCATCCCCACCATGGGTTCCCCCCCCCCTTGACTGCCCTGCACATCCCCATGCCTGATCTCTTACCTCAGAAAGGTACGAGACCTTACCCTGAAAAGCAATGTGTCTATCGAGTCTGAGCAGCCGCCAGATTCTCCTCTGCCTGACCCCCCAACCCCACACCCCCTTCAATAGATTAACTACCAGTGGGAGGTTTAGGGACAGTATTGACGTCACCAACACCTATCTCCCCAATTGACACCAGTGGTGTCAAACTCTCTCAGCACTACCGAGAGCATAAGTGAGTGTCTCGAACACACGCCAAGGTCATGCCACATGACCGACAAGATGGAAGTACAATTTCTCGATGGCTGATCAGTCTGGTTCTGTTGGCCCAGTTGACCCAAATAGTTAACTGGTCACATCAATTAGGGGAGTTTTACTCCCGACTATTTTTTTCAAATGGTCACAGAGTTAGTGATCAGGCTCTTTTGTTAGTTTTCTCCCAGCAAGTTACTTTTCAAAAAGCAGTGGTTACATACAATATAGAATGTATGCTATTTCAAGAATTGATTGTTGGTCACAGTTTCCTATCAAATGAATCAGGGACTAGGGCACTAAGGTATTATTACAGACGTTTACTTTCAAAAATGCATAATCAGCATATACTGTAAGTGTATATTCGTTGAATGTTAATGGCCTGGGGAGTCCCATAAAACGCACTAGAATTATGGGTCTTCTGAAAAAAACTAAAGCAGAGGTGGTATATATCCAAGAAACCCACTTGACTCAAACGGAAAACGGCAAACTAAAGGGAAGGGGTTTCTCCCAGGTCTTCTCTTCTGCAATGGGGGATAGAGGCAGAAGAAGAGGCGTTGCCATTTTGATCTCAACTCGTACCCCAATCGGGTTAATCAAAGAATGGGTAGACCCAGAAGGGAGGCTGATTATAGTGCAGGGATGGTTGCTAGATCAGGAGGTCACTCTAGCAAATATTTACCTCCCTCCAGGGGCAAATAGGCCCACCATTAGATCTTTACTTGATAGGCTAGTCGCTATGACTAAGGGGACCCTGATCTTAGCAGGTGATTTTAACATAGCCCCCTCCCCCTCGTTAGACACCACGAGTGCTAGGAGAGTGAAACAACCTGCCCCACGTAAGTTCTTCACGCGGTTTATTCGTGAGGTGGGCTGGGTGGATGTGTGGCATTCTCTGCACCCTGGAGACAGGGGTTATACATATTACTGAGCAGTACACGGCACATACACACGCATAGACCAATGTTATACACAAAAAGAAAACTTAGATAACCTAATGGATGCCAAATTGGGTGCCATAGCACATGTAGACCATGCTCCTGTGGTCACCACTTGGCTTTGGGGGCGGAGAGACACCGCACCAGATGGAGGTTTAACCTGGTGCACCTCAGGAGTGAATTGTTCAGGGAATTCATCAGGGAAAAAATAGAAGAGCTAATAAGAGACAATGCTCACCTGGATAGTTCAGCAGTCATTCAGTGGGACACCCTTAAAGCGGTCCTGAGGGGACACTTAATAAAATACACCGCGCAACTAGCCAAAGCCAGATTAGAGAAGCAGAGGCTGCTTGAGAAGACACTGCAGTTCCTCTAGACGACACATCAACAGGGTGACACCTCAGTTGTAGACCAGCTCAAACAAACTAGAAAAGAGATGGACGATATAAGTACCCAACAAGCTGAAATAGCACTAGCTTTTTTAAAACAGAAATATGGAGAGATAGGCCCCAGAGCCACCCACCTGTTGGCTTATAGACTGCGAAGCCAGCGCAAGGCGACAACAATTGCGGTCATAAAGGACCCCTCCACCGGGCAGCAATTAACTAAACTTAAAGATATCACTCAAACATTTATAAAATATTTTAAAGAACTATATACGCCTGAACAGAGTCCATCCGCTATGCAAATTAACGGCTTTTTAAATAAACTGGAGCTCCCCAAGCTCGATGAAGAACAGAAGGCCTCCCTTTTAGCTCCTATCACTCCCCCAGAGCTAGCAGCAGCGATAGCCCGATCAAAAACACAAAAGGCTCCAGGTCCCGATGGTTATGGGGCAGAATTTTACAAAAGCATGTCTCGATATATAAACCCACTCCTGATCAGTGCCTTAAACGAGATCTCTCAGGGGGATGCCCCCCCCCCCCCACCTAGCTGGTCATACGCTACCATCTCCCTTATACCCAAGCCTGGAAAGGACCTCCTCCACTGTAGCTCATATAGGCCCATATCAGTACTTAACGCAAATTATAAATACTTTACCTCTATATACGCTAAAAGACTTGACACAGTCCTACCAACACTGATCAACCTAGATCAGACAGGCTTTGTGAGTGCCAGGTCAACCACAGATAACACCAGATGAGCCCTGCACCTGGTACAGGAAATGCAGACCAATAGAACGCAGAACACACTTCTCAGCCTAGACGCTGAGAAAGCGTTCGACCAAGTGGCATAGCCCTTCCTCTTCTCCACCATGGCCAAAATGGGTTTCCCCCCAGGCTTTACAGGTGTCATCCGTGCACTTTACACCTCACCACAGGCATGTGTTAGAGTTTCTGGGCATCACTCTGATTAATTCCCCTTGAGTAGAGGCACAAGGCAGGGCTGCCCCCTGTCCCCAGGCCTTTTGCCATCTTTATAGAGCCATTGGCTCAGGCAATACGGATGTCCCCAAGAATCACCGGAGTTAAGATAATGGACACAGAACACCGTACTGCTTTTACGCAGACGATGTCCTTCTTTTCCTCGCTAACCCCGTAGAATCCGTTCCAGAGGTATTCTCTTTGCTGGAGGAATTTGGATCCTGCTCAGGTTATAAACTTAATATGAACAAGATGGATGCCCTGGTCTTTCACTTTGACCCCCCAGGGTGGTTTAAGAGGAAATACCCATTCAGATGGAAACTGGACAGGTTGAAATACCTGGGCATATACTTGGCACACAAGGCAGAGGACACAGCTATTCAGAATTATGACTCATTTTTGAAGCAGATGGAGCAGGACCTGGAGAGATGGGACCTTCTTCCACTAAATCTGATTCAAAGGGTCGATGTTATAAGGATGGTAGTGCTTCCAAGGGCCCTATATATTTTTCAAAATATCCCTGTTAGCCTCCCATTAAAGTTGCTGCAAAAGTGGAACGTGGTTATTTCCAAATTTATTTGGGCTGGAAAACACCCAAGGGTAAAACTTAAACTTCTTGCTCTACCCAGGGCTCAGGGGGGCCTGGCACTCTCTAAACTTAGACTGTACCACTGAGCCTCTCAGATTACTTTCCTGATCCGACGTTTTGCCCCCACCACCAAAGCCAGATGGAAAGAGATTGAGGAGGACATCTTCCCTAACTCCGAATGGGAATGAGCGCTATTTTATGTAACCCCCCTTCAATCGAAGCATTATAAACCCGTGGGTCCACCACCAAATCCAAGCCTGGCACACTATCTGTAGGACCCTGGAACTCACCCCATACCTAGCATTATTTAACACCGATAAGCCTCCTAGAAAACTTTCACCCTGGCCGACTTGATCACACCTTTAGGGACTGGAGACACCTACACCTAAACAGCCTACCACAGTTTCTTAGGGGTTCACAATTTAAGTCCTTCATGGAGATCCAGCAGGAATACGGTCTACGGCACTCGGATTTTTTTCGATATATGCAAATTCGGCATTATTTCAACTCACTCCCCTAGAAGGCACGTAACCCGGAGGGGTACCCACATCTAATAAAATTGCTACAACAGGTTCTCCAAACTGATGGCCTACCACATGCCATTTCTGTTATTTATAAGTCATTGATAAGTACATCAGGAGATAATACATACCCAATAATGGAAAAGTGGAACTCGAAGATGGTGCCTTACGTGACCAAGGACGTGTGGGATGCCATCTGTAGTACTACTTCCAAACTGACTTGCATCCATGCATGGCGACTTTTTTCCTGGCAGCTCCTTATTAGGTATTTTCGCACCCCCACCATTACTTCACGTTTCAACAGAACCTCAACAGCTACCTGTTGGCATCTCTCGGAGAGACAAACGCACACCATTCACATGTATTTTGGCTGTGTCCAAAACTGCAGCCATTTACTGATTCCCTGCATGGGGAACTGGAGGAAATCTGGGGCCCTGGGATACCCTGGACAGGAGAGTTTTTCTTACTACATGTCTTCCCCCGAGAATTAAGAGGCCCATATATCGCACCATTGCTGGGAATATTACTGCTTGCAGCAAAAAAAGCAATAACTAAATGCTGGCTTACCAACACAATACCATCAATAGAATCCTGGAGAGGTATAGTAAATGGCATCCACAAATCAGAAAATATCACTTACTCCATAAATGATAAAACAGCATTATGTTCATTGAAGTGGAACAGATGGCCCATGTATACTATGGCAGAAGACCCAACATTCGTACCTTAGAGTGACTAACTTTATCCCCAGAGTCATCTATGGCACCCCTAGTTACCCTTATAGCCATTACTAATTCCAGAGTAGATCATACATTATTGGGTTACCTATATGGTACAGGGAATAAGGAGTGGCGTGTCACCTAAGGGAAAGAGATAATATAGTTCCAGAAGATCAGCGGGTAAGGCCAAAAACAGAATAACAATACTCCCCAGGATAAGATAATGAAATACTGTCTGATTTGATGTGTTCTTTTTTTCTACGTTCATTTTTAACTGTACACCTGTGGAAATCTGCTACCTCCATTGATACAATGCATTGTAATATATTACCCTGTCGACATAAGCAAAGCTTGTTAACCTATGAACAAAGGAACTGTGACTATGAAAAACTGAGGAAAAGTCTAATAAATAATATATTTTCAAAAAAAAAAAAGGCAGGCAGACAGGCCCCATCAGGACTTAGGACCCATTCAACCAGGGGAACAGCTGCTTCCATAGCAGCTTCAAGGGATGCCCCCCCCCCACCTGCTACTGGACATATGCAAAGCTGCCACGTGGAGGACAGTATATATTTTCAATAAGCATTACAGCCTGGACATAATGTCCAGAGGTGATGCCAGATTTGGAACAGCAGTCCTGCAAAGCCTCTTTCCTAAGTAGGTTCTCTGCCCACCTCCAAAGGTACTGCTTTGAAGTCTGCATACAATTATAAATATAGAAGAACACATGGGGTTAGAAGAAAAAAATTACCCACCTTAGTAATCTTATTTCTTCCAGTGTATTCTTCTATATTCATAACTCTCCCTCCCTGCCTCCCCTACCAGAACCAGCCTACTGATGTTCTCTTGGATTGCTGCAAGCATGTACACACTATTAAAGTACATTTTAACTTTGGTAGGACCCTTTTTTCTTCTTTGGTTACCTGAGTTTCCAGGATAAAGCTTCTTTTTTGGGGCTGTAGTTAAATAGCCACTAGGGGGCATATTTTGTTTATGGGAGTTAGTTCATTTATGCATTTATAGGTAGTTTTAGATAGGTATATAGTATTTCTGCCTTGTAGGCTGTTATTGAAATCTGAGACGTTGATGGAACTTTACAGTAGATGAGTGCAGCAGTTTGAATATGTGTCTCGAGCAATGATAGGTTCTATGATTTGCACATAGTTCCATTTCTCTCCGGGCAGTTCTACTTAGGAGGCAGACTGCTTACAGTTATGAATATGGAAGAATGCACTGGAAGAAATGAGATTACTAAGGTGAGTAATTTTTTCTTATTGAATTTATTAAAAATGTAGAAGAGGGGAGACGCTGTAGTGAATTTGTAATATAAACAACGGAGGGACATCATGCTCCTAAAGGAGACAGACACCACTTTGGTAGGCCCTGGTGAAGTAAAAAAGCTGGGCTAATGGAATCCACCATCCAGTAAACAATAAGCAGTAGTCTTTAGACTATGACAAACCAAAAAAAGAACAAAAAAATATTCATAGTTTTCCATATTTAGTTATATGAATACACACCCATTTGAAAACAAAAATGGTCTTCAGCCCACTGAACTAGTGCCTTGAATTAGGCTGGTGGTTGATGAATTATATTTAATTGTGTATGACAGATTACATTTTCAATAAATGCAATGCCAGATTAATTAAGAATAAGACTGTAATTATTGCAGATCTTGTCAGAACAACCGATCTGGCTTGCATCACCGAGACCTGGCAGGATGAAAATGCTGGCCCCACATTGGAGGCTACAATTCCAGCTGGATACTCTGTGATACACCGCTTGAGATTGGACTGCGGGGGGGGGGGTTGCGGTCCATTTCAAGACCGAGTTGGGCCTTACGAATGTACCAGTTGAGGAGGCTGAATCATTTGAGTGTACTGTGGTAGCAGGTGTAGTTTGTAGGATAGCTCTTATCTACTGTACACCCGGGGATGAGAAGCGGTTCCTACAGAAAGTAGCGGATTTCGTGATCGACATGGTGTTTGGGTTGCCCAGACTGATGTTCTGGGCGACTTCAGCACCTGGGTTGATGACGAACTCTTGCAATTTGGACAGCACTTCCTCCAGTTGATGACATCTGTGGGCCTTACACAGATTGTTACCTCTGCTACCCATAAACATGGTCACTCTTTTGACTTGGTCTTCCTCCTGGGGATCGATGCCTCCGACTTGGGGGTGGAACCTGTCGGTTGGTCCTATCACTACACCGTGAGGTTCAACTTTCGCCCCTTCGTAGACCTACCTCTGTGGAGATGGTCAGTTACGGCCCTTTACGGGATGTGAGCCCTGAAGGCCTAGCAGCAGTGATTGACCTCTTGGAGTTCCCTGTGGCAAGCAGGAATCCAGAGGTTTTGGTGCTAGCCTATATGAAGACCATCTTCTCAGCACTGGACTCTATTGCTCCAGTCCGTGTTCGACCTCTGTCCCTTCACCCTTGGGCCCCCTGGTTTGATGGGACCCTGAGGGAGTTGTGGCAACTGGGACGAAGGTTAGAGTAGTGTTGGTGGAAATCCGCCCTGGAGGTCGACCACCTTAGATTGGTAGAGCATTATCAAGTCTACCAATCAACGATCTCCCGTAGGAAGGCAGAATTCCTATCCGTGGGGAGATTGCTGCCGCTCAAAACTGACCGGCTTAGCTCTTTCGAACGGTGGACAGGCTGTGCAGTCCAGCCTGGTTGCAGCTCCGAAGAGCTTTTTCGCAAGTTGAGTGCAATGAGCTTGTTCGGTTCTTTGTGAATAAGGTGGCTGACATCAGGGCGGAGATCCTCCTAACTCGCTCTATGGGAGATGCTAGTGATGGGTGCCTGGTCACTGTTCCTCGTATTTCCTGGAGTACTTTTGACCGGCCAGAGTTCGTGGTTTGTCCAGAGTATGCACCCTACATGCTGTAGTTTGGACCCAGGCCCAACTTCCCTGATTATGGGTTGTTGTGATATTATTGGCCTGGTCCTGGTTCAGATAGTCTGGTGCTCCCTTGACTCAGGTGAGTTTCCTAGCTCCCTGAAGGAGGCGGTGGTGACACCCCTTCTGAAGAAGGCTTCATTGGACCCGGACTGCCTGACCAACTACAGACCAATCTCAAACCTCCCCTTTATAGGGAAGGTTATTGAGAAAGTAGTGGCAGTACAATTGGAGAACCACTTGCCCATCCATAACATCTACGAACCTCTCCAATCTGGTTTTTCGAAAGAGGCACAGTACCGAGACTGCTCTGGTTCAGGTGCTCAATGATCTCCTGATGGCCAGAGATCGGAGAAGCCGATCCATCTTGGTGCTCCTCGATCTCTCTTCAGCTTTTGACACCGTGGACCATGGGGTGCTGCTTGAGTGCCTGAGGTTCATCTGTGGCCTGACTAATACAGTCCTCAGGTGGTTTACATCTTTTCTCACTGGCAGAACTCAGAGAGTCGTGTCTGGGATTTATTCCTCTGACCCATTCTCTCTGTCATGTGGGGTTCCTCAGGGCTCGGTGCTGTCCCCCATGTTGTTTGCGGTATATATGCTGCCCCATGGAGACATTGTAAGATGGTATGGGCTGAGGTTTCACTGTTATGCTGATGATACCCAGCTCTACCTGTCTTTCGCACCTGACCAGGATAGTGTTATCTCGATATTTAACTGCCGACTGACAGAAATCCAAGATTGGATGAATTCTAGCTTGTTAAAGTTGAACGCAGGTAAGACTGAGGTGATGGTTGTGGATCCAGGTCACCGGATAGAAGGGTGGAGGGCTGGACAGCCCTCGGGGACTCTTTTTGGGAGGCTCCCAGATCCTTACCTCTGAATGGGTGTGAGATCTGGGGGTGGTACTTGATGATGGGCTAACACTTCAATTTCAGGTGCCGGCAGTTGTCAAGTCTTCTTTTTACCATCTTAGGAACATCGCCAGGATCAAGCACCTCTTTCTGTCTGGTGACCTTCCTATACTGATCCATGCCTTTGTGACCTCACGCCTTGATTATTGCAGCTCCCTGTACTTAGGGCTACCTGGGGTTGATATCCGCCTGCAGCTAGTGCAGAACACTGTGGCATGGCTGCTGAAAGGAACTTCTCGGTCCTCTCATATCACACCTGTGCTGCGCGATCTGCACTGGCTGCCAATTCGGTGACAGATCACCTTTAAAATCTGATTACTGACTTACAAAGCCCTACACAGACTTGGCCCTGACTACTTGAGAGAGCTTCTGGTACCCTACTGCCCCGAGCGACAGCTCTGTTTGACTGACAAGGGGTTGCTAGAGATTCCAAGGGTGTCTTTAAAATCTTTCTGGGGCCCATGTATTTATGTACTGTATGCGGCCCCAATCCTCTGGAATTCTCTACTCCATCAGCTTCGGGAGCTCACGACTGTGGGGGATTTCAAACAGGCTTTGAAATCCTTCCTATGGCACCAGGCTTTTAGTGCAATGGATCGAAGGGACCCGGACAGATTGTTTTATTGTTCTATTGCTGATTTCATTACTGGTTTTTTTTTTTTTGCATTATTTATTTATCGCCCCCTGCATCCAACCGGCCTCTCCTTCAGGCCTTCTGCCAAGGACTACCCCCGCTACTCCATTCTGAACCCACCCCGATGCCAGCTTCCCCCTGATCCCAGATCGCAGCTGACCAGGGTAGCCTGACGTAACCCTTCGTCGGATGGGTCCCCTCCTTCCGGAGGGAAATTGCCTTCAGGCATTCTTGCTCTTGGCCCTGATGCTGCTGGGATTGGGATTCCCCTGGCTCTTCGGGGGTTCCATGGTGGCGGGGGATCCAGGCGGCCGTCATCCGGTCGCTCGGAAGCCATTTTCTGCTTTTCTGTTTTTTTTCCCGTCATGCCGCTTCTTGTAGTGCCCCCGGTCTCCACTGGGGGCTGCTACAGAGCGAGGCATAGCCTAACCCACCCCAGGAGAGAGCAGTCCTTAGGGCGGCTCGATCCTCTCCGTCCCTGCTGCCCCCCAAGCGACCCAAGTCCGTTCCTCAACCCGGGTCGCAGGCGTGGTTTGAGGTAAGGCAGCCGTGCCTCCGCCCTCTATGCCACCGGGCCAGACCATTACTGTTTTTAAACTTATTGTACAGCGCCTTAATATTTGGAAAGGCACTTTATTTAAATAAAGATATTACATTATTATTATAAAAAATATAACTATATATCACCAAAAAAAAAATAAAACAGTGAAGCAATTTTCAGATGTCTGTTTCCAGGTCAGTCGGTCAGCTTGTATAATGACAACACAGCTAATATGCAAACTGCTCCGATCAAGGGAGGCATCAGCAGCAGTGGACATCAGGACGTGGCCTACAGTACTAGATACAGGTAAGGTGGTATAGTATTGTTGTCCTGCCTTGCTCTAGAGCAGACCTGAACTTCAGTTTGGGGGTATGTCTGGAAGTCTGATTGTCCGGCACTGGTGCTTCCTGGGACTGCAGTACCTGACTGCAGAAGGTGGTAGGACAAGTATGTGTGCTTGGCATGGGATGTGGGGGGATGACCAATCACTGGGTTAGAGCTTTGACTTCTGTAAGACTACATCTTCAGACAGTTTATGGGAGGGGATCCCGATTTTTAAACATATCACTGTAGTATTAGACATATTGTACACTCAAGTGACAGACTGCCATTGTATTTTATAGAGCCCTATGTAAGAAAAACTAGTTTATAAAATAATCAGATGTTTACAACTAGGTTTATTCTTTTTGAAACAATAACATTTGAGCCCATTGTCAGAATGCCACAGTAATGACAGGCTGGTAAATATTGTGAAGACTGTGAACTGCAGTAGTGAGATTTTGGTGCATTTGGGTTGTGCAAATTTTTAAGCGTAATTGTACATCTTCATTAGGATTGACAATATCCTTTTTTTAACAGATGTTTATTCCGCAGGTATGTAATGGCATACCTTGCGTCTCGTCCTATCTCCCACTCCAGCACCACTCTAGTGCGCCAGCTGCCATGGCATCAACCGTACCAGCAGCTGTACTTGTAGCTTCACCCGTACAATAGACCTAAACTTGCTGTACCAAAGGTGGGGGTGAGGGGTGACCAGAGCCTACACAGGCCATTTGGGTGTGGGGGAGGCATGGACAGGGATATACCTGACCAGCCCATGTTTGTCCCTCTGTCTGTAGTCCCATCTGCCATGCCTGTCCTCAGTCAAATCGCAGACACCTAGGCAGGCAGTACCGCCCCCACCCCCAGCTCTCAGTATGAGATCACTGCTTCCACAGTACTCCTGTGAATTCTCCAGCCTGGGACTGGGCACCTGAATTGGACCATAATCCCAGGTCTCCCCATGGTAGCACAGTGCACTACTGCTGGTGTGGTTGAACAACAAGGTTGTTTATTTTTTTGTTTCTTTTAAACTGAAGCGTTGCTATCACATTGGGAGACAGGCTGACACCTCTTGATGGCATCATAGTGGGAGAGAACTGACTAGCTGTGTCTGGTTTTTTTTTTGTTTTTTTTTACTTCTGGTGTGTGTGGGGCCCCTTAAAATAATTTCCACACTGTATAGTAGTGTTTAAAATCATACCAGTTTTGTGAAGTCTTCTGAACCTTATACATGTTACATCTTTTGTAAGGTTCTGCACTTCTTGATAATTTCCTTGTTACACTGTATTGCATAAATACAATGTTTTTTTTAGTTGCCCGGCTCCTCGACTTCAGAGGGGTCCTTGTACCCCCTTCTACTCCATCCACCAGGTCTTTACCAAGGCTCCCCCCCAACCCCGATTTCATAGTGCTCATGAGGCCGGGGGTGTATGCATTTTTCACCCATTTTCTCTCCATCCCCTGAGGACGTTGGCGCAGAGGACATTCATACAGACAGACGACGTGCTGACACACCGTTGTCAAGCGCCCAACAGCGTCCTCCCCGACTCTGGAGAGCCATGTTCCCCTATTGCCCGTGCGTCCACAGGCATAGGCGCAGTGGGTGCTGTGAGTACCCTGGTAACCCACCCCAGGAGGAGGACAGCATCCGTGGGGACGCTCAATCCTCCTCTCCCCCAGCCGACCCCCAGTGACCCAAGTCCGTTCCCAAACCCTGGTCGCCGGCGTAGTGCGAGGTGTGGCATCCAGCACCTCAACTCTTGGCGCCACTGGGCCAGCCCAAAATGCTTTTTTAATGCTAAGTGTCATGCTGGTTTTGTTGTGTCTGCTGCTTCTAAAAAGCTTGACTCCCTTACTGACTGAGCCAGCAGCCTACCTGTAAGATTCTTCAGGCTAATTAACTTTTTGTTTGTTAGAATCTTATTTCTTTCTGTGGAGACACAATGTAAATAGTTTCTCTTTTAGATTCTTTATTTTGTTTCAGCCAATGCTTTCAATTTTTTAAGAATTCTTTACTGTGCCTCTAGCCATTTATATGTTTATAAGATGGCTTACCTTGTCCTTCCTGCTAATATTGCTATTTGCCAGTGATGCAGTGCAGTTAGATTGTGCTCCTGGCTCTTGTCCTCTTGAACATGTTTTGGAAATCCCATGGGATGATGATTTGTGTGATGTAATAACCAAGCATCAGGTTGCCTAGCAACCCTATGCTTCCCCTTCCTCAGATGGAGGGGACTGGGGCTTCCAAAACAGGCTATATATATCCCAGCATTATAAGGTTCAGGAGACTTCACAAAACTGGCATGACATACTACAGAGAAATATAATACAGACAAAAACTCTGGTACACAGAGAAATATATTAATGAATGTTAAAAAAATAAATATGAAACAATTATGTGTCGGCAGAAAAGAAAAAACCAAAATACCCCATGAACAGCCTCTGTGGGAGGAGTGAAACGTAGGGGAAAATAAGGAAAAACATTTTAAACAGTACTATACAGTGTGGAAATTATTTTAAAGGGCCCCTCACACCAGAAGTAACATTGAAATTTGTATACCTGCCTCAGGGGTGCCGAAGAAACAAAGTACTGTAGTAGAACACTGTTACCCACCATAGCCACATTAACATTGTGTCCTGTTGTTCCCTCTTGTTCCCTCTTTGTATCTCTATCCCCTTCCTAGCACTCCAAAATGCATTATGACACCCAACCTCAGGCACAAGGGGTGCATGTTGAGGAACCCTTCAAGACCCCACCAAGTCCTGGTTATCACTTGGCTGCTTGGGGTTCCCCAGAAAGTGAGCACATCACCTGTCCTCTGCCATCCCAATCCGCAGGATCAGAGGTCGCTTCCATTTCTGAGTCTCCCTTTTGGCAGCACAGCACATTACTGTCATGCAACTGGACCAGCTCCATCTGGTTCATTGTGAAGAGATGGACATTCAGGAGTCTTTGCTAGCAGACCAGCTTGCCTAGCTAGGTATTTAATTCTGCTTAGGTTTGCACCCGCTCCCACTACCATCTGCCCCCTCCAGCCACAACCAGTAACTTCCCAGCCCAGATAGCCACTGAGTCTCTAACATCACAGAGGAAACTTTGAAAAGCCATAATTTTGAGATGCATTTCAGCTGATATTTCATTTTCTATGTTTGGCTTCTCCTTTTATTCACAAGTAATAACATAAAAGAGTTGCTGGCACGTTGCTTGTGTGGGGGCAGGCAGCTTATGGCCAGGAGCTGCCTGCCACGGGACCTGAATGAGCCCGAGAATGAATTTTTGGGTCTACAGATTAGTTATTTACCTCATCGTAACCATGATTTCATAGAAACACAGAATTTGATGACAGATAAGGGCCTCTTGACCCACCCAGTATGCTAGTTTTTTCTCTGCCTATACTGTCACTGCAGACTCTGCTTCCCTCTGAGATTCCCTTGTGCCTATCCCATGCATGCTTGAAACAACCATTGCTTTAGACCCCCACCACCTTCACAGGAAGCTTGTTCCAGGCAGTAGTACTACATGTGCTACTACCATGTACAAGTGCTGTAATAAACAGAAGTATTACTTGAAGGCTGCCGCTACCTTTGATAGCATTATAGTGCTGTCTATAGCCCTGCAGCCCCTTCCTCACTTCTCATTAAAATGTGTTTTTTTGGGCAGGGCTGCAACTAAGGTGCATACTAAGTTATAAGGAACCAAGAAGGCTGTTAGCCCATGTCTGCTCCTGCTATTGTCCATAATAAGACAAAAGATTTCCATTTAAGTTGAAGTAATCCAGTCAGTTTTTGAATTGTCCCTTATCTTTACTGGTGAGAATATCTACTGGTAGCTTATTCTAAGGGTTAACCACTCTCTGCATGTAGAAGGACGTCCTTCTATTTGTGTTAAATTCTTTTGACCTTAATTGTAATGGGTGTCTCCTAGTACCGAGTTTGTCGTTTTTGAATTCTAATTCTAGCTCACTTAAGAGAAAGCTGTCTTGCATTATATCGTAACGTATTACATCTCCTCGTACTCTTCTTGTCTCTAAGGACGTGAGGTTTAGTTTTTGTAATCGTTCATCATAGGATAACGTTTTTAAGTTATATATAATTTCGGTTGCCTATCTCTGAACTCCTTCTATTCTATTTATAGCACCCTTTGCAATTGGTCCCCACACTGGGCTTCTATAATCCAATAGTGGTCTGACATATGAGCTGTGCAGGGGCATTATTACTGTCTCATCCCTACTTTTGAAGTTGCATCTTATAGTCCATAGTAGTCTCTTTGCTTTAGCTACTTGTGCATTACAATGCTCGACATATACTAGTGTATCAATGACTGTTATTCCCAAATCTTTCTCTTCTTGTTACTGAGTTTTACTATTTAGTTGATGTATGGCTTTTTTGTTCTGCCTGCCTAGGTGTATTGCACAACACTTTTCAGTATTAAAGCTCATCCCCCAATTTGTTGCCCATTTTCATGTTATTGAGGTCCCTTTGGAGTGACTCCACATCTTGCGTTTTTATAATGCCTGAGAGTTTTGTATCATCAGCATATTTACTTAACCAGTTTGAAATATGTTGACCCATGTCTGAAACAAATATCTGGAATAGAACTGGTCCAAACACCGATCCCTGCAGGACCCCACTTGTCACCGCTACTGGTTCTGAGGAGTAACCATTGATGCTAACCCTCTGACTTCTTCTACTCAACCAACTTCGGATCCACTGTACGGTTTTGTGGTCCACCTGTATATCTATTAATTTCTGTATTATAGCTTTATGTGGTACCTTATCAAAAGCCTTTACAAAATCTAAATATATATACAGTCCACAGCCCATCATCTATCTAGGACAGCAGATATTTTCTCATAGAAACATACAAAATTTGTTACACATGATCTACCCGAAGTGAAACTGTGCTGTTCCCCATCCCTTAATCCCTGGCTGTCAGTGTGTTCATTTATGAAGTCCTTATAATGGACTCCATAATCTTTCCTGGGACAGAAGTTAGAGTAATTGGTCTGTAGTTTGTGTAGTTCATTTTATTTCCCCTTTTTATGGACTGGTATTGCTAATGCTTCTAGCCACTCCTGTGGAACTTCTTTTTTTGATATTGATCTTGGAATATAATATCTTTAGTGGAGATACTATAATAGGTGATAGGAGTTTTAACAATTTAGGAGATAGGTTATCTGGTCCTGCTGAGACAGACATCTTTAAGTAATCAATTTACTTTATAATATACTCTGTGGTTATGGTAATTTCTGTTCATTAATTTTTCTGACTATCACCTAGATATTTGATTTGTTTTTGGAAAAGACTGATCCAAAGTAGGTATTAAATATGTTCGCTATGTCTTTCGGTTCCTCAATAAGTCTGTCATTGTCCATTATTGAGCATAACCCGCTTTTTTTTTTTGTGTGTGTGTTATGCTTTTTACCTCCCACACCAACCTAGCCACCCACTCCTTCGGGCGACCAAGCCTACTTACCACCGTTCTTGCTCCCTCCAGGTCGCTGTCCGCTGCCCTTCATCACAACTTCCCCGACTGACCCGATGTATCCCTTCATCGCGGGGGCCCTCCCGTGGTCACGACCGGGAGGAGAGACTGTCATGTGAACCTATCAAGTACACCCTGGGGTGGAGATGTATAGTGGCGCGTCGAGGCAGCACACCACCAAGTACATCTCCAGTCCACCACCAGATGTCACAGATCAATGGATGCTCTTCACTCCCTCCCTTCCAGTCTCCGCTCCTGGTACCCAGGCTCAGGGCACGAACACAGGTCGCCAGAATGCTGAGTGAACCCCTTCGATCAGCGCCACAGAGCCGGCATTATAACCCACTTTTTGAGTTTTTGAGTGACTTTACATAGCTATAAAAAACCTTTCATATTATCCTTAGTAGCATTTTTTGCTAATCGGATTTCCTTATTTTATTTTTTTTTATTTTGTTTTTGCACATTTTCTATATTGTTTTGTTTTTCGCCAGTTGTCTTCAGTTTTGTTTTTAATATATTGGTCATATATTCCCAATTTTTCTTTAGTAGTTTTTTGATGCTGTTAGCCATTTTGGTTTTATGCCTCTGCTATGGTATTTCTTATTTTTTTGATGTGCATATCACATATCGAGAAGATATGTTTTTTAATTATATTCCACATTTCGCTGGTAGATTTATCTAGTTCAGCTTCACAATTTATTTTGTTTAGTTCTTCATGTATCTGTGTAGTGTTTGCAGATTTATAGTTGTAAATTTCCCTGCACCCTGTATTTATTTGTATGTATTCCTGGAATTCGAAATATACAGTACTATGGTCACTATTTGCCAGTGGTACCTGTACCATACAGTTTGTCACATTTATCTTATTTGTACTTAGTACTATATGTAAAATATTCTCTCCTCTGGTTGGGTCAGTGACATGCTGTCTTAGGCCTAATAACTCAATTTTATTAAGAAATTAATTACTATGCCCGTTTGTCCCTACCATTTGTTCCCATTTGACATCCCCATAGTTCAGGTCTCCTATGAAGACCACACGGCCCATCTCACAAGCCTTCTGAAGCTCAAGCTCATCTATTTTCCTCTGTGATCTCACGGATGCTGTTAGGAAGCCTGTAGCATAGACAAACTATAATGTTTTTATCCCTGGCTGTTTCTGTTTTTAACCATAAGGATTCAGTGCCGCCGTTCTCCTTTTTTATTTTATAAGTGATGTTTCTGGAGCTTTTCTGATTTGATATATATGCTGCTACCCCTCCTCTTCTTTTTTCTCTCCTTTCTAATCGAAAAAGTTCATAGCCTTGGATATTTTATTCCAGTTGTCGTCTTTTGTCCACCAAGTTTCGATTATAAAAGCCATATCTTACTTCAAGAAACAGCTCTTGCAGCAGGTTACACCATTAGGACTGAAGCCGGCAGGCGCCAGGACCCCAGGCCTACAGCTAGCAGTATTCAGCGGGGACATCTCCGATGCCGGTCCTGCCCCCGACGTCAGGTATAGTACATAAGGAGGCGGTCCCCCAGAATCCCCATTTCTTTTCCCGCTGTCGACTCGCCAGCATCGGCCTCTCAGTCTCTACCTAGCGCACGATGACTTAGAACTTCTCTAGTAGTTTCTACAAAACTAATGTCCTCTCCAGCTCCTCCTTCTGAGGGACACCTCTCCAAGTGTACCTGTGGAAAACAGATCCCTTTCAAGGATCCTCATTCTTCCTGCGTGCGGTGCTTAGGCCCGGACTACGACACCAAGGCCTGTTCCTTCTGCCAAGGGTTCAACAGCCGCACCAGTATCCACCATCAGAAGGCACTTCAGGCGTACCTGTTAGAAGAAAAACTTAGCAGGATGAACAAAGAACCTTCCTCCAGGGGTGATTCTTCTTCCAAGGTCCATAAACACCGGGAGAAAGCAAAGTCCAGATCCCCGAGCCTGGCCTCGGACTCGCGTAGCTCAGGCTCCACCCGATCTGACCGCTCTCCCTCCAGGGCTCGTTCTCAGCCCCCTCCGGTCAAAGTCAAGGCTTCTGGCGGTTCTTCGACTTCGCTCCAGCCTATTAAGACTCTGAGGCCCTTGGCTTCCTCCACTCCCTCCTCGGGCCTCTTCCAAGTCTTCCGAATACCACAAGTCTTCCTCCTCTACCCGGCGACCGGACTAGCAGGTCGGTCTCCCAGCTTCCCAGGGTCCGGATCCACCACTAGGAGACAAAAGACCAGGCGCCCTTAAAGTGGATAGCCGGACCCGATGTCGGCCAAGCACCCGGCGTCAGCCAGGCGTTCGCGGAGCTGAGGACATCAGCCAAGCACCAGACGCCGTAGCGGGCCTGGATCCGAAGTCGTCCGGGTTGCCGACCGGGCGTTGGCCCCCACGCCACCGGAGCCAAGACCACCCCCCAGTCACCGGTGGACACCGGTCTCAAGGACTCCATGGAGGAGGACATCACATTGCCTGAAGACCAGGCGGGTGACACAGAGGATGCCAGGCTTCCGAGGGAACCTTCGCCCACCCCGGAGACACCCGCGGACCCGATGCCCGACCCCAGCAACAGACCACCGGCGCCAGGCCCGTCGTCGGGCATGAACATACAAGAAGTAAAGGATCTCTTTACTTTCTGGTGGGACACCATCTGAAAAGACGTGGTCCCTGTCAGTCCTCCTCCTCCTACTCATTCACCTCCTACACCCCCCTCCTCCACCACAGAGGCCAGCAGGACGACCACCAACCCTTAAGGAGCAGACTCCACCTCCTAGGGGTAGATCCAAGGATCGGAGAAGGCCTCCCTCAAGATCTCCATCAGGGTCTCCCAGCCCCAAGCGACCCAGACGTCGTCGGTACACTCTGTCAGGGGAGGACTCCAGATTGGATACCTCGGAATTCTACAGATCTCCTTCTCCACTCAGCATCTCATCACCTGACTTGCATGACCTACCCAGGTCTCCTCCAGATGATCCCTCCTTCTCTGAGATCATGAGGCACATCCAGGACAACATGGGATGGGATGCTGAAGACCTCGATCCTGAGAGACAGCGCCTTGCCTGTTATTTTCGGCAGAAAGATCCAAAGCCTGTGGTAGTGCCACCCTTGGTGGACACCTTCGTGGACGTCACCAAGGCTGCATGGAAGCGTCTGCACTCCACCCCAGCTGTGCCGAAGAAAGGTGACCGCCTGTACAAGGTCCCGAAAGAGGACCAGTACTTGGCTCAACAACCTCTGGCTGACTCCCTGGTCATTACGGCACCGCATGACCGGTCCCAAAGACCGCAGCACATGAGCACACAGCCACCGGACCAGGAATCCAAACAGCTGGATGCCCTGGGATGGCGCATGTATGCGGCTGCTGCATGCTCCATCAGGTCCCTGAACTACCTACTGTATCTCACATGGTACAGTTTCAGAATGCCCTGTGGGAACAGGGCCAGGACCTGGTTGACAAATTACCAGATGTTGATCAGAAGGCGGAGCTCCTAAACCTCCTCTGCACAGGGTCTGATGTGGGAACCCAAGTGCTACAGGTCGCATACGATTCTGCGGACTCGTCTGCCAGAGCTGCAGCTTCAGGCATCTGTCTCCAGAGACACTCTTGGCTTCGTGTCTCTGCTTTACCCCGGACATACAGAAGAACATTCTTGACATCCCCTACAACGGCGAAGTACCTTTTGGTGAACCGTCGAAGAAGGTTATCACCAAGCTCCAGGACGCTGGGAAGGCAGTCAGGTCTGTACAAGCCATGTACAGATCAAGGCCTGGTTCCTTTCGTTAGAACCAGAGCTGTTTTCGCAGCCGGCAACAAAGAGGCACTTTTCAACGTAAAGCCCAGGCTAAGTCGTCCCCAGGCAGAGGACAACGTTACACAAAACCGTCCCAGCTTGTAGGGATCAGTGCTGCCACAGCATGACTCCTTCCCGGCCCCCGCCCCTTCTCTGGATCAATGGGCACAAAAGGTCAGAGGTCTCATTGCTCGCCACTTTTCAGGGTGGCAGTTGATTACCACCAACCGCTGGGTTCTCCAATTGGTCAAGAAATGCCACTTCATAGAATTTCTCGACCACCCACCATCAAGACCTCCCCTGCTTTCCCGTTATTCGAGTCAGCATGCCCTGCTCATACAGCAGGAGGTGCTCGCTCTTCTCGGAAAAGAGGCTATAGTGCACGTACCATGGAACCAGAGAGGTGCAGGTTATTATTCTCACTTCTTTCTGGTTCCCAAGAAGACAGGGGACCTCCATCCGATACTGGATCTCAGCGACCTCAACGCTTCGGTCCTGTACAAACGCTTCCACATGGTGACCCTCCCAGGTCTGATACCCATGCTCAAGCAGGGCGCCTTTCTGGCGTCTTGGACATGTACAGGATGCTTACCTCATGATATACCCATCGCTCAAGCGCACAGGAAGTTTTTGCGCTTCGAGTTTCAGGGTCACCATTATCAGTTCCGAGCCCTCCCCTTCGGACTGTCATCGTCACCTCGGGTATTTATGAAATTCATGGCGGTCGTAGTGATGACTCTGAGGAGACAAGGCCACTACGTGTTCCCCTTCCTGGACGACTGGCTTCTCATGGTGCCCTCTTGGGAGGCTCTGATGTCCGCCTTTCATTGTACTCAGTCTCTGTTCGAGACGTTGGGCATCATTATCAATCAAGAGAAGTCACACCTGGTTCCGTTACAGATTCTACAGTTCATAGGCGCAGTTCTGGACACCATCCAGGGGAAAGCTTTTCTGCACCAGGACCAAGCGAAACACATCAGATCCCTCATCATGGACATAATGGCGAAGAAGACTGTCCCTGCCAGACTTGTCCTTTGCCTGCTCGGACACATGGCTGCGGCCATTGCAACAGTTCCGCTAGCCTGTCTCCACATGAGGGTGACCCAGTGGATGTTACGGGTCAAATGGGATCAAAGGCAAGACCATCTGCAGCTCCCAGTCCGGATCACGAAGGCCATAATCCTGGGGTTGGCAATGGTGGCTAGATTCTAAGAATCTATTGGTGGGGGTTCCCTTCATTGCACCGTCTCCGATTGTGACACTCTCCACAGACGCCTCAGGGCTCGGATCGGGAGCACACCTCGATGGTGTCTGGTCTCAGGGCCTGTGGACAGCCCAAGAGACTCATCTCCACATAAATATTCTGGAAATGAGAGCAGTTCTTTACACCCTGCAGGCTTTCCAGTCGGAGATTCCACCGGGTACTCTTCTGTTACAAACAGACAATTCCGCGGTGATGTATTACCTCAACAAACAAGGAGGCACCTATTCCTACCCGCTTTGCAGGGAGGCCATGAGGGTGTGGGATTGGGTTTTACAACACAGCGCAAACCTCATTGCTGCTCATATACCAGGGGTGGACAGCGTCATCGCAGACAGCCTGAGTCACTCTCAGGCCAGAGTCCACGAGTGGGAAATACTCCAGGAGGTAGTAGAGGATCTGTTTCGCAGATGGGGTACACCAGAGTTAGACCTTTTTACGTCCCCATCCAACGCAAAACTGCCCAATTTTTGCTCGCTAGATCCAGGGCCTGGTGTTTTCTGGCAAGACGCGTTGTCCTTCTCCTGGGCAGGCAGATTCCTCTATGCCTTCCCTCCCTTTCCGTTGATCCAGACGGTCCTTCTGAAACTTCGCAGGGAGCAAGTGACGCTGATAATTATCGCGCCGTTTTGGCCCAGGCAGATCTGGTTCCCTCTACTACATCAGCTGTCTCGGGAACCTCCAGTGCCTCTGCCAATCAGCTCTCACTTGCTGTCTCAGGAGGCGGGCTGCTTGGTTCATCCGGACCTTCGTTCGCTGTACCTGCACGCTTGGCTCCTAGAGACACAGCCATTATGCGATAGGGGGTCTCGCAAGAGGTAGCAGATGTTCTAGCGGCTGCTAGGAAACTGGCCACCCATGCTACTTATGCCATGAAATGGCGCAGATTTTGCCTATGGGCTCAGGCGCGCGGGTTTTCACCAATGGATTGTCCAGAAAGGTTGGTCTTGGACTACCTCCTGTCTCTTTTTCAGACAGGCTTGGCCTACTTCTCGATAAAAGTACACCTCTGTGCCATCTTAGCCTATCACACTCCTATAGGCCAATGTCCCATATCTCAGTTGGACACGGCACGAGCGTTCCTGAGAGGTGTCCTCCACCTTAGACCTCCAATTAAGGATCCGATTCCGCCTTGGGATTTACCCTTTGTCCTGGAACAGCTTACGCTGCCACCTTGTGAACCAGCCGTGGATTGCGAGCTACGTCTCCTTACATGGAAGACGTTGTTTTTAGTTGCCGTTACTTTGGCCAGAAGAATTTCTGAACTTCATGCACTGATGTGCAAAGAACCTTATTTGGTTTTTCACCAAGACAGGGTATCCCTACGGACTAATCTGAAGTTTCTGCCTAAGGTGGTCTCAGCTCTCACCCTTAATCAGGACATCGATCTACCAGTGTACTTCCCCAAGTATTCTAATTGAGGAGAGGCCCTGTTGCACACTTTGGATGTGCATAGGTGTCTTCGATACTACCTGACCAGAACCAAACACCAACGAAAATCGGACCAGCTTTTTGTCTCCTTTGCCCACAGGATGATGGGAGCTCCTGTTTCCAAACAATCGCTGTCCAGGTGGCTCATTCAGTGTATCACGTTGTGTTACCAGAAGCGCAACAAACCCTTACCGGGCGCGGTTAAGGGTCATTCCACAAGGTGGGGTGGCTACCTCCTTTGTGACCCTAAAGAACGTGTCCACCTCGGCCATCTGTGCAGCAGCTACTTGGAGCACTGTGCCCACCTTCGTCAGGCATTATAGCCTGGATGTTGCATCGAGGCGAAGAGCAGGTTTTAGTCTAGCAGTCCTTCAAGGACTTCTGTGCTAGACTTTGGCTCTATTAAGATTTCTACCTTCCCTCCTCCCAATGGTGTGGGATTTCCAATATTGCTTGGGAATCAGTCCTAATGGTGTAACCTGCTGCAAGAGCTGTTTCTCGAAGTAAGATAGTACAGTTACGTAAGAACTTACTGTAACAGTAGATCTTCGAGAACAGCTCTTGCAGCAGGTACTTTCCCTCCCACCATCCCCGCTGGAGGTAGATTCTAGTTTCAATATCCTTCTCCTAGGATCAGGTGTTCTCAGCACCTCTCTGATTGCCATTTGATGGCGGATCCTCAGTCTCCTCTTCTGATGACATCCAGCGGCCGGGAGTCTCCGGCGGGAGAACTGGGGATTCTGGGGGACCGCCTCCTTATGTACTATGCCTGACCTCGGGGGCGGGACCGGTGTCGGAGGTGGTCCCCGCTGAATACTGCTAGCTAGAAAATTTCCGTGGGGTCCTGGCACCTGCCGGCTTCAGTCCTAATGGTGTAACCTGCTGCAAGAGCTGTTCTCGAAGACCTACTGTTACGGTAAGTTCTTACGTAACTGTACTATCTGCGTTACCATTTGGTTTCAATAATATTTCAAGTTCCTCTTTCTTTTTATTTAGGCTTCTAGCATTTACTAGGTGACAATGTAACACTTCAGATTTGGGCATTTTCGTTTTGCCTATACCCTTAGTCCCAAGTTTATTTTCCTCCTCTTCTTAACTCCCCCCCCCCCCCATGGTCAGTTTAAATCTTCCATTGAGATAGCTCTAATGGTCAGTTTAGCTAAGGTATTTGCACCAGTGATGTTCAAATGCAAGCCATCCTTTGAGTACAAATGCTTCTTTTGATAGAAAGTCTACCGTGAATCAGTAAACGCAATACTCTCAGTTGAACATCTGATCTCACTTCGAGATAGAGCTCTCGCAGCAGGTAACACCAATAGGACTATGCCACCAGGCACTAGGACCCCACAGAAAAATTCTAGCTAGTAGTCTACGGGTCAGCCCAGCCCTCGATGTCACCTATAGTATAAATGGGGTTGGTCTCCTAGCACCACCCCAGTTTTTTTCCATGCCGTAGACCTGTGCATATTGGCTCCACGGACACCTACTGCTTGTAGTCGACCACCATTTTCACACTTCGCACAGTTACTGTTTTTTCATTAAAATATTATTTCATTGTATATGTCTACTCAGCCATCTTGCTCATCAGAGTGGCAGAAATCGAAGTGTGTGTATGCGGCAAGCAGAAACAAAAGACAGCCATTCAGCCTGCCTGCGTTGCCTAGGCCCCCAGCCACAGGCCAGACAACTGCCTGCACTGCCTAAGCTTCAATAAGAGGACCCAGATCCGCCACCTGAAGACCTTGAAAGCGTACCTTCTTCAACAGCAAGTGGCCGCCATGCAGAAGACCCATTTGGGACACAGCTCATCTTCCTTCTTCACTAAGGACTCCTTCGAAATCGAGCAGGAAACACCATCATCAGGACAAGGACAGTTCCAGGTCAGGATCCCATCCTAGGTCCCTACACAAGACTTCCAAGTCCTCTGCCTCCGGTGCGAGGTCAGACTCAGCCCCTCCAGTCTCCCTGGCTCTCCCAGGGTTACCGTTGAGGAAGCCCCCCCCCCCCGCCTCTTCTCAGGTGCATGGCAGGGAGTCTTCCAGGCTCGGGCTTTCTCAAGCCTCTGTGTCCCTGGCTATCTGACCCCTCAAGCATACACTAGGGTTTCAGTCAGCCGGACAGGCGCACTCTTCGTCGGGCGGCAGGTTGGAACCTGCCATCCGCAAGGCCGTAGTCTCTGGGTTGTTGGACAGGACGATGGAGTCGGATGACACCAGGAGACACCAGGAACGTGAGCACCAGAAGAAGCATCACTCGCCTTCCCAATAGGCATCGGCATAGGCTTCAGACCAACCTCAGGCCTCAACGCCCTCAGACTCCACTACGGAGCCGGACCAGACACCACCCTTTAAACTGCCATCTGCTCCATAGGGCCTGAATGATGACCCGACTACAGACCTGACTGTCGCCTCCGGAGATACCCGACACCAGGCGTTACCCCCTCCACCTCTCCCTCGGGAACCCGACCAGGTGTCGGGGCGCCCGACGTCTGACAAGAAGGTGCCATCGGATCTGATGCCAGAGGGGACCGTACCGCAAGGGCTTACATCAGGGCCCCCTAACGCCCCCAACCAAACGCCTGCACCCCAGCCAGACCCTGTCGTCCCTTTGGCTGAGGTCAGGGCTCTGTTCAGTAGCTGGTAGACTACCATAAAAGGGGACCTTTTGCCTAGTACTCCAGAAAAAGACATGGTCCAGCACAGTCAACCTCTGTGTAAACAGAAATGTATTTATTCAGGGAGGAGCCCGAACCAATTCGGTGCTAAATGAACTCCAATGCAAAACTGGTTACAGATAGACTCACTCACCAATATCAATTTTAACAAATTATTTTTTATTTTTCTCATCCAAGATACAGTATTTAATCATGTGCAGATGTTTCGGAAAAATCCTTCATCAGTGCATGACTATATCTGTCCCTACAAAAGAATATTTTTTTGTTTTTTAAAAACCAAACTTAGTTAATGTATTAATAATAAAAATAACAATTATTTTCAACCGGTTACTACCGGATAGATAGATGTAGAAGCTCACCCTTATTAATCCGACTGTGTCACCACTTGATACGTCACAATACTCAATGTGAACTCTGTAATTAATAAACATTCATTTATTTGTTTTTTGCTAGGGAAATTGTCATAAACTTAAAATGTCCCTGTAGATTGAATCTACTGCATACCTGCCTGTTGCTCTTTCTTTAACTTGTTTTCTTTCTCCCCTGTAGCCTAGGCCACCGGAGCCAGCCCCCAACACCACGGGGACCCCGGCTCTGGCCGTGCCTAGACAGCCGTCCCCCCTTCGTTCGCCTCCAGCACCCCCGACGCCAACCCGTCTGATGTCAGGGGACGAAGGACATGGGTCATCAGAGCAATGGCGGCATAGTCGCCAGCTGTCACTCAGATCCTCCTCCAGGGGATGCCCATATACGTCCTCCAGGGAATCCTCCACCTGCGATTCCACAGAGGATGATCTGTCTCTTCTGTTCCCAGACCCCCGGAGAGACTCTCTGAGATCTCCTCCGGATGACCCCTGCTTCCTGGATGTAATAAGACGCGTCCAGTTCCTAAATAAGTGGGAGACAGAAGAGTTGGACCCTGAAAGGCGCCGTTTTGAGACGTTCTTGGTGGCCACTGACCCAAAACCCTTGGTCATCCCACCATTAATGGAACCCTTCCAGGATGTTACAGAAGTAGCCTGGAAGTGCCCCTTCACGACCTCAGCAGTCCCCAAAAAGGCTGACCACTGTTATAGGACACCAAGGAAAGAGCCACACTTGAGCGAACAGCCCAAGGCGGACTCTATGATCCTCATGGCTGCTCATGGGAGAACTCAGCAACCAAAGCTTATGAGCTCCCAGCCACCGGATAAGGAATCCAAGAAATTGGACAATTTGGGCTGCAAAGTGTATTCTTCAGCCACCTGTACGGTGAGGCCACTTAATATTTTGGCACACATGGTGATGTACCGAAAGTCACTATGGAATAAGGCCATGGACTTAGCCCGGTCACAACCTAACTCTGCCAAGAAGACCGAGCTGTTGGCAGTCCTCCAGTCCGGTGCTGACATCGATAAGTACATCCTTAGGTGCTCATATGACTTGGCAGACACTGCTGCCAGGGCAGCGGCTGCAGGGATATGCCTGAGGTGCCAATCCTGGCTGAGGGTCTCAGGATTTACAGGACACCATCCTAGATGCCCCTTTCCAAGGGCCAGTCCTTTTCAGTCAGGAGGCCAAAATGCTGATAACTGGATTACAGAACTCAAGAAAGGCAGTTTCTGAAGTCCACAAAATGTACAAATCAGAACCAGCCATGACCAGACGTCGCTCCTTTCGCAGGCAGCAGGGCCAGCAAGGAAGGCGACAGCGACAAAGAGGGGGTTATAAAAGAAAAGGTACCCCCCCATCCTCTGGAGCACAGGGACCTAAGAGCAGTAAGAATGCCAGATGTCCCTTGCCCACTCCAACAACCTCAGCTTGACGTCCTGCCTACTCCCTCCTCAGGCGGACTTGCAGGGGGGAGGCAGCAGGTGGGAGAGTCTCCCTTTACCCCAGCGGCTGGTCCAGTATTACTGTGAATCAGTGGGTACTCCATGTCATAGAGAGGGGTTATGCACTGGAGTTCAACCAGATTCCACCAGACAACCCACCTATTCCCTCCCGTTGCTCCCCATCCCACACGGGCCTTATCAGAGCAGAAATCCAAGCCCTCTTGTGCAAGAAAGCAATCCAAGCAGTACCACCGTCTCAAAGAGGAAAGGGATATTACTCCCACTTCTTCCATGTCCCAAAAAAAAAGACAGGGGACCTTCGTCCCACCCTGGACCTCAGTCAGCTGAACACTTTCATCAAATACAAAAGGTTCAGGATAGTGACACTGCTGGGATTGCTGCTCATGCTTTGCCAAGGGGACTGGCTCTGCTGCCTGGACATGCAGGACGCCTACATGCATATAAAGATCCTACTGTCCCACAGAAAATACCTCCACTTTACCTTCCTGGGAGAGCACTACCAGTTCAGAGCACTACCATTTGGCCTTTCTTCGGCAATCAGGGTGTTCCTTAAGTGCCTGGTAGTAGTGGCAGTAGTTCTGAGGCAGCAGGGACATTACATCTACCCCTACCTCGACGACTGGCTATTAACAGCTCCCACAAAACAGCAGCTGTGTCACACACTGGAAGACACCTTTCACCTGTTCCAAGATCAGGGGTTACCTTGAACCTTCCCAAATCATCCCCCTGGCCCACCCAGAGGTTATAGTACATAGGGGCAGTCTTTGACACTGTCCAGGGGAGAGTCTTTCATCCCTCAGACAGGGCAGATAAACTAAGGGTGCTGGCTCGGAGGGTCATCTCTACAAATCCAGCCAGAATGGTACTGCAGCTGCTAGGCCACATGGCAGCCACCACTGTAACAGTTCCCTTAGCTCATCTGCACATGAGGGTTCTCCAGTGGAACCTCAGAGTTCAGAGGGACCAATGCTTGGACAACTTTGAACAGCCAGTCTGGCTCTCCAAGACAGTGTGTCAGACTGGAATGGTGGCTTACCCCTTCCCAACTAGAATCCGGGGCTCCCTTTCAAAGCCCCAGTCTGCAGCAGATCCTGACAGTGGATGCCTCAGGACTAGGGTGTGGTGAACATTTCAGAGACCATCAGACAAGAGGGATGTGGACCTCTTTGGAACGCAGTCTCCACATAAATGTGTTGGAGATGAGGGGTGTTCTGTATGCCTTACAGGCGTTCCAGATATATCTCATACCAGGGCCCCCTACTGATCCAGTCGAACAACATGCCAGTGGTCTTCTGCATCAGCAAGCAAGGGGGTTCACACTCCTACCCTCTCTGCAGAGAAGCCATGAGACTCTGGTACTGGGCAGTGGAGCACAACCAGGAACTCACAGCGGTTCACGTTCCAGGGGTTCAAAACACCCTAGCCAACAGCCTCAGCCACTCTCGGTCTCGGACTCACGAATGGGAGCTACTACAGGACATAGCAGGCAACCTTTTTGAAAGGTGGGACCTTCCAGAACTGAACCTCTCTGCGTCCCCACTCAACTCCAAACTACTCAATTTCTGATCGCTAGATCCAGGGCCTAGCATTTTCTGGCGAGACACGCTGTCCCTATCTTGGGCAGGGAGGTTCCTGTATTCCTTTCCTCCCTTCCCACTACTTCAGAGAGTGCTACTCAAGTTACAAGCGGAACGAGCTGTCATGATTCTCATAGAGCCATTTTGGCCTCAACAGATTTGGTTCCCGTTGCTCCAGCAGTTAGTATAGGAACCTCCAGTTCCCTTGCCCCTGCCTCTTCGCTTGCTCTCCCAGGAACAGTGAACTCTAGTACACCCGAATCTTCAGTCTTTGCACCTGCATGCATGGCTCCTGCAGACCTAGTCAGGGACAGATATGGGGTGTCTTCAGGGGTAGCGGAGGTCCTAGTGGCTGCAAACAAACCCTTGACTAGGGCGACCTATGCCATGAAATGGAAACGTTTCTACCTGTGGGTGTCATCCCATCTCCTGGAGCCTTTCACCTGCCCGGTGAATTCAGTACTGGAGTACCTTCTTTCCCTATCTGTCAAGGGTCTCAGCTATTCGTCCATAAAGGTATACCTTTCTGCAATGTCAGCTTATCATGTACCAATGGAGGGCAGGACCCTGGCACAATTGGATTTGTCCAAGACCTTTTTGCATGGTATTATTCATATCAAGCCTCCCAGGGGGGACTCCATTTCCCCCATGGGATCTTTTATTTATGTTAGAAAATCTTATGTTGCCTCCCTTTGAGATAGTCACAAGTTGCGAGCTATGCTTCCTATCTTGGAAAGCATTATTTTTGGCTGCCATTACTTCTGCCTGAAGGATTTCTGAGCTTCAGGCTCTGATGTGTAAAAAGCCTTACTTGATTTTTCACGGGGATAGGGCAGCCCTGCGTACCAATCCTTAGTTCCTCCCGAAGGTTGTGTTCGAGTTGACACTTAACCAGGACATTCAACTTCCAGTTTATTACCCAGAGTACTCAAACAAAGGGGAGGCCCTGTTGCATACTTTGGATGTTCACAGGATTCTTTGTTTCTACATAGATCGTACTCAGTCTTCTAGGAAGACAGACCAGTTGTTTGTCTCCTTTGCCCAGAGAATGTTAGGGGCACTAGTGACTAAGCAGACGTTGGCCAAATGGTTGGTCAATTGTATAGTTTTCTGCTATCAAGAATATGACAAACCTTTACTGGGACTGGTTAAAGGTCACTCCACTAGGGGTGTTGCCACTTCATTTGCATCCCTAAGGAATGTCTCAGCAGTGGTTCTTTGTGCAGCTGATACTTGGAGTTCAGTCCACACCTTCGTAAAGCACTACAGTCTGGACATTGCTTCAAGGAGGAGGGCAGGTTTTGACCTTGCCGTCCTCCAGGGACTGCTCTCTTAAGAGTACCAGTGGTTCATTGATGTTTGTAACCACCACCCTTCTGACCTGGATTCTGTCCTTGTACTGCATGGGACTCAATCCTAATGGTGTTACCTGCTGCAAGAGCTCTATCTCTAAGTGAGATACAGTTACGTAAGAACTTATGTAACAGTAGATCTTTGAGAAAAGCTCTTGCAGCAGGTATGCTTTCCCTCCCACCTTCCCCCAGGGTTATGTAACTGTTCTTATCTCTGGGGGATGTGAAAACCTCCTTGGTTCCCCATCCTTTATGCTAGCGTGGTCTCCGGCAGGGGAACTGAGGTGGTGTTGGGGGACTGCTCCCTTTATACTATAGGTGACGTCGGGGGCGAGGCCGTCAGAGAGGCAGTCCCCCGCCTCAGACTGCTAGCTAGAAGTTTTACGAGGGTTGAGGTGCTGGACGCCACACCTCGCTCCATGCCGGTGACCCAGGTTCGGAATGGACTCGGCCACCGGGGTTACAGGGGAGAAGGATCTGAGCGCCCAACGGCCTGCTCTCCTTCTCCGGGAGGGATGGGGAATTAGCC
Organism: Neoceratodus forsteri; assembly: GCA_016271365.2. Taxonomy (NCBI): domain Eukaryota; kingdom Metazoa; phylum Chordata; order Ceratodontiformes; family Ceratodontidae; genus Neoceratodus; species Neoceratodus forsteri. Next base: position 1,578,203,867 of record CM057456.1, on the reverse strand, counting down.
TTGCCGCTCTACCGCCACCACCTGGGGATTTCAGGGGATGCCGGCACGGTCGGGGACAACAAAGGGGTTGACGCTGGCAGAGGAAAGTAATGGACGCACATCTCAGCGTGCATCGGGCTCGTTGGTCCTCATTGCATGCCGACGTCAAGGGAACCAGAAAGAGGAAAAATCCCCCAGACGATTCTGGCAATGATCCCCCACTCCGCTTCCACAATGCAGAGGGGCAGAGTCCGCTGTGTACGCACACTTCCCTGATGTCCGAGTAAGGTAAGGGGGCCTTTCTTGCCCTGCCCTGTCCGAGGGGTTGACCAGGGTTTGAAGTAGAATTGAGGCGGCGTGCACTCTAGGCGCAGACTCCTCAGTGGGTTGGAAAAGTGGATGCCTTGGAGATCTGAGAGATAGGGGGGTCTGGGGGCCATAGGAAGATAAACAGAGAGTTAAAAAAAAAAAAAAAAAAAAAATGATTTTTCCGTGGGGGTCCTAGTGCCTGGCAGCATAGTCCTAATGGTGTTACCTGCTGCAAGAGCTCTTCTCGAAGATCTACTGTTAAGGTAGGTTTCTGTACTTTCTGTAGCTGAATGTGTATGCGCTGTATAGTTATTTTTTTTTTTTTGCATGTCCCTTTAATATTGGCAGAATGCCTGAAATCACCGCCCTCTGTCCCTTACTAGCTATAAGGCTGCTTAGATCCATAATATCATCTGCAGTATCTTTTTCATGGTGCTTCCCCACATTGTTTTTGCCTACATGCACCACTACAATTTGAGTCTTAGGTTGTTTCTCCATTACTTTAGGTAAAATATCTGACATCTCTTACTCTTGCCCCGGTAAACAGTTCACTTCCCTGTTTGTTTTATCAGCCCTGCAAATAGTGCTATTAGTTCTTTGTAGAATAGAATCTCCTAGTAACTATAATTTTTTGGTCTGATATTTGTTCCTGTGCGTCTTTTCTAAGTTCTAGTGGAGTATATCTATTTTGTAGGATCAGTTCATTTCTTAGCGCTCTATGACCCTTTCTTGGGGGGCATTTTTGGCACGACAGTCCAGTCTGGTACATTTGACTCATCCTGTTTGGTTTCAGAGTCTAATTCTATCTCTCTGTCCTCTCTATTTACTCCTATATTTGAGTCTCTTTTTGTTTTTTCCTTTTGTTCAACATTTATAGTGTTGAGAGTTCTTTCCCTTACTTGTTCCTTTAAGGTGTTTATCTCCTTCAATAAGTGACCCATTTCTAGGCATTTTTGGCAGATAAATTTATCAGAAGTCTGCTCTATGTCTTTTCCAGTATGCATCTGGCAGTTGCAACATTTTACAATATTATCATCGTTACATAAAATAGTTAGGAAGTCTACTGATTGGTTATAGGTCTCCTTGATTCTTGTTGATAGTATACCTAACGTATTTAGCAATATCACACAAAAATCAGTACCCTAGCAGTGGTACTACTTCCTTTGTTATTTATTAATAGTTATAGAAATTACGTAGTCTTTACTTTACAGTACGAGCATCTATAGTTTCCTTATCTTGTCCCATGGGACTAGCATGCAGAGAGACACGCATCATGCATTATGACAGTGCGCTTGCCTCGAAGCTTCGTGTCCGCTATTTCCTGGGTGCTGTTTACAGGCTGTGACTCGGAAGTCAAGTCCAGGTCACATGACTGCTAGTCCCAATGAATGCTCCACCGACAAGTACAATTTGCCCCAAAAATAATTATTTAGATAATGTATCTTTCTTGAACTGCAGATGCCTCACAGAGAATTTGCTTTTAGTTAATTCCTTCGATTTCTGAGAGTTGTAGTCTGCATCTAGCGGACTACACTCCCCAGGCTACTTCCTGTCTGTGGTCTCCCTTGTCTGTTGCCTAGCAACTAGCAACAGAGCTCCCTATTCTCAGACAAAGCTTCCCATCACTTTATACAGTTAGCAAAGGTATATTTGAGTGAAATAGGTTGCTGTCATACAGCGCACAACGCTGTCACACAGCCTGTAGTCGGAAAACTGGCACTCACTGTCCAGCATTGAACAAGGAAGTGAGATAGCGGTTACTATAAGGCTAATAACTAAATAATCTGTGGCCCAAAAATGTAATTCTTGGGCTCATTTAGGTCCTGTGGCAGGCAGCTCCTTGCCATAAGTTGCTTGCCCCTAAGGTGTCAGCTGCTCTTTGACATGGAAACAGGATCACCTGACCTCTGGACTTTATTTCCTCTTTCTGTTGGTCTACAGCTGGTATCATAGTAGTCTGCATGTAGCATCACAGTATGTTGTTCTTGAAGCAGTTGTGTCACATACGCAAGCTTGTATCAGGTGTAGACACAATGATCCTATTTTTATGCTAAAATTAATTTCTAAGATTTCTATGAGGGACATTTAAGGTAAGTGATATAAGGGAAATACTTAAAATATCACTTACCTTAGGCAGTAGACCCCATAGAAAGCTGGTAATGGGGGAAGGGGGAATTTTTGTTTGTTTGCTCTGGCAACGTCCTGGTGGCAGTCTCTGGAACTTCGGCTCCAGGACATCTTCACAATATGCCAAAGAGAGGGGATGGAGCATTCCATACTGTAGCTCTGTAGCTGCCAGTCGCTCTGACTCGGTCCGTGAGCCCCCGCTCCTCGAAGCCCTTGGTTTGTGTGTCTCTTGGTGGCAGCGGCATTCAGTGTCCAAATTAGAATACCCAGCTACTGCCACAGGGACTATTGCTAAAGAAGAAACAGATCTCCCCCAATGCTGAGGCTCACGGAAGTCCCCGTGATGATGCGTGGAGTCAGGGAGGAGGAAGCAGATCTGGGTTACAGCTGTGGTAAACGTCAGCAATCACGCAAAACAATTTTGAATACAAAATGCAGTAAACATGGCAAATATTTTTAAAAACTCCCCCGTGGACCCAAATTGCTCAGGATGTGACTCTTGGAATTCACTTTAATCATCTGTGTAGTTCTATAAAAAATGAGAATGTAAATACAGAAAATGTATGAAATGTAAGTTACAGTGCATCTGAAAATGATTTTTTGCCATAATTTTCTCTTTGATACTATGGGCTCTTTAAATGTAGATTTTTGTAGTTTCTTGTCATCCAGGTCCCCTTTGACGTTTTCTTACCAGAATCTGTTGTATAGAAACAGACATATTGTAAATATTTTTTTTTATTTTCAGATGATTTGCCAAAGAAACGGCCTGCTCAGATTTACAAACCTTCAAATCCTGACACATTGGCTTACCTGGATTTCAGTGTATCCACAACAGGAATGCTAGCTGGGGTGAAGGTAAGACTTAACTAGTGTAATAAAACATTTTTCTGCACCCTTTTGTTTTTCTGTTCATAATTAAGATATATTATACAACAGTTATCTATGGTAAGTCAGTCAGAATAGAGGAAAACTGCCATGTAATACCCCATAGACGACTACAACCACTCCTGTTGTCAAGTATCCACATTTAAGAAACGCCCTTGATAATTTTTTTTTTTTTTAACTTTCTATTTATCCGCCTCCCATGTCAGAGCTCCGCATCTTCAGGAGACACCTGGTACTGCCCTGCTTCTCTAACTTACCTGAATCCCCGGAGGTTCCCCCATGGAGCCGTGGTTGTGTCCCCCAGGTGGGTACAGGGCAGGGCCCTTACACCCTGATATCTCTAGGTTTCATCGGGTTCCCCGGTGGTCAGGCAGACAGGAGCTATCAGGGTCAGTACTGGTGCTCTGTCTTCTCATCACTCTGGCGGTGTTTTCCCCTGTTCCTTTCTGTGTGGTGTTAAGCCCTGACGTCAAGGCGCTAGGCGCTGACATCCACCACGCAGCTCCCCCGGCCCCCCTGCTACCTGCAGGACTTGCTGTACCTCGGGCCTCCGCCCGGGGTCAGGCAAGCTTCAGGTCTTAGTCCCCTCTCTCCTCCCCGGAGAAGGTGAGTAGTCCCTGGAACGCTCAAGCCTTCTCTGCTGGACGGCCCTCCAGCAACCTGAGTCCTCTTCCGAACCCGGGTCACCGGCGTTGCATGCGGAAATCCAACTGCTGCACCGACGGGCACCTTTGATAATTTATCTACATTTAAGACATGCTCATGATAGTTTATCCACATCTAGTCCACAGGAAAAAGGGAAAAATGTATCACTGGCATTGTCCACTTAAGCTACCACAGAGCTTTTAGACTCCAGGATTCAAAACCCCAGTTGTATAATAGTAACTAGAAAAGAGTATATTTGTTCTTTGACAGAACAAACACTGATGTATTCTGATCATCTCCAAAAATAATCTTTTATGTTATTTTGTAACACTTGAAATTATATTTGCAAACTGTAACATATGAACTGTTAGGCATAGTGCAGAGAGATTGGTCCTTGGAGAACAGGAGTCGCTGGATAGTTTGATGCCTTTTATTGGACCAATATATAACTTGTACAGTGATGGTATAGTGCACAAACCTTCGGGGCCCCACAGGTCCCTTCTTCAGGTGTAATAATAATAACTGTTAGGCATAGAAATGTAAATTTTTTCAAATGAAAGCTTGGAGTTCAATCAACATGAATAGATCCTAACGATACACTTCTCACGTGTTGTTGCATCTATACATACCCATATAATATGTTGTTAAAAATAACAGGACTTTAAACTTATCAGTGAACCATTTTATGTTTTTGTGTATTGATGTATAGTAGTTGTAGCACTGTGTTATACAGATAAATCAACTTAGTTTATTAAGTTTCTAGCCTTCATGGTTCCAGTGTTATCCAGTTTTATAGAAATTATCTTTTGAATGCTGTAACTATGGAACTGTTGGGGCTAAAACTTTATTTTTTTTTTTTAATGAAAATTTTGAGTCCAACCATTTTGGAATTAGCTCTGTTGATATTGGTTTTATGTGTCCATAATATTGTGAGGATGTCAACACTGTCCAAAACTTCGTATCTGGAATGTTATTGATACAACTTTTTTAGTTGTGACATAGCTTTAAGTAGAAAAATATAACCTGTTTACATGAATGTTTTTTTTGATACCCATAGTTTGTTGATGGTATTTTTTTTTTTTTTGTATCAACACTATAAATTACTTGCTGGTTTAAAAAAAAAAAAGAATAAAAAATATTTTTCAACTTTTTCTGAATTTTGCTTATACTACACATTCTTTAATTAGTAACTGTGTAGTTTACAGCTTTATTTTCACTCATCTCATGACCTGAATCACACTGCAGACATTTCAGTCTCCCCTCTAGCAGCACTTATTCTCACTCACTTTCCAAGGCTTTGCCTACAAAAGCTTTGGAAGATAACATTCAGTTAGATGAGGTGTACTCAGAGTAACCAGCTTCTACAGTTGATTAAATGCCTTAGTGTCTGGCATTTAATCACCGACTTCTGCTGGTTATTCCTTTGTATGCTCCGACTAACTGAATGTTATTCGCTGTGTATTCCAAATCATCCTTGCTCAATATTAACGAGTATACAGTGCTATAGTGTACTTTTTCACATTCTGTATATTACCCAGCACATAAGTATGATTGTGAAAAAGCTGCATGTCCCAACTGTGGTGTCCCGCCCGCAAAATGAGTGCTATAAAACAACACACTATGGCCCTGTTGCTCATCCCGGGCAACATTCACTGAAACCCAGGTCCACCCTATGGAATGGGACCAAACAAATACCAACAGAGCCGCCTAAGAATTGCCCCCCTTAATATTGGTAGCCAGTTGCCAAAATTCACACAATTTGAGGCCTGGGTGGCACTGGTGCGGCCTGATGTCATCTCTCTAACTGAAACCTAGCTCACCTATAAAACCCCTGACACTGCCATCGCCCTGGATGGCTGTCACACCCTCAGACAGGATCGGCAGGCTGTGAGGGGGTGGATTCCTAGTCTTCCTGAGGACTAGCTTACAGAGTTATATAATTCAACTCAACAATCCTACTAGCGACTGTGAATGTCTTGCAGTGAAGTTCCTGGTAGGAAAAGGCTGTAAAACCCTAGTCCTCATGAGAGTCTACATACCCGTGGGCAGGCCTAGATTCTTTTGCCAGGCACCATAGACAAGTAACCAATATGTAGGAAACAGTTGTCATGGGTGACTTCAGCACTAACTGGCTTGCAAAAAAATTGTGCGCAGTGCACAAGGACCTGGTGGCAAGTCTCTGCCTCACTCAGGTGGTAAAAGACTAGATCAGGACCAACCACAAGGCTGGAACCAACGCACTAATAGACTGGATTCTGACCACCAGCCCCGAAAGGCTTGCAGACGTCTCTGTCCTCCCGGACACCCTCAGCGACCATTTGCCGGTGATATGCACCTGGAGAAATAAAATTCCAAAGGCTTCCCCCAGAATTGTCATAAGTAGGATATTACACAAGGGATAGTTAGCTGCACTTAAAACCTACCTTGCACAGGTGGATTGGAGTTTCATGGACTCCATCCCTGATATCAAGTTAGCCTTGGACTATTTTATTAATCAGTTCAACATGGCCTGCAACATATTTGCCCCCTTTAAAAAAGGCATGATCCGAGGAACAAGTGCTAGGTGGCTCTCCCCATTTCTCCTTGCCCAGATGCGGGACAGAGATAACTTGTGGCAACAGGACAGAGCAACTGGGTCCCAAGCGGACCCACAGAAGTACAGGGTTACCCATAATATATGCACGAGGGACATAAGGCTAGCCAAAGTAGCCTACTTTAAAGAAAAACAAATAGTTGGAGAGATGGGAAAAAATTCTGGGGTAATTTAAAAGATGGTCTGGGGAAAGATGACAAATCACAACCTGTAATGCTCAGATGGGGCAGTCACATGTGACCCAAACGAGATTGCAGACTCCTTCAACAGTGCCTTTACTGACCTTAGTGCAATCCTCATACCGAATGCCGACCCAGTAGCAGACACCCCTGAAGCCAGGGGTGAACGCCCCTCTGCATCCGCTGCATGCAGCCCCAGTAACTCACAGTTCTATTTCAGACCCGTCAGTGTTATCTGACACAGTAAAATATGTAAAGTGGGTTCTGGGGAAAATGAGAATGGGCAATGACATGGTAGACATGAAAATGGTAGCCCTAACCCTGAACAGACTTGCCTGCCCCTTACCAAAATAGTCAGCCTCTCCCTACAGTATTCCCAGGAATATGGAAAACAGCCCTGGTCACCCCATCTATAAAAATGGCGACCGCTGTCTAGTGTCTAACTATAGATTGATATCCATCCTATCCCCTTTGTCAGAACCACTGGAAACAATCGTGTCAAACCAACTCGTTGACTATATATGTAAATATAATATCCAATGCCCACAGCAACATGGGTTTAGGAAACTGCACAGCACTAATACAGCACTGTTAGAGTACACTAGCTACCAGCATGAGGCCCTTGACAGTGCAACCCTGGTAGGATACATCTGCATCGAACTAACAGAAGCCTTCGATCTTGTCGACCACTCGCTCCTGCTCTCCAATCTCCACGCCCTCGGCCTCTCACCTGATACTGTGTCCTGGTTCCACAGCTACCTCTCAAACAGTCACAGTGCGTAAGAATCAATGGGATACTGTCTGGCACCAAAAGTGTTACTGTTGGAGCGCCTTAAGGATTTATCTTGGGGCCTCTATTATCAGGGCTATTTGTAAATAATTTCCCTAAAGCCTACCCCTCGGAAGATACTCCTCTATGCAGATGATGCAGTAATCTACACTAGTAGCTCATGGCAGGAGATCCTAATGCGTGAACTCCAGTACAGTTTCGGGGCATTGGAAAAGTGGTTCTTTCAAAATAAACTGATTCTCCACCACAAGAAAATGAAGACCATGTTTTTCGCAGGCCCACTCATGAGGAATAAGGTCCTCCCACTTACCATAATAAACAGTAAAGGGGATCCTGTATCTAGGTGTCACCCTAGATAATGCACTTACTTTCACCCCTCCCATGTAGATAACATAGTATAGCTAGTTAATATTAAATTAGGGGTGTTGTGTAGGCAGTAGGCACTACCTCACCCCAACAGCAAGTCAAACTGCAGTAACCAGCTCCATACTCCCATGGCCAATCAGTCTATGGAGCAGCTACTAATATGGTTCTCAGCAGGGTCAGGCTGGTATTAAACTGGGCCCGACGTTTCTGCCTCTGGGCTGATAGGCTCACACACACCTGTACCTTATATTCCCAATCTGACTGGCTTCAACTGCAGGACAGAATTAAATATCAGACATGTCTAATGGGGAAAAAAGTGCTCATGGGCCTCTCTCCCCTGCCATCCAAAACCTCCTGCCCCCGTTTTTAACTAATATACTACCAGGAGTACGGCCAGGAATGCACTATCTGTGCCTTTCTGTAAAACAAGCCAGTTCCAATGCCCCTTTGCCTTTAGAGAACCCCTCTGGTTGAATGAGCTGCCCAAATCCCTCCTGAACCTCCCTAAACTGGCCCCAATTCAAGAAGGAACTAATAAATTTTCTCGTACTCGGGTCCAGGTATGGCTGCTACCTCTGACACAATCTGATTACTAGATACTCTGTACAACTGTTGGACACTCTGTAGTATATCTGTAGTATATCCAACATGGCAGCATTATCTGTTGGGTGATTCTCGGTTTGTCCTACTTTGACTAACCTACTGACACACAAAAATCTCTGTGACTGGGCTCCTTGAGCCACCTGCTGTATCCTTACTGCCTATACTATGTAACTGCTTCTGTGACGAGGAACCTTTGTAAATGAGCTCCTGAGCTCAAAGGTGTGTTCTGATTTTAAAAATAAATCAATAAAATTGGAATAAACTGCTTTTAGCACCTGCCTCTTACATTTATTTATTTAGTTAGTTTTTGTTGTCCAGGGAAAGGAGGGCTAGGCAGTTCTGCCTATTTTCAGCCTCATCCCGGGGTAGGGGTGGAGATACAAACACGGACTGACATTGAATCAGGTTAAGCTGGATAGACAGTGAGGAATTCCTTTACTCTTTCTAAGAAGTGCCATGGGATCTTTAACATCCTCCTGAACAACCACAGAACAGGCAAACGGGACTTCAGTTTAACATCTCATCCGAAAGATGGCACCTCTGCAGTGCAGCAACCCCCTCATGCTGTACTACACTGTCAGTATTGGGGTTTACCCCACTTCCCTGGTGTGAGGCTAACCATCCAGTTTTCTGGCGAGTTTGCAACTTGTTTAGACACTGCCACTATTTATATTTCGGACCAACTGAAATCTGGAGATTCAGGCTTTTCCTCAGAAAATTATTTTCTACCTGGTGGCACCAGTAGTATTGCATTGTTTTACCATGTGGGAGGCGTGGGTAGAGAATACTTCTAACAGTATATTGACATAAGATCCCTCATGCGAAGGGATACTGGAAGAGGCCAATGAATCCAAAAAGTACAGGGCGAGGGTTACAAATAAACAAAGTCATGTCAAACAATCTCATTTAGAGGCAGTGGCATGCAGCCCAGTGACGCAGCACAAGATACAAGCATACCTCTCATCTGTTATGAATTTCACATAGTGCTGTGATTTCTACCCTCAAATGTACCCTTGCTAGGCAAAGGTTTGCTGATGTTCTTAATAATGTTGGAGCTATTTCTGGACACACAAACTATTAAATCATTGAACTAGTGTGATAGAAAGATACCGTAACGCTAGATGGGGCCCACTATTTGTAGATATATTGTCATTTAAAATAAAAATGTGCTACACATTCTGGCCATTGACTCTGAATTTTGAAGGCCAGTGCCATGAATTTTAATGCTAAAAGGTATGGATGCAAAGGTGCACAAAATAACTTAAGATGGATCTACACTACTGCAAGAAAACTAAGAAACAAACTGGATGAACTAGAGACACTGGTCTCCCTGGGAGAACTAGATATAATAGAAACAACACAGACATAGTAGGGGGAAAATGACCTGTGGGGAATGGGGGGCAACTACAAACTGTACAGGAAGGATACACCTGGTAAGAAAGGAGAAGGGGATAGCACTGTATGTCAAAAATGAATTGCAGGTAAGTGAAATAAAAGTCTTTAGTACAGATGAGATCGAAATACACTGGATGAGAGTCCTGAATGGAGTGATAACACAGTCACTGTTGACCTATGCTGTAGAGCACCAGACCAGAAGAACCAGGATCTTACACTTCATGAGGTCATCTGAAAGGCAACAGCCAGAAGTATGTTGTTCACTGGAGATTTTAATCTCTGACGTGGACTGGAAGGAGGGAATTGCAAAAAGTGGACAATTTTTTGACATTATAGAGGGCTGCCATCTGATGTGTCAGGGGTCCCAGTAGGGAGCAAGCAACACCTGATCTGATCATTAACAATAAGTATGGTTTGTTCAGAGACTTGGAAATTGGAGAGATACTGAGGAACAAAAATCATTATTCAATTCCTTGTCAGGACAAACAGAGGAAAATGAGGGTAGGAACATACACTATGCTTTTGCATAAGACAGATTTTGAAAAAATGAGGGGTCTTGCCACACGGGTACAGTACCTTGGCAAAGCAAACTCCTGGACAGAGGCATTTAGCAACAATGGGAAACCTTCAAAATCCATCTAGATCGCTTGAAACAAGAATGTATCTCACAAAAAAGACAGTACAATAATAGAAGACACAAACCTGTGTGGATGGTAAAGGAGGTACTCAATGTAATCAGGGATAAAAGACATAATGTACAAGATAAGTAAAATCTTCATTGAGGGTATCTCTTGCAACAGGCCACACCTATAGAACTACAGCCACCAGACACTAGGACCACATGGAACCTTTTCTAGCTAGCAGTCTACCAGAGGGCTGCCCACGCCAATGTCACACACCGATGACGTCCTTCTTAAATAAGCATGGGTGGCCACGCACCCTCCTCAGGTCTTTTCCCACCATCGACCATTGCACGTTGGACTTCACAAAAGATAAAGCCAGCTTCAGTTGGCTGCCTTTTTGTGTTGTACTATTATTTTCATTTTTCTCTTCCTAGAACTTGCAAAAACTTTTTTCCAAAGCGATTTCTACTCCTTTTTATGCCGAACCCTATCTCCGAGAAGCTCTTTGAAACTGTGCCTGCGGGGAGAAGATCCTCAAGAAGGATGGCCATGACACCTGCATCCTCTGCCTAGGCCCAGACCATGACGTGCAGGCCTGCGAACTCTGTTGCTGCTTCACCCAGGCTACCAGAAGGTGCCACCAGAAGGCTCTAGAGACCTTCCTGCTCCAACAGAAGGTTGCCCGCATGGAGAAGGAGCTTCAAGCCAGGAGTTCCTCTGTTTTAATGGCCTTGTCCTCGGGTTCCCAGCCCAAGACCTGAGACAAGTCAGCCAGGAAGCATAAACACCGGGCTAAGGAGCAGTCTTCCGTGGATCATTCCTGGTCATTGCATCAAGCGTCGACGGCGGCAGGGCCGTCTTCCACTTCGAGAGCAGTCCCTTCTGCCACCAACACCCTCTCTTCTACAGGGCTCGCTGTGGCACACCCCCCGCCAGTCATACTTGGGCAGATGTGGGTTCATCGGCGTGGGGCCTTCCTCGGCCCCGACGATCTTCAAGCCCCTGCACTTCAGGCCATTATCCTCCATGCGCTATCAGTCAGGCAGTTCTGCCAGTTTGGCTTTGGCAAACACTAGCTGGACGTTCTCGGGTTCAGCCTACTCTTCTGATGCTGTCGTTGGCTGCTTTGGCAGTCCAGGTTTCTGCTTCGGGGTCCTAGTCGTCCTTTCCTCCTCGGAATCTGATGTTGACACAGGCCATAGGGCCAATGACAGTGCCTCCGCCTAGTCCGTCACCCTTCCTGGTTCCACCACCACCACCGGCCCCTCTGCTTCTGCAGCCGGCACCATTCAACATCCCAGTGCCGATTTTGGTGGACTTCCAGTCTATGCTCTGTTCCTTGTGGGACGTTATGCAAGCTTGCCTTGCTTCTCCACACAGGCCGGCACCACAGGGGCCTTCTGCACCTGCTCCCATGCCTTTTCACCCCTCAGGGTAGTGCCCTGGCCCTTGTACACCGATGCCCACTCTGCCTCATCCTGGGGAGGGGGACAATGATGAGTACCACCCTGTACTTCTTCCTCTCGATGATGATGAGGAAGGCATCGACAGGGATTATGGGGGTGCCAACCCCTCACATTCTGCATCCACAATATCTTCCAAGGATGAAGAGACCCCAAGGTACATCCCTCAGTGTCCCCCTGATGACCCTTCTTTTGTCTCGGTTATGCAGCAGTTGCAGGCTGCTATGGGGTTCGAGGTAGAGGAACAGGGCACTGCCCAATGCCTACCGTCCCACTACCTGGAGTTGCTAGACTCTCCTTCTCTCATCATACCTCTCCTGATGGAGCCTTTCGAGGATGCTACCATGGCTGCCCAGTATAGACCCAACCTGGTCCCTGCCATTCCCTGGAAGGTGGACAAGTACCAGGCCCCTGTGGGGAAACCATTTTTTGCTGAGCAACCACAGTCTGACTCTGTGGTCATTAATGCTGCCCATGATCGGACTAAGAAGCCAAAGCATCTCAGCTCTTTTCCTCCAGACAAGGAGTCTAGAAAGCTGGACCTGATTGGAAAAAGGACCTTTGTTTCAGCTACTCTGGCCATTAGGAGTCTTAAACTATATTGCCTACATGGTCAGTTTTCAAAACCGGCTCTGGAGATAGGCCAAAGAGGCAGCCAAGACTCTTCCAGAGGACCCTTAGATGTAGGAGTTACTTCAGGTCCTTAAGTTGGGGGCCAACGTTGGTAAGCACCTGCTGAGATCAGCTTGTGACACCACGGATGCCTCCGTTTGAGCGGCCGTAGCTGGCATTTACCTCAGGAGACATTCTTGCCTCAGAGTCTCAGGCTTTGCCCAGGACGTGCAACGGTCCATCCTTAACTCCCCATTTAGACGCTACAAACACTTTGGGGTGGATGTGCAGGACATCCTTTCAGACCTGCAGGCTTCCGGCCAGAGTTTGTGGTTGGTCCACTCTTTGTATCACATCCAACCAAAAAGTGAGCAGAGGGTGCCCTTTTGTCATGCCACCCACAAACCAAAGCCTTGCCCTAAGCCTCAGGACAAACACAGAGCAGCCTCTGCCCTACCCACCCCTTCCTCCACCTCTGGAAAGGCCCCCAGAGGAGGAGGTATGGCTCCAGCTGCAGGGGCCACTTCAACCTGACTCCTTACCTGGTCCTGTTCCCCCAGTACTGCAGAAGGTGGCGGTAAGTGGTCATTTCTCCCTACACCTCAGCATGTGGCAGGAGCTCACAATAGATGCATGGGTTCTACAGCTCACAGAGCACAGCCACACCCTTGATCTTCTGGAGTGGCCTCTGGAGCAACCTCCAGTTCAGTCAGTTAGCCCCAACCACATCCCGATGCTCTGGGAGGAGATTCACACACTAATGTGAAGAAAGCCATAGAACCTGTCTTTGAGGATCAGAAAGACGGGGTTCTACTACCATTTCTTCCTGGTTCCCAAATGCACAGAGGATCTCTGACTTATACTGGACCTCTGCAACCTAAATTTCTGCATCCAGTGCATAAAGTTCCAGTTGGTGACCCTTAAAGGGCTGCTGCCTGTTCTGCATCAGGGAGACTGGATATGCTTCCTCAACATGCAGGATTCATACCTGCATATCAGGGTGTGTGCCTCCCACTGGCAGTACCTCAGGTTTCAGTTCCAGGGAAAGCACTTTCGATTTCGTGCCTTGCCATTTGGCTTACCCTTGGCTCCTCGGGTCTTTACCAAATGCTTGGCAGTAGTGGTGGCAGCTCTCAGGAGGGTGGGACTTTATGTCTTCCCCTACCTGGATGACTGACACCTCAAAGCGCAGTCCAGGGAGCAATTACTCCAGACCCTGGCACGTACAACACAGCTGTTCAGTGACCTGTGGATCACTGTCAGTCTGCTGAAATCAGTTTTGACCCCATGTCAGCACCTACAGTACATTGGAGCAGTCCTAGATACAGCTCAGGATATAGTTTTCCTCCCTCCCTCAGGACTGGGCAGACCTTCTCATGGCTCAAGCCCAGCTGCTTTACAATAGCAGATATGTTTTAGCCAGATCCCTCATCAGGATCTTGGGTCCAGTGGTATCAGCGCAACTACAGCCTAAGTGGTCCTGATCTTCTCTCTGGTCAGACAGGTGCTACATTGGTTGATGGAACCCAGCAACCTGTTGAAAGGAGTTCCCTTCCTCATTTCTTCCCCTTAGCAGATTCTCACCACAGATGCTTCAGGGTTGGGCTGGGGGGCTCATCTGGGCCCTCATCAGACTCGGGAGATGTGGTCCAAAGTGGAGACCGCCCTTCACATCAACTTCCTGGAGATGAGGGCCATTCTATATGCCTTGCAAACCTTTCAGACTCTGCTGTCCTCAGGCCATCCATTGGTACGGACAGACAACATCAGTGTAGTTAATTAGATCAACAAGCAAGGGGGGACCCAGTCGTACTCCCTCTGTCAGGGAGCCATGAGAGTCTGGCACTGGGTTCTAGAACACAGCCTGGAACTCTCCGACGTCCATGTTCCAGGTGTCCAAAATGTCCTGGCGGACAGGCTAAGCCGGTCACAGTCCAAGGTGAATGAGTGGACCATTGAACCACTGCTGGTGACATAATCAAGAAGCAGAGATAGCTAAATGCAGGGCCCCTACTTTTCTGCGGCACAGTGGGACCAAGTTCTGCGGCAAGACTACCATTTGCCGCAGAACTTCTACGGCGGTGGTTTGTAATTTCTGCGGCAGTTCTGCGGCACTAACAAACTACCACATCACAGTGTCAGCTTGTCATCCTGACTTCACTTTCATGGCAGTGGTTATAGCAATCAGGATAGTGGAAAGCACAGTAACACTAGTTCAAAAATAACAGACTTATAAAAATAATTTTATGCCTCAAAAAGCAAAACAAATCTCTCTCTCTTAAGGTCCTAGCCTGTTGTATAAATGCGTATGCAGATGGGATCTTATGTGATAAATAAGGTATTTCTATATGCATGCTATCTATCCCACTAACGAGGGTACCACTGTCTATCACTTATATATTAGTATGTGCTTTCTACACCACTCATTAGGTTCCCACTGTGTATCACTTATATATTTATATACAGTCTGTAACATACATACAAATATGCGTGTGTGTGGTGAGAGAGAGAGATACTGTGTGTGTGTGTGTGTGTGTGTGTGTATATATATATATATATATATTTTTTTTTTTTCCATGAACTTGCATCCTCATTCATACAGGTCCCATAGGAAATGGAATAGAGGAGTTACTGCAAAACTCATTTTTCATGTCAACCTGCTTTCCCTGACACACTTCGTAACACCATCATGCCATGACATGCATGTGAACCAGTTGTGAGATACAGCTCTCCAGACCATCACAATGTGTCCATCATTTGACAGAACACTGCACCATACCTTCCCAGGCTCCGAGCAGTGATGTGTTCCACCAATCCTTGTGCTGCCCAGCTAGTTCCCAGAGCTAATCTCTGAACCTGAGTTGCCAACACAGAAACACAGCATGCTACCCTCTGGCTCAACAGCTGTTCCTGCACACAATATTTCTCAATAACTTTTAGGTGATTCTATCAACCAATGACAATATGTAATCAATTACCCTGGCAAAAATGTGTACAGGGCAATTATTTATTTAACAGGTCTATTCTTTCAACAGGTCTACACATTATTATATTCCACTTGTAACCCCCCTGCAAATGGGGGTTCCCAAAAGACTTCCAGGAGCTTGCTTGAATGCTCCAAGCCTGAATGGTGTTTGGCATTTAAGCCATTTATCAGTGAGTGTTTTTAGAGCCTCTGGTACTGTCTCTTTAAGAGCTGTCTGCTTGCAGACATAATTAGTTTGTATGGGGGACTGTGTGCTTCTCTGAGTACCACTTGAGCTGCTGTCAATTCACTTCATTTTGCAGTCACTAGGGTGCAAAGGAACCTATCTGAAAGATGTAACTGTTTGCCAGAAATATTTAGAGTAATAATGAAAATACAGTTTGTCTAACCTGCTTTCTGCAAGTCAGAACTGTGTCTGCCTAGTTCCCATTCTAGTTTTGAACTGCTGAACTGGACCAATCAGTGTGGGGTAAGCTAGCTCTAAAATGGTGCCTTGACGAATCAGAACTTGACTCATAATCTGAGCCAGCCACAAGAGGATTGTATGGGCAGTGACTCTGGGAGATGTAGTGTGGACTTCAGTGCCTTTTGGACCAACAGCAGCAGTCTATTGTGAGTGACAGCCAATCCAGTCAAGAACTGGGAGGAACTCAAAGGAAGTGCCAGTTTTGTCGGTTGGAGCTTCAGTTGAGCTTTGGCAGTGAAGAAGGAAGGAGCCCTGTGCTTTTTCAGTGTGCAGTTTTAGTCCAAAACGTGTAAGGCCCAGAGTTCCGGTCTGCAGCTTGTGTAACAGCTTGTTAGGACTGAATCATTCCCTGAAAAGAATCAAAGGATCTCTGAAGAGTAGAAACCAGGCTCACCCTGTAGAAGACTGGAAAATTGCTGAAATTGCACTCGGTCTGTCAGGAACTGAATCTGCTGTGTGTTCTCCGGTATTGTGCAGTAATTGCAGTCGGGATACAGATGCAGCCTGCCTGGTATAGTACTTTCTTTTATATGGATGTGTGAAGAGGTTTGTGTACCTCAAGTGAGCCCTGCTGACATTGAAGGACCCTATCTTATTTGGAGGTCGTGAGTACTAATTCAGGGTTGCTCCCTGTTGAATTGCCACATTAAATCCAAATGGAATTACTGTACTGCTGACTGTTTAATTCTCCTTTTCTCTGTGTGAAAGGGCCCCTACCAGCTGCCCGGTTTGGACTAGCCACTAGGGCTTGGGTACCCAGGGACAGTAACTGATAGGGATAGGCCTGTGCACAGAGCCATAGATAGATTATTAGAGTGATAAGCTAATTAACCTGATTTCCCCTGTCCTTGTTATATCCCCTAAATAAATCAGAGCTGCTTGTTTCAGCAAAGTTATACTGCCTAGAGTATTTGTCTATGTTAAAGTACTGTACTGTGATTGTTGCACTGTATCTCATTTCACAGGAGGTCCCAGTGCGGAACCAGACCTGGGGTAAGTGTATACTGTGAAGGTAATTCTGATATATTGTGTGGGCCACTAGTGGGAAGAAAGGGGGTTGCAGTGTCCCAGAGGGCTGTGACAAGTTAGTTTAACTATTGCAAACCCTGACCTCTGGGTGGAAGCACCATCATGGATCCAGGCCCCTCAACCTGTTAGTGGCAAATCAGGCAGGGTAGTAGCCCTGGGATAGCGCCATCTAGGGTTACATCTTGAGGCTCACCGCTGGGATTGTGTGTCCTCTAGTGGCCATATTCTGAACCACTGTTAAGAAAAAATGGGTACCCGACGAAGTGGCTGTGCACCGGCTGGTGGAGTGGTGTACTGGGGAGGAGATCGACCCCAAAATGCTATGCTTATCCTGGACATCCCCTGGGTTTCAATCCCGGACACTGTGCGGAGTACTTTCCAAGGTGGAAGGTTTACAAAACCCTGTGGTGGTGAGTCGGCGTCCTAATCTGCTCACCCACACTTTCCTGGCCCTAGTAGAGTTTAAGGATCCCATAGATAGCTCCAAGTGCCACAGACCATTATCCCAGAGGGAGCCCTCACTGCTTGGAGAGTGATAACTAAGGACAGTAAAGACCGGGGGAATCAGCCCCACCACTATCTGAAACTTTTGAGGAGAAATTTGCTGAATGGTTGCTGGGAGGAAAACTGTGGAGGACTTGAAGAAACTATTCTTGCCACCTGGGAGTGTTCTCCCCAACACCCTCTCCTGCTCCAGTGCCCGTAATGGTGTCTGAACCAATGCAGACTCCTATTTCTGCACCTGCCATTAGTCACGACTCTTACCGAAGGTTGAGGATCTTCTCTGGCACCTCCCACCCCCAAGGGAGGATGACTGGGAGACCTGGATAGACTATGTTGCCCCAAGTGCTAGAATGGCAATGCTCGGAAGGTGAAGCGAAGAGGGTTAGTGAGAGCCTCCGAGGTCCTGCCCTGGCTACCATCCGTGCTAAGCAGGCCAGTAACCCTGAAGCGACTGCACAGGCCATCTTGAGGCCTTGGAGAATGTGTAAGGGAGCCCAGATTCTGATGAGGACCTATGGTGGAGAGTAAAGAGATGCACAACAGTACCAAGGGAGTTGTTGTCTGTGTATGTATCTCGGCTGGAAAAATTGTTGCAAGAATGCCTCAGAAAAGGTAGTTTGCCAGCGATTGAACTGGACGAACCAGGCTGGACAGGATCCTTAAGTCTGCCCCCTTCTCAGAACTGCTGTTGCTTCAGTTACACCTGGCAGATCGACTGGAATCCCCACCCTCCTATGATGAGTTAATGAGAGAAATTCGAGGAGTTGAGAAAAAGGCGACCTCGGGAGGGACCTGCACCAATAGCTGCGGCTACGACCCAGTGACTGAGGGTGACCCATCAAAGTGAAGTTCAGGGCAAGGTTGGCAGTCAATGAGTGCTCTGACAAGGAAAAAGATATATCACAATAGGGAACTGTTGAGAGAGATCCGGGAATTCAAAAACAGTCCCTTTATGAAGGCCACGCCTGCAAATACGGGCCCTGACCTATATCAGACTGCATCTGCTATGGGGTGAGGGTACCCACCATGTATCTCCTGCTGATAACAGCTCCAACTCGATTCCTTGACCATGGAAGTGGAGAAACTGACGAGATGTCTCCAAATGCTTATCACGCCCAGACAGAGATGGCACCAAGGTTTCCAGTTAGTAATACCCCGCCCTGGCTCCCAGTGTGGCGCCTCGGCCAGCTCAAACTCCAGAAAGTATGTTTGCTATAATTGTGGGAAAGATGGGCACATGAAAGGGAATGCCAGTCCCAAAAGACACTGACAAAGTTGCATATAGGCTACAAGGAGAGCTTGGAGAAAGAAATCAGTGGTTAAGAGTGCACGACATGATCCCAGTGAGGGCACCAAAATGCTAATTCACGTCCTTTTGTGGCAAGGTCAGTTGCCCAGGCCCCCACCGCCTCTCCAGACTGGTCCAGAATAGTGGGTCCCTCCATAGAGACCACTGTAAAGGTGAGCAGTGTCTACAAAACTATATTAGACAGTAGCTCCCAAGTGACAATTATGTTCCAAGATTAGTATCAGAAGCATTTGTCAGACGTACCCTTACAACCATTAGAAGGACTGCATGTATGGGGGTTAAGTGAGAAGGCCTACCTATTCGGGTATATCGAATTTGGCTGTCTTTCCCCACCTCCGTGGCTGGAGTGGCGAACAAGTAGAGACCTAGCCTTAGTGTGCCCCCACTGGACTGTATGATGGTGTCCCTTTGTTGATTGGAACAAATGCTCATATGTTGGAAGGCTACAGTTGTGTTATGAAAACAGGGGTCAAAGACTAGTAGAGCTTTAAAGTTCAAGCTTTAATTAAGAAGGCCTATGAGGCACAGAAAGATGCTGAAAAAACAGAACCAGAGGAACCGGTAGGAATTGTATGGAAGAAGGATCCTGAGTCTCTGATCCTGGGCCAAATGCCCAGTGTACCTTACAGGAGAGGTCCGTATCAGAAAGGATGTTAGAATAAAATATTAATGTTGGATGCACCAGGCGATGGAAAATTGCCAGAGGGACTGCTGGTCAAGCCTAGTATTTTGCCGCTAGAGCCCATGCTTATGCCAGAGGGTAATGGTCCAAGTTCATAATGTGTCTGAAAGAGACATTCGAGTAAACAGAGGTTGCATCCTGGCTAATGTGCATTGTGCAGACACTGCAGTGCTACCCAGCAGCAAGAGTTCAAAGAAGAAATGACAGAGTAGCTTGACTTGTTTGATTTCGCGACTCCCGCTGCCAGCTGAATGGAAAGTGAAGATCAGTGAAAGCTTGCCAGAGAGACCAGTGTTTTCTTTAAAGGAATGGGATGTAGGATGCGTGCAAGGAGCTGAGCACAATATCCGGCTGCATGACGAAAGACCATTTCGTGAGGAGGTCGACGCCCTGGCACCTGCTGACATAGATGATGTGAGGCGGCATCTGCAAGAAGATGTTAGCTGCTGGTATAATACAAGAATCAGAAGCCCTTATGCTTCCATTGTGGTAGTGAGGAAAAAGAATGGAACAGTAAGGATGTGTGGATTATAGCACCTTAAACCGGTGGACTATCCTGATCAGTACACAATGCCCGCATTCAGGATGCTTTGGACTGCCTAAGCGGGAGCAAGTGGTTCTCTGCTGGATCTCCGCAGTGGGTACTATCAGATCCCGATGGCCCCAGAGGACCATGTGAGAAAGACAGCCTTTATCTGTCCGCTTGGCTTCCTATGAATTCATGAGGATGCCTCAAAAGTTTCAGGTGCCCCAGCCACTTTTCAACGATTGATGGAGCGTGCAGTGGGGACATGAACTTACTAGAGTGCCTGGTATACCTAGATGATGTTATTGTGTTTGGCAGCTCACTGGAGGAACATGAGAGCAGATTATTTAAGGTATTGGACCCGACTGGAGGACTTTGGCCTTAAACTGTCCATTGATAAGTGTCAATTTTTCAAACATCAGTAAAGTATGTGGGACACATAGTATCCACCGAGGAATGGACCAAGTAAAGTGAGACTTGACCACCCTGTTACAGCCCAAAATCTAAAAGAACTACGCAAAGATTCCTGGGATTCTGTGGTTATTATCGGCGTCATCAAGGACTATTCAAGAGTGATCCAGCCTTTACTTAACCTTACTCAAAGGGTATCCCAACCCACAAAAATACCAAAGTCAGCATCCCTCAAGACTGAAAGAGTGTATTTTCATCCAGTGAAATATTTGGGGCCGCTGGACTCTGATTGTGAGACTGCTTTTCATGAGATCATATATCAACTTACCCATGCTCCAGTGCTGGCCTATGCCGATCCAAGAAAACCTTCGTCCTGCACACTGATGCTAGCTTGCAAGGGTTGGGGCTGTGTTGTACCAAGAACACGAGAATGGCCTGAGACCAGTGGCCTTTGCCAGTAGAGCCTGACCCCATCCGAAAAGAACTATCCTGTACATAAGTTAGAGTTCCTAGCTTTGAAGTGGGCTATTGTTGACCAATTCCATGAGTACTTGTATGGGGCTAAAATACTAGTAAAAACTGACAATAATCCTTTGACCTATGTGCAGAGCTCAGCTAAGTTGGATGCCACTGTCCATAGGTGGCTTTCTGCATTATCTACATATGACTATGCTCTCGAATACCGAGCAGGTCTGAACCACATAGATGCTGATGCTCTCTCCCGGAGGCCTGTTCCCCAGAATGATTGGGTCGATTGGCAGAACCTGACATTCGGGCACTCTGCGGAAGTTTGACAGGGAGGAACAATGTCCACGGACCGAGTGGACTGCATGGTGGATTGCTTGGGAGCCTCTGAGAATTGCATACCTGCTGCTTATTGCCACTTTTCTGCAATAGACATTGGTGCACTGCCTCAGCTGGACAATGACAGTATCCATGGGCTCAACTGCCGATCCCATGATCAAAGCAGCTTTAGAAGCCCTCTATGCAGGAAAGATGTGTCCAAATTACGCCCACTGATTTGAGAACTGCACTGTTATACAAAGAAGGTCCTAAGTTGAAACTGATCAATAAACTGTTATACAGAGAAACAGTAGACAGAGGGGGACAAGTAGACAAACAACAACTAGTGCTGCCCACTGCCTTTCGAGACTCAGTACTGAGGTCCTTGCACAACCACATGGGGCACCTTGGTATAGACAGAACACTTGACTTGGTGAGATCCAGATTCTATTGGCCTAAGATGGGGGCTGATGTGGAGCAACACATTCGAACTTGTAGTCGCTGCTTACAGAGGAAAGCTTTGCCCCAGAGGGCTGCCCTTGTTAACATCACCACCAGTGCACCCATGGAGCTGGTCTGTATTGATTTTCTAAGTTTGGAGTCAGATCAAAGAAATATCAGTAATGTGCTGGTGGTCACTGACCATTTCACGAGATATGCCCAAGCTTTCCCACCAAAGACCAGAAAGCATCCACTGTGGCCAAAGTACTTTGAAAACTTTTTGTTCACTTGGGGCTCCACAAGAATCCATTCTGATCAGGGAGAGACTTTGAGAGTCGTCTGATCAAAGAGATGCTTTCTCTGTGGGAATGCGAGAAAGTCCAGAACCACTCCTTACCACCCCCAGGGGACCCACAGCCTGAACGTTTCAACCGCACTTTGCTAGATATGCTAGGCACCCTGCACCCAAAGGACAAGCCTAGATGGAGCCAACAAATTAGCACCCTGGTACATGCTTATAACTGCACCAAAAGTGATGCCACTGGATTCTCCCCTACCGCCTGATGTTTGGAAGAGCTCGACTACCAGTAGATGTGTGTTTTGGGGTCTCTCTGATGGGGTTCAGGCTGACAACTATTTACAGTATGTGCAAAAGTTAAAGGCCCAGCTAACTCATGCGTACCAACTGGCTCAAACCATGGCTGCCAAAAGAAATCTGGCCAACAAAGAAAGGTATGATAAAAAGGTGAAAGCACAGGAACTCCAGGAGGGAGATCAGGTATTGCTAAGAAATCTGGGATTGCATGGCAAGCACAAGATTGCTGACAGATGGCACCATCTCCCTCACATTGTAGTGGGCAAACTAGATGATCTGCCAGTGTACAAAGTAAGGCCTGAGAATAATTCAAAAGATGTAAAAACAATGCATAGAAATCATTTACTGCCCATTGGACAAATCTTAATTGAGTCTGAGCCCTAGAAGATGCCCCTCTGGACCAGTGACTAGAGCTGCTGCTGAAAAGATCAAGAAAGTCTGCACCTACAGAAGCAAAGTTAAAGTGTTCCCTCACAAGTCCCAGTTGAGCATGACTGTCAGTCCATATCGGAAGAAAGTGAGAGTGACTTTGAATACTATCCTTCTTAGTGAGTCAATTGTTCGGGCAATCCCCTAGTCAATACTGGAGACAAAGCTGGGCCTTCTGGACTGTTTAAGCCCCAGCTTCATCCCTGGAGCCAATGCTCCCAGAAAGTGAAGTGCAAAGCATCAGATCAGATGAAATGGAATCATTGTGCATGGTTGAACTGTTTGAGCTTTCAGGAGAAAATGATAGATTGGGGCAGACTGGTGATACACCGAACAAGAAGAGTATTTTGAGTGCCTGACAGTCCACTGCCAGTGTCCGAAAGCTCTCCATGCCAGCCAAAATGTTGTGGACTCAGAAACTGTAACTCCTGAGCTGGAAAGTGCCCAAGCTCCAGCCTCTACCCCCATGGAGACTCCCCTGACAAGTGAGGACAATGCTGAAAATGAGGCTCAGAGTGCAGAGACTGTAACAGTTCCCCTAGAAAGACTGGTCGAGCTGTAAAGCCTGTGGTGCACCTCAGTTATGATTCCCTGGGAGGCCTGTGGATTTGCCTCTCAATGTTGTCCATAAAGGAGTGTATGTGTCCCCGAGCTCATTGCCCAAACTAGCGTCAGTGCTAACTCAAGTTACTTGTGTTGCCCTCTAAGTATGGTGCCCTTGCCCCGTCCAGCCCCAAGGTAACTGATAGGGAAGGGCCCCTCTCTTCAGGTTTCATGTACAAGAGGTAATAACTTGAGTTATGGTACAATGTGTGTAATACTGTGTAAAGAGCGTACTGCAATGTTTCAGAAATGTGTTCTTGGTAAAATGATATATTGACTGATGATTACATGTGCAGCCTAATGCAAATGTATATGGTTGCAGTTGAAACATGGGGGTACTTGGCAGCTTGTGATCAAGCTTTAGCCAACCAGGAAGGTGTAACCCCTGCAAAATGGGGGTTCCCAAAAGACTTCAGGAGCTTGCTTGAATGCTCCAAGCCTGAATGGTGTTTGGCATTTAAGCCATTTATCAGTGAGTGTTTTTAGAGCCTCTGGTACTGTCTCTTTAAGAGCTGTCTGCTTGCAGACATAATTAGTTTGTATGGGGGACTGTGTGCTTCTCTGAGTACCACTTGAGCTGCTGCCAATTCACTTCATTTTGCAGTCACTAGGAGTGCAAAGGAACCTATCTGAAAGATGTAACTGTTTGCCAGAAATTATTTAGAGTAATAATGAAATTACAGTTTGTCTAACCTGCTTTTGCAGTCAGAACTGTGTCTGCTAGTTCCCATTCTAGTTTTGAACTGCTGAACTGGACCAATCAGTGTGGGGTAAGCTAGCTCTAAAATGGTGCCTTGGACCGAATCAGAACTTGGACTCATAATCTGAGCCAGCCACAAGAGGATTGTATGGGCAGTGACTCTGGGAGATGTAGTGTAGACTTCAGTGCCTTTTTGGACCAACAGCAGCAGTCTATTGAGTGACAGCCAATCCAGTCAAGAACTGGGAGGAACTCAAAGGAAGTGCCCAGTTTTGTCGGTTGGAGCTTCAGTTGAGCTTTGGCAGTGAAGAAGGAAGGAGCCCTGTGCTTTTCAGTGTGCAGTTTTAGTCAAAAGCGTGTGTAAGGCCCAGAGTTCGGTCTGCAGCTTGTGTAACAGCTTGTTAGGACTGAATCGTCCTGTGAAAAGAATCAAAGGATCTCTGAAGAGTAGAAACCAGGCTCACCCTGTAGAAGACTGGAAGAATTGCTGAAAATTGCACTCGGTCTGTCAGGAACTGAATCTGCTGTGTGTTCTCCCGGTATTGTGCAGTAATTGCGATCGGGATACAGATGCAGCCTGCCTGTATAGTACTTTCTTTATATGGATGTGTGAAGAGGTTTGTGTACCTCAAGTGAGCCCTGCTGACATTGAAGGACCCTATCTTATTTGGAGGTCGTGAGTACTAATTCAGGGTTGCTCCTGTTGAATTGCCACATTAAATCCAAATGGAATTACTGTACTGCTGACTGTTTAATTCTCCTTTTCTCTGTGTGAAAGGGCCCTACCAGCTGCCACGGTTTGGACTAGCCACTAGGGCGTTGGGTACCCAGGGACAGTAACTGATAGGGATAGGCCTGTGCACAGAGCCATAGGTAGATTATTAGAGTGATAAGCTAATTAACCTGATTTCCCCTGTCCTTGTTATATCCCCTAAATAAATCAGAGCTGCTTGTTTCAGCAAAGTTATACTGCCTGAGGTATTTGTCTATGTTAAAGTACTGTACTGTGATTGTTGCACTGTATCTCATTTCACAGGAGGTCCCAGTGCGGAACCAGACCTGGGGGTAAGTGTATACTGTGAAGGTAATTCTGATATATTGTGTGGGCCACTAGTGGGAAGAAAGGGGGGTTGCAGTGTCCCAGAGGGCTGTGACCAAGTTAGTTTAACTATTGCAAACCCTGACCTCTGGGTGGAGGCACCCCGCCATTGGATCCAGGCCCCTCAACCTGTTAGTGGCAAATCAGGCAGGGGTAGTAGCCCCTGGGATAGCGCCATCTAGGGGTTACACACTTTTCTGGGCATGATTACTTTATTTTTCTTAAAAATTTAGACAGTTAAATTCATTTTACCAGTTATTCATTTCAGATAGCATCGCTATACCTTAAAGGCACAAATAGGTTTGTACAAAGTGAGGTATGGACTTAACAGGTCTGTGCTATTGACAAGGTTTTGTTTAAGTTGGCCCTAGTGCAGCAATGTAAGACTGAAAACTGTATTAGGCTGTAGTGCAGGTTGAGCAAATATCACCATGCATGATGTGCTGTGCCACCATCTCTGGCAGTGGGAGCTGTGGTAGATAAGTGACTGTTCATTTCTGTTGCAGAATGCAGCCATTTAATTAGCTAATGTATGATGTTATAGCAATGATAACATCACATTCTGAACATAAAGGAGGGGTTTGGACATAAAAAGAGGGGAAGGGAACCAGATTCTATGGATAAACAGAAATATTAATCAAAAATCACCAAGAAGAGTGAATTCTGCGGCACTGCAGAAGTTCTGCGGTAGATTGCAAGTTCTGCGCAAAATTCTGCAGTCGCAGAATTCTAGGGGCCTTGGCTAAATGCCTAAACAAGTATTATGCATCAGTATTTACAGAACAAAGAGATGGGATGATACTGGACAGTGACAGGTTGTTCACAGGAGAGCACAAGGATACACTTTATGATGTGTGTTACATCAGAACCAGTTGAAAGAATGCTGAAGATGTTAACCATCAACAGGCAGTGGGGCCTGACTGAATACACCCAAATATTCTGAAGGAATGATCCAAGGAACTATCTATCCTATTAGCAATAATACTGAATGAGTCATTGAGGACAGTGTTCATGCCAGATGACTGGAGGGTGGTCCACATGGTACCAATATTCCAAAAAGCGTCAAGGCTTAGTCTGGGAATTATAGGGCAGTTAGCTTCTAGCCTTTAACTGTAGCTGATGTTCTCAGTCAGTCCATTACTGGCCAGCTTTTACAGAAAAATAATTTCTAGGAGCGTGGATATGTTGTTCATCCACACACTTTGGCATGTCCCCTTCCACTTTAAGATCCACTGGAAGTCTTCAAGCTGGCTTCTCCCACCCACCCGGGTGGTATATACCTTGGCTCTGCCCCATGACGGCAGATCTTCCTTTCCGCTGGAAGATTCAGGTTGCCTCCCTTGTGCTCACGCATTTCGTAGGCCCTGGCTTTCAAACCTTGGTTTTACTGAGAATTCGCATTGTTGCGTTAGCGATCTCAAGTTGTCCGCCGATAATGGAAGACATGTCTTCCCCTGGATTTTGCTGGTGCCCTTTAAATACCGAAGTTGCAAGCGATCCCACCAGCGTCGTCTGTTGCCTCGGTGTGAACCATGACACCTCTTCGTGCAATATGTGTTTGGCTTTTCATCCCAACGTCCTCTACGATCGTCTTGCACGCCTGAAGCTGGGGAGGCCGGAAAAGAGGAACCCTCTAGTGAAATCCAAGGAGGCTCAGTGGGCGGTTTCTGCAGCTGCAGGATCCGCCGAGCACATGGCGCGCATGCAGGCATTCAAGGAGGAAGCAGCTCATGCTGCGGATTCCTCTCGGAGCTTCTTCTTTCCACTTAACCTGGGCTCCACCTTCTCAGGTTCCTTCCAGGAGATGTGCCGGTCTCTCCCGACCAAGGGAGAGGCACCTGCCGGCTTGCACTCCTCTCGATCCCGTAAGCCGGAGAAGGATCTGGGATCGCCTTCACTCCTGACGGAGACGCCTTTGGAGGGAGATCTTGGGCGAGAGCATGCGGTCTCGACTTGGGTTGAGATCGCTTCTTCGGCTGCTGGCTTTTCGGCTTTGCCATCTGGTCGGTTGACTGAATTACCTGTCGATGAGGTTGAGATCGTGATCGATCCGATAATGCCAACTGTGGTTGACGATTCCCTTGATCAAACCCCTAATCTGGTCTTTCCAGATGAGCCGGCTGGGACTCCAATCGAAGATATGGACCCTGATCCTGGGAAATCACCGGTCCCGCCAGTGTCTCCTGAGCGACCGAGTCGACTCGCCCAATCTCGATCGAGGTGTCAGACCCCCTCGTCCAACAGGCCGAGGAAGAGCCATAAGCACTCTAAAAAGAGGCAACGCCATTGGTCGTCTTGGTCCTTCTCAGATGAGGAGAGGCTCTGGTGGAAACCCCAGCGCTACGAGGACCTCATGTGGCAACAGCTGATTTTGACTGGGCACAAGCCCACTCCGGCTTCTACACAAGCCATTACTTGGCTTTCACCTCCTAGGCCGAAGCCGACTCCTTCAGAACCAATCAAATCAGTTACGCAGCCCGCGGAGCCGGCAACACTACCTGTTCGGACCAAAATGACCTCTCCATCGATAGTGGTGGAACCACTGCCCAAACAACCTGTGGAAGGGGCCCCTTCCAAGGGAGACAGACCTGACACCAGGCTTCCCTGGCATTTGTTGGTCACGGTCACCACGGACCGCCCTCGGCGGGTCGAAAGTGACCTGGTAGTAGGCCCTTATACCCGGATTCCTCGGATTTGGATGTCACCGGCTTGCATACACATCCAGGTGATGATGAATCGACCGTTGGCTTAGAGAAGGAGGAAGGTCCCTCATCTTTTCAAGGGATCCTTCGCCTCATCACTGAATCTACAGGGATGCCCCTGGAGCCAATCCAGAAAAAGGCGGATTGCCCACTTACGGACATCCTTAAGAGAGGGGATACCCTGGTGGAGGTCTTTCCTGTGGCTGAGGCCATTGTTGGTCCAGCCCTAGAACTGTGGAAGCGTCCTGCCTCTTGACCAGCACCGTCTGCCCGCATGGCCTGCAAGTACACTGTGCCAGTGGGGTCCCTCGCGGGGTTCACAGAGTACCCCTTGGCTGAGAGCCTGGTGACTGCCTCTGTGTTCGGGCATACAGGCAGTTCTGCTGACACTGACCAACCTCCTGATAGAGTCCAAGCTTTTGGACCATTCGTCCAGGAAGGTCTATGCAGCTTCCTCCTTGGGCCTTCATCAGGCAACTTCGGCCGTCATCATGGCACACTTCTCTCACATCCTCCTGGGGTCGCTAGATGAAGTCCTCCCACATCTCCCTGCGAACATGCATACCACTGTCAAGCAAGTCCGGGATCAGGGCCGAGCTGTCGCCAAACAGCAGCTTCAGACGGCCCTGGACATTTGGGATTCTTTTGCCCACTCGATGGCTGCCGCGGTTGCCTCTCACCGCAGGGCTTGGCTGAGGCTCTCCTCCTTTCCGGTGGATACCCAGCACAAACTAGCTGACGTGCCCTTCCTCGGGACCGACTTGTTTGGCCCAGGAGTGGCCAGTCATCTTCAGCGCATTGAGCAGTCCAGTGCCACCTTGGATGCTACTTCTGCCAAGAGTTCTTTGGGCAAGAACCAGCAGAAGAAAAAGAAGAAGCCTTTTCGGCACTCTTCCCCCTGTGGCTCAGCAGTCCTTCTTTCAAGGTGGACAGCAGCACCAGCATTAGCAGCAGGCTCAGTCTTGGTACTCTTGGCCCAAGCCCGGACCCCAACAGGCCCATAAAGGAGGCCGAGGCTCAGGTCCTGGAGCCTCCTCCTCCTCCAAGCCTACTCAGTGACAGGGCGGGGGCTGCCAGCCCCTCTCCCATCACCTCAGCTCTGGTTCCTCCCATGGGGGGCCGGCTCCACCACTTCCTTTCTGCCTGGTCCGTTGTCACTTTGGACAGATGGGTTCTCGAAGTGGTCGGTCAGGCACTGCCTCTGGAATTCGAGCAGTACCCTCCCAGCTGGGCCCGCGCCCCTTGGGAGGAAAGAGTATCCACTCAGAACCAGTCGGCTCTTCAAGACGACATCGGTCAGCTCCTCCTCAAGGAGGCAGTAGCTCCAGTGGCAGATCCTCCAGCAAACCCAGGCTTTGTCTCCAGGTACTTCCTGGTGCCCAAGCGGACGCGGGGCTGGCGCTCCATTCTAGATCTGCACGACCTGAATCAATATCTCTGGTCACGCACCTTTCGGATGGTCACTCTGTCCCAGATCATACCATCCTTGGAGCAAAACATGTGGTTCTGTTCACTGGATCTGCAGGATGCATTCTTTCACATCCCAATCCATCCATCCCATCAGCGGTTCCTCCACTTCAGGGTCAAAGGGACCCTATACAAGTTCCTAGCCATGCCGTTCAGCCTATCATCGGCCCAACAGGCCTTCACCAAATGCATTGCAGTGGTGGCGGCCCATCTCCGGCATGGGGAGGGGAATCAGGATTTACCCCTACCTCAACAAATGGCTCCTAGCAGGTTCCACCCAACAGGAGGTGGAGAGGTCCAGGGACCCGGCCCTCCAGACCTGCTCTCAACTCAGCCTCCTGATCAACGAGGCCAAGTCTGAACTCGTGCCTTCTCGGGTGATGGGCTTCATCGGGGCAGAGCTTGACTCTTGTCAAGCCAGAGCTCGGCTCCCGGCGGACAGAGCGGAGGTTCTTTCCTCCTTTGCCTAATCATTTCTGGTTGGGCACTTGCGCGGCGGCGTGCACCTCAGTGGTCCGTTGGGCTAGGTTGTGCATGCGCCCTCTCCAGTGGGAGCCGGCTGCCCAGTGGACTCAGTGCCACGGTCATTTCAACCAGCTGATCACTGTAACCCAGAAGATGTGGGACGCTCTCCAGTGGCGGACCGCCCCAGACCGGTTGCAGGAAGGGATCCTGTTTGTCCGCCCTGAGCCGACGGTCGTCCTCATGACCGTGCCTCTCTCATGGGCTGGGGAGCCCACATGGGGGAAGAAAGGGCCCACAGGGATCTGGACCCCCGAGGAGTTCCGATGCCACATCAACCTGTTGGAGCTCAGAGCAGTCAGACTGGCACTGTCAGCTTTCATTCCTCAGTCAAGTGGTTCAAGTCCATACGGACAATACCACGACCATGTACTACCTCAACAAACAGGGCGGCATGCACTCCCGTCTGCTGTGCAAGGAGGCGACCCACATCAGGACGCTCGTGAGCTGATTGGAGGCATATCTCCTAGCCATCCATGTGGCAGGAGCCTCGAACCAGCTGGCAGATGCTCTCAGCCACTTAGGCGAGACATCCTATGAGTGGTCTCTCCATCCAGAGGTAGCTTACAGCCTGTTCTCTCACTAGGGCAAACTGTTGTTGGACCTGTTTGCCTCCAGGGAAAACACCAAGCTGAGGCTGTTTCATGCCCGCCCCCCTCAGCAGGGCTCTCTGCAGGGGGGATGCCTTCTCGAGGCCGTGGACCCCAGGCCTCCTCTACGCCTTCCCTCCATTTCTCTTGATCCACAAGGTGCTCTTCAAGGTGAGGAGGGACAAGGCGAAGGTGATCCTGGTAGCCCCAGACTGGCCGCACCAGTTCTCGTATCCAGATCTTCTCAACCTCAGCTGCAGGCACCCAGAGCGGCTTCCAGCATGCCTGGACCTGATATCACTCAACCAGGGGAAGGTATTCCATCCAAACCTTCAGTCCCTGCACCTCACAGCCTGGTACCTGAGCGGCTAGAGTTCCAGGCTTTGGGTCTTTCCGAAGATGTGTACACCGTGGTGGAGGCATCCAGAAAGGAATCAACCAGGAAGTGTTATACCTTCAAATGGAAAAGGTTTTCCGTTTGGTGTCAGGGCAAGGACCTGGACCCTTTATCCTGTCCAGTGGCTAACATTCTCGACTCCCTTTGGTCTCTCTCTAAAGGAGGTCTATGGTCATCGACCTTTAGGGTGCACCTGGCAGCCATCTCTGCATACCGGGCGCGGGCCAGTCAGCCCACTGTGGTGCAGAAGACAGTGGTTGGGCACTTTTTCAAAGGTCTGGATCACATATCCCCTCCGGTGCGTGAACCTCCACCTCCGTGGGATCTGCTGCTGGTACTGGCAAAGCTCATGGGCAAGTCATTCGAACCAATACACAAGTGTGCCTTGTCACACTTGTGGAAGATGGCCTTCTTGGTGGCTATCACATCTGCCAGAAGGACAGGGGAGCTCCACATGCTTTCGGTGGACTCCCCTTATCTGGTCTTCCACAGGGACAAGGTTGTCCTACACCCCCAACCGAAATTCCTTCCGAAGGTGGTGTCAGAGTTTCACCTTAACCAGGTGTTAACTCTGCCGGTTTACTACCCTAATTACCAGTGCCGTAGGAAGGCATTTTGGTGCCCTGGGCAAGAGACTCATTTTGCCCTCCCCAGACAAGAGCCGGGGGTCTGGGGACCGCAAGACCACCAGAAGCTCTGAGGGGGGACTTCCGGTGATGTCACGGAGTAGATGGGAGGCTAAATACTCGAGCTCCTAGGTCCACCCGAAGAATCTAACTAAATCCTTTCATTATACCTACTAATTTAAGCAGATTTCAAAACCCCAGAGTGAGTGGAGATGGCGGCTAGAGGTAATCGCCCGAAAAGTCCAAAAAACAATGCTGCGCAAGTGAAAATGAAGCAGCTTACTCTCAATGAAGAAACGGAGGCCTTCACAGGCTGTTCGCGCAGAGAGAGAACACTTTAAGATTCGTCTTTGGACCCCGATGAAGAAGAATTGTGCCTACCAAGAAAAGCAGAATGTACACTACAAAAAATATTGTCGTCTGTTCAAAAAATCAAGTCCTCACTTGCAGACCTAAGACAGGATGTCAGAAATCTAGATGCTAAAGTAGAGGACCACTCAAACAGACTGTCCGAGATCACAGAAACTCAGGATAGAGAAAGCAGAATTTTAATCTACGTTTTGCAAAGAGATCAAGAAGTGCATAATCGCCTAGAAGATTTCGAAAACAGATCTCGGAAAAATAACTTCCGAATACATGGAGTTCCGGAGGGAGTAGAAAAAGGGTTCCCCACACCCATTGACTTTATGCAGCAGCTTCTACGGTCTGTGCTCTCCATTCCTGCTTACTTGGATCTCACCATCGACAGAGCCCACAGATCCTTGGGCCTGAAACCCATTAACCCCTCTGCCAAACCCCGATCGTGGGTAATAAGGAGGGCCCTATTTCAAAGTAAGGAGTGGATCTTAAAAGAGGCCTGGAGGCTACGGGACTTAAAGTACCAAGGTACACTCATCTTTTTCGATCAGGACTTCTCACCCACACTGCAGGCCGAGCATACGAGAGTTCGCATGATTGCTAAAGAAATAAAAGAAAAAAAGAATATCAAGGCACAGATTTTGTACCCTTCATGCCTTCGGCTGCATTTGGACTCGGGCCCAAGGATCTTTAATACCTTACTGGAAGCAGTCCTCCTCCTGAAAGAATGGGGAATAAGCATACCTGACCTCGGGGTGGAAATCCTGGAGCAAAGTTTATTGAAAAATGTTTGGCAGCCAGTTACTAAAGGATTGAAGCGCCCACTCCACAGAACCCTTCCCCAAAGCCTGTTAAAGGATGCCATGAAGCTCTCAAAACGTGCGACTACTGGACAAATCCTCGATATGAACTTAATAGGATAGACTTGAGTTGTCGATCATAGAGCTACAGCGGGAGAAGATCAGATGATTTGCTGGAGAAAATGAGGAGAGGAGATTATGCAACGAGTACAATGGCTAGCTAACACAACCGGGGAAAAAAAACAAAACAAAAAAAGTTGTAAATACTAAAGCAAAAATGTACTTAATAATAGATCAGTTTACTTGGGTTAATGAATACAAGTGATGAACCTCTGATCGCTAGACAGACCTAGCGGGCATGTGGGATGAGATGTATGACAAACACGTTTTCCGGGCGATTCCTCTCTGATTGACCTCTCTTTCTTTAAGTAGGGGTCCTGGACTCTCTGGAGACTGGGAGGAGGGGCTCGGAAATCAATTGACTGGAAATACTGGACAAGAGAGGGAAAGATTGAGAGGAGAGAAAGCGTTGACAAAGCCTTGCTAATGGTCAGGGGATTACAAGATTTAGATAACAAAAGTAAATATTGCTAGAGTTAAAGAAACGAAGGAGGGACTATAATATGTTATTACAAATGCTTGGGAGGGACGAGACCTGGGAGGGACTGTTATTGGTTCTCTCAACCTCCGTGACGATTCTCCTGGAGCAGCAATTGATGTTGCTCTCGATCTCTTAATTAAGAGATCAACAGCGCATAAGGACCATCATGCACTACCACGAGTGAAAGCAGGCTCCCCCTTGTGGCGAAGCCTGGTACTACACCTAGGAAGTAACAAAGATCACTCAAAGAGGCCGTTTTGGAGGATTTTTTTTTTTTCTCTTTTTCTTAACCTGTTGGCCCTATTGCAGGGCTTGTTCAAGACAGCATAAAAGGCCTCCGAGTAGTGTTTTCTAAGGGATATATCCCGACTGCTATTGTTTTGTTTTTTTTAATTACATTGAGTGGTTTAAAATACAATTGTTCTTGTTTTAAAAAAAAAAAAAAAGCAAAAAAAGTTATTTGCAGTTAATTTAAGAAAGGAAATTGCTCAGTGTTAAGGGTAATAGTTTCAATAATGAAGTTTCTGGATGTTGTTAAAGTTGATAAGATAAGGGTACATTCAATGATTAATAAACCTATATCATTAAATAAGGGTACGCGGCAAGGATTGGAGGGGATGAAATGAGAGAGCACTGATTTAGGGGATACTGATTTCTTATATAAAGTGTATAACAACTGGAGACCTCAAGTATGATTGACCTAAAAGTTTGTTCATACAATGTTAAAGGGATAAACTCCCCAATAAAACGTACAAGGCTGCTGCAAGAAATTAAAAAGCTGGGAACAGATATAGCCCTGATCCAAGAGACACATTTGTCATTAGAAGAACACCTGAAATTACGTAGGGCCTGGATAGAGCATGTGATAGCAGCGTCCCATTCCCAACTCTAAAAAGCTGGAGTAGCAATTTTGATACGTAGGGGATTAAATCTTTCTATCGAGTCCACCGAAACA
This sequence comes from Neoceratodus forsteri, assembly GCA_016271365.2. Classification (NCBI taxonomy): domain Eukaryota; kingdom Metazoa; phylum Chordata; order Ceratodontiformes; family Ceratodontidae; genus Neoceratodus; species Neoceratodus forsteri. Next base: position 1,578,169,718 of record CM057456.1, on the reverse strand, counting down.
GGTTTGCAGGGCAGATATGTGAGGGTTTCAATAAATGTTCGAGGGCAAGTGCTGCACCTGGTTAATATTTACGCCCCAAATTCTGGACAGGAAAGCTTTTTCAAAATAATTTTAAAAAAAGTAGCTGATCTTCCCAAGGGCATTTTACTCCTTGGAGGTGGTTTTAACACAGCCCCACATCCACAGCGGGACCGTTCCTCTGGTGTTACCTCCACAAATAAAACAGCCTCCAAGTCTCTAGTGGCTTGGATGGCTGAATTGGGCCTTGTAGATATTTGGTGTGCTCAACACCCCACAGACAGGGACTTTACGTTCTATTCCTTCGTGCAGCAATCTTATTCACATATAGATTTATTCTATACATATGCGACCACCCTTCATTTAATTAAGGGGTCCTGTATTCATAACATCACGTTGTCAGACCATTCTCTGGTTTCAGTGCAGTTGGCCCTGTCATCTCAAAATAAACAGTCTCTGTGGAGACTAAATGTCTCACTTTTAAACAATACAGGTTTTATCTCCAAGCTGAAACAGAAAATAGAAGACTTCACCCTAATCCATCAAGCCACAGAGCACTCCCCATTACTTAAGTGGGACACTTTAAAAGCAATCCTTCGAGGAGAAATAATCAGTTATGCAGCTGCGCAAAAAAAACTAGCTCAGTTAAGGCATAAGAGAACTTTGACCGAATTATCAGAACTGGAAAAAAAACATAAAGCTAACCCTCAAGATAAACAGACCTTAATACAATTGAATAAAGCTAAAAGAACCCTACAAGATTTGGAAAATAAAAAAGCCGAAGGCCTGCTCCGATTCACCAACCAAAAGTATCATGAGGTGGGGGGAGAGTGTCTAGACTGCTAGCAATCCGTTTGAGAAAAGCTCAAGCTGATAGGTATGTGCCCTATGTACAAGAATCCGGCCCAAAAGGGAAGAAATGGACCACCCCAGAAAATATAGTACAGCAATTTCGAATATACTACCAGAACTTATATGGGGAATATAAAGAGGAGGAGAAAGTGAAGGCAGAGACACAAACCTTTTTGGATACTCTTAATTTACCCAAATTGTCAAAAACAATAAATGAAGAATTAAACCGACCCATCACAATTAAAGAAACCATAGAAGTAATAAATCAATTGCCAATAGGAAAAACACCAGGACCCGATGGGTTTAGCAGTGAAATATATAAAAAGCTATCTACTTCATTAGCCCCCCCTACTCACAGAAGTATTTAATCAATGTATTGAAGCAAACGGAGTCCCAGAGAGTTGGTCTCAGTCCATTTTAACAATTATTCCTAAACCTGGTAAGGACCTATCCAAATGTGAATCATTTAGACTTATAGCCCTCCTTAACCAAGATCAAAAAATATTCACAAAAATTTTATCAATTCGACTTCAAAAATACATAGAATTGCTAATCCATCCGGACCAAACAGGTTTTATTCCACATAGACACATGAGTGATAACATTAGGCGACTTTTAAACATCTTGCAACACAAGAAATACAACACGAATCGAGCTCTAGCAATTTTCCTAGACGCAGAAAAGGCCTTTGATAGGCTAAATTGGACCTATTCTTTTTATGGTCCTAGAAAAGATGGGGTTTGAGGGCAACTTCCTGGGATGGATCAAATTATGTTATCAGAACCCACAAGCTAGAGTCAGGGTGAACGGAACTATTTCTTCTGTTTTTAAAATTGAGAGGGGCACAGGGCAGGGATGCCTACTGTCCCCCACTCCTTTTCGCAATCAGTATGGAACCCCTAGCACAAGCCATCAGGCAACATGAAGGTATAGAGGGCATTGAAATCCATAACTCGTCCCATAAAATATCCCTTTACGCAGATGATACATTGATTTACTTAGGTAACCTGGGGTTGCTTATAAACACCTAGCTGCACTTCTTTCAAAATTTGGAGATATCTCTGGTTTAAAGTTAACTCCTCTAAATCGGAGGTGCTGGTAGTGGGAAAGGAACCAAGTATGGAAATAAGAACTAAAATCCCCTTTAAATGGGTCCAGAGTAAATTAAGATACCTAGGAATTCAGATCCCCAAAGAATTAACCCTCCTATACAAACTTAATTATGAAACCTTAAACCAACAGATACGGAATGACTTGAACAGGTGGAGTGTTCTCCCTCTTACGCTTTCAAACAGAATTGAAACAATTAAAATGAATATCCTCCCAAGATATCTCTTTCTTTACTCCAGTCTTCCCATCCTGATCCCCAAAAAAAGATTGGAAAGATTTAAAAAAAAGATTGGCAGACTTCATTTGGCTGGGCAAGCGTCCAAGAATCCGGTGGGAAATTTTAATAGAAGAAAAAGCCAAAGGGGGATTGGGGCTGCCTAACTTCTCTAAATACTACCTAGCGGCACAAATAGTACCGATTATCAAAATGTTAAAGATAGGGAAAGCACATGGGTGGCTAGAAATTGAGCAGCTAGAGAGAGATATGGGCCCACTACATATCCTGCCCTGCCTAATCCAACCTAAAGACCTGAAGAATTTAACTAATATTTTTACCAAACATACCCTGTCAAAATGGTTGGAGGCGAGACAGGAATAGGAAATAACATGTCCTGTATGGAATTACCTTCCTTTATCAGATCTGCCTGGTTTCCCCATCCTGAGACGAGACAACTCTCCCTTCAGTTGGGCAATAGCAGGGTTTATAGACCCACACCAACTTTTGGTGGGAGATCGGGTTAAATCTTTCCAACAAATGCAAATAGAATTCAATCTAACTCAAAATGACTTATTCAAATACTACCAATGTGTTCATTATATAACCACCACTATAGGCCTTTAGAATTATTGCAGGGACATCAACTCCTGTACAATGAACATATCTCAGAGGTAAAGTAGGAAATACCAAATCACATATCAGAAATATATAAAGTTCTAATAGAAGACAGGGGGATGCTAGCCATACAAAAGGTGGAACAAAATGGGAAAGAGAGACAAACCTTCATATCCCACATAGGCTATGGCAGAATATTTGGAAAGGTATTCATAGGACCACCAGCTCACCTGTGTGGAGAGAATTCTGGTGGAAAATTAACACCAGATTTTTATAACCCCAGAGGTAACACACCATTATTCTCATCTAATCTCCGCCAAGTGCTGGAGAGGATGTGGACAAACTGGTACATATTATCATATCTTTTGGAGCTGCCCCGGGATTAACTGTTTTGGGAGAGGTGTCACATTGCATTATGGAGATTATGCTACTCTCTAACCAGCCACAGTTCCTGAACCTGGTCCTGGGACTTCCACCTGATGAAACTACAACCTCGTCGGGAAAATATCTTTTTTATATTTTAGTTGCAGCATCACTTAAGGCGTTAACCCAAAATTGGCTGAAAGCTCCTCCTCCTTCTTCCATTGATAATTGGTACAGAAATATTGATCAGATCAGGGAGACAGAGGCCATCACGGCCTTGTTAAGATTAATGGCAGACAAATTTAACTCTAGATGGCTTCCCTTCTTTAACCATATGGGGGGGGAAAAAAAGGGAATCCGAACTCTAGACCAGCTCTTACAGGTACAATATGTTGAAAGGGGGTAGATATATTCTTATGTAGGATTAGCAGAGTAGTGACTGCGATAGTAATAAGGTTGGAATCTCTTGCCACAAAGGCATTAAACTCCTATATTATAATCAAGGTCATAGCTTAAAGCATGGCTATAAGGGTGGAAGGAGGGGGAGAATATAGAGGGTGGACTCTGTAAGGAAATGATTGTAATTAATTATCACCCTGTCTGGAGGATACCAATTGTATTAATTTTAAGTGAACTATTATTACTCCTTTTTCTTTTTATGTATGATGATATCACGGTACTGTACCTTGATTTTTGTATACCCAATACAATAAAATAAAAGAATTTTGAAGTTCAAAAAAAAAAAGAAGCTCTGAGGGGTTTACATGCTCTGTGGTGAGTTTTGGGGCTTTTCTTGAAGAAAAAACATACTTTTGTTACGTGTTCCCAACCCCTGATTTCAGGGAATATTTTGCTCCCCCATTGAATATGAGATGTGGGAGAGTCTGGCTGCTCACTCTGTTGTCCACTTTTTTCACAGAATTAGACATCTTTTGATATTTACTGGTGTCACAATACTCTGTACGCCAGTAAATATCAAAAGATGTAAATTAATGAATGAGTTCGCTGGGGATGGGTTTACCTGCCATCAAATGAGAGATACACTAACTTGTCCACTGTCTCTCCCACTGGCTTTAAATGAAGGATAGCAGCACCAGCAGTAGTAGTGGTACTGGTACTGTACTTCCTTGGTCAGGTGGTCCCTCCCGATTTTGTTTGGGAGGGAGTGAGTCATCTGTAACTGGACCCACCCGACCCGGGAAGTACAGTACCACTACTAACGCTGGCACTGCTACCCTCTAGACTGATGATAAACAATCAGATAACCTAATTACTGGAGTCAGGTGACACCACACTAGACTGAAGTGACTACTAGACTGGCTGGCTCTCTGGGACTGGGGTGGATGGCCTGCCGGTGACAGCCAGAGCCTGTTGTGTACAGTATTATTCTGCTGTCCGCTTAGCTCCCAGGGAAACCTATTGTACCTATTTCTTAAAGTTTAAGAAATAGGTACAGTAGGAAGAGACAATGCTCTTTAATAAGCCATATATTAAACTGGATTATTTCCCAAAACACACCTAGCTTCAACACAAACAGAATAAGCTTGTGTCACTTCCCAATTACATTCAAGGCATAGTCAAGTTTTTTATTTTTTATTTAAGATTTACTCTGTGTGTGTTCAGGAGGGTGTAACAACTTCTGTATTTAGAAGAATCCTATCCATCCATTCAGTCCTTCATTAAAACCAGTGGGAAAGACAGTGGACAAGTAAGTGTATCTGTCATCTGATGCCAGGTAAACCCAACCCCAACAAATTCATTCATTAATTTGCATCTTTTATATTACTAACGATACTCACAATACATTCAGTCTAATAGACTAAACATGTCAGTACATATCGTAACCCCAATAAATATCAAAGATATCTAATTCTGTGAAAAAAGTGGACAACAGAGTAGCAGCAGTACCTTGACATGGCACATCAGCCCGACCCCGTACAATACAATTACATACTACTACTTCGCCATAGCATCCTTTTTACCCATGACCCCAGTCAGCCGGGATGCAGTATAATTGCAGTGCTCCCTGGTAAGGGTACTGTGATCAGGCACATAATATGGTATGGATATGTAAACTGTGAATAAATTCCTTACGACAGGACTAGAAGGCTTGACCACTGTAATTTGTTGTTGTTGAGGCATTAAAATGCTGTTTCCCTTTCATGTATTTAAACAAGACTCAAGCTGAGTCTTAAATCTAAAGGCATTTGTATCACCTCAACAAGGAAATTACAGTGGTGTCAGTTCTGTGCTTTATAGTGCTTGTGCAGTTTATTTTTATTTGCTATGCTAATATTGTGCTCTAGCCCTAATGCTAAGCCTATCATTCCCCCATTAAAATGAGGGGCTGCTTGCAGCAGTTTTCAGTCATAAATTTGGCACTTTTAAAAAATCAGGCAGGCAGCAGCCTTTTAAAACTGGTGCTTCGCGGGCTTGCCTCGCAATCCAACAACTTCACGCAGAAAAAAACAAAGTCCTGTCAAGTATCATCCATCTAGACCAGATTTGCCCTTATGAGAGGGACGGGGAGGTTATGTTGCCAGCCCAGTGCTGTCCGCCCACCTAGACTTTAAGAAAGCAGTGCGGTTTGGCAGCCCAGCCCGGGAGCTTGTGATGAGGGTCAAGGAGCAAGGCAAGAACTCCAAGAAGCACTGCAGTATGATCAGCAGTCAGAGTCGGAGTCAAGAATCAATGTGAGGGTGCTTGCCTTTCCTCCACAGGCTCAACTGCTCACATATTATTTATACAAAGAGCTAAGACAGGCTCACTGCTGCCAGGTATGGGGGCGGATTGTGGAGGGGAGAATGGGGACTCGGGAGCCGCGGAGCACTGGAGATCCCGACTGGGACTGGAGTGGGCCACAGGGCCAAGGAGTTACTGAGGGTGAGACAGTGATGGTGAGGGGATGCTGCCAGCCCAGAGACTACAGTAAGTAGTATGGATGGTCACGTGACAAACCTCCGGTAGCTTTGAATGAATTTGATTACTGTCTGTGTCTGGGGGTGCTGCGGGCCTGGCTACCTGGACCAGATTAAATATATAAAATTTATGTTATTTATTTTTTTCTCGGATGATGGGACGGATGAGTCAACACCCCTCTCCCCCCGTCACACAAACAAACTAAGAAGGAGTGTGGAGGTCAGAGGATGTCAGGAATCGTCGTAATTGATCACAATAAAAAAAAACATCCAGGTAAAATTAAAAGCAGTTGAGTCTACCCCCCAAGCCACAGCGAGTCATCATCAGTCATTTAATCATATTTTTCATCAGTACAGTACAGTTCAATAGTCTACTCAGTCAGAATGATCATCATTATTTCAGAATTCTGACAGACTAGAATAAAGGAAGAAGATGAAGACGAGTGCTTAGTTGCTTGCAATATAAAAGTAATGCTTTACTTATTGTTTAATGCTTACACATTATTATAATCTCTGAGTCCCCCCTCTCTCTATCTTGTCTCTCTGTCCTCCTCCGCTCCACCTCTCTACTCTAATATCTTATCGCTTTGTGCAAGTATTGTTGTTTGTTTTCAGTTTTCTCTCCGTCTCTCTCGCTCTCTCTGTCTCTCCAACTACTAACCGCCTCTCACTGCAACCCACGCACTCCGTGAGTCTGCCCATACCTTTTATACTGGGTGGTCTGGGACCTTACCACATGATATTTTCCTTGCAGAGACAGCGCGACCATGTGCCCCCCTTCCCCCGACTTGCTGGTCCTTCCGCGGGGATGCGCTTCTGCTGACAGGCATTAATAATTACAGTAAAGAAAAGAAAAAAAAATTTAAGCCACAGCACAGCTGTGTAAGTGAGTCAGTCGGGGCTTGATTTGGCTAAGCCTCAGAGGATCGTCCCAGGCGGGGAGCACCACCTGCCCCACCCATCTCTGACACTGCTAGTACACCTCGGAGGCTTAGTACAGGCTCCATACCTTGGACCTGAGACGAGCTCTCTCCTGTTGTAAGGAGAGGACGGCGGAAATTTGTGGAGAGGTTCGCTAGCTGTTTGTCACATACTCTGAAGCCACGTCTGGCAGACCTGCAGCCAAATGGACTATTGCAAGATGGATCACATCATGCATAGGTCTGTGCTATGAGTTGGCGGGCAAGGAGCCTCCCAGAGGGATAAGAGCTTACTCTACCCGCCATACTGCTGCATCGGTGGCTGCTTCCAGGGACATCCCTATCTGAGAAATCTGCCGGGCTGCTACCTGGAAGTCAGCAAACATCTTCATCGCCCACTACAACATCGACCTTGAGTCACGCCGGGATGCTGGTTTTGGGGCCTCAGTTCTCCAGTCTCTGTTCCCTAAGTAGGGGGTGCGCGCCTTGCCTTCCTCCTCCCGAACTGCTAGGAGTCTGCCAAAGAGTGTGGATGAACAACATATCCACGCTCCTAGAAAAACAGGTTCTAGGGACATGGATATGTTGTTCATCCACACTGTCTGGCAGGTTCCTTGCCGCTTTAAATCTTGCCAGAAGGTCTTCAAGCTGGCTCCTCCCACCCACCCAGGTGGTAAAACTCTTGGCTCGCCCCATGGCGCTAGATCTTCCTTACTGCTTGGAGCTCAGGTTCCTCCTTAGCGCTCTGCGTATAAGACTGGTTCTAATTCTTGAATTTTGAAATCAAAAGTTTTTGCTAAAAGCTTCAGTCTTCTCTCCCTCACGGCTGCAATGGACAAATCGACTCGGTTTCGGAGATGCCCTTGCGGGCAGAAGATGTCTCGGACAGATCTGCACTCCGTGCGTGTACTGCTAGGCCTTGAGCACGATCCGCAGGCTTGCGACCTGTGCTCTTCTTTTTCGGCCTACGCCCTCGAAGACCGTGCTGCCCGTTTACAGCTGGGGCGTCCCGAGAAAAGATTTCCTCCGTTTAAATCTAAAGAGGCCCGGTTGGCGGTGTCCATGGCGGGCTCGGTGGATCGCTTCGAGCAGATGATACGCCCTCGAAGAAAGGCGGTAGGCGGACGCTTCTACCTCGGCTGCAGCATTTGTCCCGCTTCTCTCGGTGCCTCGTGTTGGCTTCTTTTAAGGAGCTTTGTCTGACCCTCCGACGAAGGTGAGGGTCCAACTTCTTCTGGACCTTTCTCGGTCCAAAGAGAGACAAAGTAAGTCTCACCATCGCAGCTCTTGGGGCAGGAAAGATCCTCCCCTAGTTGTCGACAATCGAGCTTCCGAGTACGACCCCTCGATTCGACCACTGGCTTCACGGTGTCCCGTCAGGCCAGTTGACCGAGACTCCCGTCGATCACGGTCGAGATTTTTCCCGACCCGTTAGACGGGTTGTCGGCTGGAGAAGCTGAGAATCCCCTCTCCCCGGTTCCCCCGGTGGGAGTTGAGGATCCCGTCGGCTCGTCTGTGCCTCCGGTTCCGGAGCCTTCGGTGGAATCGTCCAAACCGAGGGGAGTGCCGATTCCGACACCTCCCCGCACCGTCCTCGGCCTAGCCGAGGTTCTCAGTCTCGGACTTCTTCGCGGTCCAGCCGATCCCGCCGTCATAGGCAGTCTCGGTCTCGGCACCATGGCAAGCGGCGCCGCCGCTCTTCCTCCTCCTCGGACGAGTTGAGGCTTCGGCGCAAGTTGCGTCGGAGGTATGAGGAACTCATGTGGCAACAGCTCCTTCTGACCGGGAATAAGCCGACCTCGTCGTCTTCCCCGGCCATTAAGTGGCTGTCACCGGGGCGGCCGAAACAACCCCTCGTTGTAGCCGAGGCCTGTTCCACAGGCGGTTGTTCCAGCCAAATCAGCTGCCCCACCGATTCTGGTGGAACCTCCGCCTCCACAGCGTTAGTTGGGGCTCCGACCAAATATTCTCGATGCGGCTCGGGGACTGCCCATAGGCTGTCTGTCACCCTCACCCGATAGACCTCGGCAGGTGGAGGTGGCTCAGGCCGAGGCAGCTCTTTGAGGACTCTTCCGAGTCTGAGGGGCGATTCCTCCCTTTTCTCAAGCGAATGGACTTGGAGTCCTCAGGAGGACAGTCAGTGGGCGATAGCCCGCCGTCCTTCCTAGGATTGCCGGCTCATCTCTAGTCACGGGATGAAGCTCGAACCCGTTTCTAAGCAGGCCAGGTATCCCCACAGGAGATTCTGGACGAGGGATTCTCCTCCGGAGGCCTTTCCATGGCGAGGCCATAGTGGTCCGGCCTTGGAACTTTGTGGCGCCCTGCTTCCTGCCCTGCGCCTTGACCAGGATGGCCAAAGTATCACGGTCCCACCGGTTCCCTGTCCGTTTTCAGAACATCCCTCTGCTGAGGGTTGGTTACCGACAAGCGTTTTTCCGGCGGCGCGGAAGCGAGATATGGACAAACCTCCCGACAAGGAATCCAAGAAATTGGATTATGCGGTAGAAAAGTCTATGCTCGTCCTCTCCGGCCTTCGTCAGGCCAGTTTGGCCATCCTCATGGCACATTTTTCTCATGCCCTGTTGGGCTCCCTGGATGAAGATCCCTCATCTTCCCGCGGATCTGCAGACTACGGTCAGGCAGGTGCGGGACCAGGAGCAAGCGGTGGCCAAGCAGCAGCTCCAGACTGCTTTAGACATTGAGGGACTCATGTGCCAGGTCCGTGGCGGCCGCGTGGCGTACGTCGTCAGGCTTGGCTGAGATATCCACCTTTACTTCAGATACCCAGCACAGTTGGCGGATGTTCCCTTTTGGGGACTGACCTCTTGACCCTGGGGTGGAAGGTCACCTGCAGAGACGAGAAGTCCAATGCTACCTTGGAATCAGTCTCTTCCGCTCAGAAGGACAAAGGGCGCAAGCCACAGCCTAAGCCCTTTCGTCCTTCTGCGCCTCCGGCGCGTCCGACCCAGCAACGTCAGGGCCAGCAGGCTAGGGCTTGGCATCCCAAACCCAAGCCATCGGCTTCCTCCAACAGGAAGCAGGGAGGTAAAGGCCCAGGAGGTCCCTCGGCTGGTCCCTCCTCCAAGCCTGCTCAGTGACGGGCTGAGGGGTGTCGCCCCCATCTCCGTCACCTCACCCCTGGTTCCCCCCGTGGGGGGACGGCTCCGACACTTCCTTTCCGCCTGGTCGCCTAGTACCACGGACAGGTGGGTACTGGAGGTGGTGGGAAAAGAGCCTGCCTCTGGAATTCGAGCAGGCCCGCCCTTCAGAGCCGTCGCACCTCGGGGCCTCGGGTCCCGCAGCCTCACTGTCGGCTCATCGAGCCGACATGCCTCCTCCTCCACAAGGAGGTGATCCAGGAGGTAGCGGACCCCCCTCAAGCCCGGGGTTTGTGTCCAGGTACTTCCTGGTTCAGAAGCAGACGGGGGCTGGGCGCCCATTCTCGACTACGACCTGAACAAGTTCCTAAGGTCTCGACCTTCAGGATGGTCACTCTGGGCATGATAATACCATCTCTGGAACACGCGTGTGGTTCTGCTCTCTGGACCTGCAGGGCCGCTTCTTTCCGTCCCTGTCCGTCCGTCACATCAGAATTCCTTCGCTTTCAAGCGGAGGATTCCTCTCGAGTTCGAGCCGTGCCCCCGGCCTGTCTTCAGCTCCCAGGGTCTTCACCAAATGCATTGCAGTGGTGACAGCTTCCTCTTGGCGCCGAGGGTCAGGTGTACCCTACCTGGACGATTGGCTGATAGCAGCCCCCTCAGACAGGAGGTGGGCGGTCCAGAGATCTGCCCTCCAGGTTTGCTCTCAAGTCGGCCTTCTCATCAGCGAGGCCAAGTCGGAACTCAGGCGAAGCAGGTGATTCTGTGTGTCGAGGCAGGCTCGACTCTCTTGAGCCAAAGCACGGCTCCGGCGGACAGGGCGAGGATCTTACCTCCTTTGCCCAATCATTTCTGGTTGGGCAATTGCTCCTCCGGGACTTCCTGCGTCTCCTGGGTCTCATGGCGGCCTGCACCAGGCGTGGTCCATTGGGCACGCTGGGCGCATCGCCGCCCTTCAGTGGGGACTGGCCAGCCAGTGGTCCTGGCAGCTGCGATCCGTTGGACCAGCATGGTGGTGACACGGAGATGTGGCGCTCTCGATGGTGGACCGTTCCATCGCATCTGCAGGAGGTATCCCGTTGTCCGCCCTGAGCCGATGGTCTCTCTATCGACCGATGCCTCTCTGATGGGTTGGGGTGCCCATCTGGGGGAACACCGGCCTTGGCCTCTGGTCCCCGCGGGAGTACCGATGCCACATCAACCTGCTGGAGCTCCGAGCGGTCCACCTAGCTCTCACCGCCTTTGCTCCGTTCCTCCGGGGTCAAGTGGTCTGAGTCCAGACGGACAATACCACGACCATGTACTACCTAAACCGCCAGGGCGGGACGCGTTCCATGCTTCTATGCAAGGAAGCTCTCCGTATTTGGTCACTCGTGCGCAGCCTGGAGGCGGATCTCCTAGCCATTCATGTGGCAGGAGCCTCCAACACCCTGGCCGATGCCCTGAGCCGGATAGGGGCTGCATCTCACGAGTGGTCTCTCCTGCCGGAGGTAGTACAAGATCTGTTCTCCCACTGGGGCACACCTCAGGTGGACCTGTTTGCCTCAGGAGAGCATAAAGCTGAAGGCTGTTCCATGCCGCCCTCCTCAGCAGGGGCTCGCTGCAGAGGATGCCTTCTCGAGGCTGTGGACCTCGGGCCTCTTTCAGCCTTTCCCCATTTCCCTTGGTTCTACAGGTGCTTCTCAAGGCAAAGGAGGGACAAGGCGCAGGTGATTCTGATAGCCCCAGACTGGCCCGCCAGTTCTGGTACCCAGATCTCCTCAGCCTCAGCTCCAGGCTCCCGAGGCAGCTTCCAGCTCAGCCCAGACCTGCTCTCAGTCAATCAGGGGAAGGTGTTCCTTCCGGACCTTCAATCCCTGCACCTGACAGCCTGGTTCCTGAGCGGCTAGAGTTCCAGGCCTTGGGTCTTTCCGACGAGGTCCTCAATGTTGTTGAGGCGTCCCGTAAGGAGTCGACCAAGAAATGCTATGCCTTCAAATGGAAGAGATTTTCCATTTGGTGTCAGGGCAGGGCTTGGACCCTTCCTCCTGTTCTTTGGCAAGCATTTTGGACTATTTATGGTCCCTTTCTAGTCAAGGGCTTAGGTCAACGACCCTAAAGGTGCACCTGGCAGCCATCTCTGCTTGCGGCGTGGGCGGGGGCAGTCGGTGGCGCAGGAGAAGGTGGTCTGGCGCTTTTCAAGGCCTTGATCACATTTCCCTCCGGTCAGAACCTCCACCTCCGTGGGATTTACTGCTGGTACTGGCAAAGCTCATGGGCAAGCCATTTGAACCAATGCACAGGTGTGAACTCTCTCACCTGTCGTGGAAGACCGCCTTCTTGGTGGCTATCCGTCAGCCAGAAGGATGGGAGAACTCCAGGCGCTCTGCATTGAGTCTCCTTACCTGGTCTCCTCTTCACCAAAATTCCTTCAAGGTGGTGTCAGAGTTTCACCTTAACCAGGTGTTGACTTTGCGGTGTTCTACCCCAAGTCATACCTCGGAGGCGAATACAGGCTCCATACTTTGGACCCTAGAAGAGCTAAAGCTTATTATAAGGAAGCAGTGAAGGCTGAGGGAGAGGTTCGCCAGCTGTTTGTCACCTATGCTGAAGCCGCACCTGGCAGACCTGCAGCCAAGCAGATGATAGGCTGGTGGGTCACCTCCTGTATAGATCTCTGCTATAAGTTGGCGGGCATGGAGCCTCCCAGAGGGATAAGAGCTCATTCTACCCGTCATACTGCTGCATCGGTGGCTGCTCCAGGGACGTCCCTATCCAGGAAATCTGCAGGTCTGCTACCTGGAAGTCAGCACACACCTTTATTACCCATTACCACATCGACCTTGAGTCACGCCGGGATGCTGGTTTTGGGGCCTCGGTTCTCCAGTCTCTATTTCCTAAGTAGGGGTGTGCTTGCCTCCCTCCTCCCGGAGAACTGCTAGGAGTCTGCCGAGACAGTGTGGATGAACAACATATCCATGTCCCTAGAAATACAGGTTACTCACCTGTAACAGGAGTTCTAGGAATGGTATATGTTGTTCATCCCTACAATCCTGACCTCTGACCGACGCCTGACCCTGAGCTTCCAGCGGGCAGATCTGGCGTCATGGGGCGGAGCCGAGAGTTTTACCACCCAGGTGGGTGGGAGGAGCCAGCTTGAAGACCTTCCGGCAAGACTTAAAGCGGCAAGGAACCTGCCAGACAGTGTGGATGAACAACATATACCATTCCTATAACTCCTGTTACAGGTGAGTAACCTGTATTTACTCACCTGTAACAGTAGTTCTAGGAGTGGTATATGTTGTTCATCCACACTGACCCACCCGACCTCCCCAGCTGTGGACGCACAACATCTGGCTTCCAGCGGGCTAAGATCTGGCTTCATTGGGTGGAGCTGAGGTGTATACCACCTGTGTGGGTGGGAGGAGCCAGCTTGAAGACTTCCAGTGGATCGTAAACTGGAAGGGGACATGCCAAAGAGTGTGGATGAACAGCATATACCACTCCTAGAACTACTGTTACAGGTGAGTAACCTGTTTTTTCATACAATCCTGACTTTGCTGTCTCTAACAGTACTAGAACAGTCCACGATACTCTTTTTTTCTTTTCTTTTCCATATACAGTTTACGCTGCCGCAGACTCGACAGGGGCTATGACCCCTCCCTCAGAGGGGTATATCCTCTGGCCCATGACCACCCTGTTCGTCCATCCCCCGAGGTTCCCTTGCAGATTCTCCCTCCGCGGCAGGGCCAGGACGTGGAATGCCGGTGTGCTCCCCCTCCCCAGCATGTCAAATCTGGTGTTTGAGGTGGACTTACTGGAGCGATTGGGCCATCACAGGCCCTGCCAAGTCCCGGAATTTTTCCACCATTTTCTCCCGCACCCACATCTGTGCAGTGGGTGGGGAGGCTATCTCCATCTCTGCAGAGGCAGCCAATCACCCTAGATGTGGGCCAACCCCTTATGTGGCTATGTTGCTGTCCCCCAGCTACCGCCAGGTGTCGGTCCACAAACACAAATACCCCCACCCCAAGGAAAGAGAGCAGTCCTCCGGACACTCTATCCTTCCTTCCACAGCCGACTCCCAAATGACCTGAGCCCATTCCTGAACCCGGGTCGCCAGCGTGGCATAAGGTGTGTCCAGCGCCTCAACCCTCATCACCACCAGGCCGGCAGTCCGCAATACTCTTAAATTTCACCTTAAGTTTATGACCAGAAAGGAAGGGCTAGCTGTCATGAGGAAAATTTGACCTTGGATTTTGTCTGAGTTGATGTCCTAAAGCAAGGCTGGTGAAGGTAGCTTCCCTTGCAATTGCACCCCCTGTAGCTAAACTGTTTAGCATTTCTTTTCTACATGGATGTGTCCCTGACTTATGGAAACTGGCCAGGGTAATTCCAATTCACAAAAATGGCTCCACATCACTAGTAGAAAACTATAGTCTTATATCAATCCTTTCCATTCTTACTAAGGTCCAAGAAAGATTAGTTTATAATCAGATACAGGATTACCTGAATCTTCATGGCATGGTACCAGGGTTCTGCATGGCATTAGCTAACACTTTGAAACAGCTACAGCCTTGGTTAAGTTTATTATATTTATTGAAGTCTAGGATGACACCACTTGAGCTCAGAGCTCTTTACACAGGTTCTGTGTCATGAATGACAATACAAATGGAGTGGTACAAATTACAGTGCTAGTGGATACAGCAGATACAACAGGGTAGTACATGTAACAGAGGCAGTAAGGATATGGGAAGCAGGGGCTAACAAAACACAGGTATAGGATGCCTGAATGGGAAAATCAATCAACTGTCTGCAGGGAAATAAGGTTAGCAGTAGATAAGTGCAGGAAGAGGAGGAGCCCCAAGTGCCAAGACAAGCAAGCGTTATTGCGAGTAATTAAACTGGCGGGGAGGGAGGTATGAGGATAGCAGGTGAGGGGAGAGGGAGAGGTAAGGAGGGGAGGAGCAGACTCAAGAGAGGAGTCGGGAGCGGGGTAATGGGTGAGAGGGTAGTGGTGGAGAGGGGCTCAAGGGGAGAAATAGGGGTAGGGTGAGGGGGTGGGATGGAAAGGGGGGGGCTGGTGGAAGAGCAGGGAAGTTCACCAGTGATATCCTTAAAACCCAGGAGAATGGCCCGGTAACAGGCACTATACTCATACATTGCAGGAAATCAGTATGCATGACCTATCTTTAACCTGACTTAGAGGCTACCGAAACTCTAGGTGACAAGTGATGTATCCTAGTGGGACATGTTCCTCCCCACTTGAGGTTCTGAGTGGTAAACCGAGGAAACACTAGCGTAAACAGTAAAAGAAGGGGACAAGAATTTCTATAGATACAGAAGTGAAAGGAGAAATTCCAGAGGGGGTATTGCTAAGATCAGATGGGATAAGGGGGAGTGTGTGGATGAGGACCAGAGAAAAGTATCTATCCTAAATAGATACTTCTGCTCAGTATTTACGGAGGAGAAGGTAGGGCAAGGCCCATAGCTCAGCACCATGGACACGGGGGAAGGAGGTGTGCACAAGTCCTTTCACAAAAAAAAAGGGTCCTACAAGAGCACGCTAAACTCAGGGTGGACAAGGCAATGGGACCTGATGGCATACATTCCAGGGTACTAAAGGAGCTAAGGATGGAACTAACAGAGCCATTATCAGAACTGTTTAGTGAGTCTCTGAGCACAGGAGAGGTCCCAGAAGACTGGAGAAGGGCTCGTGATCCTGCTCCACAAGAGTGGCAGCAGGGAGGAGGCAGGGAACTACAGACCATAGAAACATGGAAACATAGAAGTTGATTGCAGATAAGGACCGCAAGACCCATCCAGTCTGCCCATTTTGTCTACCTTATGAATGTGCCATAGCACTTTACTCTGTCAATGGCCTATTTATTCATACTCATCTGTATTGCTCCCTTATGCCTATCCCATGCCTGTTTGGAGCCCTGCACTGTATTCAAATCCACCACTTCCTGATGTAGGCCTTTCCATGCATCACTACCCTTTCTGTGAAAAAGAACTTCCTCACATTACCCCTTAATTGGCCTCCTTCTAATCTCATGCTGTGTCCACTTGTCCTGCTATTTTTCTTATACTGAAACATGTTAGATTCTTTCACCTTGTTAATGCCCTTAAGGTGCTTGAATGTTTCAATCATGTCACCTCTCTCCCTCCTTTGCTCTAGGGTATACATATTGAGCTCTGTTAACCTGTCCTCATGTTTTCTGATGCAGTCCCAGCACCATTTTGGTTGCCCTTCTCTGGACTTCCTCCATTTTGTTAATGTCCTTGTGCAGGTGCGGCCTCCAGTACTGCACACAGTACTCCAAATGGGGCCTAACCAGTGTCTTGTAAAGAGGGATTATTACCTCCCTCCAACGACTTGTGACACCCCTAGTAATACTCCCCAACACCCCTCTAGCCTTACCTATTGCTTTAGTGGTCTGCTTGGATGATTTCAGGTCATCTGTGGTGATGATGCCCAAGTTTATTTCTTCCCTTGTGATTGCCAGCAACTCCCTTCCCAACCTATAGGTGGCTTCAGGGTTTCTTTTCCCTTTGTGCACGATCTTGCACTTCTTTGCGTTAAACCCCAGTTGCCACTCTTCTGACCATTTTGCCAGTTTTTCCAGATCTCTTCTTATTCTGCCCATCCCATCTGGATCATCTGCTGTGTTGCAGATCTTGGTGTCACCTGCAAACAGACAAACCTTACCTTCCAGTCCATCTGCAATGTCACTGATGAAGATATTTAAGAGGACTGGTCCCAGGACTGATCCCTGAGGTACCCCACTTGTGACTTGCATCTCTTCTGACTGTTTACATTAACCACCACTCTCTGTTTTCTGCCTGACAACCAGTTTGCCACCCAGTTGACCAACTTCTGACCCACCCCAAGCCTACCCAGCTTATTAATCAATCTTCTGTGTGGAACAGTATCAGAAGCTTTGCTGAAGTCAAGGTAGGTGACATCAACTGCACTCCATTGGTCCACCACTCTAGTTATACTAAGAAAGTATAGATATACAGAAGGCCGAAGCCCATAAGAGCATGTCTCCAGCCAGGCTGGTACATCGATTTATTATAACATTAAAATATCTAGGTGATGCTTAAATTTTACATGGTCTGTAGTTTCCAATAATGAACTTGGGAGAGAATTCCATAGGGGGATTATTCTTTGGGTAAAAAGGCATCTCCTTTTGTTTGTTCTTGGGTAAGCTAATGTTAACTGATGTTTATGACTTCTAAAATTACAATTGAGCCTATTGTAGGACATATCCAACTGGGATAGTAACTCCTCGTCAGTATAAATGTTGTGCATAAACAAGTCACCTCGTTTTCTTCTTTGCTCCAGGGAATACTTACCCAATTCCTCTAATCTTTTGTCGTAACTTTTATTGCACATACTGTAAATAAAATCATTTTGGTTATTCTCCGTTGTACCCCCTCCAATCGATTTACATGGTGTCTGAGGTGTGGGCTGCACAAGGGGGAACAGTAATCCAGATGTGGCCTCACATACACCCCATACAATGGCAATATACATCCTCTGTCATGAGAGGTGAAACTCCTCTTTATACGTCCTATTAAACTGTTAGTTTTGTTGATATTTGTATAGTGATTATGAAAGGATAAGTCAGGGTCAATTATAACACCCAGATATTTTTGTTGTATTATAGATGTTAAAACATTACCATGTAATTTATATTCAAATTTGTGGTTTTTTGTTCCAAAATGCATAATTACACATTTATTAATGGTAAAGGACATTAGATTTTTGTCTGCCTAAATTTCTAGTTTTTTCAAATCGTTAACAAGTTTACTACAGTCTTCTGATGTTTCAACTGTTGCTGCTAATTTTGTATTGTATCATCTGCGAATTTTATAGCAAAACTATTAGTATCAATAGTCATGTCGGATATAAATATATCAAACAGTATCGGTCCCAATACTGACCCCTGAGGTATGCCACTGTTTACAGGGAGAGTTCCAGACCTGTTGCCTCTAATACAAACACATTGGGTACGGTCTGTTAGCCATTCTTCCACCCAGTTAATAATTAGATTATTAATATCCAATGTTCTCATTTTAGTTATTAGTTGTACATGAGGTACTTTATCGACAGCTTTACAAAAATCAAGGTAGACCACATCCATAGGTATATTGTTATCTAAATTTTTACTAACATATTCATAAAAAAAATATTTCCAGATAAATGAGATCTGTTTTTCCTGAATCCATGCTGAGTTTTATCAACTAGAGCTTTTATAAACAAATCTTTTTCTAGTCTAGTTTTAAGTAGTGATTCAAAGATTTTGCCTATTATACTAGTCGGGCTGGTCTATAACTTGTTATATCTGCATGGTTTACTTTTTTTAAAGATAGGTGTCACAACAGCTACTTTCCAGTCATTTGGTACGTTATGTGAAAGTAGCGACAAATTAAATAGTTTGTATAGGGGTTCAACAAGCCACTCCTTAATTTCTTTCAGTAATCTAGGATGGAGTTTGTCGGGCCCGGGTGATTTATTAATGTTTATTGCGTTCAGTTTGTTCAAAATTTCTTCCTTGGTTATCTCCATTACATTGTCTGTTATTTTATTAATTTGTATGTTTCCCGTTAAGGTTTTAGGATTGAAGACTGAACAAAAATATTTATTGAATTCCTCTGTGGTATCTTGTATTGTAATTTCCTTATTGTTAATAATTAGAGGCCCAATAGTTCTAGATGTAGGTTTTTTGTTATTTATAAAGGAGTAAAAACCTTTTCCACCATCTTTGATATAAGCTAGTCTATTTTCACACTTACTCTTTTCTAGTTTTATTGTATATTTACATTTCTTTAGAGTCATTATAAATTTCTATTTGTTGTAGTCACTACCTTCTCTTTTCATAGCTTTAAAAGTCCATTTTTTTTTGTTTGATTAATTTGATTATTGTTGATGTTACCCATGCTGGAATCTTTCCTTTCTTATTGTAAACAGTCCTATTTGGTACATATTTATTTTCTGTTTCTAGAATTTTGTTCTTTAATCTCATCCATAAGTCGTTACATGAAGTGAACTCATTCTCCCACTTCCAGCTTGATAGATCTTGTTTTAACTTGACGAAGTTCGCTCTACTATAGTTTTTAAAGACTGTTTTCCCCGTCTCGGGTTTTATTGGGGTTATGCTTCTAAAGGTAATAACCATATGGTCACAATTATGTAGAGGTGGTTTTACCTGAATATTATTGATCTTATCAGGAATATCTGTTAGGACTAAATCTAGCATATTGTTGTTTCGTGTAGGTTTATGAATTAGTTGATGTAATCCATTTGTTATACATAAATCTAAAAAAGAATTTTCCTGATTATTACTTCCATGACAATCCTTCCAGATTATCCCTTGGAAGTTAAAATCTCCCATTAGTATCATTTCTTTATAGTTAGTTTTGTTAATTATATTATTCAGAATTTCCTGATTTAATGCCAAATTTGAATCAGGTGGCCTGTATCACAGTATTACAAGGAGCTTTGGTTGTTTATCTCCTAGAATTTCTACCCAAATAATTTCAGCAGAAGTTTTGTCTGTTCTATAATCTGTTTAGATTTTATATAATCTCTAATAAATAATGCCACGCCTCCCCCTTTTTTGTCTTTCCTATTTTTATAATAGGTGATATAACCTGGTATGTTTTTAATCCATTCAGAGCTATCACCCCACCATGTTTCAGCTACGGCCGCTATATCAGTTTTTTTTCTTTATGTAACAATATTTGGAATTCGTCCAATTTCGTACCATGTAAACTCCTAGCATTTGTTGATAGAAAATTTAGTCCTGATTTATAACACCGAGAGATCTTAATGTTATTTGTTTTAGTTTTTTTTTTTCAAATTATTCTATTTTGCATTTACCCAGTAAAAGAAATCTATGAGATTAGTTTGACAGGACCAAGGGGGCGTGGCCTAGCTAAGGAGCTGAATGAAGGTGTTTTAGGAGAGCTCTGTCCAAATCCACTGTAAATCTGCACCATCCTGTAGAATGTTGTCCTCATAGATGCCAACGATGACTGATACTATCACCCCAATGTCTGCTTTATTGAAATCAGCAAAGAAACAAGCAAAACTAAGATTTACTCAACCTGCAAAAACGGCAGCTCCTTTGAGGCCTACCGACTCAGCACTTAGCTCTCTGGCTCGAGTCCAGGACTCACAGGAAGAACCCGAGGGTGCCATCGAGAGCGCGGTCAAGGATCCTGGCTACCAGAATTTGGAGAGGCTAATTCGGGATCTAAAATACGATTTGGGAATGCGGATGCAATCCGGCTTCGATAATATGACCGCGCAGATTCAACATCTCCAGTAAATGGTAAATGCTACGTCTGAAACTGTGGAGATACATGAAACACATTTAACAGAAGCTGAATCTAGAATAAGTAGTCAGGAGGACACTAATACCAGAATCTCCCCTGACCTCCAGCAAGCTTTAAAATATATTGAATTTCTAAAACAAGTCGTGGATGACCACGAAAATAGGGAAAGGAGGTGTAATATCCATTTTGTGGGCCTCCCGGAGGGCCTTGAAGGTAGGGACTGTCTGGCTTTTATGAGAGACTGGCTAAAACAACAACTCCCGTTGTCACCTGAAATTACCTTAGAAATTCAGAGGGCACACCACTGTCCTGACCAACGATCCCTCCGGAACAGAGACCGAGACATCATCTGGTCAAATTTCTACATTTCTAGGACTGCCAGGCAGTGTTTGCAGCAGCCCAAAAGAATGATCCCATCATGATACAGGGCTCCAGGGTCAGTATTTTTCCAGATTTCTCCTGGCCTCTGCAAAACAGGAGGCAAGCCTTCGCGGATGTTAAGAGACTTCATGAACTAAACTGTCCATTCACAGTGGCCTATCCAGCAAGGCTAATCATGCGTTATTCTGGAAGTAGGCAGAGAGCCTTCACCGACCCAGAAGCCACTTTGGAATATGTGAGGGGCCTGAAGAAATGTGATGGTGTAGATTGGGAGAATAGAAACGGAGACTGACTCTGGTAAACTGGCATTTGGCTATGTCCTTTAGGACGCCAGAGACTCAGACGAGGAGGTTTTAGGGAGGGGATCGGCTTGGCTCATAACTTCGGGGCTCGAAGGCCTATTAGGGCTGGGCCTGAGTGGGTCCCCGGTCACACCCACCCTTTCGACCAGGAGGGAACTTAATTTTCAAGTGCACAGAGTTCCTTTTATCCATGGCACCTGGCCTGAATGCAGGCTGTACTCCAGGGACAAACACCATGTTAAAAAACTATTTAAGCATTTTTTTTGAAAGTTGTTGTTTTTCTGATTTGAATGTTGTTACATTCTAGATATGGATGCAAGTTAATTCAGCTAATATGTTCACTAAGCGACCGAGAGTTAAATTAAACATCACTAATTTCACTTTTCAAAGTCGGAGGGTGGAGTGGGGCTGGACTGTTCGCCACGGTGGGTTCTAGGTGGGTGAGTGTAGCTCCCCACGTGGGAAACCCTTGCGACAAGTGGGATAGGACCGTGCTCCTGCTGTTGCCCTTGGACACTAATCACCGGGTGTCCCCTTCCAGTGCTCGCTCATCCCTCTGTGATGCATTTGTTTTTGTTGGGTAATGGACAGGGTTGAGGACTAGTGATATTTAATGGACAACTACTATGAGTGGGGTGGGGGAAGAAGCTGTTGTGGGTTAGATGGATTCATCGTGAGAACTGCCCACACTCATATCAAGGTTATCTCACACTATTAAGCCATCGGGGCTAATATAAATAACTACAGAAGAGCTATTGTGGCAAACTGTATTAGGCATTAAAAATGTGGAGAGGGGGCCTTGTCCTGCACCATTCAGGGTGAGGAGGGAGGGCTATCCTTGACACTGCTCCGTCCTCTTCGAGAGGATGGGTGATGTGAAAAGGCAGGGGTGAAGAATTGCCCTATCACCTGGCTGCCAGGCACCTGGCTGGAGTCCGGGCGTGCTCTCTCCCCACTTATAACCTCCTGGTCTATAAACAGGATGTAAGGACGTACAGTAGTGGCCAGAAATATTGGTGCCCTTGTAGTTTTTTCAAATAACTCACAATTTCCTCTAAACATAAGTTGAAATTAACAACAGTATTTGGTCTCCACAATTCTTTATTTCTCTGTTAATATTACAGAACCTTTGTTTTTGATTCAGAATTTAATACTTTTAAATCAGAAAATGAAAAGAAATGGCATTGACAAAATTATTGACACCCTAGACTTAATATTTGGTAGCACAGCCTTTGGACAAAATAACTGCAATCAACCGCTTCCTATAGCCATGAATGAGCTTCCTGCACCTCTCTATTGGCAGTTTGGCCCACTCTTCTTGTGCAAACTGCTCCAGTTCTCCCAGATTTGAAGGGTGCCTTCTCCCAACTACTGTTTTCAGATCTCTCCACAGGTTTTCAATGGGATTTAGATCTGGACTCATTGCTAGCCACTTCAGAACAGTCCAGCGTCTTGTCTTGAACCATTCCTGGGTGCTTTTTGAAGTGTGTTTGGGGTCATTGTCCTGCTGGAAGACCCATGACCTTGACGGACCCAGCTTTCTGACACTAGGTTCAACATTGCGCTCCAAAATGGCCTGGTAATCTCCAGATTTCATGATGCCATGCACCGTTCAAGGCACCCAGTGCCAGAGCAACACAACAACCCCAAAACATCACTGAACCTCTTCCATGTTTGACTGTAGGGAAGGTGTTCTTTTCTTTGAAGAGCTTCATTTTGTTTTCTGTAAACACAGAGATGATGTACTTTACCAAAAGCTCTAATTTGGTCTCATCTGTCCACAGGACATTCTCCCAGAAGGATTTTGGCATGTTCAGGTGTGTTTTGGCAAACCCCAGTAGGGCTTTCTTATGTCTCTCTCTCAGCAGTGGGGTGCTCCTGGGCCTCCTACCATATAACCCCCTTTCATTGAGTTGGCGACGGATGGTGCGAGTTGAAACTGTCGTACCTTGTGTCTGAAGGTCAGCTTGAATCTGTTTGGCAGTTGATCGAGGTGCTTTCTCCACCATTCAAACAATCCTGCGCTGCAGTCTTCAATCAAGTTTTCTCTTGCAGCCACGTCCAGGGAGGTTGGCTACCATGCCATGGGCCTTAAACATCCTGATAACATTACGTACAGTGGAAACAGGAACATCAAGGTCTCTGGAGATTAATTTGTAGCCTTGAGATTGTCCATGCTTGGCTACAATCTTCTGTCTGACCTCCTCAGACAATTCTCTGGCTGTCTTTCTTTTCTCCATGCTCACTGCGGTACACACAGTGACACAAAACAGGAGAATGAGTCCTTTTCTCTAGTCAAACTGGTTGAATGAGTGATTTTTATATTGCAGGCACCTGCAACTCACCACAGGTGAGTTCAGTTCCAAAGTGGAGGAGAATCACCTGCTTGAAATCTAATTATTTCTAACTACTTCTAAAAGGTACCAATAATTTTGTCCGGGCCATTTAAGGATTTCTGTGTGGAATAAGCTAAGACTTAGTAAATTTTTCTGCTTTTTGTGTTTTATTTCACTGCAAACCAAAGAAATACATATGTGGATACCAAAATATTTTTTAATTTCAACAATTTTCTGGAAGGAATGGTGCATTATTAGAAAAAACTGCAAGGGCGCTAATATTTTTGGCCATGACTGTATGGAACTATTTCTCAGTGTTCAGTGGATTTGGAAGCTCAATCCACAAGGAGTAGAGGACGTTGAGTGCTTTGAGATCTCGAGAGGGGAAAGGAGATAGGGGAACACAGAACTCCACGGAGACTGTAAAGGGACAGGGAAGGGAGTTCTCAGAGCAAGCAAAGAGGGAGGAGATAGGTCTCCAAGGGATAGAAGCGGAGGAGAGGGACTACTACAGGGGACTGTTTAGAGAGGTTAAAGTTTGTTATGGGAGGGGGGGTTTTACTCAGGTGGGATTGTTTAAAATTAAAAGTTGTGGACTAGAGGAACGGGGAAGGAGATTCTAAGAATGGGGAACTGTTAAAACTTAAAAGTTGTGGACTGCTTGGACAATGCCTTGTTATTTTTTAGTATTATTAGGTTTAGGTACTACCATGTGGATGAAGCTCTTCATATTTTGACATTGATACAATGGCAGAGTTAACTGTTTTATCATGGAATGTCAATGGATCGAAAACTGTAGTTAAAAGGAAAAGGGTGTGGTCGGCCAGATTGATGGTTCTGGGTGACTTCAACGCCTGGGTCGACGATGAACTCTCAAACTTTGGTAATGACTTCCTCCAATTGATGTCTTCTTTGGGCCTCACACAGGTGGTTTCCACTGCTACGCATAAATCTGGACACTCTTTAGACCTAGTCTTCCTTCTAGGGATCAACGCATCCGACATGGGGATGGAACCAGTCGCCTGGTCTGATCACCACATCGTGAGGTTCAATTTTTGCACCCCACTGAGAAGACCAGCCCCTGTGGAGATGGTCAGGTACTGCCCATTACGGAATGTCACTCCACAAGGTCTAGCGGCGGTCCTTGACCTCTCATCCTTCGGTTCGGTGAGCAATAGCCCAGAGGCATTGGTGCTGGCCTATAATAAGGCCGTCATGACGGCTCTGGATTCTATTGCTCCTGTTCGTGAGCGCCCCCTATCCCTTCGCCCCGGAGCCCCATGGTTTGATGGGACCGTGAGGGAGATGCGGAGACAGGGGCGAAGGTTAGAGCGTCGCTGGCATTGATGCCGACCACTCTAGATTGATGGAACATTATGTAAGCTATCAATCTGCAATCACCCATAAGAAGGCAGAATTCCTGTCCAGGGAGATTGCAGTTGCTCAGAATCGACCGGCTCAGCTGTTCCGAACTGTAGACAGACTGTGCAACCCAGCCTGCCTGCATGTTCAGAAAGCTTTTACGCAAGCAGAGTCTGTGGGGGCTCGCTCGATACTTTGCAAACTAAGTGGCCGACATCAGGATGAACCTGGGTCCGTAAGCTCTATGGGTGAGGCTCCTGGACAGCATGAGATGACAGTGCCTCATTTCTCCTGGAGTTCCTTTCGACGACCTGAGTTCGTGGACATTATGAGGATCATCCATTCTATGCGTCCCACAAGTTGTGGTTTGGATCCTGGTCCGACTCCCCTCATTTTGGGCTGTTTAGACATCATCGGTCCGGTCCTGGCGCAAATAGTCTGCTGCTCCTTGGAATTAGGCGAGTTTCCTGCTCCTTGAAAGAGGCAGTGGTAACTCCTCTTTTGAAGAAAGCTTCCTTGGACCCGGACTGTTTTCTAATTATCGACCTATCTCTAACCTTCCCTTTATTGGGAAGGTTATTGAAAATCGTGGCTGATTCAACTGGATGACCATTTAACCATCCATAATGTCTCGAATCCTTCCAGTCGGGCTTCCATAAAGACATAGCACCGAGACTGCGCTGGTTCAGTGTTAAATGATCTTCTGATGGCGAGGGATCAGAAGAGGCGTTCCATTCTTGTTCTTCTTGATCTCTCTGCAGCCTTTGACACAGTGGACCACATGGTGTTGTTAGCTCGCCTGAAGGCAAATCTGTGGAATGTCAGGAACCGTTTGCAATGGTTCGTCATTCCTTACGGGAGATCGCAGAGAGTTGTTAGATTTTTCCTCAGACCCAATTCCTTTGTTGTGTGGAGTGCCCAGGATCCGTCTGTCACCCATGTTGTTTGCAGTGTACATGCTGCCCTCGGAGGTATCATTAGACGATATGGGCTGAGGTTTCACTGCTATGCTGATGATACCCAGCTCTGTCTGTCTTTTGCACCGACCAGGATGGAGCTCTCGGTGTTTAACAACTGTTTGGGGAGATCCAAGACTGGATGGATTCTAGTTGGCTAAAGTTGAACTCGGAGAAAACAGAGGTGCTGGTAGTGGACCCTGGTGGTAGGGTGGGTGAGCCGGAGTATCGGTGCTCCATCTGGAATTGTTCTTGGTGGAGTATCTATGCGTCCTCAGAATGGGTGCGTAGTCTTGGTTTATTCCTGACGAAAGGCTGACTTTCAAAGCTCAGGTGTCAGCCGTTGTCAAGATTTCCTTTATCATCTTAGGAATATTGCCAGGGTTAGGCACCTTGTTCCGTCTGACTCCTGCCTACTTTGGTTCACGCTTTTTGTATCCTCACGCGGACTACTGCAACGCCCTCGTACTTTGGGCTTTCTGGGGTTGAAATCATTCGCCTACAGCTGGTGCAGAAACGCTGCAGCCGGGTTCTGACTGGGACAAGTCGCTTCGTCATGTTACCCCGCAGTTGCGCCAACTGCACTGGCTTCCTGTGCAGTGGTGGATCACCTTTAAAGTCATTTTGTTGACTTTTAAAGCCCTTCGACCCTAGGGTCCAGCCTATCTGAAAAACCTTTTGGTTTCCTTACTGCCCTGACCAGATTACTCCGCTACCGGCCGACATGGGGTTGTTGAGAGATCCCAAGAGTGAGTTTAAAATCTTCTGGCAGCAGGCGTTTTCACATGCTGCACCCACTCTTTGGAACTCTCTACTATGTTTGTTACGGCAGTGTCACCTCCGTGGAACTTTTCAAGAGGGATTTGAAACCTATTTGTGGAGTATGGCTTTTTTAGACAATTAAGTTATTTATTAATGCTTGGATTTTATTATTATATATTTTATATTGTTGTAGGTTGATTTTATGTACATGTCCTGGTTTTATGTAGTGTTTTGAATTGTTTTTAAGGTTGTTCAGCACCTTGATATACTGAAAGGTGCTATATAAATAAAATTATTATAATTATATATAAAGAAACTAAGAGGTGATGTGGTACTACTTCAGGAATTACATCTTACAAGGTAGGAAGCAGATAAACTCACCCAGTCGTGGGGGGTCCTCTTGGTGGCGCCCTTTACCTCTAGGGCTGGGGGGGGGTGGCCATTTGACTTCTTCCTAGTCTCCCACATAAGGTGAACAGCTTTGTGGTGGATCCCCAAGGCAGATATGCTACAGCCGAAGTGGATATGGGGGACAGAGTGTATACCTTCGCCTCAGTATATGGCCCTAATTTCGATTTCCCGGACTTCTTCACACACCTGGGAGTAACCCTGGCCCCCTACCAGGATAACTTAGTGTTGGGTGGAGATTGCAGTACCTTAACTTGAACCCTTGTTGGATCATTCGGTCACTAAAACAAAACCATATCCCAAAAGTGTAGCAGCACTGCAGGAATTTATAGCAAGAAGAGCATTGGTTGAAGTCTGGAGGCATTCTCACCCTGGCGACAGGGAATACTCATTCTATTCTCACTCACATCGAGTCTATACTAGGCTAGACTACATTTTTGTTTCCTCTCAGATGGTCACAGATAAAAGGAGGGCCATGTACGGGCCCATACTGATTTCAGATCATGCTCCACTGCAGTTACACGTATCAGCGGGGTCACAACCGACCACAGGACCCCAGTGGAGATTTGGTCCCATCCTGCTTCTAAATGATCACTATATTAAGCATGTAAATAGGAAAATTACAGAATTTATTGCCCACAACAAGGGCAAGGGGACACATATAAATCTTGTGTGTGGGATGCCTTAAAGGCTTTCATCCACGGGGAAACAATTTCTTACGCCACATATGAAAAACGACAATCCCTTAAGGAGGAAGAACAACTTATAAGTGAGGTTCAGGAGTTAGAGAGGAGGGCCATGGCTCAGCCTCATCCACAACTAATACAAAACCTAAAATAATTAAAGGGGAAATTGCACCAGATTGTCTCCCGAAAGCTTGGACGAGACCTAGTGGTCACAAAATCATACACGCATTTCGAGGGGGACAAGTCAGGCAAATGGTTGGCTAGCCTAGTGAAGCACAAGAAAGCAGAACGGGCAATACCTAAAATGGCTAAGCCAGATGGCTCTCCTACCTTTGACCAGAAAGAAATTAATGAGGTCTTCAGGGCATTTTATTCCCAGTTGTATACTACTCAGGTACCACCTGAGGGTGACCTGGAGGACTTTCTCCAGGGAGTGGGAATGCGGTGCCTGGGTGGAGATCTGAGAGATGAGTTAAACTCCCCCCTGTCCCCTGAGGAGATCAGACAGGCTGTTTGGCAAACAAACAAGGGGAAGTCACTGGGCCCCGATGGTATTCCTGCTGAATTTTATAAATGCACTCGGGATGCCCTTGGCCCTCTCATGGGAGAAGTCCTAGAAAATGCTCTGACACAGGGAGAGTTGCCAAACTCTCAGAAGTTGGCCACCATTGTAGTGCTCCTCAGGCCAGGTAAGCACCCTACCAAATGTGGATCTTACCACCCTATTTCGCTTCTTAACACGGATTATAAAATTTTAGCCAAAATATTGGCAAACGGGTTGGAGAGGGTCCTGCCGGGCCTGGTGCACATAGATCAAGGGGGATTTGTCAAAGAACAGCAGGCTAAACACAATCTCCATAGGTCCATCAGTGTCATTTATAGATGGAGTGAAGGGGGGGCCCATAGAGGACTTCTAGCACTCAATGCCGAAAAGACATTTGATCGGGTCGAGTGGCCCTTTATGTTTGTGGTACTACGCGGGTTTGGCTTGGGGGAATCCTTACTCAGATGGATAAAAGCCTTATATACCAATTCCCAAGCCCAGATATTAACTAATAGCACTATTTCAGCACTTTTCGCACTGTCTAGAGGGACAAGACAAGACTGCTCCCTGTCGCCCCTGTTATATGTTCTTACTATGGAAGCACTGGCGAATGCCATACCGGGAAACAGAGAGGTCAAAGGGTGCAGGGTGGGAAGTGATAATCAGGTGATATCTTTGTTTGCCGATAATATTTTGTTATTTTTGGATAAACCTGGCAAGGCTCTGCCAGCATTGGGTCGGATCTTTGAGAAGTACGGTCCCCTCTTGGGACACAAGATTAACTGGGACAAAAGTGAGTGGCTCCCTTTGGGAGAAAGGAAAACATCAATAGAGATAACTGGGACCATAATAAACCCAACTAAACAGATGAAATATTTGGGGATTTTGCTCCTGAGCAAACTCCCCCAAATTATCCCAATTAACTATAGGCCTCTGATTCAGAAGCTTAAGACAGATTTCACTAATTGGAGGGCTCTTCCCCTCACCCTGCTGGGCCGGGTTAATCTTGTTAAGATGTACATCCTACCAAGGGTGATTTACCTCTTTCAGGCCATTCCAATCTCTCTCCCACAGAAGTATTTAAAGGCACCAGAGGGAGCTGCTGTGGCAAGGAAAGAAACCTAGAACTAGGAAGGAGATATTGTGGCTGCTAGAGAGTTTGGGGGGCTTGAATCTACCTAACATGTGTCTATATTATGTGGCCGCTCAGTTGGCCCATGTCCAAGATTTGCTAAGAGTGGGGGAGGGAGTCCCAATCTGGAGGAAAATGGAGAGTGGAGGAGATGCTCACCTATACTATACCCTATTTGTTAATTCCCTGAGGGAGGACCCCCCCCCCCCAGCATCTCCAACCCATACACTAGAGTAACCTGGAGAGCGTGGGCAGCAGCCCACTCATTAAAAGGCTATAATCCATGTCTATCCCCCGATATGACCCTGGAAGGGCTTTTCGGGGGGGGGGGGACTAACCAACAGCGATATTATGGGTCTCAAAGCATGGAACACATGTGGCTTTTTTCAGCTTAGTCAATTCCTGGAGGGAGGGGAGGTGCGCCAGTTTGTAGCCTTGAAAAGAGACTTTAAGCTACACACATCCCAATATTTCCACTTCCTTAGGCTCAGAAACAAACAGCTGGGAGAGTTACCAATGCTCAAAGGCTCCCAATCCATACAACGCTCTCCCCTTGAGGAACTGTTTCCAATATCAAGGGTTTTAGACCACTAAATAGGTGTTACAGAATATTATTGGGGAGCTTACTGAACCCTATTGAGAGAGTTAAAAGGGCCTGGGAAGAGGATATCTACCCAGAGGGACTCACGGGGGAATGGAGATTACTTTAAAAAAAATCTTAAAATGCTCAATTAATAACCATTTGAGAGCTTGATGGAAGAGGGATGCCTGGATATCATAGCAGTCACAGAAACATGTGTTAACATACCAGGGTACATAACCTACAGGAGAGACAGGCAGGGGAGAAGAGGGGGAGGAGTAGCTCTCTATGTAAAGGAAGGGATAGAAGCAACTGAACAAAAGAGTAAACAGGGAGGAGAGGAGGCACTGTGGGTCACCTTGGAGACTGGAAAGGGCACCACAATCCGCACAGGGTTGTGTACAGACCCCATGTCAGGGGAGGAATGGACAAGGATATGATAGAAGGCATTCTTAGAATGGCAGAGAAAGGAGATACTGTTGATGGGAGACCTGAATATGCCAGATGTTAACTGGAGCACATTTGCTGCAGCCACATCCAAGAGCAGGGCCATTCTTGATGCCCTACAGGTGGCAGGCATTAGACAGCTAGTTTCGGAACCCACTCGTGAGGGAGCAATCTTAGACCTCATACTCTCAAACGGGGGCAGTGAGAGGATCTCAGATCTAGAAGTGGGTTGCCATCTGGGAACAAGTGACCATCAAACAGTGTGGTTCACATTAAACTCAGCTACAGAGTCAAGCCATACAAAAGTGAGGGTACTGGACTATAGGAGGGCAGACTTTGGCAAGATGGGAGAGTGCCT
Organism: Neoceratodus forsteri; assembly: GCA_016271365.2. NCBI lineage: Eukaryota > Metazoa > Chordata > Ceratodontiformes > Ceratodontidae > Neoceratodus > Neoceratodus forsteri. The sequence continues at coordinate 1,578,139,024 of CM057456.1, read as the reverse complement.
CAGAAAAGCACTAGCAAACAGGCTAGAAGGAGGTGTGGAGCAACAATGGGGAATCATCAAAACTGCCATCACAGAGGCAACAAGCCTTTGTGTGAAGCAAATAAACAAATCAAAATGAAAGAAAAAGCCACTATGGTTCTCAACAGAGGTGGCTGTGAAAGTCAGGAAGAAAAAGATAGCATTCCGGAAGTATAAGGAAACACAGAAGGAGCAGGACGAGAGCTGTACCAGTTAAGGCAGAAGGAAGCAGGGAGGGAAGTCAGAATAGCAAAGGCCCAAACTGAGGAAAGATAGCCAACTCGGTTAAGAAGGATAAAACCTTTATAGGTATATCAGGGGCGTGAAAGACAAAGGGAGGATAGTGAGGCTGAATAGAATGAACGGTGGGTGGGCAGAGGGGACAGTGAAAGCAGGGATACTGAACGAATATTTCTGCTCAGTATTCACAAAAGAGGAGGGGAAGTGCCTAATCCAATTAACAGAAGCACTCTTGATAGGGGGGTCATCCCAGTCCTTTCACAGAAGAAAGGGTTCTGCAAGAACCCCTAAAACTGAAGGTGGACAAAGCAATGGGTTCTGATGGAATTCACCCCAGAATTCTAAAAGAATTAAGGGAGGAACTAGTGAAACCACTGGCTACTCTTTTTAATAAATCATGGGAGGATGGTGTGGTACCGAGGACTGGAGGAAGGCGGATGTGATTCCCCTTCACAAAAGTGGGACCAAGACAGAGGCAGGAAACTACAGACCTGTCAGTCTGACCTCTGTGGTAGGGAAAGTGATGGAGTCACTTCTGAAGGAAAGAATAGTTGAGTACCTAGAGGCCAGTGGAGCACAGGACCCAAGGCAGCATGGGTTCATAGCGGGAAGGTCATGTCAGACGAATCCAATAGATTTCTGTGACTGGGTGACCAAAGTAGTAGACCAGAGAGGGGCTGCGGACATGGCCTACCTAGACTTTAGCAAGGCATTTGACACAGTTCCACACAAAAGATTAATAGTCAAATTAACCAGCCTGGGAGTGGGTCCCAGGGTGGTAGCCTGGGTAAAACATTGGCTCAACAACAGGACACAGAAGGTAATTGTAAATGGAGTCCACTCTGAAGAAAGAGGGGTTACTAGTGGGGTACTGCAGGGTTCAGTATTGGGTCCAGTCCTTTTAATGTCTTCATCAGTGACATTGCAGAGGGACTGGAAGGAAAAAGTATGCCTTTGCAGATGACACAAAGATCTGCAACAGGGTTGATATACAAGGAGGCGTGGAAAGGATGAAAAGGGACTTGGCAAGGTTGGAGGAATGGTCAAGTATGGCAGCTAGGATTCAGTGCAAGAAGTGCAAAATAATGCACCTGGAAACAAGAACCCAGGGAAGAATACACAATGGGTGGGAGGTAGTAACAACAACAAAAGGAAAGGGACCTGGGGGTAATCATATCAGATGACCTTAAGGTTAGCAAGCAATGTGAGAAGGCAGTAGGGAGGGCTGGGGTATACTGGGATGTATGGGAGAGGCATCAGCAGCAGAAAACAGAAGTTGTTATCCCTCTGTACAGACAGTTGGTGAGACCCCATCTGGAGTACTGTGTCCAGTTGGAGACCCCATCTCTGCAAGGACATAGACAGGATAGAGGTAGTCAGGGAGGAGGCAACTAAAATGGTGCAGGGTCTGCAAGATAGCCGTATGAGGAGAGACTAAAGGAGCTTAATATGTATACCCTTGAGGAAGAAGGAGAGGGGACATGATAGAAACTTTTAAGTACCTCAGTGGAATCAACAAAGTCCAAGAGGGTAGCATCTTTCAGAAAGAGACTTGCAAGAACAAGGGACACAATTTAAAGATAGAAGGAGGGGCGGTCAGGGGCAATGTGAGAGTATTATTTCACAAGAGGGTAGTGGATGCATGGAACACGCCTTCCTGAGGAGGTTGTGAGGGTCTAAAACTGTGGGAGAATTCAAGAATGCATGGGACAGACATAAGGCAATTCTTGTGGGGGGTAGGAAGAAATAGGCTGTTGGTTAACTAGGATCTGCGGCCTATCCTGTAGGTAGGGAAATGGGCAGACTAGATGGGCCTAGCGGTCCTTATCTGCCGTCAAAGTCTATGTTTCTATTCAATATAACTTTCTTCTCAGAACATATCATACCCCTAAACTGGCAAATAAAATAGACCCCGAGTCCTCTCCATACTGTCCTAAATGTTCCACCTGGGTGGGTGACTTCTTCCACATGGTCTGGATGTGTCCTAAAGTCTATAGGTTCTGGTCGGGGATAATTGACATTATATCGAAAAACCTAAATATAACACCTAGATCAGATCCAATGAAAATTTTGTTGGGGCTCCCTACACTGGGTAGCTGGAAACCTAGGGGGGGTCAGCTATTATGGAGAATTGGTTTAGTAGTAGGAATGCGGGAGCTGGCCTTGTATTGGAGACTCAAACAGGTCCCTACTATAGCCTCCTGGACTACATCCCTTATGCAAGCAATGAAATTGGAAAGGACACAGTACCTAGTCAGAAGACAGCTTGGTAAATATGAGGATATTTGTCTCCCCCTGGAACAGGCCCTCCACAGAAACTGGTTCCCTAGCTTTTGGGCCGTGTAATCCATTGGCATTCCGTTATTATTTTACTATTATTATCTTGCTACTATTCTTAATATCCTAATGGAAGCAAGATTTTGATCTTGACCATGTTTTACTTCCTTTTCTTTTTCAAGTAACTTTCATTATCACCCTGTATCATTACTAAATGAACTTCTACTGAATGTAAGATAAGAAATGAACCCTTATTATGTACCTGTATCTTATGAAGATAGTTGTACGTCTCCCCACCTTTGTTGGGAGGTAAGGTATGTCTAAATCTGTCCTACTTTAAATAAAGTTTACAAAAAAAAAAATAAGTTTGACAGGACCTTCTTGTTGTAAACCCATGCGGTCTTGGATCCTGTGCTCCTATGGATTCCAGGTGTTGCACTATCCTTTCCTTAAGTGCCTCCATAATCTTGCCCACTACTGTGGTAAGACTGACTGGTCTGTAGTTCCCTGCCTCCTCCCTGCTACCACTCTTGTGGAGCGGGGTCCCATGAGCCCGTCTCCAGTCTTCTGGGACCTCTCCTGTGCTCAGAGACTCACTAAACAGTTCTGATAATGGCTCTGCTAATTCCATCCTTAGCTCCTTTGGTACCCTTGGATGTATGCCATCAGGTCCTATTGCCTTGTCCTCCCTGAGCTTAACGAGCTCTTGTAGGACCCTTTCTTTTGTGAAGGGACTTGTGCATACCTCCCTCCCCTCTGTGTCCATGGTGCTGAGCTGTGGGTCCTGCCCTACCTTCTCTTTAGTAAATACTGAGTAGAAGTATCTATTTAGGATAGATGCTTTTTCTTGGTCTTCCTCCACACACTCCCCCTTATCTCCTTTGATCTTAGCAATACCCCCTCTGGACTTTCTCCTTTCACTAATGTATCCAGGGCTCCAGATAAAGTGTGTACCGGCCTATTTTACTCATCTAATTTTAGGAAATACTCTTCAGAAATTTTTTTAATGAGTACCAGTACTCATCCAACATTTGTAAATACTCCACACGCCAAAGAATAGTGCTTCATAACATAACTGGTAATTCAAAAGGAACAGTTTTTTGCCAGATTTACAGCACTTGCATGCATCCCACTTTTGTTTTACTCACTATGTTTTAAAACTGGTAAGTAAATTCCTACCTGCCAACATTATTTGGAGCATTGTTGGCACCTGAAATTCTTACCTAGAAAAAAAACTAAATTGTTTAAATAAATGTACTCCTCAGTCCACTGTAGCAAGACATTTGTACACATCTTAATTTCTTTTTACTTACCTCATTTTCAAAATGAGGAGTACAGGTACTCATCCCAAAAAATCTTATCTAGAGCCCTGAATGTATCTATAGAAAGACTTGTCCCCTTCTTTTACTGTTAGTGCTAGTGTTTCCTCAATTTGGGCCTTTGCCTGCCTTACTGCCTTCCCTGCTTCCCTTAGGGAAGTTTGATATGCCTCCCTATCTTCATCCCGCTGCATCCCCTTATATGTCCTGAAGGCCAGCCTTTTGGCTCTTGATCTTTTCTTCTACTACTGTTTGAGAACTAAAGTGGTTTCCTCCTTCTTTTGCTCTCATTTTTCTCCCTAATACAATGGGATGTTACTTCAAGTATTGCATCTTTAATGCTTGCCCACTTTGCCTGTACCCCCTTATCTGTATTTCTTCTTGCCAGGGCTAGCTTAACTCTGTTGGCCATCTTATCAAAGTCAGCTTCTCTGAAATCCCATATTTTTGCCGTGGAATGGGACGATTTAGTTCTAGTGGCCAAATTGAACCATACCATGTGATGATCACTGGCCCCTAGGTGACCTTCTACCTGGAGATCTGTGATCCTTTCCCCGTTAATCAGTACTAGCCCTGTCTCTTGTGGGCTGTTGTACCAGTAGTTTGAGGCCCTCCCCTTGCAGGGACTCCACTATGTGTCTAGTTCTGGCGGATGTTCCTGCTGGTATTGGCCAATCTGTATCTAGCATGTTGAAGTCTCCCATTATCAGAACCTCCCCTTTATCTGTCATGTTTTGTATATCTTGTAACAGTAATGTGTCTGTGTCCTCCCTCTGGTCTGGAGGCCTGTAGACAACCCCAGTTCATATGGCTGTCCCATTTCCTGTTTCCAGGGTAACCCGCAGTTCTTCTGGCTCCTTTAGTGTATTCTGAATTTCTATAGCTTTGATATTTTCATTGACATAAAGGGCTACTCCACCCCCCCCTCCCTTTTTGCACCTCGGTCTCTTCTGAACAGTACATAGCCGGGTACTGAAGTCTCCCAAGTGTGGTTACTGGTGAACCATGTCTCGCTAATGGCTACTATGTCCAGTTTAGCCTCTGTCATTGTTGCCTGCAGGTGTGGGATCTTGTTTCCCAGACTATGGGCATTTGTGTACATGATTTTCCATTGGCCAGATTTCGGTGCGTTAGTTGTTGGGCGAGGTCCGGCGTTTCCCCTGTCAGTCAGTCTTACCACAGTAGTAGGCAAGATTATGGAGGCAGTCCTTAACGAAAGGATAGTGCAACACCTGAAATCCATAGGAGCACAGGATCCAAGACTGCATGGGTTTACAACAGGAAGGTCCTGTCAAACTAATTTTACAGAATTCTTTGACTGGGTAACCAGAGTGGTGGACCAAGGGGGTGCAGTTGATGTCGCCTACCTTGACTTCAACAAAGCATTCGATACTGTTCCACATAGAAGATTGATTAATAAGCTAGGTAAGCTTGGGGTGGGTCAGAAATTGGTCAATTGGGTGGCAAAGTGGTTAGGGGGCAGAAAACAGAAAGAGGTAGTAAATGGTATACAGTCAGAAGGGATGCAAGTCACAAGTGGGGTACCTCAGGGATCAGTCCTAGGGCCAGACTTCTTAAATATCTTCATCAGTGACATTACAGATGGACTGGCGGGTAAGATTTGCCTGTTTGCAAATGACACCAAGATCTGCAACAGAGTAGATGATCCAGATGGGGTGGGCAGAATGAGAAGCGATCTGGAAAAACTGGCAAAATGATCTGAAAAGTGGCAACTGGGGTTTAACACAAAGAAGTGCAAGATCATGCACATAGGGAAGAGAAACCCTGAAACTACCTATAGGTTGGGAGGGGAGTTGCTGGCGGTCACAAGGGAAGAAAGAGACTTGGTCATCATCATCATCACAGATGACCTGAAATCATCCAAGCAGACCAGTGAAGCAGTAGGTAAAGCTAAAAGGATGTTAGTGTGTATTAGTAGGGGTATTACAAGTCGTAAGAGGGAGGTAATAATCTCTCTTTACAAGACACTGGTTAGGCCCCATCTGGAGTACTGCATGCAGTACTGGAGGCCACACCTGCATAAGGACATTGACAAGAAATAGGCAGTCCAGAGAAGGTCAACCAAAATGGTGCTCGGACTGCATCAGAAAACATATGAGGACAGATTAACAGAGCTCAATATGTATACCCTAGAGCAAAGGAGGAGAGAGGTGATATGATTGAAACATTCAAATATCTTAAGGGCATTAACAAGGTGAAAGAGTCTAACATGTCTCAATATAAAAAAAAATAGCAGGACAAGAGGACACAGCATGAGATTAGAGGGAGGCCGATTTACGGGTAATGTGAGGAAGTTGTTTTTCACATAAAGGGTGGTGGATGCATGGAACGGCCTACCTCAGAACGTGGTGCATATGAATACAGTGCAGGGCTTCAAACAGGCATGGGATAGGCATAAAGGAGCAGTACAGATGAGTATGTATGAATAAATAGGCCATTGACAGAGTAAAGGCCTATGACACATTCATAAAGTAGAAAAAATGCCCAGACTGGATGGGCCTTGCAGGCCTTATCCGCTGTCAACTTCTATGTTTCTATGTATTCCCCAGGGGTCTATAGTGGGTCCCCTCTTTGTTTCCTCACTGTTTGTTAACCTTCTCACTGTGGCTTAATGAACTTCCTGTTACATGCAGATAATGCAGTCATTTATAGAAGTGTGCATAATATTCTGGACATGAACCAACACTTTGGCCAGGTCTTTACCCTACTTGAGAAATGTTTTTCATGGCACTAAAATTCTTCTAAACCACCCAAAAACAAAGGCTGTGCTTTTTGGCACCATATGCACAAGTAATACCCTGAACAATGCACTTGAAATAAAAGTCTCGTTCACACTTGCACCTTGCCACAGTGGCTACTTTCTAATCGTTCTGAAAAATTCTTTTGGAAGCGCCAGAGAGCTGCGTTCACACTGCATTGGTATTGCTGCTGCCCTTTTCCTTTCTGGTGATTCGAGTGTTGTCGGTCAGTGTTGGGTGGGTGGGGGGAATTGTGATGTTGCAGGTGGTTTGGATGTTCACATGGCTCAGGAAACCACCAACACAGCTCCATAAACCCAGGAAAAGAGATCGTGATGGCAATGCCATGCAATGGAAAATCGCCAAAACGGTAAGGGTCACATATGGACAGGGGCACCGATCTTGCCACAGTGAGCCACTGGCAAAGGTTCACAGTCGGTCGTGTGAACAAGCCTAAAGTCTCCCGATGGATCTTTCTTGGTGGTCATTAAATCTCTAAAGTACCTGGGAATCTATTTAGTGCAGATGCTGCATTATTAGGGTCGCCAAAAAACACATAACTACTCGGATTAACAAAGGTTTAAGGGATGCTTGTTCAGTGAGCCTTGCCTTGCCATAGCCACCACATTCTTCTGTCTCTGTTGGACTGTGGTTCTGTAATATTTTCCTCACTTACAGAAAAAGAACTCTCTAGACTAAGAACAGTCACTTTGGGATATTTGCCTTAAACACTGACAGTAGGGTCCACTACTGTAACATTTATGGGGACCTAAACTGTCTCTCATTAGATGGTAAATTTAAATTTCTGCTGGGTAGCTCTATCTTTAAAATCCTGGCTACAGGTTCACCAGACTCCTAAGCTGCGTTAAAGCCTCATGGCAGGCCTCTGACTCTTAAATCCTCTACAAATAATCAATTGTGTTGTCTGTGTATCCATGGCACTGTACATCCTTACATCTAGGAGTCACATCCACCTGGTAGGCTGAGAGATTCACATGTGACCTAGGATCAGATTTCAACCCTTCCACCTAAGCCCCTGCGGCTCACATTGTCTTCAGCTGAAGGGACACTGTCAGCTGTTTAGTGTATCTCTAGTCATGTGTGCCCAGTTATCCCCTAGTAACAGCAATGAGAAAGTAAATGTTGTACAAATGCCAGTATATCAAATAACATGTTGTAGTGTTTACAAACTTTTTGTCATTTCATTTAAGTTGAGCGGTCTGCCTAAGTTTGGTCACTGGAAGCTGCTAGTCCAAGAGCACGCACGCTGTCACGATGGGCAATCTTGCGCATGACTGAGTTTTGACATGCCTATAGTGATGTGATCTGAGGGTGCTGTCCAACAGAGTGACTGATGGTAGACTCTAAGGCCCTGGACACACTGAGGAACTTAAAACGGTTTAAGTGCCTTGAAACTGTTTAAATCCCCCTAGCACTGTTTGCAGACAGACTACAAGTCCCTTAAAACGTTTTAACAAAAGTGTTTTTAAACCCTGCTAGATACCTAGTCTTAAAACCATTTTTAAAAATGTTTTGGAGCTAGCATGGTTTTACTCACAGGTCTGTCCAGGAGTAAAAGTGTTTTATGCTGTAATGGTTTAACTAAAACAGTTCTAGCTGCAGTGTGTCCAGGCAAGCACAGTTCTGTGTATTGGACTTAACACAAAATAGTTACAAGGAGAACAGGTTTAACACTAGCAGTGTGGCCACACTAAACCATTATCAAAAATGGTTACTGAGTACGTAATATGGCTGCACTGAAATGGTTTAGCTAAACTGGTTTTAAAAACGGTTCTGTAGTGTGTCCAGGGCCTTAGCTGTTTGTCTCCAACGTGCACTAGAAGTACTAAGAAACACTTTGAAAACGTGAAACTGAGATCCTGAGCATGCACGTTAGATGCTAATGCACATGCCTGGGATCTCAGCTTTGCTTTTTCAAAGTGTTCTTTATTATTTTTGTAGCACTTCTAGCACTCATTTTCTTCAGAGACAAACATCTAAGAGTTCAGTATCGGCCACTCTTGACGGACTCTACCCTCGGTTCATATCACCATAGGCATGTGAAAACTTGCTCATGTGTGAGATTGCTCATCATGACCGCACACGTTCACTTGTGCAAGTGGTTTCCAGTGGCTGAACTTGGGCAGATCGCTAGACTTAAATTAAATAAACTATAACATGATGTTATCATTTGACACATTGGCACTTGTACATTCTTTACTTTTCGTATTGCTGTTGCTAGGGGATAACTGGGCACACATGACTAGAAATGTACTAAACAAATGACAGTGTCCCTTTAATTTGTGCACCTTGATGAAGCTGCAAATCACTCACTTGAGCTCCTGTGCTTTGCTTGGTCAATTTCTACCAAAAATCGTTTTAAGGTAAGAGCTCCCCTTGTTTTTTGAGTGAAGTCAATTGCTAGCAGATTATTACCAGGGTGACAGATGATCACAGTCATGCTGCAAAAAGCAATTATTAGCAGACTCTGATTACTATTTAGTATGAAATTAACTTTTTCAGGCTGTTTTGACTAACTAGCCCGTGAGCTACATTCTAGTAGCCACAGACACACGCTCTTCAGGGTAGGAGAACTCTGCAGGCTTTCCTGATTGATCTCGTCTGTCAGTAAATGGAATCCATAGGCATGTGCATCAAGTGATTTTAAATTTGGCTCTTCCCGATCAGCTGGTGTGGTTGCAAGCTCACCACTACCCTTCAAGAGAGGGAGCGACCCTAGTGTGCCTGCTGCTACATCCCCTACTTCAGCAGATGTAGTTGAGCATGTGCATGGCAATCCCCGGCCAGTTTCTGCAGGATACCCTTCTGTCGAATGTGGTATTTGTGCATTTGGCTGGGCTAGTGACTTCAGCTCTTATGGTCCCTCTGTATGAGTAGCATTTTGCCCCACCACGCTGCAGCAGAGCCTGCAAGATATTTGACGGGGTGCAACATGTGGCCCAGTTTTATATGGGCACTAGTGTTTTGCTGAGGCATACACTGAATCCTCTGTGTGATATGGAAGGAGACCTTGGTTGATTCTGACATGTCACAGCCCTTACCCACATAGGCTCTGCTATAGGGAATTTTTTTTTGGCATGCTGCAAAGTAGCAACAAGAGGGAGCGGCAGTTCGAGCCACCTAGTGAGAGCATCAGCAAGGACGTCTTACACTGCTACCATCTTATCACCATGTTAGCTGACTCTTCTGTAATGCTCACCCTTCCTCTTGATGTACCCCTCATCCTCCATGTGACCTAAACATCTCACTACATGTAAGATGCAGGTATACTACTGCTCATCTCCATGGTGATTACATAAGGTGCACCACAGTGCGCAGGCACAGGTTTTTCCTCATGCTGCACATGTGCAGTTGGGAGCTACCATCTTACGTGAGACTAGACTCCCGCTGCATGCATGCGCAGATATTCCCCGGTGGCCATGTTATTATGGTCAGGATGTCAGCATGCACACATGTGCAATAACGAGCACCCATCTTGGGTAGCTTGGCTGAGTGACCGCCACCTTAGGTTAGGGTGGCTGCAGTGAACAACGAGGTCGCCTAGCAATGGCAGCCATTTTGTGCATTACACACTGCACTAACTACAAAGATGTTAACTATGCTGTACAGGGAGTCATGCAATTAAAGGGCATGTTGATGTTTCTATATATCAGAGCTATAATGGGTCATGGCATTATTGTTGTCTACAGGACAATTGTTTATGCGCGATCTTACCCTTCCTGGTGAGCAGCATTGTGGGATGTGCATTACAGTTGGCTATATGCTGATCGCACTTGAGGTCCTATACACTGTGCTGCACACTTGGCTTGATATCGCGCCTGTGGAGATGGACAAGTATAGTTTGAATAGCTGTATGCTCCATAGCAGATCTAGCTATACACTGTATGTAAGCAACATACTGTGCACGCCATAAGTCTAATCTCACCACACATATGCTATTTTTCTTGTTTTTCCAACTATGTCCAAGAACATAAAATGCCCAACATGCATTGTGCCACTTTTACCTCACCAGAATGGACCACAGTGCCCTGCATGTGAGATTGAGGAGTTGGAATCTGCAGTGGAATTGTCCTCCTCGCTAGAGACATCCCCAGTAGGACAGGGAACCTCTAATAAAAGAGAACAGCAGATTCACCCCGCTACAGTCATGCTGCAAAAAGCAACTGCAGCCATGATTGAGAACCAGCAGAACCTTATGCTAGGAATGATGGAGCGGCTGAAAGCCATGGCCATCCCCAGCCCACAGAACCCAGTGGGAAACCCAATTAATACATGAGTGGGCACGGAGAAGAATTACTCCCGTCCAGGGTGACAGATGGTCACAGTTATATCTCTTCAGTGCCGCAAGCACCCAACACAACTTGTGATCCGGAAGGGTCTAAGCCAGAGGACAGTCAGAACCAGGACAGAGGTTCCACTATGGTTTGAATGGAGAATATGAACCAATGTTGATATAAGAGCCCTCTCTGACATCTAAATTATGCTCATTTGACATTGTACTAAAGCTGTTAAGATAAATTAAGACAACTATGGGCTTTGATCTACCCGCACCCGTCCAAAAAGTAAGCTTAGCCCTATGATCCAACAGAAATGAGAGGATTTCATTCCGGTATGCCCCACAATTGATGATGTCATCTCAAAAGAATGGAAAGCAACAGACCCATACTGGATACCAGAGAGAAGGTCTATCCAAGAAGATAAACTATAGTTGTGGTACACTGCCTCCACAGTCGATCCTCAAATAGCAGTCCTAAACAAGGAAACAATCCTACCAATTTGGGGGGACACAGCTATGTTAAAAAAATCCCACAGACAAAAAGATGGAGGAGATGCTCAAAAAGATCTTTGAGATGGTAGGCCTAGTGGCAAGAGCAGCCACAACAGCAATCTATGCAGCCAGATCTCAGATAACATGGCAGAAGGAAGTATCTAAAAATCTAATTTCGAAATCACAAGAAGTTGACGTAGTGGACTGTACATTGTAAACATCCAAATATTTGGGGGAAACGACCTTGGACGCATTGAAGCTGAATGCCAGAATGGCAGCGGTGGCCAGTAGAGTCTGAAGGTCACTGTGGCTCATGGACAATGACTCCAAATCACTCCTCAGGCAATTACAATTCAAGGGAGGGCACGTATTCAGAGAAGGCCTAAAGGAATTCGTAAAGCAGAAAGATCAGGGCAAAGAATTGGCAAAAGATAAGGCAAGTTACTCTTTTCTGCCATTCTTTTATATTTGCTTCCAAGGCAACAGGCCATAGCAGAGCAGAAGGTGTGGCCCCAGTTTTTGAGGTACAGCCAACTTCAACAACAGAAAGGCTTACTCAGTTAATAACAATAACAGCTTCAAGAGCAGAGGAGGATCAGCCAGAGGCAGATTGTTCAACAACAGAGGCAGAAATAAGAGGTCACTGTAGTGACTGCACTGACTCTGTAATGCCCCAGAAAGTGTAGCACCAACTGCTTGAACAGTCTTTCCCTGTGGGGGCCGACTAGCACTATTCAGATCAGCAAAGTTTAAGACATCCTCAGTCACGTTGGGGCAGAAATAATAAGAGAAAGATATGTGATTGAATTCAAGAAAAATTTGGTCAGGAACAGATTAATATTGTCACCCATATCAAAAAGAAAAGTCACCACGCTGCAGGTCAAGGAGATCCTGGACAAACTGCTAAGAAATCAGGCCATATAGGTAGTACCACAGGAATAAAGAGGAAAAGGCATTTACTCCATTTTCTTTATTATCTCAAAGAAGACCATGAATCTCTTGACAGGTGCTAGACTTGACATTCCTAAAAGAAAGTTCATCCAATAAAAACAATTCAAAATGGAGACAAGATCTGCCCTAAGGTCAGTCAGACAGGGCGATTTTCTCATATCCATGAGCTTAAAAGATGTATGCCTCCTCATACCAATAAGACCGTCACATGTAAAGTACTTTGAAATTCCACATCTTGGATCAGCACTTCCAGTACTAGGCCTTGCCATTCAGCCTGGTATCGGCACTAAGGGTGATCATAAAGATATTGAATATTGGTGGTGTCAGTGAGTCTGAAAGAGCAGGGAGTCCACATTATACTGTACCGAGACAACTGGTTGATTTGGCTCAAGTCACAAGAACAGTCACACAAAGATACAGAAAAAGTAATGAGGACTCTAGCAGATCATGACTGGGTGGTGAACGCACAAAAGAGCTCCCTTCTGCAGCACAAAAGATGGAGCACCTGGGAGCTGAGATCAGTACACTAGAGGGCAAAGCGAGGCCATCCAAGAAAAGAATAGACAACATGGTGAGTCTAGCACACAGACTGAGGACACAACGGACACCCACAGTGGGGCTAGTTGCACAAGTTTCAGATGCATGGTGTCATGCATAGATTTAGTGCCGTGGGTGAGGTCGAACATGTGGCCACTTCAGATGCTGCTACTACAACATGGCTCACCAACAGAGGAGAACCTATACAACAAAATGATTTTAATCTATATGGCCAGAAATTCACTACAGTGGTGAATCAAGATGCAGAACTTATCAAAGGCACCCCTCTGGAGCTACACCAGAGTGTTAGCATAGACACTGATGCCAGGCTGTGTGGATGAGGGGGACATTGATGGACCACAGGACAGATGGCCAAAGTCAGAAAGCAAAATGGCTATCAACATCTTGGAGATCAGAACAGTGATTAATGCCCTACAGTTGTTCAAACTGGACATAGAGGGAAAAGTAGTGTTAATCAGGTCAGACAACATGGCAACGGTGGCATATATAACAAAGCAGGGGGCACGAGAAGTATGGCCTTACAAAGGAGAGCCACCAAGATTATGACCTGGTGTCAGCGGAATCTGAGACACATAACAGCAGTTCACCTAGTGGGGGAATTGAGCATAACAGCAGACTGGATGAGTAGGCAGCAAGTATACCCAGGGTAGTGGCAGCTGCACCCACAAGTGTTCCAGCTCGTACAGAGACGATAGGGATCCATAGTGATGGACACAATGGCAACAAGCAAGAACAACAATCCAATAAATTCTTCTAGAGGTTCAGGGAGCCACAGTCAGTGGGCGTAGATGAGTTGTCCCTTCCATGGACACATGAGTACTCATAGATATTCCCGTCATTCCCTCTCCTGCTACAGGTACTCAGGAATATCCATCAATCCAAAAGCATGATCACATTAAATACACCATACTGGCCCGAGAGAGCATGGTTTGCTATTGTGGTGACGATGGCAATGGGCAAATGGCATCTCCCATTCAGGGAAGACATAAAATACCCTTATACAAGGCCCAGTCACAGATCCCAGCACCTACAGCCTGAAAAGTATGGTCTGGCTCCCGAAAGGGAGAGACTGCTGAGTACAGGTTACTATGAATCGGTCATTAACACCATGTTCTACTGAAGGAGAACTTCCACTATATTGATTTATTGCAGACAATGAAGAATATTCACTTCATGGTGCAGAACCAAAAACGTACAGCTAGAAACAGCAGTCATATAAAACGTACTCCTGTATCTACAGCAAGGGCTGGAGAAAGGTCTCACCCTCTTTACTGAGAGTCCAGCTGTCAGCTATCGGTGCATCTTTGGGATGTGTAGCCAACTCAGTTTTGGGTGCTCATCTCAACATCCTAAGATTCCTGAAAGCTGCCAACAACATCAGACCATGAGCAAAGGCAGTAATAGCATCACAGGTCTTGACCCTGGTCCTCAGTGCCCTGACAGAGCACCCTTTTGAGCCAATCAAAGATGTGGACTTATATTGGATGGGTCTAAAAGCCTTGTTCTTGGTGGCAGCGTGCTGCACTGGAAGAAAAGAACTCAATGCCCTTTCATGCAAGGAGCCATTTATGATCATCACATAGGAAGGGGTAACTTTCAGGACCATTCCTTCTTTCACACAAAAGATAGCCTCCACATCTCTCATGAACGAGACTCTAGAACTCCTAGTGTTCTGTACTGAACACTCAACTGCAAGAGAAAGAGCTCTACACACTCTGGATGTGAAGAGAGCTGTATCCACATGCATGGACAGAACAAAATCATTCAGCGAGAGAGAGAGACTGTTAGTGGTCGTGTAGGGGCCACAAGAAAGTCATGGCAGCAGCAAAAGTGACTTGTCGCCTCATGGTTGAAAAGAACAATTCAGGAGGCTTATAGGCACCAAAACAAATTGCCGCTGGAAGGCATTAAGGCACACTCCACTAAGGTGGTGGCCACATCCTGGGCGGAGAGAAATCACACCTTTGCGGAAGAGATTTGCGCAACAGCAGCACGGACATCTGTTCATACCTGTGCAGCACATTACAGACTAGATACTGCAGTATCATCCAAGGTGGCATTTAGGAAAAAGGTGTTAATAACCGTCACTTTTACAGGCACCGGACCTCCTCACTCTACCCCTTCCAGTTGAAGAAATACTGCTTCTTACATACTCTGTCAGTAAGGAGGTGGAGTGCTATGGATATGCAAACAACACAATGGTAGTTTACTAACATGGTAAATCTGACTGTTTCTGCATATCCATTGCACTCCAGGCCCTCCCATGCAGAGTGATCAATTTGAAGCCTGACAGACGTTCTGTAGGTCTTCCTCTGTGTCTTACATATAGGGTTACCAGCTTTTAAGAAGCCCAAAGTGGGACATTTCTTACTGAAACAAGATTTTTCGCAGGACAGTACGTAACCGTGACCAATGCAACAGACTTGTTTTCTTGATATAATCAGAATTAAGGCAAAGTATTGTGATTTCTTAGTTGCTTCTGTTGTTTCTTATCATTTTAAGGTATGAAAGTTTTCTGCAACATTCAGTGGAAAATTAGAAAATATTTTTACTACTACGAAGTCAGGACATGTAGTATTTTACATGTTTTTTTCCAGGACACAGCTGCCCAGATCAGGACTGTCCGAAAAAATAGGGACAGGTGGGAACCCTACTTGCATATATGGCTAGAAGTCACATGAACTGACTGCTGCGACAATTTCTAAAGGATTTTTACAGAATAGTAGTGCAGTAGAATACTTACTGAATGCTGAGTATGGTCTGTTGTGCCAGAGTCTGCATGGTTCACTCACCTTTATTAACTTGGGCAGTATCTTAACTGAAGACAATGGGAGCTGTAGGGGCTTAGGTGGAAAGGTTGAAATTTGATCCCAGGTCACATGTGCATCTGTCAGCCTATCAGGTGGACGTAACCCCTAGCTGTAAGGAGGTGAAGTACCGTGAATATACAGGAACACAATCACCTTTACCAGGTGAGTTAACTACCATTAACGTTTCCCTTCTGTAGAACCCAGATATGACATCACCCCTTTCATTAGATGGCCACAATGTTTTGGAACTCACTACCATTGCATTTTGAAGGAACTAAAACTATCTGGTCCTTTAGAAACTGCCTTAAAAGCACATACTTGAATAATGCATATGTAATTTTTTTTTATTATTATTGGTGACCAGGTAAGGCCCACTAGGCACAGGAGCTTGTTTTCAGGGATGACTCAGGAGCACTGGGGAGGTTAAGTAACTTGCTCAGAGTCAGTATGTAAGTGGAAGTTGTGGGAATCAAACTCAGGTCTGTCTGCTGGATATACTAAGCTCATTCACAGTTTGTTACTCTAACCGCTAGGCTATATTGCCCGTTATTTTGTGGTTTTCTTTTGATTTTTTTTATACTTTTTTCCCCTGGGGTCCTCTGCCTTTCCCTCTGACATGCCCCGACACCGAGTATTGGACCCCCTTCCCCTTAATCCCCTATGACTTACCCTTCATGGCAGGGGGTTGGGAGACCTCTCGACCCACCAGTCCAGATCCAGTTTCGGGGAGGTGCCTTCCCAGGCTGCACTGCGGGGGGACAATCGTCATCTGTGGCAGAGGACTCCATATTTTCCTGTTTCCTTCTTCCCTCAGGAGATGCAGCATGCCATGGCGCCAGCAGCAGCAGTGCTCATGCTCCTCCAGGTATCTGCTGCATCCCCCACCCACGTCTTTCAGCATCGGTGAGCTACCACCGAGCCTCTACTGCGGGGCAAGCAATCGCCGAGTGCTGGCATCCTCCCCGGAGAAGGAGAGCAGTCCTTGGGACGCTCTGTCCTTCTCCACCCCTGACTGACCCCTGGCGACCCATGCTCATTCCCGAACACGGGTCGCTGGCGTTGCCCGAGGCAAGGCGTCCAGCACCTCAGCCCTCAGCGTCACTGGGCCAGGCTAATTATTTTTTACCTGAATCTAAGTATTTCTGTTAGCATGTTCCCTAAAGTACCTACTATCCGTGTGAATTGTATGCAGTTGTGCCAGTTAAATATAATACGTGTCACTTTCCTGCTATTCCAGGTTGCCCTGTAAACAGGCCTTGTGCCCAGTGGCCTAACTTGGTTACCAAAGAATTAAATTAATTAGCAAAAACAAAAGCTTAAGGTCAGTACCAAAAAAGATGCTCAAGACAACCATAAGAAAGAGAATTCTTAAATACTTACAGAAAACAACTTAGACTTAGTGCTCCGGTATGGATTCTGCAAGGAAAAATCATGTCCGAACAAATTTCAGTTTTTTTGATAATGTCACCAAAGAACTTGATGATGTTTTGTACATGGAATTCAGCAAAGCCTTCACACAGTGTCACACAGGAGGCTTGTTCATTAAATGAAGAGCCTAGACATAATCAGAGGTTTTATGCAATGGATTAGTAGCTGGTTGCAAAGCAGCAAACAAAGAGTTATATTGAATGGTAATCCAACCACGTGGAAACAAGTGACCAGTGGGGACCACAAGACTCTGCTGTGGCCAGCATTGTATGATGTATTCATAAATGAAGAGATGGGTGCCAGCAGCTGGGTTGCTACATCCGCTGATGCTACCAAAATAGGCAGGGTGGTTGCATCGCAGCGCGAAGTTAATGTAATGCAGAGGGACCTGAACATACTTGGGAAATATACAGAAAAATAGCAGATTAAATTCAAAGCTGAAAAATGTGAAGTGATATAAGCAAAGTACTACCTGAATAGCACAGAGATTACTGAAAGTCAGCAGGGAAATAACCTTGCAAGAATGATCAGCAACAAACTTAAAGGGGCATTGTCAACTTTTAGCTGCTTTTTTTTTTTGCCCCATTTCAAAACTATATGTAACCCCCCTACAAATGGGGGTTCCTAGAAGCCTTCCCGGAGCTTGCTTGAATGCTCCATGCCTGGCTGGTGTTCGGCGTAAGGCCGCTAAATGTGGGGGTTGTGAGTGCTTTTAAAGCCTCCAGTACTGTCTCTTTAAGAGCTGCCTGTTCGCAGGCTTTAGTGGTTCAAATGGAGGACTGGGTTTCCCTGCTCGAGTCCCACCCTGGACTGCTGTCTGATCGCTCCGTTTTTGCAGTCGCTAGGAGCACTAAGGGAGCACACCTGAAAGATGTAGTTGTTCCCTATAGGAACTTGTATAGTGTTGGTGAAATTGCAGTTTACCTAACTCCCTTTTATTGCAGCTGGGACTTTACGTTGTGCCCCTCCATATTGGACCCGGACTGTGTAGAAGGGGGTCCAATAGCAGCTAAGGGGGCACTGGAAATGGAGTGGAGGTGACCAACCCAGAATCAGGACTCTGGATGGAGCCAGATGACCAATGGGGGCACCGCTTGTAATTCCTGGATGTGGCATTATGGGTCATGGCGCCTTTTCGCGCCAATGAGGGCTAGAATAAGTGACTGGCATGTGTAAACAGCCAATGAAATCGAGTAGCGCCCAAGCTGTAAGGATTGCCCCACGGGGCAGATGCGTTGTGACTGTGAAGGAGAAGGGAGCTCTGAGCTCTTGCGCCGTTGAGTGTTCACGCAGGAAGCATGTGAAAGGCCTGAGGCGGCCGTCTTGCATTGCCAGCACGCCATAAATCCGCAGGCTTGCGGTCAGAGGAGGATGTGTACAAGCACAGCTACCTACCAGGCTTCACCTGAAGAGGACTGGAGAATCTGCTGAATCGCGCTCGGTCTGTCAGGACGTTTGAAGCTGCAGTGAAGTGCCCGCATTTGCTGTGAGTTCAGTCGGGTCCTGGAAGCAGCTGCCTGGTATGGTACCCCTCTGTTGTTTTCCATATAAATGTGTGAGGAGGCCTTTGAAGCTCAGGCTCAGCCCTGCGAGTGGTGGAAGAGTGGTTTTCTGCTGGAGTTGTGAGTACTGAATCAGGGTAGCTCCTGTTAAAGATTGCAAGCAAAGGCAAAATAGACATTATATTGCTGACTGTAGTAGTTGAGCCTTCTGGCTCCATCTGATCTTCTCCGGAATTAAATGCTCGTTTGTGTCAGGGCCCCAACCAGCTGCATCGAGGAACTAGCCATTAGGGCTTGAGTACCCGTAGACAGTAATTAATAGGTTAGGCCTGTGCACAGAGCCCTAGGTAGACAAATGTATATTATAGTGGTAAGCCAATCACCCTGATTTCCCCTGGTCCTTGTTATCTCCCCTTAAATAAATCAGATTGCTTGTTTGCAAAAGTACTCTGGCTAGCCTGTATATTAATAGTGAAATACTGCACAGTGAATGTGGCGTAACTGTACCTTACTTTCCAGGGGGTCCCAGAGTGAGCTGACTGGTTCGAGCCGGGGGATAAGTGTATATGGTAAGGACACTGAAATTGAACTGCGTGGGTCACTAGTGGGAAGAAGGTGGGGTTGCAGCAACGCAGAGGGCTGTGACCAAGTCGACCTTGACTGTTTTAACCCCGACCTCTGGGTGGAGGCACCCGCCAACAGATCTGGGCCCCTCACCCTGCTACAGTTAGGGCAGGCAGGGGTAGTAGCCCTTAGGATAGCACCCCTGGGGGTTACATATACCTGCAGAATCTTTATCATTGATAATTATAAGCACAGTGCCTGACTGATATTTAAAAGACCAGTTATACATTTTTCTCATATTTTGAATATTCACCATCCCAACTGAATCTCCTGCAGTCCACTCCCAGCGTGTGCCCTGGTAACATGGCGCCGGAACTCATGCATGTACTAGTTCGCATTCTCCTAAGCTGTGGCAAAGTGATTTTCTCACAGAGAGCAGTTCCCTGAGCACCACAAAGTGAGTGTTTTCTTAAAACAAGCGTACTGTAATTCTTTAATGTTTGAAACAGTAAGTTGTGTCTCTGAGCATGCGCAGTAGCAGTAAAAGCCGTCGCTGACACTGGGGTGCCCAATCCCTAGTGTTGGAGCAAATACAGTAAACACTAGTATTAAATCTTAGAAAAAAGACAAGAAAAAGATCCCTCGCTAATCTTATCCCCCGATCCCCCACACACCCTCACTCAGCTGAACATGTCCCACAACATACACTAGAGTCACTCTCCGATTGAAAACATGTCTTGCTGCTGGAACTAGTGACAGCAGTATGAGAAAATAAGCTAAGTCCATTTCAGTGTATTTAACAACTTTATCATCTTTTGATATTTTTACACCAGATTTTCAACATGGCCTTTTTGGGACTCCGCCTCATGAACAGGGTAGCTGGAATTTTTCAGATCCATCCCAAAATGTGTTTCAACCGTCACTGCATGAAATCATCTTACGCATAGAATTTGAAAATTTTCACCTACCAGGTTCATGAGTGAATAGAAGAGGCTATGTTAGAATCTGGTGTAAAATTATGGTAAAGTAACCAAGTTATGAGTGAGCATTGAAATGTTTCAGCATTGACTCATAACTTTGCTAATTGTCAGTATTTTTCCACCCAACTTTCAACAGTTTTTTTGGGATACCACCTCATGAACAAGACAGTTAAATCCACACCAAAAGGTGATTTTGCAGTTGATACATGAAATCATGTTTTGGGCAGGATATGAACATTTTCACCTACCTGGTTCATGAGGTGAGAGTCAGAAGAAGACTATGTTGAAAATTTGGTGCAAATAAAACGTAAAATTACCAAGTTAGGAGTGAACATTGAAATATTTCATTGTTCACTCATAACCTCGCTGATTTTCAATATTTTGACTCCAAATTTTTAACATAGCCATTTTTACACACCACCTCATAAACGTGACATGTAATTTTTTAAATCCTGGATGAAATGTATTTTATAAATGCTGCATGTCATGTTTGGGGGGGTGGGGTCATATAACAACACTCTTGGAAATTTGGGGTCAAAATTAAAAAAAAAAATTATTATTAAGAAATGTTGTATATAGTCTCAGCCCTTACCCCCAGCAGGTAATGCTTTGTAATCCCGTGCTGGTGAGCTGAGGACGGAGGTGAGCTCAGTGAGCCAGCTGGTTGGGCCAAGGCTGGGAGGACGTCACTGCCATGCAACACCAACCCCTAGCCTGGGAAGAGAAGATGAAGAATTGCTCGCACAAGCCCAAGTACCATATAGTGAATGCACTCTTCCCTTAGCATAGGGCCCTTCACCTCCGAACCCGTGGGTGCCAGAGGGACCTGTGCTTTGGCCGAGAGATGAGCTCTTTGCTCTTTGCATCTGTATTTGCAGCCATATGGAATCATAGCGCCCAGAGGGCCCAGTGTGTCCACACCCCACCAGACAGCCCCATGAATTCTTGACATCTCTTACTGCACAGAAGTGCAGGGCCCTGCTCTTCCATAGATGGATAGAGTTTTCCCATGGTGCAGGACCAGAGGGCTCTGCACATCTGCATCTGTTCACGCAGGTTCTGAAGGGAAAAAAGGAAATTCTTTAAAAAAAAAAAAAAAAAAAAACTGCGTTAATGCACCAGTTATGGTTCAGCTTAATGCCGCAGAAGTAGGGAAATATTGTGTTAGGGTTTCCAGCATTAACTCCCCACCCCCCTCCAAGCAGTAAAAGGACAAGTCTACACAGGCAACCACAGACAGCCATGATCAGATAAGACAAACATCATAAAAATTGTTTCCAGATTACACAAATGCAGTATCACTGATGTGCTACCTTTGTGGACTTGTATTTGCAGCTGCATAAGCACAGTCCCCACAGGGTCCTGTGCTTATGCAGCCACACCTGTGTGTGTATATTTTTACAGAGAGAATGAGTCCTTTTGGCTGCAGAAGACCCCATGGAGTCTGCACCTCTGCAGCCAGAGGTACTCATGCACACTGTATGAAGTACCTCATTACATAATCTGCTAGTGTGTGGTTTTCTATATTTGCCTGGGTAACTGAAAACCTGCTACCCTCTTGAAGAATTTCTAGATCTGCTATTGAAACCATGATACCTACATTTGAACAGTGCTTCCATTTGCCTAACTGGAGGCCCCACAGGAGTCTGCTCTTCTAAAGACGCAGTTAAATGTGTACGTCTTACACCTGTGACTGAAGAGGCACAGTTCCTTCAAGGACATGCGTTTCTGCAGACATAAGTACTGTTGTAATTTGGTATCATGGATTTTGCGGCATCTGCGCTTCTGCAGCCAGAGGTCGGTGTGTGTGTCTTACACCTGTGGCTGCAGAAGTGTGTACAGTATGTCTTATAGTGTGCATGAGGCTACAGAAGTGCTGGACCCATAGGGGCCAAGGACAAGTGTGTTTGACCTTGGGTAATATCACAAGTGGCATAAGCCACAAGTGTGGTGTCTGAGGTCACATAAGTTCCCCTTGCACGTTCCATTTATGCAGTAGGGCTGGACCCTGTGTAAATAGTTTTTTTTTTTTTTAATTAATTGTTGTTTTTTTCTCAATAAACATTGCAGGACTTTTTTGTGCCGTAGTGGCTGTGCATTTGTTTTGGGTGGCATTGCCATGGATGCACCAGCATGATGCTGGTGCTGATGCTGTGACATCGCAGCTCATTGGTGCATGAGTGGGGATTTCAGAAAAATGTAGAGCAATATGGCAGCTCAGTTTAGTGAGCAGTTTAGATATTTGTGCCCAGCACTGACACTAATTTTAAAGAACTGGTCCGTGGTTTGAAAATGACCAAAAAAAAAAAACACTTTTTTTTTTGTTTTATTTCATCCTTTGGGGGGAGTGGTGAAATGAATGGATCGGCAGAGCAGACTAGAGAGCTGGAGTGTGTGAGTTGGAGGTCGTGGTCAGGAGAGGAAAGCCCTGTTTACACTACACTATTTGTAGCGTATCAACCCATGCACAGTGGTTGATGCGCTGTCACTATGTGGACACTCACCAGAGTGCCTCAGGATGCCTTCGGATCCAGTTTTTGGATCGGCGCAGGAGAGGGTACCCATTTTGGATCGAGCGCATTTTCCTGCACTCTAAACACAATAATGCGCTTGATCCACTGCAGTCTTTTGTTTTTCTGGAATCTGGAACATGTCCCCATTGAAGGAACAGCCACCCTGCAGCGCGACTTGTGGTGCAGCAAAAGGGTCTGTGTAAACAATTAATTGCTGCGTCCACAGACAGCGCAGCGAGCGAGCAGTGGTGGATATTTTCAGCCGCAACCGCCGTGTGAACAGGGCTGAAGAGAGCAAGTTGTGCTTACCACAGAGTTGTTTTTCCCCAGTTATTTTTTAATATTAATATCCCTGCTCTGTGCAGGTGTTAAAAGGAAGCTGTTGCAGAAAGATAAGGGGAAGGAGTGGGGGAGTGAGGTTGCTGCGGGAGGTGGGAGTTGACAGATCGAAACCAAAGCCAAGCAGATGTACAGAAAGCAGCGAGAGCAGCAATGAAAATGCAGAGTGGTGAAGGCAATTAAATGAACCAGTATAGAAGAGTAACGTATAGTACCCTGTTTTCTGTATGTATAAATCTGTCATGATGAGTTAGCTGTATGTATAAATCTAAGATTTTTATATGTATTCAGGTAAACACATTTATACAGTGGCTTTTGTGTCCACACCTATTGCACAAATATATAAACACACACACACTGTATAACAGACAACCCACTACAGGGCATGTGGTCATGTTCTGATATACAGATGTCTTGGGTGCATTGTGAGGAGGCATGCATATCTCAGAGCATGACCTCATGACCTGTAGTAGATTATCTGTCTTATAAAATGGCCAGAATTTCTGGGGAAGGGAAGTAGTCCCTGTCTGCTACAAATTACACTTTTATTACCTTGATTTGGTTGATCCTGTCAAAATTCTCCACCTAAAAACAGTTCAAATGAGCTGGCCCGGTGGTGCTGGGGGCTGAGGCGCTGGATGCCTTACCTCGTGCTACGGCGGTGACCCGTGTTCGGGAACAAGCACAGGCCGCCGGGGGTCGGCAAGGGAGGAGAAGGATCGAGCGCCCGATGAGCTGCTCTCCTTCTCACGGTGGGGAGGGCTGCAGGCTCCGCTGCCATACCGCCACCTAGGAGACCCCGGGTGGTGGTGGTGCAGTTAGGGAGCAGCAGAATGGGATGGGATCGTTGGTGGAGGGTCGGAGCAATAAGGCACGTCTCAACGTGCCTTCGTCTCCTTGACCCTCCTTGTGTGCCGACGTCTGTGGGAGGGGACGAATCAGGAGGAAAAACACCCGACGCAGGTTCCTGGAGATGGGCCTCAGTGCCACCGACTTAGAGAGGTTAGGGGGAGCTCCAATCTGTTTGTCCACCTCATCTCAGGTAAGGAGGGGGTTTGGGGATCCTCCTCCCCCCGCCTGGGGGGTAATCCGGGGTGCTCAAGGTTGTAGGGGCAGAAGCAGAGTAGGGAGCGGTATCTTCCACCTCTGGTCAACAGGGCACGATGAGGACCCTGATGATATTAGCTGGCGTGGGCCAGAGAAGTATAAAATACAAGTTAAAAAAACAAAAAAAAACAGTTCAAACATTTATCTGGGTAATACCTGCTATTTTAGCCATCCCTCGTATCCCTCGTTTAGCAGCTTCCCTCTGTGCTTTTAGCACTTGCACTTTCTCTAGGCTGTGTGTAGTGTGACCGAGCGGAGTTCATTGGGTTACATAGAGTGACTAGTAATAGGAAACTGAACATTTTTTTTTTATCAGAAAAGAAGGGATTCAGGAGTTTCCATTTCAGAAGTTCTTATAATCTGAAAACACAGTATTGCCTAGAGGTTAGAGTAATGAGCTGTGCATGAGCTTGGTACATCCAGCAGACCTGGGTTTGATTCCCACAACCTCCACTTGCATACTGTGTGACTCTGAGCATGTCACTTAACCTCCCAAATGCTCCCAGGGCACCTCTGAAAAACTGACACTTGTGCCTAGTGGGCCTTACCTGGTTACCAAAGAATAAAAAAAAGTCACAGACTCTGCAGAAAATATGAGTCAGCAAGTTCAGTAGCACAGATGAGGTGAAGAGCGAGTGTTGCTATAACCATTTGTAGTTGTCTGTTTCCATTCCTCATAGGGTAGTCTTACCCACCTGTTATTCTCTGTTATTCCTATTATGTCCAGTTTTTCCATGGCAATCATCGTCTTTAGTTCACCCAGTTTGCATGTTGCTGTCCTGTTTTTTTCGACTTTTGCATCATTCACCTTGCAAGTCTCTTTTTCTGCAATAGCTTTCCCTTGCTCAGTTTAAAGCCCTCTCAGTGATTGCATTGATTCAGTTCCACTAGCGCTTGATCCAAGCTTTTATCCTCTGCATCCCTGATTTGTGTCTTCGGCCTTCAAACTCTGTAGGTAGTATTTCCGAGATTGCCTCTCCTTTTTTGTCTTTCTTTCAGAGGTTCTTAAAAGTCTTCCCGTAAGTGACACAGACTGCTCTCCCTTTCCCATGTTTGAACAGATACTTTGTTTATCCTTACTTATAAAGCTGTGAGGATGTACCTGAAAGCCATAGTATCCTTTACAACCTTAAATTACTAGGTTGCTGTGTTACTATCCATGGTATTAATTTTCCAGGCTTGCAACCCCACCCTTACAATAGCTTTCTGTTTTAACGAAAGGTCACATGGTTCACAGTTTGCTCTGACAACTAGATGAGACAGCCCCCTACAATATCTATAACCACCAGTAAATGTGATGTTAATACAGCAAAACACATACCTGAGCCCAGGCGAGAAGCGATTATACAGATCAGTGGAGCCTAGGAGTGAGTTGGTGGGCATGCTACTTGAGGCTAGGGGGAAAATGAGACACCATGAGAGGGGCACTCTTAGCCCTGGTACAGTCCAACCCAAAATTTTCCCCCAGGTTGGAAGATGTAGGATTTTATGTGTTGGAGGAAGGTGGGATACAACGCCTGGTGAGCCTGTTTTGCTCCCAGAGTTTCATGTCCTTCCAGTAGCTAGCAGATGAACTGGGGGTAACTCACTCATAGAAACATAGACTTTGACGGCAGATAAGGACCGCTTGGCCCACCTAGTCTGCCCATTTCCCTACCTACAGGATAAGCCGCAGATCCTAGTTAACCAACAGCCTATTTCTTCCTACCCCCAACAAGAATTGCCTTATGTCTGTCCCATGTATTCTTGAATTCTCCCACAGTTTTAGACCCCACAACCTCCTCAGGAAGGCGGTTCCATGCATCCACTACCCTCTCTGTGAAAAAATACTTCCTCACATTGCCTCTGAACCACCCCCTCTATCTTTAAATTGTGTCCTCTTGTTCTTGCATGTCTCTTTTTCTGAAAGATGCTACCCTCTTGGACTTTGTTGATTCCACTGAGGTACTTAAATGTTTCTATCATGTCCCCCTCTCCCTCCTTTCCTCAAGGGTATACATATTAAGCTCTTTTAGTCTCTCCTCATGTAGGCTTCTTTTGCAGACCCTGCACCATTCTAGTTGCCCTCCTCTGGACTGCCTCTATCTTGTCTATGTCCTTGGGAGATGGGGTCTCCAGAACTGGGCATGTACTCAGATGGGGTCTTACCAACTGTCTGTACAGAGGGATAACAACTTCCTGTTTTCTGCTGGTGATGCCTCTCCTGTGCATCCCAGTATACACCAACTCCCTACTGCCTTCTCCACGTTGCTTGCTAACCTTAAGGTCATCTGATATGATTACCCCAGGTCCCTTTCCTTTTTATTTTTGTTACTACCCCAATTGTGTAATCTTCCCTGGGTTTTTGTTTCCCAGGTGCATTATTTTGCACTTCTTTGCATTGAATCATACACATTCATATACTTTCAGGCTAGAAACTGGGCTACGTGGGTGAATAGGCTGAAAGCCCAGGAATCCCCACTCTATGACTTAGAGAGTTTTATTTTACAAGCCAGAACTAACCCTAAAGGAACATTAGCTAAGAACTACCATTACATGCAGGAAAGTACAACAGACCAGTCACTAAAAGTTGAGGCCCTCTGGGAAAGAGACTTTGGACGCCCTGTCCCAGAGAAAGCATGGAAGGAGCTGTGTGAATCCCACATGGTGCTCACTGTTTGTAACCTCTACAAGGGGGCCCAATACAAGTTTCTTCATAGGATGTACATGCCCCCTGCCAGAGTGAGGAAATTTAACAAAGGTATATCCCCAATGTGGAGATGGGAGGGGCTCATGTCTACACTATTTCTGGCACTGTAGAGAACTGTTGCCCTTCTGGGTCGAGATAACAGAGGATGTCTCACAACAATACAAACCAAAATAGAAGATGAACTCTCGGGGGGGTGAGATGAGTTCCCAAGGGTAATAAAATTATACGGGTCACAGCCAGGAGACACATTCAGAATACCTGGGTCTCCCATCTCTGCCCCACAATGCAGATGTAGAGAGGCCTGCTCCTCAAAATGCTCCAGCTGGAATATCTCACTTATGAATTTAAGGGGTGGACAGATAAGTATGAGAGGCAGTGGGGTCCCTTTGTTGACTCACTGCCCCCAGAGGAGCAAGCAATAATACGGTTAGGTGGCTAGAGCTGACAGAGATGGTCCCTCATAGCCACTGCTCCCAGTGGAGTAAGCAGTAATACGCTTAGGTGGCTAGAGCTGACAGTTGGTCCCCATAGCCCTGGACAAACGCAGATACACTGGCCCCTTCAAAATGTTCACATGCCACAGATCAGTAGTGTATGTGAAACATATCTGAAACACTGTGAATGTAATGCATAATCCTGGCCATAGCATCTTGATCTTTTCAACATGTGTGTCTTGTTACAAGTGATTGTAGAGTTTGTTTGTTAGTTTTACCAGCATTTTAGGTATCAATAAAGTAATGCATGTCATTACCACTACTCTAGATGATCAGCTAAAATGAAATAAATCTATGTAAATGTGAAGGCTGGAACTGTTTGTATTGTTCTGTGTTGTAAAACAAAAAAAATATTTTAATATACTGAATTTAAAAAAAAAAAAAACAGCAAAACATTAAAAATACTGTGAGGATAGAAAGACACAATTTAAATTGTGCAGTTAGCTGCAATACTGATAATGCTCCTGAAGTGTCAGTCATTCGAAAGCTACACTCTGCAACAACACCGGAAATGCTGCAGGAGCAGAAAACAGTTCATTAGGAATCTAAACTAGTCAGCAATGCTAATAATGTTGCTGGGGCTGCAAGTGTTAATATGAGAGCACACTGCTCAGCGATGTTACTGATAATATAACTGGAGTGGCAGGTGTTAATTTGAAAGCTGTGTGCTAGAGTGATACAATACTGATAATGCCACAGAGTTAGCAAGTGCTTATTTCAAAGCCGTGTTTAGTGGTGATACTGATTAATATAGCAGGAGCGACGCATGTTAACTTAATGCTGTGCTTTCCAGTAATAATTGTCCATCACTGCCACCCACCAATCCAGAGCTGATTACAGCTGAAACTCTACCCACATCTGACATGGAACCAAAATGTAAACCAAAAGGACATGAACCTACCCCTCCTTTAAGAAGGACTGCTGTGCCAAAATAGTCCTGTTTTTTCCCCTGCTTTCACAACTTGTGAATGTTCATGACGCCTTGGTGCTTTCTCCCATGTCAACAGACCGCTAGTTTCTAGTGAGCTCAATTGTGTATCTTGATTGGGCAGCATTATGTGATTGGATTGATCGACATTGGTCCTCTCTCTTGCTAAGTGGTGGTCTGAGTCTATTGGGAAATGGGCTGTGTGTTCTCCTTTCCAGTAATTTCTACCACATTTGCCCTTTGATCCTTAAGCGTGTGCTTTCGTAGATCAGTAGAGAGAGGGCAGATTCTGCCTGTCTACTGTTTGGTATAAGGACTCCACTAAGAGGACGGACAGGAGTGTAGGCAGAAATGTCCATTCTAGGGACGTGGATATGATGTTCTGTCCATACTTTCTGGCATTGTCCTTTCCCCTTTAAATCTTGCCGGAAGTCTTCAAGCTGGCTCCTTCCACCCACCTGGGTGGTATAACCCTCAGCTCCACCCCCTGATGCCAGATTTTCCTTTCCGCTGGAAGAAGCAGGTTCCCTCCTTACCGCTCCTGCGTTGAGTAGGCCCCGGGGCTCAAATCTTCAGATTTACTTCCAAAACTTAAACTCATCAGAGTTTCGTCTTCAGCTCAATCTTCGATTGCGACTGCGATGGAGGACCAGTCCTCGCCCGGATTTTGCCAGTGCCCGTGTGGGCTGAAGATGTCGCATACTGACCCACACACCACGTACGTTTACTGCCTGGGGCACGAGCACGAACCCCAGGCTTGCAAGATCTGCCGGTCATTTCATGCATCAGTTGTCTTGCCCGACTGAAGTCGGGCCGCCTGGAAAAACGACATCTGCCGGTCAAATCCAAGGATGCCCATTGGGTGATCTCCACAGCTGTGGGGTCTGCCGAGCAGCTTAAAGCCTTCGAGGAGGAGGTGGCACAGGCCGCTGCACAGTCCTCCTCGGCTTCAGCCTTTGTTCCTCTCAGGTTGGGCTCCACTTATTCGGGCTCCTTCAAAGAGCTGTGCCAGTCTCTCCCGACTAAGGCAGAGGGCCCTTTGGGTTTGCACAGCTTTCGATCACACAAGAAGGAGTCCAGGAAAGAAAAGAAGACTCACTGGCAACGTTCTTGGGACCAGGAGCGTTCTTGGTCTCAGGAATCCCAGGTTTTGACTAGGGTCAAAGCCTTGGCCAACTGACTTCACGGTGCCCCCTGTCAGGCCAGCTGGTTGAGACATCGGCCGATGATGTGGTCGAGATTTTTCTCAACCCAGTCGACCGGTTGTCATCTGAAGAGGCTGACAACTCCTTGTTCAGGACTCCGGTCCTGCTGGTGACCATCGAAGAGTCGTTTCAGCCCGCTGAGCCAGACCCTCTAGTCACTGACCTAGACCAGGAGGAGCCATGGCACTCCCCAGCTCCCTCCGAGATCCCCCATCAGCACCCCCGGCGGCTGAGGTCTAGGTCATCCTCATCCTCTGGGTCAAGCAGGTCCTGCCAATGTCAGCGGTCTCACTCTCGGCACCATGGGAAGCGGCACCGCTACTCATCTTCATCCTCCTCGGGTAAGGAGAGGCTTCGGCGCAAACTGCGTTAATGTTATGAAGACCTGATGTGGCAACAGTTGGTGTTGTCTGGTCCAAAGCTGACCCCAGCTCCTACACCAGTCGTCACTTGGCTGTCACCCGACAGGCTGGCACCGATGCCCCCGGAGGGGCCAGTCAACACCGCTTCTCCACCTATGGAGCCAGTACAGACTGCCTCAGTTCGGCCAAAGTTGGCCTCTCCACCGATCATGGTGGAGCCGCCGCCCCAACAGCCACCGACCAGCGCTCAACCAAGGAGTCTCGGCCGGCTCAGGGTCTTCCCCATCGGCTGCTGGTCACTCTTACACCTGACTGCCTGCGGCGGGTCTGGAGTGACTCAGATGGTAGGCCACTCTGTGCGGACTCCTCAGAATCCGAGGATTCCTCACTGCACTCCCGTCCAATCGACATGGAGTCGGTGGTGGAACCTTTCGATGGAGTAAGGACCCATGTCCTTCATGGGCATCCTCTGTCTTATCTCCGAGTCCACAGGGATGAAATTGGAGCCCATCTAGAAGTGGGCTCACTGTCCCCTCACAGAGATTCTGGATAAAGGGGACTCTACGACGGAGGCTTTCCCAGTGGCCGAGGCCATAGTCAGCCCTGTCCTGGAGCTCTGGCAGCGCCTCACCTCCTACCCTGCACCCTCGGCCCGGATGCCCACAAATAAGCAGTGCCCATTAGTACCCTCTCGTGGTTCATGGAGCACCCTTTGACTAAAGGGTTGGTGGCTGACTCCGTGTTTCAGCACACAGACAATTCAGGGGATGTCGATAGACCACTGGGTAAGGAGTCCAAGAAATTGGACCACTCTGCTAAAAAGGTCTATGCTGCCTCCTCGCTCTGCCTCCGCCAGGCAAGCTTGGCCGTCGTGATGGCACACTTCTCCCATGCCCTTCTGGGCTCTCTGGATGAGGTGATTCCTCATCTTCTCACGGACCTCCAGACTGTGGTCAAGCAGGTCTGGGACCAGGGTCATGTTGTGGCCAAACAGCAACTTCAGACAGCTCTGGATATTGGGGATTACTGTGCCCGCTCTGTGGCAGCCGCAGTTGCCATGCGGTGTAGGGCTTGGCTGAGGATCTCAACCTTTACGGCAGACACTCAGCACAAGCTGGTGAACGTCCCATTTTTGGGCACCGACCTGTTTGGGCCCGGTGTGGAGGGTCACCTCCAGCATATCGAGAAGTCCAATGCCACCTTGGATTCCGTGACGTCCACCCAGAAGGATCCCAAGGGCTCCAGGCAGCAGAAGCGTAAGCCCTTTCTGCCCTCCACTCCTGTGGTGAAACCAGCCCGGCATCAGTCTGACCAGCAGGCTCAGTCCTGGCAACCAAGGCCCAAATCAGTGGTCTCAGTGGTCCGAAAGCCCGAAGGGAAGGGACCCGGTAGCTTCTCACCTGGATCCTCCTCCTCCAAGCCTGCTCAGTGACTGGATAGGGGTTGCCATCCTTATGCCCGTCGCGCCTTCCCTGGATTCTCTTGTGGGGGGCTGGCTCCATCACTTTCTTTCCGCCTGGTCCGCTGTCACCACAGACAGGTGGGTTCTGGAAGTGGTTGGTCAGGGTCTGCCTCTAGAGTTCGAGCAGTACCCCCCCCCCCACCAGCCGAGCCCACGCTCCAAGGGAGGACTTGATATCCACAGACACTCAGTTGGCTCTCCGAGATGACATAGCCCAACTTCTCTGCAAGGAGGTCGTGGTCAGAGTTGTGGACCCTCCAGAACACCCAGGTTTGTCTCCAGGTACTTCCTGGTGCCGAAGTGTACGGCGGGCTGGCACCCCATTCTAGAGCTGCACGACCTGAACAAATCCCTCAGGTAACACTTTTTGGTATCACTTGCGATCAGGTAAATAAATTTCCAGCTGACTGGAACTCCATGGATTGTGGCTCTTTTTGTATGTATGTAGCTATGTGGATATATTAGACTGGTCGTGATGCTCCTATTTGGATTTAATTTGAAGTACTCTATTTGTACAGCATTCTTTGGTTCACATTAATTGTATATAGGCTTGCTCCCCATTGCTGTGCAGACCTGAATAGTTCCCGCTGGCTCACTGAGCAACTGTTTGTAATTAATTCCTAAACAAACAAGGCAGAATGCACTCCCTGCCCCTGTGCAAGGAAGCCCTCCGCATTTGGACTCTCATGCGCTGCCTGGAGGCGGATCTCCAAGCCATCCATGTGGCAGGAGCCTCCAATCAGCTTGCGGACACCCTCAACCAGGTGGGTGAGGCGTCTCACGAGTGGTCTCTCCATCTGGAGGTAGTTCACAGTCTGTTCTCCCAGTGGGGCACCCCTTAGGTGTACCTGTTCACCTCCAGGGAGAATGCACAGCTAAGGGTATATTGTACCCATTCCCCTCAGCAGGGAACACTGCAGGGGGATGCCTTCTTGAGGCCTTGGACCCCAGGCCTCTTCTATGCCTTCCTTCCACTTCCCCTGATCCACAAGGTGCAGCTCAAGGTCAGTAGGGACAAGGCATAGGTGATCCTGGTGGCTCCGGACTGGCCCCACCAGTTTTGTTGCCCAGTCTCCTCAGCCTCAGCAACAGGCTTCTGAGGTGTCTTCCCATACACCTGGACCTGCTGTCCATCAATCAGGGGAAGGTACTCCAACCGGACCTTCAATCCCTGCACCTGACAGCCTGGTTCCCGAGTGGCTAGAGTTCCAGGCTTTGGGTCTCTCCGAGGATGTCCATACTGTCATGGAGGCATCTAGAAAGGGATCGCCCAGAAAATGCTATGCCTTGAAATGGAAGAGATCCTCCATTTAGCGTCAGGGCAAGGGGTTGGACCCTTCGACCTGTCCTGTGGCTAGCATTTTGGACTACCAGTGGTCCCTCTCCCAAGGGGGACTTCGGTCAGTGACCCTTAAGGTGCACCTGGCAGCCATCTGTGCTTACAGGGTACTGGCCAGGCAGCAGTCGGTAGCACAGGAGAAAGGTGGTCCGGTGCTTTTTCAAAGGCCTTGATAACATTTCCTCTCCAGTGCGTGAACCACCACCATCATGGGACTTGTTGCTGGTTTTGGCAAAGCTCATGGGCAAGCCATTCGAATCGATGCACAGGTGTGACATGTCTTACCTGTCATGGAAGACTGCCTTCCTGGTGGCTATCATGTCAGTCAGAAGGATCAGTGTGCTCCAGGTGCTCTCGGTGGAGTCTCCCTACCTGGTCTTGCACAGGCACAAGGCTGTCCTGCGCCCAAACCCGAAGTTCCTCCCGAAGGTTGTGTCAGAGTTTCACCTGAACTAGGTGATGACTCTTGTGGTGTTCTTCCTTAATCACACCTCGGAGGCTGAACACAGGTTCCATACTCTGGACCTGAGGTGAGCACTCGCTTGCCACAAAGGGCGCATGGCTAGACTTCAGGGAGAGGTTCGCCAGCTGTTTGTCACCTGCACTAAAGCCGCACCTGGCAGACCTGTGGCCAAGTGGATGATTGACAGGTGGATCACTTCCTGCATTGATCTCTGCTATAGGTTGGTTGGTAGGGAGCCTCCCGGAGGGCTTAAGGCTCATTCCACCCGCCATACCGCTGTGTCGATGGCAGCTTCTAGGGACATCCTTATCCAGGAAATCTGCCGGGCTGCTACCTGGAAGTCAGCACACACCTTCATTTCCCATTACCACATTGACTTAGAGTCACACCAGGATGCTAGTTTTGGGGCCTCAGTTCTCCAATCCTTATTTTCTAGGTAGGGGGTGTGCGCCTTGCCTCCAGCCTTCCGGAGAACTGCTAGGAGTCTGCCAGAAATTGTGGATAGAACATCATATTCACATCCCTAGAAACACAGGTTACTCACCTGTAACAGTAGATCTTACATGGGATGGTCTCTTGTAGCAGGTAATACACTTGGGTCGTTGCCAGAGGTCACTGTGGTGCATGGCAGCTGTTCTAGCAGTCTTTCACCAGTGGCCACCCACCGATGACATCATCATCCTGTTCCTGTATAAGAGTGGGCGGTCCCTGGTATCCTCAGTTCATTTTCCTGCCGTCTTCAGCTCGCACATAGCAGCTAGTGCAAAGTGTAAGCAGTCATCGATGAGAAACTGAGCAAAGGGAACTTTTTTTTCCTGTTCCCACTCCTTCATCGACAGATGTCAGAAGGATCTTCAAGCAAATCACCTTTATTTCATTCCTGTCGTTGTGGCAGAAAGATCTACCATTTCAACAATCATGCAGTCTGTGCCAGGTGTTTGGGACCCACACAACTCATCCTCCTGCGAACTTTGTCAGGAGTTTAATCAGGCAACTCATCGATGACGAGTGCTTGATATTCAGGCTTACCTCATGGAACAAAAAGCTGCTGTCTTAGAGAAGCAGAGGGCCCGTCTGAAGGACCCCCTGCTGGTGCTTCACACCAAACACTGGGCGTGACAAGGATGCTCCTGCTTCAGTATCCTGCTCCAAGCATTCGTCGGCAGTAGCCCGCCCAGATGTTTCTCTCAGATCTTTCCTAGGTGCTTTCTGGTGCTTTATCAGCAATTTCAGCGGAATCCTATACTACTGCCATTGGTGCCTCATCAGTGATAACTTGTCTCTCGTTGACGACAATGGCTATCAAACATATAAAATCTTCCTCTCTTCCAGCCTCTTCGATGACGGGCCAGGATGCATTGGGAAACACCATGGATTTCACTTTTTGGCTGCCCCTCTTCCTTTCAAGATCTTTTGTGCATCAGGGCCAGCCTGAGTGGGACCGGGACCCTGGATTGCATCATCCAGGTTCCAGACCAGCTTGTACTTCACGTCTACTATCTTCTATCATTCCCTTGGTTTCACAGAAGCCTCCCCCCACTGCTGCCTCAGTGGACATGGCTAAAGTAGTACAGCAGGTTCTGGTTGTAATGAGACCTTCATAGCCTCCAGCTCCCGGTGATGGGGTCATCCATCCTGGCCGCCCACACCCCTGCCAAAATGTTCTTTTGGTGTGGGACCAAGTTCTCCACCTGGTTTCCCATCTGACTATGAGGAGGAGTACTATTCTAAGGATCTTGAATTCCCGGAAGACATCCCAGAGGACCTGAAGAATATTGAGCTCTAAGATTGGGACTCCCGTCCTCCCTCTCCCCATGTCATCTCTGTACGAAGAACCTTCCCACCATGCAGTGGCCTCTCCTTCTGATGACCCATCATTTCACGACATGATGGTCCAGATTCAAAACATTATGGGTTTCTCTACCACTGAACATGATAAGCAGAGAACAGACATAACAGACTACCTTGAACTGCCGGAAGACCCAATAGTTGTGGTACCCCCACTTATCCAAACCTACCAAAATGCAGTACTCGCCACCTGGGGTCAGCCTTCGGCTGTTCCGGCTCTTCCTTGGAAGGTGGATCACTTTCACCAGGCTTCCCCTGATCACCCCCTTCTTCTCATCTTACCCCGAGGCAGATTCAGTGGTCATTGCCGCCACTCATGATTGTACTAAACATTCACACGTGAGCTTCCTAACTCCAGATAAGGAATCCCGCTGCATAGACTACTTAGGGAAGAAAATCTTCCAGGCAGGCACACTGACTGTGAGAATCTTAAACTATATGGGACATATGGTGAAATACCAACATACCCTTTGGTCCTCAGCTATTGATGTAGTCAATAAACTCCCTCCATCACAGGAGAAAGACCAATTCTAGGAGCGTGGATATGTTGTTCATCCACACTCATAGGCATGTCCCCTTCCGCTTTAAATCTCACCAGAAGTCTTCAAACTGGCTCCTCCCACCCACCCATGTGGTATATACCTCGGCTCTGGCCCATTACGCCAGATCTTCCTTTCCACTGGAAGAGTCAGGTTGCCTCCCTTGTGCTCATGCATCTAGTTGGCCCTGGCTTTCAAACCTTCGGTTATTCCGAAAATTCGCATTGTTCGCGTTAGCGATTGCAAGTTCGCTGCCTCGATTATGGAAGACAAGTCTTCCCCAGATTCCGTTGGTGCCCTTGCAGCCCAGAAAATGTGCGCACTGATCCCACACCACGTGCATCCTATTGCCCTCGGTGTGGAAGAGCCATGACACCCTCGAAATCACAGTGTCTCGTTCTTTCATCCCAGTGTCCTCAGCGACCGTCTCGCATGCCTGAAGCTGGGGAGGTCAGAGAAGAGGAACCATCAGGTGAAATCCAAGGAGGCTCGGTGGGCGGTTTCTGCAGCTGCGGAATCCGCCAAGCAATTGGAACGCATGCAAGCATTCGAGGAGGAGGAAGTGGCTCGTGCTGCAGAGACTACTCGGAGCTTCTTCATTCCACTCAACCTGGGCTCCACCTTCTTGGGTTCCTTCTGAGAGCTGTGCCAGTCTCTCCTGACCAAGAGAGAGGCACCTGCGGGCTCGCACTCCTCTTGATCCCGTAAGCAGGAGAAGGACCCTGGATCGTTTTCATCTCGACGGAGACGTTCTTGGGAGTGGGAGAGATCTCGATCCCAGGAACATGCGGTCTCAACCTCGGTCGAGATCGCTTCTTCGGCTGCTGGCTTTTCAGCTGTGCCAGCAGGTCAGTCGACTGAATTATCGATCGACGATGTTGAAATCATGATCAATCCGATCGATCCGATTTTGCTGACTCCAGTCGACAAATCCCTCGATCGAACCCCTAATCTGGTCTTTCCAGATGACAAGATCCAGCCTGCTGGGACTCCCATTGAAGAAGTGATCCCTGATCCCGGGAAATCACCGGTCCCGGCGGTGTCTCCCAAGTGACTAAGTCTGCCCATCCGATCTCGATCGAGGTCTCGGACCCCCTCGACCCGACAGGCCGAGGAAGAGCCATAAACGCTCTAAAAGGCGGCCTTGTTGGTCGTTCTCGTCTTCTTCAGATGAGGAGAGGCTCCGGCGGAAACACCGGCGCTACAAGGACCTCATGTGGCAACATCTAATTTTGACCGGGCACAAGCCAACTCCGGCTTCTACTCTGGCCATTACTTGGTTTTTGCCTCCTAGGCCGAAGCCCACTGCTTCGGAGCCGATTAAATCGGTTCCTCAGCTTGTGGAGCCAGCGAAACCTCCAGCTCGGCCCAAAATGGTCTCTCCACTGATTGTGATGGAACCACCGCCCAAACAGCCTGTGGGAGGGGCTCCTTCCAAGGAAGACAGACCAGACATCGGGCTTCCCCGGTGGTTGTCAGTCACAGTCATCCCAGACCGCCCCTGGCAGGTTGAAGGTGACATGGGTGGTCAGCCGTTATATCCGGATTCCTCAGATTCGGAAGTCACTGGCTTGCATTCTCATCCAAGGGATGATGAATCTACCATTGGCTTGGAGACGGAGGAAGGTCCCTCATCTTTCCAAGGGATCCTTCACCTCATCTCTGAATCTACAGGAATGCCCCTGGAGCCAATACAGAAAAAGGCGTAGTACCCTCTTACGGACATCCTTAAGAGAGGGGATACCCTGATGAAGGCTTTTTCTGTGGCTGAGGCCATTGTTGGCCCTGCCTTTAGAACTCTGGCAGTGTCCTGCCTCTTGTGCAGCTCCATCTGCCCGCATGCGAGGTTCACAGAGCACCCTTCGGCCGAGAGTCTGGTGACTGCCTCTGTGTTCAGGCGTACTGGCAGTTCTGCCGACACTGACTGACCTCCTGATAAAGTGTCCAAGCTTATGGACCATTCAGCCAGGAAGGTCTGTGCAGCTTCCTCCTTGGGCCTTCATCAGGCAAGTTTGGCCGTTGTCATGGCACACTTCTCTCATGCCCTTTTAGGGTCACTGGATGAACTCCTCCCACATCTCCCCGCAGACATGCAGACCATGGTCAAGCAGGTCTGGGATCAGGGATGAGTTGTTGCCAAACAGCAGATTCAGACGGCCCTGGACATCGGGGATTCTTGTGTCCGCTCGATGGCCGCCGCAGTTGCCTCGTTGCAGGGCTTGGCTGAGGCTCTCCTCTTTTCTGGCGGATACCCAGCACAAACTAGCTGATGTGCCCTTCCTTGGGACTGACCTGTTCAGCCCAGGAGTGGCCAGTCACCTCCAGCGCATTGAGCAGTCCAACGCCACCTTGGACGCCACTTCTGCCAAGGGTTCTTCGGGGAAGAACTAGCAGAAGAAAAAGAAGAATCCTTTTCGGCATTCTTCCCCTGCGGCTTAGCAGTCCTCCTTTCAAAGTGGACAGCAGTGGGCTTAGGCTTGGCACCCCCGGGTCAAACCTGGACCCCAACAGACCCATAAAGGAGGCCAAGGTTCAGGTCCTAGAGCCTCTTCCTCCAAGCCTGCTCAATGACGGGGCGGGGGCTGTCAAACCCTCTCCTGTCGCCTCAACTCTGGGTCCTCCCGTGGGGGGCTGGTTCCACCACTTCCTTTCTGCCTGGACCATTGTCACTTTGGACAGGTGGGTTCTAGAAGTGGTCGATTGGGGACTGCCTCTGGAATTCGAGCAGTACCCCCCAAGCCAAGCCCCTCGGGAGGAAAGAGTATCTACTCAGACCCAGTCGGCTCTCCAAGATGACATCGCTCAGCTCCTCCTCAAGGAGGCAGTAGCTCCAGTGGCGGATCCTACAGCAGACCCAGGCTTTGTCTCCAGATACTTCTTGGTGCCCAAGTGGATGGGGAGGCAGGAGCCCCAGTCTAGATATGCATGACCTGAATCAATATCTTGAGTCACTCACCTTTCAGATGGTCACTCTGTCCCAGATCATACCATCCTTGGAGCGAAACATGCGGTTCTGTTCATTGGATCTGCAAGACGCGTTCTTTCACATCCCAGTCCGTCGAAGAGACCCTGTATGAGTTCCAAGCCATGCCGTTTGGCCTGTCATCAGCCACAGGTCTTCACCAGATGCATTGCAGTAGTGACGGCCCATCTCGAGGGGGTCAGGATATGCTTACCTCGATGATTGGCTCTAGCAGGTTCCACCCAACAGGAGGTGGAGAGGTCAAGGGACCTGGCCCTTCAGACCTGCTCCCAACTCGGCCTCCTGATCAACGAGGCCGAATTGGAACTCATGCATTCTTAGATGATGGGCTATATCGGGGCAGAGCTCAATTCTTGTCAAGCCAGAGCTCAGCTCCCGGCGGATAGGGCAGAGGTTCTTTCCTCCTTTTCCTAATCATTTCTGGTTGGGTAATTGCGCCCTGCCCGGGACTTTCTGCGCCTTCTGGGTTACATGGCGGCGTGCACCTCCGTGGTCCATTGGGCCCGGTTGCACCTGCGCCCTCTCCAATGGGAGCTGGCCGCCCAGTGGACTCAGCACCACGGTCAATTCGGCCAGCTGATCACTGTAACCCAGAAGATGTGGGATGCAGTCCAGTGGTGGACCACCCCAGAACGTTTGCAGGAAGGGATCCCGTTTGTCCGCCCTGAGCTGACGGTCGTTCTCACGACCGATGCCTCTCTCATGGGCTGGGGAGCCCACATAGGGGACAAAAGAGCCCACAGGCTCTGGACCCCCGAGGAGTCCCAATACCACATCAACCTTTTGGAGCTCAGAGCAGTTAGACTGCCATTGTCAGCTTTCGCTTCTCAGCTCCGGGGTCAAGTGGTTCAAGTCCAGACGAACAATACCATGACCAAGTACTACCTCAACAAACAGGGCGGCATGCACTCCCGTCTGCTGTGCAGGGAGGTGCTCCACATCTGGACCCTCGTGAGCCAATTGGAGGCAGATCTCCTAGCCATCCATGTGGCAGGAGCCTCAAACCATCTGGTGGATGCTCTCAGCTGCTTAGGCCAGACATCTCATGAGTGGTCTCTCCATCCAGATGTAGATTACAGCCTGTTCTCCCATTGGGGCAAACCGATGGTGGACCTGTTTGCCTTCAGGGACAACACCAAGCTGAGACTGTTTCATGCCCACCCCCCTCTGCAGGGCTCGCTGCAGGGGGGATGCCTTCTCAAGGCCTTGGACCCCAGACCTCCTCTATACCTTCCCTCCATTTCCCTTGATCCACAAGGTGCTCCTCAAGGTGAGGAGGGACAAGGTGAAGGTGATCCTGGTAGCCCCAGACTGGCTGCGCCAGTTTTTGTATCCAGATCTCCTCAGCCTCAGCTGCAGGCCCTTGGAGTGGCTTTGCACATGCCTGGACCTGATCACTCAATCAGGGGAAGGTATTCCATCCGGACCTTCAATCCCTGCACCTCACAGCCTGGTACCTGAGCGGCTAGAGTTCCAGGCTCTGGGTCTTTCCGAAGATGTCTACACCGTGGTGGAGGCATCCAGAAAGGAATCGACCAGGAAATGTTATGCTTTCAAATGGTAATGGTTTTCCATTTGGTGTCAGGGCAAGGGCCTGGACCCTCTGTCCTGTCCAGTGGCTAACGTTCTCTACTACCTTTGGTCTCTCTTTAAAGGGGGTCTATGGTCATTGACCCTTAGGGTGCACCTGGCAGCCATCTCTGCTTACCGGGTGCAGGCTGGTCAGTCGACAGTGGTGCAGGAGACAGTGGTCGGGCACTTTTTCGAATGCCTGGATCCCATATCCCCTCCGGTGTGTGAACCTCCACCTCCGTGGGATCTACTGTTGATGTTGGCAAAGCTCATGGGCAAGTCATTCGAACCAGTGCACAAGTGTGCCTTGTCACACTTGTGGAAGACGGCCTTCCTGGTGGCTATCACGTGTGCCAGAAGGACAGGGGAGCACCAGGCACTTTCAGTGGACTCCCCTTATCTGGTCTTCCACAGGAACAAAGTTGTCCTGCGCCCCCACCCGAAATTCCTTCCGAAGGTGGTCTCAGAGTTTCACATTAACCAGGTGTTGACTCTGACGGTTTACTACCCTAATTACACCTCGGAGGCCAAGTACAGGCTCCATACTTTGGACCTGAGACATGCTCTCTCCTACTATAAGGAGAGGACAGCAGAAATTCAGGGAGAGGTTCCCCAGCTGTTTGTCACCTACACTGAAGCCGCTTTTGGCAGACCTGCAGCAAAGCAGACCATTGCAAGGTGGATTACATCCTGCATAGGTCTGTGTTATGAGTTGGTGGGCAAGGAGCCTCCCAGAGGGATAAGAGCTCATTCTACCCGTCATACCGCTGCATCGGTGGCTGCTTCCAGGGACATCCCTATCCAGGAAATCTGCCGGGTTGCTACCTGGAAGTCAGCAAACACCTTTGTCACCCATTACCACATAGACCTTGAGTCACACTGGGATGCTGGTTTTGGGGCCTCAGTTCTCCAATCTCTGTTCCCTAAGTAGGGGGTGTGCACCTTGCCTCCCTCCTCCCCGAGAACTGCTAGGCGTCTGCCTATGAGTGTGGATGAACAGCATATCCACGCTCCTAGAAGAACAGGTTACTCACCTGTAACAGTAGTTCTAGGAGTGGTATATGTTGTTCATCCACACGGACCCTCCCGACCTCCCCGGCTGCGGATGCACAAACCTGGCTTCCAGCAGGCTAAGATCTGACATCATGGGGCAGAGCCGGGGTATATATCACCCGGGTAGGTGGGAGGAGCCAACTTGAAGTCTTCCAGTGAGGTTTAAAGTGGAAGGGGACATGCCTGTGAGTGTGGATGAACAACATATACCACTCCTAGAACTACTGTTACAAGTGAGTAACCTATTCTTACTGTCTATGATATCTACAGGAAATTCCATTTCCT
Source organism: Neoceratodus forsteri (assembly GCA_016271365.2). NCBI lineage: Eukaryota > Metazoa > Chordata > Ceratodontiformes > Ceratodontidae > Neoceratodus > Neoceratodus forsteri. The sequence continues at coordinate 1,578,097,648 of CM057456.1, read as the reverse complement.
AACATCTCCTCTGCTCGGGATATGATGCAGTGGATACTTCAGCTTGGGCAACAGCTACAGAGGTCACCCTCTGCCGTCATGCCTGGCTACGTGTGTCCGGTCTACAACCAGATATACAACATAAACTGGTCAATGCCCCATTTAATGGCTCCAAGCTTTTTGGCCCAAGCACTCAAACACTCTTGGATGATCTCCAAGTGTCAGGCCACATTCTCCGTATGGTGCGTGGTATGTACACACACCACAGCCCTCATACCAGTTCCGTTCTCACACTTTTCAAGCTAAATGGAGAGGCAAGAATAGAGGAACCTATCGAGGTAGCTCCCGCGGATGTTCCCTCACATCCTCCAGGACCGCCATCCCAACCCTCAGGGTGGGACCGGCCAGACCAGTGACCCATTAGAGCTTGCCCCTCGCTTCCTTGTTCAGGCCTCAGAAGCTGTGGGGGGCCACTTTGCCCTTCATCTGGAGGCCTGGAAAGCCATTACTCCGGACAAGTGGGTACTTCAAATCATACATACAGGGCACACGGTGTAACTTACATCTTCACCTGCCCCGCACCCACCCCAATCAGTCCATTATCCCATCCTCCAAGAGGAACTTCAGACACTTGTACACAAAAAGGCCATTTATTCTGGTCCTCCTTCAGAGTTGCATCAGGGATTCTACTCCCATTTCTTTCTGGTCCCCAAACGCACGGGAGACCTCAGACCAATATTAGACCTAAGACAACTGAATTTACACATTCATTATAAAAGGTTCTGGATGGTCACACTAACATCCATACCGCTGATGTTAAAAAGGGGGATTGGTTATACGCCCTGTTTATGAAAGATGCATACCTGCATATCCCTATCCACCCCACCCACCACCGGTTCCTCCGCTTTCACTTGCTAGAACACCACTACCAATTTCGAGGACTTCCTTTCGGACTCTCGTCTGCTCCGAGAGTCTTCACCAAGTGCCTTGCCGTAGTGGTGGCAGCCTTGAGAAGAGATGGACATTTTGTCTTCCCATATCTAGACGATTGGCTGATAAAAGCAAATTCTGAAGTGGCTTTGCTTCTCTCCCTTCAGGCCACCCTTACCCTATTCCAATATCTGGGCCTTGCCATCAACTGGCCCAAGTCCAACCCGAAACATTCCCAGTCACTCCAGTATACAGGAGCAATTCTGGACACGATTTCTGCCAGGGCTTACCTCCCTGTCGACAGACAAGACAAACTCCTCTCTCTGGCTTCGCACACCCGAACCCAGCTGTACATAATAGCCAGAAGTTTCTTACGTCTTCTGGAGCATATGGCAGCTGCCATCCCCAAAGCGGCGTACACCTGTCTCCATATAAGACCAGTACAATGGGTGCTTCAGAATCTATGGCACCAGCAGTCGGGCGACTTAGACGACAGTCTCAAAATCACCCCCTCCCTATGCTTTGCCCTGGACTGGTGGACATACTGGCACCACCTATCACAGGGCATGCACTTCCAGGCTCCCCCTCCCCAGCAAACGTTGACCACGGATGCTTCCCTGGATGGCTGGGGAGCTCAGCTCGGCCCTTATGGGGCACAGGACAAATGGCCCCAAATCGCTACTTTGCCACACATAAATCTGTTGGACAAGTGGGCGGTTTACCTTGCCCTTTGGGTTTTTCACCCCACCTTTGTCCTGGACCCTTACTGATCCAATCAGACAACACCTCCATGGTGTTCTATTCAAACAAACAAGGGGGCACCAGATCTCGCGCTCTGTGCAGGGAGGCGCTGTGGGTCTGGCAAGAAGCCACACTCCAACAACTCACAGTAATTGCCGTCCATCTACTAGGACACCACAATACCTTGACAGACATTCTCAGTCACCAGTCCTCCATGCACGAGTGGACTCTTCATCATGAAGTTCTTCAGACGATTTTCTGATTGTGGGGGACCCTGCAACTGTACCTGTTTGCATCCCCCTACAATCATCGACTCCCCAAATACTTTTCCATTATCCCAAACAAAAGGGCACTGTCCACCAATGCCCTGTCCCAACTGTGGACAGGACTCTTCTTATATGATTCCCCCCATCCCGCTCCTGCAACGGACTCTACTGAAACTACTACTCAAACCTGCCACGATGATCCTCATAGCCCCCTTGTGGCCCAGGCAGGTGTGGTTTCCCCTACTCCAACAACTGTCTATGGTGGATCCCATTCCGTTGCCAATCAGACCAGATCTCCTGACTCAGGAGAGGGACACCATCCTTCACCCCAGCCGAAAGTCTCTACACCTTCACACTTGGCTCTTAAGGTCACTTTCACAGCATGTCTTCAAATATCCTCACCTGTGGTTAACATTCTCTGGGCCTTACGAAAAACCATCAACCAGGGAAACATGTAACGCTAAATGGAAACACTTTTCCATATGGGCTGCTTCCCTTTCTCTAAATCCATTTTCATGTCCTTTAACCCAAAGTTTCGGACACTTGGCTTCACTTGCTAAGAAGGGCCTTAGCTATTCCTCTGTCAGAGTTCATCTGGCCTGCATTTTGACCTTTCACGAACCCAGTGAAGACAAATTACTGTACCAACATCATCTTGCCAAGATGTTCTTAAGAGGCATGCTTCATATCAAACCTCCTATAAAGTGCCCCACCCCCTGAATTGCATATTAGAGAAGCTCGCCCTACTGACCTTTGAACCAGCAGCTACCACTGATCTCCGCTTCCTCTCTTGGAAGACAGTGTTTCTAGAAGCTGCTTTGGCTCGCCGAATCTCGAGCTTCAGGCTCTGATGTGTATAGGGCCTTACCTAATCTTCCACAAGAATAGAGTGGTTGTCTGCACCAGTCCCTCCTTTCTGCTGAAAGTGGTTTCAGAACATACCTTAAACCAGAACATGGAAGTGCCCGTCTACTTCCCCGAGCATTCTAATCCAGGAGAACATCTCTTACACACATTAGATGTTCATCATATTCTGTGGTACTATATAAACCATACCAAATCCCTGAGAAAAACCTCTAAATTGTTTTATCACCTTCATCTCCAAGAGGGAAGGTTCCCTGGTTGCCAAGAAAACCATTTCCAGTTGGTTGACAAATTGCATCACATTTTGTTATATGAAATACAACAAGCCCCTATCAGGAACAGTACAAGCCCATTCCACTACAGCTCAGGCCTCCACGGCGGCCTGCTTCAAGGGGGCCTTGATCACTGATATCTGCAGTGCAGCCACGTGGTCCACCATTCACACTTTCATGAAGCACTACAACCTGGATGTTGCTTCCCGCTGTAGGACGGCAATTGGCTGTACAGTCCTACAGGGTCTCCTATCCTACTTCCACCGTCTTTTGGGTACACTGCTTGGGAATCATCCCAAGTGTATTACCTGCTGCAAGAGACCATCCCGTGGAAGATAGTACAGTTACGTAAAAACTTACCGTCACAGTAGATCTTTGAGGGATGTCTCTTGCAGCAGGTATGTTCCCTTCCTCTGTCCTCCTCCTCCTCTAAGAGAATGACTTTGTTCCACTTAGCACATGGGAAGGGCCACGTTTGGTACCTTGGATCCCCTTGATCCTTGCTTAGCGAGCTGAATCTGTCGGGGAACTGGGGATACCAGGGACTGCCCACTGTTATATAGGAACAGGATGATGATGTCATCAGTGAGCGGCCCTGGTGAAAGACTGCTAGAATAGTTGCCGTGCACCACAGTGACCTCTGGTGACCACCCAAGTGTATTACCAGCTGCAAGAGACATCCCTTTAAAGATCTACTGTTATGGTAAGTTTTTACGTAACTATACTTTCTAGGAGTGGTATATGATGTTCATCCACACGGACCCACCTGACCTCTCCAGGCTCAGGCGCACAACCTCTGCTTCCAGCGGGACAAAGATCTGGCATCATGGGGTGGAGCCGAGGGTTATACCACCAGGGTGGGTGGGAGAAGCCAGCTTGAAAACTTCCGGCAAGATTTAAAGGGGAAAGGACAATGCCAGAAAGTGTGGATGAACATTATATACCACTCCTAGAACTACTGTTACAGGTGAGTAACCTGTGTTTTTGTATACACGGTCTTAAAGTTCTCCCCCAACACACTCAAACACAGTTCTTTTTTTTTTACTTTTATTGCAAAATCAATAGACATATTCAGAAAACTCATACGTAGTCCATCTGTTTTTGTGGCGTTAAACAGTGCCTTATAAAGTATCTGTCAGATTCTTATGGTTGGAATAAATGACACATTACTGTCATATTGACTTTGTGGCATTTTCATGTTTGTAATAAATCTGTTACAGTATAACATACTTTGTGTCAGTTGTCTGTTATTCCGCACCTTTAAAGATGCACTTAGTCCGATGAGGGTAACAAGATTCTCTTCCCTGGGCCTGCCCGGTGGCACTGAGGGTTGAGGCGCTGGACGCCACACCTTGTGCCATGCCGGCAACCTGGGTTCGGGAGAGAGCTCTGGTCATCGGGGGGGGTCGGCAGGTGTGGAGGGGTTGTGGGATAACAGATGGACCAGACACCGAACTTCAGGTTCAACACACAATCTCTGTATGATGTTTATTCAAAATACAGAAGATAACCTTCAGCAATGTCATATCCCTTCTTCAGTACATCAGTTTGCAGCAACAGACTCTGCATGTCCTTCCTCTGCGCTTAGCCAGCACCTACTGACTCACTGATCTCTGATCTAACTTTACAGTTGAGGTTTAGCCTCCCCTATGTGGGCCTTGTTTGCTTGGGTGGTGGAGGCTCAAATAAAGAAAAAAAAAAAAAAACTTAAGAACTTCAGTGCAGAAGCGCTGAAACAAGGATTTACCCCAAAGGGCATTGACAGTAAGCCAAGTTTCAAAGAAACACATCATCACACATACGTCCATAATGCAAAGCACCATGGGATATATGCAAATCACCATGAAATGTCAGACTTGTTCAGTTTACAGCAGTTTACATGCATTTTAAATAGCACAACTAACTTAAGTTTTATCATACAGTCCCCTAATAACTTTCATACCTTGCCTAATAACCCTAATAACTTTTTACTTTTATCAAAAACACCCAGTGCCATGGTATTTTCAACATTTACAGGTTTTATACACGTAAGGAATATACAATAAAGTATTGTATGACATAGTGCCATTGCATACTAACTCTAACAACGATAAACACAGCCTGTTGTTTTATATCAGCTTGGAGGTTACAACAATAAACTCCCTGTATGAGGACCAGAGAGGGAAAAGGAAAATTTAAAGAGGACACTATAGCATAGTCAAGAAAGGGAATGGGGTGCTCACAGGTGGCCAACCTTATGGACTAGAAATTGTAAAGAATAGATTAGGCTAAGAAATAGAAGAACTGTTGCAACAGATTTAAGAAAAGATTGGTCCTCAAGAGTGGCAGGAGCTTCCTGTCACAGCAGGGGAGGAGAGGCTTGAACGTACATAGGACTGCTCTCCTCTCCTGGGAGCGTCTTAAATCCTGAGCCTTCGGTAACTCCCGGTGGTGACCGGGGATACAACAGCCCTTGGGATCCTTTGTAAGGGGATTGGCTGCAGCGGCGGCCTGTGTGTGTGCATGTGTGGGAGCACGCACGCGCTGGATGCATTGCACATCTAAGCCAATGGGAAGAAGGAACAGAAGAAGGAAAAAAAATGGCCCTGGCCCTTGGTAGGTGAAGGTGGGTCCAGTGGCCAACCCCCACGCCCATTGCTGGGTCCTCTAGCCTGCCTCCAGTGCTCCCCACGTTTCCTGGTCGCCAACTAAATTCCAGAAAGGTGGACAAGTGGAGTTGGCTGTCCTACCCCATGAGGCTTAGATCCGGGGGGTCGGTGGATCAGACAAACGGAACAGAGGTCCCCCCCACATTGGTAAGGTAAGGCTGGGGACTTCAGGCAGGAAGGATAGGTTGAGCCGAGTGACCACACCGGAGAGAGTCTGTGTGGCCAGAGATGGAGCATAAAGAAAGTGTACAAAAAAAAAAAAAGATCCTCCTCCCTTCTCTCTGAAAAAGTGGCTCCATGCTGCTTTCCCTGTTCACCTGACCATCGTGTCCACTTCACCCCTTACCTACACTGTACAGAATGTATACATACAACACATATAAAATTCTGCTACTTGAGTTTTCTCAAATTACACATTCTAACAAAAGCAAACGTCAGGCTTGCAAGTAACTGTGTTGTAGGTGGTGTCCTACTGTGTCTAGGTGTTCCTACTCTGTTTCTCTGTCTTTACAATGCTGCTATTTGTCCAGAACCGATAGTCCCTCTCTTTCTTATTGGAGGCCACAAAAGGGGAGCCATCTTGCCTTGAATTTCTCTACCTGTAATCTTAGTTTATGAGGTATTAGTCACAACTATTGGATTTGTTTACAGTTCATGAACCACTTCTCTGCTGAGAAGCACCTATTCATTAACCAACACTGGGTGAGTGTCTTACTAACAGTAGTAGCAGTAGTAGTTTTATTTATTTATGGTGCCCTTCCCCAGTGGCTCAGAGCACTAGTACAGATGAGGAAATAGTACAAAGTTAAATACAGAACAAAATAAATAATTATAAAACAAAAACAATAAAAATGTAAATTACAGCCATAAACCCAAAATAACCAGCAGCTGTATTGCACTACAGTAAATAACTGCATTTCTTCAAAAAATAACATACTTCATACACCAAAAGCCTGCGCAAAGATATGTGTTTTTAGCCCCTTTTGAAAGACTTCCACCGAGGAGGCCTCCCTCAGAGCCCTTGGGAGCAAGTTCCATACCACCAACCAAGTTACTTTGAAGGACCTATCCACCAACATTTTTGAGTCTGGCCCTGGGAACAACCAGGAGACCCTGCTCGGTGGAATGGAGGGGGCATGCAGGCAGGTAAGGATGAAGGAGATCACACAGGTAGCCCAGACTGTGTAGGGCCTTTAAGGTTAGCAATCCAGCCTTATAGGAGATACGCCACTTGACCGGCAGCCAGTGCAGTTCCCACAGTGCTGGAGTAGTATGATTTGTCCTTGAAATGCTGGTCAGCAGCCTTGCAGCTGCATTCTGCACCAACTGCAGGTGCCTCAGTGTATCTCCACTGACTGCAAGGTAGAGGGTGTTACAGTAATCAAGCCGTGAGGCCACAGAAGTGTGTCCTAGAGAAGGCAAGTCCTCAGGGGGATAAGGGAATGAATCAGGCTAATATTCCTCGGATGGTAAAAGCCATTCCGGACAGTTGCCAACATCTGAGCCTCAAATGTCAGCCTTTCTTCCGGGGTGACACCCATATTCTTCACCTTTGTGGCAGTGCATAACTTCCATGATTTCACTGAACAAGTACCTCTGCTCTGCTTTCTTGATTCATGTAGGGTGACTGACCAGCTGCAAATGGGCCCAGCCTATGTGTTTTAGGATCTTTGTTTTCACTCTTTAGCAATCATCCTAGAAGGGGGGTCACAATTGGATAGGACCACAGGATGTGAAAGTGATCCCACTTCAAGCCATAGCCCCTCCAGCACTGGTCTATTCTGGAGGTGCCATGGTATTTAGTGATATATGGGGTTCTGAGGTATCTAGCAAAGACCTTCCATCGGCGTCCCCTCCAATCATTGGAGGCTGTGGTGTGGAACATATTCTCCCATACTCTTTACCAGCTCGTCTTCCAGAATTTGTCCTATGTCATCGTCCCACTGATACTGTACTATATTTGAATCTGCATAAAGGCCTTATAGGCTCTGGATATTGGCCTTTTACTGCCTTATGCTGCAGTTGTCTTGTGGATGAAAGACGCCTGGCTGTGTGCCAGTTGTTACAGTTGTTTCCTATATCAGAGTGACTGCAGATAGTGCCTCAGTTTTAAGTATTTGTAAAATGCTCTCTTTGGGATCTGGAATTCTGTCTGTAATGTAAGCCCATGAGTTTACTTTACTTTCCTGACAGAATTGCCCTAAATGAAGCAGGCAGCTCTTCTCCTAACATAGTATAGATGGATTTATTTTAGCTAGGGGCAGGTTAGGGGAACCTAAAATGGGTATATATCCACTGATCTGATTGGGGAGCCCTAGTTCTATTACCACTTTTAGCCAAGTCTTTGCCGATGTCCTTGCCTGTGGTTAGTGATGCCCCTTACACATTTCCTTTTTTTTTTTTGTATTATGGTACTTATCGCCCCCCCCCCGAGCACCTGACCGGACTTCTCTTCAGGCCCCCACATGGATTACCCCACCCCGGTGCACCCGACCCCACTGCCCCACAAGGCAGCCAGCCCAGGTGTCCCCGACATATCCCTTAGTCGGGAGGGTCCCTTACCTTCCTAGGGAAGAGCCTATTCGGCTAAGTCCAACCACCCTGGGTGCTGCTGAGGCGGCCGATGGAGGTCCGGGAGCCTGGGAATGAGGATCCGGGGGGGGCTGTCATCTGACCGGCCAGGGCGCCATTTTAGGTGGTTTTCCTCCGAGGAGAGATGTGCCATGGCGTCAGGGCTAGCCATCGCCTGTCTCCCTGTTGCCAGGGTCGGATGTCATGCTGAACCCCCAGCCTCCGCTAGGGGTCAGCAGACACCGACCTGCACCCTCCCCTTCCCCCGGAGAAGGCGAGCTGTCAGTGGACGCTCCCTCCTTCTCCCCCCGGCCGGCCCTCCAGCGACCCGAGTCCATTCCCGAACCCGGGTCACCGGTGTCGCAGGCAGAAAATCAACCGCTGCGCCGATGGGCGGACATTTTCTATCTAACGGTATTATCCTGAGTCTCTCCATGAAGAAGTTACTTCCTTCAGTGTCAAGTTATACTGCTTCCTTCTCCCCTATGACAGCTGGCACCAGGTTCCCAAATTGGGCACCTCAAAATACTTTCAGAGGTCTGGAGGGCCCAAGCCCCCTCCCCTTCCTGTACTATGTGTAAAAATGTGCACATTTTTCCTGGGTCTTTTACCCAACCGCATTAAATTGGTAAGCGTTCCTTGCTGCTCCTTCCAGTTCTTGTTGAGGATCTGAAGCAGGAGGTTAGTAAAGAGAAATGGGAATCTCAGAAGTACAGTATGTTCATGTGTATTGATTCAGTTTTGCGTGTTAGGGAGTGTGGAAAATTTGCCTATCTGTTCAAGTCTGCCCTGACCTTACTGCTTAATGTTTGGTAATTACATTCAAACAAGTCCATTAAGTGAACCTGAACATGTATTTCCAACTGTCTAATGCTCTGGGGCACCCATTTATAGGGTACCTCGTTGACCCATTCCATTGTTTTGCTTCCACTCAGTAGTAAGACCTACAGTCGTGGACAAAAATATTGGCGCCCTTGCAGTTTTTTCTAATAATGCACCATGCCTTCCAGAAAATGGTTGAAATAAAAAAATATTTTGGTATCCACATATGTATTTCTTAGGTTTGCAGTGGAATAAAACACAAAAAGCAGAAAAATGTAGTAAGTCTTAGCTTATTCCACACAGAAATCCTTAAATGGCCCAGACAAAATTATTGGCACCTTTTAGAAGTAGTTAGAAATAATTAGATTTCAAGCAGGTGATTCTCCTTCCTTTGGAATTGAACTCACCTGTGGTGAGTTGCAGAGTGCCTGCAATATAAAATCACTCATTCAACCAGTTTGAATAGAAAAGGACTCATTCTCCTGTTTTGTGTCACTGTGTGTACCGAGTGAGCATGGAGAAAAGAAAGACAGCCAGAGAATTGTCTGAGGAGGTCAGACAGAAGATTGTAGCAAGCATGGACAATCTCAAGGCTACAAATCAATCTCTAGAGACCTTGATGTTCCTGTTTCTACCATATGTAATCTTATCAGGATGTTTAAGGCCCATGCACTCGTAGCCAACCTCCCTGACGTGGCATGAGAAAACTTGATTGAAGATTGCAGCGCAGGGATTGTTCAATGGTGGAGAAAGCACCTCGATCAACTGCCAAACAGATTCAAGCTGACCTTTCAGGACACAAGCAACACTGTTTCAACTCGCACCATCTGTCGCCAACTCAATGAAAGGGGGTTATATGGTAGGAGGCCCAGGAGGACCCCACTGCTGAGAGAGAGAGAGAGCCCGACTGGGGTTTGCCAAAACACACCTGAACAAGCCAAAATCCTTCTGGGAGAATGTCCTGTGGTCAGATGAGACCAAATTAGAGCTTTTTGGTAAAGTACATCATCTCTATGTTTACAGAAAACAAAATGAAGCCTTCAAAGAAAAGAACACCTTCCCTACAGTCAAACATGGAGGAGGTTCAGTGATGTTTTGGGGTTGCTGTGCTGCCTCTGGCACTGGTGCCTTGAACATGTGCATGGCATCATGAAATCTGAGATTACCAGGCCATTTTGGGCGCAATGTTGAACCCAGTGTCAGAAAGCTGGGTCTCTGTCGAAGGTCATGGGTCTTCCAGCAGGACAATGACCCACAACACACTTCAAAAGCACCCAGGAATGGTTCAAGACAAGACACTGGACTGTTCTGAAGTGGCCAGCAATGAGTCCAGATCTAAATCCCATTGAAAACCTGTGGAGATCTGAAAACAGCAGTTGGGAGAAGGCACCCTTCAAATCTGGGAGAACTGGAGCAGTTTGCACAAGAAGAGTGGGCCAAACTGCCAGTAGAGAGGTGCAGGAAGCTCACCCATGGCTATAGGAAGCGGTTGATTGCAGTTATTTTGACCAAAGGCTGTGCTACCAAATATTAAGTCTAGGGTGTCAATAATTTTGTCAATGCCATTTCTTTTCATTTTCTGATTTAAAAGGATATATTACATTCTGAACAAAACAAAGGTTCTGTAATATTAACAGAGAAATAAAGAATTGTGGAGACCAAATACTGTACTGTTGTTAATTTCAACTTATGTTTAGAGGAAATTGTGAGTTATTTGAAAAAGTGCAAGGGCGCCAATATTTTTGGCCATGACTATGTTTTAGTAGTATTGATTTTGAATCCTGAGAGCGACCCATATTCTGCCTGTACCACCTGTAGGTCGGGGAATGAGAGCACTGGGTCTCTAGGGTAAATTAACATGTCATCAGCATAGAGACTGACTTTTATTTGAGTGCCTGTCATCCAAAGCCCTTGGATATTTCCTTCCTCCCTGGTTGCTTGAATCAGTGGCTGTATGCTTAAAGGGAAATGTCCATGTCCCATTGGGCCCCACCTGCGTGTGAAGTGGGGCCCAATTAGCAAATATAAAAATAGTGGTAAAGCTGGCACTTACAGTGTAGTATTTTATTTAAATCCATATCTGGTTGATCCTGCGCCCTCCCCGCTGGCATTTTAAGTGCAAACACCCTCCCCGTCGTGCCCATAAGCACCCACGGCTGTCCCTGTGATGACATGGCAGGTGGAGAGCAGCCGGGGTGTCTCCATAGGCTTACAATAGCCCAGGACTGCTAAACAGCTCCGGTTTGGAAGGGCATGCAAGGTTGGCAACAGCAGTAGTCATAGTAGCAACAGAGAGAGTAGTTCCAGCAGCACTGCCTGGTGAAGACACTGAATAAATAGGGAGATCAAGGCCAAGGATGGAAGTGGTGGTTCCTTTAGAGGCCAGTCCTCGGTTTGGGGGGGTCTACAAGAGCAAAAACTCACTGAATGACTGGATTCATCTCAGTTTTGTCAGGATCCCTGCTGCAGCTCCCGCATTGGGGCTAACTCTGCCGTTTTCTGCTATAACTTTGGACAAGTGGGTCCTGGAAGTGACAGGATTGTTGTTGTCTCTGGAATTCAAGACCTTACCCAACAGTCAGTCCTGAGCACCATTGGAGGATACACTTTCACTGGACCCTCTCCCTGCACTACAGAGCTGAGTTCATCAGTTCCTCAAGTGGAATGTGATGGAGCTTGTCCCAAAAAAGCAAGCTCAGCAGGGATTTGTGTCACAGTACTTTCTGGTCAAAGTCATTTTTGTGTTGGCGCACTTGCGCAGCCAACATCTTGGGACAGTGGGGCCTTGGAGGCGCAGTCGCTGTTGAGCAAATGCAGGGCATGCATCAGTAGGTCCGTCCCTCATTCCCCAGTCAGCCTGCATGCCGGCACCACACCATGCATACATAATGTGGCGAGCACATCTGAGAAAAGGTCTGCTGCAATCTGAGCAAAGCTCGTCACACGCTGGACCTTTTCTTTACGTGCTCGCCAACATCATGCACATGGCGGCACACTGGCCGCCAAACTGCCAACTTCGGGGGGTGCCCAATCCCCCTGTCGGTTGACCCTGCCCCCTATGAATGTGCCAACGAGGGAGCCCACTTCCTGTCAGCATAAAGAACCCTCCCCAATTGTTTACTGCCGAGGAGGGTGCCCAATCCCCCTCGACTCTGCGCCCCCCACCCTTCTTTGTGTGCCAACGGGGGTGCCCAGTCCCCGTCGGAATAAATTCCCCTTCCTTGTGTTGTTTGTCGACGAGGGTGTCCAATTCGTCGGCTACAGACACCCCCCCCCCAAACAGGTGGCATGCTGGGAGCCCACCCCAGCATGCCAAATCCTAAAAAAAAAAAACTTCGTCATGTTTTTCTTTCTTCCTGTAAAGCGAAAACAGTCCTACGTAGTCTCAATGCCCCCCTCCCTTACCACGCACGCACCCTGCCTCCCCACCCCTCTCACCTCATTACCTCCGAGTCCGACGCAATGATCTTTGGTGGGCCGGGAACACGTCTGCACTCTTCAAAGCTGACCGTGAACTGAGGAAATGCCAGTAAGCTGTATAATGGAAATAAATAGGGTTTTTTCAACTTTAGTGCATATCTCGGGCATTTTTGTGAATTTTGGCCCCAAATTTTCAAAATGGGGTTTTTGGGACCCCTTCTCATGAATTCTTGCACTGTCATGGCATTATTCGGTCCCGAAAGGAGATTTCGCAGTCATTGTGCAGAATCAGCTTTCGGGACCAAGTAACGGAATGACAATGCCACTGTTGGAGGGCTCTCAAAAGCCTATGTTGCAAATTTGGCTGGAAAAATCCAAAATGACCGCTTTTTTATGCGTGTAGCAACTGGCGTAATGCACGCCTCGTAAGTTAGCGAATTCACAATATTTTCACACCAGATTCTCAACATTGGCATTTTACCACACCTTCCTGTGAACTGTACAGCTGTCATTTTTCACATCCTGGCCAAAATATGTTTTCGCACTTCAGGTGCAGAATAGCGCGGTCGCTGTGTGAAATCAGTGTTTGGGACACATTACGAAAATGACAGTGACACTGTTCATGAGCAGAGGTGCTAAAATGGCTGTGTTGAAAATTTGGTGACAATACTCCATAAAATGACTGTGTTACGAGTGTGCGTTGCGTAGTTTGCACGCACGCTTGTACATTCATAAACTTCTAATATTTTCACTCCAGATTTTCAACAGTGCCATTGTTCTGCACCTCCTAATGAACTGTACAGCTGTCATTTTCACATCCTGGCCAAAATCTGTTTTCGCAGTTAGGGTGCAGAATAGCGCAGTCAATGTGGAAAGTCCGTGTTCGAGACACATGATGAAAATGACAGTGACACTGTTCATTAGCAGATGTCTTAAAATGCCTATGTTGAAAATTTGGGGACGAACGTCAGTAAAATGAGTGTTTTAGGAGCGTGTGTTGCACAGTTTGCACACACGCTCATGACTTTGTGAATTTGTAATAGTTTCACTCCAGCTGTTCATCATTGGCATTTTTGCATACCTCCTTATGAACAGTACAGCTGCCTGAAATGTGTTTTTGCACGTCCGGCGCAGAATTGCACAGTTGCTGTGCGAATTCAGTTTTCGGGACAGTTTGAGGAAATGACGATGACACTATTCATGAGCAGAGGTCCTAAAATGCCTATGTTGGAAATTTGGTGCCGAAAGTCCATGCAGTGACGGTGTTGCAAGTGTGCATTGCACAGTTTCCATGCACTCTTGTAACTTTGTCAATCTGCAATATTTTCATGCCACATTTTCACCACTGGCATTTGTGCACATCTTATCAACAGTCCAGCTGTCATTTTTCACAGCCTGCCTAAACCGTCTTTCTGCAGCTGTGGCGCACAATGGCGTGCTCAGTGTGCAAAACCACCTTTTGGGACACATTAACAAAATCACAGCGTTATGTGTCTCTAGCTCCGCCACTCCCACTGCCAATGCCAGCGCAACAACATTCGGCATTGACAAATGCTTGTTATTTCTAAAAAGCGCTTTTCAAAATATCATAGCGCTTGTACATAAGCATAAAACATACTAAAATTAAGATAAAACAGTAATCAGATAAAATCAGCAAAGTTTCCAATTAAAACACATCTGGGAAGGCTGTCTCGAGTAAATACGTTTCTAGGGACGTGGATATGTTGTTCAATCCACACTGTCTGGCAGATTCCTTGCCACTTTAAATCTTGCTGGAAGGTCTTCAAGCTGGCTCCTCCCACCCACCCGGGTGGTAAAACCCTCGGCTCCGCCCCATGACGCCAGATCTTCCTTACCGCTTGGAAGCTCAGGTTCCCTCCTTAGCGCTCTGCGTTTTAGACCTGGATCCACACTCTTCAGAATTTCCGAAACTTATTTTAAAATTTACAAGACTTCGGTCTTCGTCTTCCCTCGCGGCTGCGATGGACAAATCGACTCCCGGCTTCCGTCGGTGCCCGTGTGGGCAGAAGATGTCCCGGACCGATCCGCACTCCATGTCGTCCCTGGGGCTTGGTCACGGCGAGGCTTGCCGGATATGTAAGTTCTTTTCGCCCTCGGTCTTGGGGACTCGCTGCCAGACTTCTTCTCGGGCAACCCAAAACGGTATCCGCCGGTCCCTAAGGAGAGCCCGTTGGGCGGTGTCTACTGACAGTGGGCTCCAGCGGGCAGTTGGAGCAGATGATCGCCCTCGAGGAGGAGGCGGCCCAGGCCGCTTCTTCTTCCTCCTCGGCTGTGGCATTTATCCCACTCTCCTTAGGCTCCTCCTACACGGCTTCGTTTAAGGAGCTTTGCTGGTCCCTCTCCACCAAAGGAGAAGGGCCATTGGGACATTCCAGTTGGTCCAAGAAGAAGGACTCAAAGGGTAAGTCCCACTGTCGACATTCGTGGGAGCAGGAGAGATCCCTTTCACTGGACCGTCGACTCTCGACTTTGGTCGAGGTTGCGGCTGCGGCTGCTGGCTTCACGGTGCCCTCTTCAGGTCAGCTGGCCGAGACATCCGTCGACGTGGTCGAGATTTTTCTCGACCCGTCGGATGGTTTGTCGACTGGAGAAGCCGGCAACCCTACTTCACCAGTTCCCCCGGTGGAAACCAAGGACTTGCCTGTGCCTCCTGTGCCGGAGTCCCCGGTTAAGGTCCCTGTACCGAAGGGGAAGTGGGTTTCCCCTGTCCCCTCTCTGACCCACCCTCGGAACCCCCGAAGGTCTCGGCCCTCTTCCAGGTCCAGCCGGTCCCGACGACATCGGCGGTCTCTGCACCATGGAAAGCGGCGTTGCCGCTCATCCTCATCATCCTCTTTGGAGGATAGGCTCCGGCGCAAGTTGCATCTGCGCTATGAGGAGTTACTGTGGCAACAGCTCTTATTGTCAGGGAATAAGCCGACTCCGTCGCCTTCTCCGGCCATTAAGTGGCTGTCACTGGAGCGGCCGAAACAACCCCTTGTAGTGGTTGAGGAGTCGACCCCGGCACCGGTTGTTTGGCCGAAGCCAGCTGCTCCGCCCATTGTGGTGGAACCTCCACCTCCACAACCGAAGACTGGGGCCCCGACCAGGGATTCTCGGTCGGGTCAGGGCTTGCCCCACAGGTTGTCAGTCACCCTCACTCCCGATCAACCTCAGCAGGTGGAAGGTGGCTGAGGCGCCTGGCAGCTGTTTGCAGCCTCCTCGGAGTCTGACGACGACTCCTCCCTGTTCTCCAGGCCACTTGACGTGGAGTCTGTGGGGGTCCAGTCAGTGGACGAGAGCCCAGCCTCGTTTTTAGGTTTGCTTCGGCTCATCTCAGAGTCCACCGGGATGCAGCTCGAACCCGTTTCAAAACGGGCCAAGTATCCCCTCACGGAGATACTGGACCGAGGGGATTCCCCTATGGAGCCTTTCCTGTGGCCGAAGCCATTGTTGGCCCGGCCCTGGAGTTGTGGCAGCAGCCAGCATCTTGTCCCATGCCTTCGGCCAGGATGGCGCGAAAGTTCGCAGTCCCCACCGGCTCACTCTCCGGTTTCTTGGAGCACCCCTTTGCGGAGGGGTTAGTGACCAATAGCATTTTCCGGCACTCCGGGAATGCTCGGGACGTGGACAAACCACCCGATAAGGAATCCAAAAAGCTGGATTACTCTGGACAGAACGTTTATGCTGCTTCCTCCCTAGGCCTTTGTCAGGCTAGCTCGGCCGTTCTGATGGCACATTTCTCACACGCCCCTATGGGTTCCCTGGATGAGGTGATTCCTCCTCTCCCAGCTGATCTTCAGACAATGGTCAGGCAGGTCCAGGATCAGAGAAGGGCGGTGGCAAAACAGCAGCTCCAAACTTCATTGGACATAGGTGATTCTTGTGCCCGATCAGTAGCGGCCGCAGTGGCCATGCACCGCAGAGCTTGGCTGCGGATCTCCTCCTTCATGGCGGACACCCAGCACAAGCTCTCAGACGTTCCCTTCCTGGGCACTGACTTGTTTGGGCCGGGGGTGGAAGGCCATCTCCAGAGGATCGAGAAGTCCAATGCCACCTTGGACTCGGTCACGTCTGCCCAGAAGGACAAAGGCTGCCAGCAGCAGCGTAAGCCCTTTCGCCCTTCTGCCCCTGCGGCACATCTGGCCCACCAGCACCAGGGCCAGCAGGCACGCACTTGCCGCCCTAAGGCCAAGTCTGCCGCTTCCTCCAGTAGGAAGCCTGGAGGCAAGGGTCCAGGAGATCCCTCAGCGGGCCCTTCCTCCAAGCCTGCCCAGTGATGGGTTGAGGGGTGTCGCCCCGAACCTCGTCACTCCTCCCTGGATTCACCCTACCACTTCTTTTCCACCTGGTCCGCTATCACCACGGACTGCTGGGTGCTAGAAGTGGTAGGCAGGGGTCGGACTCTGGAATTCGAGCAGTTCTCTCCCTATCGAGCCGTCACCCCAAGGGGGGGCGACGGGTTCCGTAGCCTCTCTATCGGCTCATCGAGCCGACATTGCTCTGCTCCTCCAGAAGGAGGTGATCAGCGAGGTGGCGGACCCTCCTCCAGACCCAGGGTTTGTGTTCAGGTACTTCCTGGTCCCAAAACAGACCGGAGGCTGGCGCCCCATTCTCGACCTGCACAACCTGAACAAGTTCCTATGGCAGCGCACCTTCATGATGGTCACTCTGGCTCAGATCATTCCATCCTTGGAACTAGGCATGTGGTTTTGTTCTCTGGACCTTCAGGATGCGTTCTTTCACATCCCAATCTGTCCGTCACATCAGCGATTCCTCCGCATCCGAGCAGAGGGATCTCTGTACGAGTTACGGGCCATGCCCTTCCACCTCTCTCCAGCTCCCAGGGTCTTCACCAAATGCATGGCAGTGGTGACAGCATTCCTGCAGCGCCGAGGGGTCTGGGTGTACCCTTACCTGGATGACTGGCTGATTGCAGCCCCCTCCAGGTTGGAGGTGGAGCAGTCCAGGGATCTGGCCCTTTAGGTCTGCTCTCAGATTGGCCTCCTCATCAATGAGCCCAAGTCGTAACTTGTGCCATCGCAGGTGATTCAGTTCATTGGGGCAGAGCTCGACTCTCTTCGAGCCAGAGCCCGGCTTCCAGCGGACAGGGCCAAGATCCTTTCCTCCTTTGCCCAATCATTTCTGGTTGGGCAGTTGCGCCCTGCCCGGGACTTCCTGTGCCTTCTGGGCTTCATGGCGGCCTGCACCAGCGTGGTCCTTTGGGCCCGCTGGCATATGCGTCCCCTGCAATGGGGGTTGGCCTGCCAATGGTCACAGCTCTCCGGTCCTCTGGACCAGCCAGTGACGGTGACCCAAGAGATGTGGGACGGCCTACAGTGGTGGCTCGTTCCAGCTCATCTGCAGGAGGGTATCCCATTTGTCCGCCCCGAGCCGACGGTCATGCTGACGACCAGCGCCTCTCTGATGGGTTGGGGTGCCCATCTGGGGGAGCTCAGGGACCATGGCCTCTGGTTCCCTCAGGAGTCTTGATGCCACATCAACCTGCTGGAGCTCTGAGCGGTGTGTCTAGCCCTCGCCACCTTTGCTCCATTTGTATGGGGTCAAGTGGTTCAGGTCCACACGGACAACACCACGGCCACGTACTACCTCAACCGACAGGGCGGGACGCACTCCTTGCCTCTGTGCAAGGAGGCTCTCCGCACTTGGTCCCTCATGATCAGCCTGGAGGCGGATCTCCTAGCCATCCATGTGGCAGAAGCCTCCAACAGTCTGGCCGATGCCCTCAGCTGGATAGGCGCTGCATCTCACGAGTCGTCTTTCCTACCGGAGGTAGTACAAGATCTGTTCTCCCATTGGGGCACCCCTCAGGTGGACCTGTTCGCCTCCAGGGCGAATGCGAAGCTGAGGCTGTTTCATGCCCGCCCACCCTCAGCAGGGCTCACTGCAGGGGGATGCCTTCTCGAGGCTGTGGACCCTGGGCCTCTTCTGCGCCTTCCTTCCATTTCTCTTGATCCACAAGGTGCTTCTCAAGGCAAAGAGGGACAAGGCGCTGGTGATTCTGGTAGCCCCAGACTGGTCCCGCCAGTTCTGGTACCCAGATCTCCTCAGCCTCAGCTCCAGGCTCCTGAGGCGGCCTCCAGCCCACCCGGACCTGATCTCAGTCAACAAGGGGAAGGTTCTCCATCCGGACCTTCAATCCCTACACCTCACGGCCTGGTTCCTGAGTGGCTAGAACTCCAGGCCTTGGGTCTTTCTGACGAGGTCCTCAACGTCGTTGAGACGTCCCATAAGGAGTCGACCAGAAAATGCTACGTCTTCAAATGGAAGAGCTTCTCCATTTGGTGTCATGACAAGGGGTTGGACCGTTCTTCCTGTTCCTTGGCTAGCATCCTGGACTACCTGTGGTCCCTTTCTCAGCTAGGGCTTCGGTCAACGACCCTTAAGGTGCACCTGGCAGCCATCTCTGCTTACCTGGCGCGGGCCGGCAAGCAGTTGATGGCGCAGGAGAAGGTGGTCGGGTGCTTTTTCCAAGGCCTTGATCACATTTCCCCTCCAGCGTGAGAACCTCCACCTCCATGGGATCTACTGCTGGTATTAGCTAAGCTCATGGGCAAGCCATTTGAACCGATGCACAGGTGCGATATCTCCCACCTGTCGTGGAAGACCGCCTTCTTGGTGGCTATTACATCAGCCAGAAGGATGGGAGATCTCCAGGTGCTTTCCATCGAGTCTCCTTATCTGGTCTTCCTCAGGGACAAGGTGCCCCCACCCGAAATTCCTTCAAAGGTGGTGTCAGAGTTTCACCTTAACCAGGTGTTGACTCTGCCGGTGTTCTACCTCAGTCACACCTCGGAGGCAGAATATAGGCTCCATACTCTGGGCCCTAGAAGAGCGCTCGCTTATTATAAGGAGCGGATGGCTGAAGTACGGGAAGAGGTTTGCCAGCTGTTTGTCACCTATGCTGAAGCCGCACCTGGTAGACCTGCAGCCAAGCAGACGATAAGCAGGTGGGTCACCTCCTGCATAGATCTCTACTATAGGTTGGTGGGCATGGAGCCTCCCAAAGGGATAGAGTTCATTCTTCCGCCATACCACTGCTTGGTGGCTGCTTCTGGGGCGTCCCTATCCAGAAAATCTGCAGGGCTGCTACCTGGAAGTCAGCACACACCTTTATTTCCCATTACCACATTGACCTTGAGTCACGCCAGGATGCTGGTTTTGGGACCTCAGTTCTCAGTCCTTATTCCTAAGTAGAGTGCGGCGCTTGCCTCCCTCCTTCCGGAGAACTGCTAGGAGTCTGCCAGACAGTGTGGACTGAACAACATATCCACGTCCTAGAAATACAGGTTACTCACCTGTAACAGGAGTTCTAGGAGTGGTATATGTTGTTCATCCGCACGACCCACCCGACCTCCCCGGCTTCCAGCGGGTAGATCTGGCATCATGGGGCAGAGCCGGGGGTTTTACCACCTGAGTGGGTGGGAGGAGCCAGCTTGAAGACCTTCTGGCAAGATTTAAAGCGGCAATATATACCACTCCTAGAACTCCTGTTACAGGTGAGTAACCTGTATTTTTAGGGCAGCCTTGAAGGTCTTGATGGACAGGCACTATCTAATCTGACGAGGTAGAGAGTTCCAGAGGGTCGGGGCCATATATGCAAAAGATCTCGCTCCTGAGGTCTTCAAATGGACCCTGTGAACCTCTAGCAATCCCTCATCAGTAGAACGGTGGGGGCAGTAGGGATGCAGGAGGTCTTGAAAATAACGCAGTCCCTGTCCATGTAGGGCCTTATAGGTCAGCTGAGTGACCTTGAGGGTGATCCTCCACCACACTGGCAGCCAGTGCAGTTCGTGGAGCACAGGCGTGATGTGGCTAAATCGAGATAAGCCTTTCAACAGTTTGGTTGCCGCATTCTGCACCAGCTGCAGGCGGCGGATGTCCACCCCCGGAAGCCCTAGGTAGAGAGCATTGCAGTAGTCAAGGTGGGAGGTAACAAAGGCATGGACCAGAGTAGGAAGGTCATCAGGCGGCGTGAGGTGTTTATCCAGGCGATATTCCTCAGATGGTAAAATGAGGCCTTGATGATGGCGGACACCTGTGATTTAAGCGTCAGCTCGCCATCAAAGATAACGCCCAAATTCTGCACCCGTTCGGAGGACCTCAGCTGCCTGCCCCCAGAACAAGTCCAGAGGGCTGAATGGCTGAGGACTCCTGTACCCAATGACCAGGGTCCACAACCAACACCTCAGTCTTTTCCGGGTTCAGCCTTAACCGGCTGGCACTCCTCCAGTCCTGAATCTTGGCGAGGCAGTTGTTAAAGACCACGACGTCATCATCCTGCTTGGATTCAAAGGACAGGTATAGCTGAATATCATCTACATAGTGGTGAAAACTCAGCTCATACCACCTTATAATGTCTCCCAATGGCAGCATACACACCACAAACAGCATGAGAGACAACACAGAGCCCTGTAGCACCCCACAGGTTAGGGGGAAAGGGGGCCGAGGAAACAGATGTACCCAAACAGATGAGAATTGTGGACCCATTCTCAACCTGCAAATCTTTAACGCATTCATTCAGAAGTGATTCTGTTCCTGAAGCCTAAGGCTTAGTTCTGCTCCCTGGACCTCCAGGATACATGCTTCCACATCAGTCCATCGCACAGACTTGGTCCATCCGCTTTTGAGTGGATAAAACCTTGTATATTTCAGAGCCATGCATTTTGGCCTGTGATTGGCAACCAGGGTGTTCGCGAAGTGCCTGTCATCAGGCAGTCACAAAAAATGTACGTGGTGGCATTTTAACTTGTCCAACTAAAAAGAGAACTTTTGTTATGGATGGTCCTTCCAGAGAAAGTTTCATAATTAAAAATGAGAACTATGTCAGCTTGTGGGCTGCAAACAAAAGAAAAGGACTGTAGTATATGTTTTAAGTGATGTGCATGGATTTCCATGTACTCCCAAATGCTGTTGTATCCTAGACTGTGGTATAGTGACTTGTCCTTGTACCACAGGAGCTATGTCATAGAGAGAATTGTTCACTTTCCAGCCCCCTGAAACAGAAAATGTCTCCTTTTGTGTAATTAAAATAAATGCTCAGTTCAGCTGAAGTTTTTTTCAGTGAAACTCATCACTCGACACTGTACCTTTTAAAAAGTAAAATGTATCATATTTATCAACTAAATAATACAAACTGGTTTTAGTGACAGTTTAGTGGGTAGGTAGGTAGTATGCAGCAGGGCATGAGGTGAATTTATTTTATTTTTTTTAATTACACAGAACGGGAAATGTTATGTTTCAGGCAGACAATGTGGGGTAATAACATCTAATTAAAAAAAAAAATCATGTATCATATAGAATAATACATGGGCAGCCATTCACAAGCAAAGCTTTGTTTTCCTCTCAGGATGTGGTGACATCAGGGACCTTCCATATGATGTCATTGCAACTCCTCGGTGGATATACTGTACAGCCTTATTGCATATGGCTGCCCATACAGTATTTATTAAATGCTGCGCACTGAAGATAGAAAATAAAGTTAGAAATAATTTTTTCAAACAAAAGGCCTCATGATTGAAAGCGCACGTCACATTTTATTTTTTTGGTTTGCATTCATGATTATCCATTGTTCCAGTGATGTCAGAGTTCTGCTGAAGTCATTCAGCAATTGCATACTTTTTTATAGGGATACTGGGCGTGCTCCAAAAACAGTTGATAATATTTGTACTATTAGGTAAGGAATCCACACACTCCCCCAGACATGTTCACACTACTTATTCATTTTCAAAACACAGTTTATTTGAAAACAAACCATAAGTGTACTAGGTTCTGACAGGCAAAAAACTGTTTGTCAGAGGAAATCAGCAAGCCAGTCAGGAGACTGTTTACCAGCTACTAGCACATGGAGTTGGGACACTTTATTGAAACTGTATCCAATGTTTTTTTTATTTTGTTTATATCTTTACTTTTTTACAACTTATTTATAATCGTGTATCTCTTATTTCCACCCCTTTTCATGTTTGCCTACCTAGGCCCATATCGTTCCTGAAAAAGATCTCTTGGACCAGTGTACTTACCCAGTCAACAAATAAACAAACAAACACATAAAATAAATAAATATATATTTTTTGAATGCTGTGCTGTAATCGGTGTGTATAAACTGTATTATGCAATGGCAAGAAAGAATGCTGGCTTCTGACTGGTCAGTTGGCCTCACAGCAGGGATGTCATCCTGGCATAACCTCCCTGCTGATAGTTTGTTGGAGCTACTCTAGCATCATTATCCATCTTCTCTTAAGAAACAAAAATATTTTCCCAGACTAGTGAAAACATTAATTTTTTATTCTGTATATAACAGCAAGTCATTGTATAATAGGAATAATGCCCTCCAGGGTGGGTGTTATGCTGGGATAACATCTCTTCTTGGGTGTTGGACGCCCTAGGCCGGTGGCCTTGGGCCCAACCACCTCAGGTGGAATGTTATCCCAGCATAACACCCACCCTGTCAGGCAGTATTCCTTTAGTGGATCACCCGCTCTGAAGAAGCTTGTGGTGAAACGACAGTTATTTTCGGATGTCAGATAACTACTTTATGAAGTGTGCGGCCTCCTTGTATCTTTGGTCACTTTACAGTTGAACAGGCACCTTGCTTTATTATTTTTTCTCCCCCACAGGATATCTGGTCCCCTGGGCCTCCTTGGTACATTATTGATATTCTGCCATTACATTTGTGCAGACAGCTTCTGGTAGAAACAAAGCCCCGGGAATACTGCATAAAGTAACTGTGAAGTGTTTTGTCTTGCAGATGTCTCATGCAGCCACTAGTGCCTTTTGCCGATCCATTAAGCTGCAGTGTGAGCTTTACCCATCTCGAGAAGTGGCAATCTGCTTGGACCCTTACTGTGGACTCGGGTTTGTCCTTTGGTGCCTCTGCAGGTGGGCATTTAATTAAATTCATCATTGTACAGTGGTTTTCCTTTAAGGCGAAACAGCTTTTGCTAAGGAAACAAATGATTTTGCCAGCGCCTACACTGTAGCAGACATAGTAGCTGGATGATGTATTTATGAGCTGCACACGAGACTGCATTGTATTTGTCTTTGTATAGCCTCCCGTTTTCATTTATGGGCTGACCATTGTTACCTCAAACCCTTTTCCTACTGCAGTGTGTATTTTTTTTTTTAAAGAGCCTTCTTTTGTTTCCTGAGATGCTTTCTGCAGTTTGATGTTCATTTTTGCTTTCCTAATATTTTGTGACCTACATTTGCTTATTTTTGTAAGTCTCCCAATCTTGCTCTTTTTGTAATTCTAGTTTCTGGATGCTTCCTGCTTGTCTCGTATACTGCTCTTTACAACTCTACTTAACCACATAGGCTGATTCTTGCCTTTTTGGCTGCTTAGTGTCAGCTGGCATAAATGTTTGTTTTTTTTTGTCTGTTTATTTATTTAAAACATATTTTACCAGGTAGACAAATAGCCCAGAAGGCTTGTTTCCAGTTATTATCTGGGGGAGGGAGGGGAGCATAGGAATTAATAGGGAATACATACAGTCTCAACTGAAATACAGTATACATTTTATACAGAGATACAAATTGTACAAAGAGAAAGTGGATAGAAATACAACATAGCCCCTGTATGGGTGCAAGGGAAGTTACAAACACCAGAACACAGCGAATTGTTTATTTTTTATTTTTTTTTATTTTATTTAAACAGCAGTTTGGAAAACCTTTGAGCCATAGGCTCATTTACAAAGGTACCTTGTCACAGTAAGACAAACCAAAATACACAGTATAGCAGTACAACACATAAGTATAACAGTAAAATTAAGACATAGATACAAACAAGCTGGTACAGGTAGGATGGATGCAAACAATACCAGAGTTATGTCATCCTTAGCAGCTTAGTAATAATCTTTGTCATAAGTATTGAGTACGGCTTTGACTAGTGGCAGTTACAGCATCGGGTGTTAATAAGGTGGTTACGTAAGGAAGTTTTGAAGCACGATATAGTTGGAGCTCGGAGATGGAGGGGCAGTGTGTTGAACCAGGAGGGGCCCTAAAGCTGAAGGCTCTTTGGTCGTGAGAGGTCCTAGCTCTAGGGATAACAAGAGAGTTTTCCCAGAGGTCTGAGTATGAACTAGTGGGACAGAGGCGTATGGTGGTGGTCAATCCTGGTGGGGAAAGCCTAAGAGGGTCTTTTTGTAAGGGTACAGGTAAGATATTTGAGGCGCCGTCGAGATCAAGTACTCAGCGCTTTTAGCATGTATGTGTAGACAGGTGTGTGTCATCCTAGGTGCTCCAGTAATTAACCTGCAGGCCTTATTCAGAGTAGTGCGAATTTATGGAGTGCGGTCTGATCAGCAGCACCATACACCGGCAGTCCATAGTCCACTAGGGACAGGATAGAGGAGGTGACTGTGAGTCGAAGAGCCTCCGCGGGGAGGCAGTGTTTATACCGATGCAAGATGCCCAATCGGATATTAGTGGCAGTGGCTAGGGCAGCGATGTGTCCATGGAAGGAGAGGGAGGGGTCAAAATGGATCCCTAGGTATTTATAGGAGCAAACTTGTTCGAGTGGGAATAAGGACCCAGAGTGAATGAGGAGTTTGAAGTTGCAGGACTTGTTTTGTGCTTTGTGCTTGAATTGTGCTTATAACTGTCTTAATAATGTGTAGATCGGGAGCTGTCTGAGGAGACCAAGTACCAATGTTGCACTTGCACTATTCGGACAGGTGTGATCTACAGGGGGAAGACTTGGATAAGATAGTGTTAGAAGCAACTGGCAAAATGGTGGAAAAGAGGGAGGTGTTGCTGGTGGGGGACTTTAGTCTGCCAGATGTAAATTGGAGCCTTCCTGTTGCAGCTTTAGCTAAAAGCAGGGACATCCTGGACTCCCGGGGGGGGGGGGTGGTGGTCCTCAGGCAACTAGTCAGTGAACCCACTGGTCATGGGGCAATACTGGACCTGGTGCTTACTAACGGGGACAGTGTTGCAGACATCAAGGTGGGAAGCTATCTGAGGACCACTGATCATCGTACAATGTGGTTCAACATAAGAACAGCTGTGGAATCCAACCACACAGTGGTGAGAGTCCTGGACTTCAGAAGGGCTGATTTTACCAAGATGGGTGAATGCCTCAGGAATGACCTAGCAGGGGGAGATGATTGGGCGGGTGAAGGCAACAAACCTCTGTCAGTTGAGCGGTGGCTTTCATTAATGTCAAACGTTCTTAAACATATTAAACTATATCTTTAAAATGCCCCACCATAGACTACAATGAGGCACATCCCTGTGCTCCCCATGGTTAGACATCATAAAACGTCTGAGCACGGGGGCAGGATGGGTGAACAGGAAAGTGGAAGGGAATCAGGTGGCAGTTTGTTCGGCAACAGGTACAATCCCTTCCTTTCCTTAAACAAGTGAAAAAAAAACTTCTTTTTTTCCACATAGACTATCGCAGCCCATATGCTGATATAGGAAATTCATTTTAACAGATCACTGGAGACTGGTGTCCCGGAGGACTGGAGAAGGGCAGGTGTAGTTCCACTTCACAAAAATTTTAGCAAGGAAGTGGTGGGCAATTATGAGCCTGTCAGCCTGACATCAGTAGTGGATAACTTAATGGAAACACTGTTAAAGGAAAGATTGTGGAATATCTTGTATCCAACAGACTACAGGACTCAAGGCAGCATGGTTCCATAGGGGAAGGTCATGCCACACAAATCTGCCAGATTTCTGTGACTGGGTGACCAAGGAGTTGTATCAGGGAGGAGCGGTGGATGTGGTCTACTTGGATTTCAGCAAGGCTTTCGACATTGTTCAACACAGGAGACTGGTGATCAAGTTGGGTAACTTGGAGGTGGGTAATAAGGTGGCAACCTGGGTAAGAAACTGGTTAGCGGATAGGACACACAGGGTAGTGGTAAGTGGAGTTCACTCCGAGGAAGGGAGGGTGACCAGCGAGGTGCTTCATGGATCAGTTCTAGGACTGGTCCTCTTTAATGTCTTCATAAATGACATAGCAGAGGAACTGAAAGGGAAGGTCTGCCTCTTTGCAGATGACACCAAGGTCCAAGATCTGCAACAGAGTGGACACGAGGGGGGGTGGGCAGGGATCTGAAAAGACTGGGAAAGTGGTCAGAGGTATAATACTTGGGTTTTAATGCAGAAAAAGTGCATAATAATGCACTTTACTTGGTTGGGTTCAGACATAAGCAGGCATATGCCCATCTGGAATATCTCCACTTGGGCCACAGAAACCCGGGAGCAGAGTACAAAATCAGCAGAGTGATATTGACAGAGACCAAGCAAGAAAGAGACCTAGGAGTATATCATATTGGATGACCTAAAGGTAGCCAGGCAGTGTGACAAGGCAGTCAGAAGGGCTAGTGGGATGATGGGTGCATAGGAAGGAGTATCGCCAGAAGGAAGAGGGAGGCGGTGCTGCCCCTATATAGCTCGCTGGTAAGACCCCACCTTGAGTACTGTGCCCAGTTCTGGAGACCAAATCTCAGGAAGGACATAGACAGAGTGGTGGCAGTCCAGAGGAGGGTTACCAAAATGGTACCTGATCTACATCAAAACCCCACAAGGAAAGGCAAATATGTACACCCTCGAGGAGAGGAGGGAGAGGGGGATGTGATACAGACCTTTAAATACCTGACGGGGTTAGTAAGGTACAGGAAGGGAATTTTTTTTTTTTTATAGAAAAAGTTGCAGTAGAACAAGGGGACATTCTATGACGCTAGAGGGGGTGAATTCAGGAGGGATGTAAGGAAGTACTTCACAGAAAGGGTGGTGGATACTTGAATGGCCTTCCAGAGGAGGTAGTGGGGGCGAAAACAGTGGTAGGGTTCAAAAATGACTGGAATAGGCACAAGAGAATCATAGGGGTAATGGGAGGGGAAAGTGTGTGCCATAGATGAGGTATAATCTGCAGCAAAAAAAAAAATGGGCATACTGGGTGGGCCCAGCAGCCATTATCTTCCATCAAATTCTGTTTCTAAATGTCTTCTCCAGTCTGTTTTGAAAACCTTCAATGGTTCTAGGGTCACTTTCACAAATATTCTAGAAATTCAACCCCCTTTTTTCTTTCTTTTTTTTTTTTTAAATCCCAATGCATTCCTTCTTAGTCTGCTTTTTTCTTCTTGCACACTTCACTCCTGCTGCACTCAGGACAGTGTGGAATTCTGCAACAGCAGCATTGGAGGCTGTCCCTCATGCTGGAGCTAGCTCACCACGAGGGGTGTTGGTGGCTGACGACACCACCCTTCCTGGCCTGACACATGCAGCCATTAGCAGCACCTCCCCAGTCCTGACCACCCAGCAGCAGGCCCTAGGTTGCCTGCATATATAGGCCACTGGGCAGTCTTTATGCTGCCTTTTTTAAGTTAAAAATGTCTTTGCTGAGGTCTTCAGGTTTGGCTGTGACTAAGATGGCCAACTGAGCCTTTAGCTCATCGCCTCAGGCTCACACCATTCAAAATAATTAATTTTCTGAACCACTTTTTTTTTTGGGGGGGGGGATTCTTTTCCTATTTTCATTCCCCAGTATTCCACTGAAATGAAAAACACCCACTTTGTGTAAATCCAAGTTTTTTCCTGTCAAAATCGTCGATTCAGAACA
The DNA here is from genome assembly GCA_016271365.2 of Neoceratodus forsteri. Lineage (NCBI taxonomy): Eukaryota > Metazoa > Chordata > Ceratodontiformes > Ceratodontidae > Neoceratodus > Neoceratodus forsteri. Next base: position 1,578,069,549 of record CM057456.1, on the reverse strand, counting down.
GCACTACTAACTGTCATGGCTGGCAGCACTTTGAGCCAGAGCAGATCCGTCGACCCAGCCATCAAGCAAATGTTTCAGCAGATCATGGCTGAAGTCTCTGGTGTCAAGAACTCTGAGATATCTTCCTTAGAAAACAGAATGGAGCAACTAGTGGTATGGGTATGTGATTCCAAAAACACCCTGTGACATCTGGACAGCTGTGGTGACCACAGAGACAATGAAATAGATCACCTAAAGAATGAAATATCCCTGGTATGGGAGAAAATAGATGATTTAGAGTGTAGAAGCTGAAAGAATAATGTAAAAATAATTGGAGTTCCGGAGGTGGCAGAAGGCAAAAATGTGAGCGTCTTTGTGCAACACCTACTGACTTTTTATGGCTTAACAATTTCCCTTTAGACTTCCAGCGAGCCCATTAACCACTTGCCCCAAGCCCAAGATAGGCAAAAAAACTCACTTGATACTGGCACTCTTTTTACATTACCCTATCAAAAAATCTATTGTCTCTGGCATGGGAAAAAAGGTACCGTGACGTAGCACAGCCACAGAGTGTCCATTTAGCAGGACTACTTGGCTAAACTCAACAAAAGAAGGGCAGCATTTACTGAGATTTGTAGATCCTTGCAGCGGGGGGGGGAGGGTTAAGTACAAGATGGTATACCTAGCCACCTTTAAAATTGAATGAAGTGGGTCTTTTCATGAGTTCACAGACCATTTTGAGGCGTCTGACTTCATTACCACGAACTGAGGCATCACAAAAAACCTAAATCACCAGCCCCCTGCAGAAAACTCCAGATCTTACTTTGAGGGTATCTTTTGCAGCAGGCCATACCTATGGAATTATAGCTGCCAGGCACTAGGACCACACAGAAACTTTTCCAGCTAGCAGTTTATTAGGGGACCGCCCACTCTGATGTCATACACTGACTTTGGCCTATCCTATAAGAGTGGGTGGCCTCCGCAGCCTCCTCAGTTCTTTTCCCACTTTCAGCCATCGCACATTAGACTTCACAGAGCTCTGCCAGCTTCAGTCAACCACCATTTCGTAGGGGTGCCTACGACACTGTAGACACCTCGGCTAGGGCTGCTGCAGAGGGCATTTGCCTGCGTAGACACTCTTGGCTAAGGATGTCCAGCTCTGCCCAAGATGTACAACTGTCCATCCTGAATGTCCCCATCAAGGGCTACAGACTTTTTGGTGCAGATGAGCAGGACATAGTACCCCAACTGCAAGCCTCTGGCTGCACTCTACGGTCGGTCCACTCTATTTACCACACTAACCAGCCCAAAAGTGGTCAAAGAGTGCCCTTTCTGTGGCCTACCCATAGACCCAAGCCCTCTAACAAGCCTCAGGGTAAGTGCTGGGGCCGCCCCTACCTTGCCCACTCCCTCCTCTACCTCAGGAAAGACCCCCAAAGGGGTGGTGTGGCTCTGGCCACCCTTCCAGCTCAGCCTTACTCCTTGCCCAACCCCCACACGCCAGGAGGCAGTTGTCAGGGGGTCGTTTCTCCCTGCACTTGGATAAGTGAAGAGAAATCACCAGAGATGCCTAGGTACAGCAGCTCATAGAAAGCGGCCACACTCTGGAGCGCCCTCCAGAAAACGTCTCAGTTCTGTCTTCTTTCCCTCCAGACCACATCCCAGTGCTCTGGGAGGCAATCCACTGTTTGCTAAGAGAAAGGGCCATAGAACCTGTCCCAGAGACCCAACAGGGCAGAGGGTTCTACTCCCATTTCTTCCTGTTCCCCAACTGCACAGGAGATTTCACGCCCATTCTGAACCTCCAGCAGCTAAACCTGCTTATTCAGTATGAAAAATTCCAGATGGTGACACTTAAGGGTCTGCTGTCCCTTCTGCACCAGGGAGACTGGTTTTGCTCCCTCAACATGAAGGATGCCTACCTGCATATCCAGGTGCATGCCTCCCCCAGACAGTGCCTACGGTTTCATTTCCATGGGGCACACTTCCAGTTCTGGGCCTTGCCCTTTGGCTTGCCTTCGGACCCTCGGGTATTTACCAAATGCCTGGCAGTGGTAGCAGCTGCCCTAAGGCAGGAGGGACTCTTATGTCTTTCCCAACCTGGACAACTGACTTCTCAAAACCCAGTCCGGGAAGCACCCATTACAGACTCTGGAACATACCACCCACCTATTCCAGGATCTGGTCATCACGGTCAACCTGCCCAAGTCAGTTCTTACCCCCTGTCAGCACATTCAGTGCATAGGGGCAGTCCTGGATACGTCTCGGGGCATGGCCTTCCTGCCCCAGGACCGGGCAGATTGCCTTATAGCTCAAGCCTGCCAGCTGTACAACAGTTGCTATATCTCAGCCAGAACCTTCCTCCAGCTCTTAGTCTTGGTGGCTGCAGCTGTAGTCACAGTGCCTCTAGCCAGATTGCACTTGAGGATTCCTCAATGGACACTGAGGGTCCAGTGGAACCAGCATGCAGACGATGTAGAACAGCCAGTCCTGGTCTCCTCTCTGGTGAAAAGGGCTCTGCTCTGGTGGATGGAACCCAGCAACTTGCTAAGAGGAGTTTCTTTCCTCATTCCTTTCTCTCAGCAGATCTCACAACATATGCTTCGGGGGTTGAGGTGGGGAGCACATCTAGGGTCCCACCAAACTCAGGGGACATGGTCCACACTATAATCCTCTCTCCACATAAATGTCCTGGAGATGCGGGCCATTCTTTATGCCTTGCAGGCCTTCCAGACTTAGCTATCCTGAGCCTTCTGCTAGTGCAGATTGACATAAGTGTAATCCACTACATCAACAAGGGGGTGGGGGGGGAACTCACTTGTACCCTAACTGCTGGGAAGCAGTGAGAACCTGGTATTGGGCTCTGGATCATGGCCTCAAGGTGTCTGCCATCCATGTTCCAGGCATCCAAAATGTTGTGGCGGACACCCTAAGCTGGTCGCAGTCAAAGACTCTGGAACTGTTGACCTTGGTAGTAAAAGACCTGTTTGACAGGTGGGGTTGGCTAGAGTTGAACCTTTTTGCGTCCCCACTCAACACAAAACTGCCACTCGCTTGATCCAGGGCCTGGAGTTTTCTGGTAAGACGCATTCCTCTCCTGAAAAGGGAGGTTTCTTTACACATTTTCTCCCTTCCCCCTACTCCAAAGGGTTCTGACCAAGCTCCAGATGGAAGGGGCCACAATGATCCTCATCGCCCCCTTCTGGCCTCGTCAGATCTGGTTCCCTTTACTGCAGTAGCTGACAGTGGAACCTCCAGTACCTTTACCTCTGTGCACCGGCTTGCTCTCCCAGAACCAGGGACCCTGGTTAATCCAGACCTCAGATCCCTGCAGCTTCACGCCTGGCTCCTGAGGACATAACCATGGCTTGGTTCAGGGTGTCACCCAAGGTGGCTGATGTCCTGGTGGTGGCTAGGAAGTCTTCCACTAGCGCCACTTATTCTATGAAGTGGAAACGTGTTGCGCTGTGGGCTGCTTCACAGCTGGATCCCTTTACTTGTCCAGTGAATCAGGTCTTGGAGTACTTGCTGTCCCTTTCAGACTCCGGTCTGAAGTACTCCTCACTTAAGGTGCACACATCTGCCATGTCTGCCTTCCATGTGCCTATTGATGGACATACGGTGGCACAACTGAAGGTGTCCTGTACATTTCTGAGAGGCATTCTTCACCTGAAGCTTCCTATCCACAATCCAATCCCGCCTTGGGACTTGAATTTTGTGTTGGAAAAACTTAGTTTGGCTCCTTTTGAGCCAGCCACAACATGCGAGCTACACCTTCTGTTGTGGAAAGCATTATTATTAGTAGCTATTACTTCTACTCAGAGAATCTCAGAGCTACAGGCACTCATGTGAGGCAGCCTTATTTGATTTTCCACAGAGACAGGGTGTCTTTGCATAGTAACCCTAAGTTTCTTCCTAAGGTGGTTTCTGAGTTTACTTTAAATCAGTCCATCCACCGTCCTGTTCATTGCCCAGGGCATGCCAATTCAGGGAAGCATTGCTCCACACTTCAGATGTGCATAGAATTCTGTGTTATTACACACACCATATAGAGGATTGCAGGAAATCCTCTCAGTTGTCCGTGTCTTTCACCCCTTGGAAAGAGTGTGTCCCTGTTTCTAAAACATGTTTGTCCAAATGGTTGGCCAATTGTATCACTTATTGCTACAGAAAGTATGGCAAGGATCTTCCTGGTGTTGTTTCTGGCCATTCCACCAGGAACATGGCCACTTCTGTTGCCTGTTTAAGGAATGTGTCAGCTGCAGAGATCTGTGCTGCTGCTACTTGAAGTTCTAACCACACCTTTACCAGGCACTATAGTCTGGACATTGCCTCTAGGTGTAGGGCCAACTTTGGCCTAGCTGTACTCCAGGGCCTACTTGCTTAGACTCGAGGTTTCCTGCACCCAGACTGTGCTGTCAAATGACAGAACTGCTTGGGTCTTGTTCCATAAGTGTGGCCTGATGCAAGAGATACCCTTGAATTAAGATAGTACAGTTGTGTAAGAATGTACTGTAACAGTATATCTTCAAGAGGCTCTCTTGCAGCAGGACATGCTGTCCCTCCCTCCCTCCTACCCCCGGGGCCTGAGAGGCCCTTCTCTGTCTGTACCTCCTTCTTTTCCATCCTTTCTTTGGTAGGAACCTTGGATTCCTGCTCGGTTCCCTCAGCTGGGGGCTTATGATCTTACTTCGAGACACAGCTCTTGCAGCAGGTTACACCATTAGGACTGAAGCCGGCAGACGTCAGGACCCCACGGAAAAATTCTAGCTAGCTATCTTCAGCGGGGACCTCCCCCGACGTCGGTCCCACCTCCGACATCAGGCATAGTACATAAGGGGGTGGTCCTGCCAGATTTCCCAGTTCTTTCCCGCCGTCGACTTGCATGTCTCAACCCTTCGGTTCGGTTTCTAGCGCGCGACGCATGGTAAAGTGTTTTCCTATGGGGAATTCGTTCTCTGAGTTCAGTTTTTTCTCTGATGTCCTCTCCGACCTCCGGTCACTCCTGGAAGTGCGCCTGTGGGAAGCAGATCCCATTCAAGGATCTGCACTCGGCCTGTGTCCGGTGCCTAGGCCCAGACCACGACACCCGGTCCTGCTCCTTTTGCCAGGGCTTCAACAGCAGAACCCGGATCCGTCGCCAGAAGGCCCTACAGGCATTCCTGCTATAGGAGCAACTCAAGACTATGGCTTCCAAGGGGGATTCTTCGCAGAAGGCCCGCAAGCATGCCGAGAAGCATAGGGAGAAGGCCCTTCCAGGTCCCCTCCTAGGGCCTCCCATTCGCTGCAGCTGTGGCTCCAGGTCCGACCGCCTCCTTCCCGGCCAGCTCTCAGCCTCCCCACTGCGGTGAGAAAATCTTCATCTCTTCTCAGGCCAAGACTCCCAGGCCTTCCTCGTCCTCCAAGGCCCTGGCTAAGTCGAGGATCGCCACCATCACCACAAGTCGGGTTCCCACCTTTCTGAACCCGGCGTCAGATCTTCTTCCCTGCCTCCTCCTCTCCACGGAAAACAAGGAGCTCACCTCACAAAGGCCGCTGGGACCCGGCAGTTAGTCCGGCGTCGACTAGCCACAGGTCCCCCAGAGCCGTCGTCCGTCAGAAGACCGTCGCCGGCCAGGCCAACTCATCACCAGATGCCGGTAGGGGGACCAGCGCCCGCTCCAATTGAGAAGAGGACCCCGACGCCTCCGACCGACGTCAGTCAGGAGACCATCACTGAGGAGGAGTTAACTCAGCCCGAGGACCAGACGGGTAACCCGGTCCTGTTGAGACTCCCAGGGAACCCTCGCCACAACCCGAGCCCCCTGTGGAGCCGACGCCAGGACCCGACGACCGTCCACGGTGCCGGGCTGTTGTCGAGACCTTTCTTTTCAGAGGTGAAGGAGCTTTTCACTTACTGGTGGGATACCATCAAAAAACATGGTCCCCACTCCCTCCGCTTCCTCCTCCCTCCTACACGGTTGCTCCTCCGGTTCCTCGGCCCCCTTCTCCATCTGGGTCTGCAGGCCGGTTACCTCCTCCCCGGGAGCCCAGGACCCCTCAAGGGGAGACTAGATAAAGGAGACCTCCGTCCAGATCCTCTTCTAGGTCACCCAGTCCCAAGAGACCCAGAAGACGCCGCCGTTCGCCTTCGATGGAGGACACGGGATCAGAGTTTTCAACATCCAGATCCCCATCTCCCCTCTCCATCCCTTCTCCGGACCCACGTGAGCTGCCAAAGTCTCCTCCGGATGACCCTTCGTTCTCGGATATCATGAGACACATCCAAAGAGAACATGGGATGGGATCTGGAAGAGTTAGACCCCAAGAGCTACGGCTTTGCAGTATCTTGACAGAAGGACCCCAAGCCTGTGGTGGTGCCACCCTTGGTAGACACTTTCATGGAGCGTCACCAAGCGCAGCATGGAAAGCGCCCACATTCGCCTCCAGCAATGCAAAAAAGCTGACCGCTTGTACAAGGCTCCAGAGAAGACCAGTACTTGACTCCAGCATCCTCAGGCCAACTCTCTGGTCATAACAGCCTCTCATGATCGGTCCCAGAGACCGCAACATCTGAGCACCCTGCCACGGACCCAGGGTCAAGCAGCTGGACTCCATGGGTAGGCGCTACGTATGCTTCCGCTAACCGGCGCCATCAGATCCTTGAATTATTTGACCCATATGGTGCAGTTCCAAAATGCCCTGTGGGAGCAGGGTCTGATGCGGCTGAGAAATTGCGGAAGGTGAGCTGAAGGAGGAGATGTTGCAGCTCCTCCGTAGATTGGGATGTAGGAACCCAGGTGCTTGAGGGCACATACGACTCCGCGGACTCTCGGCCCGAGCAGCAACTGCAGGCGTATGCCTCGGGCACTCTGGCTCCTGCTCTCTAGATTTTACCCAGGCGTCAGAAAAACATCATGGACGCCCCATTCAGAGAAGTTTTGTTTGGTAAACCCTCAGAAGATAGTTACCAAACTCAAGAGGCGGGAAGCGGTGAGGTCGGTTCAGGCCATGTACCGGCCAAAGCTTAGTTCCTTTATTAAGGAACCAAGCCAATTAAATGGGCCAGACACAGAGACAACAGTCCGCCCGTTCCACAACAGAGGGCTCCAGTTTACATGAGCCCAGGAAAACACAACCATGAGTGGCTACAAGCGCACTAAACCGGTCCAGCCAGTGGGACCCTCAGCTGCCACAGCCTGACTCCTTCCTGGCCCCGCCCCTCAGGATCAGCAGGATGTCATGGTCGGGAGTGCATTGCGAATTTCCTGCCAGGATGGCAGACTATAACCACCAACAGGTGGGTTCTACAGTTGTACTTGAAGCCACTTTGTAGAATTCGCGGAAAAGCCACCCTCGAGGCCTCCGTTGCTCTCCCGGTACCCGGGTCAGCACAGTCATTGCTCAGACAAGAAGTACTGGCGCTCCTGCAAAGAGCAATAGAGTACGTCCCAGAGAACCAGAGAGTCACGGATACTATTCCACTTCTCTGGTTCCAAAGAAGACAGGGGACCTCCGTCCGATTCTGGACCTCAGCGACCTCAATTTGTCGGTCGCCTACAAAATTCCGCGTGGTAACTCTTCGGGTCTTATTCCCATGCTGAAGCAGGGCGCCTTTTTAGCATCTCTAGATATGCAGGATGCTTACCTGCATCCCTATAGCTCAAGCGCACAAGAGGTTCCTGCGCCCGAGTTTCGACCATCATCTTCAAGTTCCGAGCCCTTCCATTCAGGCTGTCATCGGCACCCAGGGTCTTTACCGAATGCGTGGCAGCATCTCTAAGGAGACAGGGCCATTATGTGTTCCCGTACCTGGACGATTGGCTTCTCATGGCCGCCTCCAGAGAGGCATTGTTACGGGTGATCCAGAGCACCCAGGACCTGTTTCAATCTCTGGGTATCCTAATCAACCACGAGAAGTCTCTCCTGGTACCATCGCAGAAACTGCAGTTCATAGGTGCAGTACTGGACACCGTTCAGGAAAGAGCATTTCTTCCAGATGACAGAGCGCAGCGAATCACATCCCTCATCAGGGAGCTTTCGTGGAACAAGACCACCCCAGCCAGGTCGGTCCTTCGCTTGCTCGGACACATGGCTGCGGCCATTCCTACTGTCCCTTTCGCAAGGCTCCACATGCGGGTAACTCAGTGGATGCTCAAGGTGCAAAGGGACCAAAGGCAAGACCACATGCAGCATCTGGTCAGAATCACGAACACCGTGATTCGAGACTGGCACTGGTGGCTAGACCCAGGGACACTCTCTTTGGGCGTCCTGTTTATAGCGCCGTCCCCGGAGGTAATCCTCACCACAGACGCCTCAGGTCTAGGGTGGGGAGCACACCTGGACGGGGTGAAGTCCCAGGGTACGTGGACCCCTCTGGAGGCCCACCTCCATATCAGCGTCCTAGAGATGAGGGCGGTCCTTTATGCCCTGCAGGCATTTCAGTCAGAGATCCCGCCGTGCACTCTCCTGCTTCAGACAGACGGCGGTGATGTATTACCTCAAGCAAACAAGGAGGCGCACACTCTTACCCCCTTTGCAGGGAGGCCATGAGGGTGTGGGATTGGGTAATCCGACACGGCGCGAACCTGATCACAGTACATGTTCCCGGGGTGGACAACACAATTGCAGATGGCCTGAGTCGCTCCCAGGCCAGAGTCCACGAGTGGGAACTTCTCCAGGAGGTAGCAGAGGATCTGTTTCTTCGTTGGGGAACTCCAGAATTGGACTTGTTAAGCTCCCATCCAGCATAAAACTGCCCAATTTTTGCTCGCTAGATCCAGGGCCTGGTATTTTCTGGCGAGACGCGTTGTCCCTTCCTGGGCGGACAGATTCTACGCTTTTCCTCCTTCCCATTGATCCAGAGAGTTCTTCTCAAACTGCGCAGGGAGCATGCAACAATGATCCTGGTGGCCCCTTTCTGGCCCAGGCAGATCTGGTTCCCTTTGCTAATTCAGCTATCCCGGGAACCTCCGCTCCCGTTGCTGTTCAGCTCCATCTCTTGTCTCAGGAGAAGGTTCACTGGTCCATCCGGACTTGCGCTCACTGAACCTGCATGCATGGCTCCTGAGACACAGCCAGCATCTTAAATCACGGGGTCTTGCAAGAGTTGCGGAAGTTCTTGCGCAGCCAGAAAGCGAACGATAGGTTGTACGCCATGAATGGCGCCGCTTTTTGTCTGTGGTACGCAAGCACGCGGCCTTTCCCTTTAGGGTTGTCAGGTGAAGCGGTGTTAGTACCTGCTCTCCTTTTCCATTCGGTCTCGCCTTCTCCTCTATTAAAGTGCACCTCTGTGCCATTTCTCAGCTATCACCTCCCGGTGGGACAGCGCACAGTGGCACAATTAGATGCCTGTCGAGAATTCTTGAGAGGGGTGTTACACCTTAGGCCACCCATTAAGGACCCAGTGCCTCCATGGGACTTGCTCTTTGTCCTGGAGCAACTCACGCTCCCCCCCTTTGAACCTGCCGCGGATTGCGAGCTACGTTTTCTGTCGTGGAAAACATTGTTTTGGTTGCTGTTACGCCAGCGTAGAAGAGTTTCTGAGCTTCAGGCTCTCATGTGCAAAGAGCCTTATTTAATTTTTCATGGACAGAGTATCCCTGAGGACGAATCCAAATTCTTGCCTAAGGTGGTTTCCCTCACTCTCAATCAGGATATTGACCTGCCGGTCTACTTCCTAATTATTCTAACAGAGGAGAGGTGCTGCTTCACACCCTGGATGTTCACCGCAGCTTAAGGTACTACCTGAACAGAACTAAGCAGCTTCGTACTTAGGAGCAACTTTTCGTTTCCTTTACTGAAAGGATGATGGGCCAACCAGTATCCAGACAGTCCCTGTCTCGCTGGCTTGTCAGTGCATCTCATACTGTTATGATATCAAGAAAGCCCCTCCTGGAGCAGTCCGGGCCATTCCACTAGGTGTGGCCACCTCCTTTGCAAGCACTTAAACATCTCCACCTCTGCCATTTGTGCTGCAGCCACTTGGAGCTCTGTTCATACCTTTATCAGGCATTATAGCCTGGACATCGCTTCACGGGCGAAAGAGCAGGCTTCGCCTGGCAGTGCTACAGGGTCTCCTGTCCTAGATTCAGGACCTGGAACGTTCTGTCTAATTTCCTCCTCCCAGAGTGTTTGCAAGCGCTACTGCTTGGGAATCAGTCCTAATGGTGTAACCTGCTGCAAGAGCTGTGTCTCGAAGTAAGATAGTACAGTTACATAAGAACTTACCATAACAGTAGATCTTCGAGAACAGCTCTTGCAGCAGGTACCTTCCCACCCACCTTCCCCCTTGGAGGAGGCAGGGCTTAAGCCTTTGTTAACAGGGATTTTTCCTGTTTGTCTTCTGACGGTGGATCCTCGGTCTCCCATTTCGATGTCAGCCTGTGGCCGGAAGTCTCCGGCGGGAGAACTGGGGAATCTGGCGAGACCGCCCCCTTATGTACTACGCCTGACTTTGGAGGCGGGACCGACGTTGGGGGCGGTCCCCGCTGAAGATAGCTAGCTAGAATTTTTCCGTGGGGTCCTGACGCCTGCCGGCTTCAGTCCTAATGGTGTAACCTGCTGCAAGAGCTGTTCTCAAAGATCTACTGTTACGGTAAGTTCTTACGTAACTGTACTATCTCCAGTGAGAGAATTAAAGAGGGCACGGGGGGTCGCCCACTCTTAGAGGATAGGCCAACTTTGGCGCATGACATCGGAGTGGGCGGCCCTTGGTAGACTGCTAGCTAGAAACGTTTCCATGTGGTCCTAGTACCTGGTGGCTATAGTTCCATAGGTGTGGCCTGCTACAACCGATCCTATCAGAGATCTACTGTTATGGTAAGTTCTTATGTAACTGTACTATATACTGCTGGGACTGAAGGGGAACCTTATGACATGGCGGTATTATAGTACTCCGCCACACTGACAACTAGAAATGCCACCCTGCAACAATGGTAGTGACGGAGAAGGAATTGTCAAAAGGCAGCCGCAGAGACAGCCAGCTCAAAGGGACACTCTGACCAGCCACACCAAAGTCACAGCTGGGGATCTAGAGCATCCAGTCATGACTCGCCTTCATCGGTCTCACCCCCTGGGAGATTGACTCTGCCACAGTTGCTCACTGAGTCTGCCTATCCTGCTCCAATAAAATCAGTGTCAGTCTCAGCACCCTTTAACAGAAGCCCCACCACCACTATTGATGGCTTAAGTGCCCTCTATGATGGAGCAACTATACCCAGAACAGTTTTTGCAGACTGTTGTATCCTGGGCAGACATTGCACAACTGATTATAGAGGTCCCAGTGGCCTCTCCCAGTACTGCCGCAAAAAAACTGCTTCAAAACAGCTCAACAGTACCGCGTGAACATCTCATATCCTTTATTGCATTGTATATAGTTTAAACATTATTATAATGCCTTGGCTCTTAAGGGAACAGATATCTAACGAGGGGTATTATTATGGTAATGCTGTGGGGGGAGGGAGGGAGGACTGATATGTGTCAGCAGGGGTGGGGTGTTTGAAATTGGCGAAGAGATAACTCCACTCTACATCTGAGGGGTTCTTTTTCAGCTTCACAGCCAGCTGTAACTCTTACCCTGATACCGGGTATCTGCTCTTCCCCTCATCTCATGTTTTTGCTAAGCACCACCACCACCACCCGGCAGTAAGGGTAGACTCTGGGTTTGGATCGAGCAGGCCCTAAGGTAACTGGGATCTCTGTTTATGTTTTCCTGCCAGAGATGGGGCACTTGACTGTTGGACCGATATGTCCCAAAACCCTTAATGATGGCCCCACTGCTGTGCATTCAGTAGCTGCCATAAGGGAAGTGCGGTCCCAGCCTCTGCCCGATGCACCTTGTGCCTGGTATGACATCTCCTCTTTTTTTATTTTTGATGTCTCTTACCATAAATGCTGTGATGCAGTGCTATGTGCTTTATGTACCCTACTAGACAGAGGTGAGCATCCTCACAGGGAGCACTGAGGTATCACAATGTTTATTATTGGGCCCTGTGTCGACGTTGTTCTCTCCCCGGATGCCCAGTGCACAGCTGTGAGGTAAGCCTCTCACTCCTTCAAAGGTCAGCACTAGTCCGAGGGGAATGGCTGATTGCAGCAGCAACCACTCAAAGGCATTCCTAGGCTACGCCATTACTCTCCACCCCCGAATGCAGATCAGTTTCTTTGTAGGAGAGGGTTGAAAGTCGCTACTTGGAGTTTTAACAATTTGACAGCTCAGTACTGTGCTGCCACTGCTCCCTCCCGAAATAAGATTACTGGCTGATCTATTTCCCTGTGGTGTGGTATTATGCCTGCTTCCACTGTAGAAACCATAACCCCAACTCACCTTACTCCCTTCTTTCTCCTGCCTAGCTCCTTGGTATCCCCATGCTCCTCTCACCCCATCCTAGGAGTGACGCTGTGGCTTCTTCATGCTGCACATGTCTCTTGAGTTGCTGAATTGCTGAGACCCAAGAGTTGTAGTAGCAGTTACACGTGATGGGTGACTGGCGGATGCGAGAGGGGGGCTAATATAGGCAGCATGTACAGCTGCACATATGTGTAAAGTCTTCTACTGTACAGCCACCCACAGCAGATGGGTTTCTGCCTTCACGTTGGATCCTGGATAAAAGGGAGGCTGGTATGGGCACAGAGTGGGTGGCAGGTTACATTCTCAGTAGCAGAATGCACCCCAACTCTCCTCTGGTGCTGTAATAGCGGTGCAAGCCTACAGTCCACTCCTCCGACAAGGTAGGATGTATGATGGTAAGAACTCATAATAGGAGCAGAGTGAAACAGGTGGATGCCCTAGCCTGCACTTGGCTTCAGGTTGATGGAGACAGTAGCACACAAACCTTATTCTACTTTAGCAGCAAACACTGTGCAGCTCAGTCTCCGATGCTCCTTGTCTCTTGCACTATATACTCAGCCCAACCATGTGAGATGCTCACCAAAGACTGCTATATAGTAAAATACCCGGTCTATTCCTGCTTTCTGTTCCCTTCTACTCTTCCCCCCCCCCCACCACCACCACCACTAATGAAGCTGCAGGTGTACGTCCCAGGTGGCATGGGGTTGGGTCTGATATACCTCCCTCAGCAAGACTTATCAGTGGGTCAACATGCCAGGCCGAGCAAAGGAAGTTTTGCCAGCCCTAGATGAGCATCATCAACCAAAGGATTGGGGTGGCGATATATACCCCCCTAGAGCTACCCTGCGAAGGTCATATTCCTGTAATGTGATGAGCAGTGGCTTATGGGACCATTGCTGTAACAAGTTATGGTGGGATTTTTGGTTTTTTCATACCCTCCTCAGCACGAGGGGAGCTTTTTCTGCTCTTTGATTGTTTTTCTTCTCGGCCAAGCATAAAGTCCAGTGGTTGTCACTGGGGAAGGAACTCCATTCCCCCATAGATCCGTTGTCCCTACTGGTCCCCTCTTTTTAAGTTGTAGACTATTGACCAGATTCAAATGTTTTTGTGTAGTTACTGTGCAGTTGTGTAGTGTTTTATTGTCTTGCTCAATCTTTCTGCTCTCTTTTTTTTCCTGTGATGGTAACACAGTCAAGGTCGTACCTGGATGGTCGACATACCAACTATCTCATTTGATGATTGTTGTTGTCCCTAATGTTTACAGTATCCTAGATGACATAGGCAACATAACACCTACTGAACGGCTCATGAATCCCACAGCTGTATTCCTATGGTTGAATGCTTTCCTAGACTTGCTAACTGATGTACTGACCCCAGTTAAATTGAACCTGAGGGAGGGACCTACGTCCTTAGGATATATCATGCCCCTTACATAACACAGTATCCACAAGTCACCATGGGTTGTGGCTTTAAGCCATATCAGTTGAACACTTGGAATGTCTAGGGACTTAACTCTCCAGCACAGAGGAAACAGATGCTCTCTCATCTCAAAAAAAGCACTTTGATACTGCTATGTTGCGAAAGTTGCCTCTGCTTCCTGCTAAAACCCAGAAACTGTGTGAGTGGGACAGGAGGTGGGTAGCTCATATTCTTCCAAAGCTAGAGGAGTTGCTATCCTATTTTACAAATTTGTCCAGGCACATATTCTTTCTACGGCACATTCCAAGGAAGTGAGAATGGTGCTAGCCCAAGTCCTCATGAACTTCCAGGTGCTAATTCTGGGGAACATTTATGGCCCCAACCTTGACTCAGACTGTTTTTTCCCCCTGAACGGGCTCAGGAGATTTCAGGAATACTGCAGCCTAGAGGCAGACTGATTTTGGAGGCAGATTTTAACAAAGTTTGGGTCCAGTGCTGGACAAGTTCCACAGCCCTTGATGGATCTGCACAAAATCACGGAGAGCTCTTAAAGCCCTGGTGTCAGAATTTCAGTTATCGGATCCCTGGAAGGAAATGCACCCCATGGGGCGTGAGTTCACACTTCAGTCGGCTCCCCATCACACTAGTAAGTAACAGGATTGTTTTTTCCTCCTACCAGTAAATCGGAGGCAGGAAGTCCAGCACTTCTCAACTGGACCAGTAATCATCTGGGACCATTTCTGTGTCTGCTTGACTGGTCTGGCCCCCACCACTAATGCATGGATGCATTCCTTCTATCTGTGCCGGAGTTCCAGCCTTAGCTTGCTAGCAAGATCTCCTCATTTCTGGAACTCCATGACATGCCTGAGGTGTCCAGTGCAATACTATGGGATATGCTTAAAGCTTACTTGCAAGGCAGAATTATTAGCTTTGCTATACATAGCAAGGAAAAAAAATGTTTGTAGGAAGTTACAGACTTAGAAGTGGCTATAAAAGAATAAGAGAAATCCTATAACTCTATTGTCTCCCTCTCACCACAATTGCACTGGGGTATTCTCCAGCTGATGTTCCCTATAAACACACTCACCTCAGCAGCTGCAGTGAGGACACTGCAGAGAACCTCCCATAGATACTGGGAGTCCATGGGGGAGACAGGACGTCTTCTGGCATACTGCACAAAGGTCCAGCTAGCCAAGCAGCACATTGACTCCATGTAACTGTCATCAGGGAAGATAATTACCATTTCCACGGAAATTAATGAGGCCTTTCATAACTGTTACTCCGACCTCTATCAGTCACAGAGGGACCCCACGTACCCAGCCTTACCGAGTTTTTGCAAGGGGCCGACTTGTCAGCCATTTCTGAGGTGCACCTAGCAGACCTCGAAGCATCCATTACACTGCAGGAGCTGCAGGTGGCAGTACGTTCCCTCCCCAAAGGTAAGACCCCGGGCCACGATGGATCCTTTTTGCCTGAAGTGGGGCAACAACTGATAGAAGTCATTTCTGATGCCTATACCATGGTTGCTGTCCCTGGTTCCATAACAGAAGTCCTGGTTACTCTCCTAACAAAGCAAGGGAAAGGCTCCAAATTGGTATCCAACTTTAGGTCAATAACATAGAAACATAGAATTTGACAGCAGATAAGGACTGCTTGGCCCACCCAGTCTGCCCATTTCCCTACCTGATGGATAAGCTGCAGATTCTAGTTTATTTATTTGTTTTTGTTAACCAGGTAAGCACACTAGACAATGAGTGCCTATTTTCAGGAGCGACCCGGGAGGTTACAGTACAGAGAAACATGGCACAAATACAGGGTAGCATACAGGCCCACAATTACAAGTGGGCCACATGGAAAATAGTACCCAGGACATTGAATGGACAAAAGAACAGTCACACCCACACACAGGTGGGGCCAGGGTAACAGCATATAGATAATAGTACATGGTCAGAGCAACAAACGAGAATACAACTACAGGCTTGTTAATACATAAGTTCACAATTGTGTCAGGGTGCGGAGAGCAACAAGTACAGGGGGTAAGAGGGAGGGAAGGGCAGAATCTGCTGACTCCCCTCGTGGCGGTCGGGAAAAATGAGCAAGGGGGCAAGATTTGCAGAGGGCAGCCAACCTGGAAGACCACCAGGCAAGGTGCTAACGAAAGCAGGGGAGTATCTGCCCTGCATTCAGTGGCAGGCCCCGTGGTAGAATAGCCTTATGCCTGTCCTGTGCATTTTTGAATTCTTCCACTGTTCCTGACTCCACAGCCTCCTCAGGAAGGCTGTTCCATGCGTCCACAACTCTCTCTGTGAAAAAATACTTTCTAACATTACCTCTGAGCCGTCCCCCCTCTATCTTCAAATTGTGCCCCCTTGTTCTTGCACATCTCTTCTTCTGAAATATACTATCCTCTTCAATCTCCCTTCTCAATGTGGATACCAAGATAATTGCCAAAATTCTAGTACAGAGACTGCAGAAGGTCATCCCCACACATCCTAGCCAGCCAGCAAATCAGATTCCTTAAAGGTAGGATGGCCATGGATTATCTTAGAACTGTCATTGATATTATCTGGGTAGCAGCTGGTAGTCATACCCCCTCCTTGCTAGTAAGTGTGAACACCAAGAAAGCATTTGACTTGGTTGAGTGGTAGTATCTGTACCAGGCCATGAATGCTGTGCGTATAGGTCCTAACTTTACAAGATGGGTGCGCTTCCTGTATGCCAGCCCTTTTGCACATATTTTGATGGGTGCATTGTCATTGTCCTCAGTGAATCTGCATAGGAGAACGATGCAAGGATGCCCTCTCACCCCCCTTATGTCTTATTGCCATGGAGTCTCTACTCCACAGGATTCATCAGGCCCCAGAAGTACAAGGTATATCCTTCGGCTCTTGCCAGCACAAACTGCTGGTGTACGCAGATATGCTGGTAGTACTAAGTTACCTGAACTCCTGTTTGCGCCCCCCGACGTTTTGAACAGTTTCATGTGACTGTCGGGGCTTAAGGTGAACTGGAACAAAACCGGGGTCCTGCAACTCAATAAGCACACCAGGGAGGAGCCAATACAGCATTAGGGTTTGAAGTGACCCCTTCCAACATTTCTTACCTGGGTATAGCACTATCTGCTGACCTTAAGAAGCTAGTGGATCTAAATCTCAATCCTCTCCTCTCTCTGCTGGAGGCCGACCTTTGCAGGTGGAACACATTGCTGCTGTCATTCAGAGGGAAAATAACTGCTTACAAAATAATGGCCTGTCTGAAAATCTTGTTCTGCCTCAAAAGCCTGCTGGTTCCCATCCCAAATACAAAATTTCATAGATTTGAAAACAAATCTTTGGTTGCTTTCTATGTGATGGAGCCAGACCATGTTTTAGTATGCAAAAGCTGCATGCTCAGCTGGCCCTCTGGCACAGTGGTAGCGCTGTCGCTCGCAACGCTGGCGACCCTGGTTCAGAAGTGGGCCAGGGTGGCTGAAGGACCAGCCGGGGGCAGGTGGATTGAGCGGCATAAGCACACTCTCCACCTCCGAGGGGTGTGGGGTTGTGTTCTCCAGGCAGGGCTCCTGGGTTACCACAGGGTGTCCTGTCCCTGGTGACCCAGCTAGAGCTGGCTATGGGAGGTGTACCAGATGCATGGCATGGTTACACCACAGCATCATTGCATGCTATGCCTCCTGCAATAGAGGAAAAACACCTCGTAGGACATGCCTAATGACACTCTTGTTGTGTCGCTGCCACTCTGTATCAAGCCCAGGGTTCCCTGCCTAGAACCAGACACCGCAGTTCCAAAGGAGTACGGGGGAGCCCTGGAGGCCCCAAAACCAAGTATGGGTGGCCTTGGTGCCACTGCGATGGTGAACATGTGCACCACAGAGAGCTGATAGGGGAAGCTGTCCGCACCAAAAGCATAGTCAGTGGGGGGAAAAAAAGCTGCATGCTCTGGAACAGAAGGTGGTTGTGCATTGAGTTGGTTGTGGACATACCGCTAAGTCTCTGGCATCAGGCAGAGTCTTCACTGGCTCTCCCCTACCTCTACCCAAACCCTGATGGTGCTGCCTCTGAAGGCTGTTCCTAGTGCCAGGCTTCCATGGGCATTACTGGTGGAGAGCATGTCACAGGACCACAACACTTCAGTCTCACCAGTGCAAACCTTTATGAGACAAATGTGGTCCATCCTCCTGATATACCAGGACAGCAAGATCCCAGGCTTGGGCAAGAGGGAACCACTCTGGTTAAACCCCTGTGGCACCACTGAAGGCAAGCCTATATATTGGGCTACCTGGGTAAACAGAGGAGTCATTACGCTAGGTCCCTTTTTGGACCCTGCATCTATGCAGCTGTGCACCTTCCAAAACTAAGTGGGGAGATGTGGTATCCCAAGCACAAATTTTTGGTGTCACCAACATACAGGACACCTGCTCCATGGTTTGGGTTCCTCCCAAACAAAGGTACCAGACATTGCTTTAAGGAGAAGCATTTTCTTTGTAATAGGAGCACCCCATGTGCCTTAGAGGTCAAATAGACAACTTTCTTTTGGATCCCCCTGCCCCACTCTTGCAGAGCAGAAAGGTGCATGGGAACAAGAATTGCAGCAGACATGCTGGATGCCCTTTGGAAGACCATGTACAATACAAGTGAGTTCACTCTGACTTCTGAGATACGAGATACCAGCTGATTCAGAAAAAAATAATTCACAGATGGTATCGAACGCCAGAGGTCTTAAAGAAAGTGGGAGTCATGTCTACTCACCTATACTGGTGCTGTCATAAGGAGTGGGGATGCTTACCTATACATTCTGGTCTTATTCTCCCTTGCAACAGTTCTGGACACAGGTCTTATCCTTGTGCTCTAAGGTTATGGGAGGGTGGCTCTGGTGGGACCATATCTTGTGGGTCCTAGGCAGACCACTTACACACAGACCCCTGTCCAAAGGACAGTCCCTCTGGATCATCCCAGCAGCCCTGGAGGCAAAACGACAGATACTACTCAAAGGGAGATCTGTTGATGCACCACTTCTAAAGGACTGGCTCTCAGCACTCTCAAAGCTGACAGAGTATGAGTGCCTGACCCATCTCGCCAATCACAGTCTACGTAGATTTCACTGCATCTGGGACTCATTCTTAAGTTTAACACAACATAATTAAAGAGCACCTTTCTTGGTGCACTGCAAAACAAACAGGAGGCTCCCTTACCTGAATGGGAGTTCCTCCATTGCAGTTTTAAAACATTATGTTTAGCCCTTTAAGGAAGGACGGGGATTGTATTTTGCCCTGAGGGGCTAGCCGCCTGATCCCTTCCACTTCCTGACTCACCGATCTGCCCCTGCACACCAACATTTTGTGATGTAATTATAGGACCAGCACGGGGGTGTGCTCCATGCAAATCTATGGAGCATCATTTTAAATGCTATTTTCCAGATTTTATTCCAACTTTTGGTACAAATTGAAGCCAGTATTCAAGTAACAAGGCCTTGGGACTGTCAGCCCACCTGCGACACACTGCTGTGATGCCTCCCCCACCGGCTTAACCCCCAGGCCAGGTACGCCTTCAGTTTCATGGCATTCCTTCCCCGCTATCTGTCTGGCCTCCCACTGCGGAGGTGAAGACTGGTGGTATCCCCAAAGGAGGGTGGCTTGGTTCCTGTGGTGGGCAGGCTGAGGCTTAATCCTCCCTGTCCTGCACCTCATTTTCAGTTTTCTTTGGCCCACCCACCCCTCTTGGAGTGTGCAGTGGGATTGGTGTGCTGACAGAGCTGGCATGGCCAATCCACACGGTCTGTACGAGGGTCCCTCCCTGTCAGTTGCTGAACCCCTGCACCTCCACCCATGGTCACCCAGATGGTGGTGTTGCAGCAGGTTTCAACCCCCTCCCTCCCTCCCCAGAGGAGGAGAGCATCCTGTGGGACGCTCTATCCTACCACCCCCACCCCCACCCCACTCCCGGCCGACCCTCCAGTGGCCCGGGCTCATTCCTGAACCTGGTCTTTCAGCACCATGAGTGGTAGCTCTGCTGCTGCACTGGCTGTGTGGCCCACAAATGCTCATTTACAAAGGTTCCACATCAAATACATAGTCACAAGAACCATTACAAGTACAGTAAGCAGTTCCAGAGGAAATGCAGTCAAGTCAGGCTCAAAGCTCTTGAGAGAACAACTGCATACAGTTTTGAGAACCATCCATACAGATCATTGTATAAAAAGTCGAAGGCTATGTACAGAGAGGAACCGAATAAAACTGGTTAATGGTTACAGTTGTAGTGGACTGCAAAGGAAGGCCCCAAAGATCTCTTAAATTAATTAAACTTGGGGAGATTCAGCAGTGTATCAGGCCATTTGTTTAACCTGTTTGTGGACGTGACAGCAAATGGCTGCTTCCCAGCTGAGTATGTCGGAAAGGAGGCTTAAAGGCATTCCTGGCCATGTTTCTGGTGCTGTATTGGTTGGAGATGATGCAGAGGAAAAGAACAGATCTGAAGCTTTACTCTGCAGGGTAAAGGTAGTCAGTTAGTGAGTGCGTAAAGGGTACAACTGTGAGTGCGGTTATCTGCACCAAGTACGAAGTGGTACTCCTTACTACAGATCAGCTTTCCTCTGTTTAGCACTGTGTCACAGGCAGCTGTGTAGACAGGGAGCTCATAATCTGTAAGTGACAGAATGGAGCTGGCACAATAAGGTGTCTAGCATCCCCAGTGAGATTGTTCTGGTTACAGTACAAGGCACCCAGTCTTCTGTTAACTATGGCCACCAAACTGTCAACATGGGGGGTGAGCCATCCTGTGGGCACAGAGGCAGGGTGTCCATCTGCGACACCAATGACCCGAGTTCAGAAACGGACTCAGGATGTTGGGAGGGCCAGCCAGAGGAGAAGGATCGAGCGTCCTAGGGACTGGTCTCCTTCTCCGGGGTGGAGGGTTGTGTGTCCGTCACACTATGGACCCCTAGCAGAGGCCAGGGGAACCGCACTGCCAGCGCCATATCAGTGGAGGGTGGGGCGGACACTGGCCACCATTGCACGTCCCCGCCCCGATGCAGCTTACAAAATGCCAGCCCCCAAAGCATGAAGCTCTGCTCTGCCGCTTCCACTGCCTATCATGTCTGCCAGGTGGGGCCCCGCTCCCGTGACCCCACCCTGGGGAGTAAGCCAGGGCAAGTGCAGCGGCCTTGAGGAGGGCGCCCGCCTGGGCATAGGGGAGGCAGCGAGGGTGGGAGCTGTGCCCCTGCGGGGGGAGTTGGGGAAGCCGACACAAAAGAAAAACAAAACATGGGGGACAAAAGATAAGGTGTCATCCAGAGGTAAGCCAGGGTATTTGAAGGTCTCCACTCGTTCAAGGTTTTGTCCTTGGCTACTTTGACTGACAAATGGTGGAACTTTCCTCATGGACTTTGTTTTTTTTTTGTAATTGAGGACCAACTTGTTGAAGAACAAGCTTCCAAGTGACCTAAAGTTTCTTTAGAGAGCAACGGTAAGTCTGTCAAGGTCAGGGTTTTTGGATTAGATGACCATAGCTCTGCTGTCACTACTGTGGTTCATTGCCGTTCGGACATCCTTGGGCCAGCTGTGCTTGTGCTCAGCTTTCAGTTTCACTTACTGTGAGAAGCAGGCCATCTCGGTGCCTTACAGATATTTGTGCTTGTTTGGCTCCATACCGCTGCTGCCATGTCCATAGGGACAGGAGAGTGTTGAGTACTGAGCAGCTCTCCTGCCTTGGAGATGTGGGTGCGATCGGTGCAAAGGACATCTTGCTGCTGCTTTCCTGGCAAATGTAAACTTGTTTCTGTCTCAGTGATTCAGGCAGCCATACACTATAAAAAAACATTTTATGAGCAACCATCAAGACTCTGTTGTACTCCCATCTTGGGGCTGTTGTGGTATCAAAGGACCTCTTGAACTTTGCTCTTGAGGTCACTGTGATATCTTAACTGCCAGATGGGACCACAGCTTGTGTTGTGTATGGTTGCCCGTATACTTTTATATATATATATATATATATATATATATATATATATACACATATATATATATATATATTTAATCCAGGGTAGCCCAACTGAAATTCAGTATCTCAGTTTCAGTGAGGTCCTGTCTTTTACTCAGTTTTACAGCTGAGAGGACTGAAGCATTAGGAGATTAAGTGACTTGCTTAGGGTCACACAGTAAGTGCTTCTGAATATAGGTACTTTTTTCTAGACTTTATCTTTCCTGTACACTTCTCCCTACAATCTTGGGTAGCATGCCTGTTACTTGCGGGCAGTGACAGTCGCCCGTTTATCCTAGCCACATCTGCCATTAGTAAAAATAAATGTTGCAGATATTTGCCTGAAACTTGCAACAGATCTGCCTGCTTCTGCTCAGTTGAGACGAGGTCCATATGTTATAATTTCCGTTCTTAACATTTGGAACATCTTGCCTGATACTGTATGACAAACCTTAGTTACGGTGTGTTTTTTTTTCTGTGCAGTCAAGTACAGATGGTGGGCAGCGAGGTGTTCTGAATACTTTTATGGGAACCAACATTCAACACTTTTCTCACTTATTTTTTATTTATTTTGCATCTATAATAACAGTGCAATATACTGAAAGCAGATGCATCTTGAAACAATCAATACAGTCAGCATATTCACAAGTAGGCAAATGTCATATCCTTGCACGTGTTACTTCACCGAGGGAATACACCTTACACTTGCATCAACATCCTAGAAGATTTCCTAATGGACTAGAGTGCCTCCGTGAGCGGGGTGTTATGTAAAATCAGTATATAAACTACACTGTGCACCTTTTTAAACAGGCTCAGAGACCCTAGGACCCCGAATAGGTTTTTACCGGTGATATAGGTGCATATCAGATAGAACTGTTTGCATATTGAATATGAGCAGGCTATTACATAATTTACACCTCCTGCATTCAGTATTTTTCTGTTTAAAGAAATACTTTTTCCCCAAAAAATAGTTTATTGAAATTTTCAACAGAACAATACAGTCCTACAAGAATTGTACAGGTAAATGCGGGCTGGTGCAACAATAATCATAACTGACAAATACGAAAAGAAAAAGAAACAAAACATTTCCTCTGGGTTTTAAACAAAAAGAAAGCAATACGATTTGCATAGTGACTGTGAAGTCTGAAATGGTGGAACTGACATAATACTGATCTTTTAAGTGGAACAGTTGTAACAATTAATGGCATAAATATCAAAAGATGAACAGTTTTAACAGTTAAACCAAACTATACTATGCCCTGAGCATAGCTAGACAACTTGAATGTTACTTAAGACTCACTGAGCCTGACAAATTACCTGACCTACTACAACCTGGTAAATAAGCATTTCATAGTAACATTATAAATTAAGGTTTGAAGGGATTCTAGGTCCATCGTGTTGCCCCTCCCCCCCGCTTCATAAGTAGAGATGGAACAAGTATACTGTACAAACACGTCAGTTTATAGGGATTTCGTACCAACTCTACCACCCAGGGTGCCCTACAGTTCTCATGGTAAGCAGAACTTTGTCCAAGCTTCCTTAAAGGTTTGTAATGTCTTCATAGAAACATAGAATCTGTTGGTAGAAAGAGACTAGTGGTTCATTGAGCCTACCCATATTGTACTACCTCAGTCGCTGGATATAGTGTCCTGTAGCTCCGGTAGTTCCCATCTCCCCCACCACTACCGGTCACCCTCTCCACCTGGATCCTGCCTGTGGGACTGCAAGTCTACTTTCTATGTCCCAACCTAATATGAAGCCATTTAGTTTACCTGCCACCACCACCACCACTCCTGCCAGAAGTCTGTTCCGTCGCTCCACCACCCTCTCAGTGAAGTAGAATTTCATCGCATCCCTCCTGAATTTACCCTCTGGTGACTGCGTCCTTCCTTCTTCCTTTCTTTCTTTCTTTCCTTGCTTTACTGTAAGACAGTACAGCCATAAAGTAAGTTGGTAGGTATTTTACAGTAGGCTCTGACATTATTCAGAAAGTACATATAGAATAATGGCTGGGTAGGTGGTTATAATGAGAATTTTACACACACCCAAGTTGTGGGATGCCACATAAACCCCGAGAGCAAAGCTCGGTGTTAGTAAAGGCATCCTTACCTGATGGTTTGTGTAAATTAAGTTTTACACACCTATTTCCAGTTTTTAGTTTTATATAATTGCTGGTGACTATTTTTTCGCCACAGCAATTATATAAAATAGACATCTCTACGGAGCTGCAGACTGGTCGGGTTTCAGCATGGTCCGTAGCGGCTCATGAAGAAACGGAAACGTTTACTTTTGGTTTTTTAAAAGCAGCTCAGTATCAAAATAAAATATTTTTAGCCTTATTATTTTTTTTAAAAGGAACTTACCACCGGAGAACCATGCAGTGCTGAGGACTGGCAGCCGGCACAGAGGAAAGGAAGAGCAGCAGCTGGCACATGCGCAATAGAAGGGAAACCCCAGTGCATGTTCGCTGTTATAACCCCGTGAAATTATAACTGGGTTTCCCTTAGGGAAAAAACGCACCCCAGTTACTGTATCATTATTACAGTTAGCAAGCTGTTAAGCCCCAAACTCTGTTATTTCACATTGGAGATTCCATTATAACTCATACTCTTCCTGGACATAAAGTCTCCACCACTCATTCACACTTATGGGAGTACGCTGGAGGTGCTAGGACCCAGCGGGAGCAAACTTTTTGCGGATGGTCGGCGCCAGAGGTGGAGCCACGAGGAGCAGCACCGCGAGCATCAGCTCGTGCGGTAATGACTGTCTCGTCGACCCTCCAACCGCCTTAGTTCCTTTTTCCCACGTCGAGTGCACTTCAGTGGCGATGTCGTTCACCCCGGAGTCAAACTTCAAACTAGCAGCATAGTTTTCAGTTTTATTGTTTTGTAATAATATCTCGAATAAAGCACCGCTTATTCTTATTAAAGAAAAGAAGTCTCAGCCTACATTGACGGAGTTACGACCTTGAGTGGGTCAGGTGATGGTAGGGAGACTTCAAATGAAAGCTGTTCAGTCAGCCGGGCTGGGTCCAGTCCGCTGCCCTCTCTGGAGGGAGGATCTGACAACGGACAGTCCAGTGCCCGAGGGGGTTGGCGGTCCCCTCAAAAGCATAAAAGTAAATGGTCGCACTCTCAGCACCGTTCGGCCTCGAGCTCTTCTTTGGCCAACAGGTCAAAAAAGAGAAGGCATCACTCGAGGTCGCCCCCTGGTATGTCTGCGCATAGAAGGTCGGTTATTGGGGCTAGTTGCCAGTCTCCTCCTTTGGAGTCATTGGTTTCTGTTTCCAGTCGCCAACCTCTTCAACATCGGAGCTCTACCCCGCCCTCCGGTAGGTCTTCAGATGAACAGTTTCATCAGTGAGCTGCTCTTATGGAGCAATGGGCTCGGAGGTTGGTCCAGCTGCCTGGCCGGTCACTCCGGGGGCCTTTGGGCTTTTCGGGAGATTGGGTAGGAGGTTGGGCCTCCCTAGTTGCGCGGCGCCATCTTCGGTGCCCTTGACTCCACGCTTAGGTGTTCGCCCCCCTCGCAGGACTGCGGCGCAGGGGGCCACACCGATGCCTCTGTCTCCTGGTATTCATCCTCCTTTCTCCTCACATCCTGTTTTTCGTAGCCTTGGGATGTTTTCGGCGTCTATGGCGCATTTGGCACTGTCTTCGGTGCCAATGCGTCTATCGGCGCCATCCTCAGCGCTGTTGCGGTTCTCGGCGCCGTGCGCCCCATCGGTGCCATCCTCAGTGCTGTGTGCCTCGTCGGTGCAGTCCTCGGTGCTATGTGCCTCGTCTGTGCTTTCTTCGGCGCCATTTGGCTTTTCGACACTGCCTTCGGCGCTGTGTGACTTTTCAGCGCCGTGTGGCTCTTCGGTGCTGTGCTCTTCTTCGGCGCCGAAGCCTGTTAGGGCGTCTTCCAATCTTCAGGGCTCCTCTTCTCTGAATCCTTTCCCTTCCTCGTTTCCTTCTGATTTTCACTCCTTTCCTGTCCATGCAGTCCCTCCTGGGCTGTCAGGAGATGACATTGAGCCTGACCCAGACCTTCGTCTGGATGATGATGTGGAAGGATCTCATCCTGTAGCAGAGCCGCTGGTCAAAGACCTGTCTTTTAAGTCTCTGCTGAAAAATTTGAATTCCACTCTTTCTCTCCAGACTGCAGATATCGATCCTGGGAAGCTGTTAAGACTCCAGTACCTCCATGTTCCGGAGATCCCTATGGATTTGACTCCTCCGGTACAGCCCTCCTTTGAAACGCTTTCTCAAATGGTATGGAATAACCCTGCTCTCATTCCTTCTGTGGCTAAGTCTATAGCTAGAAAGTATGCTGCTCCCAAGGATCGACCCATTTTGGCCTCTCAGGTCTTTGCGGACCCTATTGTAGTCCGGGCAGAGAATGATAAGGCCGTCCTCCCTCAGGCATCTTCAGCCTGGCCTATAAACAAAGAATCTCACAAGATAGACACCTTAGGTAAGATAGTCTTTGCTGCCTCTACCCTGGGTATTGGCAACTACCAGGGCTATTTTTCTCAAGATGAGTATGTTCTTTGGCATTTGCTCAAACAAATGGTAGAAGCTCTACTGGAGTCTGACTCTAATTCGGAGCTACTTCAAACCATAACCAGGGGTATCGAGTCCAACAACCAGCAGGTTAAAGCAGCTGTGGACGCTTTTGATACTGCTTCTCGGGCGACAGTGGCAGGCATCTGTACTCGCCGCCACTCCTAGCTGCGTACTTCAGGTTTCACGAATGATGCCCAGCAACAGGTTATGGTGTTACCCTTCAACGGTATGTATCTCTTTGGTCCTCAAGTGGAGCAAACTCTGGAGGCCACTCAAAAGACCAGGTCTGCCATTAAATTGTCCCAACCTGCTCCCACCCTTTCTCATGGGGGTGTTAATAAGTGTCAGTTTCACAACCGTCAGTCCTTTTGAGGCAAGGGCAGGGGGAAGTTTTAATAAAAACCAAGCCTCCCACCTCAAAAGAAAATGTAACAGAAAGCACAAGGACCCAAAGCGCCCAGTGCTACTTCTGACTTTCGGACCCACGTCCTTCCTCAGCTGCCAGAGGCGGACTTCCTCTCAGCGGTGGGGGGTCGTCTGACTCACTTCTACAACCGTTGGAAGACCATAACATCAGACAAATGGGTCCTTCAGATAATCCGCGAGGGATATTCCCTTAATCTTTTAGAGACCCCTCCAGGTGTCCCCCCCCCAAATGACAGCCCAGACTGTCGACAGTTCAGTCAGAACTTCTTGCCTCCAAGATACAAGGCCTTCTGAACAACAGGGCAGTAGAAATAGTTCCGTTGATCAACGGAACACAGGGTTCTACTCCCACTAATTGTTCCAAAGAAAACTGGGGGCATGCGCCCCATTTTGGACCTCAGAAAACTGAACAGATTTATTCCCAAGGAAAAGTTCAAAATGATGTCACTGGGAACCCTGTTGCCCTTGCTTCATCAACACGATTGGTTAGCCTCCCTGGACATGCAGGATGCTTACCAACATATTCCTATTCACCTAAGATTTGTGGCTTTGGGCCAGCATTATCAGTTCAGAGTCCTGCCCTTTGGGCTATCCTCAGTGCTGCGAGTTTTTACAAAGTGTTGTGCAATTCTCGCAGTGCACCTCAGAAAGATCGGGATACAAGTGCTCCTATATCGGGACGATTGGCTTCTAGCAAGCCCCTCCAGACAAGGAACTCTTGACGCTGTAGCCATAGCTTCAGACTTCCTCACATCCATGGGAGTCCTGCTAAATCTCAAAAAATCGCAGTTGCAGCCCTCCCAGAAGCTCCTTTTCATAGGAGCTCTTCTGGACACCTCCTGTGTGAAAGCTTTTCTACCAGAGGACAGAAGGAGCGATATCCTACAGATGGCCCGATACATCAGAGAGAACAACTCGGTTCGAGCTATCTCGATGCAACGGATGCTGGGTCTCATGGCATCCTCGGTTTTCACTGTACCCCTAGCACGCCTCCACATGAGAACCTCTCAATGGATGTTCAGTACTCAGTGGTCCCCGACTACTCATCCTCAGTCCTTTCTCATCAAGGTGACAGAACTTCTCAGGAGGTCGCTCGCCTGGTGGTCACAAGAGGACAGTCTTCTGAAAGGATATCCCTTTGCTCCACTGGATCATCAGATTTCTATCACCACAGACGCGTCCTTGTCGAGATGGGGAGCTCACTGTCAGGATCTCCACACTCAGGTTATGTGGACTCAGGTTGAAGCCCAGCTTCACATAAACATCCTGGAAATGAGAGCCGTTCTTTATGCAGTCCGGGCCTTGAAGGACATTCTTTGTCACAAAAACATTCTCCTTCATAGAAACATAGAAGTTGACAGCAGATAAGGACCACAAGGCCCATCCAGTCTGCCCATTTCTTTTTCTACCTTATAAATGTGCCATCGGCCTTTGCTCTATCAGTGGCCTATCTATTCATACTCATTTGTATTGATCCCTTATGCCTATCCCATGCCTGTTTGAAGCCCTGCACTGTATTCATAGCCACCACTTCTTGAGGTAGGCCATTCCATGCATCCACCACCCTTTCTGTGAAAAAGAATTTCTGACATTCTCCTTAATCAGACCCCTTTAATCTCATGCTGTGTCCTCTTTCCTGCTATTTTCTTATATTTAAACATGTTAGACTCTTTCACCTTGTTAATGCCCTTAAGGTGTTTGAATGCCTCGATCATATCCTCTCTCCCTCCTTTGCTCAAGGGTATACATATTGAGCTCTGTTAATCTGTCCTCATATGTCTTCTGATGCAGTCCCTCCACCATTTTGGTTGCCCTTCTCTGGACTGCCTCAATTTGGTTAATGTCCTTGTGAAGGTGTGGCCTTCACACTGCCAGTACTCAGATGGGGCCTAACCGTGTCTTGTAAAGAGGGATCATTACCTCCCTCTTATGACTTGTGATACCCTACTAATACACCCTAACACCCCCTAGCCTTACCTACTGCTTTAGAGGTCTGCTTGGATGATTCAGGTCATCAGTGATGATGATGCCAAGTCTCTTTCTTCCTTTGTGACTGCTAGCAACTCCTCCAGCCTATAGGTGGCTTCAGGTTTCTCTTCCCTATGTGCATGATCTTGTACTTCTTTGCATTAAATCCCAGTTGCCACTCTTCTGACCATTTTGCTAGTTTATCCAGATCTCTTCTCATTCTGCCCACCCCATCTGGATCATCTACTCTGTTGCAGATCTTGGTGTCATCTGTAAACAGACAAGCCTTACCCTCTAGTCCATCTGCAAGGTCACTAATGAAGATGTTGAAGAGGACTGGCCCCAGGACTGATCCCTGAGGTACCCACTTGTGACTTGCATCTCTTCTGACTGTATACCATTTACCACCACTCTCTGTTTTCTGCCCGTCAACCAGTTTGCCACCCAGTTGACCAACTTCTGACCCACCTAGAGCCTACCCAGCTTATTTATCAATCTTCTATGTGGACCAGTGTCAAAAGCTTTGCTTGAAGTCAAGGTAGACATCAACTGCTCCCCTTGGTCCACCACTCCAGTTACCCAGTCAAAGAAATCTATGAGATTAGTTTGACAGGACCTTCCTTTTGTAAACCCATGCTGTCTTGTATCCTGTGCCTATGGATTCCAGGTGTTGCACTATCCTTTCCTTAAGGTGCCTCCATAATCTTGCCCACTACTGAGGTAAGGCTGACTGGTCTGTAGTTCCCTGCCTCCTCCCTGCTACCACTCTTGTGGAGCGGGATCACATGAGCCCTTCTCCAGTCTTCTGGGACCTCTCCTGTGCTCAGAGACTCACTAAACAGTTCTGCTAATGGCTCTGCTAGTTTAACCTTTAGCTCCTTAAGTACCCTGGGATGTATGCCATCAGGTCCCATTGCCTTATCCACCCTGAGCTTAGCAAACTATTGTAGGACCCTTTCTTCAGATGGACAACAAGGCGGTGATGTATTACATCAACAAACAGTGCGGTGCACACTCTTATCCCTTGTGCAGGGAAGCAGTGAGAGTGTGGGAATGGTGCCTAGACCACAAGATTCTTATTCAGGTGGTCTACCTGCCGGGAATACAGAACGAACTGGCAGACTGTCTCAGCAGAATGGAGAGAGACCCTCACGAGTGGTCTCTCGACTCAACCATAGTTCAGTCACTATTCACAGAGTGGGGAACTCCAGACCTGGACCTTTTTGCATCCCCACTCAACACAAAACTGCCTCTTTTCTGCTCCAGAAATCCAGGGCCTGGCATTTTCTGTCAGGATGCATTCAGGCTGCAGTGGACAAATCGCTTTCTATACGCTTTTCCTCCCCTTCTCCTAATCCAGAGGGTACTTCTCAAATTCGAGTCTCAGGGACACAAAATGATTCTTATTGCTCCCTTCTGGCCTCGACAGATATGGTTTCCATTACTCAACAGTATGATGGAAACCCCTCCGAAGACGCATCCCCCTCAGACGAACCTTCTGACTCAGGGTCCTCTGGTCCATCCCAATCTGAGGTCACTTCATCTTCACGCTTGGCTCCTGAGGAGATAGAGGTGAATAGGTTCAGTGCCTCTCGGAGAGTTTCTGACATTCTTTTGGCTGCACGAAAGCCAACAACCAGAAAGACTTACACTGCAAAATGGAAACGTTTTTCCCCTCTGGTGTGCAGGATCCTCTTTGAATCGCTTTTCCTGCCCACCCAACAAAGTTTTAGAGTACCTCTTAGACCTCTCAAATTCAGGTCTTCAATACTGTACAATCAAAGTTCACCTTTGTGCCATTTCAGCCTATCATTAGCCGTTACTTTCCTTGTCTCTGGCTCAGTTACCGGTGGTTAAGAGGTTTCTTAGGGGTATTCTGCATACCAGACCTCCTGTCAGACATCCAGTTGCAGTTTGAGACATTAATCTCGTACTAGACATGCTCACTAGAAAACCTTTTGAGCCTCTAGCTACCTGCGAATTGAAATTCCTCACTTGGAAAATGGCCTTCCTGGTGGCCATTACTTCGGCCTGCAGAGTTTCTGAAATACATGCTGTGGTAACAGACCCTCTGTACACTGTATTTCACAAGGATAAAGTAGTCCTTAGGATCCATCCTAAGTTCCTCCCTAAGGTTGTCTCAGAATTCCATTTAAACCAACCTTTGGTCCTGTCTACTTACTTTGCTGATTTCCAGAATGAAGGAGAACGCGCCCTTCATTCTTTAGATGTTAAAAGAGCTTTGCGCTTCTATTTAGATAGAACGAAGGAAATTCGCAAAGCTCAACAACTGTTTGTCTCCTTCAGCGAGACCCGGCTGGGTCGGCCTGTCGCTATCAGATGCATCTCAGCATGGTTGGTGGCATGTCTTCACCACTGTTTTTCCATGGCACAGGTCAAGCTGGAGGGCAGAGTGTATGCTCACTCTACTTGAGCAGTCGCGGCATCCCTGGCGGAAATCCGCAACGTGCCCATTGCGGGCATTTGCAATGCGGCTACTGGGAGCTCAGTGCATACTTTTGTTAAGCACTATGCGCTGGATGTCCATGCCAGACGAAACCTTTCGTTTGGCAGGACTATCCTTAACGGACTTCTGTCCTGAATCCGTGAGCTCTTCATTTTTTCCTGCCGCCCTCGCAGAGGATTTTTAGCTCGGTCCTGTAAAAAGGACAAGGAACTGAGAGAATGTTCGTCTCACCTGTTTCAACTTCGGTGAAGGTTGCGGCCTTAGCCGCTGGTTTCACGGTTCCACCGTCATGCCAGCTGGCCCAGACGCTGGTCGATGATCCGGTTGAGAGCATTGTCGACCCGTTGTTGCTCGATGAGGCAGACAGCTCCTTATTCAGGACCACGGTCCTTCCTCTCCCAGATGAGGAGACCCAGTCTGCTGGGAACCCCATCAGAGAACCGGTCCCCGACCAAGAAGAACCACCAGTCTCCCCGGTGCCTTCTGATCGATCTCTTCGGTCACTCCAACGATTGATGTCTCTGACCCCTTCAACCGACAGACCGAAGAAGGCGCACAAGTGCTTTAAGAAGTGGCATCCTCGACATCCTTCTTCATCCTCAGATGATGAGGAGAGGCTTCTTTGGAAACTCCGTCGACGCTACGAAAATCTAATGTGGCAACAGCTGATCTTGTCTGGTGAAAAGCCGATTCTGGCTTCCACCCCAGTCATTACTTGGCTTTCGCCTCCCAGGCCTAAGCCGACTCCTCTGGAGCCAGCCCACACCATTCCTCCTCCCACGGAGTCGGTCAAAATCATTCCGGTTCGGCCAGAATCGACCTCTCCACTGATCTTGGTGGAGCCACCACCTAAACAGCCGTGGGGGTGCCTGCAAAAGAGTCTCTGCCTGTTCCAGGCCTCCCACACAGGCTCTCTGTTACCCTCACTCCTGACCCTCCTAGGCGGGTGGAGGGAGAATCAGGTGGCCGGCCGATTTATCTGTACTCCTCACAGTCCGAGGACTCGGGCCTTCACTCCTATCCCTTGGACGAGGAATCTGTCGGTAATCTCTCAATGGAGGAAGGCCCCTCTTCCTTTATGGGCATCCTCTATCTTATCTCCAAATCCACGGAGATGCCTCTCAAACCCATCCAGAAACTGGCTGAATTTCCCCTCATGGATATCCTCAAATGGGGGGATTCACTGATGGAAGCCTTTCCAGTGGCTGAGGCCATTGTTGGTCTGGCTTTGGAGCTATGGCAGCATCCTACTTCCTGCCTTGCGCCTTCTGCCTGTATGACCCGCAAATACGCAGTGCCCATTGGGTCCCTTTCAGGGTTCACAGAGCACCCCTCTGCAGAGGGTCTGGTGACTGAATCTGTGTTCGGATGCACGGGTAGTTCGGCAGATACAGACCAACCTCCAGACAAGGAGTCCAAAAAACTGGACCATTCTGCCCATAAAGTCTATGCCACCTCTATACTGGGCCTCTGTCAGGCAAGCTCGGCCGTCATCATGGCGCATTTCTCTCACGCTCCTCTGGGCTCTCTTGATGAGGTTCTTCCTCACCTCCCTGCAGACCTCCAGACCACGGTCAAGCAGGTCCAGGACCAGGCTCGGGCTGTTGCGAAGCAGCAACTCCAGATGGCTCTGGCCCTCAGAGATTCATGCACACATTTGGTGGCAGCCGTGGTTGCTCTGCACCACAGGGCTTGGTTAAGGGTCTCCACCTTCATGACGGACACCCAATATAAGCTAACGGTCGTCTCTTTCCTGGGTACTGACCTCTTCGGCCCAGGTGTGGAAGGTCACCTCCAATGCATTGAGAAGTCCAGTGCCACCTTAGACTTCATAACGTCTGCACAGAAGGAATCCCAGGGTTCCAAAATGCAGAAGAAAAAGCCATTTTGGCACTGTGCCCCTGCGGCTAAGCAGCCCCACTTTCAAGCGGGGCAGCAACAGCAGGTACAACCTTGGCGCCCTTGGCCCAAGTCCAGGCCTCCGGCAGCCCATAAGCCCAGAGGACGGGGCTCCAGTGGTCCTCAATCCGGACCTTCTTCCTCCAAGCCTACCCAGTGACGGGATAGGGGTGGCCCCCCCATACCTGTCACGCAAGCTCTGGGTCCTCCTATGGGGGGCCGGCTCCGCTACTTCCTTTCCGTCTGGTCCATTGTTACCATGGATAGGTGGGTTCTAGAAGTGGTCGGCCAGGGTCTGCCTCTGAAATTCGGGCAGTACCCTCCAAGCCGAGCTCGCGCCCCACAGGAGGAAATGGTGTCTATACACACTCAGTCGGCTCTTCGAGTCGACATTGCCCAACTCCTCCGCAAGGGGGTGGTGGCGGCCAGAGTCACGAATCCTCCAGTCAACCCAGAGTTCATATCCAGGTACTTCCTGGTTCTGAAGCGGACGGGGGGCTGGTGCCCGATTCTAGATCTGCACGACCTGAACCAGTTCCTCAGGTCATGCATCTTCAGGATGGTAATTCTGTCCCAGATCATATCATTTCTTGAGCAGAACGTGTGGTTTTGCTGTCTGGATCTCCAGGACACTTTCTTTCACGTCCCGATCCGTCCGTCTCACTAATGGTTCCTTCGCTTCTGAGCAGAAGGAGCCCTATTTGAGTTCCAAGCCATGCCATTCGGCCTGTCATCAGCCCCACTGGTCTTCACCAAATGCATTGCAGTGGTGGCGGCTCATCTTTGGCATCGAGGGGTCAGACTTTACCCATATCTTGATGAATGGCTCTTGGCAGGTTCCACCAAGCAAGAGGTGGAGAGGTCCAGGGACCTGGCCCTCCAGACCTGCACAGACCTTGGTCTCCTGATCAATGAGGCCAAGTTGGAACTCATACCTTCACAGGTGATGTGTTTCATCGGGGGCAGAGCTCGACTCCTGCCGAGCCAGAGCCCAGCTCCCGACGGACAGGGTGGAGGTTCTCTCCTCCTTTGCCCAATCATTTCTGGTTGGGCACTTGCGCCCTGCCCGGGACTTTCTGCCCCTTCTGGGGGTACATGGCGGCCTGCACCACCATGGTCCGATCGGCCCAGTGGCATATGCGCCCCCTCCAATTGGAGCTGGCCAGTCAGTGGACTCAGCGTCATGGTCACTGTGACCCATAAGATGTGGGACGCTCTCCAATGACGGACTATCCTGGATCACTTGCAGGAAGGGATCCTGTTTGTCCATCCCTAGCCGATGGTCATTCTCATGACTGATGCCTCTCTCACGGGCTGGGGAGCCCACATGGGAAACTACAGAGCCCATGGGTTCTGGACCCCCAAGGAATCCCGGTATCATATCAACCTGTTGGAGCTCACGTCAGCATTCTTTCTGCTCCTTCGGGGTCAAGTGGTGCAAGTCCAGACAGACAATACCACGACCATGTACTACCTCAACAAACAGGGCGGCACATACTCCCATCTGCTGTGCAGGGAAGCGCTCCACATCTGGACCCTCGTGAGCTGACTGGAGGTAGATCTCCTAGCCATCCATGTGGCAGGAGCCTCAAATCAACTGGTGGACGCTCTCAGCCATGTCGACGAGACGTCCCACAAGTGGTCTCTCCATCCAGAGGTAGTACACAGCCTGTTCTCCCACTGGGGCAAACCTCAGGTGGATCTGTTCGCCTCCAGGGAGAACACCAAGCTGAGGCTGTTTCATGCCCGGCCCCCTCAGCAGGGCTTGCTGCAGCGGGATGCCTTCTCGAGGTTGTGGACCCCAGGCCTCTTCTGTGCCTTTCCTCCATTTCCCTTGGTTCATAAGGTGATCCTCAAGGTCAGGAGGGACAAGGCACAGGTGATCCTGGTAGCCCCAGACTGGCCACGCCAGTTCTGGTATCCAGATTTCCTCAGCCTCAGCTCCAGGCCTCTGAGGCATCTTCTAGTATGCCCGGACCTGTTATCTGTCATTCAGGGGAAGGCATTCCATCCGGACCTTCAATCCCTGCACCTGACAGCCTGATTTCCTGAGCGGCTAGAGTTCCTGGCTTTGGGTCTCTCTGAGGATGTACTCTCTGTAGTGGAAGCGTCCAGGAAGGAATCAACCAGGAGGTTCTATGCCTTCAGATGGAAACGGTTTTCCATTTGGTGTCAGGGTAAGGGCCTGGACCCTTTGTCCTGTCCCGTGGCTAGCATCCTAGACTACCATTGGTCTCTGCCCAAAGGGAGTCATTGGTCTACGACCCTTAAGGTCCACCTGGCAGCCATCTCTGCTTACTAGGTATGGGCCAGTTAGCAGATGGCACAGAAACATAGAAACATAGAATTTGATAGCAGATAAGGACCGCTTGGCCCACCCAGTCTGCCCATTTCCCTACCTAATGGATAAGCTGCAGATCCTAGTTAACCAGCAGCCTACTTCTTTCTACCACCACCCCCCCCTAGAATTGCCTTATGGCTGTCCCATGCATGCTTGAATTCAACCACTGTTTTTGACTCCACAGCCTCCTCCGGAAGGCCATTCCATGCATCCACAACCCTCTCTGTGAAAAAATACTTCCTTACATTACCTCTGAGCTGCCCCCCCTATCTTCAAATTGTGCCCCTTGTTCTTGCACACCTGTTTTTTTGAAAGATGCTACCCTCTTGAACTTTGTTGATTCCCTTGAGGTACATGAAAGTTTCTATCATGTCCCCCCCTTCCTCTTTTCCTCGAGGCTATATATATTAAGCTCCTTTAGTCTCTCTTCTGGTGCAGACCCTGCACCATTTTAGTTGCCCTCCTCTGGACAGCTTCCATCTTGTCTATGTCCTTGCGGAGATTGGGTCTCCAGAACTGCACACAGTATTCCAGATGGGGTCTCACCAGCTGTCTGTACAGAGGGATAACAACTTCCTGTTTTCTACTGGTGATGCCTCTCCCTATGCATCCCAGTATCCCCCAGCCCTCCTTACTGCCCTCTCACATTGCTTGCCCACCTTTAAGTCATCTGATATGACTACCCCCAGGTCCCTTTCCATTTTTGTTGTTGTTAGTATCTCACCCCCCATTGTGTACTCTTCCCCTGGGTTTTTGTTTCCCAGGTGCATTACCTTGCACTTCTTAGCATTAAATCTAAGCTACCATACATTTGACCATTCCTCTAACCTTGCCAAGTCCCTTCTCATCCTTTCCACCCCTTGTGCATCAACTCTGTTGCAGATCTTTGTGTCATCTGCAAAGAAACATACTTTTCCTTCCAGTCCCTCTGCAATGTCGCTTATAAAGACATTGAAGAGGACCAGTCCTAATACTGAACCCTGTGGCACCCACTAATAACCCCTTTTCTTTAGAGTGGACTCCATTTACTATTACCCTCTGTGTCCTATTCTCCAGCCAATTCTTTTACCAGGTTATCATCTTGGGACCCACTCCCAGGCTGGCTAACTTGTATATTAATCTTTGTGTGGGACTGGGTCAAATGCCTTGCTAAAGTCTAGGTAGGCCATGTCCACAGCCCCTCCTGATCTACTACTTTGGTCACCCAGTCAAAGAAATCTATTAGATTCATCTGGCATGACCTTCCTGCTGTGAATCCATGCTGCCTTGGGTCCTGTGCCCTCTGGCCTCTAGGTACTCGACAGTTCTTTCCTTCAGAAGTGATTCCATCATTTTCCCTATCACTGAGGTTAAACTAACAGGTCTGTAGTTTCCTGCTTCTGTCCTGCTCCCACTTTTGTGAAGGGGAATTACATCTGCCCTCCTCCAGTCCTCGGGTACCACCCCATCCTCCCATGATTTGTTAAAGAGGGTAGTCAGTGGTGTCACTAGTTCTACCCTTAGTTCTTTTAGAATTCTGGGATGAATCCCATCAGGCCCCATTGCTTTGTCCACCTTCAGTTTTAAGAGTTCTTTCAAAACCCTTTCTTCTGTAAATGGGCTGGTATCAACTTCTATATCCAAAGTGTTTCTATTGTTTGTTTTAGGTACCTCCACCTCTTCATTTGTAAATACTGAGCAAAAATATTTGTTTAGTATCTCTGCCTTTTCACCATCACCCTCTGCCTACTCCCCCTTCCCTTTATTAAGCCTCACTATCCCTCCCTTAGTCTTCCTTCGCTCCCTGATGTACCTAAAAAAGGTTTTATCCCCCCTCTTAACTAAGTTGGCTATCTTTTCCTCAGTTCGGGCCTTTGCTGTTCTGACTGCCTTCCCAGCTTCCTTTTGCTTTAACTGATACAATTCTCTGTCCTGCTCCTTCTGTGATTCCTTGTACTTTCTGAATGCTTTATTTTTCTCTAGAACCTTCACTGCCACCTCCTTTGAGAACCATAGTGGTTTCTTACGTCGTTTTGTTTTGTTTATTTGTTCACACAAAGGCCCGTTACCTCTGTGATAGCAGTTTTTATTATTCCCCATTGTTCTTCCACCCCTCCTTCCTGCCCATTTGCTAGTGCATTCCTTAGGCACTTTCGCCCATTTTAGCAAAGTCAGCCCTCCTGAAGTCCAGTACTTTTGCCTTTGTATGGCTTGACTCTATTGCTGTGTTTTGTGAACCATACTGTTCGATGGTCGCTAGTTCCCAGATGGCTACCCACTTACATCTGTGATCCTCTCTCATCTCCATTTGAGAGGACCAGGTCTAAGATTGCTCCTCTCAGTGGGTTCCAGTACTAGTTGTCTAAGGCATGCCCCCTGTAGGGCATCTAGAATAACCCCACTCTTAGAAGTGGCTGCTTCAACTGCACTCCAGTTAACATCTGGCATATTCAGATCACCCATCAGCAATATCTCCCCTTTATCTGCTATTCTAAGTATACTTTCTATAATTTCCTTGTCCATTTCCTCCCCCTGAGGGGGGGATCTATACAACCCCTGTGCGGATTGTGGTGCCATTGCCTGCCTCCAAATTGACCCACAGTGCTTCTTCTCCTCCATGTTTACCCTTTTGTTCTGTTGCTTTGATTCCTTCTTTTATATAGAGAGCTACTCCTCCTCCTCTTTTACCCTCCCTGTCCCTCCTGTAGATAGTGTATCCTGGTATGTTTACATCCCAGCCATGGTTCTGTGTGTACCATGTTTCTGTGATTGCCACGATATCCAGATGTTCCTCCTCCATCGAGGCCACTAATTCAGGAAGCTTGTTACCCAGACTATGGGCATTGGTACTCATTGCTCTCCATTTTTTTGATGGCTTTACCTTCTGTAGCAGCATCCCCCACTGACCTTTCTATCTTGGTCTTTTTCTCATTTAGTACCCTGTTTTGTAGGGGGAGGCTGGGATTTTCATGCTGCTTATCAGTGCCTACCCCCTTGACTAGTTTAAAAGCTTGCCATTGAAGCATTTAAACTGATTGCCCAAAAGACTTGTTCCCTTCCTGGACAGATGCAGACCATCCTGCCAGTATAGGCTGGTGTCCCCTCCAGGTGGAACCCCAGTCCCCAATGAAGCCAAACCCCTGTGCTTTACACCATTTTTTCAACCATTCGTTAAACTGCATGGTGCAAAGTACCCTTGCCTCACCCATGCCACTGACAGGCAGCACCTCTGAGAAGGATACTGTGTGTGCTACTTGTCTTAGGCCCCTCCCCAACTCTACAAAGTCCTTCTGCACTGCTCTAATCTCATGATGAGCCAAGTCATTTGTCCCTAGGTGGACAGTGATGTCCAGCTCAGGCTCCCGTGCAACTGTTCTCATGATCCTAAGGATGCGCTTCTTGTCCCTCCAAGCCATGGCACCAGACAGGCACCTTACTTCAGTTTTCACTGCTCCCCCCAGTTCTATCCCCCTAATAATTGAGTCCCCCACCAGGAGCTGCTCCCTTTCCCTGTGGTGCCCTCTACCTCCTTCCTGAGGGCCTCCCTTGTGACAGTTGCCTGCACCCTCCTTAGTCTCCTCTGTGGGTGCATCCATATTGGATCTATGCTCCCCCAGAATGGTGTATGGATTGTGGAGTGGAACAACTGACTGGGCGTGCCTCTGTTCCACCACCCTTACCCTCCCTGAGCCCACTGTGGTCCAACTGCTGTGCTTTCTTCGCAACCTCTGAAGTAGTGGTGGTGGCTTTGGTGCTCCCTGGATGGGGGAGGTTCCCTTACTACTGTCCAGTGCGGCCTGAAGACGGGCAACTTCCTCCCTCAGGGCAGATAGTTGTCTGCAAACAGGGCAGCATCTCAGCCTCCAAAAAGACTCCCGGGAGAAGGTGATCCGGCATTTCTTTAAAGGCCCTGACTACATATCCCCTCCGGGGCTTGAACCTCCACCTCCATGGGATCTACTGCTGGTACTGGCAAAGCTCATCGGCAAGCCATTTGAACCAATGCACAAGTGTGAGATGTCACATTTGTCATGGAAGACTGCCTTCCTGGTGGCTATCATGTCAGCCAGATGGACTGGGGAACTCCAGGCACTCGCAGTGGAGTCTCCTTACCTGGTCTTCCACAGGGACAAGGTTGTCCTGCGCCCACACTCAAAATTCCTTCTGAAGGTGGTGTCAGAGTTCCATCTTAACCAGGTGTTGACTCTGCATGTGTTCTACCCAAACTACATCTCAGAAGTCGACTACAGGCTGCATACTGAGGACCTGAGATGAGCGCTCTCTTATTATAAGGAGTGGACGGCGGAAGTTCGGGGAGAGGTTTGCCAGCTGTTTGTCACCTATGCTGAAGCCGCACCTGGCAGACCTGCAGCAAAGCGGACGATTGGCAGATGGATTATATCCTGCATTGATCTCTACTATAGGTTGGCGGGCAAGGAGCCTCCCAGAGGGATAAGATCTCATTCTACCCGCCATACTGCTGCGTCAGTGGCTGCTTTCAGGGACATCCCTATCCAGGAAATCTGCAGGGCTGCCTCCTGGAAGACAGCAAATACCTTCATTACCCACTACCACATCAACCTTGAGTCATGCCGGGTTGCTGGTTTTGGGGCCTCGGTTCTCCAGTCTCTGTTCCCTAAGTAGGGGGTGTGCGCCTTGCCGCCCTCCTCCTGGAGAACTGCTAGGAGTCTGCCAAGAAGTGTAGCTAGAACAAAATATCCACATCCCTAGAAACACAGGTTACTCACCTGTAACAGTAGTTTGGGGCCTCAGTTCTCCAATCTCTGTTTCCCAAGTAAGTATATCAGAGGGGGTGTGCGTCTTTCCTCCCTCCTCCCGGCGACGTGCTTGGAGTCTGCCAAACAGTGTGGATTGAACAACATAGCCACAATCCTATAAAAACAGATTCCTCGTCTGTAACAGTAGATCTTCCACAGAATGGTCTCTTGCAGTAGGTCATTACTTCTGGGAGGTTCCAGCAGAGGGCGCTGTCACACGGCAGCTTCTTACAGCAGTCATTCATCAGGGACTGCCCAAACATGACATCATATCTCTGTGCTCTGCATAAATGTGGGTGGTCCCTGATATCCTCAGTTCATTTTCCCGCCTTCTTCAGCTCGCATAGCAGCTAGCTTAAACTTCTGCGTAGCAGTCATCAACGAGAAACTGGATAAGACGAATGTCTAAAAAACTTACTTCAAACCAAGGCATTATATCATAACTGTCCTCCCATCTAGACATAACTGCCGGGGAATCTTCCAGAAGTAATGTCCTACTGCAAGAGACTATTCCGTGGAAGATAGTGCAGTTAGTTAAGAACTTACCATAACAGTAGATCTTCAAGGAATGTCTCTTGCAGTAGGTCCTATCCCGCCCTCCGTCCCCCTCCTTCTCTGACAGAGACAAACTCAGAATCCAAGGACCTAGGGGTTGTTACTATTTGGTACCTCAGTTTCCCTCGGTCCTCGCCTTTGCGAGCTGAATCTGGCGGGGAACTGAGGATGCCAGGGTCCACCCACATTTATATAGAGCACAGAGAGATGATGTCATGTGTGGGCGGTCCCTGATAAAACACTGCTGGAAGAAGCTGCTGTGTGATAATGCCCTCTGCTGGAACCTCCCAGAAGTAATGGCCTACTGCAAGGAACATTCCTTGAAGATCTACTGTTACGGTAAGTTCTTACATAACCGCAGTTTCTAGGAGTGTTCATCCACACACACCCACCTGACCTCCCCGGCTTCGATGCACAACCTGAGCTTTCAGTGGGAAAAGATCTGGCATCATGGGGTGGAGCCGAGGGTTATACCACCTGGTTGGGTGGGAGGAGCCAGCTTCAAGACCTTCCGGCAAGATTATTTTTTTTTTTTTTTTACTTTATTTCTTTATCTCTCCTTGCCTACTCTCGGAGCCCTCTCCTTCCTTCCTCTCATCCCCCCATTCCACCTTCGTGGGATCTGCTCCTAGAGTGCCTCCTTTTCTCCTCCTGCACAGTGGGGTCTGCCCCTCTTGGTGGTCCGGGTGGTGCCCGAGAGGCTATCATCTAGGGCTGCCGAGAGGTGTTTTCACATTTCTCCTGTTTTTTCCCTTACCCTCTGGGGCGTCGGCTGGGGACGTGCGTCCCGAGTGGTGGCATGCTGACGCATGCCAGACCTCTCATGCGCCGTCTATGTCCCCCCTCCCTGGCTCCAATGAACGGGAGCCGCCTCCATCCCCTTCAGTTATCGGTGCTTCCACCGGCTGCAAAGGGGATGCAGAATGTGGATGCGTTCTTGGTTCCTACCCCTGAGGGAGGAGAGCATCCGTTGGGACGCTCAATCCTCCCTCTCCCCTGCTGACCCCCGGCTACCCGAGTCCATTCCCGAACCCGTGTCGCCGACGTAGTGCGAGGTGTGGCGTCCAGTGCCTCAACCCTCAGCGCCACCGGGCCGGTGTCTGGCAAGATTCTTAAAGGGAAAGAACATGTCAAACAGTGTGGACGAACAACATATGCCACTCCTAGAACTATTGTTACAGGTGAGTAACCTGTTTTTTCGCTCCGTAAGCAATTGTTCACCTCACAGGCATTAACATAATGTGATAAATCCTTAGTCATCACAGCCTTGTGCATATGCCATCAAACCCCTTCCTGCGTTGTCTGATTTCATAGCTGAGATCAGGAAATAAGTGAAGTTTGCCGCATTGCCACTCCCAAGGATCCTTTTGCTTAGCTTTGAGTAAGAGAGTGTCCTGTTCAAGTACCGAGCTCAGTACTACCAAAATAGTACGAGGTATAAGTGTATTAGGTTGGGAGCGAGAGTGAGAGAGGGAGTGATCCTGTAACATTTAAGAATAGTGAGGGCCACGAGGAGTTGATAATGTTCGCTTATCCAAGTTTGTAGGAAAGATGTTAAACTGTCCCTTTCCGATCCTTCGGGTACTCCTAGTATACGAACATGTGTCTCTGATTTTCCATGTTTTCTAGCCATTTCCATAGGAGTACAATTTCCTTTGTTAAACCCATGGCAACAGTAGTTGCTCTGTCAGCTGTCTGTGTGGCTTTTAAAGTATCCTTGGAAAGAGTCCCAATTTTACCATCCATAACTTTCACTTGAGATTGAAACTCCACCATCCTTCTGTCGATCGCTTGTATGGCCTTTAACAAGGCAGCGTTGATGGGTTGTGTAAACTCTCCATCAGTTCCCTGTGGCTGTAGGGCCTTGCTGCTGCCCGGCTACTGCTCCTTTAGTCAGGCTCCTTCTCCATCAGCCCCCACCAACTTGTTGGATATCCACGTACTCCGAGTTCTTGGATGTTAGAAGTACAAATCTGGTATGTATGTACTCCTCACAGTGTCCTCTTACTCTTAATATCACTGCTAACTACGGAGCTCTAGAAGGTTGCTGCTCATAGCTCAGCTGCTTGCCATGCCCCCCTTTTCTTTTTTTTTTTTAATGTAAATGTTTCCTCTCCTGTCTTCCCCAGTCTTGACAGCATCCCCCCAGCCCGGTCACCAACCTGTCTCATAAACTTACGGACTGACCACCGCTCACATTGAGGTGTATTGGCTGGTGGTCAGCCATGAAGGGTAGTGCAGTGCCAGCAGAGGATACCAAGTGAGTTGGGGCTGTTTCCTAGGTTTTCTCCCGGGAACATCTGCATGTCACGCATTCACACAGGGTCTTGTTGATGTACATGTGAGTGCCCCCTCCATGCCTGCTGGCCCAGCCGGTGCTGCCACCTGACCTTTGCCAAGTAGTAGGCAAGTGGCAGGACTCACAGTCCCCTCACCCAGAGGGAGAAAAGCAGATCTTACTTTGAGAGGGCTCTTGCAGTAGGTATTCACAAGTAGGACTAAGCCGCCAGGCATCAGGACCCCATGGAAAAGTCTCTGGCGGGGACACCCCCACGTCAGGTGACTGACGTCAGCTGACGTTGGTATAAAGGGGCAGTCCCCGGCGCCTGCCCTCTGTTTTGCCCCTGGACAGACCAAAGACATTGTCGGCATGAGGATCCCTCAGTGGACCCTCATGGCACAGTGGGATCAATCTCGAGACGGCCTGGACCGAGAGATCCTAGTGTCGGACCTGATGGTCCACCTACGCTATGAAGTGGAAGCGTTTCACTATTTGGGTGGGCTCCTTCCAAGGATCTGGAACGTTTCTCCTGCCCAGCTAATAGGGTTTTAGACTACCTGAGGCATCTGTATGACCTGGGCCTCAGCTACTCTTCTGTGAAGGTTCATATGGCAGCCATTTCGGCCTACCACATCCCCTTCGGAGAAGGGACATTTGCCCAACTTGAAGTCTCCAAGACTTTTCTGAGAGGGGTCCTGCATTCAAGACCCCTAATTTGCAATCCTGCTCCCCCTTGGGACCTAAATTTTATCCTGGAAAAGATCGCTCTGCCCCCCTTCGAACTGGCAGCTGAGACAGAGTTAAAGTTTTTTTCTTGGAAGATACTGTTTCTGGTGGCCATTACGTCGGCCTGGAGGATTTCCGAGCTACAAGTCCTGATGTGCAAAATTCCATATCTGATTTTTCACAAAGAAAGGGTGGCCATGCGTACCAATCCCAAGTTTCTTCCAAAAGTGGTGGCTGAATCTACTCTGAATCAATCCATCGAGCTCCCAGCCTTTTTCTTGGAGCACTTCAATCATGGAGAGTACCTTCTGCATATATTAGATGTACATAGGATTTTGAGATACTGCACCAATAGGACTATGGATCTCAGAAAACAGGATCAACTCTTTGTTTCCTTAACTCACAAAAGAGGAGGCAGTCCTGTTTCTAAACAGTGCCTCTCCAAGTGGTTAGCGAACTGTATAACTTTCTGTTATGACAAGTATCACAAAACCCTACCGGGTCAAGTCAGAGGTCACTCCATCGGTGGGGCTGCTGCCTCTGCTGCTTGTTTCAGGAATGTGTCAGTGGCTGAAATCTGTGCAGCCGCAACATGGACTTCTGTCCA
This sequence comes from Neoceratodus forsteri, assembly GCA_016271365.2. Classification (NCBI taxonomy): domain Eukaryota; kingdom Metazoa; phylum Chordata; order Ceratodontiformes; family Ceratodontidae; genus Neoceratodus; species Neoceratodus forsteri. Next base: position 1,578,025,273 of record CM057456.1, on the reverse strand, counting down.
TACCTTTATGAAACATTACAGTTTGGACATTGCCTCTCGCAGCAGAGCAGGCTTCGGGTTGGCTGTTCTACAGGGACTCCTTTCATGATCCCTAATTAGACTTTCAGCCTTTGTGGATGATGTTTCCTCCTCCCATTTTTTCTTATTGTTCCAGACTGCTTGGAACTCAGTCCTACTTGTGAATACCTACTGCAAGAGCCCTCTCAAAGTAAGATAGTACAGTTACGTAAGAATTTACCGTAACAGTAGATCTTCGAGAGAGGCTCTTGCAGTAGGTATTACCCTCCCTCCCTCCATCCCCCTCAATTTCTTCCTTTTGGATATGGGGGCATATCCTCTTCTCTCCTATCATACCTTTGGCTCTTGGCGGGAAAGAACTGGAGGGCGGGCACCAGAGACTGCTAGCTAGAGATTTTTTTGTGGGGTCCTGACACCTGGCAGCTTAGTCCTACTTGTGAATACCTACTGCAAGAGCCTCTCTTGAAGATCTACTGTTACGGTAAGTTCTTATGTAACTTCTTTCTTGGGACACTCAGTCCTCCCTCACCTGGCAGGCTCCCAAGCAACCCTGATCCATTCCTGAACCCGGGTCACCGAAGTGGCAGGAGTAAGGTGCTCAGCGCATTAGCCCTTCTCCAGCGAGCACATGTTCAGGACCACCAGCAGATCCTCTTAGGGTTGGCCTTGTTGATCATGGATCATTTTGTTGACCCCTACCTCTGTAGTTATTCTAGCCTGACTGTGTCCTTTCTGAGGTCAGGGCTACAGAACTTGGCACAGTATTCAAGGTGAGGCCTCAGCAAAGATCTGTATGGGGCAATATCACTTCACTTGCTATCAAACCCCATCCTGATTCAACCCAGCATCCTCAAGTGCCTAACTGTATGAAATATACCGTATATACTTGTGTTTAAGTCGAGTTTTCAGTGCCAGAAATAGGCACTGTAGAAAGGGGACTCAACTTCTACATGAGGTTAACTTATCGGTGGAGCTTTTGCTACTGTTTGAGAGCCCATTACAGTTACAGTACATTTACTGGTAGCTGCAACAGATTTCATTTTTGTCTGTTTACGAGCCACTTTTCTGATGTCCTGGCACTTAACTCATTGCTGTTTGGGAGCCCTTTATTATACTGTTAATAATTTGGGGAACTTTTTATTTCTTGCAATGAACCCAGCTGTCTTCTTTGCACAAATTTATGTTCACGCTGTGGCACTTGGACAGCTGATTCTGATCACTGTATCATTTTTTTGTAATATAAAAATGGGTTATGGACTGTCCCTCAGGAGAAATGCTGAAACAGCATGTGAGATCACACATACACACACACAGGTTTTAGATATAAGGTGTTACGTGGAAGGCCAGAAGCTAGTTACAGAGTAGAACAGGTCTTGATCAAGGATCTCCTATTTTTAAGTTAATTATAGCTGTAGTTGCTAGGAGGGAAGTCCTAAAGTTTTATAACGTTTAGAGGAAGAAGAGCAGGTTGTGATGTTTCAGTGTGAAGTCATAAAAGATGCTTTCATGTCCTGGAACGGGGAAGCTTATCATAAGATCAAAGAGAGTCATTTGAAGAACTTGAGTTATGCTGAGGTTGCAGAATGTTATACTTGGAAAAGACATCCTGTTTTTATATAGATTTATATTTTTTATATATTCTGACAGGGAGGAACTAGGTGACCTCATGCAAATAGGTGGGGAAAACCAGCTTTTAAACATTATTCTGTTTTTCTTCAGAGACACTTCTATCTAGACTCTGACAAAGAAATATCTGTGAGCACTTTAGCCAGGTATTTCGAGAGAGAGACATATCTAAGTACTGTAGTAGGAATTGCACTGTTAAAACCTTGTTCTTTTAAAAGATTTGCATGTTCTTGTGATAATAGTTCTGTATTTTATGTTTTACATATTTTTATCTATTTTAGTACAGTTCTAATTTTAGAGCCTACTTGGTCTGTCTTTGAAAGTCTTTCTTTAGCAAGAAAAGTATATATGGTTATAGCTGACACTAGGCATAAGCTTGAATGATGATACCAAACTGGAAAGATAAGCGTTTTAATCTGAGGTCTTTTATTACAATTTTTAAGGGTTCATTTCTGTACACCTGGTTAGGTGCCTGTAGACAAAGATATCTGGCCCCCCGAAGACAGAATTATCTGAGTCTGTGCATTGGGTACGCTAGCAAGAGGTTCACAGTTTGAATCCCTTCAAGGCTGAGACCAAAGGTTGATTCGAAACCCACAAAACAGACAAGAGGGTTACCTTGTTCTGTTAACTGTTCACAAGACTGCACTCGGAGGTTGGCACTTTGGGAGTAGAGGGCTGACCTGCTGAGTGGGTTTGTAACACACGCATTCGAGAGCGTGAGAGAGTGAAGGCAATGATGGGAATGTTCATTCAACATTCAGCATTTGGGGACACAGCAACAATTGGCATCAAAGGTACAGCAGTAGAATGTTTTGCAGTAGGATTTTGCACATGCAGCAGTTTATCCAGGAGGTACATGACAATTTGTGCAAGACTTGTGTGGGTAAGGTTGGGTTAGGGACACTGGTCGGGGAGGCTGATCAGTGTATCAGCACCAAGCGTTTTCAGCGTTTGTGGATCGGTGTCTTGGCACCCTCAATCAAACAGTACTGTAAATAAAAAATGCCAAAATAAATAAATATGAAATATGGACACAGAACTTCAGTGACTTGTGCTTGTCAGGGTGGGTTAGACAGAGTGGTACCGTTAGCACTAGTGTGTTGTGCTGGTGAGAGTGAGTTGGGGAAAGTGGTACTGTTAGCACTAGTGTGTGGATTAGGGAGCATTTACTGCAATGTTTTACAGTATCATTATCTGTTTTTCAGAGGGAGTGAGTATGTTAAAAAGTAGGACTCCTGGTGGTGGTGAGGTGTACCAGTAGCTATATATTAAGTAAAGGGGGGTGGGATCAACCTATATGTGAGACGTATCTAAAAAATCTACTAAAATCCCCAAGAAAAGGGGGTCAACTTATACACGAGTATATACGGTATGTCATGTTAATGCCTGCTATGGTAGATTGTCCTAGAAGTTCACCGCCCTCTAGGAGAAAAATGCCTCTCAATGTTTCACTAAAATTTACCCCCACCCCCGAAACATATACATTTCTATCATGCCGCCCCCATCCTCCAGTGAGCACATGTTCAGGACCACCAGCAGTTCCTCATAGGATCAGCCTTGCTGACCCTGGATCATTTTGTTGACTCCATCCTCTGTACTGATTCCAGCCTGACTGTGTCCTTTCTCAGGTTAGGGCTACAGAACTTGGCACAGTATTCAACGTGAGGCCTCAGCAAAGATCTGTATAGGGGCAATATCACTTCACTTCTCCTGCTATCAAACCCCCTCTTGATACAACCCAGCATCCTCAGTGCCTTAACTGTATAAAATGTATGTCATGTTCACTGCCTCCTAGGGTAGGTTGTCCCATATGTTCACTGCCCTCTGGGAGAAAAATGCATTTTAAGGTTACCCCTGAATTTATATATACACACACACACGATCTTCAGGGTATGTTCATGTGTCTTGCTGCATAATACCGCATCAAACCTCTCAGACTGTGTGATTTTGTCAGTACCCCGATTATGCAACAGCTGCTGAACAGTCTATACCTGCTTTTGGTGTGGCACGGGGAATGCGAATGACCAAACCAGAGCTAATAATAGCTCTCTATATTGATAAGCTCCATACATTCTCCCACGGGAGGTTCTGGGAGGTACCTCGAGCAGCACTTGTCATGAAATGCCAGCGGGAAGGCAGCAGGATTAACCAGATAAAATACTACAATATGCCAGAAGGTAAAATTTTTGTTTTAAGCAGAAAGCCTAATTGGGGGCTGTCCCACACTATGGTGTGAGGCATTTTCAAGTGGACGTTTCCCTTTAAAAATATTAGAGCTATTTCGGAACACACAAACCATTAAATCATTGAACTAACTTGATAAAAACATTCCTTAACACTAAATATATGGGGCCCACTATTTATAGACATATTAGTCTTTAAAATAAGAAAGTACTGAACATTCTGGTCCTTTGCTCTGAATTTTGTAGGCTAGTGCTATGAATTTTAATGCAGAGAGGTTGAGTAGTACAGGCATGGATTACCTTCCAGAACTTACAAGGATGATTAAGGTTGTTCTGGAGTGTGGATGGTAATATTTGGGCTTCACAAGCCTAGTAGCTCTGGAACAAGGATTACGAAGGGCCTTGTACTTAGTAAGGTTGGAATGGGAGCCAGTGGACCTACAGGTCTGCCAGGCAAGATCATGCGCAGTGACAAGTCAGCAACTCTGCTGAGAGCCATGGGAGGTGAGAACCTCGCAACCTGTCTTTTCTAAAGGGGGACATGGTGATTCCAGACAGACATGGATTTGGAGATGAAGAACTGAAGGGCAGTGCTGACATTGCCAGGGGTGAACCTATTAAACATATTAAGTGTGTACATTATTAAGGCCTCCAGCTTCTCCTTGGAGCTTCTACTACCATGCCCCGAACATTTTAGTGGGCTTATGTTACATCCTCTAAATTGCTTCAGTGTCATTTTTGTATTGAGGAGACCACAGCTGTGCACAGTATTCCGAATGGGGGCCTTATCAGGGCCTTATAAAGTGAGAGGATTACTTCCCCTACCTTGCTGGTCATCCCTGTTTTGATACGCTCCAGCATTCTGCTGACCCTCTTGACAGCAGCTGTGCACTGCTTGTCCTGCTTAGTCCCCTGTCTCTTATTAGCCACATGTCCTTTTTCACCTCAACTGCAGCAAGAAGAGCCCCTCATACGGTAGGTCCTGCCATGATCTTTTGTCCTGTAGTGTAGCCCCTTGCATTTGGCTACATTGAATCAGAGGATCCGGCAGTCAGACGAATCGCCCAGCTTGTTCAGATCCTCCTGACGTTGGTCCCCATCCTGGCTAGCTTAGTGCCATCTGCAAACTTGAGCAGCCTGCTGGAGACCCCGTTTTCATATAGTCGATGGAGATGATGAAGAGAAGTGACCCAGCACCAATCCCCAAGTGGTGTAGCGGAGCACTTTGCCCACACACCACCGCCATCTGCTTCCTGCCCCCTAGACAGTTGTGTATGTCTTTTGCGTACTGTGCTAATTTACACCCAGTGCTTATCATATGCCACAGTATGCCTTGCAGAAATTCAGACACACTATATCCACAGCCTGCCCCTGTACACCTCCCTGTCACCAACTCAAAGAAGGTGATCAGGTTGGTTTGGCATATCTGCCCTTTATACAGTCTTAACATCTGACTCCTGAGAAAGTTGGTTACATGAATGTTTTGCTATAAGACCAAAGTGTCAGATAGTTGTCATCTGACTCCTGGGAAAGTTACTTACATGAGTTGTCTGCTGTAAGACCAAACTGTCGGTTATCATGTCAGAAAAATATGCAAGGTTAAAGCAATATTACTGTGATGGGGCTCCCTGCTCCTTTAGAAGTGACTCAGCCCCTTTACATTGTGCTAGTGTTTTCAGATTTGTGTTGATTCACTGTCATTTCATTTCTTTAACAAAGGCGCTTGTTTTCGTCACAAAGAATTTGCATCCTGACCCCACTGCCCTTTAACCTGCTGATTGTTGGCTCTTGAGCCCAAACCACTGCCTCAGATTGGGCATGAGAGAAAATGGATATTGGCTGTTGGAATGGCAGCAGGGTCAATGGCCATAGTTATGTAGTTGATACTGTTCTGGTGAATCAAGGAAGAAACCTCAAACAGTATTGGTCGCATTGTTGCTTTAATTAGTAAAGACCAACCTAGGTTTTATTGAGCAAGGTGGAGTGGCGGTGAAGAGCACAGTTAAAGCACAGAGGGGAACTGCTTCAGCCCCAGATCCTCAACCTTTTTACCACCCAGTTTTAAGAGTGTGACTTAGGCCCCTCACTCTTTTTATTTGTTTAATTTACTTTTTTCCTCACCTCTGCTGAGCTTTGGCAGGTAGCTCCACACCCCCTCCCCCCCGTCAGAGGGACTTGTTCTCTGGCCCCCAGTCTCCCTGCCCAGCCTTGCCCCATAGTTCCCCTGTGGATGACCCCCCATGGCGGGCCAGGGAGAGGACGCTGGCTTTACTCCTCACCCCAAAGTACAATCCAGAATCAGGGCTGCTATTGCAGTGACGCATCAGGCCGTCACAGAGCCTGCCAGCTCCCAGTATTTTCTGCTACTTTACTCCCCAGGCCCCTGTATGTGCAATGGACAGAGATGGCTGGACTCCACCTCCACGGAGGCAGCCATATGCCCTGTAAATGGGGCCCTCCCTTTCTGACTGCGCACATGTGCTGACGCCGCTGGAGTGTCAGGCAAACAGCACGCTGTACTGTCCACACTTCCATAGGAAGGAGAACTGTCTATGGATGGTCAATCCTTTCTCATCCCTGACGACCCCCAAGCAAGCCGAGTCTGTTCCCGAACCAGGGTCGCCGGTGTGGCGCAAGGTGTGGCATCCAGCGCCTCAGCGCAACCGGGCCAGCTGGGACCCTCACTCTTAAGCAAACTCCACCCCAAACATCTGCACCCCCCCCATAATATCCTTCACCAGGAAAATGTATACAGGAATTCCCAGCTGCCCATTCCCCCAAAAAATATTTTCCTTCTGTAGTTCAGTTCTTACTGCCTAACACCCCCACCCCTTCCCCAGTCTTTGCTCTTCGGCCTCTGCTGATATACTGTTTCTTGCACATGAGGTAGCAGAAGAGTAACTATATGGATATGGGCAACAGCCAAAACTTTTTAAATTAAAAATCTGGAGGAGACGGAGTAGTCAGAGGATGAGTGGGGGCCCTAGGTGAATGTGTACTGGGGGAATGGTAAGCAGAAATTTGAGCAGGCTTACCTTAAAGGCCTATACTGTCTTTATAGTCACTGTCTTCACTGGTAGACTGTCCTGTTATTTACCACCTCCTAGGAGAAGACATGCTTCCTAATGTTCTCAGCTTCAGGGCGTTCTCTCTCCTCCTTCCCAGCCTGCCTGAGCATACCAGTTCAAACGTTTCCATCTGTTTGTCTTGATTCCCGTTGAGTGTGTGGAAGACTGCAATCATGTCTCCCATCAGCCACCTTTTGTCCAGGCTCAATATGTCAGTGTCCTCCAGCCTCCCCCCTTTATTTTACTTCCAAGCCACTACACATGGAGGGGAAGGGGTAAATACATCTTGCTTAAACCTGTTCAACTGAACCAGATTCTTTGGCTAAAGATTCTGGCACTTTCAGGGACAGACTCAGATTTATAGTTAATTGATTCCAGTGTCAAGTCAGCATCACTATTGACCTAAATCTGTGGAAATTGGTGTGTAGGAATTGAGATTTACTGCTGTACATTCCAGCAAATTAGGGAACAACATTGTGTGTCCCTCTTTCTCAAATCTGGGCATCTTGACTTTGTCTAGTTAAGAGGTTGCTCATTTTGCTTCTTCAGAGGAGTGATTTCCTTTACTGTCTTCAAATAAAGTTCATATAGCATACTCTTCTGTTCCAACTAAAACTGTAGATGCAATTTATGGCTAAATGCACTGATGTAATGGCATTTATATGTCTAGTAATTTATGAGAGCCCATGAATTATGGGACTAAATCCCACCGAGGGCTTCTGCTGAGTTATAAAGGTTACTAGATATATAGTCACCGAAATTTAGCTATTGTGTTAATGTGCTATTTAGTTTTATAACCCAGGGATTTTTTCAAGTTATGCTTGTGAAAAGAGCCCTGTACCGTCCAGGTAGCTGACATACCAACGCCCCAGGTAGCTGACGACCCAACGTCCCAGGTAGTTGACGTACCCAACATCCCGGGTAGCTGACGTACCCAGCGTCCCAGGTTGCTGACATACTCAACGTCCCAGGTAGCTGACGTATCCTATTAGATGCCCTAATTGATGTGCAGCCCAAGAAATACACTTAAAAGTCTCCCAACACCCTTCTGTTCAAGCTTTAGGCTTCTCATTCCCATTTACCATTGTTGTGTTTCCTTCCATATTTCTTAATTAAATTAGAAAAATGAATTTCAGAAGAGACCCATGGCAGCATCTGCTTGCCCAGCCACTTGCTTCTGTTACCTGTCTTGTGTAATCCTTCCAGCTGTTCGCAGAGACACAAGACAGCTAACTCAGCTACTAACTGTGCTGATGGATGCCATGGGTCTCTTCTGAAATGAATTTCTCTTATCAAATGAAGAAATCTAGGGGAGACGCTATGATGGTAAGAAGGAAGTAGAGCTAGAGATCGTGGACATCTGCCCCCTCTCAGATTCTACATTTTCATTAGGCTGTCCCATCCTGACTTCTTTTCTAGATGAATAAATACATGTTTTTTGAAGTGAGCTCCCCACCAGCACAGCGGCAGCACTATCGTTTGCAACGCCAATGACCTGGGTTTGGGAACGAGCCTGGGTCATCAGGGAGCCTGCAGGGGGGAGGTAGGGGGTATGATCCCCGCTACCACATAGCCACCTGGGTGACCACAGGTGGTGGTGCAGCTGGTGCCATGGACTGAGGGAGGGTGATGTCGGCGGCATGACGCGGTGCATCAGCAAGGTCTTGCTGGCATCAGGAACGGGGTCAGAAAATACAGAAAACACCCCAACTGCAGCAGGATGTCATCTGCTACCTGCCACAGGCCCCGCACTGCCAACTGCGTTCCTCCTCACCAGCCAAAACTACACCTCTGGGCCCCTGGCAGCTCATCCCATGAGGGGTCATTCATGGGGGAACTGAGAGTGAAGTTAAGTCCCAGAGATGGCGGGTGGCAGGGCTGACGGGTCGGCAGCACTGATGGTGGCCAGTCAGGCTAGAAGGTAGTAAAGTGCAGTAAATTAAAAAAAAAAAAAAGTGTTGTACATAGACGCACATAAAGTATTCCTTCAGTTTCAGTTCACTTTATTAGTCATTCAGCTTTCAAGGCGTTTCACATACTTAGTACAAACATCATAAAATTCAGACATAAAATATACAGTAGAAAAATGCACTTAGTACTTTTGTGGTATAATCAGGTTAAAAAGACTGGAAGACTGGACAGATTGTACAATATGGAATTGCACTTGTTCTTCAATATCACTTTATGATAAGATTTACTTTCTTACTCCAAGTATATCACTCATATTACCCACAGGAAATCTTTAACTTCTGAAGAAACTTTAACTATAGGCTAATTTCCCTTTCACTTAATTACTTTATAAATGGTTTGAATACTAATATATATATATATATATATAGTCAGTAATAAAAAATAAGTTACATTATTAATGAATACATTCCCTTAGTTAAACTAAACAGTCTTTAAAAAGATCACATAGTTTGGCCATTTCTATTAACAACAAATAACTTTTATTAAAATTAACTAAGATTTATTGCCAACAAAAAAGGCAGATATACTTGCTGGGGCACTTACATCAGATAAGAACAGAAACACTGTATGAGCCAAAAAGGACACATACATTTCTCCTGATATGTCACTCTGCCATTTATCTCTGAGTTTTGTAAAATGGACAACGGAGAAACACGTGCACAAGGCCATCTACCTCCACCAACCCGCACTTACAGAATGGAGATAATACTCCCTTGCTACGTTGAAGTACTCCTTCACTATTACAAATCCTTGGCTATAACAAACTGCCAGCATGGCTCCCACTGAAGATTGCTGTCAGCTGTAGTAATCCACTATGCAGCAATGAAATGCCTTGTTAAATACCCTCAGTTCCTGCTCCTAAATCATGGACACAGGCAGAAAGAAGCACTCTGGTTATGCCATACAAACCAAGCTGTCAGTCCTGGCAGGCTGAAACCGACTCTGGTCAGAGCTAGTGCAGCTGCAATGTGATGGTAGTGATGTAGCCAAAAAAAGTGAGAGACTGCTTCACCCCACCTCATGTACCCCATAGGTGAAAGTTTTGAAATCTCTGCCAAAATGTGATTCCATGCCAGCAAAATGTTATTCCACATCACGGGTGGAAAAACACATTTTGGCCAGGATTTGAAAAATGACAGCTGTCATGTTCATGAGGTGGCGTGAACAAATGGCAGTGTTAAAAATTTGGAGTCAGAATATTGAAAATTACCGAAGTTATGAGCGAGCATAGAAAAAATGTCAACATGCACTCATAGCTTTGTCATTTTTACATATTTTGACCCCAAATTTTCAACATAGCCTTCTTATAACCCCAGCTGATGAAGCAGGACAGTGAAAATTGTCAAATCTGCCAGAAAGGTGATTTCACAACGCAAGCGAGAAATAACCTTTCAGGTTTGAGTTGTAAAATTCCAGCACAGTTGGTCTTGAGGTGGGGTCCCCAAAAAAGCCATGTTGAAAATTTGGGGCCAAAATATGTAAAACTGAGTTTTGCATCAAAGTTGAAAACCCCATTGAAATATATTGAACCGCACTTACCTTAGTTTCTCATATTGCAGTCGGCGGTTCCAGCAGCAAGGTGTGTCTTTGATTGGAGAGTGGATCTTCACCCTGCGGCCTGTTCAAGTGAGTGAAGGTGTGTGGGGCATGTGGTGTGGTGACTGCTGAGTGGGAGGTCGGGGTGGGGGGGGCTCAGATCGACGAAGGACCATTTTCTTTTTTACAGGTAAAAAATCATAGAGGGATGGTTTTCATTTTTATTTTTTTTTTTATATATAGCTCTTTTTCTTCCTGGGAGCCCTGGCAGGTGGCTGTGGTGTCTCCTAGTGGGGAGACTCATTCTCTGGCTTCTTCCTGCATCCCCGTATCGCCAACCCTGGCCAATCCCCGACAGATTGCCCCTTATGGCCCGGCTAGGGAGTCCCCTGAGGCCTAAATGCAGACACACTGGGACCGACCCCCGCAGATGCAGGAGCTATCCCGGAACCTGCCAGGCTCCGTTTTCCACTTTTCTCTCATCCCCTGTCCCTCCTCCCCACCAACGTAATGACATCGGCACATGTCTCCCAACTTGTACTGCCCTCCAGCCACTGCCAGAGGGCAGACAACGAGCGGGACAACAGGTCTACCTCCCCCCAAGAGAGGAGAGCAGTCCTCTGGATGCTCAACCCTGTCTAACCACTGCCGACCCCCGACTGCCCAAGCTCACTCCCGAACCCGGGTTGCTGGCGTGGCGCAAGGTGTGGCAACCAGTGCCTCAACCCTCAGCACCACCAGATCGACACTGGGATGGTTTTCATTTTTACAGGTCACATTGTCATAATACGGGGACAGTGATTGGAGGGTGGGGGGCCACTAGACACCAGGGAAACCATTTCTAATGGGGAAGGTGATCTTTGGGGTGCCACTAGACTCCAGGGAAACAATACGGGGATGGTGATTGGAGGGTGGGGGGCCACTAGGTGCAAGGGAAACAATAAAAACAATACAGGCATGGTGATCGGAGGGGGGGGCACTAGACACCAGGGAAACAATAAAAACCATTCTGGAACAGTGATTGGAGGGTGTGGGGGGGGGTGCCACTAGGCACCAGGGAAACAATACAATAATACAGGTATGGCAGTCGGAGGGTGGGGGTGCCACTAGACACCAACAAATCAGTAGAATAATATGGGGATGGCAATCAGAGGATGGGGTGCCAGTAGACACCAGGGAAACATTATTACATATGTAGGGAGAGGAAAAGAAGTGCTCGCTCCAAACCTGGGGCAGGAAAATAGTGAGGGCATGGAGAAGCATCACTGTACTAAGTGGAGAGGTCGGCAGCAAGAAAATAGTGCAGCGGTGGGGATGGGGGTGCAGTACTGAATGGAGACTGCAGAGTGCTTCAGGTAGCGGAGTGACTGTGCTTCAACTCCAAGCCTTTGTGTTCAGTTCAGAATCTGGTAACATTCTTCCAGAGCTCTCTTTTCTCTCTCTCTCTCCCTGTATAACAGCAGTATGTCATGCATAGCTCTGCTATGCAGCCATTAAAAGGAGGAAGCCTTCAAAGATGTCTAAAGAGGTTGCCTGCTTAAAATCTACCTTCTGTACATAGTGCGAACAGGAAGGTGCACTGAGGAATACTGTACTCGAGTGCTCAGAGTGAGAATGGCTGTCAAGGAAGAAATTACAAAAGACTAATGAGCAGGATATCAACTGGGCAACACAGTTGTGGTCTTAGCAGCAACTGGAGTTCCCTTGTCTGTTTCACTTGTGCATGAGAAAGCAGAGCACTTTGCCAGGGAGATATACGGAAATGGAAAAACATTCTGTCAACTGGCTAGCTTTGGCAGTTTCAGCAGAGACTCTGCATACCACGTGTCTTAGTAACTGAGGAACAGCGTCTTCGGATGCTGCTACTGCGGAATTTTTGCCGAAGTTTAAAAAAAAAAAAAAAGAGATGGAGATTTTTAACCTGAGCAGGTGTACACCTCCACTGAGACTAGCTTTTTCTCATTCTGTCTACCTGACATAACCCTTGCTGTTAAAAGTGGGTTGAACACAAGCAAGGGTTTTAAGGTCAGTGAAGACTGTAACTTTTCTGGTTTGCACTTAATCTCTTGGCACCCATAAACTGCAACCATTGTGTGTGTGTCAGTGCATTTAAAATCCCAGTATATTTCCACCATGTCAATAGAAATTCACTGCCCATTTTCAGTGGTAACAGCCAAAATGCCTGGATGACAGAAGAGATCTATCATTGTTTTTTTAAATCATTCATTCCAGCCATGCGAGTTCACCTCTGCAAGGTTAGTTTGCCTCCAAAGGCAATTTTACTAATGGCCCAGTGCCTTGCTCATCCCCCTCAAATCTGAGCTGAAGTACTGTGATGGGAAAATCCAAGCATTTTTTTCCCCAAAAAATAAGACAGAATCCAGCAACTGCACTGTGGAATAATTGTGAGCTTTAAAAATATCACAGAAGACTGTGGAGAGATCTGGTAGCCACAAGTGAAGGCACTCAGGTGACATCCATTTTTGAAAAACCTGACACTAAAGAATGTTTTTCTCCTGTCCTGTGAGGCCTGAGCCAGTGTCAGGGAGAGCACCATCATCCACTGCTGGAACACAACACTGAGTCCAGCAGGCAAAACATTGCCATCTCCTGATGGCGATGTGGAGGAAGATGATACAGCCAAGAACCTGAACCTGATGAGGGAGAACACAGTTGGCCACTGCTGGAGCACAACACTGGCTTGAGCAGTCAAAACACTACCGCTTCTTGATGATGACTGGAGGAAGACAATACAGCCAAGATCCTGAACCTGACCAAGGACTCTCACAAAATGCTGCAGTAATCATTGATCTGGCTGACACAGGATGACGTCACTCTGACTCCCCAGGTGTTGTCCATTCAAGAAACTGGGTCCACTGTCGTTAGTAATGAGACACCAGACAGTGAATCTGAAGAAGACAAATGGCATAGGGCATTATGGAAAGCTGTCAAACCAAGAAGCAGTCAGTGGTTTTGCAGCGTCTCACTGGCTGGAGTGTGAGGACACTAACCCACTGAAACTGTTTCAGCTATGGCAGCTTGTGTTGTATGTAAAGGACTTGGTTACCAGGAAAGGGAAGGTTCAAATGAAAGTGACTGACTTCTGGAGGAATAAAACAAAATAATTTATACAGTTGATGATGAAGTGGAGGAAGATGATATAGCCAAGAATCTGAACCTGATGAAGGAGAGCACCGTCGGCCACTGCTGGAGCACAGCCATATGAGGAGAGATTACGGGAGCTCCGTATGCATTCCCTGGGGTATCCTGTCAATTGCGTGTGGGAATGATGGCGAAGGGGATCCGGGCAAAGCAATTGGGACTGATGCAGTCTGGGTGGTTGGGACTTTGGCATTGTGGTGATTGTGGGCGGACAGGAACATGGGCCCTAACCCTGCCCCCCCCCCCGAATGTGTGCATGGTGGGGGTGTTTATATTTATTTGAAGAGGGGGAGGATGGGGGACAAAGCCCCCCCCCCGTAATGGGGATAACATGCAGTGTGACCATGTGACTGGGTCCGAGCCCCTGTCTGAATTTGTGCTGCATTTTCTTTTACACTGTCCTGTTCTTGTAAGTTTACTGTTCTAACTACAGGCTAAAATCTGGCCACTTTCAGTCTTGTAGTCTCTACCCTGTCCCCCCTCTTCCACGTACTGTATAAGAAACATATAAGCAAGACAAGAGGCAGTAAGTTGCTTGCCTTCTCCTGTGCTATACTGCAGGCAGACACAGAAGGAATGTACTGTAAGTAATGAGAAAGAATTGAAACACAGAGCCTTGCAGTCTGTGTTTTTAATATGTGTAAAATGCTTTGGGTTTGCAGAAAGCCAAAAACAAAATATTCTTTCCTAGGTGAAGCAGAGGTGTGTAAAGGTCAGATGAGTCAGCCTGTCTGTGTTTATTAAGATGAGTCAATCTGTATGTGTTTACTTAGAGAAATGTGTTTATTCAGGATGAGTCAGCCTGTCTGTTTTTACTTAGAGAACCATGGGTCAGACAGCTCACATGGTGCTGACGCCGTCAGTAGGCAAAGATAAAAGCCTACCTCCTAAGTTGAGTCAGATGAGACGGTCAGAAGAGGCCTGACTGTTGTGGAGGAAGCAGCTCATAGTACATACAAGTTTTCGTGTGCTAGGAATCTCTTTGTCTGGAACAAAGCCTGGAAGTTGTGCACTGAGGGAATTGTGCACCGTTTCTCATGGTACATGCAAGTTCTCATGTGCTAGGAATCTGTTTGGCTGAAACGAAGCCTGGAAGTTGTGCACTGAGGGAATTGTACACTGTTTTTGCAGAACTGAAGGACTACGCACATATTTCCTTTCTGTATGTTTATTATTTTTATTTTGGAAACTAAATACTGTAAAGTGTGTTCTACACCTTTTACCCGAGTCTGTGCATCTGTCTCACCCACTAACCTTCACATCTGGTGACAGCAGTGGGATACTGGTGTGTCCAGGCTGGGAGAGAGACATTATCAGGGGTTATCACCCTGATAGCCAGGCAGATGGCACAGGAAGTACAACAGCAGCAAGGCAGAGGTGCTCGTTTTAGACGAAGGTCACCATCTGCTGACTGCAGAGTTTTAAGAAGAACCATGGCAGACAAACTGTGTGTGCCATTATTTCCTGGACTAGATCCTGTACTTCTGTCCAAGTTAAAACCTGACGGGGCCTCAGTGGAGCAGTTGCAGGCTGTGTTGACAAGCCTGCTGCAATCTTCCAGTACCAGTGATGTGTCTAGTGAAACAGACAGATGGCCTGACTGTGGTGTTCCAGGTGATGGAGGCCTCGATGATGTGGCTGATCCGAAGGTGGCTAGAGGCAGAGCGGCTTTGCCTGAAGGCAGAGAACAATGTGTTGGAGGTCGAGAAGAGTTCAGATACAGGTGCTGTGCACTTTGAGTTGGAACAGAGAGGAAAAGAACAGAGCCTTCCATGTGTACTTTTCTGGACTTGGGTCCAGGCATCCCGAAGGGGCATGGAAGCTCTGTAGGAGCCAGCCAAGAGGTCTACTTAAGACCAGAAGGGAGTGAATCATTGTTTCATGGGGTGATTCCCTGTGATGAGGTGGACTTGGGTAAGATGCAAACTAATGATATGAAAATCAGGAAACTGTATGCCGATATCTAAACAATTGATAATGTTCCTATCTGTAATGACAATGAAAATGGAGAAATGTTGCTAATGTTAAGCCTCTATGCTTATTGAAATATGTGAATACTCCTGAAAGATTTAGGATGTGAGTTAAAAGTAAATCTAAAAATGCATGGCAGCTGAAATGTAAACATAGCGGGAGTCAAGTATAGTTTTCATAGAAATAAATAAAAAGGTTGGAAACCAGTCTCACTAAGCAAGAAAAAAAAATAGTAAAGACTGGTTCCCTTTTAAAGTGGGACGTATGTGACAGGTTCAGAGCCCTTGTCTGAATTTGTGCTGCATTTTCTTTACACTGTCCTGTTCTTGTTAGTTTACTATTCTAGCTACAGGCTAAAATGCGTCCACTTTCAGTCTTGTAGTCTCTTCTAACCACCCCACCCACTTCTCCCAAGTACTGTATAAGCAGCATGTAAGTAAGACAAGAGGCAGTATGTTGCTTGCCTCCTCCTGTGCTGTGCTGCGCTGCAGTCAGACACAGGAGGAATGTAAGTAATGAGAAAGAATTGAAACACAGAGCCTTGCACTCTGTGTTTTATTCTGTGTAAACTGCTTTGGGTTTGCAAGCAACCAAAAACAAAACATTCTTTCCTAGGTGAAGCAGAGGTGTGTAAAGGTCAGACGAGTTAGTCTAGCTGTGTTTATTTAGGACGAGTCAGCCTGCATGTGTTTACTTACAGAAATGTGTTTATTCAGGATTAATCAGCCTACCTGTGTTTACTTAGAGAATTGTGTCAGACAGCTCACATGGTGCTGACATCAGCAGTAGGCAGGGATAGAAGCCTACCTTCTGAGGTGAGTCAGTCAGTAGAGATCTTTGGGAGAGGGGGGGCATGATAGAAACTTTCAAATACCTCAAGGGAATCAACAAAGTCCAAGAGGGTAGCATCTTTCAGAAAAAGATATGTGCAAGAACAAGGGGCACAATTTTAAGATAGAGGGGGGACAGCTCAGAGGTGATGTGAGGAAGTAATTCTTCACAGAGAGGGTTGTAGATGCATGGAACAGCCTTCCTGAGGAGGTCATAGAGTCAAAAACAATGGGGGAATTCAAGAATGCATGGGACAGGCATAAGGCAGTTCTAGTGGGAGATAGGAGGAAGTAGGCGGTTGGTTAACTAGGATTTGCAGCTTATCTGTTAGGTAGGGAAATAGGCAGACTAGGTGGGCCAAGCAGTCCTTATCTGCCGTCAAATTCTATGTTTCTGTGGAGGAAGCAGCTCATAGTACATGGAAGTTTTCATGTGCTAGGAATCTCTTTGGCTGGAACGAAGCCTGGAAGCTGCGCACTGAAGGAATTGTGCATTGTTTTTGCAGAACTGAAGGACTAATCACCAGTTTCCTTTCTGTATGTTTATTTTATTTTGGAAAATAAATACCGCAAAGTGCGTTCTACACCTTTTACCTGGGTCTGTGCATCTGTCTCACCCGCTGACCTTCACAGACCAGCTAGGTGTGCAATGCAATTCCCTGTCGGGCACCTT
This sequence comes from Neoceratodus forsteri, assembly GCA_016271365.2. Lineage (NCBI taxonomy): Eukaryota > Metazoa > Chordata > Ceratodontiformes > Ceratodontidae > Neoceratodus > Neoceratodus forsteri. The sequence goes on along the minus strand of CM057456.1, from coordinate 1,578,008,232 downwards.
GCTGTTGGCTGTCTCCCACACCCCAGTCGTCCTCAGCAAAAGTTTTTTCACCCTATTGTGGGAGACCCATTCCCTGGAGGACAGAAGCGAGGGTATGATACAAACCTTCAAGTACCTAAAAGGTATAAACAAGGTTGGAACGGAGAGCATTTTCAATTTTAAAAAGGGAGGGGACCATAAGGGAGCAGAGTCTGAAACTAGTGGGTGGTAGATTTAGAAAGGAAATGAGGAGGTACTCTTTTATGGAAAGGGTGGTGTCAGTGTGGAATGAACTGCAAGAGGACGTGGCCTCATTGAAAATGGTGGGCAGTTGTAAAAGGGTTTGGGACAGGGTAAGGAGAGTCATAACTGGAGGGAGGATGGGGAGGGGGGAAAAGAGGGTGGGGAGGATAACTCCTGGGAGAAGGGGGGGGGGGGCTCCAGTAAAACAGACTGAGCTGCACACTCAAGCAAACTTGATAGACCATTATGGCCTGTTTCTGCTGGCGTTTTTGTATGTTCGTGTTTAAGCTAATCAATTGATTTTAAACTGACCCATACATTATTAAATTGTAGTGCAAAACCGCAAACCGTGTCAGCCTCTTAATGTGTGCTCTCTACTTGGTGCCCCTCAATATAACTAATGAGCTATAATGAACACAGCAGATGGCTCTAGTATGGTTCATTGTAGCAAGGGAGCACTGTATCTTAAATGGTAGAAAATGTAAAAAAAATTAAGTGAAACAAAAACTGTCCATGCAGAAAAACAGGAATTGAGTTCAGTTTCAGTTCCTGCTCTTACCAGGGCACAGTCTCAAGTAAAATTCAAGACGTTTCTGTTGATAAAATATGAATCTTGCAATAATGTTGGGATAACTAGTAGACGTACATGCCTGCTCTTACTAGGTCAAAAATGAAATCCACGTATCCCTTAGTTGTTCACAGAGTCTTTAATGAAAGCTGTTTTAGAACCAAACACGAATGGCCAACAAGGAAGCCTCCCTTTTCCAGCAGAACTTCTGCTCCCACAAGAAAAGGGATTTGGCTGACAGAACTATATGGTACAATTTACTGTTCTAATAGCAGAATGATAAATTCTGACATTAAAAAAAACCAAACAAAAAGAAATGGACCGTGGTGTAGTCATATCCCATATCTTTAGAAAAGGTTTATTTGTAGAAAAGGGTGTGTTCATATTTTAGTTTCTAGATCATGGGAGCATTATGTGACACTCCTGACAAATCACAGTGCTTCTTTCAGTTGCATGTAAAATATTGTTATTTCCTTAACTCCTTCGGTCCCGTAGCCGCCATATGGCGTCGGTACCATCGATTGCTGAATCCGACCCAAAATAGCCACTGGTAGAGAATGAGTTGAGTGTCTCACACGCTGTGCCTTAGTAATAGGCTTCACGCTACCACCCGCAGTAAAAAGAACAATTAATTATGTAAGGTTACTTACCAAAAAAAAAAAAAAGAGTACCACAATCTATAAAAATTGTATAGGAAGCTAGGAGGGCCTGTTATGAATATGAGTGTTGCCTCTTGTGTCTTTAGGGCACTAGAACTGCTTACCTTTGGTTCACAGTTCTCTTGCCCAAAGAACCCATGAGGCAACATCTTTGTAGTCATAAGAGGCTCTCCTAACGTATCATCAGCATATGGTGTCCAGTAAAGGTAACTATTTCCTCAAAGGAAAGCACTGTGTTTTTTTATCTTTCTTGGCGCGCCATCCTGAAGCATTGAGTATTTTTTAGATCTTATTTCGAGAGGGCTCTTGCAGGAGGTATTCACAAGTAGGACTAAGCCGCCAGGCGTCAGGACCCCACGGAAAAATCTCTAGCTAGCAGTCTCTGGCGAGGCCGCCCCCTCTTCAGGTGACCAGTGTCATCTGATGTCAGTACAAAAGAAGCGGTCGATGCCCACCCTTCGGATTCTTTCCACTTCATCGACTGCGAAAATACCGGCAGCGGAAGAATGGCGCTCGCATTTCGCCATTTGGATAAGTATAAACCCTTTTGACAATTTTCTTCCTTACTCTGATAATTGTGTGTTACTACCTCGCTGTGCATGTTGTCCCCGACACCATCGGAATCGCATAAAAACAAGTGCAACTCGTGTGGATCCCAGCTCCCTGACAAGGACGGCCATTCCCTCTGCCTCTTCTGTCTGGGCCCAGACCACCGCGTGGAGGAGTGAGAACACTGCCGAAAATTCAGCACTGCTAATCGGAAACGAAGGCAGCAGTCTCTGGAAGCCCATTTGCTCAAAAAGAAAATAGCATCCATGGAAAAAGAACTGAAGAAATTGAGGCAGGCATCAACTTCTCCTGAGGGCCATCACAAGAAAAGGAGAGACGAGGAGAAACACAAGGATCGGGACTTGCCATCCACAGCGGCCGCGACTTTGGCCAGACTCGTGGCTGTCCAGGTAACTTCCCCTCCAGGGCATCATCGCCTTATTGGTATCTATGCCATTGTCGACCCTCCCGTCCGACTCGCGCCCAACGGGAGTTTCCAGGGCAAAGGAGGCCCACACTCCCGCTATGGCCTCTAAACCCAGGCCTACCGGTCAGAGTGCGTCCAATAAGCCAGGCGTCGGTGGGACCGGATTCAGCTGGTAAGTCGATCATCAGTATATACCTGACGTCCGCCTAGCCGGCGACCTGTCGTCAGGCTGTCCTTACATCCCTGACGCCGGAGAGTCGCAGCAGCGCACACCTGTTGTGTTGGCTACTGAGGTCCCCGCATCTCCTCTGGCTCCTCCCGAGGAGTTCACTCTTCTCTCCCCAGCTGGGGTCAAGGTGCCTGAAATGCTGCCTCGGGGGTGCCCCCCTGATGCCGGATCCTCAGACACTGGACCCGACGCCAGACAACCCGGTCACCTTCCAGCATACCGCTTCCTGACGAGAGACCATCAGAGCCTTCTGGGTTCCCGAACCCCCCAGACGGGTCCCCTTTCGGGCCCTATGCCCTCCGGGCCGGCGCCTGATCCGTCTGGTTCACCTGCAGGGCTGACGCCAGGACCTTCGACCCCGTCGGAGCCCCCGGCGACAGGATACCCGACGCCAGCATACCCGACACTGCAGTATCCGGCTCCTCAGTACCCGCCGCCTCAGTACCTGACACCGCAGTACCCAGCACCTCAATACCTGACGCCGGGCCTCCCGCCATCAGGTTATGGGTACCCTTATTATGGGTTTCCAGGTTACCCATATCCGAGCCCCCCTCCACTTCCTTCTCCCCCACCTCCACCTATCCCGCAGCCTCAGGTGGACTTGAGGGAGGTCTTGGCCTCCTGGTGGGCTGAGGCTAAAACACGGATCACCCAAGAGGTCGAAAAACGTATACCAATGCCGGACCCCATACGTCGGCATGAAGAGACTCCCCTACCTCTGCCTGACACCAGAGCTGAACCTTCTGGCTTTCGGGCCAGGGAGGATACGCTCCCCTGGGGAACCCCCAGAGAAGGGCGATCCTCCACTTCCTAGGGAGGACTCTTCTTCTTCTGCATCATCAGAATCTTCGGAGTCAGATTTGGACTCTGGACGCTCTGACCTAGAGGACGAGCCCCACACTCCAGATAGACCCAGGCTGCAAGGTTCTCCGGAAGACCCTTCCTTTCTGGAGCTGCTGAAGAAAATCTAGACTGCCTGTGAGTGGCAATCAGTGGAGCCAGACCCCCAGCGTAAGAAGCTCGTGACCCATCTGGATCTCCCGGAGACTTCGCCCACCCTGGATAGAACCTCACACGGGTCTTGTTTCCATTCTTTGGAAGCAACCTTCCTCATTAGCCCCCCCCTTCCTCGGAAGGCAGACAGGCTATACTAGGCCCCTGAGGGGAAGGACTTCCTTAGCCTTCACCCCAAGGCTGATTCGGTAGTGATTAGCACTGCGCATGACCGATCAGCCAACCCTAAGCACTTTGGCTCGTCCCTTCCTGACAAGGAATCACGTCTTCTGGACCAGTATGGGAGGAAGGTCTATGCTTCTTCCACTCTGGGCATGAGGGCCCTCAACTACGTTGGCCACATGGGGGACTACCAAAAGGCTATCCTTAGTTAGATGGAATCAAAACTGGACTCCCTTCCAGACTCCCAGACTAAGCGGGAACTGGAAGATCTTGTCCGCTCCACGCATTTGGCCTGTAGACACATTTTTTTGTGCTACATATGACACAGTGGACACAGCAGGCAGGAGCTCGGCCTTCGCCGTATCTTTGCGGCATCACGCCTAACTCCGAGTGTCAGGTCTAGCTCCTGAAGTACAATTGGCTTTCCATGATGCTCCCTTCAAAGGGTCTGTGCTGTTCGGTGGTGATGTCAAGGACATCATCACCGAATTACAAGAGAAGGGTTTGCCATTAAAGTCTGTTCAGACAATGTACAAACCCTCTCAAGGGCAGAAACGGTCCTTTCTGCGCCCCAACCGCCAAAGGGCTAAGCAGACGCAATCTAGACGTCCCAATAAACGTAAGGCCGCTCCCGCTGCCAAGGCCTCCACCCAGCAAGAAAGCTCCCAGGGCCTCGGCCGGTACTCTGCCCTCCGTTTCCTGACTCCCTGCCTCTCCCACTGCCTCTGTCCAGTTCAGAGGAACCGGTAGGGGGAGATTCTCCTCCCATCTGCTGGGCTGGGAGAGGATAACAACAGATGCCTGGGTGCTCCAGCTGATTGCAGCAGGACACTCGATAGAATTCATTCAAAAACCACCTCACAGACCACCCCCTCCCTCATCGTACTCCCCTGCTCATCTGCAATTGGTACTGGAAGAATTACACTCTTGTCTGTTGAAAGAGGCAATAGAACCTGTCCCTCTCCATCTTCAGGGGATAGGTTACTATTCTCACTTCTTCAGAATACCAAAGAAAACCGGAGATCTGAGGCCCATTCTTGACCTCAACTCCCTCAATCAGTTTGTGGAGTACAAATGGTTCCAAATGCTCTCCCTTCAGAGCCTTTTTCCCCATGCTTCGGCCGGGCCTGTGGCTTTGCGCCCTGGATGCGTACCTCCATATCCCCATTTGCCACTCCCACTGCAAGTACCTCCGTTTTTGTTTTCAGAGGTCCCACTACCAGTTCAGGGCCCTCCCATTTGGTCTATCCTCAGCCCCTCGAGTATTTACCAAATGCTTGGTGGTAATGGCAGCCTTACTGCATACCAAGGGGGTCCAGATCTTCCCCTGCTTGGAAGATTGGCTTCTGGCAGCCCCACCCAGCGTGGAACTCTTGGGCTCCCTTTCCCTCACCCTTCAAGTTTTCTCTGACCTGAGATTACAATCAGCCTTGTCAAGTCTCATCTGATTCCTCGTCAACGGCTGCAGTTCATAGGAGCAGTGTTGGACACGATCCTGGGCAAGGTCTTTTTGCCCCTGGACAGAGCCGAGACACTGTCAATCCAGGCTCAGTTCATATCAGGTCTCAGAATGGTCGGAGCCAGGAAGGTCCTCTGCCTTCTCTGCCTGATGGTGGCCACCATCCCGACCGTCCCACTTGCTCGTCTCCACATGAGGATATCTCAGTGGATCCTACAGATTCAATGGGATCAGTCCCAGGATAACCTGGATCACGAGATCCTGGTGTCGGATCCTATGGTCAGGGACTTGCTGTGGCAGACGGTTGCAGATCACCTCAGTGTGGGGACCCCGTTCTGTACCGTCCCACTGACCCAAACCCTGACGATGGATGCATCAGGGGCAGGCTGGGGTGCCCATCTCGGGTCTCATCGGATTCAGGGCAGCTGGTCTCAGTTCGAACAGAGACTCCATATAAATGTCCTCGAGCTGTGGGCAGTCCTTTATGCCCTCCAGGCTCTCCTTCCGGTTGTTCGTCCCGGACATTTTCTCGTACAGTCAGACAACATGTGTGTTGTTTGGTACCTCAGCAAACGGGGGAACTCGTTCTTATCCCCTCTGCCGGGAAGCCATGAGAAGCCGAGGTTGCAAACCCTTCCTGTGTAGTCTCAAACACTAGTCGTGCTGTGCTCAATTAAGGTTACAAACCTTCTGTTCAGTTTCAAATGCCAGTCGAACTGTGTTCAAATGATGTCACAAACCCTTCTTATGCAGTCTCACAAACACAGTTGAGCTGTGATCAACTGAGGTTGCAAACCCTTCCCAGGCAGTCTCAAATGGTGTAATGACCTGGCAAGAAAAGATGCAGGATCGTTATGTGAGTGCCATACAGGGCCAGTCAGGAAGCCATGGTGGTGTTCCTAAAGCTATTTGCAGCCTGCTGCAACCACCCAGCCTGGAGAACTTCTGGAAACAGGCAGAAAGTGAGGCTGCAATGCTGCTACCCAGATGCTTCTGTTTCAAGCCAGTGCTATCAGACCTACTGCAAAAATTTGAACTACAATTTATTTATTTATTTATCGAAGGTCTAGGAATTACAACCCTTTGAGTCAGAGACTCATTTGCAAAGGCTCCACGTCATACATAGATGAGGACAGGTACAAAGTATAACAGAATACAGAGTACTGCTCTAATACAGAGATACAGTGCTAGGTACAGAGGCAAAGCTAGATAATAATACATATGTATGGGAACACCAAAGGTGTGTATAGTTGAGGCATATATTGGAGACACAAGCATAAACTGCAGAAAAGACATATTTAGGTCTTTTAGTGGAGTTTATCTGCAGTCGCAGTGAGAGTTAGACATAATGTAGCTCCGCAGCTCAGGTTTAAAAGGTCCTAGCCTGGGGATTGATACGATAGAATCAAGCACTGAGTTCATCCAGAGAGGGGCCCTGTAGCAAAAGGACCTTTGGCCAGCAGAGGTCTTTATAAAAGGGACATGGAATGTTGTAGTGTCAGAAAGTCTAGTGGCGCGGGCCGGCAGACTCTGTTGGAGGAGCTGGAGACAGCCGGGGGGCCTAAGCCCAACTGGATTTTCTAGGCCAGTAAGCAGGTCTGGTAGGAAAGTCGTCCTTGAAAGTTTAGCCATGCTGACCGTTGGTAGAGGTCACAGGTGTGCGTGAGCCAATCACAGTCTGTGGCCAACCTGCAGGTTTTATTAAGGGTGCGTTTAATGTTGGTCAGTGCAGTGTCAGAGGCAGCGCCATAGATGATTATTCCATAGTCCACCAGGGAAAGGATGGAGCTGGAGATGGCTAACCTTAGGGCATCAGGTGGGAGACAGGATCTATGCCTGTAAAGGAGACCGATTCTGATGTTTATTGCAGAGCATGTGGACACAATATGCTCACAAAAGGTAAGTGCAGAGTTAAGGGTAATCCCTAGATAATTGAATTTAGTAACTGGCTCCAGCATGGTACCCAATGAGGTTAGTATAAATATTTTGGACGTGCTGTGTTTGTGTTGTGGGTGGCCGAATAGCATTACTTTCATCTTTTTAGAGTTGAGTACAAGCTTGTGGGAGGTAAACCAAGTTTCTACTTGTGTGAAGGAGCACTGCAAGGATTTTTGGAGCTGGGTAGGGTCAGGGTGCCGACTAAAGATCACAGCATCATCCACATAGAGGAGAAGGTATCCAGAGGAGGCCATAGATAAGGAGTTCAAGTATAGGATGGACCCTTGGGGGACACCCGACTGGACAGAAAGGGTAGTAGAGAGGGTGTCATTTATCTTCACTTGTTGGGTACGGCCGTGGAGATAGTTGGTGAACCAGCCAGCTGATTCTTGGGAAACGCCAACAGAGAGGAGGGAGGTAATGAGCATATTGTGATTGACGGTATCAAATGCCTTAGAAAGATCAGTAAAGATTGACCGAGCTAAGTCTCCTTGGTCTAGGCATCATGGATAAAGGAGGTGAATTCCAGTAGGGCAGTGGTTGTGCTGTGTCCTTTCTTGAACCCGTGTTGTTGCTGGCATAGTAGATGGTGCGAGTCTAAGTAGTCAATAAGCTGATCAGCCACTATTTTTTCCAGTGCTTTTGAGAGGGGAGGGAGTATGGAAATGGGCCTGTAGTTACTAGTTGAGGTACGGTCACCATTTTTATGAATTGGCGTAATCACTGCTTTTTTCCACAGAGATGGGAACTGCCCTAAGCATGGGGACATATTAATAATTTTTGTGAGGGGTGTTAGGACTGCATCAAGGGTTAAGGAGAGCAGTTTTCCATCTAGGGAGTCGCCGCTTTGCCTGGTTTTATCTAGAGACCTGGCCAGGTATGAGCGGGCAGCACTAGGGGAGACAGTTTTTAAGTGAAACGGTAGAGCACTTGGGGGTGGTGGGAACTGTCCAGTATCTACAGTGAAAAAGTCGGGGGGGAATAGTACTGAGGTCAGAGAAAGAATTATTGAATGCATTTGCTATTTTGTAGGGGTCCTGGGTGGAGACATCATCGATAATAAGCATGGTAGGGGGAAGGGAGGTGGACTTGCCACTGAGTTCCTTTACATTTTCCCAGAACCTTTTCCCATTTCCCCAGTTGGCAGTAAGGTTGGCCTTATAGTAAGCAGCCTTTGCCTGTCGGATAGCCCAGGTGCATGAGTTTAGGGCAGCCTGGTACAATTGTCGGTCAGAAAGGCAACCTGACTGAAGGGCGCGGTGCCACAGGTCATCACGGGCCTTCATTTGGTCGAGCAAGGACCGAGTTACCCAAGGGGAGGATCTGTTTTTTTCCATCCATTTTACAAAGGGGGCCAAAATGTCGCAAGCGGATTGGAAGGATCTTATGAAGAAGGACAGAGTGGTATCAACTGACAACTGGTGATCAAGTGGAGACCAGTCATTTCTGAGATCGTTTCGGAAATGTATCAAAGTCCCTTTCTTAAGTTGGCGATACCTGAAGATCCTGAGGGGCAGGGGGTTTCCAGCTGTTTGTCCAGAGACGAGTTACAGGGGCATGATCACTGAATGAGTCCGAGAGGACCTGGACATCCTGTATGTGCTCGGGATGATTCGTAAGTATGAGATCAAGGAGGGAACTTGGGCCTAGGTTTTTGTTTACTCTAGTAGGGGTAAGGACCATTTGGGACAGATTTTGGGTGGCAGTTGCGTCCCTGAGGGAGGCTGACTGGGGAGCAAGCCAGTGTGTGTTGAAATCACCAAGTGCTGTGACTTCCGAGTTTTTTGGGAGCTGGGCAATAGTGTCAAGGATGCCTTTGGTTGCGAGGGGGTATGTATACTGACATTAGATAGAGAGATTTACCTGAGTTACCAATAGCAACCCTTATGGTGAGGGACTGTGCTCCCTCTGCAGGGTTCAATGTTGCAATATTTATGCCTTGCAGGTATTCCCGAAGATACAGAGTGCTACCCCCACCCCACTTACACAGTCTGTCTGATCTGAACAATGTGTAGCCCGGTATGCACACAGCCGAGTCAGAGGTATGCTGTGATAGCCAAAAATCAGTTATGGCTAGAGCATCAGGGTGGTGGAGGCTGACCCAGGCTTGGAGTGGGGTTAGTTTCTTTTGGAGGCTACATATATTAATGGTAGCCAGACGTAGCCCTTTGTGTTGCATTGTTAAGTGAGGGGTGTGGTCAGTGGGGCCAGGATTGGGGTGTATGTTGCCAGCAAGTAGCAGGAGGATAATGGCTATCCTGGATAGGGTACTTTTTAGGATCTTCTTGTGAGTGTTCATCGATGGGATTGCATGGTGGTGCGGTTTGTTGGTAATATGGGAGCATGCGAAGCACAGTATTTCGTGGCCTTTTAGAAAAGGGGTAGTCTTAATAACTTGGAGTAGGTGGCTTGGCATGAGAGGAGGATGGGGGAGTCGGACATGGTTATAGAGGCAGGAGTGGACTTCGGGCTGAGAGTCAGAGGAGGCGTTTGGTGAGAAGAGGGGGGGGTTGTGTGAGGTTGAGTATGGGCAGGGCAGGAGAGTGGTGTGCATAGGGGAAGGGTCATCAAGAGGAGAGTAAGCCATGATGTCATTTTGTGAGTGAGAGGAGATATAGCAATGTTGCTTGGCATTTTAGGAGTAATTAGTATCAAGTTTAACATTGATAGTGTTTAGAAGTTTGATAAAGAATGATATTTTCCTGTTGCTGATTTGGGGGGGGGGGGGTGAAGGCTAGTGGGTGTAAACAGGAATTATTTAATATTTTTTTTTAGAGGTATGGGTATTAAGTGTCACACATCAAGGCAACGCGTTGTAATGTAGGGCTGACAAAATCCCAGCTGAGAGACAATAGCAGCCTCTAGTGGTAGGTCCTGATAACCTGCCAATGGAAAAGTTGCCTGATTGGTTAAAACAGGTCACCAGGGGCCTCTCCTTCCCTATAAAGCAACAAGCCGACCAAGGGTGGTGGTGGGGAGCGGACGCACAGCGTCAACGGGGCTCTTATTGCGAGTTTGGGATTTTCAGCGTTTCGATAGAGCTGCTGTTCCTCCACTTAAAGCGCACGTTGCCTGGCCAAAAAATGCTGCGGGGTCCCTGCAAAGCTCCTGGGAGGGTGTCCTACCCTCCCGACCAGCACCCACGAGAGGAGCCTTGCTGTTCTGTTGGAGAAAGAGGAGAACACAATATCAGGTGAGCTTGCACAAGTGCGGGGGGGGGGCTTAAACCAAATTACAGGGGAAGGGCTACTATTTGTTTGCTCTAGCTAGTCTGCAACTTCGTATTACTGCTTTAAAATGGCAACTTGAAAATTTCACCACTACTAATAATCACTTTACTGTTCAGGGGCAGGCTAACAACTTTTCCCTTACTGCGGTTTAAACTACTCAGTGCAAATGTAAACAGCAAACAGCCTGGTTTACTCAACAAACAGGGTCAGAAATGCTATTTCAAACAAGGTGCAGTGACTACGTTGCAATTAATTTAAACAAACTGACCAGAGCACAGATGGATTAATTAGATACATACAGACTGGCTTTTAACTAGGAAATTGCTGCTTTACAATTACAGGCGCAGGGGCTATGAGGCGAGTAAAACAGAACAATGGGCACTGCAGGAATCATGTAAAATCATGCCATTTAGACGCTTAGGATCTAAGCAACAAAAAACTATCTCCACATGTGTGGGGACGGCAATTAATTTTAAGGAACTTGGTTAAAAAAATGCAGTCAGTTAAGCGGTTTATGAGTTAAAGATCAAGTCCTTGGCTCTTTTTGGCTCTTATTGCGAGTTCGGGATTTTCAACATTTCGATAGAGCTGTTGTTCCTCCACTTAAAGCACATGTTACCTGGCCGAAAAATGCTGCAGGGGTCCCTGCAAAGCTCGTGGGAGGGTGTCCTACCCTCACGACCAGCACCCATGAGGGGAGCCTTGCTGTTCTGGCCGAAAAATGCTGCGGGAGTCCCTGCAAAGCTCATGGGAGGGTGTCCTACCTTCACGACCAGCACCCATGAGGGGAGCATTGCTGTTCTGGCTGAAAAATGCTGCGGGGGTCCCTGCAGAGCTCATGGGAGGGTGTCCTACCCTCACGACCAGCACCCATGAGGGGAGCCTTGCTATTCTGGCTGAAAAATGCTGCGGGGTTCCCTGCAAAGCTCGTGGGAGGGTGTCCTAACCTCACGACCAGCATCCACGAGGGGAGCCTTGCTGTTCTGGCCAAAAAATGCTGCGGGGGTCCCTGCAAAGCTCGTGGGAGGGTGTCCTACCCTCACGACCGGCACCCATAAGGGGAGCCTTGCTATTCTGGCCGAAAAATGCTGCGGGAGTCCCTGCAAAGCTCATGGGAGGGTGTCCTACCCTCACGACCAGCACCCACGAGGGGAGCCTTGCTGTTCTGGCCAAAAAATGCTGCGGGGTCCCTGCAAAGCTCGTGGGAGGGTGTCCTACCCTCACGACCAGCACCCACGAGGGGAGCTTTGCTGTTCTGACAAAGTACTGGTTACATATTACAGAGATATATAGACAGCATTCTTAAAAACGCCAAGGAATATGTGACCTTTCAGGGATTTACAAATGAATCCGCTCTGAATTGTAATTTACACAGAATTGATTAAGCGTTACATTAAATTGGATGTAGTTCATTGCTTCTGAAAGCAGCAGAGTCTAGCAACTAAATCTCCATCCATTGTTAGATTTCCTGTTAGTATTGATGCTTTTTGATCTACAGTGGGTGTTTGGCCTACTGTGGGATACATACATTTCTGAAATGGAGCCTGTCTAAGTAGTAGATCTTTTTAATACAGTGTACTACTAATAACTAGTAAGACAGTGCACTGATTTTATATATGAAATACTTTTTTTTATGTATTTAGACATTCTGTATGAAGTTATTTTGTTTGTTTTTTAAACTCTAGATCTCAGTAGAATATTTTACCATGTTTCTAGCATTAAACAAAAAAAAGTTTAATAAAAAAATGAAAATAGTTGTGTTGCTGAAAATGTTTAGCTATTTTGTTTGCCTTTTCATGTGTTAATTTTATTAACCCAGGTGTCTTTATATTTGCAGTGTCTATTCCGGGCACCAGTCAATCTTGATCCCTCCTTCAGAGTTAGAGACGAGTCCAGCCCTGTGGCTTCTTGCTGTTAGTCAGTACAAAGTTCGAGACACCTTCTGTTCTTACTCAGTCATGGAACTGTGCACCAAGGGACTGGGCTCTCAGACAGAATCTCTCAAGGTGATTATTGTGATTGTTAATGGAGAACTATTTGTGTAGTAATGCAACGTGTGATTTTAACGAATCATAAAAGTACACAACTGGATGTTTTTATCCCGTCAGATTTGAATATGCGTTATCTTATTTTCTCTTTTCCCTGTGTATAAAACAAGTATGACTGTGATCCTGTGCTTCCTGCATGTGGCTAAATATACAGAAAAAAGTCTTGAGTTTTTGCTTGTATTTAATTTTTTCATTGTTCTTGCAATGTTTTTTTATTTTTTTTTACCTTGTCCCACTGTTTCATAAAAGTTAAAGTCAGAAATATATGCCCGCTACCACTTGCGATGCCAGCAACCCGGGTTCAGTAGTGAGCCTGGGTTGCTGGAGGGCCGGCCGGGGGGGGAGAAGGATTGAGCGCCTGACGGGCTGCTTTCCTTCTCCAAGAGGTGTAGGCTGCAAACCCCGTTGCTATACTGCCACCTGGGTGACCACAGATGGCAGTGCAAGTCAGGGGGAGCAGAGCGTGTAGGGAGAGTGGACGTCAGCCAAGGTCCGGAGTGGAGACACGTATCAGCGTGCCCCCAGTTCCTTGGATCTCCTGGCACGCTGATGTGTAGAGGAGGGACCAAGTAAAATGGAAAATGGCCCGTGTCTGCTCCAGGAGACGCGCTCCAGTATTACGGTGGGGGCGAATGGACCGCCCGACTAGTTGGACATTGGCTGGAGGGGTTGAGTGTCACCCTTCTACCCCAACCGAGGAGTTTATCCAAGGTTGAGGTGAGCCCCTGTCTCCACCAGGATCACCATTGGAGCCCTGAGGAGGGAAGTGGATATGGAGATAAGAAAGGGGTTTAAACTGCAAGTAAAGAAAAAAAAAGTCAAACATATAATTACTTGTTAGGGTCAAATGCAGCCCAAAAACAGTAAAGATTCGCCGCTATACATACTGTATGTGCATGGAAAAAAAAATCATTACGCACTACAAAAACAAAAATCATTACATACTGTTGCCCATACATTGTTCTCTATGTTAGGCTTGTTAGGGAGGAAAGGTGTGGCCAGTGTTAAGAATTTCCTAGGATGCAAGAACCCGTTATAATTACCGTATGTCTTCAGTTAGAAGAGGCCTATAATTAGTAGCCGCCCCCTAATACAAGCCACACGGTAAAATAAATGTTTAAATAAAAGTCGCCCTCATTTTGAAACTGCAGTTACTAATCAAACATACTGGAGCTCACAGAGAATGCTGGCAGAGCTCTCGAGGACCAGTTCCAGCCAACTCCCCTCCCCGACCACAACAGTCACTACAGGGTAGTGAAGCTCTTGGGCAATGCCAGACCTGTACTGCCATTGTCCTGAGAGTTTCTGTCTTGTTCACCTGCTTTGGTTTGGCTTAGTAGTCGGAGTGGTGGAAGCATTCGGGTGAGTCAGGTGGACCTTTACGGTCACCTGCCAACCTACCTACCTACCTGTCCGGTAATAGCAAGTAGGGCAGGGGTTACTTACTATTATTAGTGGGATTATATACTAGCTATTTACTTACATGCTGTGGCACCCGGTAGATGAAATAACACGCTACGGCACAGCACCAAGCCAATACACTGAACTCAACACTATTTACACTGACGCTGTCACTTAGTCCTATCTCCTGCTCTCTGCATATACTTCTTACTTTATTTGGGCTCTTAAAAAAATCTTTAAAAAATTACTGTGGGCTGCTTCTAAAAACATAACTTAGTACATTTGGAAGCTTTTTAAATAAAAGCTGCCCTCAAATAGTAACTGCCCACAATTTGAAGCTGTGGCTAAAAACAACAGAGTGAAATAAAAGCCATGGCTTCTACACTAAGATATATGGTACTGGTTAGGATCAGTAGCCTGAACTCAGTACTCTAAAAATCCCATAATAGATGTGCGACATCACAACCACATATTACAGGATTTTTACACATGTTTTAAATTAACTGACACTGACTAACACTGCACTCCATTTATTTAAATTCTTGGGTAACTGGGTAAAGCCCACTAGGCACAAGAGCCTGATTTCAGGGGTGACCCGGGAGTACTGGGGTCATTAACTGACTTGCTCAGAGTCACGCAGTATGCAAGCGGAGGTTGTGGGAATCAAACCCATGTCTGCTGGATGTACCAGGCTCATTCACAGCTCATTACTCTAACCTCTCGGCTGTACTGCCAGCTAGGGCAGCGCAGTGTGAGGATTTGTTTTACACACCCTGGGTGTGTAACACCAATACAAACCACTTGAGCTTTGCTCTCATGATTTATGTTGTATCATAGTGCACACCTCGGGTGTGTTAAAATAAAAAAAGTGACCCGCTGCTGTCCATACATTATTCTGTCTGTACTGTACAGTAGTTAGGTAACTGTATAGCAGGCAGATTTGTTCCTATGCATCTGCAGATAAACTGCATGTGTGCACGATGAGGTTCTTACAGCAGTGTCCCAGTTAATTCAGATGAAGCCTGCTGAAGACATAATGAGACAGATATTTTCAGTTTTGTAAGGTCATATCCATCAAGTTGTGTTTTGTCTTGGACTAGAGAAGTAAGTGTTCTTCATAGTATGCAAACATCTACATCAGTTCTACTGCTTTATGCAGAGTTTCTGACAGACTACAAATTATGTAGAAAAATGGCTGCTAAGAAACATAGAAGTTGACAGCAGATAAGGACGGCAAGGCCCATCCAGTCTGCCCATTTCTGTTTCTGCCTTATAAATGTGCCATCGGCTTTTGCTCTGTCAATGGCCTATCTATTCATACTCATCTGTATTGCTCCCTTATGCCTATCCCATGCCTGTTTGAAGCCCTGCACTGTATTCATATCCACCACTTCCTGAGGTAGGCCGTTCCATGCATTCACCATCCTTTCTGTGAAAAAGAACTTCCTCACATTACCCCTTAATCAGCCTCCCTCTAATCTCATGCTGTGTCCTCTTGTTCTGCTAATTTTCTTATATTGAAACATGTTAGACTCTTTCACCTTGTTAATGCCCCTAAGGTGTTTGAATGTTTCAATCAAATCACATCTCTCCCTCCTTTGCTCAAGGGTATACATATTGAGCTCCGTTAATCTGCCCTCATATGTTTTCTGATATAGTTCTTGCACCATTTTGGTTGCCCTTCTCTGGACTGCCTCAATTTGATTAATGTCCTTGTGAAGGTGTGGCCTCCAGTACTGCTCGCAATACTCCAGATGGGGCCTAACCAGTGTCTTGTAAAGAGGGATTATTACCTCCCTCTTCCGACTTGTGATACCCCTACTAATGCATCCCCCTAGCCTTACCTACTGCTTTAGTGGTCTACTTGGATGATTTCAGGTTATCAGTGATGATGATGCCCAAGTCTCTTTCTTCTCTTGTGACTGCCAGCAACTCCCCTCCCAGCCTATAGGTGGCTTCAGGGTTTCTCGTCCCTATGTGCATGATCTTGCACTTCTTTGCGTTAAACCCCAGTTGCCACTCTTCTGACCATTTTGCTAGTTTATTCACATCTCTTCTCATTCTGCCCACCCCATCTGTATCATCTACTCTGTTGCAGATCCTGGTGTCATCTGCAAACAGACAAACCTTACCCTCCAGTCCATCTGCAATGTCATTGATGAAGATATTGAAGAGGACTGGCCCCAGGACTGATCCCTGAGGTACCCCACTTGTGACTTGCATCTTTTCTGACTGTATACCGTTTACCACCACTCTCTGTTTTCTACCTGTCAACCAGTTTGCCACCCAGTTGACCAATTTCTGACACACCCCGAGCCTACCCAACTTATTAATCAATCTTCTGTGTTGAACAGTATTGAAAGCTTTGCAGAAGTCAAGGTAGGCAACATCATCTGCTCCCCCTTGGTCCACCACTGTGGTTACCCAGTCAAAGAAATCTATGAGATTAGTTTGACAGGACCTTCCTTTGTAAACCCATGCTGTCTTGGATCCTGTACTCTAAAATTCCAGGTGTTGCACTATCCTTTCCTTAAGGAGTGCCTCCATAATCTTGCCCACTACTGAGGTAAGACTGACTGGTCTGTAGTTCCCTGCTTCCTCCCTGCTACCACTCTTGTGGAGTGGGATCACATGAGCCCTTCTCCAGTCTTCTGGGACCTCTCCTATGCTCAGAGATTCACTAAACAGTTCTGATAACGGCTCTGCCAGTTCCACCCTTAGCTCCTTTAGTACCCCGGGATGCATGCCATTAGGTCTCATTGCCTTGTCCACCCTGAGCTTATCGAGCTCTTGTAGGACCCTTTCTTTTGTGAAGGGACTAGTGCACACCTCCCTCCCCTTGTGTCCATGGTATTAAGCTGTGGGCCCTGCCCTACCTTCTCTTCAGTAAATACTGAGCAGAAGTATCTATTTAGGATAGATGCTTTTACATGGTCCTCCTCCTCACATGCCCCCTTATCCCCTTTGATCTTAGCAATACCCCCCTCTGGACTTTCTCCTTTCACTAATGTATCTATAGAAAGTCTTGTCACCTTCTTTTACTGTTTGTGCTAGTGTTTCCTTGGTTTGGGCCTTTGCCTACCTTACTGCCTTCCCTGCTTCCCTTAGGGAAGTTTGGTATGCCTCCCTATCTTCATCCTGCTGTGTTCCCTTATGTTTCCTGAATTCCAGCCTTTTGGCTCTGACCTTTTCTGCTACTGTTTTTTGAGAACCAAAGCGGTTTCCTTCTTCTTTTGCATTTCCTTTTCTCTCTAACACAATGGGATGTTGCTTCAAGTATTGCATCCTTAATGCTTGCCCACTTTGCCTGTACCCACTCACCTGTATTTCTTTTTGCCAGGGCTAGCTTAACTCTGTTGGCCATCTTATCAAAGTCAGCTCCTCTGCCTTGGAATGGGATGATTTAGTTCTAGTGTCCAAATTGAACCATACCATGTGATGGTCACTGGCCCCCAGGTGACCTTCTACTTGGAGATCTGAGGTCCTTTCCCTTTTAGTCAGTACTAGATCTCGGATAGCCCTGTCTCTTGTGGGTTGTTGTACCAGTTGTTTGAGGCCCTCTCCCCACAGGGAATCCACCATGTGTCTAGTTCTGGCAGATTTTCCTGCTGGTATTGACCAATCTGTATCTGGCATGTTGAAGTTTCCCATTATCAGAACCTCGCCCTTAGCTGTCAGTAATGTGTCTGTGTCCTCCTCCTGGTCTGGAGGCCCATACACAACCCCAGTTCGTATGGCTATCCCATTTCCTGTTTCCATGGTGACCCACAGTTCTTCTGGCTCCTTATGTGTATTCTGAATTTCTGTAGCTTTGATATTTTCATTGACTTAAAGGGCCACTCCACTCCACCCCCCTTTTGTACACGTCGGTCTCTTCTGAACAGTACATAGCCAGGTCTGAAGTCTCCCAAGTGTGGTTACTGGTAAACCATGTCTCCCTTAATGGCTACTATGTCCAGTTTAGCTTCTGTCATTATTGCCTGCAGTCTGGGATCTTGTTTCCTAGACTGTAAGCATTTGTGTACATGATTTTCCATTGGCTAGATTTCGGTGTGTTAGTTGTTAGGTGAGGGCTGGCGTTTCCCCTGTGCGTCATATGGGGAGCCGGACCTTTTTCCTTACCTGGTGATGCAGATGAACTACAAACATGCTGAACTCCTGTTTGACCGCTAGCTGAGGGGGGAAGGGTGTTCTTCCCATTCGACATATGGGGTGCTGCACCCCTCTCCCCATTTGCTAGTTTAAATATTCTGCAAGGACATCAAACGTCTGCCCCAATGCACTGACTCCCTCCTCAGTCAGATGCAGTCCATCAAATTTAAAGAACTTTCACTCCCAAAACTGTTGCCTGTTCCCTACAAATTTGTGTCCTTTTTCCTGGCACCAGTCCTTGAGCCACATGTTTAGCTCCCCTATCTCCCCTTCTCTGACCTTCCGTCCATCTGCCCCCCTCTCCCAGACTGGCAGGATCTCAAAGAAGGAGATGCCGGATGACATGGATGACAGTTTGTCACCCAGCGTCGTCAGGCGTTCCTTGGTCTCCACAATTGACTGGCTGATGAGATCGTGAGCCCTATGTGTACCAGGATGGCAATGTTTTCCTCTGCTTCCTGAACAATGTTAGAAATGCGGTCAGTGTCTCTTCACGCTGATGTACCTGGGAGACATCTAACCATTACCCCTGGCTGGAGATAGGCATTAACTCCCTGAATCATGGAGTCTCCTATGATCAGAAGTTTTTTTGATTTCCTTTTTGCTTTTTTGATTTTGGTTCCTGTCTTGGGTGAGTTTTGTTGTGCTAGCTCCTGTGCTACAGTGTCCTGCTCTGCAGTGTCCTCTGCCCCTTCGTTTGATTTCGGAGACAGAGGCAGATGCTTGTTTGTATTTATTATATGGTTTGTGGAGGTGATATGTTGGAGAGCACCGAGTGATGGGGCACCCGATTTGCCCTTCCAAACCACCTGCCAACCTCCCGGACCAACTACCCTCTGCGGTCGAGGTGCTTCTGTTGGATGTTGGGGAAATGACGGGCAGTTCTTATAATATATTTCCTCTTGAATATGCAATTTGAGGTGCGTAATCTCTGCCCATGCTGCCTGGAGCTGAGCCCTTAGATCTCCAGTGGCCCAACATGTAGGACAGTGTCTTAAATCCTGTAAAACTGCCCTTCTGAAAAGTGTTCCGCAATACCTGCAGTTAATTATATCCATTCCAGATACGTTGCTGGGTTTATAACCGGGTCAGAGTAATTAGAAGGAAGAAAATGAAAGCCAAAGTTTGATTTTGTGTTTTGTTTGTTTGTTTTTGTATAACTTGTTATAACAAGTTAAATTACTAGTGCCCCTGTAAATTAGGTCACTGTGTGGATACCCCTCTGATCCACTCCTTCCTGCTTTGCTACAGGAAATGCCATGACTGTGCTACCCTTTAAAAGGAGTGTAGTGTGGGGTGGTTGGGGATGGGGGTGGGTGGCTGGGGCCTTCCCCTGCCGAAAAAGAACAACCACGGATGAAAGAAACAAGGGGGTAAGAGCAGAAGCAATTAGCCAGCAACAAATGTAGTAGCCCTGAAAGCTTATCCTACTGATAGATAAAACTGTAAAACCTGTAAAGCACCACCTGTAATAATTTCACAGAACATATACCCTGTAAGAAACATTTTGCTACAGAGAAAAATAAAGCAGTAACAGAAGATATACCTTGCAAAAGACAATTTGAATCAGAAGATTACAGCAGTAATCTGTAAGCACACATCTGTAGGCACACCCTGTAATAATGCAGCAGAAGGTATACCCAGCAACAACAATTTGAATCAGAGAAAAATAAAATGTTAACAACAAACAGTAACAATCCCTGAGAGTACAAAATAAAAATAACACACAGTAAATCTGCCTAGCCAAAAGAAACCGTAATCCTTTTCCTTGCTCTGGTAAGGTTATTTGCTCTGTCCTTTCAAGCAACCTAGAAGAAAAGAGCTCAGGTGAAGCTAGGTGCCTTGGCCAGCAAACCTAGTCTACTTCAGATGTTAGAATTAATTAAATGCTAATAGCAAGAAGCTGGACAAATGATGTTACAGATGTCCAGTACACTAATGTCGATAACTAACTTAAATGACTGAGTAAGCAGTAACACTTGGTTATGCATCGGTTATTGGGTAATTACCACACACACACACACCCCCAACCCTAGTTGGAGACATGAGGCACCAGCCAATGTCCTTTAATTGGGGGTTGTTACTCAATAACCGCATGTCCTGAAGTGTGTTACGCTTTTACAAAATTACATTCAAATAACATCACTAGGAACAGCAAAGTCAGAATTAAAATTTTATTTTTTTCATCTCCGTAAGTTAGCATGCAGTACAGAGAAAGTAATCCCTAGTACACAGATTCATTCAAGCAGACCAGTAACATTCAGAAGAATGTTTTTGTTTTTCCCCAGCTGTCACGGTTGTAGCATAGTGTTATTTCTATGCACTTAGGCCACCCTAGAAAACAAGTTCCAAGACTTACAAGGCATTTTCCGGACCATGCAATTTTTGGTCAGTTACTGTACAGGTCTGGATAGCTTTTGACCAGTGAGATCACTGAATTTTTCTTACCCATTTTATAATATAATCATTTATATTCACTCTCTGGTTATTACTTTTTTGTTCACCCTCTTGCCACATCACTCCCCCCGGCCTTCTAAGCTGTGTCTTCTGCCTAGACATGCCACTGTTCTCCTAGAACCTAGGTGCTCCACTGTCCGGTGGCTCCAGTCCAGTTCATCACAGCAGTGAGGTGGGGGAACCTGCTACCACCCCCACAAAGGGAGAAGTTGGTTGCTCAGCATGTTGATTGCTACAGGAAGGTTCTGGAGTGCCAGTGGCCTGTTGACAGGAGGGAGTGGCAGCCATCATTAAACATGCAAAGTACCTGCCCTCCTCTTCTGATTGGAGCTACTTTCTGGCACTCCTTCATATTGGTGGAACTTGGTGCGTAGGCACTTATGCCTTAAGTGTCATGTCACCAGGTGCCATTGGAGGCTCTGATGTAGCCAGCACTTTCTCCGTCCTTTCTGTGTCTGCGCTCATTACATTCTCAGTACACCCTAAACTAATTGGCCAGGTGTGTGAGTCGGGCATCCCAGATGATGGCATCATGCTGCCCCAGTGCAGCTGGATCACTCCCTGGTTATCGTAAAGAAAATTCTTAGCCAATTACATATTGATGCCCTCATGGATATAACGCTGTTCAGTGTCTGAAAGTTCCAGTAAAAACAGAGTGACATGAAAACAATTGAATCAAGTTAGCCATAGATGGTTTATATGTTAGTAGACTATTTTATATGGGTAGCAGTATTTTATATGGGTAGGCAATCTTCCCCATTGAAAAAGAGAACTGAAAAAATTCCATATTAGTTCCTAATAAAATAAGCGTGATATCAACAAATAACAGTAACCTGGTAAATCATTCATGACAGCATGAAAAAATATCACCAGCCTGATAAATCTGTTATGACGTCGTCAATTAAAAAAAGTTTTAAACTTTCCGACCTCAGCTTCAAAACCATATTTTGATGAACAACTACTCTAAACCTGTTGTTTTATAAGTATCTAATCCTAATGTACAAAACTAAAAACACAGGTGTACATAAATCCTGTTAAACCAAAATGCTTACTGTGTGACCTTCAGCAGCTCACTTGACTTCCCACAGCTGCAGCACATGGAACTGAAGAAATGGGTCAAAACCAGGACCAAAATGACAACAAGAACTTGTATTACAGTTGAAACTTTCAAAATTGAACAATGAGATTTTTGGAAGCAAAACAATGGATCTTACAGACAGGTGAAATTTTATCCCACCCCCAACCCCATGGAGAAATGTACAAACCCTCCGTGCAGATAAATCCAGCACTTGGACTAACTACTTGTGTATTTATGTATTTGCTTATCAAAGGTGTCCCCAATCTAATGGAACAGACATACAGTAAATAATACAGTACTTGTCACAGCAGCATTAAAACTGCAATTAGGATAGCTGTGTCTGTAACACAGGTACTTTTGTCATACAAAATGACAAAATCATCTAGCAACTGCAGATAGATTGTTCATTTAAAGAGCTGCTGATGCCTCAAAGAAAACTTTGAAAAACATAATACTTAGGTACAGTTCAGTTGCATTTCATATTTATTCTATAGATTTCTCCTCCCCGTTATTTACTACTCAGGAAATTTACATGAACACGTGATATTTATCCCTTAGAGTTCATCTGCCTCTACAGTATATCTTACTCCCTACGTCAAGTCATAATTCTGTGTTGTGACATCACAAACTGTTGCCATGGGAAGTAGCTGTGATGTCACAAGCAGTGCATTATGACTTCAGGTAGGGAGAAAGCAACAGGAGTAGAATAACTGTTCAGGAGCAAAGATCCTGTTTTCATGCAAGTGACCTAAGTAATTAATAATGGGAAGAAGAAATACGGAACTAATGTGGAATACTAGCTGGACAGTGTTTAAGTATTATGTTTTGTTAAAGTTCTCCTGAAGGCGTAAGCTGCACTTCTAAGAGTTGCTTTAAAGCAGCTTTAACAGCTTTCATAGGGAGAAGTTTTCTGACTCCTGGGTGATTTTGCCAGTTCTGAACACACAATTGTTGCCCCGTCTTTGTACTCCTTTATGGGAGAAAGATGATGGAGCAAGAAAAGGACCTCATACAATGGGTACTAGTGAGGTTGTCATTAAACCCAATATAAACAAGTTGGGCTTGACCGTATTGTATTTTCCAACAGCACACGCCCATATCCTACTGCTGCCTGGCCCTCCGCTGTGGTGGCAGTCACCCTACCAGAACATATCAAATCACAAAGATGAATTGAAAGGTTGGCATCTAAAACAAAGCGACATGCTTTGTTAAAGATGCTGCAGCTCCTTCACAGTGCACTGTCAGATGTGCCAAAGGAAGTGGAAATACCGCAGTCAGTAATTGATCATATATAATTGGAGACTCCACACTTAGGCATGGGGTCATAACTGCGCCGATAATAACAGCGTGGCAACAAACGCCATAGACAACACAGCACGAACTGAAAAAGGGTCGGACAAAACACTGAGCAAAACAGAAACAGTGCGCTCGTTAAAAATAATGGGACTTTCTGGTTTTTGCGGAGGGGGCTTTGCCCCTACACCCCCCCGGAACTTAAATAACAAACTCGGAGGAGGTGGACTACTTTGGGGATTGGAACAAATTGGGGAGGGGGGAAAACTTTATTAAAAAAAAAAAGACATCGCGAAAAGAACTAACACCAGGAGACCTGGGGGGAACCGAACCACGGTCCCAGGTCTCCAATCCCGCCGTGTGCTGGTGCCTTAGCCACTCCACCACGGGAGCAGCTCGACCAGGCACCCCAGCACATGGCAACTATCCTTCCTTAGATGACATATAGAATGACAGGGGTAGCGGTAATTCCCTACCGCTATTATACCCCTGCCACTCTAAATGCAGGAGTGCCCTACACCACGCGGTTATTGCCACGCATTTTTTTGTTCAGCTATATTGACCCGGTACCCACACTTACATGACTCTTGGGTAAAATTTGTTCTAGGGGTGTGGATATGGTGCACTACCAACACTTAAGCAGTCTTCCTTTCCCTTTAATTCCAGCCAGAACTTCTTCAAGCTAAGCTCCTCCGACTCACCTGGGTGATATTCTCCTCGCCTCTGCCCTATGACATCAGATCTTCCTTTCTGCTGGAAGAGTCGGGTCTCTTCCTTCACCGCTCTCTGTATGTGATGTAAGCCTGTTTTACCTTTATGCGTCTTCAGGCATAATTCAGTGTGTTTTGCTTTCATTGTTACACTGGAGCGTGATAAACCCAGAACTGGCCCTGGTTTCAAGAAGTGCATAGTGTGCAACCAAAAGATGTTGCGTACCAACCCGCACACCTTGTGCATTTATTGTCTCGGGGCAGAGCATGATCTGCAGGCTTGCGGCTTCTGCAAAACTGTGATCCCTTCTTCTCTCTAGGACTGGTATGCCTATCTCCTCCTGGGCTGTGCAGATGAACAGGATCCTCTGGCCTGTTACAAGGACGCTCACAAGGCTCCTTTAGCGGCAAGTTTGGCCTCCTAGCTGGCCGCTCCTGAAGAAGCGGCAGCCCAGGCTGAGGCAGTCTCATCATTGGCTCCAGCGCTGCACCCGGTGGGCACCAATGTCGGAGCTTTGTTTTCCGGCTCCTTCTGAGACGTGTCAGCCCCTGCAGACACTTGGGGAGGCCCTTCCTGAGGGGATAGATCTAAGAAATTGAAGTGGAACCATCGTATATCGTGGGATTGGGAATGGGCATGCTCTTCCCATTCCCACGACTCTTTTAACTGCTCAACAGCTGTCAAGCTTTCAGCTTCGGCCGATCCTCTCTGGGCCAAAGTGCAGGCTGCTAGCTCCATGGTGACCCCGTGAGATGCAGGCTGACCAGCCGGCCAAGATTTTTCTCGACCCGGTTGATCTGTTGTTGGACAAGTTGGGAGACAACTCACTCTTCCAGTCTCTGGTCCTCTCGGGCCTCTCCCAGGAAGGACAGCAGAAGTCGGCTGACCAGGCTGTCTGCTCCCAGGAGATTCACCCTTCATGGATCCTGTGGCAGGACCTGGTCCATGTGGAGTACATGGCTCCTTCTCCCGTGTCTCCGTGCCGTTGACATGCTCATTGCCAGTCGAGGACCTGTTCCCAATCCTGGTTTCCGGACTCTGGGCATTCCCATGCTCGACCTTCTTCCAGGAAGCACTGTCGGAGCTCCTTTTCCTCCTCATCCTCAAATGATGAGAGGCTATGCCGCACGTTGCGGTGGGGCTACGAGGA
The DNA here is from genome assembly GCA_016271365.2 of Neoceratodus forsteri. NCBI lineage: Eukaryota > Metazoa > Chordata > Ceratodontiformes > Ceratodontidae > Neoceratodus > Neoceratodus forsteri. The sequence goes on along the minus strand of CM057456.1, from coordinate 1,577,983,485 downwards.
GCTGATGTGGCAGCAGTGGGTTCTTGGGCAGGGTGGGTCTTTCCCGCAGGCCCCAGCACCCCACTGGTCACCTTCAGTGAGGCCTGTCCTGGTTCCATCCATCCAGTTAAGCCTACACCGGCCTCTCCACTGATCCTGGTGGAGCCTCCGCCCAAGCAGCACTTGCATGGAGCTCTGTCCAAGGCTGCATACCCTGTTACCGGTCCCATCTCTCTATCCAGATAATCCACTCCTATGAATCCAGGGCGGTCCATGGGGACAGAGGGCCAAGAGCGGTGTTCAAGGAGTTGTCAGATATTGATGGCTCCTCCATGCACTCCACTAGGACCCCAGGCTTTGACTGAGAGTCCACTGAAGAGCTTGCTTTTGACTACAGCCCTGCCTCCTTTGGGGCCTTGCTCCATCTTATCTCTGAGTCCATGGAGATTCCTCTGGAGCTGGTCCAGAAGCAGGCCAAGTACCCCCTGACTGAAATCCTCGACCGGGACAAATCTCTGGAGGTTGCCTTTCTGGTAGCTAAGGCTGTCCTGGGTCCCACTTTGGAGTTGTGGCAGCATCCAGCTTTCTGTCCCGCACCTTTTGCCTGTATGGTCCACAAGCATGCGGTCCCAACCGGATCTCTTCCCAGTTTCTCTGATCACCCCTCGACAGAGTTGTAAGTGGCTGATTCTGTCTTCCTTAAGACTGACAACGTCGGGGATGTCAATAAGCCCCCAATGAGGAATCTAAGAAACTGGACCACGCAGCAAAGAAAGTTTACACTATGTCCTCCATGGGTTTCAGGCAGGCAGACTCTGCCATTTTGATGGCCAACTTCGGCCATGCTCTTTGGGGGGTCCTGGATATGTCCTTCCCCACCTTTCTGCAGACTTACATTCGGCAGTCAGAGTGATCCAAGACCAGGGTCACTCCCTTGCCAAGCACAAGCTTCAGACGGCCATTGATATAAGCAACTCGTACACCTTGTCCATGGCAGCAGTGGTGGCTTTGTGCCGCAGAGCCTGGCTAAGGATCTTCACCTTCACTGCGGTTACCCAGCACAAGCTGGCAGATGTCCCCTTCTTGGGCATCGATTTCTTTGGGTTGGAGGTAGAGGAACACCTCACTAGAATTGAGAAGTCCAGCGCCACCCTGGACTTGGTCACATCCTTATAAAAGGACTGCAAGGGTCAGAAGCTGAAAAATAAGCATTTTTCATTTGGCCCTTTCTGCCCTAGCAGCCCCAGGTCTGGCGGCCTATCTCGAAGTCAGCCAGCCAGGGCTCCAAGAAACCTGGAAGCCATGGCAGTGGTGCTCCCCTGACAGCCAGTGCCATGTTCTCCTCCAAGGCTGCCAAGTGTTAGGTCGGGGGGGGGGTCTGCCTCCTGGCTGTCACATCCCTGCCTCAGTTCACCACCGGGGGTCAGCTTTGCCATTTCTGTCATGTCTAGTCTGCTGTCACTACAGACAAATGGGTGTTTGAAGTGGTAGGTTGAGGTTTGTCTCTCAACTTCGAGGCTGTCCCGCCCCACAGGGCACATGCCCTACAGGAGTCCATGGCGTCTTCGGACATGCTGTCTGCCCTCAGGAAGGACGTCGCCCAACTCCTCAAAAAAAGGCTGTGTAGCCCATGTCCTGGATGCCACAGCTGGCCAGGGTTTTGTGTTCAGGTACTTTCTGGTCCCCAAATGGATGGGGGAAGGTTGGCGTCCCATACTGGAGCTGCATGATCAGAATCAGTTCCTGAGAGTTCCAGATGGTCACACTGAATTAGATAATTCCATCTGTGGAGCAGGGCATATGGTTCTGCTCTCTGGACCTCCAGCATGCCTTCTTTCACATCCCAGTCTGTCCGTCCCATTAGCTGTACATTCAGTTCTGTGCAGAGGGGGTTTGTATGAGTTCTGGGTCATGCCTTTCGGCCTCTCCTTCACCCCAGGATCCTTCACTAAGTGTATCACAGTGGTGCTAGCATTCCTGAGGCACAGCGGCGTCCGGATATATCTGAACCTGGATGACTGACTGATTGCTGGTCCATCCCAGAAGGTGGTGGAGCAGTTCAGGGACCTGGCCCTCCAGACTTGCTCAGCCTTGGGTCTGCCCACCAACCCAGCCAAGTCGTACCTCAACCCTCTTGCAGGCCATTCACTTCATTGGGGCAGAGCTTGACTCCCCTCTGGACCAAGACCCGACTCCCAGTGCACGGGGCTGCAGGCCTTACCTCCTTTACCTGATCATTTCAGGTTAGACACTCACGCCTTGCTCAGGACTTCCTGTGCATGCTGGGATACATGGCATCCTGCACCAGCATGATCCAATGGGCCCACTGGTAGATGCACCCCCTGCAGTGAGAGCTGGTCCTCCAGTGGTATCAGCACCTCAGTCACCCAGACTAGTCAGTCTTGGTGACACAGCCGATGTGGGATGCTGTCCAGTGGTGGCTTGACCCAGAACACCTGCAGAAAGGAGTCCTTTTTATTTGCCCAGAGCCGCTGGTCATTCTGATGACTGACGTATCTCTGGTGGGTTGAGGAGCTCACTCGGGGGCCCATGGGGCCACAGACTCTGGACCCCCCCCAAGGAATCCTGATGCCATATTAACCTACTGGAGCTCTGTACAGTGCATTGGCGCTGATGGCATTTGCTACATCAGTTCGGGGTCCGGTCCTGTGGGTGCAGATGGACAATACCACGACCATGTACTGCCTCAACAGGCAGGGCAGGATGCATTCCGTCCAGCTGTGTTGGGAAGCTCTCCACACTTTGACCGTCGTGTGCAGCTTGGATGCCGATCTTCTTGTGATTCATGTGGCCTGAGCCTCCAACAAACTGGCGGACACCCTCAGCAGAGTGGGCAAGGTGTCTCACGAGTGGTCCCTTCATCAGGAGTTGGTGGACCACCTGTTCTCCCAGTGGGGCACTCCCCTGGTTGACCTGTTTGCCTCCTGGGAGAACCCAAAGCTGAAGCTGTTCTGTACCCACCCCCCTCAGTGTGGGACACTGATGGGGGATGCCTTCGTGAGGCCCTGGACCCCAGGCCTCTTTTACGCCTTCCTTCCCTTTCTCCTGATCCACAGGGTGCTGGTCAACATGAGGGACAAGGCATGGATGATCCTAGTAGCCCCTGACTGGCCATGCTAGTTCTGGTACCCTGATCTCCTCAACCTCAGCAGCAGGCCTCTATGGCACTTGTCTCTATGCCTGGATCTGCTCTCCTCTCACAAGGGGAAGGTTTTACCACCAGCAGTTTAGTCCCTGCACCTGACAGCCTGGTTCCTGAGCAGCTCGAGTTCCAGGCTTTGGGTGTCCACAAAGAGGTTCCTCAGGTTGTGGAAGCCTCCTGGAAGGAGTCAGCCCACCAATGCTACGTCTTCAAATAGAAGCGCTTTTCCATTTGGTGCAAGGGCAGAGAGCTAGACCCTCTGTCCTGCCCCCCTGGTTAGCATTCTGGACTACCTGTGTCCCTCTCCCAGTCGAGCCTAAGGTCTATGACTCTCAAGGTGCACCTGTCAGCCATCTGTGCATACCGGGCATGGGCTGGTATGCTGATGGTGGTGCAGGAAAAGGTGGTCGGTGCTTCTTTAAAGGTCTTGACCACCTGTCCCCACTGGTGCGTGGATCACCACCACCACTGTGGGATTTGTTGCTGATCTTGGCAGTGCTCATGGGCAAGCCATTTGAACCTATGCACAGGTGTAGCATCTCTCACCTGTTTTGGAAGACTGCCTTCTTGGTGGCCATCTCCTCCACCTGAAGGATCAGTGAGCTCCAGGCACGCTCGGTGGACTCTCCGTACTTGGTGTTCCACAGGGACAAGGTTGTCCTCTGCCCCAACCCGAAATTCCTCCCGAAGGTTGTTTCAGAGTTTAACCTTAACCAGGTGATCTATCTCCCAGTGTACTTCACCAATCCATCCTTGAAGGCTGAGCACAGGTTCCATATGTTGGACCTCAGGTGAGTTCTTGCTTATTACACGGAGTGCATGGCTGGAGTTCAGGGAGAGGCTTGCCAGCTCTTTGTCACCTACGCTGAAGCCACACCTGGCGGCAGCTAAGCAGATGATTGGCAGGTGGATTGTCTCCTACATCGACCTCTGCTATAAGTTGGCTGGTAGGGAGCCTCCAGTAGGGCTTAGGGCTCATTCCTTCAGACATACTGCTGCCTCTGTGGCTGCTTCCAGGGACATCTCTGTCCAGGAGATCTGCAGGGCTGCTACCTGGAAGCCAGCACACACCTTCATTTCCCATTACCACATTGACCTTGAGTCGTGCCAGAATGCTGGTTTTGGGGCCTGTTCTCCAATCCCTGTTTCCAACGTAGGCGTCTGTGCCTTGCCCCCTCCTCCCAGAGAACTGCTAGGAGCCTGCCAGAGTGTGGATATGTGCACCATAGCCACACCCCTAGAAATAAGGGTTACTCACCTGTAACTGTAGACCTTCCAGGAATGAATCTTCACCATTGAGTCACATTAATGGATCTGTGCTGGAGGCACTAGGACTCCGCGGGAGCCAGAACTTCTCAGGAGGGCTGGCGTTGAGGAAAGCTGTGTGCGTGCACAGCACCACAAGAGTGGCTCGCTGCACCAGACTTACCTCGGCACCAGCCCTCAATTGCCTCAGTTCCTTTTTTACCTCTGTCAAGTGCACTTCGTTGACAACTTCGCTCACCCACCAGGAGTCAGAACTTCACACATATATCACAGCCACTTTCAGTTCTTTTCAGTTGTAGTTTTTAAAGCTAGAGTTTGTTATTTCTGTGTCAGTTTAGTGATTTTATGTAAATATTTCTGTAAGTTTTCTCTCAACCCTACTGAGTCTACGTTGAACAGTTGTGCAAGATGACAGTAAGGAGCCTTTGAGGCAGGCTGCTTTGGCAGCCGGGCCGTGTCCAGTCCAGTTTCCCATCAGGGAAGGGTTCTGACCATGGGCAGTCCTGTGCTCGGCAGGAAGGATGGTCCTCCATAGCACAAACGGGTGGGCCATTCCCAATTCCAGTCGGGTTCTTGGCATTGCTTGGCCTCGAGTTCTTCCTCTTCCCTTCAGAAGAAGAAGAAGAAACAGTACCACTCGAGGTTGTCTCTAGGAGGTCTGCTGTGAGACCTTCAGTATCCTGAAGACCTGTGCCCTCATCGGCACTGTCTGCATTGTCGGGGGCCTCTGGTTCTGAGGTGCTGAGGTCTTGGGCCCGTATTCCCCCTCCCCTCCTTAAGTTGGGACCCCAGTGAGGAGTTCCATCACTGGGCAGCTCCTTGGAGCAGTGGGTGCAGCGTTAGGCTTAGGTGTCTCTGCTTGCATATCCAGTCCCTGACCCTTCGTGGTTGGTGGCACTCGACCAGCAGGCAGGGTCTTCAAGCCAGTTAAAGTGTTTGGCTCCAGTCACAGTCTTCTGCCCTTGCTGATGATCGCACCGCCGACTCCTGTCCCACTGGCTGCACCCCTACCTTATGCCCTGCCTAGTCAAATCAGACACTCCTCCTCTTCCTCCCCTTGGTCCATCTCAGTCTCCCTCCTTAACTTCCTCTCTTCTACCTGCAGTTGCTCCTAACAACCCTTCCTTCTCCCTTCTTATTGCGGTCTTATTCTAGTTAGGTTATTCTCTAATGACGTACTGCACATTTACTTGGTAAACCAACTTTTGTACAACAATTTTTTTGTATGTTGTTGCAATCCATGTATTTTACCCCTGTACTTGGTAAATTGACTGTATGCACTTATTCCTGAATTTTTGTATTTGATCTCGTGTAGTTTTAGTTTTATATCTTTGTCTGTCCCTGAATATCTGTGCTGTGTTGGTTTTTGATTCATGTGTTGCCTGTTTAAAAAAAAAAAAAAAATGACAAATGTATGTTGCTGGATTTGGACTCCTCTATATCCCCTCCCCCCAGGATCCTCCGTGAGACGAGCAATTGTAATTGTTCAGGGGGCCTTTCCTGGTGAAACCTTTCAATAAATAAATAAAATGTCACTTGGTGGGACCAGCTGGGTACCATTGTCGGTCGCTTTGGTGCTAGTTGGGTCACTGGTGCTGGGTCTGGTTTTGGCGTTGGTGCCAGTTTTGGATCTTTTGAGGCCTGACCTGTTCTGCTTCTAGTGCTGGTCCTGGTGTCATGTCGGTACCATGCTGGTGCCAGGTCATTGGGGTCTCCTAGTGTTGGATTCACCCCTCTCTAGCCCTTGGGGCCTGATTGGGTGCCAATTCCAGTGCTGGTCCCAGCGCCAGGTCATTACTTGTTGATGCGGGCAACTCCGGGGATTCCCGGTGACAGGGACCTACTGGTGCCAGCTCAGTTCCTTTCTCGGTGCCGCCCCAGGAGGTGCTGGTTCCAGTGTTGTGTCGATGCCAGGTTGGTGCCGGGGATCTCCTGGCACCTCATTCAGTCCATTCCTGGTGCCGCCCCTTACAGTGCTGGCCCTGGTGCTGTGTCTCACTTTGTGTCAGTGACATGTGTCCAGCGATGGGTCTGGCACCATATCCAGCGACGGATCTGACGCTGTGTCCGGCACCAGGTCTGGTGCTATGTCCAACACTTGGTCTGGTGCTGGGTGTGGTGCTGTATCTGGCACCATGTCTGGTCCCCTGTCTGGCACTGGGTTGATGCCGGAGATTCTCGGCTTACAGCCCCTCCCTACACCCTCCCTTCAGGGTGGATATAGAAGAGGATGAGTCTGACCTCACCTCATCTTTTCTGAGGGCGGCAATGATGACTTCTTAGCCTGAACCCTTCAGACCCAGGTCCTACTGCAGTGCCTCAGGGAATGCTTCTTGCTGTTTGCTAGCTCCAAGAGCATTTTTCTCTTTGTGTCTGTTCCCTTTGGAGCTCCCTTATTCCCCAACACAGATTTAACAAAACAAAAATAAAAATAAAGCATTCTGTTGATTGCCATATACAAAATTTAGTCCAAGCAGTCACCAGTTCTAGTTATTTTTTCAGGATTGGTTAGCTCCCTGGATAGACAGGCTTAAAGGTCCTGCCCTTTGCGCTGTCCTTTTAGCCCCAACTCTTTGCAAGGTGCCTTGCAGTACTCGTAGCACACCTGAGAAAATTAGAACTCCAGGCTGGACATTTGACTGATAGCTAGTTCGTCCAACCACAAAGTGGAACACGTAGTGACCATGGCCTCTCAGTTCCCTCCCTCCTTGGGAGTTCTGCTGAATCTAGAAGTCTCAGCTCTGGCTGCTGACAGCAGCTGCTGTTCATAGGAGCTCTCCCGGTTATGATCAAGGCCCAGCCTTCCCTCCAGAGGGCAGAATGCAGGTGATCCTGCAGATAGCGAGCTACATTATGGAGCGCAAATCTGTTTACGCACATTCCATGAAACACATGCTAGGTCTGATAGCAGGTGATCAAGTGCCTAGTTCTATCACTCACATGATGGTCAGTGGAGAACAGTCCCCTCCAGGGTTTCCCTTCTCCCAGCTGAAGCCTCGGGTGATGCTCAGTATGTATGCCTCCCTGTTAGGGTGGGTAGCACTGTCAGAGCTCCAAACACAAGGCGTCTGGAACCTGTCAGAGCCTTATCTCCACATCAGTGTGTTGGAGATGCAATCTCTTTTTGTATGGCCTGTGAGCCCTGTCGGATCTTGTCCATTACAAAACAGTCCTCTTCCAGACAGACAGTCTAATGTATTACATCAGCAAACAACAGAGGGTACACTCTTCTTTGTCTGCAGACAAGCTGTGTGGGAATGGTGCCTGAAGCAGAGGATCCTACTTCAGGCCATTTATTTGCCAGGAGTTGAGAACACTTTGGCAGGCAAGCTTGGCCAATCAAAGGCCTATCCTCACAAATGATTTTGTGAGATCGCTGTTCAATGAATGGAGAACCCCAAATGTGGACCCTTTTGCATGCCCACTGAATGCTGAACTGCTTCACTTCTGCTTCAGAAGGCCAGGACATGGCATTTTCTGTTGGGATGTATTTAGACTGCTATGGCAAAATCTTTTCCTGTATGCATTCCCTCCAATCCCCCCAGTGCAGAGGGTATTGCTCAAGCTGGAGGCGCACGAGGGCAAGATCATTCTTTTTTTTTTTAAACTTTATTTTTCCATTTTAAATCGATGTTACAATACATAACATAAGATGACACTGAAGGTTAACAGTAAAGCGGTCAATTCAGGTAGCCCACTTACAAAGAAGAGCTTAGACCCCTTCCCAAGAGGTGCACATGAGGGGAATTATTTGATGGTCAGAACCTAAATTACTTTAATGAAGGCATACAACATGAGAGCGCCACAGGGACACATTATATATCCTGATGCTAAACGGAGTCCCTTTTACCATCCAGGCAGCCCCCTCATATTGTCCCTCGCACAACGCGTAATATAACCAAGTATAAACTTTCCAGAGAGAGATTCAATTAACTTTGGAGCCAAGAGAACAATTAACATCCTACACAACGTTACAGGCTGTCTTATTGGCAGTATAGATCCTTAATGATACACAACAAGGAAACAGGTCCCCCCCTTTTATTTAAAGCTACACCAACGTGCAAAATATAAAGCTTTGTTTAAGAGGAAATAGCTTAACAGGCAACTACCAAAACAGTCCACAGTGAGAGTGCCATATTGCAGTCAAGCATGGGCAAGAGCACCATTACTCTCCCACGCTTACCCTTGGCAGTTTTGTCTTCAAATGCTGTGATGAAAGGGGGTGGCGGGAATAGCCATTTTAAGTCTCAACCGTGACGTAGTCCAGATAACAGAAAACCTGTGTGGAACTCGCCAGTCCAGATGACCCACTGAGGCTAGCAAGCCGTAATAGGTCCCAGATAATAAATAATCCTTGCTCCCAATATCAGTAAACAGCAAGATCTCACAGTCAGGCCCATAGTGAAACGAGCGTGTGCACATAAGAATGGACTGGATATGCCCACAACCCTAGCTAAATAAAGAAAGGGTACTTATTCCATGTTATGCGACTCCTCTCCTTCCTCGTAAGCCAGCTCTTGCTCAGTTTTTTGTGCCAGCTTGAGTGTGTCCTTCGGGTCATCAAAGAGATATGTGTGCCCCTGCCACACTACTGGAAGCTTTGCTGACAAAAGTAGCAGCTACTTCACCTTGTGTTGTTGAAACGTTCGCCTTGTGTGATCAAAAGCTTTACGTCGAATCTGAGTACTGTAACTGAGGTCAGGAAAGATGTAAAGGGCTGCATCTCCATACCTCAAAGTTTGCTGTCTCTATGCAAGGGTTAGTGCCCTGTCTCTGTCCCCCACGCTGGTGCAGATAACCATAAAGGTGCGCGGGAGGGAAGTGTCGTGGCACAGATCTGGAAGCACAGGAAAACCAGGAGCAGTTATAAAATTCACAATGAGCGTTTTTTTATTAATAACAGCAAAATAAAAATTGGTCAGTATAACTATTTACAAAGGCAGTAGACACAGAGGAAAAGTCCTTTGTCTGAGGGTATCTCTAATTCGAAGTTTTGGTCTCTCTCTCTTTCCCTCTAGCAAAACATTGCTGCTCTTTTTATAAGTCTTGCCTGGGAACTCGTTAAGAGACATCCTGTTTCTCATAAAATGTTCTTGCCAGTTTCTTGCAGGTGCAAGCTTGCAAATAGAACAATTTCCGGAGCTGGCCCCCTGCTGACAGCTCTGCAAAAGAATTTGCAAACAAGCCTGGGAGGAGCTCAAACTGCATCTTAGGTTAACCCCCTAAATTCCAACTAGCTTTTTGCAATCATTTCAACAGTGTAACTATATACATTTCAAACCAAGGGATCCCAGTTTCACATATATTTTTATGACCACAGATTTGCAAGGGGGAAGAAAAGACAGAAACAGCAAGTGAAGGCAAAGAGATAGCGAGAGACGGAGAATAGCGAGCCCATCAGAGTGATCAGTTCCTAGGTCTCACGAGAACATTCAGTTGCACAACCAGACAGACGAGACAGAAAAGGAGAGGCTAGAACAGATCCTTGCACTTAACTCTTTCTGCGTATCAAATGGGACAGGGCCTTATTCAACTGTCACAGGAAGGGTCCGGCTGTACTCTTCTAGGGGTTAGTCGATAGGCCTTTTCAGTTGCAAAGCCACAGTCCTCCGATGTAAGGTGCAAGATATGTGGCAAAAAAGTGCAGGTGAAATTGAGGGCATTGTCCTACTCAGCCTCCTCCGTCAAGCCTACTATCCGGAGATTACATTCTCAAACTTGATTTTCAAGCCACTCTAGGTGTTCTCTTACCAGGCTGTCCTCTTTAATTACACTCGAGGTGGCATCTTGCTGCTTCCAACCTGAGGCCTTGATCTGCTGCACACATTGTTTGAGAGTATCCACTTGGGTCTCCAAACTAGTAACCTGGGTGTGAGAGAGTCAAACTTTTTATCTAGGTCTTGTACCATCTTGACCAGTTGGTTGAAAGTAACATTGAGAGTTTTTATTGTAACTTCATCTTCCACTTCCATGTCTCTCGCACCCACAGCCTCCTCACTCGAAGGCGGTCGAGCGTCTCTAGGCAGTGTATTCTTGGGGTGAAAAAGTCTCCTGCAGATGCCACATTCTGAGATTTGGCCATAATTACTTTCTGTGCTCTGTTGCAACACTACAGAAGCAGCTCTGGGTAGGTATCCCGTGATTAGGGTGCTGGGGAAAGGGTGCCGACAATAATGGTTACCCGCTCCCCAGCGCATCCCTCAAGAGCTATGGTAGGGTAGGGCGGCTGGATGGAGGGGGTCGGCGAATATAGCGACAGGATGTTACTATACATATGCGCGCAATGGGGGAAGCGAGCACGCAGAATGAGGGAACGTGAGGGGTTGTGCCACGGTGGGTTACCGAGCCGACCCTGTGGTGTGATGGGTGGGTTGCCGGTGCTGGTCGGCAGGGTATGGGGTTCGGGTCCGGGCACTGGTGCATTTTTATTGTGCCCGGCTCTTTTATTTTTTTTATGTTTTCACCCCCGACATGCACCCTCCCTGGAGTTGAGAGTCCTTTAGTAGGGGGGTGCAGTGGAGGGCACAGCCCCCAAATAAAACAATAAAAAAGTAAGTCCCCTGCTCCTTTGCACGCTTGACTTCTTGATAATAGCGATCGCCTTTAGGCTTTCACCATTATCACATAGACCCTCTGGGTGCAAGTTAATCAGTTTAATATGCTTTAAAGCATAAAATTAGTGAATTTCTCTCAGGAGTAGAGATCAAAGACACATCTGCTCTCCTCCATTGCTAAGTCATGCCCCAAGGCAATGCTGGCCTCAACAGATATGGTTTCCTTAGTTGAACAGACTATCAGTCAAGAAACAGGATTCTTCCACTCAGGATGGACATATTGACTCAAGGTCTCCTAGTCCATCCCAGCCTGCACTCCCTTCACCTTCAGACCTGGCTTATGAAGGGATGGAAATGAATACATTCAGGGCATCTTGGAAGGTCTCTGGAATACTTTTGGCTGCCTGTGACCTTCAACTAGGAAGACTTACACAGCCAAATGGAAAATGTTTTCCTTTTGGTGCTCCAAAACCTACATGGATACCTTTCGGTGTCCACCTGACAAGGTTCTGGAGTACTTGCTGGACCTTCCTGACACTGGTTTGCAGTATTCCACAGTCAAGGTCCATTGTGTGATGGATCTGCATACCATGAGCCCATTGGTACTCTCTACCTGGCTCAATTACCTCTTTTTAAGAAGTTCCTTAAAGGCATTTTGCACACAAGGCCCCTTATCTAGATGCTGGTGGTTGCTAGGAATATCAGCCTTGTTTTGGACATACTCATCTGCTAGCCCTTTGAGCCTCTTGCAACATGTGATCTAAGGTTTTTACTTGGAAAGCAGCTTTTTAATGGCCATCTGTCTGCTCGCAGAGTGTCTGAAATCCATGGTTTACTCACAGATCCCCATACACTGTTTCTCACAGGGACAAGATAGTGCTCTGTACACATCCTAAGTTCCTTCATAAAATGGCATTGGAGTTCCATCTGAATCAGCCTCTGTGTTGCCTTTTTACTTTCCCAGCTTCCAGACTGAAGGAGAGCACATTCTCCATTCTCTGGATGTTCTGAGGGTCCTCACGTTTTGGCTGGACAGAACTAAGGATTTCAGGCAATCAAACAGCTTTTGATCTCCTTCGCTCCCATTTGAAAGGGAAAGCCTGTTACAATCAAGTGCATTTCTGCCTGGGCTGTAAGCTGTCTGCAGTACTGCTATGCCATGGTGCAGGTCATGCTGAAAGGTCAGGTACGTGCCCAGTCCACTAGTGCAGTTGTCATGCCCCTGGCAGAGATTCACTCTGCTCCTGTCGTTGATATTTTTTAGAGCTGTAACTTAGACCAGAGTGTGTATTTTTCTTACGCACTATGCCCTGAATGTCCCTGCCAAGCAGTATATCACCTTTGGCAGGGCTATCCTGAATGGACTTCAGTCCTGAGCAAGCCCTTGGCTCCTACCACCCTAGCCCAGGGGTTTTTGTCTGAGCTTGGTACTCTGACCTAGTAGTGTGGATCAGTGGTGAAGATTCATCCTGGAAGATATGAAAATTACGTACTCACCGTAATTATTGATCTTCTAGGAATTTCTCCACCATTGATTCACACGCCCACCCGTCATCCTCCGGGCTCACTCCAGTATGTTTATTGGTCTTCAACCTTTGTTCTTGGTTTGGACCATAAAGATACTGTATTACTGTCTTGTTGACCCTTCTTATGCAGGTAACCAGAGCTTTCTTATACCCTTAGGTTTAGTGCATAAGTACTAGTTAGGTTATGCTGCACCTCCTCGATAAAAAAGGTACTGAGGCGGTTGAGGGCTGGTCCCTGTATTCTTGTTTTGTGCTGGCCAAAATACAGTTGGAAGGATGCTGGAGCTTGTGACATTTTGTTATTTGACTGATTAATTGAATTATGTGCTAGGAGCTCTTTGTTTGCCCACTGAGCTTGAAGTCCCATTGATGTCACTGTGCTTGTCTCCTGCTGGCAAACAAACTGCTCAGCAAATGACCTGCTTATTTTGTGGTTTTCTGAGTAAGAATAAAATGCATTAGAGGATGTTTGTGACATCTAACACATACTCTGATTAGTCAGTCTAATAAAAAATGTCACAACACCGGCGCCCTTCCAACAGTATTTTTCCAACACAGACAGACTTTAAACAACAGAAAACAGTAGGGATCTTGACAAGTTTGCTGGCCCGCACAAGACATGAATACAGGGACTTCAGAGGACTGCAACAGAACTGAGAGTAGAACTTCAGCTGACTTGTGCAAATACGCATCAACTCTCCTGATGCCTTGCCTGAGTGGGGTCATGACCTTTGCAATGGAGTCAAATAAGTTTTCACACCAGGGTAGAACAGAGTGAAGCAACTTCAATTACATTTAAATTAGGATGAAATTGGGGGGGTGTAATAAAGGGAATCATTGTTCCAGGTTGGTTCACTTATCTACACGATGGCAGTTCTCATTGAAAGGAGATAAGAAATGATTTTTACATAATTAACTGCCCTTCCATCTTCCTTTTCATGCCAGTTATGTATTCTGATATGCTTTGATGATTTTTTGATAAATAAATACTCTAGCTTTGGGGTACCTTCAGATCTACATTGAGTTCCACTTTCCTCACCAGCTGCTGCTCCTCTTGATTTTCATATCTCTAAGACATCAGAAACTCCCAGTCATATCTGTGTCAGTCTTCACCATTCATCACCTTTGGGTTACTGGCCGGAGGTCATGAACCCGCAGGAGCTCTTTTTTTTTTTTTTTTTTGGATGGGCGGAGTCGACGCACCATCGGCGCCGCCCTTGAGGCTGATGCACTGCGTGGTGCTTTCAAGTTGGCCGTTAGGTGTTGTCGACTCCGCCCTCCCGGCAGTTCTTCATCTCCCGCCGTCGAGGTCACCTCGTGGGAAGCTCAGAAGAAGTTTTTCTAGAGGCCTACCTCTGCTGTTGAAGCCTTCAACCGCTACACAGTTTTCTCGACCCCATGTCATGTTAATAGTCCGTCGACTCCGAGTTATCCTGCTGGTTCTGTTCACTCCACTCGACGTTGCCTGATAAGTCTGTTCCTTATGCTTTGCGACGTCGGGTCTTGTTTTGGTGGTTTCTAGGGACATGGATATGTTGTTCATCCACACTCATTGGCAGGTATCCTTGCCGCTTTAAATCTTGCCGGAAGGTCTTCAAGCTTGCTCCTCCCACCCACCCGGGTGGTATAACTCTCGGCTCGCCCCATGGCGTAGATCTTCCTTACCGCTTGGAGCTCAGGTTCCCTCATAGCAGCTCTGCGTTTGTGACTAGTTCCTATTCTCCGTTTGCGGTTTATAAATAAATTTTGCAAAAGACTTGATCTTCTATCCCTCGTGACTCGCGATGGACAAATCGACTCCGGTTCGGAGATGCCCATGCGGGCAGAAGATGTCTCGGGACGGATCCACACTCCATGTGTCTACTGTAGGCCTTGAGCCGACCCGCAGGCTTGCGACCTGTGCTCATCTTTCTCGGCCCTCGTCCTCGAGACCGTGCTGCCCGATTGCAACTGGGCGTCCAGCGTTTCCCTCAGTGAAGTCCAAGAGGCCAGTTGGCGGTGTCCGGCGGATTGGCTTTCGGCGGATCAGCTTCGGCGGATGGTCGCCCTCGAAGAGGAAGGGCAGCGGGCGTATCTTCGACGCGGCATTTATCCCGCTCTCTCTGGGTTCTTCCTACTGCGGCTTCTTTTAAGGAGCTTTGTCTGTCCTCTCCACTAAAGGAGAAGGGCCTGTGTCTGCTGGACCTTATTCTCGGTCCAAAAGAGGACAGGGTAAGTCCCTCCGTCGGCGGCTCTTGGGGCGGGGAAGGTCCCTCTCCCGGGCCGTCGACCCGTCGGCCGGTCGACCGCTCGGCAGGCCACTGGCCTCACGGTGTCCCCGTCAGGTCAGTTGACCGAGAACTCCCACCGATGAAGTCGAGATTTTCTCGACCCATTAGACAGGCTGTCGCCTTTAGCAGCGAATTCCCCTCTCCCGGTTCCCCAGGAGGAATTGAGAGATCCGGTAGGCTCGCTATGCCTCCGGTTCCGGAGCCCTGGATGGACCATCCGAGCGAAGGGGTGCGGTTCCGGCCGACACCTCCCGCACCCGACCTCGGAAATTCCGGGACTCTCGGTCTCGGTCTCGGACCTCTTCCAGCGGTCCAGCCGATCCCACCGTCATAGGCGGTCTCGGTCCTCGGCATCGCGGTAAGCGGCGTCGCCGCGCGTCCTCGTCCTCCTCCTCCCGGATGAGGGAGGCTTGAGGCGTAAATTCCGTCGGCCAGTGCGAGGACCTTGTGGCACAACAGCTCCTCCTGGCCGGGGAATAAGCCGACCCCGTCGCCCCGGCCATTAATAACTGTCACGGGCAGCCGACACAGCCCCTCGACTTATCCGAGGCCTATGCAGGCGGTTGTTCGGCCAAAACCAACTGCTCCACCGATTCCGGTGGAACCTCCTTCCTCACAGCCACCAATTGGGGCTCCGACCAAGGATTCTCGGTCGGCTAAGGTCTACCCATCGGCTGTCAGTTACCCTCACTCCCGACCGACCTCGGCAGGTGAAGGGTGGCTCAGGCCAGAGGCAGCTCTTGAGATTCTTCGAGTCGAAGATGATTCCTCCTTTTCTCCAAGCGACTGGACTTGGGTCTTCAGGAGGTCAGTCAATGGACGATAGCCCGTCGTCCTTCCTAGGGACTGCTTGGCTCATCTCGGAGTCTACGGGATGGGCTCGAACCCGTTCCAAGCAGGCCAGGTATCCCCTCACGGAGATTCTGGACGAGGGATTCTCCGGCGGAGGCCTTTCCGGTGGCGAGGCCATAGTGGGTCGGCACTGGAGCTTTGGCGCGCCTGCTTCCTGCCCGCGCCTTCGGCCAGGATGGCCAGGAAGTATCCGGTCCCTACCGGTTCCTTGTCCAGTTTTTGAACACCCTCTGCTGAGGGGTTGGTTACCGACAGCGTTTTCGGCCGCGCCCGGCGCTCAGGGATGTGGACAAACCTCCTGACAAGGAGTCCAAGAATTGGACTATGTCGGGCGAAAAGTCTCGCTCGTCCTCTCTCTGCCTTCGTCAGGCCAGTTCGGCCGTCCTCATAGCACATTTTTCTCATGCCCTGTTGGGCTCCCTGGATGAGGTCATCCCTCATCTTCCGCCCGATCTGCAGACTACGGTTAAGCGGAGTGCGGGACCAGAGACAGAGCAGTGGCCAAACAGCAGCTCAGACTGCTTTGGATATAGGGGACTCATGTGCCAGATCGGTGGCGGCCGCGGTGGCTATCGTCGGCGGGCTTGGCTGAGGATATCCACCTTCGCCCGGATACCCAGCACAAGTTGGCGGATGTTCCCTTTTGGGGACTGACCTCTTGACCCTGGGGTGGAAGGTCACCTGCAGAGGATCGAGAAGTCAATGCCACCTTGGACTCGGTCTCTTCCGCTCAGAAGGACAAGGCCGCAAACCACAGCCTAAGCCCTTGCAGTCCTTCTGTGCCCCAGCGCCCGGTCAGGCAACGTCAGGGCCAGCAGGCTCGGCCTTGGCATCCCAAACCCAACGCCGGCTTCCTCTAACAGGAGGCAAGGAGGAAAGGGCCCAGGAGGTCCCTCGGCGGTCCCTCCTCAAGCCTGCCCAGTGACGGGCTGAGGGGTGTCGCCCCATCCCGTCACCTTACCCTGGTCCCCGTGGAAGGCGGCTCCAGCACTTCCGTTCCGCCTGGTTCGCTGTTACCACGGACAGGTGGGTCTTGGAGGTGGTGGGAAGGGCCTGCCTCTGGAATTCGAGCAGGCACCACCCTTCAGAGCCGTCGCCCTCGAGGGCTCAGGATCCCCAGCCTCACTGGCGGCTCGTCGAGCCGACGCCATCCTCCTCCAGAAGGAGGTGGTAAGAGAGGTGGTGGACCCTCCTTCAGACCCAGGGTTTGTGTCCAGGTACTTCCTGGTTCGAAGCAGACGGGGCTGGCGCCCCATTCTCGACCTACGACCTAAACAAGTTCCTAAGGTCTCGAACCTTCAGGATGGTCACTCTGGCTCAGATAATACCATCCTTGGGCACGGCGTGTGGTTCTGCTCTCTGGACTTGCAGGACGCGTTTTTCCGTCCCTATCCGTCCGTCTCACCAGAGATTCCTTCGCTTCAGCGGAAGGATCCCTCTTCGAGTTCAAGCCATGCCCTTGGCTTGTCTCCAGCTCCCAGGGTCTTCACCAAATGCATGGCTGTGGTGACAGCATTCCTCTTGGCGCCGAGGGGTCGGTGTGCCCCTTACCTGGACGACTGGCTGATAGCAGCTCCCTCCAGGAAGGAGGCGGAGTGGTCAGAGATCTGGCCTCAGGTCTGCTCTCAACTGGGCCTCCTTATCAAGCGAGGCAAGTCGGAACTCGAGGCAAGCAGGTGATTCTATTCATCGAGCGCAGCTCGACTCTCTTGAGCCAGGCGCGGCTCCCGGCGGACAGGGCGAGGTTCTTTCCTCCTTTGCCCGATCATTTCTGGTTGGGCAATTGCGCCCTGCCGGGACTTCCTCGCCTCCTGGGTCTCATGGCGGCCTGCACCAGCGTGGTCCGTTGGGCCCGCTGGAATATCGTCCCTTCAGTGGGGACTGGCCAGCCAGTGGTCACAATGCTCGATCCCTTGGACCAGCTTGTGTCGGTGACACAGGGGATGTGGGCGCTCTCAGTGGTGGACCGTTCCAGATCATTTGCAGGAGGGCATCCCGTTAAGTCGCCCGAGCCGGCGGTCTCTCTGTCGACCGATGCCTCTCTGATGGGTTGGGGTGCCCATCTGGGGGAGACACCGAGCTCATGGCCTCTGGTCCCGCGGAGTCCGATGCCACATCAACCTGCTGGAGCTCCGGCGGTCCGCCTAGCTCTCACGCCTTTGCTCCGTTCCTCCGGGGTCAGTGGTCCGAGTCAGGCGGACAATACCCGCGACTATGTACTATCTAAACCGCCAGGGGCGGGGCGCGCTCCGTCTATGCAAGGAAGCTCTCCGATTTGGTCACTCGTGCGCAGCCTGGGAGGCGATCTCCAGCCATTCACGTGGCAGGAGCCTCCAACACCCTGGCCGATGCCCTGAGCGGGATAGGGGCTGCATCCCAGAGTGGTCTCTCCTGCAGGAGGTACAGCATCTGTTCTCCCTTTGGGGCACACCTCAGGTGGACCTGTTTGCCTCCAGGGAAGCAGCGAGCTGAGTCTGTTCCATGCCCGCCCCCTCAGCAGGGCTCGCTGCGGGGATGCCTTCTAGGGCAATGGACCCGGGCCTCTTCGCCTTTCCCCATTTCCCTTGATCCACAAGGTGCTTCTCAAGCGAGGAGGACACAAGGTGCAGGTGATTCTGATAGCCCCAGACTGGCCTCGCCCATTTCTGGTACCAGATCTCCTCAGTCTCAGCTCCAGGACTCAGCGGCAGCTTCCAGCTCGCCGGACCTGCTCTCAGTCAATCAGGGAAGGTGTTCCATCCGGACCTTCAATCCCTGCACCTGACGGTCTGGTTCCTAGCTGGCTAGAGTTCCAGGCCTTGGGTCTTTCCGACGAGGTCCTCCAATGTAGTTGAGGCGTCCCGTAAGTCGACCAGAAAATGCTATGCCTTCAAATGGAAAAGGTTTCCATTTGGTGTCAGAACAAGGGCTTGGACCCTTCCTCCTGTTCCTTAGCAAGCATCTTGGACTATTTATGGTCCCTTTCAGTCAAGGGCTTAGGTCGGCGACCCTAAGGGTGCACCTGGCAGCCATCTCTGCTTACGGCGCGGGCGGGAAGCAGTCAGTGTGCAGGAGAAGGTGGTCTGGCGCTTTTCAAAGGCCTTGATCACATTTCCCTCCAGTCAGGGAACCCCCACCTCCGTGGGATCTACTGCTGGTACTGGCAAAGCTCATGGGCAAGCCATTCGAACCTATGCACAGGTGTGCTCTCTCTCACCTGTCGTGGAAGACCGCCTTCTTGGTGGCTATCCGTCAGCCAGAAGGATGGGAGAGCTCCAGGCGCTTTCCATCGAGTCTCATACCTGGTCTTCCACAGGGACAAGGTTGTCCTCGCTCCCACCGAAATTCCTTCCGCAGGTGGTGTCGGAGTTTCACCTTAACCAGGTGTTGACTCTGCGGTGTTCTACCCCAATCACCTCGGGAGCCGAATATAGGCTCATACTCTGGACCCTAGAAGAGCTCGCTTATTATAAGGGCGCCTGCGGCTGAAATCGAGAGAGGTTCGCCAGCTGTTTTGTCACCTATGCTGAAGCCGCATCTGGCAGACCTGCAGCCAAGCGGACGATAAGCAGGTGGGTAACCTCCTGCATAGATCTCTGCTATAAGTTGGCGGGCATGGAGCCTCCCAGAGGATAAGAGCTCATTCTACCGCCATACTGCTGCGATGTGGCTGCTTCAGGGGCGTCCCTATCCAGGAAATCTGCAGGGCTGCTACCTGGAAGTCAGCAAACACCTTCATTACCCATTACCACATCGACCTTGAGTCACGCCGGGATGCTGGTTTTGGGGCCTCGGTTCTCCAGTCTCTCTTTCCCAAGTAAGTATTGGGGTGTGCGTCTTGCCTCCCTCCTCCGGAGAACTGCTAGAGTCTGCCAATGAGTGTGGATGAACAACATATCCATGTCCTAGAAATACAGGTTACTCACCTGTAACAGGAGTTCTAGGAATGGTATATGTTGTTCATCCCTACATTTCTCAACCCCGGCCCGGCGGACAACCTGAGCTTCCAGCGGGCCAGATCTGGCGTCATGGGCGGGCCGAGGTTATACCACCGGGTGGGTGGGAGGAGCAAGCTTGAAGACCTTCCGGCAAGATTTAAAGCGGCAAGGATACCTGCCAATGAGTGTGGATGAACAACATATACCATTCCTAGAACTCCTGTTACAGGTGAGTAACCTGTATTTTTTTCCCGTAGGTCATGTCTCGGTTGGAGGGCAAGAAATCTTCCCAAGACGGGACGGCCCCCCATGCGACGGTGCCCATGCGGCCGTAAGTACTCAGTCACCGACCAGCATGACCGTTGCCTCACGTGTCTTGGCCCACTTCACAACATGGATTTGTGTGATGCCTGTTTCTCCATGGACCGCCTGGTCATTGAGTAACGGGCGTAGAAAGTGGGGTGAGCTCCGCCGACTTTCCGGGGGTGGGCGCGCACTTGTCGGGCCAAGCCGTGTTCTCTCGGCCTTTCCTCCTGGTCCCCTCCCTCTGCCTCTAATAGCCTAGCCATGGCAGAGGCCCCTCCTGCGGTGCAGGAGGCCCAGTCTGTCCCCCCCGGGGGACAGACGCGAGGCGCCACTTAGGCAATCACCCCTTCAGGAGCAAAGGCTCCCCAGTGTCGCACCCGCGGCTTGGAAGGCCTGGGTCGGCGCCGTCCTTGACGCCATCTGTCAGTGCCGTTTTGGGCCTCGGCACCGTTCGTGGCACCGTGGGCCCTGATGGCACTGTCATCGCCACCAGTTCGTCACTCAGCGCTGTTGCTGCTGTCGGCGCCGTTCGCGGTGCCAATGGGGCTTTCAGCGCCGTGGGAGGCTCTACAGTGTCGTCCCTATCTGTTTCTTGCCCCAGCGTCATTCGCAGTGCTGGGGTTGAGCATGGTGCCGTGTCCAGTTCTGGGGCAGTTCACAGCTCCGAACAGGGACACTGCGCTGTGGGGGTTTCGGACCTCGGTGCCATTCGTGGCGCAGAAGTGCTGTCGAACCATCTCTGTCCTCGGCGCCAGCTCACAGCGCTCCGTGGGACAGAGTCAGCGCCATGGGGTCTCTGGCCTCGGCGCCAAGAGCGTGGTCGGAGCCGTCATCAGCACCGTTGCCAGTCTCAGCGCTGCTTGCGGTGCCATGGGTCGGGATGGTGCCATGACAGGCTCCGTCTCCGAGGCTGCTGCCCTTGTTGGGGCCATGTCCTCTTCTGGCACCGTTTGCGGTGCGGAGGGGGGCACCGGTGTCAACTCTGGTGCAGTCTCTGGTCAAGGTGCCCTGTTCACTAGGGATGGCAGCGGGCGTCCGCGCACTGTTTGGCACAGGACTTCGATCTCCACCTCTTCAGAGGAGGAGTCGGACTCTGAGTCATATGGGCAGTCTGACTCCCTGGAGTTGGCTGCGAGCGTGGACACCCTGGTAGTGTCCTCGACAGACCGGAGTCAGCCCCGCCTCTGAGGAGTGGACAGTGACTGCTGGGGCCAGGGTCAGGGGTTCTGACCAGCAGGCAGTGGTGCAGGCCACCATTGCCCTGCAGCCTGGCCTCGGAGGGTTCTCTGACCCCTCAGCGGTGGTATCCCCTCCTGTGATGTGCCTGGATCGCCTGGATTTGGGGCTGATCAGAGCACCCACAGGAGGGGAGGGTGCTGCTCCCTGGATAGCCCCTTCGGGGGCTGACCGGGGCTGTCAGTTGCCTAGGCTGGCTCTCTCGGGGAGGAGGGCGCTCTCGGAATCCAAGGGGTCGAGGGGCATGGGGTCTGTGTGGCGGCCTTTTTCCGGAACCCACCCAGGCTCTGGGAGAAACCGTAGTGCGGATCTCTGATCTTCCCCTTCGGTTTCCTTGAGAGGGCCCTGTTCTGTGGAGGTAGGGGACCATCCATCTGGACCTACATGGCCCCGGTCACCTCATGGGGGATTCTTCAGGGCGCAGCCTAGGCAATACCAGTTTGGTTGTTCAGCTGTCGGCTGTGAAGTCTTCCAGAGCACCTTCTTTCCCTAAGGCTCCCGGTGCACTCTCTAGCCCAGTCGGAGGTCAGCCGATCCCCGTTGTTGGTTCTGCCCCTATTCCTCTGCCACCTTCTCCTGTGCTCCCAGGCATTCGTGGTCCTAGCAGGCCTTTCTCCTGGGAGCAGTTCAGAGCTCAGGCTGCTCAGTTTCCCTCTTACATTAGGGCAATGGACAGACAGGTTTTTCAGCCTCCTTCTGAGCAGATAGCTTCTGAACCTTTGAGGTCCTCTGACTCTTCATCCCCCTCTTCTGGGGGAAAGGAGCCATCTGTCCACATCTCTCCAGCTGCTGATCTCGCTGAGTATCAGCGATTCCTCGTGAGGATGTTGGTGAACCTGCACATTACCCCTCCCATTCTACACAATCCAGAGCACCTGGCGTACACTTTTCTAGGCGATTTCAGTGAGGACACCCTTGTGGTGCCCCTTTGGCCTGCTCCCTTTCCGGAGGCATCGTTGCGTTCCTGACATAGACCCTTTTCCGGAGTTCCTGCCCCTAGGGATCTCTGCCAGCGGTATTGTGCCCCAGGTCTCCAGGTTCCATCGTCATCTTTAGTCAGGATTGACGCAACTGGACACTCCTGATGGGCTTTGCGCCCTGCACCGTGACTGGCCCCCAGATCAAGATTCTTCGGATTTTGACTTCTGGGGGAAGAGGACCTTCTACTCGGCACGGTTGGTGCTCTCTATTGCAGCACATCAAGCCCACTATGCATCCTATGACAGGCTCTTGTGGTCCAGGCTGGGTCAGCTCCTAGCCTCCATGCCTGACATGGAGCAAACCAGACAAGCCACTGCACTCTCTGCACGTAGCCTGGAGCTAGCAAGGAACCAAGCAAGGGCATCGTATGACGCCAGTGAGGTAGCTACCAGGGTTGTAGGGACAGCAATCTGCACTAGGCGGATGGCATTGCTGCGTCTTTCCCGGTTGTCACCCTTGGCCCGGCGTAGGGTGATTAACTCCGCCCACCAGAGAACCTATCTCTTCTTCCGTACAGTGAGGCGGCGTCTGTTGGAGCAACTTCCTATCCCCTCCGGAGGGGTCCCAGTCTCACTCTCTCCACACTTAGGCCTCTCCAGGCCCTGAAGGTTCTCCCTCTTAGTGTGTCACCCACTGAGAGCTAAGGGACTCAGTCCCTTAGGGTTTAAAACCCTCTTCGTGGGGGCTCGGCACTCACCCAAAGGTGATGAATGGTGAAGATTGACACAGATAAGATATGGAAATTACGTACCTACCATAATTCTGATCTTTCTGTGTATCTTCACCATTCATCATAATCCCACGCCATCCCCTGAGGACTCAGTCTCTGGGTCCCCTCTCTCTCTCTGTGCCCCTCTCTTACCCCCCTCCTTTCTGTGGGTCAGGAGTGAATAGCTAGAGCACATAGGAGGATAATTTTTCCTTAAGGTTGGAGTGGTCAGGGTGGGGGCACTCCTTCCTCAGTGCTTCTGCTCCACCCCAGTGGGGTGGGGGTTGGCAGTTGCCCCTTTTCTTTCCTTCTCCTCTTCTTCCTTGTCCTCGGACATAACCTCAATTAATTTAAGAAACTAGGTTTCTTGCCCAAAATCTCCTTTGGGAGATATCCCTGTTTTACCTGTCTTTCTTCCAGAATAGCTGATTCTGCTTATAGGAGTTGTGCCAGTAATTCTGTGCCTGCAGTTCTGGCAGTTAGCCTCTTGGCTACTCCTTCACAGTTCCTATATAAACTGGAGACTAGTCAAGGGTACAGGGTATGCATCTCCTGTCCCCCCCTCAAAAATGTTTTCCTTACCTCTAAAAACCTTTCCCTCCCTCCCTCCTCCTTTCTACTTCCAGAGATTGGGGCCCCTACCCAATCCCCCTCAGTCTTCGAATTTCTTCTGTCCTCTCAGTCATTTATTTCTCCTTCTAGTTTTATATCCTTTCCTTTGTCTGTCCCTTGGACTTCCTTGTCCCACCCTCCCAACACTCTTTCTAACCTATATGGCGACTCAGAACTGGTGGGAGGGCGGAGTCGAAAACACTTAACAGCCAACCCACGAGTGCCACACAGTGCATCAGCCTCGAGGGCAGCGCTGATGGTGCGTCGACTCCGCCCATCAAAAAAAAAAAAAAAGCTCCCGCGGGGTCATGACCTCCGGCCAGTTACCCAAAGATGATGAATGGTGAAGATACACAGAAAGATCAGAATTACGGTAGGTACGTAATTTCCATTTCTAGGGACATGGATATGTTATTAATCCACACTGTCTGGCAGGTGTCCTTGCCACTTTAAATCTTGCCGGAAGGTCTTCAAGCTGGCTCCTCCCACCCACCCGGGTGGTAAAACTCTCGGCTCCACCCCATGACGCCAGATCTTCCTTACTGCTTGGAAGCTCAGGTTCCCTCCTTAACGCTCTGCGTATAAGACTGGTTCCTAATTTTTCGGTTTTGCGAATTTAAAGTTTTTGCACTTCTAGACTTCGGTCTTCCATCCCTCGCGGCTGTGATGGACAAATCGACTCCCGGTTTTCAGCGATGCCCTTGCGGGCAGAAGATGTCTCGGACAGATCCGCACTCCACGTGCGTCTACTGTTTAGGCCTTGAGCACGACCCGCAGGCTTGCGACCTGTGCTCTTCCTTCTCAGCCTGTGTCCTCGAAGACCGTGCTGCCCGTTTACAACTGGGGCGTCCCGAGAAACGTTTTCCTCCGGTAAAGTCAAAAGAGGCCCGGTCGGCGGTCTCCGCGGATCAGCTAGAGCAGATGATGCCCCTCTCGAGAAGGAGGCGGCGGGCCGCATCTTCCTCGGCAGCAGCTTTACCCGCTTTCCCTGGGTTCCTCTTATACAGCTTCTTTTAAGGAGCTTT
Organism: Neoceratodus forsteri; assembly: GCA_016271365.2. Classification (NCBI taxonomy): domain Eukaryota; kingdom Metazoa; phylum Chordata; order Ceratodontiformes; family Ceratodontidae; genus Neoceratodus; species Neoceratodus forsteri. Next base: position 1,577,959,089 of record CM057456.1, on the reverse strand, counting down.
GTCTGTCCCTCTCCACTAAGGAGAGGGACCAACATCTACTGGACCTTCTTCTCGGTCCAAAAGAAAAGCGAGGTAAGTCCCTCCGTCGGCGCTCTTAGGGACGAGAAGGTCCCTCTCCCAGGTTGTCTGCCATCGACTTGATCCGATCATTCGCTTCGGCCACTGGTCTCACGGTGTCCCGTCAGGCCAGTTGACACGAGACTCCCGTCAGCGCAGTCGAGATTTTCTCGACCTGTTGGGCCGGGTTGTCGCAAGCGAAGCGAGAATCTCTCTCCTCGGTTTCCCGGTGGGAGTTGAGGATCCCGTGGGCTTGCCAGTGCCTCCGGTTCCGGAACCCGGGTGAACCCTCGAGCCAAGGGAAGCTGGTTCCCCATCCCCTCCCCGCACCGTCCTCGGAAAACGAGGTTCGGTCTCGGACTTCTTAGCGGTCCAGCCGATCCGCCCGTCATGACGGTCGTCGGTCTCTGCACCGCAGTAAGCGGCGCCGCCGCCGTCTCGTCCTCCTCCTCGGACGGGGAGGCTTCGGCGTAAGCTCACGTCGTGATGCGAGGACCTCATGTGACAACGCTCCTTCTGACCGGGGAACAAGCGGCGCCCGTCGCCCTTCGACCATTAAGTGGCTGTCACGGGCAGCGAAACAACCCTCGACTTACCGAGCCTGTTCCCAGGCGGTTGTTTGGCCAAAACCAGCTGCTCCACCGATTCCGGTGGAACCTCCACCTCCACAGCCATTATTTGGGGCTCTGACCAAGAATTCTCGGTCGGCTCAGGGACTGCCCCATCGGCTGTCTGTCACCCTCACTCCCGATCGACCTCGGCAGGTGGAGGGTGGCTCAGGCCCGAGGCAGCTCTTTGCGGACTCTTCAGAGTCCGACGGCGACTCCTCCCTTTTCTCCAGGCGAGTGAACTTAGTCCTCTGGGGGTCAGTCGATGGATGATAGCCCTTCGTCCTGTCTGGGATTGCTTCGGCTCATCTCGGAGTCCACGGGATGGAAGCTCGAACCTGTGTCCTAAGCGGGCCAGGTATCCCTCACGGAGATACTGGACAGAGGATCCTCACGGAGGCTTTTCCAGTGGCCGAGGCCATAGTGGGCCTGGCCTTGGAGCTCTGGCAGCGCCCTGCTTCCTGTCCTGCGCCCTCGATCAGGATGGCCAGGAAGTATGCGGTCCCTACCGGTTCTTTGTCTGGTTTTTCGGAACACCCCTCAGCCGAGGGGCTAGTTACCGACATTGTTTTCCAGCGTGCCGGGAACGCTAGGGACGTGGACAAACCTCCCGACAAGGAGTCCAAGAAATTGGACTATGCCGGGCGCAAAGTCTACGCTGCGTCCTCCCTTGGCCTTCATCAGGCCAGTTCGTATACTCATGGCACATTTCTCTCATGCCCTGTTGGGCTCCCTGGATGAGGTAGTTCCTCATCTTCGGCGAACCTGCAGACCATGGTTAGGCAGGTGCGGGACCAGAGAGAGGCAGTGGCCAAACAGCAGCTTCAGACTGCTCTGGACATTGGAGACTCATGTGCCAGGTCTGTGGCGGCCGCAGTGGCCATCTGCCGTCGGGCATGGCTGAGGATATCCACCTTCACTTGGATACCCAGCACAAGTTGGCGGATGTCCCTTCCTGGGGACCGACCTCTTTGGCCCTGGGGTGGAAGGTCACCTGCAGAGGATCCGAAGTCCAGTGCTACCTTGGACTCGGTCTCATCCATACAGAAGGACAGAGCCGCAGACCACAGCCTAAGCCCTTTTCGTCCCTCTGCGCCACGGCACGTCCGGCCCAACAGCGTCAGGGCCAGCAGGCTCGAGCTTGGCATCCCAAACCCAAGCCCTCAGCTTCCTCCTCCAGGAAGCAGGGAGGTAAAGGCCCTGGGGTCCCTCGGCGGTCCTTCCTCCAAGTCTGCCAGTGACGGGTTGAGGGTGTCGCCCAACCCCCATCGCCTCACCCCAGGTGCCCCGTGGGGAAGGCGGCCACTCACCTTTCTTTCCGCCTGGTCCGTTATCACCACAGACCGGTGGGTGTTGGAAGTGGTGGAAAAGGGCCTGCTTCTGGAGTTCGAGCAGGTCCCACCCTTCAGAGCCGTCGCACCTCGGGGGGCCTCAAGGTCCGAAGCCTCGTGGTCAGCTCGCCGAGCCGACATCGCTCTCCTTCTCGAGAAGGAGGTGATCAGAGAGGTGGCGGACCCTCCCTCAGACCCGGGGTTCGTGTCCAGGTACTTCCTGGTTCCGAAACGGACAGGGGCTGGCACCCCATTCTCGACCTACACGACCTAAACAAGTTCCTAGGTCTCGAACCTTCAGGATGGTCACTCTGGCTCAGATAATCCATCCTTGGAACAAGGCGTGTGGTTCTGCTCTCTGGACCTGCAGGATCGTTCTTTCACGTCCCTATCTGTCCGTCCATCAGAGGTTTCCTCGCTTTCGAGCGGAGGGATCCCTTCGAGTTCAAGCCATGCCCTTGAGCTTATCTCCAGCTCCCAGGGTCTTCACCAAATGCATGGCAGTGGTGACAGCATTCCTGCAGCACTGAGGGTCCGGTTACCCTTACCTGGACGATTGACTGATAGCAGCCCCTCCAGACAGGAGGTGGAGCGGTCCAGAGATCTGGCCCTCCAGGTTTGCTCTCAGGTCGGCCTCCTCATCAACGAGGCCAAGTCGCATCTCGAGCCAAAGCAGGTGATTCTTTTCATCGGGGCAGAGCTCGACTCTCTTCGAGCCAGAGCACGGCTCCCGGCGGACAGTGCCGAGGTTCTTTCCTCCTTTGCCCAATCATTTCTGGTCAGGCAATTGCGCCCTGCCCGGGACTTCCTGTGCCTCCTGGGTCTCATGGCGGCCTGTACCAGCGTGGTCCGTTGGGCTAGCTGGAACATGCGCCCCTTCAGTGGGGGCTGGCCAGCCAGTGGTCCCAACGCTGCGATCCATTGGACCAGCTAGTGACGGTGACCCAGGGGATGTGGAACGCTCTCCAGTGGTGGACCGTTCCAGTTCATCTGCAGGAGGGCATCCCGTTTGTCCGCCCCGAGCTGACGGTCTCTCTATCGATCGATGCCTCTCTGATGGGTTGGGGTGCCCATCTGGGGAACACCGACACCGGCCTCTGGTCCCGGGAGTCCGATGCCACATCAACCTGCTGGAGCTCCGGCGGTCCGCCTAGCTCTCACTGCCTTTGCTCCGTTTCTTGGGGTCAAGTGGTCCGGGTCAGGCGGACAATACCACGACCATGTACTATCTAAACCGCCCGGGCTGGGCCAGCTCATGCCTTCCTATGCAAGGAAGCTCTCCGCATCTGGTCACTCGTGCGCAGCCTGGAGGCGGATCTCCTAGCCATTCATGTGGCAGGAGCCTCCAACACCCTGGCCGATGCCCTAAGCCGGATAGGGGCTGCGTCCCACGAGCGGTCTCTCCTGCCGGAGGTAGTGCAAGATCTATTCTCCCATTGGGGCACACCTCAGGTGGACCAGTTTGCCTCCAGGGAGAATGCGAAGCTGAGGCTGTTTCATGCCCGCCCCCCTCAGCAGGGCTTGCTGCAGGGGGATGCCTTCTCGAGGCCGTGGACCCCAGGCCTCTTCTACGCCTCCTTTCCCCGTTCCCCTTGATGCACAAGGTGCTTCTCAAAGCAAGGAGGGACAAGGCACAGGTGATTCTGATATCCCCAGACTGGCCCCGCCAGTACTGGTACCCAGATCTCCTCAGCCTCAGCTCCAGGCTCCCGAGGCAGCTTCCAGCTCGCCCGGACCTGCTCTCAGTCAATCAGGGGAAGGTATTCCATCCAGACCTTCAATCCCTGCACCTGACGGCCTGGTTCCTGAGCGGCTAGAGTTCCAGGCCTTGGGTCTTTCCGACAAGGTCCTCAGCGTAGTTGAGGCGTCCCGTAAGGAGTCGACCAGAAAATGCTACGCCTTCAAATGGAAGAGATTTTCCATTTGGTGCCAGAGCAAGGCCTGGACCCTTCCTCCTGTTTCTTGGCGAAGCATATTGGACTACCTTTGGTCCCTTTCTCAGCAGGGCTTGGGTCGACGACCCTTAAGGTGCACCTGGCAGCCATCTCTGCTTACCGGGCGCGGGCCGGGAAGCAGTCGGTGGCGCAGGAGAAGGTGGTCTGGCACTTTTTCAAAGGCCTTGATCACATTTCCCCTCCGGTGTGAGAACCTCCACCTCCGTGGGATCTACTGCTGGTACTGGCAAAGCTCATGGGCAAGCCATTCGAACCAATGCACAGGTGTGAACTCTCTCACCTGTCGTGGAAGACCGCCTTCTTGGTGGCTATCACGTCAGCCAGAAGGATGGGAGAGCTCCAGGCGCTCTGCATCGAGTCTCCTTACCTGGTCTTCCACAGGGACAAGGTTGTCCTGCGCCCCCACCCGAAATTCCTTCCGAAGGTGGTGTCGGAGTTTCACCTTAACCAGGTGTTGACTCTGCCGGTGTTCTACCCCTAGTCACACCTCGGAGGCCAAATATAGGCTCCATCCTCTGGACCCTAGAAGGGTGCTCACCTACTATAAGGAGCGCACGGCTGGAATTTGGGGAGAGGTTCGCTAGCTGTTTGTCACCTACGCTGAAGCCGCACCTGGCAGACCTGCAGCCAAGCGGACGATAGGCAGGTGGGTCACCTCCTGCATAGATCTCTGCTATAAGTTGGCAGGCATGGAGCCTCCCAGAGGGATAAGAGCTCATTCTACCCGCCATACTGCTGCATCGGTAGCTGCTTCCACGGACGTCCCTATCCAGGAAATCTGCAGGGCTGCTACCTGGAAGTCAGCACACACCTTCATCACCCATTACCACACCGACCTTGAGTCACGCCGGGATGCTGGTTTTGGGGCCTCGGTTCTCCAGTCTGTATTCCCTAAGTAGGGGGTGTGCACCTTGCCTCCCTCCTCCCGGAGAACTGCTAGGAGTCTGCCAGACAGTGTGGATGAACAACGTATCCATGTCCCTAGAAATACAGGTTACTCACCTGTAACAGGAGTTCTAGGAATGGTATATGTTGTTCATCCACCTGTAATCTGAACCTCCCGCTCGACGCACAACCTGAGCTTCCAGCGGGCCAGATCTGGCATCATGGGGCGGAGCCGAGAGTTTTACCACCCGGGTGGGTGGGAGGAGCAAGCTTGAAGACCTTCCGGCAAGATTTAAAGCAGAAAGGATACCTGCCAGACAGTGTGGATGAACAACATATACCATTCCTAGAACTCCTGTTACAGGTGAGTAACCTGTATTTCCATGCTATTCATCTGAATGGCCTGGAATGAGTGTTTCTGATGTCATAGAATGTTCAGGCAGCATGAAAACAGAGAGCAGCAACTGTTGAGCACAGAGTGATTCAGGGTAGTTACAAAGGCAAAAAAAAAAATAGATTATTAATTTAACAAAAAATGTCAAAAACATATTGGAATAGTTGGTAGCCAATAAAATAACAACTAGAGGGCACCTAGAGGTCTAAAAACTGTTTCCTATCACCTTTAAAAGAGCTGACTCACTGGAATGTCTTTAAGTAAAGCTTTCACACCACCCAGGAGGTATGTCTCTTGGCTCCGCTCCATGATGTCATATCTTCCTTTCTGCTGGAAGTTCAGTCTTTTCCTTCGCAGATCCACATGTTGTAGGGACTAGTTAATGTGCCATTGGCAAATTTAGAGACTTTTCTAAAACAATTTATATATTCCTCGGTCCTGCTCTCAACCTCCGATCAAAAAAATGGAACATGAGGAAATGAAGCTTGTGCCTGGCTTCAAACAGCACATCAGGTGTCAGCAGAAGGTGTCGCGGACAGATCCACCGTTGTCGTGCTTTACTGCCTGGGAATGACACACAGCATTGCTGATTGCCATCTCTGCCAAAGGATTTTCCCATCCTCAGTCGAAGACAGTAAGGTGCACTTTCTCCTTGGCCAGCCAGCCAACCTTGACCTGTAATTGTGTGCCAAGGGTGGTCGCAAGGCAGCCTCTGGTGCAGCGGGATCTGTGGTGCAATTAGCAGCAATAGAAGTGGCAGCTAAGGCCATGGCGGGCACCTCATTGGCCTTGGTGTTGCTTCCGGCTGGGGCCAGTGTCACAGCATCCTTCACGGGGAAGTTCCACGATATGTGTCGGGTGCTCAGGACCTTTGGGGAGAGCCCTGCCCACCACAGTATGAAGCACAAGAGTAAGAAACACTGCCGTTGGTTGTGGGACCGGAGGAGATCATGCCTCTCCCACTCCCTTGACTCCCCCTGGCTGCTCAAAAGTTGTCATATGCTCCGTTTTGACCGGCCGACCTGTTGGCCAAGGGGCATGTCGCTAGCTCCACTCTACCTCCACTGGGTTTGCCAATCTCAACACCGGTTGCTCAGGTGGTTGAGATTTTTCTCAGCACTGTCAACCTGTTGTTAGAGGGGTCGACAAAGAGTCAATCTCCAAGACCACAGTCATCGCCGTTCTCACTCTGGTGAACATGGGGCAGTCGGTATCCCCAGCAGTTCGTACTCAGGATCAGCCTCCCCTGGAGGTTATGCAGCCAAAACCGGTGCCAGTGATTTACACTGCACCCATGATTGTGTCTTCTTGACATTGGCCTCCGGGTCGAAGGTTGAGGTACAGGTCAAGCGGCTCCTTGAGTTCTCGACCCTGCTCGACCGGGAGACATCGCTGTCTATGCTCCTCATTCTCGTCATCTTCAAATGAGGAGAGGCTCTTCTGGTGGATGCATCAGAGCAATGAAGAGCTCCTCTGGCAGAAGTGGGCCTTGGCTGGGCCAGGTAGGGCTCTACCTCCAACCGCTATGGTCGCCTGGCCAGTGCTGGTCAAGCCCACACCAGTCCATCAGAGACAGTTGTCCCTGACTCGTGTCGCTCCACTGTTGTTGGTGAAACCACCTGCACAGCAGCATGTATATGGGACTCCTATGAAGGACTCATGTCTAGGCACTGGCTTGTCAGGCTGGTTATCAGTGGAAATTACCCACTCCGATGATTCCAGGGTAGTCCACAGTAGTCTTGGCAGCACCAGCCCCAGCCAGGGCAGTTCCAAGCCTGGCATCCCAAGGTCACGTTGTCTGGCCAGGGGCCCAAAAAAAGGCAGGGGTAGGGGAAGTAGTGCTCCTTCAGCTTTAGGGACCGATGCCCCCTCCCAAGCTGCCCAGTGATGGGTCAGGGGATATTCGCCTCCCACCTGTGCAGTCCCTGACTCGGTTGGTGGTGGGGTAGTTGGCTTCGCCACTTCTGGCCTCACTGTTTCATCAGTACTACAACAATGGGTTCTCAAGATGGTCATCAGAGGGTTGTCTCTCGATTTCAAGACCCTTCCACCCTACTGATCCCATGCACCAAGGGAGTCCCCGGTGTTGCAGGATACTCTATCTGCCTTCGGGGAGGACGTTGCTCAGCTCCTCACAAAAGGAGCACTAGCCCACCTTCCAGATGCCCAGCAAGTCAGTGGTGTGCGTCCAGGTACTTCCTGGTCCCAAAATTATGGGGGGTGGAATCCCATAATGGATCTTCACGATCTGAACCAGTTTCCAAGGAATCGCAAGTTCAGGATGGTACAGGTACAGGTGAATGTCGAGGGGTTCCTTGAGTTTGTGATCCTGCTCGACCGGGAATCATCACCGTCAGTGCTCCTCGTCCTCTTCATTGTCACATGAGGAGAGGTTCTGCCTGCAGATGTGGCAGTGCTGTGAAGAGCTCCTCTGGCAACAGTTGGTCTTGGCGGGGCCAGGTAGGGCTTTACCTTCGACCCCTATGGTTAACTGGCCAGTGCTGGTCAAGCCAAGCCCAGTCCATCAAAGGTAGTCATCCCTGACATGCATCTCTCAGCCGTTGTTGGTGGAACTGCCTTCACAGCAGCCCAAGGGGGGAGCCTCCTCCGAAGGACTTCTGTCTGGACACTGGCTTATCAGGCTGGTTATCAGTGGAAATGACCCACTCCGATGATTCCAGGGTGGTCCATGGCGGTAAGCAGCTGAGGGCTATCTTTGTAGAGCCCTTAGATGACTCCAGTGCATCCTCCATGAAGTCTTCGAGGATGCATGCATTCGACCTGCAGTCAGTCGAGAAACTGACCACCGACCATGGGCCGGTGTCATTTGGGGTGCTCTTACAACTTATATCTGAGTCCATGAACATTCCATTAGAGCCAGTTCAGAAGGCTAAATACTCCTTCACTGACATCCTGGATAAGGACGAATGCTCGGGGTTGCCTTTTGGATAACTGAGGCCATTCTGGCACTGGCTCTGGAGCTTTGGCAGCATCCAGCCTCCTGCTTGGCACCCTCAGCCTGTATGGTCCCCAAATATGCGGTCCCTACTTGCTCCTTATCTGGATTTTCTGACAACCCCTTGGCTAAGGGTCTGGTCTCTGATTCAGTTTTCTGGAAATCCAGCAATATTGGGGATGTGGGCAAAGCCCCTCAACCATGGGATAAAGAAGCTTACATACACGGCTAAGAAAGTCTGTGCCACATCTTCCACTGGTCTCCACCAGGAGAGCTACGCCTTAATGATGGCCCACTTCAGTCACTCCCTTTTGGGAGTGCTTGATAACGTCATCCATTACCTGTCTGCCAACAAGTAACTCCTGGTAAAGGTCATCTGAGACCAAGGTCAAGCGCTGGCTCAACACCAGTTCCAGATGGCTTTGGAAATTGGTGATTCCTACACCTGTGCCATGGAAGTAGCCATTGCAGTGCATTACAGGGCCTGGCTGAGGATCTCTACCTTCACGGAGGACACTCAACACAAGTTGGCTGATGTGCCCTTCTTGGGCACCGACCTCTTTGGCGTGGGAGTGGATGGGCATCTCACAAGGACTGAGAAGTCCAGTGCCACCCTAGATCCTGTAGCTTCATCCCAGAAGGACCAGAAAAGCCAAAACCAAAAAGAAGGCCTTTCTGTTTGGCTCTTTCATCCACAGCAGTCTTGGTAGCAACAGCTCTAAATGGGGCAGTTCCATGCCTGGCTGCAAGGTCAAGTTTTCTGGCCAGGGGCCAGAAAACGTGGGGGTAGGGAAAGTGGTGCCCAGTGATGGGTCAGTAATTTTCACCTCCCACCTGTACAGTCACAGACTTGCCTGCTGGTGGGGGGTTGACTTCACCACTTCTGGCCTCACTGGTCCATCATTACTGTGGACAATGGGTTGTCAAGGTGGTCGTCAGAGGGCTGTCTCTGGATTTCAAGACCCTTCTGCCCTAACGATCCCATGCTGCAAGGGAGTCCTCAGTGTTGCAGGACATGCTGTCCACCCTTTGGGAGGATGTTGCTCAGCTCCTTGCAAAAGGAGCACTAGTCCATGTCCTGGACATCCTGGCAAGTCGAGTATGTGTCCAGGCACTTCCTAGTCCCAAAACAGATTGGAAGTGACGCCCATACTGGATCTTCATGATCTGAGCCAGCTTCTATGGAAGCACAAGTTCAGGATGGTCACTCTGAACCAGATTATACTATCTCTGGAGCAGGGGATGTGGTTCTGCTTCATGGACCTCCAGGACACATTCTGTCCTATCGCAGTCTGTCCGTTCCACTGGCAGTGCCTCTGGCTCCATGCAGAAGGGTGCTCTTTTCTATTCTATGTCATGCCATTTGGCCTCTCCTCGGCGCCCAGGGTCTTCACTGAGTGCCTTGCAGTGGTGGCAGTCTTAAACCTGTAGCACCAGGGTGTCAGGGTTTACCCCAGCCTTGATGACTGGCTGATAGCTGGGCCATCCAAAGAGGCAGTGAAATGGTCCAGGGACCTGGCCCTCAAGGCCTGCAGAGACTCTGGCCTCTTGGTCAACCCAGTTAAGTCCAAGCTGATCCCTTCATAGGTGATTCACTTCATTAAGGTCATACGAAGGAGCAGAAGGCATAGCCCCGATAGCTCCTATTGAATTAGTTACTTCCTGCCAGTAACCAGTGGTAAAGTCTATATTTAAAAGTGAACTTGGTATCACTGATGACTACTTTTAAAGGGAGTGAATTCCAAGGTTGTACTACTCTTAATGAAAAATAATCCCCCCGTTAACTGTGAAACCTTGGTTTTGACAGCTGCAAAGGATGCCCTCGGGTATCCACAGTAATTTGCTTAAAGTCCCAAGCCAATATCAGACATGAGTTGTTGGTCTCTTAGGATATCCCAAACAGTCAGCAAGTCTTCCCGAAGCCTTCTTGTTTCTAAACGCATAAGTTTAAGGATTTAGCCTATCATTATAATTCATGTTTCTCAACCCCTATATATGCTTTATTATTTTTCGTTGTACCCTCTCGATCCTGTTTCTCATTAATTTGGTAGATGTTTCACAGTTGAGAGCAGAAGTCGAGGTGTAGGTCAACATATGCTCTATATAGGGGAAGTAAAATGGAGGATTCTTTTGATTTAATGTTTCTTCTTATTGCCTACCATGTTTTATTTGACTTATTAATCATTTCTGATATCTGTCTCCTAAAAGTTAAATTACTATCAACATTAACATCTAAGTCCCTTTCTTCGGCTGATTTTTTTTTTTTTTTTGTTTCCCCTCCAGGGGTATAATTGTGCTTTGGATTTCTCAATCCAAAATGCAGTACACTACATTTCTTATTATTGAAGGTCATTCCCCAAAATTTCACCCATTGAAATAAAGTATTTAGATCTTCCTGAATGTTGTCTATGTCTAACGTAGAATTGCAGGGACCTCCTATTTTGCAGTCATCTGCATATTTTACTACCCAGCTGTGTAAATTGTTCGAGAGGTCAGCTATCGATTGCTGGAATACCATAGGTGCTAAAACTGAGCTTTGAGGGACCCCACTGGTGAATGGCCTAGATGCTGAGTAGTGTCCATCCAGGACTACTCTTTGGGTGTGACCCACAAGCCAATTTTTTATCCGGTTCTTTATCTTTCGATGAATATTTCGGATAGTTACAAACATTGAAGTATTAAAAATAATAAATAAACTAAAGATTAATAAGGCTAGTGGCCCTGATAAAATTGAAAACAGATTATTAAAAGAGGATGCTCTTAAGTTATCACCAATACTGAGGGACATCTTTAATTGAAGTCTTAGGGAGGGTCTGTTTCCACTGAGTTGGAAGCAGGCTAAAGTTATCCCCATAAATAAGGGGGGATTTTATGGCTGCTTCCAACTATCGGCCAATAGACTTGTTGTCAACATTCTCCAAGATCTTAGAAAAGATTGTTCATGGTCAATTGATGGAATATCTTGAGCAATATAAAAAACTAACTCAATTCTAGTCAGGCTTTAGACAGGGTAGGTCCACGGCTACTGCACTCACGGACTTCTTGGATTTAATCTTCACCCCATTGGAGGATGCCAGATCCGTGGGTGCAGTATACGTGGACCTGTCAAAGGCATTTGACTTAGTAAACCATAGTATTTTGTTAAGGAGTTTGGAAAAAATAGGACTGGAGGAAGAAGCCTGTAACTGGTTTAAATCCTATTTAGATAAAAGATTCCAGTTTGTTATGTTAAATGGTCAGCAGTCTAGAGTAGACTTTGTGACAAGAGGAGTAACCCAGGGATCTTTACTGGGCCGCCTCTTGTTCATAGTCTATTTGAATGATTTACCAAATTATATTAAATACTCACAAGTCAGACTCTATGCAGACGACACCGTATTGGTAGCTGTAGGTAAAGATCCGGAAAAAGTAGAACAAAAATTGCAAGGTGATTTTCTGGCTATGCAGGGATATTTTTCCTCCGTGGGGTTATTGATAAATAGTAAAAAAACACAGACAATGTTTTTTGGCCCAGAGCAGAAAAATAACAATAAAGACTCAGGAGGAAAAAATTTTGGAGCAGACGTCAGTATACAAATATTTAGGTTTTCAAATTGACCAGCACTTAAACTTTGAACAACATACAATTGATTTAATAAGGAAAACAAATGCGAAAATTGGAGCAGAGAGACGTATATCAAATTGCACAGCAAAAGAAATGCGTCTTAAGTATAGTAAATCAATTAATATTACCAGTAATAGATTATGGAAGCCATATTTATAGGCACACTACAAAAAAGCAATTACAGAACTTGGATGTACTTTATAATAAATTAGAGAGATTCATATTAAGATGTGATTTTAGCATCCATCGTAGAATGTATACTAAACTTGGATGGAATTCATTAAATCAGCGGGCCACGGGTATCTGGCTAAATCAGATTCAAGGATTATTCAAAAATAAACCTCAACATTATCTAGTAGCTAAACTTCAAAAACCAAAACATGGATTGAATTTACATAAATTGGGAGCTAGAGATTTGATGATTCCAACAATAAAAAATCGCTTCAGTAATATGACCTTCCAGTATAAGGTTGACTCAAGTTGGAATGGACTTCCTCCTTTCCTTCCTGATTTAGAATTATCCACTTTTGCATATAAAACAGCAGTAAAGCAGGAGTTAAGTTTTAGATGTCAATGTGATAGGTGAATTTTTATGTGAATTCAATGCAAGTTGAAGTAAAATGTGATTTTTAAAGAAGTGTCCTGTCGTGTGTATTCTAATATGTATTATTTGTGAATGTATTTTATGTCTTGTATGTTGTTTAGCATAGAATTAATCAGTATTTTATACAAACAGGTATGCTTTGTAAATAGGGATTTTTTTGAACCCTAATGGTTGTATCACTGTATAAATACATTTTTACATACATACATACATATTTATATTATCCATTTTTTCACATAAGGCCTAATGAGGTACTGAATCAAGGGCCTTTCGGAAGTCTAGAAAGACAATATCACATGAAGACGCTTGATCTAAACATTTGCTTATCTGTTCGTAAAAGCTTAGTAGGTTTGTTGTAACTGAACGGCCTTTGGTGAAACCATGTTGATTTATATCTAAAGTGTTTTGTTCAACTAAGAACTTGTCCTCTATCAAACTCCATGGTTTTACCTAGTATTGGGGTTAGGCTTATGGGATGATAATTATCTACATCATTTTTTGCCCCATTTTTATGTTTGCTTGCATGCATGCACAAGAAACATTATGTGGCACCTTAGGAGAGAAGCGGGTTGTGGAGGTGGAGCACTGTGGCCTAGTGTCCCGATGACACAGGTTCTGCAGAAGTGCCACCAACTTGAAACGATTTGGCTGCTGCAATGAGGGGCCGCCATGTCATTGCAGCATCAGCCATGCTGCTGCAATGAAGGTGTGACCCGTCATTGCAGGGCAGTACCCTGCATGGTGTAACATTTCCCTAAACATGGCAGTGGCATAGCCTCCGCCTCAGAGCCCCATGAAAGCCGACTGACTGGGGTGCCCAATCCCCCTGTCAGCATTCCCTGGCCCAGTTCATTTGCCGAAGAGGGAGCCCACTCCCCATCGGCATAATCCCCCCCCCCCGATTTGTTGTGTGCCAAGGGGGGGTGCCCGTCCCACGGCATCATCGCCCCCACACACATTTCTGTGCCGACAGGGGGCCCAGTCCCCATTGGCTTCAGTCCCCCACCCCAAAATGCAGATGGCACACTGGGAGACCACCCCAGTGTGCACGTAGCAAGCCTGAAAAAAAAAAACCTTCCTGCAACGTCTTTTAATTATGCTGTGTCCCTGAAACAAAGAAAACGGTCCCTCACGGTCTCTTGTGCACCCTCCCCCAAGCCGCGCCCACCCTCTGCGCACCCCACCTCCCCACACACCCCCCTCACCCCATACTTACCACCGGAGCCCGGCACGACAATCTCCAGTGGACCGGGAACACGTCTGCACTCTTCAAAGCCGACCGCAAACTGAAGAAATGCCGGTAAGCTGTATAATGGCATAAATAGGGTTTTTCCAACTCAGGTGGGTATCTCGGCCATTTTTAGACTTTTGGCACCAAATTTTCAACATGGGGTTATTGGGACCCCTCCTCATGAATTCAGTCACTGTCATGGCGTTATTTGGTCCCGAAAAGTGATTTTGCAGTCACTGCGCGGAATCACCTTTTGGGACTGAGTAACGAAATGACAATGCCACTGTTTGTGAGTTGGGCTCTCAAAAAGCTTATGTTGCAAATTTGGTGAAAAAATCAAAAAAATGGCTGTTTTACGAACGTGCGTTGCGCAGTTTCCATGCACACTCACGAATCTGTAATACTTTCACCCCAGATTTTCAACATTTGCATTTTTCCACACCTCCTTATGAACAGTACAGCTGTCATTTTTTACATCCTGGCCGAAATGTGTTTTCGTACTCTCAGCGCAGAATAGTGCGGTCGCTGTGGGAAATCAGTGTTCGGGACACAGTAAGAAAATCACAGTGACACTGCTCATGAGCAGAGGTCCTAAAATGCCTATGTTGAAAATTTGGTGACAAAAGTCTATAAAATGACTGTTAAGAGCGTGCATTGTGCAGTTTCCACGCACCCTTGTAACTTCACAAATTTGTAATATTTTCACTCCAGATTTTCAACATTGGCATTTTTTCACACCTCCTTATGAACAGTACAGCTGTCATTTTTCACATCCTGGCCGAAATGTGTTTTTGCACTTGTGGCGCAGAATAGCGCTGTCGCTGTGAAAAAACAGTGTTTGGGACAGATTAAGAAAATCACAGTGACACTGTTCATGAGCAGAGGTCCTAAAATGCCTATGTTGAAAATTTGGTGACAAATGTCCATAAAGTGACTGTGTTACAAGCGTACGTTGCACAGTTTCCTCGCACCTTTGTAATTTTGAGCATTTGTAATATTTTCACTCCAGATTTTCAACATTGGCATATTTTTCACACCTCCTTATAAACAGTACAGCTGTCATTTTTCAGATTCTACCCTAAATATGCGTTTACACATCTGGCACAGAATAGTGCGATCACTGTGGGAAATCAATGTTCAGGACAGATTAAGAAAATCCTAGTGACAGTGTTCATGAGCGGAGGTCACAAAATGCCTTTGTTTAAAGTTTGGTGAAATAATTCCACTAAATGACTGTGTTACGTGCATGCCTTGCACAGTTTCCATGTACGCTCGGAAGTGCGAGCATTTTTAATATTTTCACTACAGATTTTCAACATTGCCATCTCTTCACACCTCCTTATGAATGGTGCAGCTGTCATTCTTCACATCCTGCCTGATCTGTGTTCTTGTGCATGTGGCGCAGAATGGTATGGTCGCTGTGGGAACTCAAAGTTCGGGACACATTAAGAAAATCATACTGCGACTGTTCATGAGAAGAGGTCCCAAATGCTTTCACGAAGTGGGGTCACAAAAAGGCCATGTTGAAAATTTGTAGTGCAAATACCAACAAACGCCCAGGGTGTTAGGGTTTCTAGCCATAACGTCCCATCCTCTATGGACTGACAGGCATCAGGGGTGTGTCTTTGGATTGCCGACTGTAATGCTGATGCCATCCCACCCCCAACCCCTAGCCAGTGACAGGCATCGAGGTGTGCCTTGGACTCCTCATTGCCAGAGTTCACCCCATTCTCCTATCCTGCACCCATTTCAGCATGTGTGCTTATGGAATGGGGCGACTGTAAAGCCGAACATACCAAGGCACACCTCAGCACATGTCAGTGTTTGCAGGATAGGGTGAGGTGAAATGGCATGAGTGTTACGGGCGATGACCCAAACGCATACCCCAGTGCCTGTCTGTCTCTGCAGGGTGGAGGTGGGGTTGGCGTGAAGTTCAATACATCACTGCTATTCCTATTCTGCATCTGTCTAACTCCTGCATTTCCGATGCTAATACCAGCAAGCAAACATTTGGCACTGACAAATGCTTGTTAAAAACAGGAGTTATATTACCTGTTTTCCAGTCTTCTGGTGGTTTCTCTGCCTTGATACTTTCATCATAAATAGTTTTTAGATGAATTATTAAATGCTATTTTAGAAGGTTAATCGTGCCTCCAGCAATCCCATCGGGCCCTGATGATGAATTTTTTTTTTTGTAATTCTTCTTTTTATTAGGTTTTCAACATATATACACTTAGGTCACCATTAATTAGACATTTATGTAATCTTCAGATATTGTAGATAGTACAGTCAGAAAATACTAGTGTTATAACATTCATTCTGAGTTTTCTCCTGCATGGTTCTGTGTCTGGGTTACAGTTACATTCTTAGTACATTGTGATTAAATAACCAATCGCTTCACCCTACTCAGGGCCTAGACCACCAGGGCATCTCTTCTGTACGGGTGTTGCCGCCCCACAGGGGACCGGGAAGGCCAGGTGGGGCACATCCGTCCTGGCAATTTGCCTCCCCCCCTCCCCATCCAGAGGCCACTACTAGTTGTCCCTCTCAGATACTCTAGGGTACGAAAGTGGGGTCCTTCAGCATAATATGTCTGCCACCGTGTCCACCTATCCTTAAACTTCTCCACCTGTTCATTCAGGTTGTGCGTGATTTTTTCCATATTATAAATCTGCAGTGTAATGTCCCACCAATCTTGGACTGTGGGGACTTTTGTAGTTAACCACTGCCTAGTGATCGCCTTCTTTGCCGCTGTTACTAGTAAAACCATCAAGTATCTGGTAGTAGGCCCTCTAAACGCTCTGGGGAGATCTAGATACAAAAACATTTCCAGGGTTAGCCGGAGTTGTGCGTCAAACAGTTCCTGCAGCTGGGACTCAAGCTGTGCCAGGAAACCTTGTAAGACCGGGCATGCCCACAAGACATGCGTCAAAGTGGCACATGTTTCCCCACATTGTCTCCAGCATTCCGCTGTATAGCTAGACGAGTAATGCCTTGTGACCACAGGGGGGCAAAACTACCGAACTAAAACTTTCCAGGCATATTCTCGCCATTGGTGTGAGCTGGTAGCTCGGCTAGACAATACGCATGCTTGCTTCCAGTCCTCCAGGGAGAGTTGGTGTCCTGCTTTCTCTCATGATTAATACGGAGCGAATGCTCTCAGTGCGGCACCTCCTGTGTGTTAAGTGCCTGATAGTAATGTGAGATCAGGTGTTCCTGGCCTCTTTTGGCATTCAACTGCATCTGGCAGTGGATCAGTGTTGGGTATCCCTCAGGGTCCCACAACGTTCGAGGCAAGCTCTCTATATAGTGTCGCAGCTGAAGGTAACGAAAAAAATCCCCATGTGGGAGGTGAAACTTTCTCTGAATCTCTGCATATGTCCAGGTATTCCCCTGAGTCATTATCTGCACCAAGTAACTTAACCCTTGTTTTTCCAGCGAGAGAAGCCACTATCAGGTTGTTGGGTGTAAAGTCTGTTAAACTTGTTATCGGCAAATAAGTGCCCGATAGGCGCTAGCTGCCTGCCTTTTTATTATGGCCCAGTTCTTAAACTGCGCTTGCCAGGGTCAGGGGTCCCTGTACTTCCTCCCTGATCCTGTTGGTATAGGATCGAGATGCCCTGTCGCAGAGTAGAGTTCTTTCTATATCAAGCCAATGTGGTGCATGTATTCCACTCTGCCTGGTCATTATGTGTACGAGAGTGGCTGCTTGTTGGTATAGTCTCAGGTCCGAAGAGCCAAGCCTCCTTCCTGTCGCGGGAGAGAGTATCTCCATCCGCATCTGGTCTCCGGAGGCCCATACGAGGTTTCAGAGATGAGACGGTTTATACTCTTTAAATGTTTTTAATGGTACATTGAGGGAATATTTTGAAATAGATATAGAGCCCTCGGAAGAACTGTCATTCTAATCAGGTCTACCCTCCTAGAGAGGCCTAGGGGCAAGGTGGTCCAGGCTTGTAGTTCTTGTTTTAACTGGGAAATAAATGGCACATAGTTGTATTTATAGTAATTCGTGGGGTCTTTTGGAATATATATACTGAGGTATTTCAGTTTTTGCAGGTCCCACCTACCCGGAATAATATCTCGAGTATCCTGTGTGGGGATGCAGTTAAAGGTAAGGATCTCCGTCTTGGCGAAATTGAGTTTATATCCGGACACCGCACCATATGCGTCCAGTAGCTGTCTTACAGCTGGGATAGTGCTTTCGGGGTCTCGAAGATATAAAAGTATATCGTCCGCATACAGAGCCACTCGGTGTTCTGTGTCTCCTATCCTAATCCCTGGAAGCTGTGCATTCTCTGATATGTTGTGCCAGTGGTTCGATGACTATAGCGAATAGCAGAGTGACAATGGGTATCCCTGTCGGGTGCCCTCTCAGTTGAAAATACTCGAGTGGTGTCCGCTCACCCTAACGCATGCCCTGGGGTGGAGTATATATTTTGAAGGATTTGGACAAACGGGGAGGAATCAATAGTGTGTGATGTAGGTAGGGCCAAGAGACCCTATCGAAGGCCTTCTCTGCATCCAGACTGATTAGGGCCACCGCCTCCCCAATCTCTGCATCCGACGCACCACATACAGAGAATGTTTAATACTGTCTGAGGTGGTCCGTGATTTGACAAACCCCATCTGGTCTTTGTGTATTATTAGTGGTAGCATGCTATCAAGACGGTGTGCCAAAATGTTCATGAAAAGTTTATAGTCTTGGTTAAGCACTGATATCGGTCTGTATGAGGCACAGTCTTGTGCATTTTTACCTGGCTTGGGTATCACCGAGATTGTGGCATATGATCATGACTGGGGAAGGGGTTCTCCCCTCAAAACCGAGTTAAAGACCCGGAGGAGCAAGGGGTCAACCTGGCCTCTCACCGCCTTGTAGAACTCCGGGCCATACCTGTCTGGGCCCGGGCCTTTCAAAGATTTGGCCCTGGTGATTGCCTGAGCAACCTCCAAGGTTGTAATAGGTTTCATCAGGTCCTCCCTGTGTGCCTCGGAAAGAGAGGGAAGGGTGACCGAGTTCAGGTGCTCCAGCATATGCTGGGCCTGGACCGTGGTCTCCGGGGTGTAGAGGGCTTTATAGAACTTTGCAAATGCGTCCACTATGTCCTGCACACGGAACAACTGCTGACCTCCACTGGGGTGTCTAATGGACGCAATAGTGGCCCCTTTCCTCTGCTTGCGAACTTGGTAAGCGAGTAACCGTGTGGCCCTCGGCCCCACTTCGTAAAATCTTTGTCTCAGAAAAGTTAGGGCTATTTCAGTTTGTTGCTGAACCAGCTGGTCCAAATCCCATCTAGTTTGTTTTAGTTGGGGAAGGACCGACTCGTCGCCCTGCTGGTGCGCCATCTGGAGGAAGTGAAGCGTTTCCTCCAGTCTACGCCGACATTCTTGTCGCTGCCTCCTCAATTCCGCAGTGTACTTAGTGATGTGTCCTCTGAGGACAGCTTTTATTGTGTCCCAGTGCGTTGAGGGAGTGGAATCCTGTGGTGGATTGTCCGTCACGATTTCCGTGATTTTATCCAAAAGAAACTCCCTAAATTTTTCAGACCGTAAGTGGACAGGGTTTAAACGCCATTGCGTATTCCTCGGCCGAAGACCCCAGTTCCAGCAGGTTGTCAGGGGTGCATGGTCCGAAATGGAAATATCCCCCAATTGGGCCTCCCGTATGTTGCCTAGGTTTTCTGTCTGGGTAAATGTATGGTCTATTCGGGAATACGTATGGTTTACCGGAGAATAATAGGAGAAGTTTTTGGCATTCGGGTGTAATTTCCGCCAGACATCACACCATCCAACCTCCGATACGAACTTATTAAAGAACTTTTGGGTAGGTGTTAGCCTCCGGGGTCTTTGGCTGGTCAAGTCAAACTGGGGGGCCATAGTCAGATTAAAGTTCCCTGCCAGCATAAGAATACCTTTGGTTTTCTGGATTATCTTATCTAGCAGTGGTCTTAGTTTTGAGACCGTGATACCCGGCGGTAAATAGATGTTTGCTAGCGTCACCTGTATCCCATTAATTTTCCCTTGGGTGAGCACCAGTCAGCCCTCCGAATCCGACCAAGTAGACTCCACCTGAAGTAGAGTATGCGGAGATACAATGATAGCCACTCCACGTTTCCTGCCCTCTTTGCAGGATGCGAAACACCTGTCCCCTGCTTAGTTTATTAACTTATTGTGCTCGGCTGTCTATGCGTGCTTCCTGCAAGAAGGCAATGTCCGCTTTAGCCCTTCTAATATATGTCAATGCCCTGGATCTCTTAATTGAGGCCAGGCCCTTAATGTTAAGGGATAGCAACTTAAGTGTATGGGCCTGCATAATGCATGACCATATGACCTCTGATTCCCAGCCCTCCCAGTCCCCCGCAGGAACACCCTCTAAAGTCTGGCTTAGCTTGTGACTGCCATCCACATTGTGTACATTTGGTGACTCCGAAACAAACAATACAATACGAACACAACAATAAGTTGAAATCAACAGTGAGCGTAGAACTTAACATATCTCGCTCTGGCCAACTCAACTACTGCTGGCACTTCCACTGGTCTGGGCTTAGCCCCGACCTGAGGATGGGTATATAACCCAACCTATGGGCCCTTAAATCAGGGCTGAAGGCACCTAAGTACCTATTCGGGTAGGGTATTGCGGGAAGGTGTCCGTCCTGCAGGTGTCGAGGCTTCCTGAGCTGTACTGCAGCTAGAGGGATCACCGCCGAGTGTCCGGGGCAAGTGCCACTCAGCTGGAGAACCCCAGACCGTGGGCTGGCAGCACCCCCGTCCAATGGCTCCCCAGCCCTAGCGGGTCTCTCACTGAGAGGGTACAATTCTCTGTCTAAACGGTACCTCCAGCCCTCCCACCTCCCTTGATTGGCGCTGTTAATTACCTTGCCACTGTCCACTTAGTCAAGGTTGTCTCACCTAGCGGAGGAAGAGGAGGCGGATACCTCTACCCCCGCCTGGTCCTCGATCGAGCAGGTAGCACCGTCATTTTTGGCTCTGGCCTGTGGACAGGTTCCTCTTGGGGCTCAAGGGTTTCATGAATCACATCAGCATCCCGAGGGCGCACTCGATCCACCTTTCTTGCCTCTTTATCGTTGGCTGTATTTGCCTGCCTAAAGATTTTATGCATCTCACTAATCAATTATTACTTATCCTTTAAACCCATTCTCCCCCTTCCTCCCTCCAGGCCCATTCCCATTATCCGCTTGGGATATTGACCCTATTTGTCGGAGGGTCAGCTTGTATCCCCCCTTCCCGATGCTTCCTCTGCCCTCCTTGCCTCATGCCGGCCTCACCAGTCTCTCCCCGGAGGCGACTCCGCAGGGGCTTCCCCATTGGCCCCAGGATCAAGAGTCGGTGGAGGTCCCGAGAGTGAGTGAGAAGGTGGTCCCCAGCTCTTCGTAGGATCCCCAGACCCCTCTCCCTTCGGCCCCATGATCTTCTTTGCTGGTGCAAGGTTTTTGTTTTTTTTTGACACCTTTGGGGTCGATGCCTCCTCTACCCCCGCCTCCTCGCCTCAGATTGGCCCCTCTAACCCCCCGTGGCCCGGCAGCCCCTGCCTAGCTGGGCCTTGCTACTCATCCATCTCCAGAACTCTTAGTGGTCACCGTGCATAGAGCTCCCAATCCGTTAAGGCTCCTCCCTAGCCCAACTCTGATTAAGTTGATTCTAACAGGCTATCGCCTTGATGCTGCCCTCCCTCTGGTCACCCCCTTGAGGCTGACCCACGTATCCTCACCTCCTCATTTAACTACCAAGCGAGAGGAGTACTGGGGATGTATCCAGATGGGTATCCCGGTCCCCTTCCCAATAGGCACTGGAAGATGCGGCGCTCTTGGCCTTATCACTATTGGTCCCATGCTGACTTTTCGGCCCAGCATCTCCCACCAAACCTCTCAGGTCAGTCTCGCCACCGAATCTTTAATGACTCTCACCCTGGCCCCCAACACCCCTGCTGTATTCCAACTTCAGCCCAGTACGAACTCATCAAGCTCCACCTCCGCCCACTCCCATGTCAATGTCTAATTAAAGTTAAAAGCTTGGCTAAGAGTCCAATTGAGGCAGATGTTACATCCAGTTCATATTAAATCTGACCCAGTCCCACAGTTTTACTTAGTGTTACTCAGGTGTTAAGCTCAGCCAGTCCTCCTCCACTGTGCTGCCGGCTCTGGCCCTCAGTGACTCAACAATTGACTGAATGGCTTCCAAGCCCTGTCGCCGTCTAGCTTCACGATGTCCAGCATTCCAGACCTTCTGGGCCAACCTAGAGGCAGGGGTTGCTGCTGATCTCCTTTGTTGCTGCACAATCTCCATTTCCTCTTCCTGAGTTCCGTTATCGCCTCCGCTCGCTTTTCAAAGATGTGGGCCCCTCATTGAAGTGGATCACCATTTTCGCTGGTATAGCATTTTAAATCGCACTCCTGCCACTTTAAAGGTCTTCATTACAGGAATATAGGCCTTCCGCGCGCCATTATTTCCAGGGTGCAAAGTCATTTTCGAGGAAGAGCCTGTGTGTGTTGTAAAAAACAGCTCCCTGCCTCCACGCTGTGTGCAGAACCTTTTCCTTTTCTTGATGCCTCAGGAATTTAATTATCAGGGTGCGTGGTCGAGCTCCTACTGCTGGCTTAGGCCGAGGCTGCTGGCGGCCTCCCATCTCGAGGGAAAGCTCTTCAGGTAATTTTAGCACTTCTGAGCATTTTCTGTAGAAAAAGGATGACTTCGGTTCCTTCTGTGCCCTCGGGAGCCCCACAGCCGTATGTTGTTTCTGGCTACTGCTTTCAGGCCCCCCTCCGTGACGCCTTTTGTAGGCCTCTAGCAGGCCATGAAGCTGCACAACATCAGCTTTCTGTCTCCCACTCTCCGATCAGTGGATGTCAGCTGCACCTCCTGTTCCTCCTGCTTTTTTCCAGTTTCCCAATATCTGTTCAGATCGCAGCCACTGTGCTCCGCATCTCTTTCCTGAAGTCCTGAATCTCTGCCAGCATCTGGGCCATTTGTCTCTGTAGCGCTGATCGAGGAGCCTGGTCTGCCTGCTGCTTTTACTGTGGTGGGAGGCTGAGGAGGCCCGCGAGTCATCGCTTATCAGAGTCTTCCTCCAGTGATCTGGCTCCATCCCGGCGCTTGTGGGAACCACGGGCGGCGTCGCCTCCTTTTTTAGGCATTATACCACCTCCTGGGTCTTTTGGATACGTTTTGTAGTGTAAGAAGCAGTATTTTTTGGAGGTGTTTAGCTTGTTCGACAGGGAGCCTACTACCCTAGGTGTTGCTTAAAGCATGACGTCACCGGAAGTCCTGGTGATGAATTTTAACTGAGTCCAATTTCTTTCCTATTTCTTCTAGTGAGAAAGCTGCATCTGTGGCAACAATGGTGTCTTTAAGAATTTGTTTTGATCTTTGCTCTGAGAAGACCTTACAAAAGAGTTCACTTAAAATACTAACCATTTCGTGGGGGGATGTAATTAAGTCTTTGTTAATTAATGTTCACTTAAAGTACTAACCATTTCCTGGGGAGAGGTAATTAATTCTTTGTTAATTAACAGAGGGCCTACTTTACACTTTTTTTTTTTTTTTTAAAGAATGTATATAACTGAAGAATTCTTTACAATTTGATGTAGTAGCCTGCTCTGCAAGGTACTGTTCAAATGCTGTCTTTGCCTTTCTCATAACTAATTTACAGTTCTTTTGAGCGCATTTGTAGGCTTCCGATCTGGATTAATTTTAAATTTTCTGATATTTTTTATGAAGCCGATTTTTCTTCCTTATCAATTTTCTTAAATTATTTGTTAGCCATTTAGAGGATGGTCTGTTTTTATGTTTCTTAGTTTTAGGTATGAATTTATGTGCTGCCTGTAGAATTACTGATTTAAATGTGTTTCATTTGTCATTTACTGTGCCTTCTTTTAACCGATCTTTCCAGTCAATGTTAGATAATTCTTCCAGTAGTTTAACTTTATTAGCCCTCTTATAGAGAAAAAATTCTGTCTTGGATGTATACATATTTATAGAATTATTCATGACAAATTTTACCATATTATGGTCGCTATTACTGAACGGAGCTTCGATTGTGCAGCTTGATATTATAATATTTTTAGACCCCAAAATGATACTTAAGATATTGGAGGCGCATGTGGGATTTAATACAAACTGTTGCATACCCAATTCCTCGTAGAGTGTTAATAATTTCACTTCATTGCGGCAGAATTAAATTCCCTGGGGACTGGGCATCAGATGTTACCTCCTTTGCCCAATCATTTCAGGTTGGGCGTTTGTGCCCTGCCTGAGACTTTCTGAGGCTGCTGGGGTACATGGCATCTTGCATCAGTATGGTCTGATGGGCTCACTGGCAGATGCGGTACCTGCAGTTAGAGTTGGGCTGCCACTGGTCCCGACAACTAGGACACCTGGACCAGGCAGTCTCAGTAACCCAGCTGATGTAAAATGCCATCCTATGGTGGCTGATACCTGAGCATCTGGAGGAAGGAGTCCTGATTGTCTTGCCCAGAACTGACAGTCAGTGTCACGACAGATGGATCTCTGGTGGGGAGTGTATCTAGGATACCACAGGACGCACGATTCCTGGTCACCCATGGAGTCTCTTCACCACATTAGCCTGCTGGAGCTCTGTGCAGTGCAGCTAGCTCTGATGGAATTTGCTTCTGTAGTCAGGAGTCAGGTCGTGCAAATCCAGACGGACAACACCACAACCATGTTATACTGGAACAAGCAGGGCAGAATGTACTCTCTTCCATTATGTTGGGGAGACCAACACCTGGACCCTCCTATACAGCCTGGGTGCAGATCAACTGGTGGTTCATGTCACAAGAACAGACAGCTGACAGACACTTTCAGCTGGGTGGGCGAGACATTGTATAAGTGGTGCCTGCATCAGGAGGTGGTGAACCACCTGTTCTCCCTGTGGGACACCCCTCATGTGTACCTCTTAACCTCCTGGGAGAGCACCAATCTGAGGCTGTTCTGTGCCCACCCCCCACAGTCCAAGATACTGGTGGGGGATGCCCTCACGAGGCCCTGGACCCTGGGCCTCCTGTACGCCTTTTCTCCCTTTCCCCCGATCCACAAGGTGGTGGTCATGATGCTGAGGGACAAGGCACAGATGATCCTCTTAGCTCGTGATTGGCCTCACCAGTTTTGGTACCCAGCTCTCCTCTGCCTCAGCAGTAGACCCCCAGGGCAGTTGCCTCTTCACCCGAATCTGCTCACCAGACAACAGGGGAAAGTCCTGCACTCAGACCTTCAATCCCAGCACCTCACAGCCTGGTTCCTGTGCGGCTAGAGTTATAGACTCTGGATCTTTCAGAGAATGTTCTCCACATCATTGAGACTCCTCAAAAGGAGTTGACTCATCATTGTAATGCTTTCAAGTGGAAGTGGTTTTCCATTTGGTGTCAGGGCCAGGAGCTTAATCCCTTGGCCTGCCCTGTGGCTAGCATCTCGGAATACCTCTGGTATTGTCCCACTTGGGACTGCGTTCAGTGACCCTTAAAGTGCACCTGGCAGCCATCTCTGCATACGGGGCGCAGGCTGGTATGCTGACAGTGGCATGGGAGATGGTGGTCAGCCACTTCTTTAAGGGTCTTGACCACTTGTTCTCACCAGTGCATGAGCCACCACCACCTTGGGACTTATTGCTGGTACTGGCTATGCTCATGGGCAAGCCTTTCGAACCTATGCACAGGTGTGAGATGTCACACCTGTTGTGGAAGATGGCCTTTTTGGTAGCCATCATGTCGGGCAGAAGGATTAGTGAGCTCCAGGCACTCTTACTGGAGCCTCCTTGTCTGATGTTCCACAGGGACAAGGTAGTGCTTCTCCCCCACTCAAAGTTCCTCCTGAAGGTTGTTTTGGAGTTCCTCCTTAACCAAGTTATGAACCTTCTGGTTTACTTTACTGACCCATCTTTGAAGGCTAAACACAGGCTACATTCTTTGGACCTGTGGCGGGAGGGGGAGGGGTGCTCCCCTACTATGTGGAGCATATGGCTGGAGTTCAGGGTGAGCCTCACCAGTTCTTTGTTACCTGCGCTGAAGCTGCACCTGGGAGACCAGCAGATGAGTGGACCATTGGCAGGTGGATCACTTCTGCCTCAGCCTCTGCTAAAAGATTGGCTGGTAGGGAGCCTCCTGTAAGGTTCAGGGCTCATTCTACCAGACATAATGCTGCCTCGGGGGCTGCCTTCAGGGACATCCCTATTCAGGAGATCTGCAGGGCTGCCACCTGGAAGTCAGCACACACCTTCATCTCCCCTTACAGCATCGACCTTGAGTCTTGCCAGGTTGCTGCTTTTGGGGCCTAGATTCTCCAGTCTCTGGTTGCCAAGTAGGGGTGCGTGCTTTGCTCCCTCCTCCTGGAGAACTGCTGAAAGTCTGCTATCATGTGGATAAGTGAACCATATGCACACTCCTAGAAAAATAGGTTACACACCTGTAACCATAGTTCTAAGAGTGGTGTATGGTTCACATTGACCCCATCCATCCCACCTCCCCAGGCAAGTGGCACACAGATCCCTGATTCCAGTGTGCAAGATCTGATGTCAGGTATATTCCAGTGAGAGAGCTCTTAAGGAAGAACTGCCAATGTGTGGATGCAAACTATGTACCACTCCTAGAACTATGGTTACATGGATGTGAGACACATATTTTTCATGCATACAAACTACACAGGTTAAAAAAAAAATAGGTTGATGGGACGTTCCCTTTTAAGCGGGCTCAGCTGTAATGAAAATTAGTGATAAATTAGATTGAAAGCTTTTGTTAGATCTATAAAGACAGACTCTGAGTAGTCCTGTCAAAGGCTCCTTGCAAGAACTCAGTAAGTTTTACTAAGGCAGTTGTTATAATATGATTTTTACAAAAACAATGCTGGGCTACTGTTAATATGTTGTTGTTATCCTGGTACGTTATCAATTGATCATAAACTATTTGCTCCAGTGCCTTGGACAGTGGGGACAGAATAGAAATCCATCTGTAATTGTTGATGCCCAACTTCCCATTTTCTTTATTGAACAGGAACAACCATGGCATGTTTCCAAAGGCTAGGAACTTACTGGATAATCAATGAAAGATTAATTAGTTCTGAAAGGGGCACCCTCTCAGTTCTACTCACGCTTCAGAAATGTACCATGTAAACAGACTTCTCTGAGAAACTACAGATAAATACTTGGCAATTAGTGCTGTTTACCTGACCCCAGGTTTGGGTGAAACTGGTTTAGATACTGTTACAGCCTTTAAAAATTCCTGCCTGTTAATTGTGAATGGATATTAGTTGGAGACTTTAATATTAATTGGGAAGATGAAACACTGTCTTTGGCCTGGGACTTAATTCAGGAGATTGGAGTTAAACAATTGGTAAATGAAATTTCTAGGCCCAACTATAAAACTGGTTAAGGTTCTATCTTAGATTGTCTGGTTGTCACCCATCCATTGAGGGTTGTTAACTTTGGTGTGCTTCCTGATGTATTGAGTGACCACTCCCCAATCTTTTGTGAATGGTCAAGTCAAGAGAGTCGGTTCACCTCCTGTATACATTTACACCAGAAATCTTAATTCATTTAATATTGAACATTTGAAGTCTGCTTTTGCTGAAATTGACTGGTCTTTTCTGGAGTCAATTTCTGATTTAAATGTTGCGCTGGATAAGTTTTGCTTTTTATTTAATACTACATGTAACAGAATTATACCCAAGAAGAAAATGAGAGTTCAAGCATCTGAAAAGGAATGGTTTACTTCTTATATATTGAATTTAATGAAAAAGAGAGACTTAGTGTGGAATAAGTATAGAGCTACTAGGGAATCGCAACTGTTAGTTGATTTTAAATCTGTATGTAACAAATGTAAAACCGAAGTAAGGAAAGCTAAAGCTGAATTTTGCAGGAATAAACAACTAAACGATTTTAGTAATTCAAAGAAGGGCTGGGCTACCTTCATCTCCCTTATAGGGAGGAAGTGTAGGACAGATGCTTCCACTTTGAGGAATGATCAAACATCTATAAATGATCCAAAATTGATCGCTAAGATGTTTAATGATTATTTTGGTAATCCAGAGAAATTCAGGCCTGAATACATTCCTGAAATCCCAAAACCAATGTGTAGGAACGTAGAGGCCACCATTTATTCAAAATGTTACTTTCATATTATTTCCCCAAGTACAATTGTGGATTATGTTAAGAAATTTAACCCACAACCTAACACTGGCTTTGATGGTTTAGATTATAAAATTCTCAAATTGGCCATTACTGAGTTAGCCAAACCAGTATCTATACTTTTTAATTACTCCTTAAGATTTGGTATTTTTCCTGATATATGGAAAGTGGCTGCTGTTGGACCTATTCACAAGGGTGGCAGCAGGGATGTGGTGTCTAACTAACATCCCGTCTCTTTAGTGGCACCCTTGTCAAAAATAGTGGAAAGAATAATATTTGATCTGGTATCAACCTTTCTGGAGGAGAATAATATTTCAGAGGCGCAACATGGGCTTAGGGCTTCACATAGTACTTCGACAGCCTTGGTGAGGTTCACTAGTAGCATTCAGTGTGCCATTGATAAAGGCCATTATGCTGCAGCTATTCTCGTGGACCTCACCAAGCTCTCCACTTGGTCGACCTTGTTTTGTTGGCTGAGGCTTTATCTGAATCTCGTTTTTCATTAGATGTCATACAGTGGATTTCAAGTTATTTAACTGTGAGATCTCAAATTACATCAGTTGCTGGATGTTCCTCTGGTCCCCTCCCTATCTGTTGTGGTGTTCCACAGGGATCCATGTCAGAACCCCTACTTTTTTCCTTGTTTCTTAATTTTGTTCCTTCTACTTGCGAAACGGCCAAGATTTGTTTGTATCCTGGTGATGTAATAATAGTAAGCACTAATGCGGATGTGAAGAAAGCTATAGGTGAGGTTCAAGTAGATTTCAGTTTATTTCAGGCTTGGCTTTTGACCAATAAGATCTTCTTAAACACTAGAAAAAACAAATTTATGGCTTTTTTCAGGGCCAAGGAAAGCTAGGGATTTTAGACCATCGGTTTATGACCTCAGTGGTGAACCACTTGAACAAGTTGATTGTTTTAAGTATCTTGGTGTACCTATTGATAAAACCCTATAATTTAAACAGCATTTAAAATGTGTTATTAAAACAATGCACCAGAGATTAGGCACCTTATTTAGGATAAAGAACGTTTTGACCCCCAGAGTCTAGGAAATTGTTGGCATATAGTCTTCCCTTTCAGTAGTGGACTATGTTGGCCTCATTGTTTATTCTGTGGCTAGTGAGTCTGCTATTTCCAAATTACAGGTAGCCTATAATGGCATATACAGATGCAAGTTTAGTTTGGCTGTGTTAATGCAGAAAACTCTTTGGGCATGCTTCCTTTCTCAGTCTCTGGGTTGTTTAAAAGTAATAAAAATGTTTGATACTAGATCAGTTCCTTTTAGGCAATATACCATACCATGTTTCAAAAAATCACAAAGTCAAAGATCTCTTCTTCACAGGGCCCCATTGTACTATAATTCTTTGCCTGTTGAGATCAGGAATTCAACAACTGTATATCCTTTCAGAGCTTTATTTAGGAACTGGTTATGTTCCAGAACTATCTGTACATGCTGTGATTCTTACTGACAGTTTCATTGTAATTGTTATTTGTACAGTATCAGTGTTTTATATTGTTTTATATAAACTTGTCGCTAATGGAAACAGGCATTTATGCCCATTGGCTAACAAGTATAAAAAATGAAATGACAAAGCTGTGAACTCGGGCCGAAGTCCTAGTGAGATTTCATGTTGAAACTCCAAGCTGAGCACAAATGACTGAACCTAACTACTTCCACCAGTAAATATCAAACTACCCCTCAAAACACAAAGAACTAAACTATTAGACCTTGTCAACACTTTGATAACTGTAGACTTTTTAACATCTTTAAACACAATAACAATACTCACTGCATATCCAAAACTGAAACTTTGCAGTGACTCCAAGCTTAAGCTCAATGTTGGAAGTGGTCATACTGACACAGTGAACTAAAGCTATCCCACACCCTTATCTGGAAGAACAACTCACCTCATTGCAAAATTGACTACATAATTACCTCCTTAACTCAGCCCATGTTGACTACCCAAATGTAATAAAACAAACAAATAAAAGTTTGCAGTAATTAAAAAAAAAAAAAACACCTTGGGAGTGTAATGAGGTAATGGTGTGATTTGGCTGCTTATTTCCTTTTTATATCCCCATCGGTGCAATTTTTTTCTTGTACACAAACCTTTACTATCATTTATTCTTTTAATACTTTTTCAGCTTTTCAGGAGCTTGGAAGTTTTTGTGCATGTTGTTGACCTGCATTATAAAACCATGGTTAGAAATGGAGCAGTCTGATTGGTTGACAACATTTTAAAAGGGTTAGGTAAACAACTGAAAACCCTCACGTATAATAGAATTAGAATTTTAACTTTAAGAACATTCATTTTTAACTTTTTAAAAATACGAAACATTTTTGCTTAATAATAGCATTAAGGCATTCCAAGGTTTGGGTCGCTTTCATTAATCTAACCCAGGAGCATAAGGCACTTGGCTACATCTCGTGTGTCCCAGTCCTGTGGTGTCCTACTGCTGCTTACCCTGGCAGGCTTCTCTAAAATGTTTTGCAGTGTTGCTGCAGGTCAAGCTCCAGTATTATCACCCCCTGACCCAACTACCTCCATGTAATCTTAACTTCAGCCAAAGGCAGGGTCATGGAGGGGCCGTTACCACCCCAAAACTTTTTTGATCTTGTCAGGTGGTGCTGCTGGCTGCTGCATGTGGCAGGTGAAATCCTGCTGTAACAGGGCCTGTCATCATCATGGAGGTGCTGAGCGCTGCAGTTGTATTTCTTCTCTGGGCATCCCCCACAGGGGCGTCGTGCACCATGACATCAGGGCGTGGTTGTGCACACTTTGTGTGCATCTACCTGCCGGCATCTACGACATCCCTCCCTCCTCCTCCTCCATCTGCACTGCAACCTGTGGTCACCCAGGTGGCAGTATCACAGTGGAGCATGGAGGCCTCCCTCCCCAGGAGAGCAGCCCCTGGGATGCTCAGTGCTCCCCCCCCCCGGAGTGGCCCCTGGTGACTCAAATTAATTCCCAAATTTGTGTCATGGCGTCACAAGTGGTAGCACTACTGCTGGGCCGATGGGCTGGCCTTGGGAGGCCTTCTGAAGGCCCCGCAGTAGATTCCTGACCAGCTGTAGTCTACCCTGATGGGCCTACTCCTGGTAGCACTGCCGCCTACACTTAGCTACTCATAACAGTGCTCCCAGAGTCCATGTGTGGTCATAGCTGCCTTGCCAGATGACTGACTCTGTGTACTGTGGTTCCTATAAGGACCTTTATGGACCTCTCTGGGCATGCACAGGCATTTACTATGGCTCAGCAGGTTGCACACTCACCCTGAGACTGGAAGGTTGTGGGTTTTATCCTCACATCAGAACCTGGGGTAAAATCCCAGTATTGACACTGTACTGCACTATGAGGAGGGTACTCCACTCTTGAGGTACCATCTTTTGAATGAGACATTAAATAGGTCCTGTCTGCCTGTTCTGGTAGTTATTCAGGTGGACATTAAAGATCCCTTGGCATTTCTTGAAAAGAGTTAGGGAATTTCCATGGTGTCCTGGCAAACTTCCCCCTTTCACTAAAAATACCACCAACAGCTTAATCTGGTTCATTTACAGCTGGTTATCATCTGTATCCCCTCTCCCCTGGGATGATTCTAAAAATAGGCAGAACTACCTAGTCCTCCTTTTTTCTGTAAACAATAAATACTGTAATTAAATACATACATTTGGCAGGTAAGTTATGAGTGTACAGTGACTCCAGGAGCACTCTTTAGTGATTAAGTGGAGGTGACTGCATGGCAGTGGTAACAAGTTCAGTCTGCCAGGGCAGGCAGCACAGTACTAGGGGACCTTCGGAAGGCTCCCCAACAATATTCCCACCCCTGGCGGGGCAGGCAGTAGCAGGAAGGCGCAAACACAGAAGATCTCTGTGGAGAAGTATTGAGTGGGATTGGAAAGGAGGGCAACATCCCCTCCATTATGGCAAGCATTTTGAATATCCCTGCCTGGGTAGGAAATGGCAGGGCACCAGGCACTGGGGCACTGACTCAACTTGGAAACCTCCTTTGGGTTGGCAGTGGCAATGGGGCAGCTCGATTCAGGGGGCAAGGAGGCCACTCAACCATTTAAGGTACAGTGGCCCTGTTTTTGATGTTTTGAAACTTTTTTATTAACAAAAAAAAAAAAAAACATAATTCTGTTTTGTAAACTGTAGTTTGCCTTTTTTTCCTCAAATTGTTACAGTCCAAGAGAGGCCAAACACCTGAAGTCCAAGGCATTTGATTCTTTTCTTAGACTGAACTTGCATCTCTGTTTTGGAAAAGCATGAGACTGGAGGACAAAATTCATCGCAGAATGTATTTAATAAACTCAAACAGTAACATAATCATTGCTTTTTTGAGACTGAGGATTAGGGCCATTCAGTGATTTATTAGTGCTTTGGTTTACCTGTTTCTTTCCATTTTCTTAGGGAAGGGGTCTCGACCTGTCTCGTGTACGAACCTGTGTTGTAGTGGCCGAAGAACGACCTCGCATAGCACTGACCCAGTCTTTTTCTAAGTTATTTAAGGACCTGGGTCTCCATCCGCGGGCTGTTAGCACCTCATTTGGCTGTAGAGTCAACCTGGCCATATGTCTACAGGTAAGACTTGGAGGGCTTTGTTTGTTTTGAATAAAGTTTTACACTGAAATGACAGTCAGTGTATAGACATAGTTTATAACTGCAACTGGAGAAGGACTGCATTTCTTTTGGCTGGCTGTCCAGATGTAGGTTCTTATTATACAGTCCTACATACTGCACTGCAAATGCATGTGGTACATGCTTTTCATTCATAATGCTCAATCAGCGGCCATCCTGCTTGTCTGTAAGCAATATTCTGCATTACGTTTGTCACATTTGTTTGGGTTCCAGACTTGATACAGCTGAAATGTAAGCAGTCTTCGTGAGTAGATTTTTTTAGTCTTTAAAAAAAAAAATATCCCATGAAAGAGGTAGAAGGGGAGAGAAAATGCAGGTGTGTAATGCACTATAATTGCGTTTTTATAATGATAATATTGCACAAAGTAATATTATGAAATTAATATTTTTCATTTATTAAATATAAAGAAAAAGTATCATCAGATTCATTATGTTGCAGTTTTTTGTTAATAGAACAAGTGATGCCTGTGAGAGAGAGAATTTATTATATGTAATAGACGCATCATGGCATATATTTTGTTTAGTTTCTGTAGTTCTAGTCTTTTGTTTGTCTTTTTAAGTAAGGCTATATATTTTTGTACAATTTATTTAGGGGACCGTTGGCCCAGCTGTGGTGCAGTGTCTTTGTTTTCAGTGGGGTTTTGGTTTTTGCCCATTTTATGGCTGGGTGAACTGAAGCTTATAGAGGTTACACATAACTTTCTGACAGAGATGATTGATTCTGAGGGACTTCAATGTCTGGGTCGATGACAAATCCTCGCAATTTGGTTCTGACCTCCTCCAGTTGATGTCATCACTGGGCCTGACACAAGTAGTTACTTCTGTGACCCATCACCACAGCCACATGCTTGACCTGGTGTTCTCACTGGGGCTTGAGGTAACAAGGCTCAAGACTGATCAGGTCGTTTGGTCTGATCATTGCAAGGTAAAGTTATTATTTGGGGCCCCCCTGAAAGTCCCTTCCCTGTTGAGATAGTTAGCTATCACCCTTTGAGAGGATTGTCCCCAGAGGGACTGCTGGCGATAGGTGACATAGCTAGCGTAGATGCTGCATGGGCGGGGTCGTGGCTGCCTATAATGAAGTGGTTTCTTAAGCGCTCTATGCCATCAACGCACCGGCCCATATACAACCCAGATCTTCTCACTTGAGATCCCCTTGGTTTGACGGGGATCTCAAGGTGATGAAGATCAGGGGTCGGAAGCTGGAGTGTTGCTGGCAGAGGACCCAGTTGAAGGTGGACAAAATGGCCTTGCATGCTAATTTTTATGAGTACCAAGGGGCAATCAGCTGTAAGAAGTCAGCGTTCCTGTTCAGGGAGATTGCTGCAGGGAAGAACATACCATCTCAGCTATTTCGGACTGTGGATAAACTTTTACTTTCAGTCTGTCTACAGCCGAGAAAAGCTTTTTTTCTTTTACTTGCTGTTTATGCCCCCTTCATCTCCGCAGTGGCTGCCTTCCCTCGGGGACTCCCAAGGCACCTTGCCCGCCAGGTTTCCAGGAACTGTCAGCCCTCATGAGTCCTCTCCGGCCATCGGCCTCTCGGATTACTCCCCAAATGGGGTGAGAGGCATACCCCCAAACCTCCCACCCATCATCCAAGTTGGATGGACTCGTGCGACTCCTCCTCAGTCCTGGTCTCATGATGCCGGGGCCCTTCTACAGACATTGCTGCAGATCTTTTCCTGCTTTGTGGTCCCACCACCTGCAATCGCCAGCACACTAGGAGGGGCCAAGGAGGAGAGGGCACACAGAGACGTCCCCTCGCTCTGGACCCTCGGCCGACGACCACCCCTCCTTATTGTTCCCGCCTCCTCAACTGCATCTCCACCTGTGGTCACCCAGGTGTCAGTATCGTAGCAAGGAGTGCAGCCCACCCTCTCCAGAGAGGGAGAGCAGCCCTCCAGGCGCTCAATCCCTCTCCCCCCGGCCAGCCCTCCAGTGACCAAGCTCACCACCGAACTGGTCGCCATGCCAAAGTAAGCTGAAATCTCACCGCTGTGCCAGCAGGCTGGCCGAGAAAAGCTTTTTCATTTACTTTGTGTGAGGAATTTGTTCTGTTCTTCTTTGACAGGGTGTCCTCTATCTGGTCAGGGATTCCGTCAGTGAGGCAAACTTTGCCTTGCAGTGATCGACCTGGGTGAGCAGAGGCACTTCGTCTGTCTGAGATGAGTTTAAACAAGTGGAGGTGCCCGAGGTCATTGAGGTGAGCGTGAAGCTAAAGTACACTTATTGTGAACTGGACCCAGTCCCGACTCGTTTCTTGATGAGATGTGTCAAGGTGTTCAATGTCAGAGGGAGTCTTTCCAGATGCCTTGAAAGAGGCTTTGGTGAGACCCATCTTGAAGAAGCTATCTCTCGACCCTGACATCCTGGCAAATTACCATCCAATCTCCAACCTGCCAATTCTGGGCAAGGTTGTTGAGAAAATAGTGGCACAACAGCTTGAAGAACACCTCATGTCCTTTGACATCTATAAGCCATTCCAGTCCAATCTCAGGGCCAGGCATAGCACTGAAACGGCGTTAGTTAGGGTACATAATGATGACCTCAGGGCTAGAGATAGAGGAGACAGGTAAATTCTTGATCTTACTTCGCGAGGGTTCCTGCAGTAGGACTTCACATATAGGGCTGCGCCCCCTGGCATCAGGACCGCACAGCAAACTTCTAGCTAACAGTACCCAGCGGGGGACCACCCCCGTCGTCTCCTGACCAGACATCAGCATGACAGTATATAGGGGCGGTCCCCACACCTACCCTCCAGTTCTTTCCCACCGTCAACCTGAACTCATCAAACTTCATGGTTAACTAGCTCAGTCATCCGCCGTTTCTTTTCGTAAAGTGCAATTTTTTGCCCCTTTTTTCCACCATACTTATAGTGTATGTCTTCACATAAATCAAAGAAAAAGTGCTCGCAGTACGGCACCCAGATCCCACACGGGGACGACCCCCCGCTGCATCCTCTGCCTGGGCCTCAAACACCAAGTGGCAGATTGTGAGATCTGCCAGGCCTTTAACCAGGCCACGCGTACTCATCGCCAGAAGGCCCTCGATGCTCACCTATTGAAACATCATCTTGCATTGATGGAGAAAGAGCTCCAGGAGTTGAGGGAACATGCTTCTTCACCAAGTCCCGAGAAAAATCGAAAAAAGGAGAAGCGCCAGGAGCAGGATCATTCTCCATCTCATCATCATCAGACAGCTGACGCCACTGCAGGTGAAGCCTCCACATCGGTGAGTACTTCACCTCTAGAGTCTCCATCCCCCCACCCGCTTTGATCAGTGGGAAGTCAGGGAGCTCTCTCTGGAGGACACTTTGGGTCCTGTTGAAGGCTCGGCTGGTAAGTCTCCCTCCGGTTCTGCTGCCGGGAGCTCGGCCTTGGTCGCTACATCTGACTCCAGCCTCTTGGCTGTTGTAGGCCTGACTGCCACCTGTAAGTCAGACGTTGTCTCCTGCGACGCCCACCAGGTCACCGCTGATAAGTCGGTCACCGGCTTGCCTGACATCCACCCGGTTTGTGCCCTCCCATTGGACACCCTTGTGGTCTCTGACATCGCTCAGGGCGAGCCTCCAGGCCCTCCTTTGTCCCCCGAGGGTTCTCCTTCACGGGACTTACTGACCCTGCCTGACACCTCATATTCCCCGGCCGGGGAATCGAGTGTGGCTGTCCAGGAGACCTCTCTTGCATCGGGCCTTCTCTCTGAGACACCAGCTTTTGGGCTGGATCAGGCAATGGGGCTGTCCATTCCTCTGCCTCCCTTGCCTCCCTGAGACCAAACGTCAGGTCCCGTTCACCCCCCCCCCCCCGACGCCGGGCCATTCCCCAGTCCATATTCCTGACATGGACCAGGGTTTTCCTGCTCCGATAGCGAAGCCACCTTCTGGCCCATCTGGGGTCACAGTAGAGACCCCAGGCCTGCCGAAGGACCCTCCACCACCTCGTGGTCCCTCGGCACCGCCTATCCCTGGACCCTCTGCCCCTCCTTTGTCTGTTCCTTCTGGTCATTATCCCAGCTATCTGCTGCCCCAGTTTCCATATTACCCGACGTTAGGGGGGCCATCACCGGGGTACCAGCTGCAAACTCCCACGCCGGCCTACCCGACCCCGGGTCATTACTATTTGGGACACCGACCATACCACTATTGGTACCAGCCTCTTGGCTACCCTCCTTATTCCACAGGTACCCAGGATACCAGCCTTCTCCACCCTCTCTGCCTCCTCTGCCAGCCCCCTCCCCAGCTGGAGCCACCCACTACTATTCTGGCCTGGTGGCAAGACGCAAAATCTCAGCTTCTGCAAGAACTTGGACAACCCCATATGGTCATGGTTTCTGCCCCGAACCATTGGATTATTACCAGGAGCCCTTCCCCTTGGGCTGGGCATCTGATAGGGGTTCGGGTGGGCGCTTTTTGGAGCCCCCCCCTCAGGAGCGAGGGTTACGGAGGCGGTCTCAGATGTTACACCTTTGCCTAGCAGACCAGAGTCCTCCAACTCTGAATTGGACTCTGAGTCTATCGGTCATTCAGAACCTCACTCCCCCATTGAGCCCCAGCCCAAGGAGTCCCCAAAGTCTCCGCTGGAGGGTCCTTCTTTTGCTGAACTCCTCAGGTCTATCAAGCAGGCCTGTGGCTATGTATCTCAGGATTTGGACCCCAAGAGAAAAACATCTGGCAGAGCATCTAGACCTCACTAGCGTGGACCTCCTCCCTATTCCCCCATGGATGGGGCCGCATGAGGATCTTACCTCAACAATCTGGCAACAGCTGTCCTCTATTCTGACTGTCTCCAAAAAAGCCGACAGGACCTATCACCCCCCAAGAAGGAGTTGGTCACCTGACCAGTCAACCAAAGGCCGACTCCATTGTCATTACAGCTGCTCATGACGGATCGGCACAGCTGAAACACCTGAGTGCTTCTCCCCAGGATAAAGAATCCAAACAGATGGATCAATATGGATGCAAAGTCCATGCTACTTTAACCTGTGCCATCCGGTCTTTAAACTGTGTAGCCCACTTGGTGTCCTTCCAGAAGTCGGCATTATCCGACTTGGAGAAGGGCTTGCAGGAGATTCTGGATGAGGACCTCAGGAATCAGCTCTTGGAGAAGGTAAGACTGAATAAGTCTTCTTGCTGCCGTGCCTTATGGGCCACTTACGATACAGTCAATTCAGTGATCGGTTGCACTGCTAAGGGGCGTTTGCTTGAGGCACCTGGCTTGGCTCCGTCTTGCGGGACTGACGCAAGATGCCCAAAGCATCTTACTGAACGCCCCCTTCAGAGGCCCTGTCCTTTTTGGGAGAGACACTAAGGACATCACCACGGAGCTGCAGGAGAGCGGAAGGTCGCTTAAGGACGTCCACTCAATGTACCGCTCAGGCCAAAAACCCAAGCAGTCCTTTCATCGCCCCTAGAAGAGATGGAACAAACAGAACCAAGGCAGGCGACAGGGTAAGCATCGCGCCTTCAGTTCTGGCACCCAGACCCCTCAGCAAAATCCCAAAAGACCACCGGTAGTGGCAAAGCGGCACTCCCCTCGGCATCCTGACGCAAGAGGGTCCCCACTTCTCCTCACATGTCTCCCGAACAGCCAGTGGGGGGAAGGTTCACCCTCCACCTGGACAGGGAAAGGCGATAACCGCAGATGCTTGGGTCCTACAGCTAATAGCAAGAGGTCACTCTCTCGAGTTCTTGGACAGACCCCCAGACAAATCACGGGGCAGGTCCCACTACCCATCAGACCATCTAAGCCTTATCCAGTAGGAGATCCAGCCTCTACTAGAGGAATCAGACACAGAGCCAGTTCTGCCAGGGCAAATAGGAAGGGGCTATTACTCCCATTTCTTCCTAGTGGTTGCATGTGATAAGGACAGTTCATAAACGCCGAACGCTCTTATCGCAACCCCACATTGCCGAAATTCAGTTTTGGTGATGTGGAATCCTAACACAACCAAAAGCAGCGCCAAATGACCTTTTTCTTTTTTTAGCTCTGCCCCCACACACACACACACCTTCCTCAACTCCAGGGGGTGCATACTGGGGCAAAAAAAAACACCGTCTTTGGCTGGCGCAATAAAATGTACCGGTCCCGAAATCTGCATCCCCACCACAACAGGCCAGCATCTAGCCCACAATGCCACCTCGCCGGCAACCCGTGGCACCACCCCTCACATACCCGCCTGCCTCATGTTTGGCAGGCTCGCTCATACCCACCCACCTCCTGTGCAACATCCTGTCGCCGTTTTTGTGACCCACCCCATCCGGTCGCAAACCCCACACCCCCACCGTTGGGGCAGTAACCAAAAGTGGGTTGCCGTTTCAGCAGGCGCCCACTTCCTATGCAACCCTATCAGAAGATACCCTTCCAAGTACCCGAAAAGACGGGAGATCTGAGACCAATTCTGGATCTCAGCCTACTCAGTCTCTCTGTAGAATACAAGAAATTCCGTATGTTAACGCTCCAGAGACTCTTACCCCTTGCTCCAACAGAATCAATGACTGTGCTCCTTGGATATGCAGGATGCTTACCTGCACATCCCTATCCTCGAGGCCCACCACCGCTTTCTGAGATTCTCCTTTCAGGAGAACCATTATCAGTTCAAGGCCCTCCCATTTGACCTTTCTTCGGCACCCAGGGTTTTTACCAAGTGTCTAGCGGTGGTGGCTGCGGCCTTGCGTTGCAAGGGGATTTATATTTTCCCTTACCTGGATGACTGACTGCTGTCAACACCATCTCAGGACAGTCTGAAGGATTCTCCTTCCTACACCCTGGGCCTCTTCTCCAAACTTGGCATCAGTGTGAATGTTCCCAAGTCTCTAATATCACCCTCCCAGCGGCTCCAGTTCATTGGAGCAGTGCTGGACATGGTTCAAGGTAGGGCCTTCTTGCCTACAGACAGGGAGGAAACTCTGATACATCAAGTGACGGTGTCCTCCTCTCGGCAGACCAAGGCACGCTCTGTCTTCCGCCTATTGGGTCTCATGGCTGCTACCATACCCACAGTCCCTTTGGCCAGACTGCATATGAGAGTGACCCAGTGGTCTCTCAGGGTCCAGTGGGATCCATGTTTGGACGACATGGACCGCATGGTCTTAGTCTCCAGCAACCTGAAGAGGGGATCTCCTGTGGTGGCAGGATCTTTCCAACCTATCCTTGGGAAGTCTCTTCCACCCACAGCCTCCCTCCCTGACGATGAATGCCTCAGGCTAGGGATGGGGAACACACCTGGGAGACCATCGAACTCGGGGAACATGGTCTCAGCTAGAGGAACATCTGCATATAAATATTCTGGAAATGAGAGCAGTGCTCTAAGCTCTCCAAGCTTTCCAGTCTCTCTTGATACTGGGAACACTATTGATCCAGACTGACAACACAGCAACAGTCTGGTACATCAACAAGCAGGGAGGCAGCCGATCGTAGCCCCTTTGCAGGGGAGGTGATGCGGGTGTGGTACTGGGCAGTCCAGCACAGCCTGTCTTTGGTAGTGGTCCATGTTCCAGGGGTGAGCAATATCCTATCGGACAGTCTCAGCCGCACCGTCATGCAGTCTCACGAGTGGGAGCGAAAACAGGACGTGGTGGAAGATCTCTTCCTCTAATGGGGTCATCCAGAGATAGACCTCTTCGCATCCCCATACAGCGCAAAGCTACTCAGCTTTTGCTCGCTCATTCCCAGGCGTGGTGTTTTCAGGCTGTCTCTATCCTGGACAGGGAGATTTCTGTACTCTTTCCCTCCCTTTCCAATTCTGCAGAAGGTTCTGCTGAAGCTACAGGCAGAGGGGGCTCATATGATTCTCATAGCCCCTCTTTGGCCATGGCAGATCTGATTCCCTCTGCTGCAACAGCTGACGTTGGAACCCCCAGTACCCCTTCATCTCTTCCACAACCTTCTGTCTCAGGAGCAGGACATCCTGGTGCACCTGAGCCTCAAGTCTCTCCACGTGCATGTGTGGCACCTTGGGACATAGCTGTCTCTCATTATGGAGTCTCTTCTCGAGTCACCCAGGATCTAGTAGAGGCGAGGAAGCTCTCTACTAGATTCATGTATGCTGTGAAGTGGAAGAGATTCTCTGTCTGGGCCACGGCCAAGGGCCTGGACCCATTCTCTTGCTCAGCTCCCCGGGTCCTTGAGTACCTCTTGCACCTGTCTGATTTGGGCCTCAGTTATTCCTCGCTGAAGGTCCATCTGTCTGCAGTTTCCGCCTACCACCTCCCAGTGGGGAGCAAAACCCTTGCTCAGTTGGAGGTATCCAAAACCTTTCTCAAGGGGATCCTCCGCCTTAAGCCTCCGCGCCCCAAGCAAGTTACATGTGTTATCGGTCCTGAAAATGCTCTTTTGGTCGCTATAACTTCAGCTTGAAGGATTTCAGTGCTTCAGGCTCTCATCTGTAAGGAGCCTTACTTGATTTTCCACAGGGACCTGGTGGCTCTGTGGACTAACCTGTTCTTTCTTCCGAAAGTTGTATCGGAATTTACTTTGAACCAGAATGTTGAACTGCCGGTATATTACCCACAGTAATCCAGTAGGGGGGAATACCTTCTGCAGACTTTAGATGTGCACAGGATTCTGAGATATTGCATCGCTAGGACCAAAGACGTTGGGAAATCTGACCAGTTGTTTGTGACCTTTGCACCCAAATGTCAGGGCAAGGCCATCTTCAAACAGAGTTTGTCTAAATGGTTGGCTAACTACATCTCGTACATTTACCACAAGTATGAGAAGCCCCTTCCGGGGGATGTGAACGGCCATTCTACTCGGGGCATGGCTGCTTCAACGACCTTCCCCAGAAATGTGTCCACTGTGGACATTTGCGCAACAGCCACTTGGTCTTCTGGCCATATTTTCACCAAACATTACAGTCTGGACATAGCCTTGGGCGTAGAGCCAGGTTTCAGCCTCTCCATTCTGCAAGGCCTTCTTTCCTCAGCTTCTAGTTGGCAGGGGCTCCTTCCTCACGGAATTTAGTCTCTGACTCCTTGGTTCTTTTCACTGCTTGGTATTCAGTTCTATATGTGAAGATCTACTGCAGGAACCCTCTCGAGGTAAGATATTACAGTTACGTAAGAACTTACCGTAACGGTAAATCTTTGAGAGAGGTTCCTACAGTAGGTCTAGATTTCCCTCTCACCTTCCCCCAGCTCCTGTTATTTTGTCCTCTTTTCTTTTACCAAGGCATCATTTCCAGAGCCAAGGGCCTGTGGAGTTGTTTTTGGCTCCTTTCTCCTGTTTCCTCTTTGGAGGTTTATGGGGGAAGAACTGGAGGATGGACGTGGGTACCGCCCCCTATATACTGTCACGCTGACTTCCGGTCAGGCGGTGCCGGGGGCAGTCCCCCTCTGGATATTGCTAGCTAGAAGTTTGCCATATGTTCCTGAAACCAGGGGACACAGTCCTATATGTGAAGACCCACTGCAGGAACCTCTGTCGAAGATCTACATCCTTCTCCCCCCTGGCTGGCCCCCAATGACCCCAGCTCATTCCCAAACCCAGGTCACTGGCGTTCACATGTGTTCCTTAGACTGTTGCCATAACCATCTCCTTCCAAGTGGAGAGGTCCTGTGGCAGGCTTGAACTGGAAAAGGAAGAGATAGGTTGCTGATTTAGCGTCCCCAGGTGTGTACTGTGATTAAATTCCAGGTGACTCTTTTACTTGCCATCCCCTATCAAATAAATGAGTATTTCATTCCCTGTATGCTGTGTTTAGAGTTTTTCTCCTAGCCAGTTGAACTCCTGGTGAAGGAATGCCCTTTTGATATGCCCAGTGTATCAAGGGAGAGGATCTCCCCACTGGCAAATCTTAATTAAGAAAGGGGATCCCCCCCAGCGACTGAATTGGGGAGGGGACCTCCCTCGCAGTATGCTCTGATAATGGAAGGGGGGTCCTTATAGTGATTTTTTTGTTTGTTTTGTTAATGAGACTTTCTCTCCTGCCATTGTTCAGTGTTCATAAAGGGAGAAGGTCTCCCCAGCAGCTGGTATTTTCTGGAAAATTATCCCTCTGTTTAAGGCTTTTGAGGGTTTTTAAACCATTTTGAAGTTGACAACAAAGGACTGGGTCCTTTATTTACAAGAGATTAACATTTTATGGGACTTATATAATTTTTTAAACTTGAATGTTGATTTATAATTTTTTAACTTGAAAGTTGATTCAGTTGTATTTTTAAGATATTTATC
Organism: Neoceratodus forsteri; assembly: GCA_016271365.2. Taxonomy (NCBI): domain Eukaryota; kingdom Metazoa; phylum Chordata; order Ceratodontiformes; family Ceratodontidae; genus Neoceratodus; species Neoceratodus forsteri. The sequence continues at coordinate 1,577,916,503 of CM057456.1, read as the reverse complement.
TGAGCTTATCTGAAATGTTTAGAGAGCTTGAAAAGCAGAATAGTTTTACATTTTTAAAGAGGTTTGACCCCCAAAATTTGCTTCCAGTTGTGATATTGTGGGAATTTTTTAGTGGCGTTCCTCATAATGTATGTGTACACAGCAAGGACTTTGCAGTCCATTGTCTTTAACGTTTAATGAGAGGTGGAGTGTTACCTTCCCCTTGGAACTTGTGAGAGGATTAAAGATTTGGGAATATGGTGAGAGCATACCTCTAAGAACAAGAGGATAAGGGGACACAGGGGTGCTAAAATTAGTAAAAGCAGTTTAAAATCAGAATTGGTCTACGAGATAGTGTACAGCCTGGATTAAAAACAGGGTCTTGGATCTTGAGGTAGACATGGGAGCTTAGTTATACCCATATACCCTTAAAGGGACACTGTCATATTTTTGTTGTCTTTCTTTTCTTTTTTTACCTGCTGCGGATTGGAACCTCTTGTCATCTATATAACCATTGATGGCACTTCTGGTCCAGAATTAACATACAGTTGCCAGTAATTTTTGTTTTTTCTTTCCATAAAAAGTTGTTTTCTATGCTACTTGAACTGTATCTTGAGGCACACCACTCCTGCACCTCCTAGAGTAAAAATGGTGCAGCTGAGCCAGTAAACTCATGCATGAGCAAGTTGATTAGTTTTAGCTCCTGGAGTTATGTTTAGAATATGAATGTACATGTCTCACTGAGCTCTGCAATCTCTCTGTGATGTGAAAGTGAACATCATTTTGAATAGAAACGGCCTTTTGAAAAGTAAAGCTGTGACTCTGGGCTTGCGTATCACTAGTGACACCAAAGAAGAGGTCAGTATTGCGCTTCCTGCTGATGTTGGTGCCACTGCGGGAGCCTGGGATGGACCGGGTGCCAGGGCTGTTGCAGCTTCTGATATTGGCACTGCTAGCAGTGCAAAGTCCATGTACTGTGATGGTCTTGGTGCCTAGTTCTGATTCCAGTATAGGATCGATCAGACTGGAGTCAGGTCCTTCTTTTTAAGTTGTTTAACCAGGAGTAGCACACTACGCCGACAGCTTTTTTACAGGAGCGACCTAGGAGCAATGGGAAGTTAAGTGACTTGCTCAGGGTCACACAGTATGCAGGTGGTAGCTGTGGGATTCAAACCCAGGTCTGGTCTTCTGGATGTCACCAGATTTGAAGCTGAGAGCCTTAAACCACTGCGCTATACTGTCTCCAGTACTTCTGTGGCGCCTACCCAGTCACAGCCATAGCCATGCACTGTCCACCATGGGGCTTCTTGCATGGGCCACCAATCTAGGACTTCCTCCACCATAGGAATGTCAGTAGCGGGGGTGTCTGCTTGATTCTTCCCTAGGGCGAGGGTGTCACCAGAGCCTCAAGGCCCTCCCCAAGACATGGGTACTGCAGTCCATTCCATCCCTTTCTAGGCCCTTGCCTTAAGTGTCTCGGGGGTGGATGGACAGGTTGCCCTCATCCTTTTGGCTGCTTGGGTTAAGACGATAGAGATGTGGCACGGGGAGGGGGCACTGTGGAGCCCGAGCAGCACCTTATTGGTCTCACTGCTCTGTCTTGACTAGCAAAGTTAAAATAAAAAGTCATCTACTGCAATATTTTTGGAGCAGAGAGGATAGGAAGCGCTAGCAGTACAACTCCAGATTAACATTGGAAATCCACGAAAAGACCAGCATTCTGGATCGGGAGCAGAAACTAAAAATGCTCCACCGGCTTTAGCTACTCGATCGACGCAAAGCAGGCCTGAAGAACATGCGGTTGCAGAATCTGAGGAAACTGTTCAAACTATAGGGGCTAAGCTATCCAGACTGAATAAATCAGTGACCACGTTGTCTGATAAATTTGATGGCTTGGCTACTAGGGTTACAACCCTAGAAGCAACTATGGAGGAAACACAGACAACGGCTTTTGATGCCTCCAAATGAGCAGACACTACTATGGGAGCGGTGTCATCCATCATCAAGGAGAGCGAGCACTAGAAAGCCTGAATTGAGACCTTGGAGAACCAAATTCGAGCCCCAAATATTCGAATCCTAGGCATGCCAGAGGAAAGTGAAGGGGACAGCCTCCTGATGTTTGTACAAGACTGCTTTGGGCTGCAGTTGGGCAATGAAGCCCAAAAGAAAGTTCAGTTGTTCCAAAGGGCCCACTGGGTTATGCCACAAGGGTGATCAGAAAACCAAGGCACCCCCAGAACCATCATTGTTGTAACAGATGGAGCTGGAATGAGGGATTACCTGTTAGCTCTTGCACAACATAAGGGAGTCCTTCTTCAAGATGGGCATCAGGTCAGTCTCAATCCAAATGTAACCCCTAGATGGCGCTATCCCAGGGGCTACTACCCCTGCCTGATTTGCCACTAACAGGTTGAGGGGCCTGGATCCAATGGCGGGTGCCTCCACCCAGAGGTCAGGGTTTGCAATAGTTAAACTAACTTGGTCACAGCCCTCTGGGACACTGCAACCCCTCTTTCTTCCCACTAGTGGCCCACACAATATATCAGAATTACCTTCACAGTATACACTTACCCCAGGATTGGTTCCGGCACTGGGACCTCCTGTGAAATGAGATACAGTGCAACAATCACAGTACAGTACTTTAACATAGACAAATACCTCAGGCAGTATAACTTTGCTGAAACAAGCAGCTCTGATTTATTTAGGGATATAACAGGACGGAAATCAGGTTAATTAGCTTATCACTCTAATAATCTACCTATGGCTCTGTGCACAGGTCTATCCCTATCAGTTACTGTCCCTGGGTACCCAAGCCCCAGTGGCTAGTCCAAACCGTGGCAGCTGGTAGGGGCCCTTTCACACAGAGAAAGGAGAATTAAACAGTCAGCAGTACAGTAATTCCATTTGGATTTAATGTGGCAATTCAACAGGAGCGACCCTGAATTAGTACTCACGACCTCCAAATAAGATAGGGTCCTTCAATGTCAGCAGGGCTCACTTGAGGTACACAAACCTCTTCACACATCCATATAAAAGAAAGCACTATACCAGGCAGGCTGCATCTGTATCCCGATCGCAATTACTGCACAATACCCGGAGAACACACAGCAGATTCAGTTCCTGACAGACGAGTGCAATTTTCAGCAATTCCTCCAGTCTCTACAGGGTGATCCTGGTTTCTACTCTTCAGAGATCCTTTGATTCTTTTCACAGGACGGATTCAGTCCTAACAAGCTGTTACACAAGCTGCAGACCGGAACTCTGGGCCTTACACCGTTTTTGACTAAAACTGCACACTGAAAAGCACAGGGCTCCTTCCTTCTTCACTGCCAAAGCTCAACTGAAACTCCAACTGACAAAACTGGGCACTTCCTTTGAGTTCCTCCCAGTTCTTGACTGGATTGGCTGTCACTCACAATAGACTGCTGCTGTTGGTCCAAAAGGTGCTGAAGTCTAAACTACATCTCCCAGAGTCACTGCCCATACAATCCTCTTGTGGCTGGCTCAGATTATGAGTCCAATTTCTGATTCGTCCAAGGCACCATTTTAGAGCTAGCTTACCCACACTGATTGGTCCAGTTCAGCAGTTCAAAACTAGAATGGGGAACTAGCAGACACAGTTCTGACTGCAAAGAAAGCAGGTTAGACAAACTGTAATTTCATTATTACTCTAAATAATTTCTGGCAAACAGTTACATCTGTCAGATAGGTTCCTTTGCACTCCCAGTGACTGCAAAAATGAAGTGAATTGGCAGCAGCTTGAACGGTACTCAATCAAAGAAACACACAGTCCCCCATACAAACTAATTATGTCTGCAAGCAGACAGCTCTTAAAGAGACAGTACCAGAGGTTCTAAAAACACTCACTAATAAATGGCTTAAATGCCAAACACCATTCAGGCTTGGAGCATTCAAGCAAGCTCCTGGAAGTCTTTTGGGAACCCCCATTTGCAGGGGGGTTACACCCTTCCTGGCCTGGGAAAGCTTGACGTCCGCGTCAAGCAAGTACCCCCATAAGTTTCAACTGCAACCATATACATTTGCATTAGGCTCGCACATGTAATCATCAGTCAATATATCATTTTACCAAGAACACATTTCTGAAACATTGCAGTACGTCACTCTTTACACAGTATTACACACATTGTACCATAACTCAAGTTATTACCTCTTGTACATGAAACCTGAAGAGAGGGGCCCTTCCTATCAGTTACCTTGGGGCTGGATGGGGCAGGCACCATACTTAGAGGGCAACACAAGTAACTTGAGTTAGCACTGATGCTCAGTTTGGGCAATGAGCCGGGACACATACACCCTTTATGGACAACATTGAGAGGCAAGTCCACAGGCCTCCCAAGTGAATCATAACTGAGGTGCACCACAGGCTTTACAGCTCGACCAGTCTTTCTAGGGGAACTGTTATAGTCTCTGCACTCTAAGCCTCATTTCAGTATTGTCCTCACTTGTCAAGGGAGTCTCCATGGGGTAGAGAGGCTAGAACTTGGGGCACTTTCAGCTCCAGGAGTTACAGTTTCTGAGTCCACAACATTTGGCTCGCATGGAGAGCTTTGGACACTGGCAGTGGACTGTCAGGGCACTCAAAATACTCTTCTTGTTCGGTGTATCACCAGTCTGCCCCAATCTATCATTTTCTCCCTGAAAGCTCAAACAGTTCAACCATGCACAATGATTCCATTTCATCTGATCTGATGCTTGCACTTCACTTTCTGGGAGCATTGGCTCAGGATGAAGCTGGGGGCTTAGACAGTCCAGAAGGCCCAGCTTCATCTCCAGTATTGACTAGGGATTGCCCAAACAATTGACTCAGTTCGTAAGAAGGATAGTATTCAAAGTCACTCTCACTTTCTTCTGATATGGACTGACAGTCATGCTCAACTGGGACTTGTGCAGGGAACACTTTAACTCTGCTTCTGTAGGTGCAGACTTCTTGGTCTTTTCTTAGCAGCAGCTCTAGTCACTGGTCCAGAGGGGCATCTTCTAGGGGCTCAGACTCAATTAAGATTTGTCCAATGGGCAGTAAATGATTTCTATGCATTGTTTTTACATCTTTTGAATTATTCTCAGGCCTTACTTTGTACACTGGCAGATCATCTAGTTTGCCCACTACAATGTGAGGGAGATGGTGCCATCTGTCAGCAATCTTGTGCTTGCCATGCAGTCCCAGATTTCTTAGCAATACCCCATCTCCCTCCTGGAGTTCCTGTGCTTTCACCTTTTTATCATACCTTTCTTTGTTGGCCAGATTTCTTTGGCAACCATGGTTTGAGCCAGTTGGTACGCATGAGTTAGCTGGGCCTTTAACTTTGCACATACTGTAAATAGTTGTCAGCTTGAACCCCATCAGGAGAGACCCCAAAACACACATCTACTGGTAGTCGACTTCTCTTCCAAACATCAGGCGGTGGGGAGAATCAATTAGCATCACTTTTAGTGCAGTTATAAGCATGTACAGGGTGCTAATTTGTTGGCTCCATCTAGGCTTGTCCTTTGGGTGCAGGGTGCCTAGCATATCTAGCAAAGTACGGTTGAAACGTTCAGGCTGTGGGTCCCTGGGGTGGTAAGGAGTGGTTCTGGACTTCGCACTCCCCACAGAGAAAGCATCTCTTTGATCAGACGACTCTCAAAGTCTCTCCTTGATCAGAATGGATTCTTTGTGGAGCCCCATAGTGAACAAAAAGTTTTCTACAAGTACTTTGGCTACAGTGGATGCTTCTGGTCTTTGGTGGGAAAGCTTGGGCATATCTCGTGAAATGGTCAGTGACCACCAGCACATTACTGATATTTCTTTGATCTGACTCCAAACTTAGAAAATCAATACAGACCAGCTCCATGGGTGCACTGGTGGTGATGTTAACAAGGGGCAGCCCTCTGGGGCAAAGCTTTCTCTGTAAGCAGCGACTCACAAGTCTGAATGTGTTGCTCCACATCAGCCCCCATCTTAGGCCAATACAATCTGGATCTCACCAAGTCAAGTGTTCTGTCTATACCAAGGTGCCCCATGTGGTTGTGCAAGGACCTCAGTACTGAGTCTCGAAAGGCAGGGCAGCACTAGTTGTTGTTTGTCTACTTGTCCCCTCTGTCTACTGTTTCTCTGTATAACAGTTTATTGATCAGTTTCAACTTAGGACCTTCTTTGTATAACAGTGCAGTTCTCAAATCAGTGGAGCGTAATTTGGACACATCTTTTCCTGCATAGAGGGCTTCTAAAGCTGCTTTGATCATGGGATCGCGATTGAGCCCGCGCGAATACTGTCATTGTCCAGCTGAGGCAGTGGACCAATGTTGCAGGAAAAGTGGCAATAAGCAGCAGGTATGCAATTCTCAGAGGCTCCCAAGCAATCACCATGCAGTCCACTGCGTCCGTGGACATTTGTTCCTCCCTGTCAAACTTCCGCAGAGTGCCCGAATGTCAGGTTCTGCCAATCGGACCCAATCATTCTGGGGAACAGGCCTCCGGGAGAGAGCATCAGCATCTATGTGGTTCAGACCTGCTCGGTATTAGAGAGCATAGTCATATGTAGATAATGCAGAAAGCCACCTATGGCCAGTGGCATCCAACTTAGCTGAGCTCTGCACATAGGTCAAAGGATTATTGTCAGTTTTTACTAGTATTTTAGCCCCATACAAGTACTCATGGAATTGGTCAACAATAGCCCACTTCAAAGCTAGGAACTCTAACTTATGTACAGGATAGTTCTTTTCGGATGGGGTCAGGCTTCTACTGGCAAAGGCCACTGGTCTCAGGCCATTCTCGTGCTCTTGGTACAACACAGCCCAACCCTTGCAAGCTAGCATCAGTGTGCAGGACGTAAGTTTTTCTTGGATCGGCATAGGCCAGCACTGGAGCATGGGTAAGTTGATATATGATCTCATGAAAAGCAGTCTCATTAATCAGGAGTCCAGCGGCCCCAAATACTTCACTCGGATGAAAATACACTCTTTCAGTCTTGAGGGACGCTGACTTTGTATTTTTTGTGGGTTGGGGATACCCTTGAGTAAGGTTAAGTAAAGGCGGATCACTCTTGAATAGTCCTTGATGAAGCTCCGATAATAACCACAGAATCCCAGGAATCTTTGCAGTTCTTTAGATTTTGGGCTGTGCCAGGTGGTCAAGGCCTCAACTTTACTTGGGTCGGTCTCTATTCCTCGGTGGATACTATGTGTCCCATACTTTACTGATGTTTGAAAGAATTGACACTTATCAATGGACAGTTTAAGGCCAAAGTCCTCCAGTCGGTCCAATACCTTAAATAATCTGCTCTCATGTTCCTCCAGTGAGCTGCCAAACACAATAACATCATCTGTATACCAGGCACTCTAGTAAGTTCATGTCCCCACTGCACGCCCATCAATCGTTGAAAAGTGGCTGGGGCACCTGAAATCCTTGAGGCATCCTCATGAATTTATAGAAGCCAAGCGGACAGATAAAGGCCGTCTCTCTCACGGTCCTCTGGAGCCATCGGATCTGGTAGTACCCATCTGGAGATCCAGCACAGAGAACCACTTTGCTCTCGCTTAGGCAGTCCAAGCATCCTGAATGCGGGCATTGTGTACTGATCAGGATAGTCCGCCGGTTTAAGGTGCGATAATCCACACACATCCTTACTGTTCCATTCTTTTTCCTCACTACCACAATGGGGAAGCATAAGGGCTTCTGGATTCTTGTATTACACCAGCAGCTAACATCTCTTGCAGATGCCGTCTCACATCATCTATGTCAGCAGGTGCCAGGCGTCGAGACCTCTCACGAAATGGTCTTTCGTCATGCAGCCGGATATTGTGCTCAGCTCCTTGCACCATCCTACATCCCATTCCTTTAAAGAAACACCTGTCTCTCTGGGCAAGCTTCTCACTGATCCTCACTTTCCATTCAGCTGGCAGCGAGTCGCAAATCAAACAAGTCAGGCGTGTACTCTGTCATTCTTCCTTGAACTCTTGCTGCTGGGTAGCACTGCAGTGTCTGCACAATGCACATTAGCCAGGATGCAACCTCTGTTTACTCGAATGTCTCTTCAGACACATTATGAACTTGGACCATTACCCTTCTGGCATAAGCATGGGCTCTAGCAGGCAAAATACTAGGCTTGACCAGCAGTCCCTCTGGCAATTTTCCACGCCTGGTGCATCCAACATTAATATTTTATTCTTAACATCCTTTCTGATACGGACCTCTCCCTGTAAGGTACACTGGGCATTTGGCGCCAGGATCAGAGACTCAGGATCCTTCTTCCATACAATTCGACCGGTTCCTCTGGTTCTGTTTTTCAGCATCTCTCTGTGCCTCATAGGCCTTCTTAATTAAAGCCGAACTCTTAAAGCTCTACTAGTCTTTGACCCTGTTTTTCATAACACAACTGTGCCAGCCTTCTGAACATAGAGCATTTGTTCCAATCAACAAAGGGACACCATCATACAGTCCAGTGGGGGACACACTAAGGCTAGGGTCTCTACTTGTTCGGCCACTCCAGCCACGAAGGTGGGGAAAGACAGCCAAATCGGATATACCCGAATAGGGTAGGCCTTCTCACTTAACCCCCATACATGCAGTCCTTCTAATGGTTGTAAGGGCACGCCTGACAAATGCTTCTGATACCAATCCTGGAACATAATTGTCACTTGGGAGCCACTGTCTAATACAGCTCTTGTAGACACTCCATTCACCTTTACAGTGGTCTCCATGGAGGGACCCACTATTCTGGACCAGTCTGAGAGGCGGTAGTGGGGCCTGGGCAACTGACCTTGCCACAAAAGGACGGAATTAGCATTTTTGGTGCCCTCACTGGGATCATGTCGGTACTCTCTAACCACTGATTTCTTCTCCAAGCTCTCCTTGTAGCCTATATGCAACTTTGTCAGTGTCTTTTGGGACTGGCATTCCTTTCATGTGCCCATCTTTCCCACAATTATAGCAAAACATACTTTCTGGAGTTTGAGCTGGCCGAGGCGCCACACTGGGAGCCAGGGCGGGGTATTACTAACTGGAAACCTTGGTGCCATCTCTGTCTGCGGCGTGATAAGCATTTGGAGACATCTCATCAGTTTCTCCACTTCCATGGTCAAGGAATCGAGTTCGAGCTGTTATCAGCAGAGATACATGGGTGGGTACCCCCACCCCATAGCAGATGCAGTCGGATATAGGTCAGGGCCCGTACTTGCAGGCGTGGCCTTCATAAAGGGACTGTTTTTGAATTCCGGATCTCTCTCAACAGTTCGCCCCATTGTGACATATCTTTTCCTTGTCAGAGCACTCATTGACTGCCAACCTCTGCCCTGAACTTCACTTGATGGGTCACCTCAGTCACTCGGGTCGTAGCCGCAGCTATTGGTGCAGATCCTCCCGAGGTCGTCTTTTCTCAACTCCTCGATTTCTCTCATTAACTCATCATAGGAGGGTGGGATTCCAGTCGATCTGCCAGGCGTAACTGAAGCAACAGCAGTTCTGAGAGGGGCAGACTTAAGGATCCTGTCCAGCCTGGTTCGGTCCAGTTCAATCGCTGGCAAACTACCTTTTCTGAGGCATTCTGCAAATAATTTTTCCAGCGAGATACATACACAGACAACAACTCCCTTGGTACTGTTGTGCATCTCTTACTCTCCACCATAGGTCCTCATCAGAATCTTGGCTCCCATACACATTCTTCAAGGCCTCAAGATAGGCCTGTGCAGTCGCCTCAGGGTTACTGGCCCGCTTAGCACGGATGTAGCCAGGGCAGGACCTCGGAGGCTCTCACTAACCCTCTTCGCCGCCTTCCGAGCATTGCCATTCTAGCACTTGGGGGCAACATAGTCTATCCAGGTCTCCCAGTCATCCTCCCCTTGGGGGTGGGAGGGTGCCAGAGAAGATCCTCAACCTTCGTAAGAGTCGTGACTAATGGCAGGTGCAGAAATAGGAGTCTGCATTGGTTCAGCCACCATTACGGGCACTGGAGCAGGAGAGGGTGTTGGGGAGGAACACCCCAGGTGGCAAGAATAGTTTCTTCAAGTCCTCCACAGTTTTCCTCTCCCAGCAACCATTCAGCAAATTTCTCCTCAAAAGTTTCAGATAGTGGTGGGGCTGATTCCCGGTCTTTACTGTCCTTAGTTATCACTCTCCAAGCAGTGAGGGCTCCCTCTGGGGTAATGGTCTGTGGCACTTTGGAGCTATCTATGGGATCCTTAAACTCTACTAGGGCCAGGAAAGTGTGGGTGAGCAGACTAGCATGCCGACCCACCACCACAGGGTTTTGTAAACCTTCCACCTTGGAAAGTACTCCTGCACAGTGTCCTTATTGATACCCAGGGGATGTCCAGGATAAGCATAGCATTTTGGGGTCGATCTCCTCCCCAGTACACCACTCCACCAGCCGTGCACAGCCACTTCTGTCGGGTACCCTTTTTTTCTTAACAGTGGTTCAGAATATGGCCACTAGAGGACACACAATCCCAGCGGTGAGCCTCCAAGATGTAACCCCTAGATGGCGCTATCCCAGGGGCTACTACCCTGCCTGATTTGCCACTAACAGGTTGAGGGGCCTGGATCCAATGGCGGGTGCCTCCACCCAGAGGTCAGGGTTTGCAATAGTTAAACTAACTTGTCACAGCCCTCTGGGACACTGCAACCTCTTTCTTCCCACTAGTGGCCCACACAATATATCAGAATTACCTTCACAGTATACACTTACCCCAGGATTGGTTCCGCACTGGGACCTCCTGTGAAATGAGATACAGTGCAACAATCACAGTACAGTACTTTAACATAGACAAATACCTCAGGCAGTATAACTTTGCTGAAACAAGCAGCTCTGATTTATTTAGGGGGATATAACAAGGACAGGGGGAAATCAGGTTAATTAACTTATCACTCTAATAATCTACCTATGGCTCTGTGCACAGGCCTATCCCTATCAGTTACTGTCCCTGGGTACCCAAGCCCTAGTGGCTAGTCCAAACCGTGGCAGCTGGTAGGGGCCCTTTCACACAGAGAAAAGGAGAATTAAACAGTCAGCAGTACAGTAATTCCATTTGGATTTAATGTGGCAATTCAACAGGAGTGACCCTGAATTAGTACTCACGACCTCCAAATAAGATAGGGTCCTTCAATGTCAGCAGGGCTCACTTGAGGTACACAAACCTCTTCACACATCCATATAAAAGAAAGCACTATACCAGGCAGGCTGCATCTGTATCCCGATCGCAATTACTGCACAATACCGGGAGAACACACAGCAGATTCAGTTCCTGACAGACGGAGTGCAATTTTCAGCAATTCCTCCAGTCTTCTACAGGGTGAGCCTGGTTTCTACTCTTCAGAGATCCTTTGATTCTTTTCACAGGACGGATTCAGTCCTAACAAGCTGTTACACAAGCTGCAGACCGAACTCTGGGCTTACACACGCTTTTTTGACTAAAACTGCACACTGAAAAGCACAGGGCTCCTTCCTTCTTCACTGCCAAAGCTCAACTGAAACTCCAACTGACAAAACCGGGCACTTCCTTTGAGTTCCTCCCAGTTCTTGACTGGATTGGCTGTCACTCACAATAGACTGCTGCTGTTGGTCCAAAAAGGTGCTGAAGTCTAAACTACATCTCCCAGAGTCACTGCCCATACAATCCTCTTGTGGCTGGCTCAGATTATGAGTCCAATTTCTGATTCGTCCAAGGCACCATTTTAGAGCTAGCTTACCCCACACTGATTGGTCCAGTTCAGCAGTTCAAAACTAGAATGGGGAACTAGCAGACACAGTTCTGACTGCAAAGAAAGCAGGTTAGACAAACTGTAATTTCATTATTACTCTAAATAATTTCTGGCAAACAGTTACATCTGTCAGATAGGTTCCTTTGCACTCCTAGTGACTGCAAAAATGAAGTGAATTGGGCAGCTTGAGTGGTACTCAATCAAAGAAACACACAGTCCCCCATACAAACTAATTATGTCTGCAAGCAGACAGCTCTTAAAGAGACAGTACCAGAGGTTCTAAAAACACTCACTAATAAATGGCTTAAATGCCAAACACCATTCAGGCTTGGAGCATTCAAGCAAGCTCTTGGAAGTCTTTTGGGAACCCCCATTTGCAGGGGGGTTACACAAACATTAGCTTTGCTACCCAGCAGAAACGAAAAAGATTTGATGGGGTTAGAGCAGTGTTGAGGGAGGCCTCCATCCCCCACAGAATGATCTTCCCTGCGCGACTGAGGATCGCCCATCGAGGAAAGGTCTACTTGTTTTTGGACCCCGCTAAAGCTTTAAAATGGGGTCGGAGGAATGCCGTCCCGCCTGTTCGCCAAGCGGAGTCAAATCATCAATCTTCAGATGATGAGGAGCCCTGAAATATACGAGCACATAGTGAAGGGAGGTGGGTGAGGCCACACCAGGCATTTGTGAACACAAACTGACAGTATCTTTTTTGATATTCAATTTATCTGTGCACAGTAACCTAATACTGATAGACTCACTACACTGTGGCACGTTTTACTGGGCAATGTACTACCCAAGTTCCTAACAGTTTTCATGTTTTACCAGTTCGATTTTTGGACTTTTCCTACACTATAGAAACTTTAACTTACCAATGTTGAGTTGTACTGACTCAGAGTTTCTGTTTTTCTTTCCATCTCGCTCATATGATTGTTTGAAAATTTGCTGGAAAAGCACTAGAAATTTATGCTTTGTTTGATCAAAAATCGAAATGCACATAATTTGTGCCTCTACTTGTATTTGTGTGGCAACCAATACCATCTTGTATGGTGAAGGACTTTGGGACTTTTCTAATTTATGTTAAAGATAATTTCCATGCTGCTCATGGGCTTCATTACAGAATGGTATTTCTATTTCTATGGATTTTTGAGAAAATAATCTTTGTTTTCTCTAATGATAACCCTCTAGGTGCTGTATCTGTAAAGCACTAGATGGGTCATATTGTTTTTATGAAGAGGAGTGGCGCCCTCTATGGGAAAGAAATATACATGATTGTAAGATTTGTGCTTGGTAAACAAATATATGTATGTTTGTTTTTATCATAAAATAAAACATAAAGTTCAAAAAAAAAAAAAAAGAGGTATGGCACAGAGAGTCTGACAGGTTCCAGCTACGGACGCCTTTCCTTGTTCCCCACCTAGATGGTATCCCCACTTTCTCTCCCTCAATGTCCTCCTTGGAGGACATCAAATCATCTTCACATCTGGCCTCTGCTGCTGAGTATGTTCTGTAGCAGTAGTTTGTGGGTGACATTCTGCAAGTATTGGAAATTCCCTGCTACACTAGTTGGAATCCTGCTGCTGTATCGTTGGGACTCCTTGGAGTTCTGAATACTGATACTACTACTATTGTTGCTCCTTGGCACAAGGCTATGGAGGAGGCAATAAGGGCTCTCTGAAAGCATCCCTTCCCTTCCCAGGACTTCATTGTCAGGTATCCTGCAACCACAGGGTCTATTGCAGAGACACCTCACCCTACTTCTGGGCTCAAGGTTCCCCAGACCTGGACTGGTCCACAGTGCCTGAGTGATGACCATCCTCCCAGTTTAGACTCCAGGAGCTTTGATGCACAGGGTAAAAAGGGTTTTGCCTACACCAGGTGACTACTGTTCATCTCCTCACATCAGGACCATATAGCAGCATACCAGCTCCATTTACGGATGCCGGTTCACAGTTTACCGTCTGCAGTGCCTACATGCTAATCCGGCAGCGGGCACCTCCTCGACCTTGGCGCTGTTCCCTGGGACCAGAGTCGGAGAATTGTTTACCAGAGAGTTCCAGGAAAAGATCTGTCTCAGCATTGTTCCCTGGGGCCAACTTTGGAGGGTCATTTGCTGGAAAGTTCCAGGAAATGTGCCTGGCCCTTCAGACCTTGAGGGAGAGCCCTACCCACTGTGGCACTACACAAGCACCACCAGTGGTCCTCTCCTGGTCCTTTGGCTCGCCTGACTGCTCGATGGCTGTTGAGCACCCTCCCCCGGCCGAGGAGCACATTGGGCTGGTTGACAGCTCTTTAGTTCCCTGTCGAGCCATTCAACGTCGACTCTGGTCAAGCAGGCCGCTGAGATGTTTCTCAAGCCTGTAAACTCATTGTTGAATGAGATTGAGGACTCAATCTTGCAGACCCCAGTGCTCCTGATCCTCACCCAAGCAGACATGATCCAGTTGGTGTCCCCGTCTGGCCCTCAATGGGAGCAGCCTACACTGGTGGTTGGGTATTGCGTGCCCATGTTACTTAACATGGGCAAGCACGTGGTTATTCCTACCCACCGGAAGGCTGTCCGCACCATCAATGAGGTGGTCGAGGTGATGGTCAAGGCATTCCAGCTCAGTCCCACTCGACTGGAGGTATTGCTGTTAAGGCTTCTTATCCTCTTCATCCTTGGGTGAAGAGAGGCACCATCGCAAGATGTGCTGGTTCTATAAGGAGCTCCTCTGACAACATTGGGTCATTGCAGGGCAAGGTAGGGCTCTGCCCTCTGGACATTTGGTCACCTGTCCGTTACCAGTGGTACCCCTGCCAGTCAACACTGTACAGGTGCCCACCACACCTGCTTTTCTACCTCTTAGGGTGGAGCCACCACCACTGCAACTCAAGGTGGGTGCTCCAACAAAGGAGGCCCATGTAGCCACCGGCTTGCCAGGCCAATTGTCGGCGATGATCACCCCAGCTGAGGATACCCGGTAGGTCCATGGCAAAAAGTGGTCAAGAGCTGTTTTTGAGGAGTCAATAGACGATTCTGATCACAAGTCCGTGGCCTCCTCTGGGACTCCCTTCCTCGACTATGGCTCAGTCGAGGAGCTCTCCACCAAGCATGGCTCAGTATCCTTCAGGGTGCTTCTCTGACTCATGTCTGAGCCCATGTCAGTGCTTGAGCCCATCCAAAAGAGGGCCATACCCCCTCACAGGCATTTTGGACTGGGACATATCCCCATGGGTTGCATTTCCAGTGGCTGAGGCCATCTTGGGACCAGCTCTAGAGCTTTGGTAGCATCCAGCATCCTGCCTGACGCCTTCTGCCCTAGTGGTTTGCAAGTATGCGGTCTCTACAGGTTCCCTTTTGGTATTCTAACACCACCCCTATGCGGAGGGGTTGTTCAGAGGATTTGGTATTCTGCAAGTCCGGACACCAGGGGAATGTGGACAAACCTCCGGACAAGGAGCCCTGCAAGATTGACCATGCCACTAAAAAAGTATGTGCTGCAGCATCTCTAGGTCTCCGTTAGGCTAGTTATGCCATGATGATGGCCATCTTGGGTTACTTCCTGACTGGGGTCTTCAATGCAATCCTTCTTCACTTCCCTGTGGATCAGCATCTAGCAGTGACAGGGTCAATTACTGGCTAAACACAAGCTCCAGACAGCCTTGGATATGGGTGACTTTTGTTCCCATGCCATGGCAGCAGCCGTTCTCTATATGTTGCAGGGCCTGGCTGTGTCTGTTGACCTTCATTGTGGACACCCAGCACAAGCTGGCTGATGTCCTTTTCTGGGCATTGACCTGTTTGGCCCTGAGGTGGAGAGACATCTCAGCCACATTGAGAAGTCCAGCACCACCCTGGTTTCTGTGACATCATCCCAGAAGGACCACAAAAGAAAGCCTAAGAAACCGGCTTTCCAGCATCGATCCTTGCAGTCTCAGCCTCCTCAGCAGCATCCCCAGCAGGGCAGTTCCAGGCCTGGCACCCCAAGCCTTAAGAAGGAAGGGGGCAGAGGTAGTGGTTCCCCTCTGGCCGCAGCTACTGGTGCCCCCCAAAACTACTCAGTGACAGGTTGGGGGCATCATCCCCACGCCCATCCAGTCTCTGCCTGCTCTTGCTGTTGGAGGTTGGCTGTGTATCTTCTAACTATATTTGTCCACTACCACAACAGACAAGTGGGTGTTCGACATAGTGGCAGAGGATTGCCTCTGGACTTTGAGGCTTTCCCGCCTTACCGCCTCATGCCTGCTTGCACTTCGGGAGCCCAGAGTGTCGCGGGATGTGCTGTCCACCATATAGGAGGACACTGCTCAGCTCTTTGCTAAAGGGGCAATAATCTGTGTCCTGGATGCCCTGGGTAGTCAGGGTTATGTGTGAACATGACGGTACACGAAAGAGTCGCACAGAGTGATTGAGGTGCAATCGGTAACACAGAACTGAACAAAAATTATAAAAACCGTGTAGCACACTCACTAATTATACCCGAGAGGCTACACCAGATACAGTGCAAAAATTGCTTTATTTTGAAACTACACACAACAAAAAGCGGACACAGTGCAGTACAAAAACAGGGTGTTAAAAAAAACTCAACGTTACGCACACATGCACTTTTTCGAGAGGACATAGTTTCAAATGACTTATACCTACTTATACCAGACCTTAATAAGTTATACACCATAAATAACGTGCAATTAATCAATTAAAAAGGGTCTAAGAACACAGTTGCTGGCATACAGACTAGTTGATAATACGATAATGGCAACTGAGTCAAATTGATTCAAAGACTGTGAGATACTATTGAAGTGCCACTAATCATATGTAGCTGAAAGCTGTTAGAAGCCATGGTAACTCACAATACTGCAATCAGTGATTGTTATTCAAAACACAAATGTGTTAACTGCATGAAATATTCAAATACAGTTCATTGTAAACAAACTGCCATTAAATGTGTAGGAAAAAGCTGCCAAACATCATAGTTACTATAATAACAGCATAACATCAATTGATTTCTGAAATATAACATTACACTGCAACTTAAGAAACAGGGCACTGGTTAACATAACCATTTACAAAAAAGACTGAAGCTTGATCGTATCATTGAGACCTGCGTGTGAACTGGCATGTGACATGAAAATCCAGTATGCTTCACGTTGTGCCAAAAAACTGTTCATGGTGGCCACTCCACGGTCCAGTGGTGACCTTCTCGACCCCAACAAACATCCAGTCATGGGGTACGGCTGGGTTTGCTAAGCAATGTACAGACAGAGCTGAGTCTGAATTCCTTTGCTGAATAGAACATGTATGTTCACCTATGCGTTCTTATAATTTACGTTTCGTCCCGCCCACATAAAATGCCCCGCACCCACATGGGCAGACTAGGTGGGCCAAGCAGTCCTTACCTGCCATCAGATTCTATGTTTCTATGTGGCCAACCTGGGTTATTTATTTGCTCCTCTGTTTCTATTTGGCAGCCATGACAAAGGCACAAGAGTCAGGTGGCATCATCAGAAGGAGTTATAGCAGCCTGAAACTTTTTCCCTGGTAGGTGCTGCGGACTCACTGACTACAGTTTTTGTTTCCATTCTTCCTCTAGCCTGGTGCACTCCTTCAGGAACTTTTCCTCTTCCTCTTCCGTCATCAGCAATATGTGACATTTGCTTTTCATTTAACTCTGCGGCCACTTCACTTGGGCTGCCACATCGTCCTACCCGGAATCATGTGACATTCAGACTTTCTGTTGACATAGGAGCCTCTTGAAATACAGGGACAGAGGAGGAGGAAATTGGATCTTCCGCTCTGAGTTCTCCCTCATCTCTACCGTGCTCCCCAGTAGGAAACGGGAAGCACCTCTGCTGGAAGAATAGGGGAATTTCCCCGATGTCCTGCTCAAATTCCTTCTTCACTAAAATACCACCAATATCTTAATCTGGTTCAATTTCAGTTGGTTTGCATCTGTATCTAGTGGTTGCCGAAGTCCAAAAACTTCGCTTTGTGGAGAAATTCATGAAAGTTACCAAATTTGTGAAGTTCTCCTATAAGGCAAATTTCTACTTTGCCTTAAAGAGGACAGGAAATAATTTCTAACTGGCAGCTGTTTATGAAGTTTTTGTTTTCAGAAATTGTATTAATCACCAACATTATCCATATCTGACTATATCTGAATAAAAAGTTATATAGAAATCTGTATTTTGCATTGTTTTGTTTTTATGGGTAGCATTCTATCATGGTTCTCTTCATAGAACCAGTGATCAGGGTTTTAATTACGTCGAGGTTTGTGCTCAGAATGCTGAGCAAGATTTTGATAGGTCAGCAACTCATAATTAGCATTCTGTACACAAACTGGGACATAGTATAAACTTCAGACTAACAGTTCCATGAAAGGAACTGTGCAGAATGTTGCCCATATAAACTGTCGAAAACACTGTTTTTCATATCAGAGTTTATTCAGGTACAGTTAAATATGTATCATTTGGGGGTATGCATTTCATTGCTGTGGAGAGGAACATTACTAACTGCTGCCAGTTAGCATTCATTGCCTGTCCCCTTTAAAGGGGAACTGCACGAATGGTAAAAATGCTAACTTCATCTGCAAATTGTGTCTCTAAGATGAAATTTGCAAGGATTCATGGGACTAGAGGTCACGTAGTGCTGCATTGAGCAGTATTGCCATGTGTAGTGTAACCCCCCTGCAAATGGGGGTTCCCAAAAGACTTCCAGGAGCTTGCTTGAATGCTCCAAGCCTGAATGGTGTTTGGCATTTAAGCCATTTATCAGTGAGTGTTTTTAGAGCCTCTGGTACTGTCTCTTTAAGAGCTGTCTGCTTGCAGACATAATTAGTTTGTATGGGGACTGTGTGCTTTCTGAGTACCACTCGAGCTGCTGCCAATTCACTTCATTTTTGCAGTCACTAGGAGTGCAAAGGAACCTATCTGAAAGATGTAACTGTTTGCCAGAAATTATTTAGAGTAATAATGAAATTACAGTTTGTCTAACCTGCTTTTTGCAGTCAGAACTGTGTCTGCTAGTTCCCCATTCTAGTTTTGAACTGCTGAACTGGACCAATCAGTGGGGTAAGCTAGCTCTAAAATGATGCCTTGGACCAATCAGAACTTGGACTCATAATCTGAGCCAGCCACAAGAGGATTGTATGGGCAGTGACTCTGGGAGATGTAGTTTAGACTTCAGTGCCTTTTGGACCAACAGCAGCAGTCTATTGTGGTGACAGCCAATCAGTCAAGAACTGGGAGGAACTCAAAGGAAGTGCCCGGTTTCGTCAGTTGGAGTTCAGTTGAGCTTTGGCAGTGAAGAAGGAAGGAGCCCTGTACTTTTTCAGTGTGCAGTTTTAGTCAAACAACGTGTGTAAGGCCCAGAGTTCCGGTCTGCAGCTTGTTAGGACTGAATCCGTCCTGTGAAAAGAATCAAAGGATCTCTGAAGACTAGAAACCAGGCTCACCCTGTAGAAGACTGGAGGAATTGCTGAAAATTACACTCGGTCTGTCAGAACTGAATCTGCTGTGTGTTCTCCTGGGTATTGTGCAGTAATTGCGTCGGGATACAGATGCAGCCTGCCTGGTATAGTGCTTTCTTTTATATGGATGTGTGAAGAGGTTTGTGTACCTCAAGTGAGCCCTGCTGACATTGAAGGACCCTATCTTATTTGGAGGTCGTGAGTACTAATTCAGGGTCGCTCCTGTTGAATTGCCACATTAAATCAAATGGAATTACTGTACTGCTGACTGTTTAATTCTCCTTTTCTCTGTGTGAAAGGGCCCTACCAGCTGCCACGGTTTGGACTAGCCACTAGGGCTTGGGTACCCAGGGACAGTAACTGATAGGGATAGGCCTGTGCACAAGCCATAAATGGATTATTAGAGGGATAAGCTAATTAACCTGATTTCCCTGTCCTTGTTATATCCCTAAATAAATCAGAGCTGCTTGTTTCAGCAAAGTTATACTGCCTGAGGTATTTGTCTATGTTAAAGTACTGTACTGTGATTGTTGCACTGTATCTCATTTCACAGGAGGTCCCAGTGCCGAACCAGACCTGGGGTAAGTGTATACTGTGAAGGTAATTCTGATATATTGTGTGGGCCACTAGTGGGAAGAAAGGGGGTTGCAGTGTCCCAGAGGGCTGTGACCAAGTTAGTTTAACTATTGCAAACCCTGACCTCTGGGTGGAGGCACCTGCCATTGGATCCAGGCCCCTCAACCTGTTAGTGGCAAATCAGGCAGGGTAGTAGCCCTGGGATAGCGCCATCTAGGGGTTACATCTTGGAGGCTCACCGCTGGGATTGTGTGTCCTCTAGTGGCCATATTCACGAACCACTGTTAAGAAAAATGGGACCCGACAGAGTGGCTGTGCACCGGCTGGTGGAGTGGTGTACTGGGAGGAGATCGACCCCAAAATGCTATGCTTATCCTGGACATCCCTGGGTATCAATCACGGACACTGTGCAGGGAGTACTTTCCAAGGTGGAAGGTTTACAAAACCCTGTGGTGGTGGGTCGGCATGCTAATCTGCTCACCCACACTTCCTGGCCCTAGTAGAGTTTAAGGATCCCATAGATAACTCCAAAGTGCCACAGACCATTACCCAGAGGAGCCCTCACTGCTTGGAGAGTGATAACTAAGGACAGTAAAGACCGGGGAATCAGCCCCACCACTATCTGAAACTTTTGAGGAGAAATTTGCTGAATGGTTGCTGGGAGAGGGAAACTGTGGAGGACTTGAAGAAACTATTCTTGCCACCTGGGGTGTTCCTCCCCAACACCCTCTCCTGCTCCAGTGCCCGTAATGGTGGCTGAACCAATGCAGACTCCTATTTCTGCACCTGCCATTAGTCACGACTCTTACCAAGGTTGAGGATCTTCTCTGGCACCCTCCCACCCCAAGGGAGGGATGACTGAAGGAGACCTGGATAGACTATGTTGCCCCAAGTTGCTAGAATGGCAATACCGAGGAAGAAGCGGCGAAGAGGGTTAGTGAGAGCCTCCGAGGTCCTGCCCTGGCTACCATCCGTGCTAAACGGGCCAGTAACCCTGAAGCGACTGCACAGGCCTATCTTGAGGCCTTGGAGAATGTGTATGGAGCCCAGATTCTGATGAGGACCTATGGTGGAGAGTAAGAAATGCACAACAGTACCAAGGGAGTTGTTGTCTGTGTATGTCTCGGCTGGAAAAATTGTTGCAAGAATGCCTCAGAAAGGGTAGTTTGCCAGCGATTGAACTAGACCGAACCAGGCTGGACAGGATCCTTAAGTCTGCCCCTTCTCAGAACTGCTGTTGCTTCAGTTACACCTGGCAGATCGACTGGAATCCCCACCCTCCTATGATGAGTTAATGAGAGAAATTGAGGAGTTGAGAAAAGGCTACTCGGGAGGTACCTGCACCAACAGCTGTGGCTACGACCCGAGTGACTGAGGGTGACCCATCAAGTGAAGTTCAGGGCAGAGGTTGACAGTCAATGAGTGCTCTGACAAGGAAAAGATATGCCACAATGGGGGAACTGTTGAGAGAGATCCGGAATTCAAAACAGTCCTTTTATGAAGGCCACGCCTGCAAGTACGGGCCCTGACCTATATCCGACTGCATCTGCTATGGGGTGGGGGGTACCCACCCATGTATCTCCTGCTGATAACAGCTCCAAACTCAATTCCTTGACCATGGAAGTGCAGAAACTGACGAGATGTCTCCAAATGCTTATCACGCCAGAGACAGAGATGGCACCCAGGTTTCCAGTTAGTAATACCCCCCCTGGCTCCCAGTGTGGCGCCCGGCCAGCTCAAACTCCAGAAAGTATGTTTTGCTATAATTGTGGGAAAGATGGGCACATGAAAGGGAATGCCAGTCCCCAAAAGACACTGACAAAGTTGCATATAGGCTACAAGGAGAGCTTCGGAGAAGAAATCAGTGGTTAGAGGTGCACGACATGATCCCAGTGAGGGCACCAAAATGCTAATTCACGTCCTTTTGTGGCAAGGGTCAGTTGCCCAGGCCCCCACGCCTCTCCAGACTGGTCCAGAATAGTGGGTCCCTCCATGGAGACCACTGTAAAGGTGAATGGAGTGTCTACAAGAGCTGTATTAGACAGTGGCTCCAAGTGACAATTATGTTCCAGGATTGGTATCAGAAGCATTTGTCAGAAGTACCCTTACAACCATTAGAAGGACTGCATGTATGGGGTTAAGTGAGAAGGCCTACCCCTATTCCGGGTATATCCATTTGGCTGTCTTTCCCCACCTCCGTGGCTGGAGTGGCGAACAAGTAGAGACCCTAGCCTTAGTGTGTCCCCCACTGGACTGTATGATGGTGTCCTTTGTTGATTGGAACAAATGCTCATATGTTCAGAAGGCTGGCACAGTTGTGTTATGAAAACAGGGTCAAAGACTAGTAGAGCTTTAAGAGTTCCGGCTTTAATTAAGAAGGCCTATGAGGCACAGAGAGATGCTGAAAAAACAGAACCAGAGGAACCGGTCGGAATTGTATGGAAGAAGGATCCTGAGTCTCTGATCCTGGCGCCAAATGCCCAGTGTACCTTACAGGGAGAGGTCCGTATCAGAAAGGATGTTAAGAATAAAATATTAATGTTGGATGCACCAGGCGATGGAAAATTGCCAGAGGGACTGCTGGTCAAGCCTAGTATTTTGCCTGCTAGAGCCCATGCTTATGCCAGAAGGGTAATGGTCCAAGTTCATAATGTGTCTGAAAGAGACATTCGAGTAAACAGAGGTTGCATCCTGGCTAATGTGCATTGTGCAGACACTGCAGTGCTACCCAGCAGCAAGAGTTCAAGGAAGAATGACAGAGTAACGCCTGACTTGTTTGATTTCGACTCAGCTGCCAGCTGAATGGAAAGTGAGGATCAGTGAGAAGCTTGCCCAGAGAGACCAGGTGTTTTCTTTAAAGGAATGGGATGTAGGATGTGCAAGGAGCTGAGCACAATATCCCGCTGCATGACGAAGACCATTTCGTGAGAGGTCTCGACGCCTGGCACCTGCTGACATAGATGATGTGAGACGGCATCTGCAAGAGATGTTAGCTGCTGGTGTAATACAAGAATCCAGAAGCCTCTATGCCCTCATTGGGTAGTGAGGAAAAGAATGGAACAGTAAGGATGTGTGTGGATTATCGCACCTTAAACCGGCGGACTATCCCTGATCAGTACACAATGCCCCGCATTCAGGATGCTTTGACTGCCTAAACGGGAGCAAGTGGTTCTCTGTGCTGGATCTCCGAGTGGGTACTACCAGATCCCGATGGCCCCAGAGGACCGTGAGAAGACGGCCTTTATCTGTCCGCTTGGCTTCTATGAATTCATGAGGATGCCTCAAGGATTTCAGGTGCCCCAGCCACTTTTCAACGATTGATGGAGCGTGCAGTGGGGACATGAACTTACTAGAGTGCCTGGTATACCTAGATGATGTTGTTTGTTTGGCAGCTCACTGGAGGAACATGAGAGCAGATTATTTAAGGTATTGGACCGACTGGAGGACTTTGGCCTTAAACTGTCCATTGATAAGTGTCAATTCTTTCAAACATCAGTAAAGTATGTGGGACACATAGTATCCACCGAGGAATAGAGACCGACCCAAGTAAAGTTGAGGCCTTGACCACCTGGCCACAGCCCAAAATCTAAAAGAACTGCAAAGATTCCTGGGATTCTGTGGTTATTATCGGCGCCATCAAGGACTATTCAAGAGTGATCCGCCTTTACTTAACCTTACTCAAGGGTATCCCCCAACCCACAAAAATACCAAAAGTCAGCGCCTCAAGACTGAAAGAGTGTATTTTCATCCGAGTGAAGTATTTGGGGTCCGCTGGACTCCTGATTGTGAGACTGCTTTTCATGAGATCATATATCAACTTACCCATGCTCCAGTGCTGGCCTATGCCGATCCAAGAAAACCTTACGTCCTGCACACTGATGCTAGCTTGCAAGGGTTGGGGGCTGTGTTGTACCAAGAGCACGAGAATGGCCTGAGACCAGTGGCCTTTGCCAGTAGAAGCCTGACCCCATCCGAAAAGAACTATCCTGTACATAAGTTAGAGTTCCTAGCTTTGAAGTGGGCTATTGTTGACCAATTCCATGAGTACTTGTATGGGGCTAAAATACTAGTAAAACTGACAATAATCCTTTGACCTATGTGCAGACCTCAGCTAAGTTGGATGCCACTGGCCATAGGTGGCTTTCTGCATTATCTACATATGACTATGCTCTCGAATACCGAGCAGGTCTGAACCACATAGATGCTGATGCTCTCTCCCGAGGCCTGTTCCCCAGAATGATTGGGTCCGATTGGCAGAACCTGACATTCGGCACTCTGCCGGAAGTTTGATAGGAGGAATAAATGTCCACGGACTTAGTGGACTGTATGGTGGATTGCTTGGGACCCTCTGAGAATTGCATACCTGCTGCTTATTGCCACTTTTCTGCAATAGACATTGGTGCACTGCCTCAGCTGGACAATGACAGTATTCGCGGCTCAATCTCGATCCCATGATCAAAGCAGCTTTAGAAGCCCTCTATGCAGGAAAAGATGTGTCCAAATTACGCCCACTGATTTGAGAACTGCACTGTTATACAAAGAAGGTCCTAGTTGAAACTGATCAATAAACTGTTATACAGAGAAACAGTAGACAGAGGGGACAAGTAGACAAACAACAACTAGTGCTGCCCACTGCCTTTCGAGACTCAGTACTGAGGTCCTTGCACAACCACATGGGGCACCTTGGTATAGACAGAACACTTGACTTGGTGAGATCCAGATTCTATTGGCCTAAGATGGGGGCTGATGTGGAGCAACACATTCGAACTTGTGTGGTCGCTAAGCCACAGAGGAAAGCTTTGCCCCAGAGGGCTGCCCCTTGTTAACATCACCACCAGTGCACCCATGGAGCTGGTCTGTATTGATTTTCTGAGTTTGGAGTCAGATCAAGAAATATCAGTAATGTGCTGGTGGTCACTGACCATTTCACGAGATATGCCCAAGCTTTCCCCACCAAAGACCAGAAAGCATCCACTGTAGCCAAAGTACTTGTAGAAAACTTTTTGTTCACTATGGGGCTCCACAAAGAATCCATTCTGATCAAGGGAGAGACTTTGAGAGTCGTCTGATCAAAGAGATGCTTTCTCTGTGGGAGTGCGAAGTCCAGAACCACTCCTTACCACCCCCAGGGGACCCACAGCCTGAACGTTTCAACCGCACTTTGCTAGATATGCTAGGCACCCTGCACCCAAAGGACAAGCCTAGATGGAGCCAACAAATTAGCACCCTGGTACATGCTTATAACTGCACCAAAGTGATGCCACTGGATTCTCCCTACCGCCTGATGTTTGGAAGAGAAGCTCGACTACCAGTAGATGTGTGTTTTGGGGTCTCTCTGATGGGTTCAAGCTGACAACTATTTACAGTATGTGCAAAAGTTAAAGGCCCAGCTAACTCATGCGTACCAACTGGCTCAAACCATGGCTGCCAAAAGAAATCTGGCCAACAAAGAAAGGCATGATAAAAAGGTGAAAGCACAGGAACTCCAGGAGGGAGATCGGGTATTGCTAAGAAATCTGGGACTGCATGGCAAGCACAAGATTGCTGACCGATGGCACCATCTCCCTCACATTGTAGTGGGCAAACTAGATGATCTGCCAGTGTACAAAGTAAGGCCTGAGAATAATTCAAAAGATGTAAAACAATACATAGAAATCATTTACTGCCCATTGGACAAATCTTAATTGAGTCTGAGCCCTAGAAGATGCCCTCTGGACCAGTGACTAGAGCTGCTGCAAGAAAAGATCAAGAAAGTCTGCACCTACAGAAGCAAAGTTAAAGTGTTCCCTCCACAAGTCTCAGTTGAGCATGACTGTCAGTCCATATCGGAAGAAAGTGAGAGTGACTTTGAATACTATCCTTCTTACGAACTGAGTCAATTGTTTCGGGGCAATCCCTAGTCAATACTGGAGACAAAGCTGGACCTTCTGGACTGTCTAAGCCCCAGCTTCATCCCTGGAGCCAATGCTCCCAGAAAGTGAAGTGCAAAGCATCAGATCAGATGAAATGGAATCATTGTGCATGGTTGAACTGTTTGAGCTTTCAGGAGGAAAATGATAGATTGGGGCAGACTGGTGATACACCGAACAAGAAGAGTATTTTGAGTGCCTGACAGTCCACTGCCAGTGTCGAAAGCTCTCCATGAGCCAAATGTTGTGGACTCAGAAACTGTAACTCCTGGAGCTGAAAGTGCCCCAAGTTCTAGCCTCTACCCCCATGGAGACTCCCTGACAAGTGAGGACAATGCTGAAAATGAGGCTCAGAGTGCAGAGACTATAACAGTTCCCCTAGAAAGACTGGTCGAGCTGTAAAGCCTGTGGTGCACCTCAGTTATGATTCACTTGGGGGCCTGTGGACTTGCCTCTCAATGTTGTCCATAAAGGAGTGTATGTGTCCCCGAGCTCATTGCCCAAACTGAGCATCAGTGCTAACTCCAAGTTACTTGTGTTGCCCTCTAAGTATGGTGCCCTTGCCCCATCCAGCCCCAAGGTAACTGATAGGAAGGGCCCTCTCTTCAGGTTCATGTACAAGAGGTAATAACTTGAGTTATGGTACAATGTGTATGTAATACTGTGTAAAGAGTGACGTGCTGCAATGTTTCAGAAATGTGTTCTTGGTAAAATGATATATTGACTGATGATTACATATAGGAGCCTAATGCAAATGTATATGGTTGCAGTTGAAACTTATGGGGTACTTGCTGACGCGGACGCCAAGCTTTCCCAGGCCAGGAAGGTGTAACCCCTGCAAATGGGGTTCCCAAAAGACTTCCAGGAGCTTGCTTGAATGCTCCAAGCCTGAATGGTGTTTGGCATTTAAGCCATTTATCAGTGAGTGTTTTAGAGCCTCTGGTACTGTCTCTTTAAGAGCTGTCTGCTTGCAGACATAATTAGTTTGTATGGGGGGACTGTGTGCTTCTCTGAGTACCACTCGAGCTGCTGCCAATTCACTTCATTTTTGCAGTCACTAGGAGTGCAAAGGAACCTATCTGAAAGATGTAACTGTTTGCCAGAAATTATTTAGAGTAATAATGAAATTACAGTTTGTCTAACCTGCTTTTTTGCAGTCAGAACTGTGTCTGCTAGTTCCCCATTCTAGTTTTGAACTGCTGAACTGGACCAATCAGTGTGGGGTAAGCTAGCTCTAAAATGATGCCTTGGACGAATCAGAACTTGACTCATAATCTGAGCCAGCCACAAGAGGATTGTATGGGCAGTGACTCTGGGAGATGTAGTTTAGACTTCAGTGCCTTTTGGACCAACAGCAGCAGTCTATTGTGAGTGACAGCCAATCCAGTCAAGAACTGGGAGGAACTCAAAGGAAGTGCCGGTTTCGTCAGTTGGAGTTCAGTTGAGCTTTGGCAGTGAAGAAGGAAGGAGCCCTGTACTTTTTCAGTGTGCAGTTTTAGTCAAACAACGTGTGTAAGGCCCAGAGTTCCGTCTGCAGCTTGTTAGGACTGAATCCGTCCCTGTGAAAAGAATCAAGGATCTCTGAAGACTAGAAACCAGGCTCACCCTGTAGAAGACTGGAGGAATTGCTGAAAATTACACTCGGTCTGTCAGGAACTGAATCTGCTGTGTGTTCTCCTGGGTATTGTGCAGTAATGCGATCGGGATACAGATGCAGCCTGCCTGGTATAGTGCTTTCTTTTATATGGATGTGTGAAGAGGTTTGTGTACCTCAAGTGAGCCCTGCTGACATTGAAGGACCCTATCTTATTTGGAGGTCGTGAGTACTAATTCAGGGTCGCTCCCTGTTGAATTGCCACATTAAATCCAAATGGAATTACTGTACTGCTGACTGTTTAATTCTCCTTTCTCTGTGTGAAAGGGCCTACCAGCTGCCACGGTTTGGACTAGCCACTGAGGGCTTGGGTACCAGGGACAGTAACTGATAGGGATAGGCCTGTGCACAGAGCCATAGGTAGATTATTAGAGTGATAAGCTAATTAACCTGATTTCCCTGTCCTGTTATATCCCCCAAATAAATCAGAGCTGTTTGTTTCAGCAAAGTTATACCGCCTGAGGTATTTGTCTATGTTAAAGTACTGTACTGTGATTGTTGCACTGTATCTCATTTCACAGGAGGTCCCAGTGCCGAACCAGACCTGGGGTAAGTGTATACTGTGAAGGTAATTCTGATATATTGTGTGGGCCACTAGTGGGAAGAAAGGGGGGTTGCAGTGTCCCAGAGGGCTGTGACCAAGTTAGTTTAACTATTGCAAACCCTGACCTCTGGGTGGAGGCACCTGCCATTGGATCCAGGCCCCTCAACCTGTTAGTGGCAAATCAGGCAGGGGTAGTAGCCCCTGGGATAGCGCCATCTAGGGGTTACAGTAGGCTGATTTCAGAGCTGTGGGAGGAAGAGGAAGAGAGAGTTGGTGTTAAGTGTGCTCTCTACATTTGTGCCTAAAAAGCTTTGGAAAGCATTTAAAACATGCAGATCTTACTTCAAGGATATCTCTTGCAGCAGGCCATCACCGGTAGGACTCAGCCGTCAGGCGCTACGACCACATGGAAGCCTTTCTAGCTAACAGTGTACCAGAGGGGGCTGCCCACCACCGACATCAGCGTCTGATGTCAGCCTATAAGGCGGGCAGCCTCCAAGCCCTCCTCAGTTCTTTCCCGCCGTCGACCAGTGCACTTCGGACCACGGACTCTGCCACAGCTACAGTCGATTGGCAGTCTTCCTGCATTTTAAAACCGCACTTTCTTTTTTTCTATTAGTTGGGTACATTTATTTTTATTTTTATTTTATTGAATTCTAGGATTACAAATACCTTTGAGCAGGAACTGCTCATTTACAAAGGTTCCACGTAGAAAAAAATGGAAGGTAAACATACATAGATACAAAGGTCGATATATTTACATATAGTTACACAATAAACAGAAGCAAGAGGCTGAGGCTTAGTTAATTACAGTACCTCAAAATGAGCCATTGTTAGGTAGAATGAGAGAACAGCTATGGGCAACCTGTGAATTAAGAGCTTCTGGGGAGAGGGTAGGTAAGGGGGCGTAGGCTGGCTGGAAGACCGTTGTCGAAGGGTGGGGGTGAAGGTAGGAGCGTAAGAGGAGGGAGGCGAGGGATAATTGTCAATAAGTGCCGGGGAGTGGGTGAGGTAGGGAGTGGGAGAGGAGGGATGCAAGGGAAACAAAAGAAGGAGGACTGGCAAGGGAGGTAGCTGTCCTGACTGGAAGTAGAGTGCAGGGGATGAGGGGTCCAGATTGAAGTGGAGTTGTCACAATAACTAGTTGAAATGAGGTAGTCAAGGTAGCTTAAAAAGGGTCAAGAGCAGGAGCTGTAAGTGACTCTTTGTTGAAAGTATTGTACCACTGTGGAGCTCTCTGGGCAAAACGCCCTCTGGCCCATTGTAGTCTGGCATCTGGGGACCAGGAAGGTTTGTTGTAGTAAACTTCTAGTATGCTGGGTGTTGTGGTGGTCAGTGAGGAGCTTTTCAACACCGGGGGGCATGATCCCGAGGAGGACTTTTTTGGCTAAGAGGCAGGTTTGATGCTGGATCCGGCTGAGGAGAGGAAGCCATCCAGCCGGAACTTACAGGTCACGTGTGTGTAAGTCGGTCAGCCCCATTAGAAGCCTGCATGCTTTTGAATTTTTTCCGTGTCCACTCCTTTTATGTCTTCTTAGCCTTCTTCAACTTCTGAACTCTCCACTAAATGTGCCTGTGGCAAATGGATCCCAGATAAGGATGGCCATTTTGCTTGCTTCTTCTCCTCTGTAGGCCTGACCATGACATTCAGGCCTGTGAGACCTGCCAGAAATTCAATCCGGCCACCAGAAGACAATTGCAGAGGACCCTCAAGAGCCACGTCCTCAAGTAGAAAGTTGCCTAGATGGAACAGGAGCTGCAGGCCTGGAGCTCCTTTGCTTCCCTGGCCCAGTCATCAGGCTCTTCCTCCTCCAAATTGAAGGAAAAATTTTCAGGGAAGCACAAACACTGGGGAAAAGACCGAGACCATCCCCGATCTTCCTCCTGCTTGCAGTTGCCACATAAGGCTCCTCTGTCAACTGTTTCAGGGTCTTCCTCCCTCTGGGGTGGACCTCCATGGCCCTGCATGCTCTTTCTCTTTCAGGGCTGCTGGTGGCCCCGCTGCTGTTCCAGATCTCTGTGACCAGAGGTGGGTCCTCGGGGCAGGGTACATCTTTTCCTGCCCCACAGACCCTGCTTTTCCAGCCCTTATTTTCAGTGGGCTCTTCAGCAGCAGACTTGGCTGGAGCTCCTCCAGCCGGAGTTGGTGCTACTGGCACAGGTTCATGCCCTGCCACTCTGTCCTCCATGCCCCTGACGCCTGTCTCGATCTCTGGGAACTCCATCAGGCCTGCCCCTCAGTCACAGGAGCAGGTGTTGCTGAGTACTGACATCTCTACGAGCCTGGTCTCCACCCCCCCCCCCTGCCATCGCCAGCAACGCCTTCTTCTCCAGCACCAGTCTCGTCTCACCCAACGCCTGTGCACTCTACCCCGGAGTCACCCAGGTCAACGCCCACTGGGCCAGTTTCTACTCTCCCACAACCCACGGGTCTGGCACCAACTCTGCCCCTGATGCCAGCCGGGCCTTTTCCCAGCTCTCCCTCTGCCTACTCCCAAAGGACCTACACCTGGCCTACCGCTAATGCAGCCGGGGGGGCCGACACATGCGCCGCTACCCACCCTTGCAGGGCTGCAGACTGGGTATCCAACACTGACACCCAGGGGTCCAGCACCGGCCTATCCATATCCTGTGCTGGTTGGGCCACAGCCACCTTATAACTGCCGAGTAAAGATTCAAAAAAGAAGGTGTGCACTGCAGAACAAGATCCAGTGCTCTGCTGGGGTAGTCAACCCCCACTCCAAACAAATGAACCAAAGTAGCAAAGCACTCACCAGCAAAGTTTCAGCTAGGCTTGAAATTAAGCAACAAAGTTAGTAAGCGTCAAGGATTTGTTGCTGAAACAAATGTGCAAAGTAGCAAAGCATGTAAATGAGTAGACACACAAACCCCTGTGCTTCAACCAGAGGTCTTCCTGAGGGGGGTACTGTAACTACCCAGTGCCTAGAGGTCCAGCTCTGGTGCCCGTGAATTACCACTGCCTGATCTCGGCGCTTTGGGTATTCATGCAGTTGTAGGACCTTAATCCAGATGTGCCTCAGCCATCCCACACTCAGGGGCCTCTTAGGGGCATTGCTTCTCCAGCCTCTGCTCATCCAGGACCCAGCGCACCTCCTACTCACATGGACGCTGGTACCTCCGTTCGCCCAGTTGACCGTCAACCTAGTGACAGTGGGGCTGAAGACTCTGCCACATCCAAGCCCTCTTCCCTGGAAGAGGTCTCCTTTGGGGATGAAGGGGAACCTAGTAACATCCCCAAGTCTCTACCTGCTGACCCCACCTTTATGGATATAATGAGACATATCCAGTCCATGATGCGATGGGAGACTGAGGAGCAAGGCCCAGAGCTTTGCCATCTGACAGTTTACCTTCGCCAGTGCGATGCTCCCCCTCTGGTGGTTCAACCGATGGTTGAGGCATACGATGACAATACTAGGGCCACATGGCTTCACACTCACACTATTCCTGCAGTCCCTAAAAAGCACAGAGACTATGCTATCCTCCAGTTGGCAAGTCCTTTTTCGGTGAGTACCCTAAGGCCGACTCAGTGGTCATTAACGCGGAACACGACTGCACCAAACATCTGAAGCATCTCAGTGCTCTCTCTCCAGACAGAGAATCAAGGCAGCAGGATCAGGTGGGCAAGGATGGCTTTGCTTCTGCCACCCTTGCCATCAGGGCCCTTACCAACCTGACTTACGTGGTGCAGTACCAAAGTTTGTTGTGGGACCACGCTAGGTCACGGCGATGCCGGGTGACTCTTCCAAATGGCAGACTCTGCAGGCCCTGAAGACGGGGTCCAA
Source organism: Neoceratodus forsteri (assembly GCA_016271365.2). Taxonomy (NCBI): domain Eukaryota; kingdom Metazoa; phylum Chordata; order Ceratodontiformes; family Ceratodontidae; genus Neoceratodus; species Neoceratodus forsteri. The sequence goes on along the minus strand of CM057456.1, from coordinate 1,577,884,898 downwards.
TGTTGGTACTCACGTCCTCCACGTAGTTTATGATGCAGTGGACACCTCTGGACGGGCGGCGGCAGCAGGTATTAGTCTGCGCTGTCACGCCTGTCTTTGGGTCTCCGGTTTCGCCCCGGATGTTCAGTCCAATATTCTGGACAACCCCCTTCTACCTAGTTCCAAGCTATTCGTGGGCAGCGTCCAGAACATTATCTCCGAACTCCTAAATTCTGGGAGGGCTTTAAATCAGTCCACTCTGTGTACTATGCCCAGCCAAAATTGGGTTATAGACCCCTTTTCATCTCTCCTCCCAGTGACCGTCTAGAGTCCCTCCCAAGGCCCAGGGTGAGCGTAAACCAAGGAGCCTTGAGAAAGAGCTAGTATCACATGAAAACATTTGGCTGACCATTGAGGGATGGTGTCTGGTGTATCTTCACTGCTGGATTCTAATTTGGAATAAAGGTTGTTCTAGGATTGTGGATGTGTTGTTCATCCACACTCTTTGGCATGTCCTCTTCCACTTTAAATCTTCCCAGAAGTCTTCAAGCTGGCTCCTCCCACCCACCCGGATGGTATATACATCATCTCTGCCTCATGATGCCAAATCTTCCTTTCCGCTGGAAGATTCAGGTTGCCTCCCTCGTGCTCACGCATTTTGTAGGTCCTGGCTCTAAAACCTTTGGTTATTCTGAAAATCCGTCTTGTTCGCATTAGCGATTGTGAATTTGTTTCCTTGATTATGGAAGACAAGTCTTCCCCCAGATTTCATCTGTGCCCTTGCGGCCAGAAGATGTCGCGCACTGATCCCCACACCGTGTGTGTACATTGTCTCGGTGTCGACCATGACACCTCAAAATGCGATTTTATGCCTCACTTTCCATCCTAACATCCTCGACAACCATCTCGCTTGCCTGAAGTTGAGGAGGCTGGAGAAACGGAACCCTCCAGTGAAATCCAAGGAGGCTCGGTAAGCGGTTTCTGCGGCTGTGGGATCTGCCTAGCAACTGGAACGCATGCAAGCATTCGAAGAGGAAGTGACTCATGGTGCAGAAACTACTCAGAGTTTCTTTGTTCCACTCAACCTGGGCTCCACCTTCTTGGGTTCCTTCCGAGAGTTGTGCCAGCCTCTCCTGACCAAGGGAGAGGGTCCTGCAGGCACGCACTCCTCTTGATCCCGTGAGTGGGAAAAGGATCCAGGATCGTCTTGGTCCTGACAGAGACGCTCTTGGGAGTGGGAGATCTCTCGGTCCCAGGAACATGCGATCTCGACTTCGGTCGAGATTGCTTTTATGTCCACTGCTATTCGGCTTTGCAGTCTGGTTAGTTGACTGAACTGTCGATCAACAATCTAGAAATAGTCATTAATCCGATCGATCCTTTTTCGCTGATTCCAGTCGACCATTCCCTCAGTTGAACTCCTATTCTGAATTTCCCCAACAAGAGACGCAGCCAGCTGGGACTCCCATTGAGGAAATGGTCCCCGACCCCGGGAAATCACCGGTGCCGCCGGTGTCTCCTGAGCGACCAAATTGGCCTGTCCGATATTGATCGAGGTCTCGGACCCCCTCAACTGAAAGGCAGAGGAAGAGCCATAAATGCTCTAAAAAGAGGTGACGCCATCGGTCATCCTCATACTCCATGGATGAGGAGAGGCTGCAGTGGAAACTCCGGCACTACAAGGAGATCATGTGCAAGGCCCCTGGAGTTCTGCGGTTGCAGAATTTGCATCATGCCGCAGAATATGTATAGTGCCACAGAATTCATTGTTTTTGGTGAATTTTCTTATAAATATACTGTTTTTCCATAGTGTCAGGCTTTCTTTCCCACCTCGTTTATCCTAAAGCCCCTCCTCTGTGCTCAGCATATGATGTCATCGATGACATCACATCATATTTAGCCAGTGACAGGACTGCATTCTGCCAGAGGAATGAATAAATCATGCCGCAGAAATCAGAAAATGCTGCTGCAGAAGTCAAGGAGCCCTGCTGCAGAAATCAGAAAATTCTGCCGCAGAACACCAGGGGCCCTGCTCATGTGGCAACAGCTGATCTTGACCGGGCACAAGCCGACTCCGGCTTCTACCCCAGCCATTACTTGGCCTTCGCCTCCTAGGCTGAAGGTAACTCCTTTGGAGCCGATCAAGTCGGTTCCCCCACCCATGGAGCCGGTGAAACCTCCAGCTCGGCCTAAGACGGTGTCTCCACCCAAGCAGCCTGTAGGAGGGTCTCCTTTCAAGGAAGATAGGCCGGACACCAGGCTTCCCTGGCGTTTGTGAGTCACTGTCACCTCAGACCGCCCTCAGCAAAGGTGAAAGGTCAAAGGTGACCTGAGCGATCAACCATTATATCCGGATTCTTCGGATTTGGACGTCACAGGCCTGCATTCTCATCCCGGGAATGACGAATCAGCCATTGGGTTAGAGACGGAGGAAGATCCCTCATCTTTTCAGGGCATTCTTCACCTCATCTCTGAGTCCACAGGGATGCCCCTGGAGCCAATCCAGAAAAAGGCCGTGTACTCTGTCACGGACATCCTCAAGAGAGGGGATACCCCAACAGAGGCCTTTCCTGTGGCTGAGGCCATTGTTGGCCCAGCCTTAGAATTCTGGCAGCACCCTGCCTCTTGTCCAGCTCCATCTGCCCGCATGGCCCGCAAGTATTCAGTGCCCATGGGGTCTCTTGAGGGGTTCACAGAGCACCCTTCGGCTGAGAGTCTGGTGACCGCCTCTGTGTTCAGATGTACTAGCAGTTCTGCTGATACTGATCGACCTCCTGATAAAGAGTTCAAGCTTTTGGCCATTCAGCCAGGAAGGTCTGTGCGGCTTCTTCCTTGGGCCTTCATCAGGCAAGTTTGGCCATCATCATGGCACACTTCTTCCACACCCTCCTAGGGTCTTTGGATGAAGTTCTCCCACATCTCCATGGAGACATGCAGACCATGGTCATGCAGGTCCAGGATCAGGGCTGAGCTGTTGCCAAACAACAACTTCAGACAACCCTGGACATTGGGGATTCTTGTGCCCGTTCGATGACAGCCGCAGTTGCCTCTTGTCACAGGGCTTGGCTGAGACGCTCCTCCTTCCCGGCGGATACTCAGCACAAACTAGCTGATGTGTCTTTCCTAGGGACCAACCTGTTCGGCCCAGGAGTGGCCGGTCAATTTCAGCGCATTGAGCAGTCCAATGCCACCTTGGATGCTACTTCTGCCAAGGGTTCTTCGGGCAAGAACCAGCAGAAGAAAAAGAAGCAGCCCTTTTGGCATTCTTCCCCTGTGGCTCAGCAGTCCTCTTTTCAAGGAGGACAGCAGCATCAGCAGGAGGCTCAAGCTTGGCACCCTCGGCCCAAACCCAGGCCCCCCCCAGACCAGTAAAGGAGGCCGAGGTTCCGGTCCTGGATACTCCTCCTCCAAGCCTGCTCAGTGATGAGGTGGGGGCAGCCAACCCCTCTCCCATCACTCCAGCTCTGGGTCCTCCCCTGGGGGGCCGGCTCCACCACTTCCTTTCCGCATGGTCCACTGTCACTTCGGACAGGTGGGTTCTCAAAGTGGATGGTCAGGGGCTGCCTCTGGAATTCGAGCAGTACCCTCCCAAGTTGAGCCCGCGCTCCTTGGGAGGAAGGAATATCCACTCAGATTCAGTCGGCTCTCCGAGATGACATCGCTCAGCAACTCCTCAAGGAGGCTGTAGCTCCAGTGGTGGATCCTCCAGCAGACCCAGGCTTTGTCTCCAGGTACTTCCTGATGCCCAAGCAGATGGGGGGCTGGTGCCCCATTCTAGATCTGAATGACCTGAATCAATATCTCAGGTCATGCACCTTTCGGATGCTCACTCTGTCCCAGATCATACCATCCTTGGAGCAAACTATGTGGTTCTGTTCACTGGATCTCCAGGATGCGTTCTTTCACATCCCAATCCGTCCGTCCTATCAGCAGATCCTTCGTTTCAGGGTCGAAAGGACCCTGTACGAGTTCTGAGCCATGCCATTCAGCCTGTCATTGGCTCCACGGGTCTTCACCAAATGCATTGCAGTGTTGGCTTCCCATTTCAGGCGTCATGGTGGGAGGGTCAGGATTTACTCTTACCTCGACGATTGGCTCCTAGCAGGTTCCACCCAGCAGGAGGTGGAGAGGTCCAAGGACCAGGCCCTCCAGACCTGCTCTCAACTTGGCCTCTTGATCAACAAGGCCAGGTCGGAACTCGTGCCTTCTCAGGTGATGGGCTTCATCGGGGCAGAGCTCGACTCTTGTCAAGCCAGAGCTCAGCTCCCAGTGGACAGGGCAGAGGTTCTCCCCTCCTTTGCCCAATCATTTCTGGTTGGACAATTGAGCCCTGCCCGGGACTTTCTGCACCTTCTGGGTTACGTAGTGGTGTGCAGCTCAGTGGTCTGTTGGGCCCAGTTGCACATATGCTCACACCAATGGGAGCTGGCCACCCAGTGGACTCGGCGCCATGGTCATTTCGACCAGCTGATCATTGTAACCCAGAAGGTGTGGGATGCTCTCAGCTGGTGGACTGCCCCAGACCGGTTGCATGAAGGGATCCCGTTTGTCTGCCCCGAGACAATGATCATCCTTATGACCGATGCCTCTCTCATAGGCTGGGGAGCCCACATGGGGGACAGAAGGGCCCATGGGCTCTGGACCCCCAAGGAGTCCCGATGCCACATCAACCTGTTGGAGCTCAGAGCAGTCAGACTGGCACTGTCAGCTTTCGGTCCTCAGCTCCGGGGTCAAGTGGTTCAAGTCGAGACGGACAATACCACGACCATGTACTACCTCAACAAACAGGGCGGCACGCACTCCTGTGTGCTGTGCAGGGAGGCACTCCACATCTGAACCCTTGTGAGCCGATTGGCGGCAGATCTCCTAGCCATCCATGTGGCAGGAGCCTCAAACCATCTGGCGGATGCTTTCAGCCACTTAGGCCAGACATCCCATGAGTGGTCTCTCCATCCAGAGGTAGCTTACAGCCTGTTCTCCCGCTGGGGCAAACCGTTGTTGGACCTGTTTGCCTCCAGGGACAACACCAAGCTGAGGCTATTCCATGCCAGCCCCTTCTCAGCAAGGCTGGCTGCAGGGGGATGCATTCTCGATGCCGTGGACCCTAGGCCATCTCCACGCCTTCCCTCCATTTCCCTTGATCCACAAGGTGCTTCTCAAGGTGAGGATGGCCAAGGCGAAGGTGATCCTGGTAGCCCCAGACTGGCTGCACCAGTTCTGGTATCCAGATCTCCTCAGCCTCAGCTGCAGGCCCCCAGAGCTGCTTCCAGCATGCCCAGACCTGATCTCTCTCAATCATGGGAATGTAGTCCATCTGGACCTTCAATCCCTGCACCTCACAGCCTGGTACCTGAGCGGCTGGAGTTTCAGGTTTTCCGAGGATGTCTACACCATGGTGGAGGTATCCAGAAAGGAATCGGCCAGGAAGTGTTACACCTTCAAATGGAAAAGGTTCTCCATTTGGTGTCAGGGCAAGGGCCTGGACCCTTTGTCCAGTGGCTAACATTCTCGACTACCTTTGGTCTCTCTCCAAAGGGGGTCTACGGTCATCAGCCCTTAGGGTGCACCTGGCAGCCATCTCTGCTTACTGGGTGCAGGCCAGTCAACTGACACTGGCACAGGAGACAGTGGTTGGGTGCTTCTTCAAAGGCCTGGATCACATATCCCCTCCGGCGTGTGAACCTCCTCCTCCGTGAGATCATCTGCTGGTACTGGCAAAGCTCATGGGCAAGCCATTCAAACCAATGCACAAGTGTGTCTTGTCACACTTGTCGTAGAAGACAGCCTTCCTGGTGGCTATCACATCTGCCAGAAGGACAGGGGAGCTCCAGGCACTTTCGGTGGACTCCCCTCCTCTGGTCTTCCACAGGGACAAGGTTGTCTTACGCCCCTACCCAAAATTCCTTCCGAAGGTGGTGCCAGAGTTTCACCTTAACCAGGAGTTAACTCTGCTAGTTTACTACCCCACCTACACCTCGGACACTGAGTACAGGCTCCATACTTTGGAACTGAGAGGTGCTCTCTCCTATTATAAGGAGAGGACGGCGGAAATTCGGGGAGAAGTTCGCCAGCTCTTTGTCACCTACGCTGAAGCAGCTTCTGGCAGACCTGTAGCAAAGCGGACTATTGCAAGATGGATTACATCATGCATAGGTCTGTGTTACGAGTTGGCGGGCAAGGAGCCTCCCAGAGGGATAAGAGCTCATTTTACCTGCCATACCACTGCATCGGTGGCTGCTTCCAGGGACATCCCTATCCAGGAAATCTGCTGGGCTGCTATCTGGAAGTCAGCAAACACCTTCATCACCCACTACCACATCGACCTTGCATCATGCCGGGATGCTAGTTTTGAGGCCTCGGTTCTCCAATCTCTGTTCCCTAAGTAGGGGGTGTGCACCTTGCCTCCCTCCTCCCAGAGAACTGCCAGGAGTCTGCCAATAAGTGTGAATGAACAACATATCCATGATCCTAGAAAAACAGGTTACTCACCTGTAACAATAGTTCTAGGGGTGGTGGACACATAAAACCTGGCTTCCAGCAGGCTAAGATCTGGCGTCATAGGGCGGAGCCGAGGTATATACCACCTGGGTGGGTGGGAGGAGCCAGTTTGAAGGCTTCCGGCAGGATTTAAAGTGGAAGGGGACATGCAAAAGGTATATGACTCCTAGCACTACCATTACAGGTGAGTAACCTGTTTTTATCCTGTACACAGCTTGTGTGGACTTCTTTGGGAGAGAGAGACCGGGGAGCCGAGCCTACGTGTTCAGTGAGAACTTCTTTTTTTTCTTTTTGGCTCCAGTCCGTTTGCTGTTTATGCAGCTGCCTCTTTGGCTTTTCTGTATAAGCCAAGGGCAGTCCTGCCTTTGCCCTCCCATACCCCTCCCTGACCCACCAGGTGTGCCTCCGCAGCCCAGTCTGGTGCTGCTCCCACCTCCTGACTCCTTGCCAGCCCCCCCCTCCCACATCCCTCAGGGCTTGAAGTGGCAGTAGGGGTCGATTCTCCCTCCACCTGGGCAGGTGGAGGTCCATCACAGCAGACAACTGGATGCTTCAGGTCATGGAGCATGGGCAGACTCTAGAGTGGCCCCCCCCCCCCAGCAAATCCACCAAGGTCAACCACATACCCTCCAAACCATTTCATATGGGCCGAAATTCAAGCCTGCTGCAAAGAAGGTCAGAGAACTCGCTCCCCAACAAGGTTGGGGTAATACTCCGCTTTTTGGTACCCAGGAAAATAAGGGATTATCATCCCATCTGGACCTGAGCAATCTCAACTTGTACATAGACTACAAATGTTTCAGGATGGTCACCCTGCAGGGTTTACTACCTCTGCTCCACCAGGAGGACTGGCTATGTTCTTTGGATATGCAGGAGACTTACTTGCACATCAAAATTTTTGCTGCCCACAGGCATTTCCTCTGTTTTCATTTCATGGGAGAACACTTACAAGTTTCGTGCCCTATGCTTTGGTACCAAATGCCTAGTGGTGGTGGCTACAGCCTTGAGGAGGCAGGGTTTTACGTTTTTCCCTATCTGGACAACTGGCTCCTGGCAGCCCCATCCATGGACTGTCTCTTGGACACTCTGTAGGGTACTTGCAGCCTGTTCTAGTCCCTGGGCATTACCATCTATCTGCCCAAGTCCTTCCTTACCCCCTGCCAGCGCTTCCTTTGCATAGAGGTCCTGGACACGGCTCAGGGCAAGGCCTTTTTTGCCTCCAGACAGGGCGGAGCATGTCATGGCTCAGGCCCGCCTCCTGCTCTGTAACCACCATGTTCAGGTGCTGGAACTGCTCAAGCTTATGACCACAGCCTTTGCAACAGTTCCCTTAGCCAGGCTACATATGAGGATCCCTGAGTGGACCCTTTGGGTCCAGTGAAACCAGCGTGTAGACTCCCTGGATCATCTGGTGCTGGTGTCGTTCCCAGTCAAGAAAGTACTTCTGTGGTGGCTGGAGCCCAGCATCCTGTTTCAGGGAGTGTCCTTCACTACCCCTCCTCCTCAGCAGATTCTCAGGACCAACGCCTCAAGCCTCGATTGAGGTGCTTATATAGAGTCTCACCAAACCCATGGGACTTGGTCTGAGATTGAGCAGGATCTCCACATCAATATCCTGTAGATGCAGGCAGTTGTGTGGGCCGTTCTGGCCTTTCAGACTCTGCTCTTCCAGGTCCGCTCTTGGTTCAGATGAACAACAAGCAGGAGGGATTCCTACCCCCTATGCAAGGAATCAGTGAGGGTCTGGTGTTGGGCCATCGAGCACGGTCTTCAGCTCTCAGCCATCCATGTTCCTAGCATCCAAAATGTCCTGGCAGACACTGTTCGCCAATGATGGTTCAGGGCACACGAGTGGGAGCTTCTGACGTCGGTGGCAGAAGACCTCTATGACAGATGGGGTCGGCCCATGTTGGACCTTTTTGCATCTGCACTCAGTGCAAAACTGCCACATTTCTGCTCGATAGATTACAGGGCCTGGAGTTTTCTGGTAAGACGCATTGTCCCTCTCCTGGACAGGGAGATTTCTGTATGCCTTCCCTCCCTTCCCACTCCTTCAGCAAGTTCTAATCAAACTCCAAATGAAAAGGATGATGATGGTGATGATTCTCAATGCACCCTTCTGGCCTTGCCAGATCTGGTTTCCCCTGCTGCAGCAATTGGCGGTGGAACCTCCTCTGCCCCTTCCCCTGTGCACTGACTTGCTCTCCCAGGACCGGGGAACTGTAGTCCATCCGGACCTCATGTCACTTATCTCCATGCATGACTCCTGAAGACGTAGCCATAGTCAGAGCTGGTGTTTCTCTCAGAGTGGACAACGTGTTGGTGGTGGCCAGAAAGCCCTTCACCGGAGCCACCTATTCCATGAAATGGAAATGCTTTGGGCTGCCTCGCACCAGCTGGATCCCTTCACCTACCTAATGGATCAAGTCCTGGAGTACCTTCTATCCCTCTCGGACTTGGGTTTAAGATACTCTTCCATTAAGGTCCATCTTTCTGCCATCTCTGCGTATCATGTACCTGTGGACGGGCACGCAGTGGCCAACTTGATGTGTCTCACACTTTTCTGTGGGGCAGTCTGCACTTGAAACCTCCAGTTCAGGATCCTGTCCCACCTTGGGACCTTAATTTTCTGTGAGAAAAGCTTACGTTGCCTCCCTTTGAACCAGCTGCGTCTTGCGAGCTATGCTTTCTGTCATGGAAAGCGTTGTTTTTGGTTGCCATTACTTCTGTTTGAAGGATTTCAGAGCTTCAGGCCCTTGTGTAAGGAGCCTTATTTAGTTTTTCACAAAGACAGCGTGTCTTTGCATACCACACCTAAGTTTCTTCCTAAGGTGGTGTCAGATTTTACCATGAACCAGTCCATCCACCTCCCAGTTTATTTTCCAGAGCATTCCAATCAAGGGGTGGCATTGCTCCATACCTTGGCTGTACATAGAGTTCTTTTTTTTTTTTTCTGTTCTGTTTATGGCCTTGGGAGCTGCCCTGAGAGAGAAGGCTCCCCAGTTTCCAAATAGTGTTTGTCTAAGTGGTTAGCAAATTGTTTACTTCTAGTAGAAGTATGGTAAGGAAATTCCTGGTGCTGTCAAAGGCGATTCCGCATGGTGCATGCTTGCATCAGTAGCTTGTTTTTGAAATGTGCTCCACTGCTGACATTTGTGCTGCAGCCACCTGCAGTACTGTTCATACTTTTACCAAGCACTACACATCATTGACTATCAACCTCCCATACCTGTCTGTCTGTGCTACGAGAACTGCTTGGGACTCAGTCCTACTGGTGATGGCCTGCTGCAAGAGAGACCCTCGAAATAAGATAGTACAGTTACGTAAGAACTCACTGTAACAGTAGATCTTCGAGAGGATCTCTTGCAACAGCCCCTGCTTTTCCCTCCCTCCTTCCCTTTTTCTCTTCCTATGTCTTGCTCCCCCTCCATAGGGGTGTGCCTTCTGCTTTTTTTTATCTTCTACAGGGTTACCTTGGCATTCTCCTTGGTTACCCCCTTCCAGAATACTGCTTCTGGTTTCTGGTGAGAGAACTGGAGAGGGCTTGGCTGCCACTCACCTTATATAAGGTAATCTGACATCAGACGCTGACGTCGGAGATGGGTGGCCCCCTTTGGTACACTGCTAGCTAGAAAGGTTTCCGTGTGGTCCTAGCGCCTGACTGCTTAGTCATACCAGTGACGGCCTGCTGCAAGAGATCCTCTCGAAGATCTACTGTTACGGTTAGTTCTTATGCAGCTGTACTTTTTTCCAACAAATCACTCCATTAAGTGTCTTTTGTGCTTTGTGCCTTTAGATCACCAATTATTTGTGGTATTTGTTGTGATTTAGTTAGTTTAAAGTTGTTGTTTAGTTTTCTGTATTCTGTGTAGCATACCTCTCAACTGTCCCTGATTTTCAGGGATGTCCCTGATTTTGCCTCAGAAATTTCTTCTGTCCTACCTAAATTTGGCATTTCTGTCACTGAAGAATAGATTTGAATCACAAAATAATGCCAGCCGTTGGTGTTACAGTCTAGTTTTCATTAAGAAAATGCTGTTCACACTAAGAAGCATGTTATACACAGCTTCTGGAACTAATATTACTATTTTTTAGATGTGTCCCTGATTTTGGTCATTTGTCCCTGATCTTTTTAAGCCTTGTCCCTGATTTGTGATGAGAGAGGTTGAGTGGTATGCTGTGTAGTCAGGCAGTGCTGTTTTGGAGGGGGGAAGGGTTAGCTACAGGTACTCCCAGCAAGAAGAAGGCAGGCTAGGCAGCCTTTTCTCTCTTAGCAGACAGCGCTGTTGTAGTCAGTGTTTTGTGAGAAATTTTTCCTGATTTCTATGATTTGTTGTTTTAGTTCTGTAGAACAGTTAGGTGCAATTTACTGAATTATTTTTGTCACTGTAGTTTGAGTATCTTGATTTGATTTTTGTTTATTGATAAAAGTTAGCTTTTATCGTGTACATAGTAACGTCATAATAATTACCTGATTTGTTGTGGCTTGCATGTGTCCCTTTAGTCCCTGAAAATCCTGTCATGTATTGTTTGTGTAAAAAAAAAAAAAAAGGTGATGGTGCGGGTGCTGCTGATGATACTGGTTCAGGGCGAGCTTGAACTTCAACAGAGGGCACTGCCGCTTCCACTGGGTGTTTACACTGCCCCACTGTGGAACGGAAACTTCCTCTTCACCATCCAAGAAAATCGCCGCTGGCACGGATGGGCTATCACCTCCACTCACCGCTTCCTCCTGCTTTTTCTCCCACTCAGCCCAATGATTTGCCATGAGATGGGTCCTCTGGCCCCCTGTACACATGTGGGTCCCCTGCTTGCCCCGGCAGACACATCTATTGCATAGGTTGCAAGTGACCACACTGTGGTCACTAGGGTTACAGGTAAAGGCCACACAAGAGAGGACTTGGGATATGTATGTGTACTGCAAGACTAAGTTCCTGAGAAATTCCAACTGAAAATACACATATTAAAAAAACATAAAAATTAAAAAAATTAAAATTCCCGGGCGCTAGAGAGGCACATTCTTGACTGGAAGTTTGTCTCCATCACTCTGCATCGTGCTCTATATTAACCACAACAAACTAAGATCTAAAGTGACTTATGAATAATATTAATGACAGCTTCTGGTAGCTCATCAGATAAGGAGGAGAATGATACAAAAAAAGCATGGGGCACCCGAAGGGAGCTGCTTGCAGGTCAGGCCAAAAATCTACTAATATACCTACGCAGGCCATATATGAGGAACAGAAGTGATCAGGAGGCCCGAGAGGTGCGGGAGATCCCTTGCCATGGGACACAGTCCTAAACGCAGTCAGAGAAATGGACCGCAAACTGGAGAAAGTATTAGAGAGACTCAGGGCACAAGATAAAAAAACTGAGGTAGCAACGTGGGTCGCTATGGAAGCCAACGATCGGTCCCAGAGGACCCAGGCGGCATTTGCCACATCTACCTCGGAGATCAATCATCTCTGTGCCCGCATAGAATCGATGGAAAACTCATTGCGGGTGATGAACTTGCGCCTGATAGGAATTTCGGAGGGCTTGGAGTGAGAGAACATACTACTCTATCTTAAACAATGGTTTGCCAGTAGTCTCCCCTCCAAGCTGTATCTGGACCTGGACACTCTTAAGCTGGCCATCCATATTAACTCTAGAAAGGCCCAAGGCAATCCTGAAACACCCCTCACTGTCATGCTGATCACAACATGGGCAGATATACGAGATATGATCCTTCAGTGGCTAAGAACCAACTACCCGGTGTCCATGGATGGGCATGAGATAAAAATATCCCAGACTGGTCCTTCGTTACACAATCGGGGTGGAAGCTCTTCGACCTAATGAGAAAGCATCTCTGTAGCCTGGGGGTGGCCCACTACCTTCTGGTTCCAGCACATCTCAGTATTACCTATGTGGAGAAAACATTCCAATACAACATACCAGAGGAGGCGAGGAAACGGGTAGATGCCATCGCACTGGAATTCCGGGCAACTCTCGCTTGAAGCACAGGGGTGTCTTGCCTAATCGAAGAGTCACAAAGGAATAATCACACTTGGCATTCACACATCAGCACAATTTATTGCAAGCAAAAGATAATTACACTTCATTTAGCAGCAATGTCACTATCAGCATTAATGATTACACTTTAGCATTCATTCATTAGCAATATTACTATCAGCATTAATATATACTTCAATTAAGCAAAACATGATACATCACCGATTCTATGCTACATCCAAGCCTTTTCCCAGTAGCTGGGGAAGCCCCTAATCATCTCACAGCCTGGCCAGGAGTCTTGAACCGGGGAGAAAGTTCCACAGCGATGCGTCCACCCTGCAGATGAGAATTCCAACCAGGCATTGAGAAAGCTACATTTATATCTTATTCTATGCTAAAAATAATCGTGCAGCCTTCATAGTGTTGTTTTGCCACATTCTAGAAGCTGGCCGGGCTCCCAGGATGCTGCAAATTCACACCATAAGGACTGCTCAGAATTCCCTACACCTGCTAGGTCACTGTGCTCCAAACACTGGCCGGGTGCCTAGAACACTATGAGCTAAGCAGAAGTTTAAACAAAACTACAAAAACAGGTTGCCTGATAATATGCAACCTTCAAGTCAGCAAAATACACTGTCTGAAGCAAAACATAATAATGAGGCTATCTAAAGAGCAAAACACCAATTAAATGAAGCAGCATGTAAAATGGAGTCACACAATACAAAATGGAGTATAAAATGACATACATTACATGAAATAGCATACAAAATGGAGTGACAATAATCAACATATTATACTGTCACTACAAGGGGGAACTACAGGACTCTGAAGAAGATACCTGAGGTATGGTGGCTCAGTCATCGAGCCTTTCGTGAGCTGAACAGAAGGGCAATTATCTTTGTGGTTGGGCCACCACATAAATAACTATGGTACTTTGTCCTCACTTACCATCCTCTTGGACTTGGGAGAATCCCACCTAAAGGTGACACTCTTGCTCAAATTTCTGGTTGTTTGCTTTTACTGTTTTACTGCTGTTATTTAACTAACTCACCATGCATTTTAAATGGCACTGACCATGAGCTGCACACCACTGTTGTGGGTAGGAAAGTGGAGTTTGAGTGGTGGGAGAAATGTTGAGTAGGGTGTTAAAAAAAAAAAAAAAACATAGTAGTGATCAGGTGGCCATAGTAGAAAGTATCAAAGTAAAATACCCTGAAATGCAAATAAGTTGGCATATGGGAGTACATTTATTAAAGTCGTGTTTTCTGTTGTTTTAGGACTATATGTAGGTTGTTGTGGAGCCGAAGCAGCTTCAGGAAGAAGAAATTTACCTAATATCCAGATATTAATAGGTGGGAGCAGTGGCTAGTTGGGTCACAGATAACAATACCTTAACTGTTTCAATTAACGTGTCTGTATCCCACTGGTTTAATGTGGCTGTCCATTCTAAATATTTTGAGCATTAAAAATTGTATATAAGGATTGTACCCCATATGGTATATAAAATTTCGGTGGATAACTAGTACTGATGCTAACATACATGTATTGCTATAAATGCAGGAGCAACTGTAACCTTGCTCCATCAAATGTAATGTCTTGGCATGTTAATATTAAAATGAATAAAAAAAAGTAAAAAAAGAAAGAAAATTCCCATAGAATAACATTGCAGCTTTAACAAGCAGTAACTCAATCAGTCTTTGGAGTTGAGACAATCTATATATCAAAAAAGGCCTCAATGAGTACTACAAGACTAAGTCCCTAAGAAACACCAACTGAAAATAGGCATAAAAAAAAAAAAATTAAAAATTGCCATAGGATAACGTTGCGACTTTAACAAGCTGTAACTTTGTCAGTCTTTGGAGTTAAGGGACACTCAGTGTGTCAAAAAAAGGTCTCAATGAGTACTACAAGACAGTCCCTAAGAAATACCAACTGAAAAATAGACATATAAAAAAAACAACATAAAAATTACAAAGTGAAAATTCCCATAGGATTACACTGCAACTTTAACAAGCCTAATTCTGTCAATCTTTGGTGTTAAGAGACAATCTATATATCACAACAAAAAGGTCTCAATGATTACTACAAGACTAACACACAACACCCCCAGATAAATTCACAGAAACCCCCAGATTACCTCCCAACTTCACCATGGTGCCAGATCCACAGTTTAAGTCCTATAATTATCCAGAATGCATCAAATGTGTATCTGCTCTTCGACTACAACCATACCAAATTTCAGACAAATTCGGCAAAAATTGACCAAGTTATGCCTAAAAAAAAACAAAAGGAGTAGTTGGTGGAAGTGGGTTGGTGGCATTCATGTTGCCAAATTATTCTCTGCCACATCTGTGGCATCCATTTTGGTGGGTGCTGGGGGAGGTGGCGAAATGAGGATCAGTCGGAGAGGTAGAAAAATCTCAGGCTCAGGAACAGTGGTCAAGGAGGAGGGTGCTGGTGTCACTGTGACTCCTAGTGGTGGTGGCACTGACCTGATCTGGATAATAGGTTCCCAGTATGGATGTGTGGACCAGTAGTCAGAGCAGATAGCTCCTTCCTGTGTATTACAGGACACTGGGCGCAGGTACCTGGGGTAGTATTTGACTCTGGCTGGGTGGCAAAAATTATACTAAGCCCAATTGTAGTGGTAGCAACACTCTAGGTATTTGCCAGAATTTCACACTGGCAGTGAAGAGTGTAACTGGATCTCAGACACAGGTCAGAAAATGTTTTAATTGCTCCTGACTGAGATTGATGAGTGAGTGCAGCCTTTGGTGGTGGTGGTACCACGGGGGGGGGGGGTGGAGGTGGCACACGGTCTTCAGGCTGCGGAGTGGGGGACAGGGGACTGCTGACCTTCAGACTTTTGTGTATCAGTAGCTTCATTTTGACCCAACTTCACCTTGGTGTACACTAAGAAGTTTCAGGTGAATTGTCAGGCAAAGGGCACATTTCCAATTAAATAGAACAATGTAATGAAATTATTCTCAGAGGCAAATCTGGCACCTTCGCCTTAACTTGGTGGTGAATTAAAACTTCACAACATCTCTGTCTATACCCCCTCCCCCTCCCTGGCACAAGGCTGAAAATAATCAGTGTTGTCATTATTCAACTGTATATTCCACTGGTTTCCATTATTGATTTAATTATTTTTATGCATCATGGGGCATTGTGATACAAATGTTTTAAAGACTGCAGCATGCTAATGCAATTAGTATTTTATTTTTTTATTTTCCTATGTTGTATATGTAAGCAATAAAATACCATGGGGTGTGCGTTAAACAGTTCTAACGTATGACTAGGAGGCGTAGCGAGGCACGAGACCACAGGCCGAGTGCATCCAGCCCTCTAGCCATGTGTTAAAAGTGTCTAATTCTCACTCCATTGTGACTTGTTGCGCTTTTATAAAATGGTAAAAGATTTTTGAGCAGTTTGGTTGCTAGCCATGCGTTAGAAGTGTCTAACGTATGGCTAAAAACAAGTGCTGGCTAGCTTGATATATGGCTCTGAAGAAATCAGTGAGCCAGTAGAATTTTTAAAAAGCTAAAGTCGCCATTTTTTACCTCTCATTAAGCCCACATATCTATTGGAAAACCCTATTCTATGTAATCATACTGACCAAGGTATACGCATTGCTAAAAGCCATATTTCATGCACTTAGTTTAGCACAGTGATTGCCTCCTGGTTCACAGTGACACACTAAAAACTGCACTGATGTTTCTCTGAAATTCATACCATGATCCCGACCTCTGCTGTGGTGCCCAACTGCCCACCCCCACCCACCTAGGCTCTCAATCGTCCCTCTAATCCAATTCTGACTTCATGATTGTAATTAAAAAAAAAAAAAAAAGTACAAGGATGCATTCATTTTTTTTTTCCCCCAGATTCTATTTCGCTCCGGTCACGGCTCGTGGGATCTTCTCTCAGGCATCCAATCCTTGTCCTGCCCGCCTGTGGATCCCTCAGTTTGCATCTCCTCTCCCCCCCCCCCCCGCAGTCAGTACCCCCGGTTTAAACCGCCCGGGGAGAGTAGCCCTCACCTCGATGGGCTCTCTTACTAGTCAGACCCCGACTGCAAGTGGGCTCGGAGGAGGAGGAGGAACTGGAAGGCCAGCCAAGGAGATCCCGGTGGAGGGAATGGGGGACTGCTGCCGTCGCCTGTCCCATAAAGCCGTTCTTTTCCTTGTTCTGTGCAAGTTCCTCACCCCTGCGTGGGCACGCCCCAGTGCTCAGGCACACGGCAACCCCGCCTGCGTCAGCCACGCTACTCTCGTGCTGCTCCACCAGGAGTTGCTAGCACTCCGAGCCGACCCAACCCAGTCACCCAGGGAGGAGAGCACCACATCCTCAACCCGCCCCTGCCGACCCACCAATGCCCGAGTCCATTCCTGAACCCAGGACACCGGTGTAGCGCGAGGTGTGGCGTTCAGCACCTAAACCCTCTGTGCCACCGGGCTGGCTAGGAAGCATTAATATTAACATTGCATATGCTCTTGAACACACATTTCTTGTCTGTTCAGCACTCAGTCTGTTACTGTGCCATGATCCTGACTGCTGCTGTGGCACCCAAATAACCCCCTCACCACTTGATTTTTTTTTTTCTTAATATTCAACCACCCACATCTTGGCACAAATACCAAGAAGGTACACTTTATTCCGACTCACGAGCAAAGTAATCAGCTCCGGCACCCCTCTGGAACTGGCCCGGATTCTCACCCCTGCTGACCTCTCCCCCTACCCGCTGAGATCCCAGGACCCTGGCCTACTAAATGTACCTACCACCCGCACCATCATGGGGGACCAGAGCATTGCTGTTCATGCTCCCAGGCTTTGGAACTCCCTTCCTGAAAGTGTCCGCACTGCCCCCTCTCACAAGATTTTCCGGACCTCCCTGTGGGAACATCTTAAGCTGGTCTCTCGCTGTGAATGCCCAAAGCCTCCTTAGCACATAGCTCCCGGTGCCCACTGGAATGCTGGCTTCACCAGTCTCGCGCTGCTACCTTATCCCACCCCCTACCTTACTGACTGACTCTATGGTGCTCCTACGCTCATGATTCCTTACACGCCCTGCTGGTCATTGTATTTATTTCTAATTTGTATCTTGCCCCCAGCATTAGAAACTGGGTGTACTTTCCATTCAAATGTAAAACTGTCTTTCTCTCCTGCTGTTGTATTTAATGTACTCGTTATACCCTATTGCTGTATTGTTGTACCTGCTATACCCTATTGTACTCTCCCGGGTCGTTCCTGAAAATAGGCATAAAATTTGTCTAGTGTACCTACCCGGTTAACAAAAACTAAATTAAAAAAAAAAACAACTAAATAAATAAATAAGCATAAATGCGTCTTCTTTTCTTTCTGTCTCTCATCCCCGCTCTCGTCACTGTTGTACTCTGCCATAAAACCACCTTCTCCTCTTCCTGTCAGCTGTATGGGAGACAGAGGTTTCTCATGGCAGAGCATCACAAGTAGAAAAATAAGGGGGTGCTGTGGAGCAGCAACATGGCAGCAGCATCTTGAGGGAGCTCCAGTACTGCTAGAGTGGAAAACGATATAATTACTGGAAAAACTTGAAGAACAAACTCTCTTTGTGAGGTAGTGTGCACCAGAATATGCCTACATTAAGATGAGCCCTAAAAAAGATACAAAGCGCTCGTCCCAGAACTTAGATTCCTACCTGACCTCCCAAGAGGCGGCAAGCAGCTCAGGGCCTTCTCTGACTAAAGCGCCAACCTCAGTGGAGCTTCCAACCTTGCACATTTTGGCCATGTCAATGAAAATCTAAGCTACAGGCAATGAAACAAACAACGTCTGCCAACAGTTGAGGCTAAACTGTCTGAAAATGATCGATGGATACAAGAAAATGCTGCGGCTATTGTGGAGCTCAAGGCAGAAGGCGAGCGCCAGCTGCAATGCAATGCAACCTGCATAAGGGACCTAAATCTAATGCGGGCCAAGATGGAGAATCTGGAGAACGTTCAACGCCAGGCTAATTTTCATATAGTAGGTTTTCCTAATAAATATGCTAGATCGGAGGAACTTGTGCCTGCAATATCAAGATTAATATTCCAGGACTTAACAATTATTGCCATCAGAAGCAGGGATCACCGTCCTGAGAGCCTTCTTGATTCCTCAGTGCCAGAAACCTGGAGGCGGGGTGCAGCAACAGCATACTGCGATTGCCACACTTTCTAATTCAGACTCCAGGATCGCTCTTTCGCAGGCTGCTTATTCCAGAGGAGAGATGCTTTGGGAGGGACACCATCTCTCCTTCTTCTCGGATCCATCTGTGCAAACTCAAGCCCACAAAAAAGAACTGCAGATAATTAAGAAGGACCTCCTTCAAGATGGCTTTGTTGCCCAGCTTAATTTTCCGGCGAGACTGTTGGTGAAACATGCATCCAAAGCTCAATGTTTTTGTAGACCCTGCTGCAGCTTCCGTCTTTGCAGACAAATTGATTCAGAGCCTCAAGCCGACTGAAGAGAGTTCAGAGGATGAATGTTGAGGACTATAATAGAACTGTATAAGGGTTCCACTTAAAACGATTATTAATATGTATTGTGGGAAGAACAGACACCTGCTGAGTATATTATAAAACTTTTTCTAGAGACCAGCTTATTTTTTACTATATGTTAAGTAACTGACAATCAAGGTCTCACGTTGGTATTTCCTAATCTTTGTCTGGAGAAGCTCGTATTCTAGTTGCTGCTCCACTTGTTGCTTTATATAAAAATATATCTATTATAAACTGTAAAGGTGTAAAGATTTAAGCAATAATGCCCAACATGGTGTGTGTCATGCTGGGATAACGTCACGCCTCAGGTGGTTGGGCGCGAGGCCGCAGGCCGAGTGCGTCCAACAACTGAGGCGTGTCGTTATCCCAAATGACACACACCATGTTGGGCATTATTGCTATTATACAATGACTCGTTGTTATATATAAAATAAAATAAAAATTTTAAAGAATGTTTTTATTAGTGTGGAAAAATATTTTTGTTTCTTAAGAGGAGATGCAAAAAAAGAGGAGATCCATAATGATGAGACTAGACCTGTGATGTTGTGCTGGGATAACATCACTGGTCCAGCCCAAGACTGACCAATCAGAGTCCAGGATTTTTTCTTGCCATTGTATAATGGTGCAATAAGCACCTCTCAATTTGTGAACTTGATTAAGAATTCTTTTAGTCAAATGTTCCAACTCTGGATTGGGTTGTTATGCCCTATTGGAATCTGGAAGAGGGTAATTCAACTTAATTGAGCCCAGACAGTCTGATTATTTGTTTGCAGTGTTTGTGCCTTTTGTTACTCCCCTCCACCTCGAAGTTCTACGAGGGGATTGGCTTCTTGGATACATGATTTGGTTCATTATTTTCAGGTGAGAGGATCATCGCTCTACAAGAAGTACAATTTGAACTTTACTCGTTTCATACATTTTTTGGAGACTTCCTCAGTTCATGGACTAAAATGTGTTGGACTCGGTCTGCTTTTTCAATTCTGTACATGGCTTGAGGAGGTCTGCTTACCTAATTACCCGATGTTTAATTTTTGAGATACAGCTGGATGTAAATCAAAAATTCCATAAATAAAAAGTAAAAAAAAAAAAAAAAAAGTACAAAAATAAAACAGTATAATGAAAGAAGAATTTAAAATGCTTGCAGGCACTGCATATGTGTCAGGGTGGGGGGGGCAAGAGCCTCCATGACGACCAAAGCTTTCAACTTGCTGCTATGGAGGCTGCAGTAGGACAAAAGGCCTGAAGTCCATAAAAAAACACATGGCAGAAATGCAGGCGGAGGAACAATTTTATATCAAAATCAACACCGGTTTCAACTATTTTAATATTTAAACATATAAATTAATTTTTTCCCATATATAAGATACAGAGGACATTTTTCTTTTATTCATGATATATGTGTGTGTGTGTGTTTTTTCTTCTGTATGATGTATGCCTTTAATTTCGGTGTTGGTTTTCTCTGTTGCAATAAATAAAAACAAACAATGAAGAAAGCGAAGTTCTTTGAGGGAATCTGTTTTCCCTCAGTCACATGTCACTGGTGGGCTAGGGTGTGCATCAGCTGGCCTACAGAGCATACAGGTTCTTGTCGCTGAGCAGGACTTGGCTGCAACATCAACTTGTTGGACCGCTGCACAGTTTGCTAGGTGTTGGCAGAGTTTGCACCACTGGTTTGAGGTTACATTGTCCAGGTAAACACAGACAGCAATCCATCATGCTCTGCCTGAATGAAGTGGGCAGCATGTAGTCCTTTCTCCTGTGTCAGGAGATGCTCTGGACATGGTCTCTGGCTAGCTCCCTGCATGTGGTCTTGATGGCAGTCCATTCTGTGGGAGTAAACAACCAGCAGGTAGACCCTCTCAGTTGTGTGTGAGAAGAATCCCTCAAGTAGTGACTATACCCAGAGGTGCTGTTGAAGATGTTCTCAGTTGGGGCACCACCATCAGTGGAGCTGCTCATGTCCTGGGAAAACAAGAATCCGAGATCGTTCTGTGCTCATCCTACCTGAGCCGAGAACTCTTCAGGGGATACATTCTCATTTCTGGCCTCAAGACCTCCTGTATGCCTTCCCTCTGTTTCCTCTGGTCCACAAGGTGGTTCTCAAGGCATAGAGGGGGTAAGTCTTGTAAAGATACAGGGGGGAGTGTCTGCAGATATTTCTTCCTACTGTTCTGGAGCCAACTCGGTGGGGGGTCACCTCAGGAGTCTTATCTGCAGTTTCAGGAGGATCACCAAAGGAGCATGCCCCTTATAGGAGTTTCCATAAGAGAATGACCCTCTTCCCTGCTGGACCCTGTCTTCTGGCCATTAACAACCAAATTGTCCTGGTTAATACCATCCTCCCGATTGTGTGCACCCTAAGCGTACTGTCTGTAAGAGTGCCCTCTCTCCTCACACAAATTGCACCTGTAAGGATTTGGGCAATACAGACTTAGATGACCATATTTGAAACAAGACCCAAAACATAGATTACCACATGCAGAGCTCAAGTGCATCTGAGACCCACACTTGTGGCAAGACTGAAGCTGCCCCGGTAGAAGCACAAAACCCAGTCCCTCCCAGTGAAAATAGTACTAGGGAGATGTTACAAGCCCATGTCATATCTTTTCAGTTTCATTTTAATCCACCAATCCACTCCCCCCCCCCCCACCCCGTCCATATGTTCTCTGAGTCCATGATAGGTGCAGTAGATGATCAAGAGCCTAACTGTGCTTTTGTAGTCAAAACAGGACATACACGTATGACACATTCACCTTATTTCTAAACAGGATAGTCGAGCTTTACAGATGGTTTGATTAAGGGGATGGCCATAAAGGGGAGCCATAAGGGCATGTTTTTCAGTTGCTGTTGCTTACTCAAAAAACGGTCTAAAGATGCAGGAGTTTTAAAACTTTTATCATAAATTTTATCCCCACTAGAATGAATGAGGGCAAAAAACTCGGAAGCATAAAAGGACATGGAATCCTTTAACAAAGTTCTGGCAATATATACCTGCTCTGATACAGTGTACAAGCCACCTCTATACTTCAGCCAACTGCGTCACAGAGTTGTGCTGGCTCCTGTCTAGACTGTTATAAACTCAACATTTTAAAGAGTCCCGAGCTTTGTTCTTCAGGCCTTGCTGATCCCATTCCTGGGGGACGTCTGTAACTGTGTTGAGTACTAGGGTCAGCTGTGTTGTTGGAAGGAGCTGCCCTATCTCCATGTTGGTTCATGGATTTGGGGCGGTGGGGTTCCCACACATGGCAATGTCTTTGGGACAACTAGTGGCCCGACATCCATATAAGATTCCTTGGGGGTGGGAGGGTCACGGTGATAACCTCAGTGGTGTGCTCAGTCATACCCTCGTCTCCCGCCTCCCTCTACTTCGGCCTCACCAACTGCCTCTGACAGGGAGTCATGTATAGAAGCCCCCACCCTCTCGGTACCAACTACAACAGTGTCTGACATACCTTCTCCATCGTTGGTCTCTTTATCTCTCATATTGTACATAGTATCTGTGATTTTTGTAGCCTCTGTAGCAGAACTGCCCTTGCAGTATCCACTGACACCATCACATCTGCCGATGCCCTTTGTTCAGTCTGCCCAGACAAGGATGCACCTGGAAGTGGCACCACAGCATTGGGAACCCATAGGCTGTCTTTTGGGCTTTTTACCATCCTATGTTTACCAGTGTGCCAATCCTCCTCTTCCTCTTCCATCTGCATCAAATGCCCAGCGTGCTCTTTCTATCTGGCGGCCATGGTGAAGTCACAAGAGTCTGGTAGCACCACTAGGGAGGGGTTGTTGCTGCCACCTAAAACTTTTTCCCTGGTAGCTGCTGCTGACTCACTGACTTCAGTTTATGTTTATGTTCTTCCTCCAGCCTGGAGTGCTCCTTCAGGAACTTTGCCTCTTCCTCTTATATCATCAGCAACACATAGCAATTTTTTTTTGTTGTTGTTTTCACTTAACTCTCACTGCAGGCATTTCTCTTGAGCTGCCAAATCCTGCTTCCCAGAACTGTCTGACAAATTCAGGTTTTCTGTTGACATAGCAGCCTCTTCCAGTACAGGAACAGAGGAGGAGGTCGGCTCCTCTCCTCTGAGCTCTTCCACATCTCCACCATGCTCCCCAGTAGGAAACAGGCAATGCCCCTGCAGGAAGAGTAGAGGAATTTCCCCAGTGTTCTGGCCAAATTTTCCTTTTCAGTAAAATACCACCAGCAGCTTAATCTGGTTCAATTTCAGTTGGTTTGCATCTATATGCCCCGACTGGGCTGAAAATAGGCAGTATTGTCATTATTTAGCTATGTACTCCTATGGCTTCCATTATTAAGTTAATGGTTTCATGCAGTATTTTTTTTTTTTACTTTCCTATGGTGTATATTATGCTGTATGTGTGTGTGTTTTGTTTGCATGATGTATGCCTTTTGTAAGATCTTTAGCCCAGGTTTTCTCTGTTGGTTGCAGTACATAAACAAAAACAAACAATGAAGAAGGCGAACCTCTCAGAGGGAGTCCCCTTTTCCCGCAATCACATTTCATTGGTGGGCTGGGATGTGCATCAGCTGGACTGCAGAGTGCACAGGTTCTGGTTGCCAAGCAAGACTCTACTCCACATCAGCGTGTTGGACCTCCGCACAGTTTCCAGGGTGTTGACGGAGTTTACTCCACTGAGCTGAAGTTAAGTTGTCCAAGTAAACACGAACAACATGACCAACATGCTCTGCCTGAACAAACTAAGGAGCATGCAGTCATTGCTCCTGTGTCAGGAGATGCTCTGGATATGGTCTCGGCTAGCTCCCTGCACTGGACTTCTTGGTGCTCCATGTTGCAGGAGTAAACAAGCTGGTAGACCCCCCTCAGTCATGGGGGAGAAGGATTCCACGAGTAGTCACTGCATTCAGAGGAGGTGTTGAAGTTGTTCTCAACATGGAGAATGCCATCAGTGCATCTGTGTGCTTCCTGGGAGAACAGGAATCCGAGATTGTTCTTTGCTCATCCCGCTCAGCTGAGAACTCTTCCAGGGGACATGTTCTCTCAGTATTTGGCTCAAGACCTCCTGTATGCCTTCCATCTGTTTCTTCTGGTCTGCAAGGTAGTTCTCAAGGCACAGAGGGACAAGGTGGGTGTCTCTGATTCCAGTTATGCAGGACTGGCAGCACCAGTTCTGATATTAGGGTTTACATATACTCAACTGCAGACCTGTGTGGCTGCTTCCACCTTTGCTGGACCTGCTGATGACGTCTGCGGAAACGATCAGGCATCCAGACCAGCAGTCCCTGCACCTGACCACCTTGTTCCGGAGTGGCTAGGGTTGCAGGCCCTTGGGCTTTCCAGAGATTTTCTCCAGGTGTTGGAGGCCTTTTAGTAAGAGTTGACTCACAAGATGTACACTTGCAAGTGGAAGAGAGTCTCATATTGTTGTGAGGGGCATGAATTGTTGATTCTCTTCTGCTCCATATTGCACATACTTGACTACCTCTGTTACCTGTCATAGGAAGGGTTGCGAGCTGCGTCCCTTAAAATACACCTTGCCATGATTTCGGCATACCATTCCAAGGCAGGTGTGCTGACAGTGGTACAAGATAAAGTGGTTGCCCATTTCTTTAAAGGTATGGAGCACATGTCCCCTCTGGTGTGGGAACCACCTCCACTGTGGGACTTATGCAGTCACAACTGATGAGTAAACCATTCGAGCATATGGACAAGTGTAATCTCGAGCATCTTTTGAGGAAAACTGTTTTTGGTCATCATCCCCTCAACCAGATGGGTGAGTGAGCACCAGACACTATCTGTGGAGTCTCTAGATCTGGTTTACCACAAGAACAAGGTTGTTCTACACCCCTATGTGAAATTCCTGCCCAAAGTACAGTAATCTGTGAGTTTCACCTAAATCAGACACTGAGTCCTCCATTTTAACTTCCAAAGCATCACTCTTTGGAGGCCAAGCAAATGCTCAACACATTAGATGTTCACAGGGCTCTGTTCTTCTAGCAGGATTGTAGAGTGAAATTTCATGGTGAGGCGCATCAGCTGTTTGTCACTTACACTGAAGCCAGCCTAGGCAGACCAGGAGCCAAACAAGCAGTTTCCAAGTGGATAACCTCCTGCATTGCTCTGTGATCTAGGTTGGCTGGGGAAGAGTCACACGTGGGGTTGAATGCTCTTTAAACCAGACCTACTACTGCCAGTGTTGCTACAGTCAGGTACATTCCTGTTTCTGAAATATGTAGGGCTGCTACCTGATTGAATGAGCACACATTTGTATCCCAGTACAGCATCGACTTGCTCAGCTGTAATGATGCTTCTTTTGGGTCCTCAGTCCTCCAGTCTCTTTTTGCCTAATTTAGAGTGTGCACCTTTTCCTTTTCTCCTGAAAACTGATAGGAATCTGCCTCAGTGTAGATAGTTTTCTGCAGTTAATTTCAATGTCCCCTAGGTCCGCGCATCCCTCCTGTCTTGCCAGACACCCAGCACCATCACTCTGACTTTCCATCAGGACTTACCTTTGTGCATCCACAGCCTGGCCTGGGTGCTCATCAAGTACAAGGCTTATGAGTGACTGCAAGTCATCCAGCCACTGGAGCTCCATTTTTCCCAATTTTCTCCCCAGGGGGAGTGTGCATGTAGTGCTTCCCAAGACGGCCCTGCGTACGCTCCCATTCACAGGACGTCAGTGGCCGACAACCCTCCCTTCCCCTGATGTGGCGGTCTCAGGTTGCTAGGAGCCGGGCTTGCACCAGGTGCTGTATCCCTCCATCCCCGCGAACAGAGAACAGTCCTTCGGATACTCTATCCTTTCCCTCCCCAACCAACCATCAGTGATCCAGGTCAACTCCCGAATGTGGGTTGTCAGTGTAGCGCTCAGCACCTCAATCCTCTTGGCTACTGAGTCCCCTTCAGTGTGGACAGTGAATTGACTCAAGGTATAGTAGTTAGAAACAGAGTTTACTTACTTATAATCATAGATCTTAGTTCGAGAGGGCTCTTGCAGTAGGTAATTACATATAGGACTGACGCCAGCAGGTGTCAGGACCCCACGGAAAAATTTCTAGCTAGCAGTCTCTAGCGGGGGACCGCCCCCACGTCAGATGACCGATGTCATGCAACGTCAGTATGAAGGGGCGGTCCCCCACGCGCAGCTTCCAGTTCTTTCCCTCCGTTAGCTCATGTTAGCACCTCGCGGTAAAGTTCAACGCTTGTCAGCCTCGGTCGTCGGTAGTTTTTACCGAGTTATTTTCGAGTTTTTGAATTTTTGTCAGGTATTCATCGGTGTATGTCGGCCCCTACACCCTCTGAGCACAAGAACAAGTGCAACTCGTGCGGCGCCCAACTCCCGCACAAGGACGGTCATTCCCAGTGCCTCTTCTGCCAAGGCCCAGATCATCAGGTGGAGAAGTGCCAGCACTGCCTTAAATTCAGTGCGGCCACCCGCAGACGGCAGCAGCAGTCTCTGGAGGCCCATATTTTAAAGAAGAAAATGTCCTCCATGGAAAAGGAGTTAAAAAATCTCCGGCAGGCGTCCACTTCCCCCGAAGGCCATCGCAAGAAAAAAGACAAGGAGAAGCACCGGGACAAGGGCTCCTCATCCACTGCATCTTCTTCGGGAGTCGCCGTGCTTCAGGTAACGTCCCCCCCGGGGGACCGATCCGTGACGGCCACCTTGGAGGTTTCCAAGGTGGCATCAGCCCGCCCATCTGGCTCGTGCTCGGGCCCTTTGGGCGCCTCCAGGCTACTGGAGGCCTCCGCTCCTGGTAAAGCCGCCACTGTACGGCCTACTGGTTCGAGCATCTCCAGTAAGCCAGGTGTCGGCTCCTCCGGCCGCACGGAGATGGTCAATAAGTTGTCTGACCCCTCGGGGCGGCGCATGGCCCCTCTTCCGCCCCACCAGGCCGCCCCTCCTTCTGCGACCTGCTCGGCAACGGGTCCACTAAGTCGGACGTCGGCTCCTCAGCGTCCGCCTGATCCGGTGATAAGTCGAACGTCGGCTTACCTGACATCTGCACGGGGGCTGAGTCGATGCCGGACCTTCCCACGTCCGCCGTTCCCAGCTCCCCGCAGCCTTTGCTGCCCTCTGGGGACCCTGGGTCTCTTCAGCCTGACCCTGGGAATTTTTCCCCTCCATCCCCGGGTGATGCCGAGGTTCCTACTGCGCCCCTGTCAGACCGTCAGCCCGCTGGGCCGACCGACCTGACGTCGGCTCCCCGTTACTGGCCCTGACGCTGGTCTTGCCGACCCCGGGCAACATCCCGCTCCTGGATGCTGCTCCAATGCCGGGCCCTCCAACCACTGGGCCTTCTGCTCCAGACCCGCCTGTGGGCCCTCAGTTCCCAGGTATCCGACCCCGTCGTATCCGACGCCGTCTTTCCCGGCTCCGCAGTATCCGATGCCCCAGTACCCGATGCTGGCCTATCCGATGCCACAGTACCCGGTGCCTCAGTACCCGACGCTGAGCTTCCCGCCGTCAGGTTATGCATATGCGCCTTATGGGTATAATCCATACCCGTATCCCCCTCCTTCTCCACCTCCACCGCCCCCTCAGCCGCCGGTGGAATTGAAGGAGACTCTGGCCTCCTGGTGGGCTGAGGCCAAGGCTCAGCTCCCAGAGAGCTGGAGAGTCGTCTCCCGATGAGAGTCCCTCCCCACTTCCGGACACCAGGGCCGAACCCTCTGGTTCCAGAGCGGGCAGGACATGCTTCCTCGAGGGCTTCCCAAGGGGTCCGTTCATCCCCCACGCCGGGAGAGGGTGTCTTTGTTATCATCATCTTCTTCCTCCTCAGACACCTCTGACTACTCTGACGGTTGTTCCGAGCTGGATGACGAGCCACACTCTCCGTCTAAGCCCAGGTCAAGGACTCCTCCGAAGTTCCCTCTGGAGGATCCTTCTTTTACAGAGTTGCTGCGCAAAATCCAGGAGGTTCATAATGGCATTCCTTGGAGCTGGATCCCCAGCGTAAGAAACTCGCTGAGCATCTGGATCTGCCCGTGACAGCACCCACCTTGGTGCCACCCTGGATTGAGCCTCATGCCGATCTTGTTTCCACTATTTGGAAGCTGCCATCTACTTTAGCCCCACTTCCTCGGAAGTCGAACAGGCTATATCAGGCTCCCGAGGATGTTGACTTTTTAGATTCTCACCCTCGAGCTGATTCAGTCATGATTAGCGCCGTTCATGGCCGGACAGCTAACTCGAAACATCTGAGCTCGTCTCCACCTGACAAAGAATCCCATCTTCTGGACCAGTACGGGAAGAAGATCTATGCTTCTTCCACTCTGGGTATTAGGACCCTAAATTATGTTGATCACATGGGGGATTACCAGAAGGCAATTCTTAGTGAGGTGGAATCCAAATTGGACTCCCTTCCGGACCCTCAAGTCAAACAGGAAGTGGCTGACCTCATCTGCTCTGCACGTTCGGCCAGTCGACACATGCTCCGTGCTACTTACGATGCAGTGGACACTGCTGGTAGGAGCTCTGCTTTTCGCCCGTGGAGCTCTGCCGCTCATGCCTGGCTCCGTGTGTCATGATTGGTCCCGAAGTGAGTCCGACATTCAGGAAGCGCCTCTTCCGGGTTTGGTGCTGTTCGGTGGTGATGTCAAGGACATTGTCACCGATCTGCAGGAGAAGGACTGCACTGAAGTCTGTGGACTCCATGTATCATCCCCATCAAATGCAGCGCTCGCCTTTCGCAGACGGAATCAGCCAAAGGCTAAACCCCAGGAAAGCGGGTCACAACCGGGCCCCTCCAGCTGCCAAGCCCTCCGCCCAAAAAGCAGCGGTGCTTCAGCTGCGACGCTGCCCCACACCACCTGACTACTTTCCTCTCCCACAGCCTCTGGGCCTTCCAGAGGAACTGGTAGGAAGGAGGTTTTCCCTCCACCTCCCGGGTTGGGAGAGGATAACTTCAGATTCCTGGGTGCTCCAGCTGATCGCAGAAGGACACTCAATAGAGTTTCTCCAGAAACCACCTCGTCACCCTCCCCCAAGGTCGTCTGCTCTCGGGAACACCTTCTGGTCCAGGAAGAGATTTCAGCACTTTTGCTGAAGGAGCCGATAGAGCCCATCCCCCTTTCTCTTCAGGGAACGGGTTACTATTCCCACTTCTTCCTGGTCCTGAAGAAGACAGGAGATGTAAGGCCGATTCTCGACCTCAGTTCCCTAAACTTATTCGAGGAGTACAGGAGGTTCAGGATGCTCTCTCTGCAGAGCCTCCTGACCCTCCTTCTGCTGGGACAGTAGCTGTGCTCTCTGGATATGCAGGATGCTTACCTGCACATCCCTATCCGCCCTTCTCACCACAAATACCTCCATTTTGCTTTCCAGGGGGACCACTACCAGTTCAAGGCCCTCCCATTTGGTCTGTCTTCGGCACCCTGGGTGTTCACCAAATGCCTTTCGGTGATAGCGGCCTACCTGCTTACCCAGGGGGTGCAGGTTTTCCCGGACCTGGAAGATTGGCTTCTGGCGGCCCCATCCAGGAAGGATCTCCTGCGCTTCCTTTCCCTTACCCAGGGGGTGTTTTTCTCCCTGGGCATCACCATCAACCACTCCAAGTCCCACTTGATCCCGTCCCAGAGGCTCCAGTTTATCGGGGCAATCCTGGACACGACCTCTGGCAGGGCCTTCCCATAACACCGAACAGGACACACTCCAGCTCCAGGTCAGCCTGTTGTCCGCTGCAGGCAGGTCAGTGCCAGGTCGGTCCTCGCCTCCTCAGGCTTATGGCGGCTGCAATCCCAACAGTCCCTCGCACTCGGCTCCACATGAGGATCTCTCAGTGGACGCTTCGGTCTCAGTGGGATCAGTTGGTGGACGACCTGGACCAGCTTGTCCTAGTCTCCTCCGCCATGGTTCGGGACTTGCAGTGGTGGATGATTCAGGAGAACCTGTGTCGGGGAGTTCCCTTCTGTCTTTCTCCCCCCTCCCAGACTCTGACCACGGACGCCTTGGGCGAAGGTTGGGGAGCCCATCTCAGACCTCACAGGACCCAGGACTCCTGGTCCAAGCTCGAGAAAACACTTCACATCAATGTGCTCGAGCTTTGGGCAGTGCTTTATGCTCTTCAAGCTCTGCATCTCCTTCCCGGCCACTTAGCCGTACAGACGGACAATATGTGTGTGGTATGGTACATCAACATCAGGGAGGGACTTGTTCCTACCCTCTTTGCAGGGAAGCGATGCGAGTTTGGGATTGGGCAGTTCATGACAACCTCCACCTCACAGTAATTCACGTCCCGAAGGTCGAGAACATCTTAGCAGACAAACTCAGTCGCTCGTCTGCTCAAGCTCACGAGTGGGAACTGGATCAGGCGGTCTTAGACGATATCTTCTACATTGGGGAACACCACAGGTGGACCTGTTCGCCTCACCTCTAAATGCAAAGCTTCCCGACTTCTGCTCACTCGCTCCAGAGCGCAGCATTTTTTGGAGAGACGCTCTGTCTCTAGATTGGAAGGAGAGATTCGTCTGTGCTTTCCCCCCCGATTCCTTTGATTCCAAGAGTCTTACAGAAACTTGGTTCAGAAGGAGCACGAATGATACTGATCGCTCCTTTCTGGCCCAGGCAAGTTTGGTTCTTTCTTCTGCAACAATACTCGGAGGAACCTCCTCTTCCTCTTCCTCTGTCACGACTTTTACTGACCCAGGATCAGGGGACCCTGGTCCATCCAGGTCTCAAGTCCCTTCAACTGCACTAATGGCTCCTGCAGACGTAGCTCAAGCCCAATTTGGGGTTTCATCCCGAGTGGCTGAGATTTTGGTGGAGGCTAGAAAACCCTCCACTAGGTCTACCTATGCCATGAAATGGAAATGGTTCACAATCTGGGCCACTTCAAAAGATTTCGAGCCTTTCTCATGCTCTGTTGAGCGGCTGCTGGATTACCTGTGCCACCTCTTTGATCTGGGTCTCAGTCACTTGTCCTTAAAGGTACAAATGGCAGACATTTCGGCCTACCATGTCCCTTTTGCAGGCAGGACATTTGCTCAGCTGGAGGTTCTCTAAGACTTTCCTTAGAGGGGTTCTCCATTTGAGACCCCCTATCCGGGTTCCTGCCCCTCCTTGGGATTTGAATTTCATCCTCGAGAAGATTACTCTGCCTCCTTTTGAATAGGTGGCCTCAGCAGACATGCAGTTCCTCTCATGGAAGACTCTCTTCCTAGTGGCCATTACTTCTGCTTTCCGAGCTCCAGGCCCTGGTGTGTAAAATCCCGTGTTTGATTTTTCACAAGGAACGTGTGGCTCTGTGCACCAACCCTAAGTTTCTCCCCAAGGTGGTAGCGAAATCTACTTTGAACCAGTCCATAGAGTTACCTGCTTTCTTTATGCAGCACTCCAATCAAGGGGAGTATCTCTTACACACACTGGCCGTTCACCGAATTCTGAGATATTACACTAACAGAACAAAAGATCTCAGAAAGACTGATCAACTGTTTGTCTCTTTTGCTCGCAAAAGAGAAGGCAATGCTGTTTCTAAGCAATGCCTGTCCAAATGGTTGGCTCATTGTATCACTTTCTGTTATGACAAGTACAAGACCCCTTCCGGTCAAGTGAGAGGCCACTCCACCAGAGGAGTTGCTGCCTCATGCTTGTTTCAAGAATGTTCAGTGGCGGACATCTGTGCTGCTGCCACTTGACTTCGGTCCATACCTTTACAAAACATTACAGTTTGATATTGCCTCTCATAGAGCAGGCTTCGGCTTGCTGTTCTGCAAGGCCTCTTCCTAAAAGCCTTCACAGCTAGAGGACGCACTTTGAGTAGCTTCTCCTCCTGCTTCTGCTTCTTGTTCTAGACTGCTTGGGACTCAGTTCTATATGTATACCTACTTCAAGAGCCCTCTCAAGTAAGATAGTATAGTTACGTAAGAACTTACTGTAACAGTAGATCTTCAAGAGAGGCTCTTGCAGTAGGTAATACCTTCCCGCCTCCATCCCTCTGCTTTTTAGCTCCTTTCCAGGTTGGGAAATATCCGGCTTCTTCGCCTCGCTTTTTGGGCCTTTGGTGGAAAAGAACTGAAGGCAGGCGTGGGGGATCGCCCCTTTATACTGACATCACATGATGTCGGTCACCTGACGTGGGGGCGGTCCCCCACCAGAGACTGCTAGCTAGAAATTTTTCCGTGGGGTCCTGACGCCTGCCAGCGTCAGTCCTATATGTAATTGCCTACTGCAAGAGCCTCTCTCGAAGCTCTACTGTTACGATAAGTTCTTACGTAACTGTACTTTCTTCTAGTATTCGGTTCACAGGAATACAGCCCACCCTGCCTCCCCCGGCAGTGCATGCTTCAGATTCCTGTTCCAGTATGGAGATCTGAATGCAAAGGGGCAGAGCCAAAGGACCACATGGTGGAATAGTAGGAAGAGTCGAGCTGTAAGACTGTTCGGTGACTGAGCATGTTTAGTGGAAGACCACCTCAGTGTGTATGGACTGAACACCAAGTAGCAGAACAATGGTTACAGGTAAGTATCCTGTATTTGTCAGTCCCCTTAATCAAGTTCCGCTTGTAGCAGTGGTGTATGATCTAGACCCTCTCTTGTATTACTTGATCAGGAGGGAAAGAAAGAGGCTGTTTCACTTCAGGGCACTGGTTTGTGGAACCACCCCCTTTAAAAGCTAATGAGTGTCTGATGAGATATGCTAGCAAAGAACATTAGATTAAAAAAGCTTCTGAAAGCTTTCTGTTTTTTGCCCACATTTTAAGTTCATGAGGGTCAGGGCAACATTTTTTTCCATATAGAACTTTTTCTGCCCTGGCCACCATCATTTCAGGGGTGTACCCTAATCCCAGGGATGGTAGGCAGTATAGTGTAATGGTTAAGAGCACTGAGCTGCAAATCTGGAGTACTGGGTTTGAATCCACAGTCACCACTTAAATACTGTGTGACCATGAGCAAGTCACTTAACTTCCCAATGCTACTAGCATGCACCTGGAAGCAAGCCTTAGCTTAGTGTGTCTTTCCTGGCCAAAGATTAGTGTCCACAGTTCCTCCTGGGTCCTTACCAAGACCAGTACTCCCCGTGGCTTCGCCTCCATTGCAGGGGCTCCAGGGAGAGGGACGTCCTCCCTCCAAGGCAGTCCTATCCAGCAGTGGCTGAGTAGAGAATCTGTGAAACTGTGGGACCCAGGCCTTCATGGAGATGACATGTGGGTTTTTCTTTCACATTTTTTCCCTGGCCTCCCAACTTCCCAGTGTTGTGTGGAGCTTTCTTGGTGGCCTCGGCTGCACTCAGTAATGCCCCTTAGAGGAAGCATGCTTCCTTGGCCCATTGATAGGTGTGCCACTGCACTGGAGCCTAACACTAGCCCACCCTGATTACAGTGCACTACCAGGCAGCAGCTGCTGCAGTCTGGCCTGCCTCCAGACCCAGCGTCCCTAGCTCGCTCCAAGATTCTGATCACGTGCACGGCAACATAGTGTGCTGGTACTGGGCACTGGGGAGGCCCTCATGGCAACCTTTTAGTAATACAGGTGGACTACTGCAGTGATGTCATGTGGAATAATGTCCTTATCTCGTAAAGTTTACATCATCAGTCTCCTCTGATTAAAATAGAGGACATCATCTGTGTGTCACAGCAGCGAGCCACCAGTACAGAGTTCTTATTGCTTCACTCACAGAATGACATCACATGAAGCCCAAGAATAACAGTGCAGTGTGAGATCCCCTCTCATTTTGGGCTATTTATTGCAGGAAATTGACTTTCAAACCGTAGGCCTTCTGATGATTTATGAGTACTTTGTTGTGACAAAAGTGGCATGGGCTAACCTGCTTCCAAGGAACTATTACAATGGTGGATAGACTTATACTGATTTAAATTTTCTAACCAGGATAACACCTAGTTTACCAGCGCGGGTCCTTCGGGTGGCAGTGTAGCAGCAGCAATAGTCATTTGCACTGTTCCCATATCCCTGTATCCCATTTTTCAGAAGTCATAAATCCATCTCTCTCTCTCTCAAAACTAGTTGTTGCTTCAGTTTCCTTTGTTGGCAACATACTAATATTCCATTCTGTATCTTTATTACCCTTTGTATAAAAAAACAAGTTCTGTCTTTATTCCATATTGGTTCTCAACAACCTGATGTTGACTTCTTGTCCCCTAGTACAGTTCATAGTAGGTTTGGAATTTTAATAAGCCAATGTCAGTGGCTCAGTAAGTACAGTAGCATGTTCGCCTCTGGGGCTGGAAGATCAGATGGTTGTGGGTTCTAGCCCTGCAGCAGATAATTGGGGTAATACCCTTAACTGACACTGTAGTGCATTACGACAAGGGTCTTGCACAACTGAGGTGCTGTCCTTCGGATGAGATTTAAACCCAAGGTCCCTTCTGCCAATCATTGGACATTGTCCAGGCGGAAATTAAAGATCCCATGGCACTTATCAGCGAAGAGCAGGGGAGTTCTCCGATGTCATGGCCAACAGGTCCATGTAAGTCACCTCCCAGGATGCACCTGGAAACAAGATCTCATAGCTTTATGTTCCTTTCTTGGTCAAAAATTGTAAATAAAATAAAAGCCAAGAAGGAAATCCCTAGATGCACGGAGGCTTACTTTAGATGGACTGTTTCAGCTTTGGGGTTGGGTATGTGAAGTCAGTCCTTGTGCAGGAATTATACTGAAACATGACTTGATTTGGGACCATGGTCCTTTTAGCAACCGTAGAGGCTTTGTAATGGGCAGTATCATAAGATTTGCAGTCCTGTAAACAATAATGTCTCATTACTAGACTTGGTGCAGTAGGGCTCTCTATTACCTGTTCCGGTATGTGCCCCAAAATCTTGACAATTCTGAGGAAAAGAAGATGAGATAAATATATTTTGTATTTTAAGTGTCATCTGTGTGCTTTAAGGCCATCTTCTGCATGTGTGTTTATATGTGTGTGTGTGTGTGTATATATATATATATATATATATATATATGCACACACACACACTTCTGTCTCTCATTTTTCAACACCTTGGTGGGAATCTTATGGAATTTTGACTGAGAAAGATGGCACATGAGTGGCATCATTTTAACTCCAGAAGGTCTGGCCTGATCAAAATGGCATCATCAGATGAACAGTGCAAACAAGGAAACAAAAGCAGACAAATGTGGTGAAGTAATTTAAATTTTCTGTTTTGCCAAGAACACTCTTGAAGAGGATGAGTCTCTCAAGAAATCTGTAAAATTGTTGAAGGAATGCATATACTGTAAGTGTCGAAGCACTGACCTTTTCTGGCAGTGTTTTTCAATAAAAATGGTTTTCTGGTTTGGAACACATGGCAGTGTGCATGCTGCATTTAATCAGCACCTCGGTGTGAAAATGTCAGTGATCAGTGACTCTTGGCTGACTTTGTGGCAGTGCTGATAGCCTTGTGTTGACGGAGGATGTTGCCGTCTTTGAAGAATTGCCATTTGTAGTGTTTGGACTGTGCTCTTGTGCCTTCTCTTGTGTTGACCCTTGGAAGTAGCAGTAGATGTGGAGGTTCAAGGGAATTCTGTGCCACTGTGGTGTGACTGTTGAATAATTCAAATCCATGTAGCTGTACTGCTGGGTAATATTTTATATTTTTTACACAGTAGGTGGACTGGACTGCAGGTCCATTTACAGCCCTGCGGGGGATCATGTACAGAAAAAATCCAGCTTACAAACAGATGTGCTTGCCAACACATATAACCACAAACATACGATAGGCCCACTGCAAAGCTCTGAAATTCAGTTGTTGTGTTACATGATCATCACATTTCCATTACGACTGTTTTTTTGTTGTTCTTCCACCCTCGTCTGTTACTGAGGTAGCCAGCTGTTTTGAGATCAGCTATAAAATAAAATGATAGTAGTGGCTGCCTCGACGGTCCAGTGGTAACCTGGCGCACTGCTGTGCAGGTGACCCAGGTTCAGGTACGGACCTGGGTTGCCAAGTTGGGAGGTAGTCTAGGTTGTAGTCTTCACCAGACTGGTGTGGATGGTGAGCTGCTAAATAATCAAAATAGGAGCGGTTCAGAGAGAAGGGCTGGCCAGTGCCCTCAAAAAATACCAGACTGCTCCAAAAGAGGTTCTCTTGCACACAAACATATATACTGTGCATTCAATTCACTAAAATATAGCACTTATTACAGTTTTTGACTCAACCATCAACTCAGAGACTAGAGAATTGCTGGAAATACGTTCATTCATTCGTTTATTAGATTTTAAAACCGAATCTCTTATACAAGAATACTGTGGCTGTGCCACTACAGTCTGTTCACAGGCATTCTAGTATTTGAGTTTTTTAAGGTGCTTACATGAAAGTGCATATGAAGTGCAAAAAATGTGCAAATATGCTGAAAGATTCCTGTGACCCGGATCAAGTGTTACCTCTCATTACCTCTGGCGCGTTGATCTTCCTGATCTTTGTCAAGGTGTGTGGCTTTGGAGTGTTGCTTGGTCACTTAAAATAGTGGCCTGGTATGAGAGGTAGTTTTAACTGAGCGTGAAGTGCTGTATTTTAGTAAATGTGACCTACATATATGTTTATGTGCGAGGGAACCTTTTATGGAGCAGTCCAGGCTATGGGTGGCTGCTGAGAGGCAACGCATCTCAGCCGGCGAGGTTTGGCGGCATGTTGTGGTGCCTCAGCACCCCCTGCAGGTATACATGAGGCCAACCTAGGCACTGCTAACATCAAGGGGAGGAGGGAGAAAAGTCGGGAAAAAAACTTGAAAAAAAATATTATGTCTACACGATGTCTACTGCCCAAACTGGGTATACCCCTGACAAATCAAGGGTACGTCCCTGGGTGATGGCGGGAGAAAGGGGATAAAATATGAAAGTACAGATTAATAAAATGATAGCAAAATACAGTTCAAAAAAGTTCATACAGCTAAAATGTAAAAGTAATAATTAGTAATTTCAGAAATAAAATAAAAATGAATTGAGTGCCAAGAA
Organism: Neoceratodus forsteri; assembly: GCA_016271365.2. Taxonomy (NCBI): domain Eukaryota; kingdom Metazoa; phylum Chordata; order Ceratodontiformes; family Ceratodontidae; genus Neoceratodus; species Neoceratodus forsteri. The sequence goes on along the minus strand of CM057456.1, from coordinate 1,577,848,028 downwards.
TTAGTCAGTAAAGGAACTTGCCTCTACTGAGGAACATACACACACAGCATCTTGTCCTTGAAACTTGCCTCCTCGGTACCATACTTATGTGTGTTGTGCTTGGATGCCTAAAGCTTGAATATTGCGCACACACACACACACACACACAAAAAAAGACTGTTTTTTGAAGACTACAAAAGTGGCAGTTACAGTTATTAGAGCTGTGAAGATCTCATTAACAAGCTAAGCAGCTTGTTGGCAGGCACCCGTGGTTCGATCTGTAGCCCAGAAATACTTCAAAACCAGGGGAGTCTCTCAGTTCATTTGAAAGCACTGTGACTATTTCTTAATCTGTGACTTTGCTATTGGCACGCCAGAATAAGAAAATGTAGTATAATATATTGTTCTCACAAAATAAGAACTACTGTGTTGAGTTTATACTCATTTTTAGTACGTCAACATGTAACATTTACCCTTCTGTAAGCCATAGGCTATGAGTAATATTAATTTTGATAATACTCAAGCGGTAGCTTGGATAAGACACAGCTGGAATCTGCTCTGAGAGCAGATTAATCAGATTAAAAGGTGTAAGTATATATTTTTCTACATTTCCCACTAATTGCGAAGAGTAACAGAACTAAACATGCTGCTGTTAGAGAACAGGAAAATAATACTGATAGTCCCGGCATTTCTAAGTAGACAAGCTTTAGTAGTTTCTAACGCACATTTACTTACTTTGGTTGTAAGGAGCCAGAAACACTGTTTCATCAAAGCATAACATCACCATAAAATACCACGTAGCAACAGTCTTGTCTTCAATGTCTTGAAATCACCTGACTCTGTATGTCTAAAAGTAGCTGTCTCTCTCGCTGCCTTTTGGTTGCTTTATTAAATTGTTAACACCTCATTATTTTTTATTTCTATTAACATTTGAATGCAGGGTTGTTCCTTTTTAAAGTTTCTGTATTTGACATTGTTTTTGTTTTGTTTTCTTTTTTTGTTCCCTGCTTCTTGCATTTTCCTCACTCCCCATCCCCATTTCTGTTTCTCTCTTTTTTTTTTTTTTGTCCTGTGTTTCCTTCCTTTTTTCTCCTCATCCCTGCTATTCCTGCTGCTGTAGCCTCACAGGCTGGGGAAGCTGGCCGAGCAGGTAGGGGATTTTCACGTTCCCTAATTACCCACCTTTCAGCTTCCAACAGTGGGACAGACTAGAACTTGAGTCTGGAGATTTGGGACATTAGGTTACTTGTATGACTTCGACTGTATGTGGTTATGCTGCTGCTAAGTAAACATCTGGATTAAAATGTTTAATGTCTCTACGTAAGTGTTATCAATCGTGCAGGACCAACTGATATCATATATGTGAGACATTCTGTTGCACTTGCGACAAGAGATCCAGGAACATTTTTTTTTCTGTTTTTACTGTCCTAATTCAGTTTAGGTATGAATTGCACTGAAATGCTGACCTCAAAATGAGTGATTTGTTATTGATAACAATGTAAAATCTGTGCTCAGCACTAGTCTGTCACACTGCGGAGTTTTTACTGAAAGTAAGATAAACCCCTCACTAACTCCTACTTAGGCTAGTATATCTTACACTGTGTGTTGTTGTGAGCTTTTTGCTGGGCAGAGGCTAACATGCATGTGCAACTCTGCAGCTCTTTCTCCTGGTGGCGGGGGTAGTGGCTAACAGTGTTGTTTGTCGGTGCTTTTAAATTGGCATAAATGCTTGTGACAGAAGTGGGGGCTTTTTTCCTTTTGGGATTTCGGTTTACCCTTAGTGCCTGACTGCAGCTAGGTTTTAAGTATTTTATGACGTGAATGAAGGTGCTGGATATGGCTACATAACTGTACACTAGCAGCCCATTTTGCTGTAGTTGTGTAGTTACACACGCCACGTGCCCGATTGTCAAAGGGGCTGGCATAGGCAAGGGACAGAGTCCTTGTGCACTACTCACTGTGGGAGGGGACAGTTCTAACGCCGGTAAAAATGCTCTTTTCAGCATTTTTTGCACACGGTCGTCATTCTCCTTTATTGCACAGGTGTGCAAAAAGTGCTACGGGTGTAGTATTTTAGTGCAGCTGTACAAAGAAATCTGTGCAAGCTCCTGTAAAATGTGGAAAAGGTCACAAAAAGGCAGCCTTCTTGAACATTGCAGGCCTGCAGAAAACATTGCGGTTGTGCAGGTGTGCTCTCCCATGCGCGTCGTTTTTTGCCACATGTGCACAGTTTTTCAGTTTCTGAAAATCTGGCCCCTGGTGATCCACAGGATGCCACTTCTAGCTTTTACACTCAGTGGTTTCAGGCTTGAATGGTTTACCCAACAGAGAGTCAGGCGATGCTGTTGAGCCCGATTTATGGCATGTTTAATGCCATGGAGTGCCCCAGGACACTGCATAAAGCAGAAGTATGCTCCCCGGTGCATAATTTGCTGCAGCAACACTTACTGAGCTAGCTTGCTGCTTACATAACATGAATAGGGATCTGACAGAGCCGTGGTAAGTGTTAAGCTGCTGGTATGCCTATAGGATGCTTGTGGAGAGCTTAGTGCCTGTCGTGGGGTTGCTTGTCCTATGCATTCCTTTCTCTCAAAGCCAGGATTGTGTGATTATAAATTCCAATACAGAATGACTGTGGCAGAAGAGTAGTTGTCCCCCACAGCCTCATGGGGTACATGCCCAGACCCAGCAATCTAGTGTTGTCAGATCAAGGGCATCTGATTGGATGCCTGCCGTCAGGTTGTGCTCCTCCACGGCTTGGCATCTGTGGATCTTCCGTGGCTGTAGTTAGGGACTAAAGAGATAAGAAACTCAGCACATCACCAAGCAGGAAGGGACATAGAAAGAAACATAGATTTTGACGGCAGATAAGGATCGCCTGGCCCACCTAGTCTGCCCTTTTCCCTACTTACTTAAACTCCAGATCTTAAATGATCAGCAGCTTTCCCTTTCTTTCCTGTCACTAGGGTTGCCTTCTATCTAGCCCATGCATTCTTGAACTCACCAATTGTTTTAGCCTCTATGACCTCTGCTGGGAGGCTGTTCCATGCATCCACCATCCTTTTTGTGAAAACATACTTCCTCACATTACCCGTGTCTCCCCCCTGCCTCATATTGTGACCCCCTTGTTCTTGCACATCTGTTTATTTGAAAGATGCTGCCCTGCTGGACCTTGTTGATTCCCCTGAGGTACTTGAATGTCTCTGCCATATTCTCCCTCTTCTTCCTTTCCTCTAGAGTATACATATTGAGGTTTTTCAGTCTTTCCTCATATGTTTTCTGGTGCATTCCTTTCACCATTTTTGTTGCCCTTCTCTGGACCGCCTGCATTCTGTAAGTGTCCTTCTGGAGATGTGGTCTCCAGAACTGAACCCAGTATTCCAGATGTGGCCTGACCAGTTGTCTGTACAATGGCATTACCACCTCCTGTTTTCTACTGGCGATGCCCCTTCCTCTGCACCCCAGCATCCCTCCGGCCCTCCCCACCGCCTTTTCACATTGCTTGGCCACCTTCAGGTCATCCGTTACGTTTACCCCCAAGTCCCTTTCCAGTTTTGTTGTTGTTAGTATCCCCACCCCCACCCATTTTGTATTCCTCCAGGATTCCTGTGGCCCAAGTGCATAACTTTGCACTTTTTGTATTGAATTTAAGCTGCCACACTCTTGACCACTCCTTCAATTTGCCTAGGTCTCTTCTTATTTTGTCCACCCTGTCTGGAGTGTGTGTGCCCTTTGCAGATCTCGTGTCATCCGTAGAGAGGCTTCCCTTCCCTTACAGCCCCTTCACAATGTCATTAATGAAGATATTGAAGAGGACCGGCCCCAGAACCGAGCCCTGTGACACCCTACTTGTCACCCTCTCTGCTGGGATTGAACTCCATTTACCACCACCCTCTGTGTCCTGTTGCTCAGCCAATTTCGGACCCAGTGTACCACCTTGGGACCTATTCCCAGACTGCACAACTTCTTTACTAGCCTCCTGTGTGGGATGGTGTCAAATGTCTTGCTAAAATCTAGGTAGGCCATGTCCACCGCCCCTCCCTGATCCACCACCGTGGTAACCCAGTCAAAGAAATCTGCCAGATTTGTTTGCCAAGATCTCCTTGCTGTTAATCCATGTTGCCTTGGGTCTTGTGTTCCACTAGCCTCCAGGTATGCCACAATCCTTTCCTTTAACATGGATTCCATGATTTTCCCCACCACTGAGGTCAAGCCTGTAATTTCCAGCCTCCACCTTGCTCCCACTTTTGTGTAATGGTACCACATTTGCCCTCCTCCAGTCCTTTGGTACCACTCCCTCCTCTAGTGATTTGTTAAACAGGGCTGTCAGTGGTGCCCCTAGTACCCCCCCGAATTCTTTCAGTATTCTGGCATGCATCCCATCTGGTCCTATTGCCTTGTCCACTTGTAGTTTTGAGAGTTCCTTTAGGACTCTCTCTTCCATGAATGGACTAGTTGTCCACCTACCCACCGTGTGTATTTCTACCTAGGGTTACCACCTGTCCTGCGTTTTGCAGGACAGTCCTGGTTTGGGCAGCTGTGTCCTGCAAAAAAAACATGAAAAATACTACGTCCTGACTTTGTAGTAGAAAAAATATTTTCTAATTTTGCTCTAAATCTTGTAGAAAACTATAGTACCTTAACTAAAATACATTAAAATGATATGAAACCATAGAAGCAGCCTAGAAACTACAATACTTAGCCTTAATTCTGATTATATAGATAAAACAAGTCTGTTGCAGTAGTCGAGGTTACCCATTGTCCTGCAAAAAAACATGTTTTAGTAAGAAATGTCCCACTTTGGGCTTCTTAAAAGGTGGTAACCCTATTTCTACCCCCTAATTTTGGTCCCTTCCTTTGTAAATACTGAGCAGAAGTAGTCATTGGGAATTTCTGCTTTTATTAGGTCCCCCTCCACACCTTCCCCCATTCAACTTCACAATTCCTTCATTGATCTTTTTCCTTTCCCTAATACACCCGAAGAAGATGTTGTCACCTTCTTTTACTGATTTTGCTGTCCTTTCTTCAGTTTGTGCCTTTGCGCACCATACTGCCTTCCCCACCTCCTTCTCCTTTCCTTCTTTGTTTCCTTGTATTTTCTGAGTGCCTTTTTTCCCCTGACCTTCCCTGCCACTTCTTTTGAAAACCATAGTGTTTTTTTCTTTCTTTTTGCTTTGTTCACTAGCTTTACACAGAGGCTTGTTGCCTCTGCTATGGCTCCTTTAAGTTTCTCCCACTGTTGCTCCACTACCCCCTTTCGCCAAGATTCTCTGGAGGTTTTCCCCCATTTTTGCAAAGTCTGCCCTCTTGAAGTCCAGGACCTTTACTTTTGAGTGGCTTGACTCTACTACTGTCTTCACCTTAAAGCACACTGTATGGTGATCGCTGGTCCCTAGATGGCGGCCCACTGATAGATCTGTGTTTCTGTCACCATTTTTGAGAATCAGGTCTAGTATTGCTCCCTCCCGTGTGGGCTCCTTCACCAACTGTCTGAGGCACACTCCTTCCAGGGCATCCAAGATGTTTCTGCTCCTGGTAGTGGCTGCTGCATATGTGTTTCAGTTAACATCTGGCATGTTTAGGTCCCCCATCAGCAACACCTCCCCTTTCTCTGCCATTCTGTGTATGGTTTCCACTAATACCCTTTTTCTTCCCCCTTGTTTTGGAGGTCTGTAGACAACTCCAGTGCTGATGGTGCTGCTATTTCCCCATCTCTAATGTGACCCATAGCTTCGCCTTCCCCCACAGTGCAGCTTTCCAAGCAGACATGGCTGGTAGTGGGTGAAAAGTACAATTTCTTAGACAGAAAGCTATAGTATCCAGCACATCAGCACTCAAGAAGCTTCTGTTAAGGCACTGTGGTCTCTTCTTGTTTCGTTCCAAAAGTTGATGAGTAGCTTATGAATTCTTAGTGTCTGAGAGTGAAACAATATTTGCAGCAAGTGAAGTGATGACATAATGTAACAGTTTAAATCACACTGAGCCAGATTATAGTAGATTCATCAATGCTTAGCATAGTGTGAAACACCTAGTACAAGGCTTGCGAGAGGTACAGAATATTTGCTCATGCACAGTGTCTTGTTACGTCACTCTTCTTTCACGCTGGCATCTCTATGTGTGCTGCACAGACATCCAAGCTTCAAATACAGCTATATAGTGTTGCATGCTGGAAGATGCTTAGCAGATACTGCTACACTTCCTTGGCTACTTGCTTATGCATTAAGTTTTAATGTTTCTAGCAGCATCAGAACATGTTTTTTTTTTTTCAGAAAAAAAAATGTTGGCATGATTTAGTCTTGTTTGTTTTTTATTTAGTTTTTCTGCTTTAATTATTTCTGTTTAAAATTGAACAAGTTTTAAAAATTCTGTATATTTCAATATATTATTGAGAAGTTTAGTCACAGATAGTATTATTTTATTTTTAAATTGTGGTTGGTAAGTTACAGTTAAGTATGTGAACAGTAAAGAACATTAGGCATTTACATGTATCGCCATGTATTTGCAATCCAATAGATAAACCAGCTAATACAGATGTCTGAGTTGTATTTGAAACTCAGGATGTATTTATTTCTCCTGTATTATGTGTATATGTGTTGCCATCTATGATCCGAGTTCTAACTCCAGAATATTATTGGTTTTAGGGGACATCTGGACCGGATCCTACCACTGTATATGTGGACATGAGAGCATTAAGACATGACAGGTATGATGCACAAGTTGATGAGTGAACTCTGCTAAAGGAATTTGCAAATGTTACAATTTCACATAATGCAAACCCAGTTGGATAGTGTGGTCAGATTACAATAGCACTGGTGAAAGGTGTTGCCAGTAGAAGTAGTGGCCATGTCCCATGTATCGAAATTAACAGTTTATCTTGGGGGTTGTGTTTCCTTAGTTCACCCTGGAGAGTTCTAGACCTGAAGCTTGCTAACTGTGGATTTGAATACCAGGGGCCAATACTTGGTTGCATTGTGCTAGCACACTTCTGTCAGAACCACCACTGTATGCCAGTGTTCCTCATTGCACTCTGCTGTGCTATACACAACCTGTTCAGAGTTGCACGTCTTTCTCTGTGGGGTTGCTCAGAGTTTTGCAGTCACATATAGAAAGGGGCAAGAGACAGTATGCAAATGATGCATTGAGATACACACAGCTGAACTCCAACCCCTGCACATCAATTCACAGGCCACAGCACCACGTGACTAAGTAGAATTATGCGAAGCAGTTCCTGAGAGGGAGGTAGGTGGAGGGTACGGCCAGGAACAGAAGATCTGGCAGGAGACAGATATTGGCAAGGTTCCATTAATGTAAAATGATGGCACAGTAGAACAGGGTTAGTGAAGTGAGATCCTCTGGGTGCCAGGGATTACTTATGGGCTGGGGTTAGAATTGAGGCGGCCACTGGACAAGCAAGAATAACGAGAGGCAACAGTAATAACTGGGCCCAAAGGTAAGAAGCTGGCGGATGAAGGGGGGAGTACAGTGTTAGTATTGTTCATCCAAGGCATTGCTCATGGTGTAGCTCCTTGGGACAGGTGTTGTGCCATAAACAGTCCTCTGTGGGGGGGGAAGGGGGGTGCAGCAAGGTGTGTTCAGTTGCAGAGACCCAGTTTGGGCCACTGAACATTTGGCAGCAACATTCACATGGCACCTTACTCACTGGAGGGCCCCCCCACCCCTGACTAAGGCAGTCCACCTGTGACTGTGTCTGGACACCCAGGGTTCTGAGTTTGACTTAATGCTGCATGACTAGACAGTGTTTAGTAGGTGGTGACAATTTAGAAAGAATATTTTACTTTAGTGCCCTTATCACCACCAGGAGCTGTTTAATTTTCATTATTAAATTCTCTCTGTTTGATACCTCATTGCATCAGGTGTGTTGTACGTGACCAGTGGGTTACCCTGGAAGGGCCAGGAATTGTTATAGGCATAATATACCTCCTGGCCCTTTCTAAGTCATTTGAAAATGGAGTCAAAGATGAAATCAGTTTATAGTGTTTCTGATAAGGAATTTCTGGCAAAAAATCAATATATAAAGTGTACTTTTCATTTTGTTTTATTTCTGAACTGAGATATGGAGTTTTTAAGTACTGTATTTAAAAGTGACTGCTGTGGGGCCACGCCCACTATGAATAAATTAAACGTTTTGTGTGGAGCTGTTTCTCATAAAAAATGTAGCTAGCACTATTTCCCTATAGTATATATCCATTATATAAGTCGGAAAAAGTAACCTCATGGGAAGGGAATTTTACAAATTGCTAGTGGCAGCCATCTCTAATGACTTGAATCATGAATTATAAAATTAGTAATGAAATACGTTTTAAAAACATCTGAGGGCCGACCCACTGGTGCAGTGATTGGATTTCCACTTGTGACGCCGACAACCCGGGTTCGGGAATGGACTCGGGAGTCAGAGGGCCAGCCAGGGGGAGGAAACTTGAGCGTCCCAATGACTGCTCACCTTCCCCAGGGAGGGAGGGGGGCAAGAGACTTGGCGTCTACTGGCCTGTAGTAGAGGCCGGAGGCACAGCAATACATTGAGCTTCACTGCAGGAGGGAGCGTGGCAGACACTGGCTTCAGCCTTGCCATCACATGGCACGTCAAGCCTCTGAGAAAAATTGGAAAATGGCTCCAGCTTCACCAGGTGACGGCCACTGCTCTTCCCACCACACTGGTACCCGGAGCGCACCTACTCCTCCGTCTCCTGTGTGTGCCTGCCCTGGGGGCACTGTATCCTGAATTCTCCTCCTAGGGAGGGGCCTTTCTGGTAGGGTTAGTGCTGGATCCTGCAGAGTGCGGGGCACACAGGTCCGTGCCTGACTGGGGATAGGCAGCGGAGGTGAGATGGCGGGCAAAGGGAGCTAAGCGAGCCAAAAGGAGTGGCAGGGCTGGAGCCCATGGGAGCAAAAAAAAAACCTCCTGCCACACCGGTGACCCAGGTTCAGGAACAGATGTGAGTCGCTTGGGGGTTGTCCGGAGGAAGTAGGATTGCGCATCCGTGGAGCTGCTTATCTTCCTTGGGGGAGGGAGCTTATTGTGGCCCACTGTCAACTGCCATCTGGAGGAATCCAAGTGGCAGTGCATGTGAATCGCACTGTGTTTGGGAAGGGGTCCCCACGTTCAGAGTACTGGAGGTGTCTCTGTGGAGGTGGAGCTCACACATCACACTCATTGCACGTCCATGGGCCCAAGGGAAGAAAAGGAGGAAAAATGGAGGACAGGCTCCGTGGAGCACTGCCTGCTGCGTGCTCTGCTCTGGGCAGATCTGGATGTGTGTGTGTCTTGGGTGGGGAGGGCTGGCCCCACTGTGGGGGGGAATCCACAGGGGAGAATGAGCTCAACTAGGAGGAGGTAAGGGACGGTTGCAGCGTAACCATCCATCCTGCCAAGGAGGATAAAAACTTATATAGGGAAGAAATCTGAGGGAGATGAAAATGTGCTGATGATGAATCTAATCATCCGAAATCTTATCGTTAAAACACTGTATGACTAATTTATTTCTCCTACTGTTAAATAATGCCGCTTTAATTAATACATATAAACAAATGTTTGAGATGTATGGGCTGGTAAGTAATGTACATCTTTACATTAGCGGGCCACACTGTTTCAAAAATTGGCCTAGAAGTTACAGAATACAGAATTATTTCAGAAATCCCTAAATGAGGGAGAGGTCCCAGAGGATTGGAAATAAGCTGTGGTGATCCCTATATATAAGAAGGGCTCCAAACAGGAGGTTAAAAATTATAGATCTTTTAGTCTCACTTCGGTATTGGGTAAAGTATTGGAAGGATTTATTAAGGACTATATCACAGAATACCAATCTAATTCTAGTAACATTGACTATGCACAGCATTGCTTTGTTAAAGGGAGGTCCTGTCAAACAAATTTATTGGAATTTTGTGGGAAAGTAAGTCAAGCTTTGGACGAGGGACATGCAGTGGATGTCATCTATTTGGATTTCGCCAAAGCATTTGACAAAGTACCACATGACATGTTGCTGGAAACACTAGTTAATATTGGTATTCATCTTAATATAATTTATTGGATAAAAGCCTGGTTAACAGACAGGAAACAGAGAGTTTGTGTGAAAGGGGAATTTTCCATTTGGCAGAGTGTGACTAGCGGTGTACCACAGGGCTCTGTCTTGGGCCCTTGCCTATTTAACATTTATATTGGGACAACAAAGGTTTCTTCTGATATCTGGTTCTCAAAATTTGCGGACGATACTCTGCTTGGTAGGGTAGTAAACCACAATAATGATGCAGAATCATTACAAATAGCATTAGGAGAGTTGGAAATTTGGGCACAGAAACATGGGTCATCTTTTAATATGGAAAAGTGCAGTGTGATGCACTTTGGAAAAAATAATATTTTACATCATTATAAAATGGGGAGACAACTACTTACGGTGATCTCAGAAGAGTGTGACCTAGGGCTAAAGATATGTAATAATCTAACTTTTGCATCACATTATAACCAGCTAATGAAAAAGGCCAGTAGCATACAGTACTGCATCAATAAACATGTTAAAAGTAGGGATGGGGGAGTCCTTTTGCCACTATATACATAATTGGTACGCCCCCATATGGATTATTGCTCCCAGTTGTGGTCCACAGGAAAGAAGGGGGATATTGCTTTATTGGAGAGGGTTCAGAAAAGAGCCACTAGAAGAATTAAGGAAGTTCAGGGCCAGGATTATAGCTGTCTAGGACTGTATTCCCTGGAGTTTCGGAGATTGAGGGGGGATATGTGTTTAATATATTGGGCCTTAAATGACCCAACACTCTGGGAGCAATTAGATCTGGAACTTTTAGATCATAGATATAGTACTAGAGCACATCCGTTTCAGATAAAAATAGAAAGATTTAGTTCAAATAAAAGAAAGCAGTGGCTGACTGTAACAGTACCCAAGATCTGGAATAAATTACCAGTGGAGATTATAGTAAGTAGAAATATAGATAGTTTTAAAAAGGAGCTGGATACCTTTTTAATTATAAATAATATATTGGGGTACTTGTAATTCTCGACGAGCCTATGGACTATGTCTTTTAAGCTCTGGAAACCTATGAAGTTCCAGAAATGTGGCACTTTCTCTTTTAGTGTTAGCAACTAATGGCTGGGTATTTTTAGCTAATGGGTGGCTGGCTGAAGGAGCTGAAACCTAGGCAGTTTTTATTATTAGATGAGAGAATGTTTTATACTTTGCAGACAGCAGTTTTATGCCCTGTTGGGAGTAATTTATTTACCATCATACAAACGATTAAAAGGCATTAATAAATGACGCAGTAAAAAAGTCAATAAATGAAATCATCAAAAACAAGACCTACAATGCCAACTCGTAGGTGAAGTGATAGGGCTCCTGCTTGCGACGCTAGCGATCTGGTTTTAGGAACTGGCCTAGGCGCTTGGGCTGACTTTGGGGACTGAGCATCCCAGGATGCTTTCTCCTCCGGGGATATGCACTGCTGCCACCTGTAGACGTATGGGTGGCAGAGTGTGTGGGACATAGAAAGGGAGGACTGCACCACACGGCGTATCATGCGAGTATCTCACGCATGCTTTGGGCATGGGGAGACAGGGTACAAAAGAGAAAGGGGAGAAATCAAAACACACTGTGGCTGGTGCAAGGAGCATTGATCCTTCCTCCATATGCCCCACACTAGTGATCTAGGCACCTCCTTAGGCTGGATCCATGACAAGGAAAGTCGAGGGACTCCCCACCATGGGAGGCAAGTTGTGGGGGACTCGTGATGGATACGTTTGGGAGAAGCCGGGTGACTGTGCTGGGGGTGGGGTTTGGTGTGAAGGAGGGCCAGCCAGGTCAGAAGGGGAATAAAAGCAGGTAATAAAATAGGACATGCATATTTGGCCCCTTGGGGGAAATTAGGACTCTCCGTACTGTTTTATGTACCAGAGAAATGTTCTGTACAGACCCTCCAGGAGGGGATACCCTGACGGAGGCCTTTCCAGTGGCCGAGGCCATTGTTGGCCCAGCCCTTGAGCTTTGGCAGCATCCTGCCTTGTGCCGAGCACTATTTGCCTGCATGGCCAGCAAGTATGCGGTGCCCATGGGGTCCCTTAAAGGATTCACTGAACACCTTTCCGCCAAGAGCCTGGTGACTGCCTCGGTGTTCAGGCGCCCGGGTAGTTTGGCTGATACTGACCTAGCCCCGGACAAGGAGTCCAAAAATATGGACCACTCTGCCTGCAAGGTCTATGCTGCCTCTTCTCTGGACCTTCATCAGGCCAGCTCAGCTGTTATTGTGGCACTCTTCTCCCATGCCCTCCTGGGGTCATTGGACGAGGTCCTCCCTCATCTCCCACCAGACATGCAGACTACAGTCAAGCGGGTCCGTGACCAAGGTCGTGCTGTCACAAAACAGCAGCTCCAGACAGCCTTGGATATTGGAAATTCTTGTGCCCACTCGTTGGCAGCTGCAGGGGCCTCTCGCCGCAGGGCTTGACTGAGGCTTTCCTCCTTCCCGGCGGATACTCAGCATAAGTTTGCTGACGTGCCCTTCCTTGGGACCGACCTGTTCGGTCCAGGAGTGGCCAGTCACCTTCAGCGTACAGAGCAGTCCGATGCTACTTCTACCAAGGGTTCTTCCGGCAAGAACCAGCAGAACAGAAAGAAGAAGCCATCTTGGCACTCTTCCCCTGCGGTCAGGCAGCCCTCCTATCAAGGAGGTCGGCAGCAACAGCAGCAGCAGGATCAAACTTGGCACCCGCAGCCCAAGCAGAGTCCTCAACAGCCCCATAAGGGAGGCCGAGGCTCAGGTCCTGGAGCCTCCTGCTCCTCCTCCTCTAAGCCTGCACAGTGACGGGTTGGGGGTCATCACCCCTACACCCATCACGCCAGCTCTGGGTCCTCCCATGGGGAGGTTTGCTCTGCCACTTCCTTTCCGCCCGGTCCGCTATCACTTCGGACAGGTAGGTTCTCGAAGTGGTTGGTCAGGGACTGCCTCTGGAATTCGAGCAGTATTCTCCCAGCTGAGCCTGCACCCTTTGGGAGGAACGGCTCTCCCCATGCACCCAGTCGGCTCTTCGAGATGACGTGGCTCAGCTCCTCCACAAGGAGGTAGTAGCTCCAGTGCCGGATCCTCCAACAGACCCAGGCTTTTGTTTCCAGGTACTTCCTGGTGCTCAAGTGGATGGGGGGTTGGCGTGAATCAATGTCTCAGGTCCCGCACCTTTCGGATTGTCACTCTGAACCAGATCACACCATCCCTGGAGCAAAACATGTGGTTCTGTTCACTGGATCTACAGGATGAGTTCTTTCATGTCCCAATCTGTCCGTCCCACCAGTGGTCCCTCCGCTTCAGGGTCGAAGGGACCCTGTATGAGTTTTGAGCCATGCCATTCAGCCTGTCATCAGCCCCTTGGGTCTCACCAAATGCATTGCAGTGGTGGCGGCCCACCTTCGGCGTCGAGTCAGAATCTACCCTTATATCGATGACTGGCTCTTGGCAGGTTCCTCCCTTCAGGAAGTGGAGAGGTCCAAGCATCTGGCCCTCCAAACCTGCTCCAAACTCAGCCTCCTGATCAACGAGGCCAAGTCGGAACTCATGCCCTCTCAGGTGATGGGCTTCATCGGGGCAGAGCTCGGCTCCTGACAGACAGGGCGGAGGTTCTCTCCTCCTTCGCCCGATCATTTCAGGTTGGGCAATTGCACCCTGCCTGAGACTTTCTGCGCCTTGTGGGTTACATGGCGGCGTGCACCTCAGTGGTCCATTGGGCCCGGTGGCACATGCGCCCTCTCCAGTGGGAGCTGGCTGCCCAGTGGACTCACCGATATGGTCACTTTGACCAGCTGATCATGGTAACCCAGAAGATGTGGGACGCTCTCCAATGGTGGACCACCCCAGACTGGTTGCAGGAAGGGATCCCGTTTGTCTGCCCCGAGCCAATGGTCGTCCTTCCGACCGATGCCTCTCTCATGGGCTGGGGAGCCCACATGGGGGACAACAGGGCCCATGGGTTCTGGACCCCTGAGGAGTCCCGATGCCACATCAACCTGTTGGAGCTCAGAGCAGTCAGACTGGCATTGTCAGCTTTCGCTCCTCAGCTCCGGGGTCAAGTGGTTCAAGTCCAGACAGACAATACCACGACCATGTACTACCTCAACAAACAGGGTGGCACACACTCCCGTCTGCTGTGCAAGGAGGTGCTCCGCATCTGGACCCTCATAAACCAGTTGGAGGCGGATCTTCTAGCATCCATGTGGCAGGAGCCTCGAACCAGCTGGCGGATGCTCTCCATCCAGAGGTAGCTTACAGCCTGTTCCCCCATTGGGGCAAATCGATGGTGGACCTGATTGCCTCCAGGGAAAACACCAAACCGAGGCTGTATCATGCTCAACCCCCCTCAGCAGGGCTCACTGCAGGGAGATGTCTTCTCGATGCCGTGGACCCCAGGCCTCCTCTACGCCTTCCCTCCATTTCCCTTGATCCACAAGGTGTTACTCAAGTTGAAGAGGGACAAGGCGAAGGTGATTCTGGTAGCCCCAGACTGGCCACGACAGTTCTGGTACCCAGATCTCCTCAGCCTCAGCTGCAGGCCCCCAGAGTGGCTTTGTACACGTCCGGACCTGATATCTCTTAACCAGGGGAAGGTCTTCCATCTGGACCTTCAATCCCTGCACCTCACAGCCTGGTACCTGAGAAGCTAGAGTTCCAGGATTTGGGTCTTTCCGAAGATGTCTACACCGTGGTGGAGGCATCCAGAAAGGAACTGACCAAGAAATGTTATGCCTTCAAATGGAAACATCTTTCCATTTGGTGTCAGGGTAAGGGTCTGTTCTGTGGCTAACATTCTCGACTACCTTTGGTTGCTCTCCAAAGGGGGTCTACGGTCATCAACCCTTAGGGTGCACCTGGTGGCCATTTCTGCTTACCGGGCGTGGGCCGGTCAGCCAACATTGGTGCAGGAGACAGTGGTTGAGTGCTTTTTCAAAGGCCTGGATCACATATCCCCTTCGGTGCGTGAACCTCCACCTTCATGGGATCTGTTGCTGGTTTTGGCAAAGCTCATGGGCAAGCCATTCGAACCCATGCACAAATGTGAGCTTTCACACTTGTCGTGGAAGATGGCCTTCCTGGTGGCTGTCACATCTGCCAGAAGGACAGGGGAGCTCCAGGTGCTTTTGGTAGACTCCCCTTATCTGGTCTTTCACAAGGACAAAGTTGTCCTGCGCCCCCACCCGAAATTCCTACCGAAGGTGGTATCAGAGTTTCACCTTAACCAGGTGTTGACTCTTCTGGTTTACTACCCTAATTACACCTCAGACACCTAGTACAGGCTCCATACTCTGGACCTGAGACATGCTCTCTCCTATTACAAGGAGAGGACGGCGGAAATTCGTAGAGAGGTTCGCCAGCTGTTTGTCACCTACGCTGAAGCCGCTTCTGGCAGACCTGCAGCCAAACGGACCATAACAAGATGGATTGCATCGTGCATAGGTCTGTGCTATGAGTTGGCAGGCAAGGAGCCTCCCAGAGGATTAAGAGCTCATTCTACCCACCATACTGCTGCATTGGTGGCTGCTTCCAGGGACATCCCTATCCAGGAAATCTGTCGGGCTGCTACCTGGAAGTCAGCAAACACCTCTATCACCCACTACCACATCGACCTTGAGTCACGTTGGGATGCCGGTTTTGGGGCCTTGGTTTTCCAATCTCTGTTTCCTAAGTAGGGGGTGTGCACCTTGCCTCCCTCCTCCTGGAGAACTGCTTGGAGTCTGCCAAGAAGTGTGGATGAACAACACAGCCACGCTCCTAGAAGAACAGGTTACTCACCTGTAACAGTAGATCTTACTTCAAGAGGGCTCTTGCTGTAGGTAATTACGTATAGGACTGAAGCCGGCAGGCGTCTTGACCCCACGGAAGAATTTCTAGCTAGCAGTCTCTGGCAGGGGACCGCCCCACGTCAGGTGACCAACGTCATGCAACGTCAGTATAAAGAGGTGGTCCCCCACACCCGCTTTCCAGTGCTTTCCCGCCGTTAGCTTGTGTAAGCGCCTCACGGTTAAGTTCAGCTGCTCATCAGTCTGTCATCGGTAGTCTTACATTATTTTTTTTCTTCGATTTCTTGAGTTTTGTCAGTTATTTCGGTGGTGTATGTCGTCCCCTACATCCTCCGAGCACAAGAATAAGTGCAACCCATGCGGTGCCCAACTCCCGCACAAGGACGGACACTCCCAGTGCCTCTTCTGTCTGGGCCCGGATCACTCTGTGGAGAAGTGCCAGCATTGCCTGAAGTTCAATGCTGCCACCCACAGATGGAGGCAGCAGTCCCTGGAGGCCCACATCCTTAAAAAGAAAATGACCTCCATGGAAAAGGAGCTGAAGAAGCTTCGTCAGGCCTCAACTTTTCCCAAGGGTCACCTTAAAAAGAAAGACAAGGAGAAGCACTGGGACCGGGACTCCTCTTCCTTGGCTACCGCGACTTCGGCTGGAGTCGCAGTGCTCAAGGTAACGTCCCTCCGACCGCTCCGCAGTGGCCGTCTTGGAGGCTTCCAAGATGGCATCGACCCACCCATCTGGCTCACGCTCGGGCTCTTCGGGTGGCTCCGGGATAAAGGAGGCTTCCACTCCCAGCAAGGCCACCGCTGCGTGGCCTACTGGTGCGAGTGGCTCTGGTAAGCCGGTCCGACCGGAGAAGGCCGCTAAGTCTGCCTGCCTTGCGCGATGGTTCCGCTGATCGGACGACAGCTCCGACGTCTGCCTGGATTCCGCCGGTAAGTCGAACGTCGGCCCCTCCAACGGTCACACGGCGTCGGAGCTGGCACTGGACCCTAACATTCTGTCTGCCGTCCCTGGCTCGCCGCAGCATTCACTGCCCTCCGAGGCCCCAGTGTCTCCTCTGCTTGACCCCGGGGATTTTTCTTCTCCTTCTCTGGGTGATGCGGGGGATATAGGTATGCTCCTGTCAGGTCTCCCTCCCGCTGGGCTGGACGACCTGACATCGGTCCCTTGAATGCTGACGCTGGTCTTGCCATCGCCAGGCGACATCCCTTTCCTGGATGCCGCCCCTATGCCAGGCCTGCCGCCCGCTGGGCCTCCTGTTCCAGGCCCGCCTGCTGGGCATCTTCCCGGGGTGTCTGCTCCTGCAGATCCCCTGGTCCTTGGGTATCCGACGCCATCATACCCGGGGCCGCAGTATTCCGCACCCCAGTACCCAACGTCAGCCTATCCGACGCCACAGTACACAGTGCCTCACTACCCGACACCGGGTTATCCACCGTTGGGGTATGGATACGTGCAGTACAGATGTCCTCAATATCCATATCGCCCTCCTCCTCCTCCTCTTCCACTGCCCCCTCAGCCACCGGTGGATTTGAAGGAGACTGTAGCCTCCTGGTGGGCTGAGGCCAAGGCTCAGCTCACCAGGGAGGTAGACAGCCGTCTTCCGACACCGGACCCAGTTCCGGAACCCCTACATCGGAGACGAGAGACTCCCTGCCCACCTCCGGATACCCGAGGCGAGCCCTCCGGTTCCAGGGCAGGGCAGGACACGCTTCCCAAGGGGTCCGTTCCTCCTCCACGACTGGAGGAAGAGTATTCTCCCTCTTCATCCCCCTCGAGCACCTCAGATGACTCTGATGGTCGG
This sequence comes from Neoceratodus forsteri, assembly GCA_016271365.2. Classification (NCBI taxonomy): domain Eukaryota; kingdom Metazoa; phylum Chordata; order Ceratodontiformes; family Ceratodontidae; genus Neoceratodus; species Neoceratodus forsteri. The sequence goes on along the minus strand of CM057456.1, from coordinate 1,577,830,441 downwards.
TCAGACTTAGACGACGACCCACTCTCTCTGGATAAGCCCAGGCCGAGGACTCCTCCAAAGTCCCCTCCAGAGGATCCTTCTTTTACGGGGTTGCTGCGAAAAATCCAGGAAGTTCATCAGTGGCATTCCTTGGAGCCGGATCTGCAGTATAAGAAACTCACTGCGCACCTGGATCTGCCCGAGACCGCTCCGACCCTGGTACCACCCTGGATTGAACCTCATGCCGACCTTGTCTCCACTATTTGGAAACAACCGTCGGCATCAGCCCTGCTTCCTAGGAAGTCTGATAGGCTTTATCAGGCTCCCAAGGGTGTCGACTCTTTGAATTCGCACCCTTGAGCTGATTCAGTCATGATCAGCGCCGCTCACTGCTGGACAGCTAACCCCAAGCACTTGAGCTTGTCACCACCCGACAAGGAATCCCGCCTTTTGGACCAGTACAGGAAGAAGGTTTACGCCTCTTCCACTCTGGGTATTAGGGCCCTGAATTACGTTGGTCATATGGGGGACTACCAGAAGGCGATCCTTAGTGAGGTGGAGAGTAAATTGGACTCCCTTACTGAGTCCCAGATGAAACAGGAAGTGGTGGATCTAGTCTGGTCTGCGCATTTGGCCAGTCGGCACATGCTTTGTGCCATGTATGATGCAGTGGACGCTGCTGGTTGGAGCTCGGCTTTTGCCGTAGGTTTGCGGCGTCATGCCTGGCTCCGAGTGTCAGGTTTGGTCCCGGAGGTGCAGTCCGCTATCCCGGACGCTCCCTTCGGGGGTTCTGTGCTGTTCAGTGGTGATGTCAAGGACATCATCACCGATCTGCAGGAGAAGGGTACTGCACTTAAGTCTGTTGACTCTTTGTACAAACCCCCTCAAGCTCAGTGTCGTCCCTTTCACAGACGTCCTCAGCAGAAGGTGAAACCTCAGGGAAAGCGGGCCAATAAACATCGGGCCCCTCCGGCTGCCAAGCCCCCCCCCTCCCAAAAAAGCAGCGGGAGCTTCAGCTGCGATGCTGCCTCATACCTCCTGACTCCTTTCCTCTCCCACTGCCTCTGGATGTACCAGAGGAACCAGTAGGAGGGAGGTTCTCCCTCCACCTACCGGGCTGGGAGAGGATAACTACAGATACATGGGTGCTCCAGCTAATCGCAGATAGACGCTCGATAGAGTCTCTTCGGAAACCTCCTCGAAACCCCCCCCCCAAAGTCGTCATACTCCCCAGAACATCATCTTCTGGTCCAGGAAGAAATCTCCTCTCTTCTGGTGAAAGAGGCAATAGACCTGTAGCCCTGCACCTTCAGGGGACGGGCTACTATTCACATTTCTTCCTGGTCCCGAAGAAGTCAGGAGAGGTGAGGCCGATTCTTGACCTCAGCTCCCTGAACTTGTTTGTGGAGTACAAAAGGTTCAGGATGTTCTCTCTTCAGAGTCTTCTGCCCCTCCTTTGGCCAGGACAGTGGCTGTGCTCCTGGATATGCAGGATGCTTACCTGCATATCACTGTTCGCCCTTTCCACCGCAAATACCTGAATTTTGCCTTCCAGGGAGACCACTACCAGTTCAAGGCTCTCCCATTTGATCTTTTCTTAGCTCCCCTTTTACCAAATGCCTTCCGGTGGTGGCGGCCTTCCTGCGCACCCTGGGGGCGCAGGTTTTCCCGTACCTGGACGATTGGCTCCTGGTGGCCTCGTCCATGGAGGAACTCCTGCGCTTCCTTTCCCTTACCCTGCATGTTTTTGCCTGCCTGGGTGTTACTGTCAACCAGGCCAAGTCCAATCTGATCCCGTCCCAGAGGCTCCAGTTTATGGGGCTATCCTGGAGATGATCTCTGGCATGGCTTTTCTGCCGCTGGACAGAGTGGCATCGATCCAGGCTCAGGTCATCCTGTTACCAGCCACAGGCGGGTCAGTGCCAGGTCGGTCCTTTGCCTCCTCGGGCTCATGGCGGCTGCTATTCTGACAATCCCTCGTGCTTGGCTCCACATGAGAATCTCTCAGTGGATGCTTCGGTCTCAGTGGGATCAGCTGGTGGATGACCTAGACCACCTGGTTCTGGTCTCCAACCCTATGGCTCGGGACTTGCAATGGTGGGTGGTTCACGAGAACCTTTGCCGGGGAGTTCCCTTCTGTCTTTCTCCCCCCTCCCAGATGCTGATGACAGATGCCTCAGGAAAAGGTTGGGTAGCCTATCTCGGTCCTCACAGGACCCAGGTCTCCTGGTCTCAGCTCGAAAGATCTCTCCACATCATTGTGCTCGGGCTTCGGGCCGTGTTGTACACTCTTCAGGCTCTGCATCTTTTTCTGTTTCCTGGACATCTGGCTGTCCAAATGGACAACATGTGCATTGTCTGGTACATCAACAAGCAGGGAGGAACTTATTCCTACCCTCTTTGCAGGGAAGCGATGCGAGTTTGGGATTGGGCAGTGCAGCACAACCTTTACCTCATGGCCATTCATGTCCCGGGGGTCGAGAACATGTTGGCAGACCACCTCAGTTGGTTGTCTGCTGACATGCACGAGTGGGAACTCGATCAGGGGTTAGCAGACTAAATCTTTCTACGCTGGGGAACCCCTCAGATAGATCTGTTTGCGTCTCCTCTCAATGCAAAACTTCCTGCCTTCTGCTCACTCGCTCCAGGGTGCGGCATTTTTTTGGAGAGAGATGCTGTGTCTCTAGACTGGAAAGGAAGATTCGTCTGTGCCTTCCTCCCAGTTCCTTTGGTTCCCAGGGTCTTACAGAAACTCAGCTCAGAAGGAGCTCATATGATTCTCATCGCTCCTTTCTGGCCCAGGCAAGTTTGGTTTTCTCTTCTGCAACAGTATTCCAAGGAACCTCCGCTTCCTCTTCCTCTGTTGCGGACTTTTCTGACCCAGGATCAGGGACCCTGGTCCATCCAGACCTCAAGTCCCTTCAGTTACACACGTAGCTCAAGCCCATTTTGGGGTCTCCGAGTGGCTGAGATTCTGGTGGAGGCCAGGAAGCCATCCACTAGATCTACCTATGCCATGAAACGGAAATGGTTCACTATTTGGGCCACTTCCAAAGATTGAAGCCTGTCTCGTGCTCTGTTGGGCGACTTCTGGATTACTTACGACACCTCTTTGATCTGGATCTCAGTCATTCATCTTTGAAGGTTCACATGGCAGCCATTTCGGCCTACCATGTTCCTTTTGGAGACAGGACGTTTGCACAACTGGAGGTCTCTAAGACCTTACTTAGAGGGGTTCTCCACCTAAGACCCCCTATTCAGGTTCCTGACCCTCCTTGGGATTTGAATTTTATCCTTGAGAAGCTTACTCTGCCTTCTTTCAAGCCGGCAGCCTCAGCACATCTGAAGTTCCTCTCGTGGAAGACTCTCTTCCTTGTGGCCATTACTTCTGCTTGGAGGATTTCCAAGCTCCAGGCCCTGATGTGTAAAATCCCATATTTGATTTTCCACAAGGAACGTGTGGCTCTGCGTACCAACCCTCAATTTCTCCCCAAGGTGGTATCGGAATCTACGCTGAATCAATCCATAGAGTTGCCTGCTTTCTTTAGGCAGCACTCCATTCAAGGAGAGTACCTTTTGCATACTCTAGATGTTCACCGGATTCTGAGATACTACACCTCAAGGACAAAGGATCTCAGAAAGACTGATCATTTGTTTGTCTCTTTTGCTCATAAAAGAGAAGGCAATGCTGTTTCCAAGCAATGCATGTCTAAATGATTGGCTCATTGTATCACTTTCTGTTATGACAGGTACAACAAGACCCTGCCAGGTCAGGTCATAGGCCACTCCACCAGAGGGGTCGCTGCCTCTGCTGCTTGTTTCAAGAATGTGTCAGTCGCTGACATCTATGCAGCTGCTACTTGGACTTCTGTCCATACCTTTACAAAACATTACAGTTTGGATATTGCCTCTCGCCGTAGAGCGGGCTTCGGGTTGGCTGTTTTGCAAGGTCTCCTTTCCTAAGACCTTCACAGCCAGAGGGTCTACTTCTGAGTAGTTTACCTCCTCCTGTTGGCTTCTTCTTGTTCCAGACTGCTTGGGACTCAGTCCTGTATGTAATTACCAACTGCAAGTGCCCTCTCGAAGTAAGACAGTACAGTTATGTAAGAACATACCTTAACAGTAGATCTTCAAGAGAGGCTTTTGCAGTAGGTAATACCTTCCCGGCCTCCATCCCCGTAATCTTTTTCAGCTCCTTTTCCAGGATGGGAAATATCTGCTTCTCTCTCATCTCGCCTTTTGGCCTTTGGCAGGAAAGAACTGGAAGGCGGGCGTGGGGGACCGCCCTTTTATACTGGCATCGCATGACGTCAGTCACCTGACGTGGTGGCGGTCCCCCGCCAGAGACTGCTAGTTATAAATTTTTCTGTGTGGTCCTGACGCCTGCCGGCTTCAGTCCTATATGTAATTACCTACTGCAAGCGCCTCTCACAAAGATCTACTGTTGTGGTAAGTTCTTACATAATTGTACTTTCTAGGAGTGGTTTATGTTGTTCATCCACACACACACCCGACCTCCCCAGCTTCGGGCGCTCAACCTTGCTTCCAGCGGGCTAAGATCTGGTGTCATGGTGCGGAGCCGACATATATACCACTCGGGTGGGTGGGAGGAGCTAGCTTGAAGACTTACGGCAAAATTTAAAGTGGAAGGGGACATGCCAAGAAGTGTGGATGAACAACATATACCACTCCTAGAACTACTGTTACAGGTGAGTAACCTGTTCTTACCGGTGCTTGGCTGTTACCTCGCTGTTGTGGTATCTGTCTTGCCATTTGGTAGTCCTAGGCCAAAGAAACAGACTTTTTCCCACTTTCTGGTCGGTATTCCTTTACTCAGAGCTGCACATCTGTAAGCAGGATGTTATTAAACTGCTCCATGGCAAATGTGTTGATGATCTATGGGACTGTTTTGCCCTCTGGCTGGAACCATTTTATCAGAAGTTCTCAGAGTTGGGTGAAGGCTTCTTGAGGATTGTCGACTGAGTTGTACTTCAGAGATCAAAATCTCTGTCTGTAGGTCTCTCCTGAGATGTCATACCTTTTCAGGATTTTGCTTTTCACCAGGTCATAGTTTTCTGACTGTGCAGTGTCCATATTGCTGTAGGCAAATTGGGCTTTACCTGTTAGGTAAGGTACCAGTCTGATTGTCCATTGCTGCTTTGGCCATTGGCAGGTTGCGGCAACTCTTTCAAAAGTTGTTAGGTATGCCTCAGTATCATCCAAGGGACACAACTTTGTAAGTTTAATGGCTTTTAAGTTGCTTTTGTTTTGTTTCTCGTCTGGATGTGTGCCAGATCCTCTGCCTTTGATAGCTTGCAAGACATCCGGCCATTGCTGCTCCTGTCGCTGTATCTCTTCTTTTCTCTGTGCTTCTAAACGTTGAAGCTCTTTTTCTGTCTGCTTCTCCGTCTCTTTTTGTTGTATAGCCCACCATTTAAAAAAATCCATCGGGCTTTCAGGTTCTGTCACTGCCTGTTCTTTGTCCATAGCCTGTGCTGGCTGTACAGTCTCAGTTTGGACTTCTGTCTCTGCTAGTTTGGCTGCCATTCTGCTGGTAACCACTCCTGGGCTTGCTGCTGCAGAATCCATAGATTTCTCTATGCTTCCCTGGTGCTAGGTCCAGTACCCACGCACAAAACTCCTGGCTTAGAGTATGCACAGCGTAAAACCCACTCTGACACCATCTGTCATTGAGGCACAGGTCAGGAAGCATAGCAAAAACCAGGAGCAGTTGTAAAATTTGCAGCAAGAGTTTTATTTGTACTAGCAGTTACATCAAAAAATAATATTGTTCATTATAACTATTTACAAAGGCCAAGTAAACAGAAAAAGTCCGTCTGTGTTTTTCTTCAATCTCTGTGTCCATTTAACATGCAGTTGCAGCTCAGCTCTCTCATAAGTCCTTCCAACACCCATTCTTTTTTTTTATACTTCCTTTATTGGTTTGATGGGACATTGAGGGAGATGCGGAGACAGAGGCGAAGGTTAAAGCGTTGCTGGCGAAAGTCCACTCTTGATGCTGGCCACCTTAGATTGATGGATCATTACTTGGTCTGTCAATCTGCAATCACCCGTAAGAAGGCAGAGTTCCTGTCCAGGGGGATTGCAGTTGCTCAGACTCGACCAGCTCAGCTGTTTTGAACTGTGGACAGACTGTGCAACCCAGCCTGTCTGCAAGTTCGGAAAGTCTTTTCGCAGTTGGAGTGCGATGAGCTTGCTCAGTTCTTCGTAAATAAGGTGGCCAACATTAGGGCCGAACTGCTGCCATCACACTCCAGGGGGGTTACCGTGAACCGGTGTGAGATCACGGTGCCTCGGTTTTCCTGGAGCTCTTTCGGTCAGCTGGAGTTCATTGATGTCATGAGGATCGTCCAGTATATGCGCCCTACGTGCTGTAGTTTGGACCCTGGACCAACCTCCCTAATTTTGGGTTGTATTGACATCGTTGGTCCAGTCCTTATGTAGATAGTCAGGTGCTCCCTGGAATCTGGTGAGTTTCCCAGCTCCCTGAAAGAGGCGGTGGTGACACCCTTCTTGAAGAAAGTTACCTTGGACCGTGACTGTCTTGCAAACTACAGACCCATCTCTAATCTTCCCTTCATTGGGAAGGTGATTGAGAAAGTAGTCGCTGCACAACTGGAAGACCATTTGACCATCCATGACGCCTATGAACCCCTCCAATCCGGTTTTCGTAAAAGACATAGTACCGAGACAGCGCTGGTTTGGGTGCTCAATGATCTCCTGATGGCCAGAGATCGAAAGAGTCGGTCCATTTTGGTTCTCCTCGACCTTTCTTCAGCTTTTGACACCGTAGATCACATGGTGTTGATAGAACGCATGAGGCTGTTCTGTGGAATATCTGGAACCATCTTAAGATAGTTCACATCACTCCTCACTGGGAGATCACAAAGAGTTGTGTCTGGGTTTTTTTCCTTGGATTCAACGGCTTTGTTGTGTGGGGTGCCTCAGGGTTCAGTATTGTCACCCGTGTTATTTGTGGTGTATATGCTACCCATCAGAGACATCGTAAGGAGGTATGGGCTGAGGTTTCACTGTTACACAGATTATACCCAGCTCTACCTTTCTTTTGCCCCCGACCAGGAGGAAGCTCTCTCGGTCCTTAATAGCTGTCTAAAAGAAATCCAGGAGTGGATGAATTCTAGCTGGCTGAGGTTGAACTCTGATAAGACTGAGGTACTGGATGTGGACCCGGGTCGACAGATAGGGGGGTTGGGTGATGGTGCGTCTTCCTGAATTCTTCTTGGAGGCATTTCTCTCCCGACCTCTGAACAGGTGCGGAACCTGGCAGTAGTTCTTGATGATGGGCTGACACTGCATTCGCAGGTGTCAGCAGTCGTCAAGACTTCCTTATATCATCTTAGGAACATTGTCAGGATTCAGCATCTTGTTCCGTCTGCCGACCTGCCAACGTTAGTCCATGCCTTCGTGTCCTCGCGCTTGGATTATTGCAACTTCCTTTACCTAGGGCTTTCTGGGGTTGAAATCGGTCGACTGCAGCTAGTGCAGAACGCTGCAGCCCAGCTTTTGACAGGTTCTAGTAGGTCCTGTCACATTACTCCAGTGCTGCGCGAACTGCACTGGCTGCCAGTTTGGTGGCGGATCACCTTTAAAGTCCGATTGCTGACTTTCAAAGCTCTACACGATCTGTGACCAGTCTATCTGAAAGAACTTCTGGTTCCCTTTCGCCCTAATCGATCACTCCGCTCAGCCGATGAGGGGTTGCTAAAGGTTCCAAGGGTGAATTTGAAATCTTTGGTCGCTCGGGCTTTTGCGTATGTGGCCCCCACCCTTTGGAATTCTCTACCCCATCAGTTGCAGGAGTGCATTTCTGTGGAGGCCTTTAAGAGAGGTTTGAAGACTTTTTTATGGAAAACTGCATTTTTAGAATATTGATTGTAAAAATTGTTTTGACAAAGTTGTATTTTTTAATGATTTGTATTGTTTTAATCTGTATTTATGTACGGCGCCTTGGCAATTGAAAGGCGCCCTATAAATAAAATTATTATTATTATTTATTTTAATAGTACTTTGACATACATAAGATTGTACTGTTGTTACAATTAAGTTGATAATGTTACGTATACGATACATAGCTGTTTAAAGCTATAGTATAACAAATTCATGCTAATGCAGAACCTGAAATATGACAAAAAAAGTAATTAATTGACCACAAAAAAAAAAAAACAATAATGTGGGCTAAGAACAGTATAGTTAATAACAACTCTATGATTTTAGGTCATTTTCTATTAGAAACCACTTTGAGCTATTCTCCTCCACTTAGCCAACGGCCATTCTTAACAAGGATCCTGTTTCTTCCAAAGTGTTCTTGTATGTTTCAGGCAGGTGCTGACAGGAATACAGTGTGCCTGAGCTGAGGCCCCTTTTTGATAGCTCTTCTGCAAAATGCTTAAAAATTGCACTCAGGTAACCTCTTGAGTTTCCAATAGCTTTTTGCAATCATCTCAAATCACAATTATATACATTTCTAAAATTAACGCTGTATGATTTCCAAACAAATGGGATCCCACTATCAGTTACATTTCCATACAATGATTTGCATATATTTTTATATCAGCAGATATGCAAGGGAGACTGATGGACAGTGAGAGGCAGAGAATTGCGAGACTGTCGGGGTGATCAAATCCTAGGTCTCACGGGAAAATTTGGTTGTGCAACCAGAGAAGAGACAGGAAAGGAAAGAACAAAACAGATCCCTGCATTCAAACTCTTTACATAACAGCTGGGGCAGGGTCCTATTCCACCTTGTCACAACTGTTTATTACTTCATGGGTCTGTGCCAGAGGCGCTAGGACCTCACGGGAGTGTATAGCTTTACAGTTTTTGAGCTAGGGGACCAACATCTGGGATGGCACTGCCCACGAGGCGGACGCATGACATGGCTCTCGTGGGCTGACCAGTAACCAACATCAGCCCTCTTCTCCTTTCAGTTCTGTTCTTCCTGCCATTGAGGTCGCACTCTGAGAGTGTTCACCATTTTTAATTGAGCAGTTCAGGTAGTCGCCACCAGCTCGATGCTGTAACTTCTTCTTTTGCCTTTTTTCTGACATCACTTCTCTTTTCTATCCTGTTATGGTGCCAGGCTTTGCTTTTTTGCTGGTTTGTGTTATTTTTCAATGTCAGTCCTGTCCAAGTCTCAGTGGCCTCAGAAGTCAAAAAAGGAAAAAGATGTTTTCCCCTGTGGGAGAGGTATGTCCGTCCAGGACCGACATGACCATTACTGGATCCACCTTGGAGTGCGACATGACATGGTCCATTGCAACATCTGTTTCTCCATGGACTTCCACACACTTGAGTCACATGATCAAGTGGGGTTATTCACCCACCTCACCCCCACACTTTTGGAGACAGGTGTCACACAAGGGACTCCAAGGTAAGGTCCTTGGGCTCTTTCCCTGAGCCCCTCCCCAGTACTATACATACTGAGGGAGACCAGGTCTCTTCTGGTCCTTGTCTTGCCAAGATGAAGAGTCTGGGGAAGGTCTGTGAGACAGCCAGCTCCTGAAGGGCTGATTGCGCATCCCTCCTAGTCCAGAGCCCCCGCGGGGACACGGATGCCCCCAGTGAAGAGGTTGGAGCTATATGCTGGGCCTACACTGGTGGGCTCCTTGGGGTTGCAGTCTGGCATCGCTTCAGCTCCTGGCAGTAAGGTCTGTGAGCAGAACAGTGCCACCCATGCAGCTGGATCCTCTCATGATGCTGATTGCAGCACTGGGAGAGGGAAGGTTTCTGAAGTCAGCAGCCCAGCAGAGAGCTTCTGGATCTCATCTCTTGAACAGTTTGATGACCCAGGGGATGGGGACTGGTATGATCCCGAGCAGCTTCCAGGTACTGACAATAAAGGAGGCCTTTCCGAGCCTAGTTTTAGGTCCATGCTGTCCTCATCATTGTCTCTAGCTGTTTCCTAGTCTGGTGCTGGGCATTGCATTCGCCAGGAACAGCTCCGGTGCCTATTCCAGCATCGATAGGGGGGCCATTGCCAGACAGGGTGATGGGCGGGGTTCTGGCACTATCTCCTGTGTGAGGTCTGACTCTGGCACTCTGCAAGGAGCTGGGGGGGGTTCTATTGATGCTCTCGGTGTTAGCTGTCCCTCAGCTCAGGTTTCCTGTGCTGGTTCTGAAGTTAGACCTAGCCCAAGGGGCAGAGTCCATTCTGGTGAGGTGGGGGCTGGCAGGTCTCGGTCAATACCTCTTTCCATGCCCAGAGCTACTGGTAGCTCTGGCAGGAGTCATAGTGCTGACTTGGGTCCTCTGTCCTCGCCGGAACCATCTGGGCCTATCATAGGTGGGGATAGGGGCTGCACTGTGGGACCTCAACGGCTCCAATCTCCCTGCCTGTGGGAATTCCCCAAGGGACGAGGATGAGTATCACCTGGACCTCCTCCTCCCTTATGATGAGGATGAAGGGGATGCTGGAGGTGAAGGCAGTGTTATCCTCTCCCCTCACGGTGTCATCCGATGGTGAAGAGACCCCAAAGTATATACCTGGTCCCCCCACGGTTGACCCTTCTTTTGTCTCCATTCTGAGACAGTTACAGGCTGCCATGGGGTTTGACACAGAGGAGCAGGACCCTATCCAGTTCCGTCTGTCCACTTACCTAGGCCTGCCAGATGCCCCTCCTCTTGTCATTCCTCCTTTGATAGAACCTTTTGAGGATGACACCATGGCCACCTGGCATCATCCCAACTTAGTCACTGCCATGCCTAGGAAGACAGACAAGTTATACCAGGCTCCCACAGGGAAGCCTTTCTTCGCAGAACAATCCCAAGCGAATTCTGTGGTCATTAATGTTGCCCACAACCATACCAGGAGGCCCAAATGCCTTAGTTTCCTTCCCCCAGATAAAGAATCCCAGAGGTTGGACCTGATTAGCAAGAGGACCCTTTGCCTCTGTGACTTTGACCATAAGGGTCCTTAACTATATCACCCACATGGTCCAGTATCAGAACCAACTCTGGGCTTAGGCCAAAGAAGTAGCCAGTTCTCTCCCAGAGGACCCCTGAGACAACAGTTGCTTCAGAACATTCAGTCAGGGGCCAAAATTGTCAAGCACCTTCTGTGTTCTGCCTACAATGCTGTTGATGCCTTGGCCTGGGCAGCCGCTGTAGGTATCTGTCTGCGAAGACTTTCTTGGCTGCGAGTGTCAGGCTTTCCCTGGATGTACAAATGTCCATCCTGAATGCCCCCTTTAGAGGGTATAAGTTGTTTGGGGCAGATGTGAAGGATATACTTTCTAACCTGCAGGCCTCCGGCCACACGTTGCAGTTGGTCCACTCTGTGTACCATACCCAGTCTAGAAGTGGTCAGCAGTTGCCCTTTCGTCAGGCTGCCCATGGGCCAAGCCCAGCACTAAGCTTCAGGATAAGCATAAAGCAGACACAGCCCTTACTACCCGCTACCTACACCACTGAAAAAGCTCCCAAGGGAGGCAGTGTGGCTCCCTGCTTGCCCCCCCTACTCCGGCAGGGCAGGATGTAGTCGTAGAGGGTTGTTTCTTCCTGCACTTGGACAGGAGGGGGGAGATCACCAGAGATGCCTAGGTCTTGCAGCTCGTAGAATACAGCCACACTGTAGAGCTCCTGGAGTGGCCTCTGGAAGAACCTCTGGTTCAGTCCTCTTGTCCTCCGGACACATTCCAGTGCTCTGAGAGGAGAGTCACATGTTATTGCACAAAAGGGCTGGAGGGATGCCACGTCTTCCTGTACGTGGATGACTGGCTCCTCAAGGCTTGGTCCAGGTAGCATCTGCTGCAGACACTGGAACGTACCACCCAACTGTTCCAGGATCTAGGAATCACGATCAACCTGCCCAAGTCAGTCTTGACCCCCTGTCATCACCTTCAGTACATAGGGGCAGTTCTGGATACCATTCAGGGTATGGCCTTCTTGCCCCAGGACAGGGTGGACCACCTAATGACTCAAGCCCGCCTGTTCTACAACAGCAGATATGTTTCAGCCAGAACCTTTCTCTGGCTCTTGGGCCTGATGGCTGTGGCTTTTGTCATAGTGCCTCTAGCCAGACTGCACATGAGGATACCCTAGTGGACATTGAGGGTCTAGTGGGATCAGTGCACCGATGACCTGGAACAGCAGGTCCTAGTCTTCTCCTCTAGTCAAAAGGTGTTGCTTTGGTGGATGGAACCCAGCAGCCTCTTTAAAGGGGTTCCTTTCCTCATCCTACATCATCATACAAGAGTGGCCCCAAGGATGAACCGGGAAACTACAGACCAGTGAGCCTCACATCCATCGGGGGTAAGCTAATGGAGACTATCCTGAAGGAGAGGCTGGTGGCCCTCCTAGAGGCCAAAGGACTACAGGACAGCAGGACAGCATGGCTTCATACGTGGCAGATCTTGCCAAACCAACCTGGTTGAGTTCTATGACTGGGTAAATAGGCAACTGGACAGGGGCCATGCAGTGGATGTCCTTTATCTGGACTTCAGTAAGGCATTCGACTCAGTGCCACATGGAAGGCTGGGAAGGAAGTTAGTAGGCACAGGGGCGGGTGCAAAGCTAGTGAGATGGGTAGGAAACTGGCTGCAGGGAAGGTAACAGAGGGTGGTGGTGGGTGGGAACTCTCACACCCAAGGGCAGTGACGGCGGTGTTCCACAGGGCTCAGTGTTGGGACCAGTGTTGTTTGGGATATTCATTGCAGACATATCATGGGACATCAAGAGCAAGATCAGTCTGTTTGCTGATGATACCAAGGTAGGTGTGGTGGTGGATGACCTAGGGGATGGCATGGGTTGCAGGATGATCTGGCAAAGCTTGAAACCTGGTCAGACACCTGGCAGCTGGGCTTTAATGCCAAAAAGTGCAAGGTGCTGCATTTTGGGATGAAGAACCCAAGGAGGAGTTACCAGCTAGGGGGAGTGCAGCTAGCCCAGACAGGAGGAGGAGAAGGATCTGGGTGTGCTCATTACAGGGTCAATGAACAACTCGGCACAATGTAGGAAGGCAGCTGCAAGGCCAACAAAATGCTGGGTTGTATTGCAAGGATATATCCTCGAGGGAGGAGGAGGTGATTCTGCCACTGTATAGGTCATTAGTTAGACCACACCTGGAGTACTGTGTGCAGTACTGTCGTCGATCTCGAAGAGGGACATTAAGTTACTGGAGGGGGTGCAGCACAGAGTGACAAAGATGATCAAGGGGCTGGGGGACTTATCATACGAGAGGAGGTTGAAGGAGTTGAACATGTACTCACTGGAGGAGAGGAGAGACACGGGTGACATGATTGAAACCTTTAAATACATGAAAGGAATAAACAAGACGGTACAGAGGGGCTGTTCAAAGTAAGGGAGGGGAGGGCCACCAGGGGCCATGATATGAGACTGGAGCGAGGAAGGTTCAGGAGGGAGATGAGGAGACACTTTTTTACAGAGAGGGTGGTGGCTGGGTGGAATGCGTTGCCTGCTGAAGTGGTATGCAGTAGAACAGTGGACTGCTTCAAACGAGGATGGGACAGGACAAGGGGGAGGGTTAATGGAGGGGAAGGGTGGAAGGGAGGGGCAGCTGCAGAATAAGGGGTGCTAGCTGCACATTCGAGCAGACTTGATAGACCTCTAGGCCTTTATCTGCTGGCAAATTTCGTATGTTCGTATCCCTTCCCCTCAGCACATTCTCACCACATATGCTTCAGGGTTGGGCTGGGGGCTCATCTGGAGCCCCACAAAATACGAAGGATGTAGTCCAGGATGGATACTACTCTCCACATCAACGTCCTGGAGATGCAGGCAGTCCTGTAGGCCTTCCAGACTCTCCCATCCCCAGGCTTTCTGCTAGTCCAGACAAAAACATTAGCGTAGTCCACTACATCAGCAAACGGGGGCACTCACTCATACCCTCTCTGCGGCTGGCTCAGGCTTGCTCTCCCAGGTGCGGGACACCCTGATCCATCCAGGCATCAGTTCCCTACATCTTCACGCCTGGCTCATGAAGACATAGCCATTGCTCAATTTGGAGTGTCCCCCAAGGTGGGGGATGTCCTGGTGTCAACTGGACCCTTTTTCTTGTCTAGTGAATCAAATTCTGGAGTACTTGCTGTCCCTGTGAGACTCTGGTCTGAAGTACTCCTCTATTAAAGAGCACCTGTCTACCATTTCATCCTTTCATGTGCCTGTTGATGACCATATGGTAGCACAACTGGAGGTGTCCCGTATATTTCTGTGAGGCATTCTTCACTTAAAGCCTCCTATCTGCAATTCTGTCCTGCCTTGGGGCTTGAATTTTGTGTTAGAGAAACTTAGTTTGGCTCTTTTTGAGACAGTCTCAACATGCAAGCTGTGCTTTCTGTCGAGGAAAGTGTTATTTTTAGTTAACGTTACTTCTGCTCAAAGGATTTCTGTGCTTCAAGCTCTTATGTGTGAGCCTCCTTATTTGGTTTTCCACAAAGACAGGAAGTCTTTGTGGATGAATCCTAAGTTCCTTCCTAAGGCAATGTCTGAGTTTACTCAAAATCAGTCCCTCCACCTGCCTGTTTATTACCCAGAGCATGCTAATCCAGGGAAGCATTGCTCCACATTTTAGATGTGCCTAGAATTCTGCGTTACTTTACACACCGTACGAAAGAGTATAGGAAGTCCTCACAGCTGTTTGTTTCCTTTCCCCCTGGGAAAGAGGGTGTTCCTGTTTCTAAACAGTGCTTGTCCAAATGGTTGGCCAGCTGTATCACTTTTTGCTATAGAAAGTATAGTAAGGGTCTTCCTGGCATTGTTTGTGGTCATTCCACCAGAGGCATGGCCACTTCTGTTGCCTGTTTCAGCTGCAGAGATCTGCACTGCTGCTACTGGAGTACTGTCTACACCTTTACCAAGCACTACAGTCTGGACATTGCCTCTAGGCGTAGGGCCAATTTCAGCCTAGCTGTGCTTCAGGACCTACTTTCTTAGGCTCTTGGTCTGCAACCACCCAGACTGCTTGTTCGGCTGTCAGAACTGCTTGGGATTCGTTCCATAGTTGTGGCCTGCTGCAAGAGATACCTTTGAAGTAAGATAGCAGTTACATAAGAACTTACCATAACAGTAGATCTTCAAGAGGATCTCTTGCAGCAGGCCATGCCATCCTACTCTCCATCCCCCTAGGCCTGTGGGCCTCCCTGTGTGTCTCTCTCTTTCTCCTTAGTGGAGAGCCTTCTGCCTTTCTGTTATTTATACATCGGTGGGAACCATTGGCACTTCCTCAGTTCCCCAGCAGGAGATCAGTTGTTTATGGTCTCCTGCAGGAGAACTGAGGAGGGGACAGGGTCCGCCCACTCTTAACGCAGGGTGACGTCAGCATGTGACGTTGGAGTGGGCGGCCCCCTGGCAGACTGCTAGCTAGAAAAGTTTCTGTGTGATCCTGGTGCCCTGGCGGCTGTAGTTCCATAGGTGTGGCCTGCTGCAAGAGATCCTCTTGAAGATCTACTGTTGCAGTAAGTTCTTATGTAACCTTCTCTTAGTCTTCATTTTATAGCTCTAATGTGAGCAAGCCAAATCACCAGATGCCAAGGTGGAACTCCACGGCTTGGTTCTAACTATGAAATGTCTCCAGTAGCTACTCTTATGTAGAGTGCATTGCCTGAATTATCTCCTTTAAAGTGCTTCCATCTGGGTAATTCACAGGTAATCAAAGAGAGCATGCTACAGAAGTACCACACACATCCCAAATCCTAAACTAGCATGCTCTAGTCTGTTTTTTTTTTTTTTTTTTTTCATAAAGGCTTTTCTCCCGTTAGCTGCAGGGCAGCTGTCAGCCATGCCCTCCCTCCACCCAACTGTCATTTGCCTCTCTGGCCACTGGAACAATTCCCTGTAGATTGCACCCTGTTGCAGGGCCAGGAGGGGAAGAGCTGTCTACCCCCAACCCCCAACACATATATCCAGATAGCTGGCGGTTGGGTGGTGGTGCGGGCCTGAGGTGAACAGGCACGGCTTCATTAAGCCCACTCCATCCCCATTTCCTCCCAGTACTGTAGCCGCGGCAGCATGTAAGCACATGCGTGTGGAGGCACGCAAGCAGTATGGAACCGTGGCCCCTCCCACTGAGTCGCTCACCACCTGTATTTCCACTGGGACCCCAGGGAGAGGAGAACAGTCCCTGGGATGCTCGAGCACCCCCCAGCCAACCTCCAGTGACCTCCTGAGTTTGTTCCTGAACCCAGGTCACTGGCATGGCATAAGATGGGCTGCAAGCATCTCAGCCCTCCACGCCACTGGACTGGTTCTACCCTTTTTCCGTTCACAAAGTTCAAATCACATTTCTGATGGGTGCTGCTGGTTATGTGGTAAATAATAAGTAAACAGAGTGCAGTGCACACACCCCCCATGGTAAATCTGAGAAGTTAAAATTTCTTTCTGCTTATTTGACTATTGTTGTATCTCCACGGAAAATGGGTTCTCTTAGTCTTCATTTTACAGCTGTAATGTGAACAAGCCAAACCACGAGAAATCAAGGTGGAACCCACGGTTTGGTCCTAACTATGAAATGCCTGCAGTGGCTACTCTTATGGAGAGTGGATTGCCTAAACTGGCTCCTTTAAAGTAAAGTGCTTCCACCTGGGAAGTTCACAGGTGATCAAAGGGAGCATGCTAAAGGAGTACTACACCTCTCTCAAATTCTTCTCAACAAATTCCAAAATTAGCAAGCTCTCTCCTCCTCCCCCACACTGTCTGCTTTGCTGTCTGAACCTGCCCACTTATATTATTCTCTTTGTTCTGATGTGACAAGCCTACTTCTCCAGCCTTTTAAAAATCCTGTTTTTCTACTTTATTTCAGGGATCCAGCGTGCCTTAACCAGGCCACGGACCCCTCAATTTCTGGAACCTAAACAGTTTTTCAGAAATCCTCTGTACTGCAAGGTACTAGCCCTGACTTTTGGATTTAGTACCAGTGGAAGCTGATTTCCCAGTGGCCCACACTATCTCATGCTGAACACACCTCTAACTACTGTATCTCCCTCTGTGTCTCTAGTTGAATTTATGTGTTAGGGTTTAATAATTTGTTTCATCCTTACAGTCATTTTAAGTTCGGAGTTGATATTAGAAGTGAATTTAGAGCTTTTTTTTTTTTTTAAACTGTTGACTTTTCCATTAGCAGATTATATCCTCTCACCACTAGAGGGCTATATCTCTATCTCTTTATCTAGTACGTAAGCCATGTGGGCTCTCTCTGCCTTTCTCTCGCCTCTCCTCCTCGCCCTGGCCCCCCTCTTCTCTCTCCCTGGTCCTAGCCACCCCCACCCCACCCCTGCCACCTCTACTCTGTTTCCACTGCTACTCCAAGGGACTCTCCACTTCCACTCGAGACTTGTGCTTGGTGCATCGTTTGGATATTCCTGGTTACTTAACCCGACCACTACTCTCAACAAGTGTGGCCACCTCTCTACACTGTACCACCTTGCAATCCATATGGGACACCGCCTGGAACCTTGCAGCTTCTACTCCAGGAAACAACAATCAAAACTATCTCTCAAAGAGCTACGACTCTGCTCCTTAAAACTCCTACTCCTTCTCATCTCAGGCAGCGTCCATCCCAATCCTGGCCCTAGAAGCTCAGGCCACACACAAACTCCAGGTGCCCTTATCCTTGCAACCATTAATATCTGCAGCCTACTACAAAGCTGGATGCACTCCAAGCCTTCATATACCAACACAACCCTGACATCCTTGCAGTGGTGGAAACTTGGCTGACACCTAAAGTTCCTGACTCAGCAGTAACAATACAGAGCTACAGTGTCCACAGGCTGGACCGGATATCCAAAAAAGGCGGTGGTTGTGCAATCTATATCAAAGACTCCCTGTCTTGGCACCCTGTAGCAACTCCATCATTTTCTGCCTCAGGCCAGATTCTGCCAATAAAAATCGTCCTAGGTCCCAACCATAAAGCCCTGACTAATGTCTCCGTATACATCCTGCCCAGGGACCCTAAACATGGATTCAACGACGTCCTAAACTTTATCAACTCTCATCCTCCCGAAGCTGAACTTATTCTACTAGGGGATTTCAACATAAACTGGTTAGCATTGAGTGCCAGTGCCTATAAAGACTCCATCTCAGCTGCTAACCTCACGCAAATGATTAACTCCCCTACTAGGATTAACTACAAGACTGGCACCAGTACCCTCTTGGATTAGGTCCTCACCACTCACCCCACAAGGATTTCTCGTATGACCATTCTCCCAGACTCACTCAGTGACCACACCCCAGTCATGTGTCCATGGTCTAACAAATTCCTTAAGCCCCCTCCCAAAATTATCGCTAGCAGATTCCTTCCTCATGGAAAACTTCCACATCTCAAACAACACCTGCTTCTACAAGACTGGCTACCCATCTATGAAGCAACAGATGTTAACTTGGCTCTTGATCACTTCATCTCAATTTTCAACAAAGCCTGCGACCTCTTTGCCCCTGCTAAAAGGCGCAAAACAAAATATCTCTCTAACCCATGGGTCACCGCGGCTCTTCTCTCACAGCTGAAACTAAGGGATCACCTCTGGGCAGTTGCCAGGGCCACTGGCAAACTGCACAAAAGCCATACGGCTAATGAAATCCACCTATTACAAAGACGCTCTCACCAATACATGGGGAAATGGTCGTGCTTTCTGGGACAATATCAAGGATGTCACAGGGAAGCAGCCAAAACCCTCCTCGGTCATGTTAATGGTTGATGGATCCTCAACCCTTGACCCCAAGGTGATCGCAAACATCTTTAACACGGCTTTTTCAGACCTTAGTGCTGTTCTACCCCATGACTTTTTCGAAAACAGGGCCTACTCCCCAAATACCTCAGCCCCTCAGTCTAACTATCCCCTCTTCTACTTCAGGAAGGTAAGGCTGAATGAAGCTCGCTGCTATATTACTGCAGCTATCTCTAAATCTAGATCTAGTAGCGACACCCTGGACCTTAAGCTTCTGTTGCTCACCCTCGATGAGGTAATTCATCCATTAACAAAAATCCTAAACCTCTCTCTCAGCTGTGGAAAATTCCCAGACCTATGGAAAACAGCCACCGTGACACCCATCCATAAAAGTGGGGACAAGACGATTCACTCAAATTATCACCCTATCTCCATACTGCCCCCACGCTCTCAGGCACTTGAGCGCATCGTGGCTGATCAACTTACCGACCACTTGGATAAATACAATATACCTTGTCCACAACAACACGGCTTCCGGTAAGGTCACAGCACCACCACAGCCCTTCTTGAGTTCACTGGAGCTTTGCACAAATCCCTTGACAATGGCCTTCTCACAGGGGCCGTTTTTGTCGACCTCTCCAAGGCCTTCGATACAGTACACCATGGACTACTAATACACCAACTACTGAATGCCGGGCTATCACCTGACTCTTCTCTCTGGTTTAAAAGCTACTTAGAAAACCAGTCACAGAGAGTAAAAATTGCGGACGCTCTTTCTAACACCCTGCCTGTTCGCTCGGGTGTCCCACAGGGATCCATACTGGGACCCCTCCTTTAGCCTTTTCTTAAACTCCTCCTTACCACTGCTCTGAGCAGATCATACTATATGCCGATGATGCTGTTGTATTCTCCACTCACAAAGATCCTGCAACTCTTCAACACAACCTTCAACTTGGTTTCAGTTCTGTAGAGACATGGTTTCTTAATCATAAACTGGTCCTCAATGACAAGAAAACCAAATCTATGCTCTTCTGCAGCTCTCATAACCCACACAAGCTACACCACTTGGCTATCTCCACCACCCAGGGGAACACTCTAGATCAGGTGGGGTCCTTCAAATACTTAGGGATACAGCTTGACCCTAATCTCTCCTATGGACTTCATGTAGATAATGTAGCTAGAGCTGCTAATACGTGGCTTGGTCTCCTCTACAAACACAGACCATACCTCACGCCAGAAGCTTTGAAGGTTGCAGTCCTGAGCTCTGTGATCTCTGTATTAGACTATGGTCTCACCATTTATGGCTCGGGCACAACCACAACCCTTAGATGCCTCTCAACTGCCTTAAATAAAGCATGTCGGCTCATCACTGGTGCTCACTGTCTCACCCACACATGTGACCTGTACACTCAGACCAGCTGGCTCCAACTATCAAACCGCATAAAGTTTCTCACCTGCTCCATGGTGACAAAAATCTACCTTGGCCTTGCACCTTCTGGGGTCTCAACTCTGTTACAACACCGAATTAACAAATGGTGCCTTAGGAGATCCACGCTACAGCTACTGAAAGTCCCCACTGTCACACTTCACAGGGACAACGTCTTTGCTTATCGAGCGCCACTCTGGTTCAATGGCCTCAGCCCAACCATCTCCTCTGCCCCAACTATTGGTATGTTTAAAACTAGGCTCGGACTATCTCACTACCAACAGCTCGTGAATGCCCAACTTAACCTTGTTTCTCCACTTCCCTTTCTGCTCTAGTTGTCCCCCCTCCCTCCCTCCTCACTGGATTCTACCCTCACATCTTGGTATACCCAGTGTTGCACTTTTTCACCTCTCACCACCCTTCCTACATTCCTTCTCCTTCTACCCTCTTCCTCTCCTATGACTCTGGCACTTCTTATCTGTTGTCTGTTTTCTCTGACAAATGCCGCTGTCTGCCTTGTTACAATGCTACCCTTGAACTGTATTAATCTGTACTCTGTTTGCAATGTCCACATTGTTGTAATGCCTATCTTGATGTTCCTCATAATTTGTATTTCTCTGACGTGGAACCTTTGTAAAAGAGCCATGGCTCAAAGGTATTTGTAATCCTAGACTTGATAAATAAAATACCCTTGGGTTTTTTTCCCCATAAAGGTTTTTCTCCCATGGGCTGGAGGCAGGTGGCTATCAGCCATATTCCCCTCACCCGGCGTCCTTGCCTACCCCAGCCATGCAACAGTTCCTGTGGTTGTCTCCTGCAAACAGGGCCAGGAGGGGAGGCCATCATGCCCCCCCCCCGTACACACACATATGCAGATAGCCGGTGGCCACATGGCGGCACTGGCTGGAGGAGAAGAGAGGAGGCACAACATCATTAAGCCTGCTCCAGCTTCTTTCCCATTTTTTCCAATCCACATGGCCATGGCAGCATGTAAGCGTGTGCATTTGCAGCACACACGCACTATGGAACCGTAGCTCCTCCCATTGAGTAACTGGCAACCTGTACTGCCACCAGGCTTCCACCTGGTGGCAGTCAGAGGCTGAAACAACATGCCACCCCTTCCCTGGAGAGGAGAACAGTCCCTGGGGTGCAAAATTCTCTTATCCCCAGCCAATTCCCAGCGACTCGAGTCCGTTCCTGAACCGTGATCCATATGTGTGTTCTGGGCAGAGTTCAGAACTGAAATTAAGCACTGGGAGAAGGAGAGAGGGAGTGGTGGGCGGTGGAGCCGGGATCACTACCGTCTGCACACCATCGATCCCCTTGGGTCCATTCTCCTGCGTTAGTGGGCTGTGCGCTGGAGAGGGAGGAGATGTCTTAATGGGCTGGTAGCAGCAGCAGTGTGGCAGCAGCCCCAAGCCTCCCATGCAGTGTTTGAGCCCCTCACTGTAACCTGAGTTGATGGGCTTGGGAAGAGTAGTGTTTTAATACTCCGCCTATTCCACCTTCCACTCACCCCTTTGTTGTTGCTCTTTCTGATCTCTGTCTGGCTTAATACATAGGCTAAGTTGGGCGCTGAACCCATCAGGTAGTTGGGAGAAGGGAGACACATTTTTCTGTTCCCTAATTAGCTAGGTTGGGCACTGGATGGGTATGATAATTATGGGGTGGATGGACAGGTTTTTTTTATTTTTAATTTTTTATTTCCTGACAAGCAGGGTTGGGCACCAGACCTGTCAGGTCATTGGAGGAGACTAAGATTTTTTTTAATTCCCTGACTGGCTAGGTTGAAGACTGAACCTGTCAGATTGTTGGGGGAGGGGGCAGTTTTTTTTAATTCCCTGATGGGGCGGCTTGGGCCCTGGGACCTGTTAAGCAGTTTGGGTAAGGAGGACAGATTTTATTTTTATTCCTTGATGAGCCACATTGTGCACTGGACCCATCAGGTTGTTGGGGGCGGGGAGGAGACATATTTTTTATTCTGTGACTGGCTAGGTTGCATACCGGACCGATCACGTAGTTTGGGGCAGAGAGAGACATATTTTATTCCCTGATGGATAGGGTTAGGTATCGGACCAGTCAAGAAGTAGTGGTTGGGGGTGGGGTATGGTGGGTCAGGTTGGGCACTGGATTTGTCAGGTTGTTGAGGGAGAGGGACAGATTTGTTTTATTCCCCGATGAATTATGTTGGGCACTGGACACATGAGGTAGTTAGGTGAGGGGGCAGATTTTTGTTGTATTCCCTGATGGGCAGGGCTGGTCACCGGTCCCATCAGGGAGTTGGGAGAAGGGACCAGACTTCTTTTTTTATTCAGCCAGGCTGAGTTCGGCACTGGAAGTTCAGTTGTATTCTATGTTCCTGGCCCTGCGCCTTGTAAAATATTTTAGGATTCAGTGTGTATGAAAGTCATTATATAAAACCAAAATCTGTTATATAGTACGGTCCCAGAGCACAGACTATAAGTCCTGTGCTACTTGGTTTTTTTTTTGGGGGGGGGCAGATTTGTTTTTCTGTGACAGGATGGGTTGTGCATCTAATCTGCCACTTAATTGAAAGGGAGGGGATGCAGAAATCTTTTGGTTATTTCCTGGGAGGCAAAGATGATAAATTGATGATGCCTACACCCACTGATATTTCAAAAAGGCTTTGCTTCTGATGGGTACTGTTCATCGGGGGGGGGTCACCCAGGGGCAGGTGCTCCACTGGTCAGCATATTGGGTTGGTGCATGTGTGACAGTAAGAACCCTGTGTGTGTGTGTGTGTGTGTGTTAGGAAGAGTGTAGAGCTGCTGGTGAGTACTGAGAGAAGGAAAGATGGAGAGAGCGAGTGGGGTGGAGGAGTCAGGCGGTTGAGCCAGGATCATATGCAATTAGAATTACAGCCCCGTAAATGTGAGCTGTCACTCCAATGCTCCCCCCCCCCCCAGTGGTGTCCCACTTTATTGCAGTGCAGGCTGGAAATGATGGAGAGGCTAAAACACGTTGGTAGCAGCAGCACAGCAACAGAGGGGGGACCTTGTTTTTCAGTCCCTGACAGGCTTGGTTGGATACCGGACCTCTCGGGTAGTTTGGAGGAGAAGGATAGATTTTTTTTAATTTCCTGGCAGGTCATGCACTGTTATCTGTCAAGTTGTGGGGTCAGATTTTTTTTTTTTTTATTTCCTAACAAACTAGCTGAGCCACAGACTCGTCAGGTAACTTTTCACAGCTCTTTTTCTTCCCAGTAAGAAAAAAATGAGACTAGCCGAGGTCAGCTCATCACTTCTTGCACTAGCAGGTTTCAATGTAATAGCAATGTGTGAGCATACATGACATCTGATGGACTGAAAATATTATTTCCTTGTAAGTAAGTATGGTGAAAAGATTTTAACTGTTTTTATTTTGGCTAAGTTTTGTTTTGCAAATTGGCTCTTCTTGGCCCTGTGTTACTCCAGCAGTGATTCCCCGCACTTTGTTTTCCCAGTCCCTGGCCGGGCTACTCGGATCGACTGGAAGCTCATTATACCGAGATGCTGGGCAAGATCATTCCTATTTTTTACAAGGATCAAATGGTTGTGTAGACTGGCAGTTTATTAGAGCTTCCTCTTTGAGGGATGGGATGTGAGAATGTACTGCTTCTCTAAAAGAGTGGTGGATGTCTGGAATAGACTGCCACTGAAAGTGGTGGAGGTGAAAACAGTAGGAGGCTTCACACATGTGTAGGATAGACATAGGGAAATATTAGGAAATGGGCAGAGAGGTGGAGGGTCGCCAGAGTCCAGTTACGCTCTGCGGAGATGAACTAGGCAAGGACTATCCGGTCAGACTGGGTGGGTTAAGTGATCATTTTCTGTCAATAAATTCTGTGTTCAAACAACATGAAGTCTTGCTATATTATGACAATTGCAGTTTGTCCCAGCCTTAGAACTGCTCCGGAGGTGAAAGAGTTAACTTCCATGCCATGCATGGAACTTAGAGCGCGAGCTCGGTTAGAAAAGCTCTGTCTGGATCATTTCAAACTGAAACTGTCAGATTCTTTACTCCGCCTCACTGAACAGTCACTCCAGAGATTCCTCCTACTGCTCGGTTCATTTCTCAGTTTAAAAGTGTTTTTCTCGGTTAAATTCAACCACGATTATAATTATTTTAACCGTAAACCGATCGGTTCAAGCTCTGTCTGTGGTATTGTAAGTAATAGACAGGTTTATTTCTGTGTGGAACTTGTAAATGTTTATCGGTTCGGTTTGAACCGATCAGGTTGTTTTAAAACTTTTTCTAAATTCATTTAAAGCTATTTAGAGTGCGGTTCCCGGTTCTTATCGGTTCTAAAAAAAACGGATTTCATTACGGTTTTTTCCACGACCCGTGACACGGTTGGGAACCGATAAGGGTGTCTTGCCTGGCATTTGCCGGAAAAGGGCAAGTTTTTGGTTAGGCTGGCATTATGTCTGAGAAACCCAAAAGAAAAACCGGGCCCACTGGGTTTCAACACTGTAGTGTCTGTGGGGAAGCCTTTGCCAAGGCTGACCCACACACCACATGTGTTTATTGTCTGGGGTTTGACCACCTCAATGCAGACTGCCAGATTTGCAAGAATTTCCCTGCAGCTACCCTAGATAAGAGAGTTGGTAGGCTCAGGGAACGAGAGGCCAAAAAGTCCGCTGACCCAGATGGCCAGCCCGGTTCGGTGCCAACCGAACCGGAGGGAGTGCCCTCTGACCAGGGCGAGACTTCCACGGGCAAACGAAAAGCTGACTCAATGGAGCCAGTTCCAGCAAAGAGAACTAGAAAATCAGCAGGTGTGGAGTCCAAAATTCCTTCTCCAACTGCTGCAGAGATAGCCAAAGCGATTCAAATTGTCCAGTCGCTTTCCCCGGTTCCGTCCGAACCGCCACTATCTGGCAAAAGGTCGGTTCGGCCGGTTCCACCGGTTCAAGAATATGATATAGAGGAGTTTTATGAACCAGAGGAGGGGGAGGATGATTATGAACAGTGTGAATGTGATTTTGAAAGTCTGGATGTGCTCATTGAACCGGACATCTCCCCAGACAGACCTTTAGGAGAGTCTCCCCCTAGGCTTTCTGAGTCCCCTTCTCATTTTCTGTTTTATAAAAAAGTTGCTGAAACCCTCCAGCTCCCTTTGGAGGAAGCTGTGGATGAGCAAGAGGAGCCTGACTTTGTGGAGATGATGGATATCCCAGAGTCCAGGAGATTGTCTATTCCTTTACATAAATCCTTCAGGAAACAAACAATAAAAATTTTAAAAGCTCCTAATTCTGTGCCTCCTGTGGATAAAAAGATGGACAGGAGGTACACTTTGTCAGGTCCTGATACAGAATTTCTTTCACAGCAATGCAGTCATGTTAGTAGTTCAGGCTGCAGCCTGTGATAAGGCTAATATTCCCTGGCTTCACATCCTCCTGACAAGGATTCCAGGAAGATTGATGCCATGGCTAAAAACAATACATGGCAGCATCCTTGGGACTCAGACAGGCAAATTATATGGCCTATGTTGCAAGATACCAGAAATCTAGATGGGATACTGTCATGGCCTTAGCCAAACAGGCCCCTGGCCAGCTTGCCAAGGAGCTGGAACAGGTGGCTGCTGATGGTATTGAGGCATCTAAGGTGCAATTCCATGCTGCAGTGGATTCTAATGATGTATCCTCTAGAGTCATGGCTACATCTGTGGCTTTTCGTAGATTGGCTTGGCTCAGGTGTACTAGTCTGTCACAGGATACCCAGGCTAAGGCCATGGATTTTCCTGAGGTGGGAAATTCTCTGTTTGGGGAGCAGACAGAGAATTATATGAAGAAAATGGATGAATATAGAACCACTTATAGGAGTGCACAAGCCAAGGAACGGCAAGCCACTCCTCAGAGGCAGCCCCCCAGGGGTAGAGGCAGGCCTTTTCACAGACCTTTTTACCAAACCCAGGCCTCCTCTTCAGCTTACGTTCAGAGGGGGTTCTTCAGAGGGAGAGGCAGACGGGGTATGAGCAGGCCTGCTCCCACCCCTCAGCCTAAAGCCCCTGCCAAACAGGCACCCTGATGGGATGCCCAGGGCCGATTCTCCATTACCTGTAGGGGGCAGGCTGGCTTACTTCGTCCAGGACTGGGAGTCTTTAACTTCAGACAAGTGGGTCCTGGAAGTAGTAAGCCAGGGTCTGGTTCTCAGCTTCAAAAAATTTCCAAAGATGAGAATCAGATCTTTTCCACCTGCAAATCCTCTAGAGACTCTTGCTTTGGAAACAGAAGTCTCAACCCTCCTGGCTCTCAGAGCTGTAGAAAGGGTTTCTCCCCTACACCAGGGCAAGGGACTGTACTCCAGGTACTTCCTTACCCCAAAAAAGACAGGAGAATGGCGGCCCATCCTGGACCTAAGATATCTGAACAAGCACCTTTTAAAACCAAAATTCAAAATGGTGACTCTGGGAATGATTTTACCCTCCCTAAGGCCAGGGTACTGGCTAGCTTCCCTGGACCTCAAGGATGCCTACTTCCATGTTCTTATCAGAAGCTCCCACCGAAAGTACCTTAGATTCGAACTGCCCTCAAGCCATTATCAGTTCAGAGCAATGCCCTTCGGCCTTACCTCTGCCCCAAGGGTATTCACAAAATGCCTGGCAGTAGCAGTTGCTCATTTAAGAAGGCAAAAGATTGCCATCTTTCCCTACCTAGATGACTGGCTCATTGTGGGTCAGTCTCCAGACCAGGTCAAATCACACCTGCAGGTTACCCAGCAGCTGCTTACTTCTCTAGGCTTTCTTCTCAACCTTCCAAAGTCAGTTTTAGAACCTGTCCAGGTACTCACCTTCATAGGCGCAGAACTGGACACAACGCAGGCCAGAGCCTTCCTTCCCCTAGAAAGGGTAAGGACCCTAGTGGGCCTGGCCTCCTCCTTCACCCTGCAGGTCTCTCGACCAGCAAGGCATTTTCTACAGCTCCTAGGACACATGGCTACTTCCACAGCCGTAGTGCAAGGAGCAAGATTTCAGATGAGGGACATTCAGTTCCATTTGAGAGCCTTTTGGTCTCAAAGAAGAGATCCCCTATCCAAGTTGATCCCAGTAACTGAACCCTGATCCAGGCCCTTCAGTGGTGGCAGGATCAGAGCAATCTGAGACAAGGGGTTCTTTTATCCCTCTATCTCACTCCTTGACCCTTACTACAGATGGTCCCTTTGGGATGGGAGCTCACATGGGCGACCTCTCCACCCAGGGATTGTGGTCCCTCAGGAATCTCTGCTCCACATCAATCTGTTGGAACTCAGAGCTATTTTTTAGCACTTCAGGTTTTTCTGCATCTGTTCAGAACAAAGTGGTACAGGTCAGAACAGACAACACCACTACACTATGGTACATCTAACGAACAAGGGGCACTCTGGTCTTGGCCTTGTGCACCGAGGCAATGAAGTTGTGGTCTCTGGCTTATTCCCTGAACACCTCCCTCATAGCAGTTCACCTCCCAGGCAAGGACAATGTCCTGGCAGATGCTCTCAGCAGGATTTCCAGGGCCATCACGAATGGTCACTGGATCCTAGTACTGGGGATAGTTTTTGCCAGGTGGGGCACCCTCAGATAGATCTTTTGCAGCCCCAGACAATCATCAACTTCCACTTTTTGTTGCAGGCCCCAGTGTTGGGCTCAGTCCCCTGGATGCCTTTCTCCTCGATTGGGAAGGAAGTTTCTCTATGCCTTCCCCTCTTCCTCTCCTGTTCAAGGTGCTAGTCAAAATCAGATCTCAGCCCTGCAAGATGATTCTGATTGCTCCAGATTGGGCCAGACAGCCCTGGTACCACTCCTTCTGTCCCTAGCAGTCCATCTTCCCTGTGTCTCCCCAGGAACCACAATCTGTTAACCTGTGCCCAGGGGAGAGTTTGGTATCCGAATCTCAAATCCCTCAACCTCAAGGCCTGGCTCTTGAGGAGTTAGAGTTTGCTGACCTACACCTTTCTCAAGGTGTTCTCGAAATCTTGAAGCTTCTAGGAAGCCTTCCACTAGGGCTACTTATAACTCTAAATGGAAAGGTTTTCCATATGGTGCTCTGGAAGCATATTTTCCCGAATCTGCTGATTTGCCCACTGTTTTGGACTATATGGTCCATCTTAATTCTTTGGGACTGAGACCAGCTACCCTGAAAGTGCATTTGGCAGCTGTCTCTGCTTTTATTTCAGCAGGGAAGCCCTCTTCTCTCTCTGCTCACCCTGTATTTTCCAAGTTTTTCAGGGGATTGCTTCATACCAATCCACCATTCAGGGACCCTGCCCCTGCCTGGGATCTTAATGTTTGCTCAGCTGATGCAACCCCCCCTTTGAACCTCTGTCTTCGGCAGAGCTCAAGTACTTGACTTGGAAAACTGTGTTTCTAGTAGCCATCACTTCTGCCAGGTGCATAAGTGAGTTACAAGCTTTGTCAGTGGAGACTGACTTTATTTCCTTTCACAGGGATAAGGTAGTCCTCAGGACTAACAGGAAGTTTTTGCCTAAGGTGGTTTCAGATTTCCACCTTAATCAATCTATTTCTCTTCCAGTGTTCTTCACTGACCATTCCTCCTCTGGTGAGGAGGTTGCACAGCTTAGATGTTAAGAGGGCCCTTAGTTACCATAGAGTGTACCAAGGGTCACAGGTTTGACTCCTCCAACTCTTTCTCACTTATGGTGAGGTTGGGAAAGGGAAACCTGCCACTAAGAGATCCATTGCCAGGTGGATTGTCTCTTGTATCCAATTTTGCTATCAAAAACTGGGTAAGGTTCCCCCTTCAGGCCTGAGGGCTCACTCTACCAGAGGTACAGCTGCGTCCCTAGCTGCGGCCAGGGACATCCCTATCTTAGAGATATGTCAAGCAGCTACTTGGAAAACAGTGCATACTTTCACTAAGCATTACTCCTTGGACATTCAGGCCAGGAGGGATGCTCGACTTGGCACAGCTGTGCTTCAGAGCCTATTTCCTAAGTAGGTTCTGTCCCTCCTCCATGGAGGTACTGCTGTGTAGTCTGCAATTGTCATAATATAGCAAGACTTCATGTTGTTTGAAGAAAAAATTACTCACCTTAGTAATGTTGTTTCTTCTAATGGAGTCTTGCTATATTATGACCTCCCCCCCCAGCCTGCCCCTCTCAGAACTTCTACTTTAGGGATGGGGTGGGCAGTCCAGCGTTGGCACTTATTGATGCCCATCTTGTGTTTTCCACCCCTTCTTTTTGGGGTGTTTGGGTGTTGTGTTTTATTTTATCTTATCTTATTTTCTGGTCCCCTGACTTGAGTCTTGCTGTATTGGGACCAGGAAAATGTGTTAATATTTAAGTAGCCAAGTTGGCTAGTGTAGGTTACAGCTTCCACACAGAACCTTAGTGAGTTTTGCTCGAAAGATCTGACAGTTTCAGTTTGAAATGATCCAGACAGAGCTTTTTTCTAACCGAGCTTGCTGCTTAAGTTCCATGCATGGCATGGAAGTTAACTCTTTCACCTCCGGAGCAGTTCTAAGGCTGGGACAAACTGCAATTGTCATAATATAGCAAGACTCCATTAGAAGAAACAACATTACTAAAGGTGAGTAATTTTTCTTTCTGTTGAGCTCACTTATTGTCATTCTTGTCATTTTGGGGGCTAGGCCCTATAAACAACCTGAGGGCTTCCTCAGTGTGTCGCCTAGGTCAGCTGCATGCTCACAAGAGTTTCTCCAACAGGTTCCCATGCACTCTCCACCTTGTAGCCAATAGAAAGTTAGCAAAGCATTACAGACAGCTGCAAGGAGCAATAGCAAGGCACACAGTCACTCACTGACAGCCATAAAAAGGTGTATCCCAGTTCCCCAATCCATTTCAATAGGACAACTGCAAAACACTTCCTGACTTTGATCTTAATAGGAGCTGGTGTGCTAAAGAGACCAGCCGTAAAAATAAATCCTTTGGGGGGTTGGGGGCACTGGTGAGCATTCAAGGGGAGTAGAGACACGGTTTGAGAGCTCCCAAGTTTGCTTCTACGACATTGGGCTTTATACCTTTTTAAACACCAGTTGAGACATTTTGGCAGGTGTAATATTGTGTGTAGACCTGCAGTGGGGAAACCGAAAGGAGCTACAGCAGGTGCTGGTTTCTTTAAAGCCAAGAGTGGATCGGGGGCAGAGTAAAAGCAATGAGGCCCTCAAAACAGTGGGTTTGAGTGAAGAAGGGACTCCTGAAGTGTTGCTCACCCTGATCAATAAAACTTTACAACTGGTTTGGTCGATGCAGAATTTCAACAAAACAGCCAGCCCAGTGTCACTGAGGGCTGAGGTGCTGGGCGCCTTACCTCGTGCTACACCGGCAACAGAGGTTTGGGAACAACCTTGGGTCATTGGGGTTCCGGTGCATGGGGGGGGGATGAGCAGGACTGAGCAAGTGGCCGGGCTGCTCTTCTTTCGGGGTGGTGGAGGTGGGTTGCCCCCCATAGTTCCACTCCCACTGGGTGGAGGTCTGGTGGAAGCACAGGTGGGAAGGGGCTGCATTGTTACGGGTGGGCAGAAGGGGCTAATCTGGCGCCACGGTGTGTGTGCCGGTGTGTGTGCATGCCTCCACATGCATGCATGGCCGTGTGCTGGGGCCTCAGGTGGGGAAGCAGGAGAAAAACTTACAAATACCATAAAAATCTATATAGGGAAAAAAAAGAATTTCAACAAAAAACTTGTTGGCTTACAGGACTGTGTGCAGGGTGTAGAAACTCACATAGCTTAACTGAAGCCCAGATGTCCGCAGTATCAAGGGACTCTAAGAAGGTGGTTAAAACCACTGAAAAAAATCATTCAAGAAAATCTCATGCTTCAGCAGTGGCTTGAGAGTATGGAGAATCTACAGCATACCAAGAACTTACAGATACTGGACATCAGGGTGGTGCTCCAGCCAGCACATCCTGTGGGAGGTGCTATTGATCGGTACTCGGTCACTCTCCCTCACTTTTCCTGGAGTACCTTCGACCGACCGGAGTTCGTCGATGCCGTGCAGATTGTCCAGGGTATGCGCCCTATGTGCTGTAGTTTAGATCCGGGCCCAACTTTCCTTATTATGGGTTGTTGTGATATCATCGGCCTGGTCTTAGCACGGATAATCTGGTGCTCCCTTGAGTCAGGTGAGTTTCCTAGCTCCCTGAAGGAGGCGGTGGTGACACCCCTCCTGAAGAAAGCTTCTCTGGACCCAGACTGCCCTACAGACCTATCGCTAGCCTCCCCTTTGTGGGGAAGGTGATTGAGAAAGTAATGTCTCTACAACTGGTGAACCATTTGACCATCCATGACATCTACGAATCTCTCCAGTCCGTTTTTTGAAAGAGGCATAGTACCGAGACTGCACTGGTTCGGGTGGTCAATGATCTCCTGATGGCAAGAGATCAGAAAAGCCATTCCAGTCTGGTCCTTCTTGATCTCTCATCAGCATTTGACACTGTGGACCATGGGGTTCTGCCTGAACACCTGAGGTTCATCTGTGGCCTGTCTGGTACAGTCCTCAGGTGGTTTAAATCTTTCCTCACTGGCAGAACTCAGAGGGTGGTGTCGGGGATTTATTTCCTCTGACCTGGTCTCTCTGTCATGTGGGGTCCCTCAGGGTTCGGTATTGTCCCCCATGTTGTTCGCGGTGTACAAGCTGCCCCTCTGAGACATTGTAAAATGGTATGGGCTGAGGCTTCACTGCTATGCTGATGATACCCAGCTCTATCTGTCTTTTGCATCCGACCAGAATAGAGCACTCTCAGTATTTAATAACTGCCTCTCTGAAATCCAGGGCTGTATGAATTCCAGCTGGCTGAAGTTGAACTCGGAAAAGACTGAGGTGATGGTCGTGGACCCAGATCACCGGATAGAGGGGTCAGGAGCGGGTTTGCCTACAGGACTCCTCCTGGGGGGCTTCCAGCTCCTTACCTCTGAACGGGTGCGAGACTTGGGGGTGATTCTTGACAATGGGCTGACACTGCAATCTCGGGTGTCAGCAGTCATCAAGTCCTCTTTTTATCATCTGAGGAACATCCCCAGGGTCAAGCACCTAGTTCTGTCCATTTATCTTCCTATGCTGGTCCACGCCTTTGTGACCTCGTGCCTTGATTATTGCAACTCCCTTTATCTAGGGCTACCTGGGGTTGATATCAGCCGCTTGCAGCTGGTGCAGAACTCTGCAACCTGGTTGTTGATGGGAACTTCCCGGACATGTCATATATCCCCGGTGCTGCGCGAATGGGACTGGCTGCCGATTCAGTGGTGGATCACCTTTAAAGTCGGACTTCTGACTTATAAAGCCCTACCCGGACTACCTGAAATAGCTTCTGGTTCCTTACTGCCCCGGGTGATCGCTCTGCTCAGCCGACGAGGGGTTGCTAGAGATTCCAAGGGTATCTTTAAAATCATCAAGGGCCCATGCATTTATGTGTGCAGCCCCAGCCCTTTGGAATTCTCTACCTCGTCGGCTTCAGGAGTGCGCAACCGTGGGGGGATTCAAACAGGCATTAAAAAACCTATATGGTACCAAGCCTATCCTGTCTGATTTTACTGAAGTTATGAATTTTATTGTTATTTGTATTTAATTGTATTCAGTTTTATCTTTTTACTGTTAAAGCGCCTTGACATCTTGAAAGGCATGGTACAAATAAAGTTATTATTATCCCGGAGCAGGCAGAAGAAGACCTTTGTGGTTTTGTGATTAAATGGCTGGAGCAGAATCTGAGGTTACTGTTGGTTATTTTACCTCTCAATATGGACAAAGTATATCAGGTGACCTCCCCGCAGAGTGGAATAGCCTGAAGCAGGCCCCTGCACGATCTTGACAGTGATGCAAGAGGTTCACGAGAAAGACCTGGTGCTCAGATTGACGAGATGAAGGGGACGTATACACTTTTTGGAATTGGTGACTTCCATGTACCCTGATGCTAGTTACTCAAGCAGGCAAAAAAGGAAAGCTTTCAACAGGATCAGATGGACACCAAGGGAACTGAAAGTACAGCACCAGTGGATTTTCCTCCCTTGGCTCTGTTTCATTACATTTGGACAGCAATACATACTTTCTGACTCAAAGGATGCTGGCCAACTCGCTGAAAGTTTCAAAAGCGATCACCACCTGACACTTCGGTCAGGTTACATCAAGTGGGCACGCACACAGACAGTAGTAAAATTCAACAACATTTTTTCCTTTTCAATTCTGTTTATTCAGTCAGGCTCAGGTGGGGACCTACTCCATCTCAATCCTCTTTGACCCCTGACCCAGCAACCCCCTTCAACCGACCTGACCAGGTGGCCTGCAACTTACCCCCTATGGCAGGGCTTTCCGAGGGGGGAGATCAAAATCCACCTTAGATCCCAGCAGAGACTTACACTGGGGCATAATTTTGGAGGGAGAAGGGAGCAGCACTCTGCTTCTGCCCCTGAGGGCTTTCCTCTTTTTTTAGTTTCCCCTGAAAACAGGGATGTGCAGTAACATCAGTGCATGGGCTTGGATGCTCCCATACACACCATGCAGACGTATGCTGTTGTCTCCTCCCCTTGCCACGTGGTCCCAGCTGGTGTACTCCCAGCCTCCAGTGGTGTCACTCATGCTCTGGGTGCCTACAACCCCCGCCACCCCCACCCTAGAGCAGAAGAGCAATCCATGGGACGCTCATCACTGCCCCCCCCCCCCCGGTGGCCTTTTGACACTCAAGGCTTGTTCCTGAACCCAGGTCATCAGTGTCGCAAAAGTAAGCATTACCACTGTGCTGGAAAACTGGAAAATTCAACAAATTAACAAGAACACAAGTCTGGATGCTGGAGAAAAAGAGGGGGGTTACACAGTTGCTAGTCACCTTCCACACTCCCACCCTGGGAGCCACTGTACTGTGGGTGACTACCACCCTCTCAGATCCCACACGGTCTATGAAGCACCTGCCCAATCAAGGGGCACAAAAAAGTGAATTGCACTACAAAGGGTGCAGTAAACTGTTCAGCTGATGCAAGTACTAAAACTATGATTTCAAGTATGATGCAAAAAACAGTGACTCTGGGTAGCCAGGAATTATACTAAAGTTCAAGTGCAGACCTGGTAGCTATGTTACATAGAGTCTTTTGGTGGTGCACTTGATGAAATTTCGCAAGCTTGCCATTTAATCCCACAACAAGCCATAGTGTGCTAACACAGTTTAAATCTCATGATCCACAGATGCAGCATCTTAGTCGAGGTGGAGAACAGCACACAGCAGCAGGTTGCACAGCAGTCAGGAACAGGCACCAGTGACCTGGGATGAAGCACTTCGGGCTCTGTCAGATGTTTTGCAGCAGCACAGCCCTTCTGGCTCACAGCCCTCCTGGTTCAGCTCTCAGTCACTAGAGTACTATGCAGCAGCTTCCCTGTTCCCAAGGAGACCAAACCCCAGGATCCACCTCCACGGTCCACCTCCCCTCCAGACTGAGAGTACCTATATACTCTGGAAACATGCCCCATGGTTCCCTGTTCCCTAATCCACCCCACTAGATAAGGGATGGCAGGCCCCTTACCTGGCTCAGAAGCAACATGAGTTGATTTGCAGATCTCAGTCTCTGCCTTATATAGCTCAGCAGCTTCAGTCTGCAGAAGTGTCCTACAGGCACAGACTCTCAGTAGTTTCTTTCAACAGATGCTCGTCTGGTCCAGTCTCACAACTTTCACTAAACAAGTGCCTTTTCCTGACACGGTCTCCTAACAGTATCAGCCTACGATAAGGCTTGCAGGGATTTTGAAAGATAAATCCTGGTAACAGTTTGCATATTTGGCCTGGCTAGGCCTTTTGCTTGATCTCACCAGCAGTAGGTCTGAACACCTCAGTTTTTCTCCCAGACAGCCCTGAACTCCTCATGAGCCCAGAGACTTCCCTCACAAATCCAGTGTTCCATTAGTCAGGAAGGCAGACTTTCAGTCCCTCTGCCTTTTGATTGGCCCCCTAAGCTCACCAGTTCATTACGGAGGGCCTCTGACATCACTGGCCTCCTCAATCCCCTCTGCTCTCTCTCCCAGGCCTTGTAGCCCTCTGATTTGCTGCATGACTGGGGTCAAAGGGCACCAATATGGCTGCACCCATGTCCTGATGGAGCCTTGGCTCCAAACAACTTTATTTTATCTAGTTACTGTGCCCCGTTTTGTGTTCTGATCACCCTGGATTTTGTTGTAGTCTAGCTGGGCCACTATCTGGTCCGTCTGTGAGCAGGATCGGGCAGTGGCTCTTTGAACCGGCATGTCCAGAATTGCGGCTGCTAGGGCCTAGAGAGCAATGGTGGAGGAGCCCCTTTCCAGAGTGTGCTCCTGCTCAAAAAATGGTGGCAGTCAAGTGGGTGGCTAATGAGGCACCGAAGAGCAGGGAGTGGTGACTTCCTTAGCTTGTTCCTGGTCCCCTCTGTCAAGATCTGGGGTCCAAGACTGAACAAATGCAGTCGCAGCCACAAAGCAAAATGGGCAGGAGGTGCTGAGGAGTTCTCTGCTGCATGGCTGTGTCACCACATCACACACATGGTCAAGCAAGAATCTTGCTGTAACAGTGAGGTCAGCAGCTTGAGTGCCTTCCGGAGGGTGCAGTTTGGGCAGTCTGTATAGGCCCGCCCACCCAAGGTGGGGTTACACTTGCTTTACTGAGCTGCAGTAATTGTTATCTAGGATCATTTTGGCTGTCCTGGCTTAAAGGATCTAATTTTCTTCAAATTGCCCATGTAGAGCAAGTGGACTATAACAAATTAATTTGGAGTTGAACATACTGTAGCTAAAAATTTTAAATGCAGTTTTACTAAGATTTATAATTCTTTATTTACAAATTAATGTCCTGGAAAGGCCCACTGAGCCAAGGCTGGTTTTCAGGTGTGACCAGGGGGTTACAGATGGGGAAGAACAAAAAAATTCAAACACTATAAATACAGTGAAAAAAGGTACTAAAACAGCACTGTACAGTATTGAAATAGGAATTCAAGTCACTTAACTAGGGTGAGGCAGTTACATTAGAGTAGTGCATTTATAACAGTGAACTGTGAAGTACTACAAAGAAACTTGCACAAGGGGGGACTTGAACAGAGCTAGGGATCTCTTTTCAAAGGCTGTGGCAGTAAAAGCTCTCCAGGAGAACTCAAGGCAGGTGGGACAGATTGCCTCATTGCTCTAGTTTTCCCTGAAAATGGGCTAACTTTATTCTAGTGCCTAACCCAGCTATCAAATACATCATACAAAAAAATGTAATCAAAAGGGGTAGAAGGCAACATCTGAAAAGGATGGCTAGTAATAATATAGGGAGCCTGACCCGGTGGCGCTGAGGGTTGAGGTACTGGATGTCACACCTCGGGTTTGGGAACAAGCCTGGGTCATCGGGGACTCATTGAGCTGTCATGGCAGCCTCCTCTCCCGGCAGGGACATGGGGTTTTCCTGCTCTTGGCTGCCACCCAGTGGAGGACGGGTTGTAGCGCCAAACCATAGGTAGCCCAGGCAATAGCCAGGGTGGGGTGGAAGGGGGGGCCGTAACCGGTGCCACGGGGTGCATGTATGCCTCCACACGCATGCATTGCCATGTGCTGGGGTCCTGGGACAGTGGGAGAAACAATGAAGAAAATTCAGAAAAAATAATGCAGGAAAAAAAATATGTATGTATAGGGAGGCTAGGGGAGTTATTTGCAGGAGCAGGTGGGGAGGAGAGGTCTCTGAATACTTTAAAGGAATGGAAGAACTGGCCCGCCAGTGCAGCAGTTGGATTTCCACCTGCGACACTGACAATCCAGGTTCAGGAACAGACTCTGGAGTCGGAGGGCCAGTCGGGGGGGGGGGGGGAGAAGGCTTGAGTGTCCAGCGATAGCGCGCCTTCTCGATGAAGGGAGGGGGGCACGAGGCTCAGCATTTTCTGGCCCCTGGCAGAGGCCAGAGGCACAGTAATATGGCAAGCCTCATTGTGGGAGGGAGCATGACAGACATTGGCTTTGTGCCTTGATGTCATGTGGCATATACTGTCCCCCAGAAAAGCGGAAAAAATGGCTCCAGCTCCGCCGGATGATGGTCACTCCACCCACCATACCAGTCCCCGGAGTGCACCTCCTCCGTCTCCTGTGTACCTGTCCTGGAGGCACCGTATCCTGAGTTCTCCTCCCTTCCTCCCGGGGAGGGGCCCTTCTGGTAGGGTTAGTGCCGCCCCCCCCCCCGAGGTGCAGGATGCACAGGACCGTGGCCAACGGAGGAGGCAGCAGAGGTGAGACAGCGGGCATTGGGAGTTAAGCGAGCCCGAAGTAGAGGCAGGGCTGGGGCCCGTGGGGCACAAAAAAAAAAAAGGAATGGAATGGAAGGAGGGTTAGGAGTAGACCAGAGTGCCAGAGGGAGGTTATTCCAGAAGAGGGAGAGCCAGGAGGAGAATGCTGATTGCCCAGCAGAGGTTTCGGAGCTGGGGACAGAAAAAGAAAGGGAATTTGAGGAGCAGAATGAGTAGGGGAGTAAAGGGAGGAGATGTAGCAGGGAAGGGAGCTGAAACAAAATCTGGACAAGAATGAGGCGCAGTGAGTTAGGTGCTGGAATCAAAGGAAGCGTCATCTCCCTCACCACCACCCCCCCGGCAGATGTGGTCCACAATGGGGACTAAGATCCAGTGCCACGGGTACTAGTACCCTGGGGAATCCTAATGGTCCACACCTTAATACAGACCAATGTGGGGGGGAGTCTACTCTTTTAAGGCCCCTCCCACTTCCCCTATTGTGAGCGAAGTTGTCCAGTTGGCCTTACATGAGCACAGCAAACTCTGGGACAAGAGTAATCTCCCACAGGGATCGCTTTGGGACCGGAGCTCACTACAGACCCTTCCTGAGTGATGCACAATGCTACACGACAGCTGCCCCAGTCTGGCCTGCCTCCCAGTGCGGCAGCCTGAGTTCACTTCTGAACTGAGGTTGCTTGCATGGCAGCCCAATGCACTGCCGGTAGGCCATTGGGGCCACCTGTACAGAGGCATTGTAGGGTAAAATGCCATTAGTAGGGTAGGATGCAGAATTTGGCATCGATGAGAGCAGTGCATTGCAGGCAGGATTTCAGTGTTTATGGACATAAACTTTTTTTTGTTTGTTTTTACTGCAAATAAAATAAGATTGCTTTTTACAAGCAGTTAGTTGCTGTAAAAATAGCCTCACCTGCAGTCAGAATGTAAAGCAGATCCAGCTGCTTCCAAAAAATTAAAGACGTCAGTCTCTGCTAAGTGAAAGTGGCTTAGGCAGCAACAAAACAAGCTAGTAAAAATAGCATGCTGCAAAGCAAAATATAAAATCTATAATCCTATAAAATAATTTCCCTCAAATACAGAGGCTGTTTTTTTTCCCTTTGGTGAGAAGGATTACCCAGCATGTCATTCAGTTTTGCTTATATTGATCTGCTCTGTACAGCCTGGTTAAAAGGTTTCTTTGAAATGCAGACCTCACAGTCACTTCTTTGTACAAGCCATAAAAGCTGTCCATGCATGTCCTGCACACGTACTATTCTAAATCCAATATTTATCGCATAGTGTCTACAGACATAACATGCACATGCCTAGGAACTCTTTAATTCATTTCTAAAATGTGAAAGTGTGTGGTGACCCTAAAAACATTATAGCCCTAGTAGATATAAATATAATCACAGAATAGATTTGATATTTCAGGTTTAGCCATTCTGTGCCACGGAATATAGTATGAGAACAAATCATTGCTTTAAAAAAAAAGACGACAATGGGCATACTATCAAATTCTCCTGTGGTGGGGAGTTCAGAAACTGCAATATTTGGAATAGTATAGATAGCCGGCAGCATTTGTGTGTGTTTTATTTGCATTTTGTGATCTATATGTTACTAGCTAGTATTGTGAGTCTGTGTGATTTTAAACCTGTTGAAAATACAAAAGAACCAAAAAAAAAAAAAGTCTGTGTCTATCCTGTCTGTCTCTGTGGGGATCTCTGTTGTGTGGAAGTGCACTATGGGAAAGTGGAAGGCCAGCAGTGCCTCCATCTTGAATACCTGGGAAACGACATTAGCCACAATACAATGCCATCCAGGGAGTTATACACTCCAGACATAAAGTAAACACTACAGCCTGATGCGTTTCCTAAGGGGAACTACTTTAAAAGCTAGATTTTGATATTTTGAGAAACCGGAAGTTCCATAGTACGGCTATTCCAGTCCGCCAACATTTAACCCTCTTACTAGCCTACAAAGGACTAGTAAGGGACCCTGACAGCTGAGGTTGGCTGGTGTTTTTTTTTTTTTTTTAGCTAGTATTGTGTGTCTTTGTGATTTTAAACCTGTTGAAAATAAAAAAAATCTGTCTCTACCCTGTCTGTCTCTCTGGGATCTCTGTTGCGTAGTAGTGCACTATGGGATAGGTGAGGGCTAGCAGTGTCTCTAGCTTGTATACCTGGGGAATGACATTAGCCACAATCCAGTGCCATCCAGAGAGTTATACACTCCAGACATGAAGTAAAAACTGCAGCCTGGTGTGTGTACGAAGGGAAACTAGTTTAAAAGCTATATTTTGGAAAACCAGAAGTCCTGCAGTGCAGCACTTCCAGTCCACCTGCATTTAAATCCCCCTATGAGCATCAGTGAGCACGCAGCAATAGGCGAGTTAGCGACCCAGCACTCTGGAACTCGAAAACAATCTTTCAGGTATATGTATTCTGAGTCTGTTCCTTTCCCACCACCTAGTCTGCGATCCTGATTAACATGGACCCAACAGCTGATCTACTAGCACTTCTCTGCAGTGAGGGTTCCATTACTAAATGCTCTGTTTGCAGTATGTATTGTGAAGAGTCTACTAGTGCTGATACACAAGATTATATTTGTGTGAATTGCGCTGTATACCAGTCCCTTCTGTTAGAACTTTATGGAGTTAAATTGGAATTGCAAAATCTGTCATAAATAAATAAGATAGGATCATTTGTAAAATTGTTGGCAGTTGATGATGCTTTAATAAATGACATTAATCCCAGTAAAGGTAAACCTGAGGGGAGAAAAAGAAACAGAGAGGAGTCGGGTGACTCTTGCACAAACAGCCCCATGAATAGATGGAGCAACATAGGAAAGGGAAACCAGAGTAACTCAGAGGGCAGTGAGTGGTGCTTTGTTTGCCTATCGAAAAAAAGGGCATAGTCCACACAACATTCAGCTTGAAAACAGGTCTGTGGTACTGGCCTAAGAAGAAGCAGGAACGGAAATTTCAAATACTGACAGTACACTGCACAAGCAAGCCTCAGAGAGGGAGAGAAACAACAATAACAGAAAAACGAAGAATCTTTAAATGTGGGATTCTGTAATCTGATATTGTGACACAATGTTCTATGGCAATGATTAAACAATACCATAACATGGCCCCCCCGGAGCGAAAATAGAGCATATCCAAATAACGCTGCCAGATATTCTATAAAACATCAGTGACATCCCCACAGTAATTTTACACATGGGCAGTAATAACAGTGGAAGGGATCCCGAAAGGATATGTGCCACAATATCATCATAACCGGCAGAGAACTCCATTCCAAAGGTTGCAGAGTTAGGGATATCAGGAATCCTACTGAACCCAAGGGCCCACAGAGAAAAGAACACCACAATAAAATGACTTACTAAACTGATGTAAAAAAGGAGGACACCAGCTTCCACTGCAGAGATTGCCACCTGGCTGAGGCCATGCGGCAGTGCAGCAGGAGTGCACTAGGTGGCACAGCTGTAGCGTGATGTGCTTGGATGGCACACACATCTGCTACAGCCCAGAGGGAGAGACTGGAGAAAAAATATGCTGGGCTGCTCACAACTGGCACTCCCCACCCCCCCCAAACTGCAGACTCTTACACAACTGACATGGTGGGCCACTCAGCACCCCCCACCACCACCAGGCTCTTGCACGACTGACATGGCGGGCCACTCAGCCATCGTGGTTCTGAGCAAGTGTTAGAGAACTGGCAAGTCCATGAGAAGGTCAGTGTTGGGGCTGGGGAGGGAGACTGGAGAGGTGAAGACCTGCTGATCGGGGGGGGAATCTAAAAACACAGTGCTCCTCAGGTCCACATAAAACCTCTGCTAATATGATGAAAATCATGGCAGAATACATAATGACATTATACAATAAATCTTTAAATACAGGTGAAGTACCCTGTGACTGAAAAACAGCTGATGTTGTGCCAGTACACAAAAAAGGCCCGAAAAACAAAGTACAGAATTACAGACTGATAAGTCTTATATCAGTCTCTAGTAAGATTATGGAAGCAGTTATTAAGGACAGAATTACTCATCGTATTGCAATAGCAGAAAAAATACATCGGGATCAGTGTGGCTTTACCCCTGGATTTTCAGGTATGGCAAACCACCTCTGTTTCTTGAAAAAATGAGTGTGATGTTGTATAAACACACATCTTTAGACATGATGTATTTAGACTTCTACAGAGCCTTTGATTTCGTCCCGCATTGGTCATGATTGGCAAAATGAGCAATCGTGACATAAACGCTCTCATTATTGATTGGGTGAAGAATTGGCTTTCAAACAGGTCACAGAGGCTGGTGATAAATGACTATCATGTGGTAACTGGGGCTGTCACCAGTGGTGTCCCTCAGGGTCAGTTTTTTGACCAGTCATATTTCAAATATTCACATCAGGCATGAATACATCAACACATAACTGGAGTACAGAATACACTGATGACAGTAAAATTGGTGGTCCTTGTGGAACTTCTAAACAAATCCCCAAAATTCAGGCAGATCTAGATCATCTAGCACACTGGGCACACAGATGACGTATGAGGTTCAGTCTCACCGAATGTAGTGCAGTGCACCGTGGGAAACATACTTCATAACATAAATACATTTTATACAGCACCTCATTAAAAACCGTTACCAATGGGAAGGATTAAGGAATAAACTCAAACTCACTGAAATTTGACAGTGTTCACTCACAATATCTAAAGCGAACAGGATTTTATAGATATGAAAAAGAAATATAAAGAGACATCATGCAGAAGTAATTTTCCCTTTGTATAGGGCCTGTGTAAGACCACACACAGATTACGCCAGTCAGGTATGGTGCCCTTACAAGATCAACAGCAAAAATAAACTAGAGAGAACACAACGTAAAGCCACAAAAACAATCTCAGAATTTAGTAAGTC
The DNA here is from genome assembly GCA_016271365.2 of Neoceratodus forsteri. Lineage (NCBI taxonomy): Eukaryota > Metazoa > Chordata > Ceratodontiformes > Ceratodontidae > Neoceratodus > Neoceratodus forsteri. The sequence goes on along the minus strand of CM057456.1, from coordinate 1,577,788,307 downwards.
CACATATGAGGACCGGTTAAAATACCTAAACCTTATAACATTACAACAGAGAGGTTTCAGGGATTATCTCTTGCTATTATGTGACATTATACATGACACGACATTGATGTGCATACTGAATCTGGATTTCAGGTAAAAAGAAATTGCCACAAGAGGACACCCATTATGGCTGCAAGCTAAACCATTTAACACTACTAACAGAAAATGTTATTAAACACAAAGAATAATGAGATCCTGGAATAACCTACCAATCAAAATGTTATCTAGCAAAACTAAAAAGGAGTTTAAGGAAAAGTTAGACAATCTGTATTAGGTGGCACAGATATTATTTACTTTATGCCTTTTTCATAGCTGAAAAGGAACATAACTGCAATTATAAAGGGGAAGTGTGTAACTAAAAGATATAAAATGAACATTTGCACATAAACAAGAGTTTGCTATCTGTTTCTATAGTGATTTCCAAGTTTTCATCATCCCGCTCCCTACAGGATGCAAGACAGTCATGGGGCACCTTGGCTGCAACTTTACCGTGCTTAAGACACTGAGTAAAAGGCTTTTTTTTTTAATCCAGCTCTTGATCCCCTGTTATTGCATTCCTTGTCCTTAGGACAGGGTCTACTGGCCCTTAGCCACCTCCCAGCCCCATATGCCGCTGCCTCAGCTGTGGGATCCACCTTCCCGGACCTGTACTCATCACCCCCACCCTTAAACCAGGAGTCAGTGGGACTTGTCCTGATCCAATAAACTCCCAGCCTGTCTAAACTCAAAAATGTAAGTATTCGTTAATTATGCAGTCATAGGTAACGACATATATAAATACAGAGACTCTGCCTATAACAGTCCGTACATAGTCAGTATGGCGCCTATGCTGGGAAGACGCTACAGGGAGTGCTGGCGCAGTAGGCCACAACATTTCTCATGGCTGCGATCGTACCAGAATCCAGTTCATGTGGTCATGCTGGTATTGGGTGACTGGCATTGAGGGATAGTCATCGAGAAGTCCGCCGTACCTGAAGACTGCAGATAAGGAGCTGAAGAGGAGGGATGATTTCTCTTCCTTGATTTGGATACTCTAGTCCAGGGCTCCAAGGAAGACAGGTACTTGGGGATAATGGTTGTGGGGCAGTCACATTCTCATTTTCTCTCTCTCTCTCTGGAATTTCAGGATGTTCCAGGTGTAAATGGCTTCAGTCACACTGCCAGCTAGCGCCCGTGGCTCATCACTCAGATGGGACACAGTCTCTGGGTTTCCCACAGAAGGTTAGCGGGAAATGATCTCTCAACTTCAGACATCACAGGAGCAGGCTCAAGGCAGAAGACAGGGACATATCCTCTCACCTCAAAGCCCATACCTGAACAGAAGAATTAATCTTCTCACCCGACAGGTGCACACTTAAACAGAAGGGCAAATCTTCTCACTTCACTTTCCATCCACAGGAAACATCAGATAGCTCCTCTTGGCTCCACAAGCCCCCAAGCAGGACATCACACAGGCTTCCCTTGGCTAACGTGGCTCCATAAGCCCATGAGCGGGCCTACATACTTTTCTCAGACATCACGGGCAAGTTTCCCTTCCCTCTGGCAACTCCCAGACACTTTCCGTAGCTCTGGACAGCCAAATGACACTTTCATTCTGTCGACAACTTTTTCCAGCCATTGGAAGGCAACACAGGGCAATGCAGAGCACCACCTGAGCTGGTGGCCCCATGAGTCCCCTGGAGGGTCTAATTCTTTCCTTGACAATCACAGCAGGCTTCCTCTCCTTTGGGAACCTCTCAGATAGTTTTTCACCCCATGGACAGCAAATCAACACTTTGTTTCTGAAGAAATGCCTTCCAGTCATTAGAAGGCAACACAGGCCCCCTGGACTGGTGGCTGTACAAACCCTCAGGCAGGACTTCTTCTCACTTTCTGGAGCAACATCATGGAGACCCCCCCCTCCCTCAGAAGGGGGCACTGATGAACTGAACTCAACACACACACTGTTCTCTGGCTTTCTGAGGATCAGGACAGCTCGTGATTGGTCAAACAGACTGTCCATCTGAAAATTAATATGCAATAGGCTTCGATGCCTGACTGGTTCTTTGTGGGTGCCAAAAATTATCCTTGCCTCTTCCCAGAAATTCCTTACAGCCCTCCAGGGCTCCTGGCTTTTCACTGGATGCTTGTAGGGTTAAAGGTGGTGAATATGGTTGCTGGTAAAGCAGTCTATTTAGTGTCCCAACATTAAGTCCACCTTGCAGCCAAACGACACAGTTTTAAATTAATTTGCCCCCAGCACTTAGAAGCTGCCCCTCTGCCTTGGTGTCCGGTGGCAGAGTGGGGTAAAACAGAGGCTTCCCCTGCCTGTCACTGATGCAGTAGCGCTATCCCCCCCCCAAGCAGCAAACAGAACTCTCATTCCTACAGCAGCCGTGGCTGCTTCTTAAAGATACAGTGCCCATATTTTAATAATGGCGCCTAAGAGCGCTCTGATTTTAATATTTTATTTTGTTTTCCCAAGTGCCACTGGACCCCCTCTACTATTTATGTCCACAGGGGCTGGGGCACACACAACTAGCTGGCAGGAGCCACCAGAGCGGCTTCCACATATTCAGTGCCACGGCGCTGCAAAGGGTGCAAGCCGTGTGCAGCAGCTCGTTTGACTTTACTGCCGATGGTGGTTTCACTTTTACTCTTGCTCTTTGGTCTCCCATTTAATTTTAGACATTACAGAGGCCAGCAGGAGACCTAAGGAGCCCCAAGGAGGTCTAGAACTAGGGGACTAGTGGACGGGAGGTAGAGCAACGCCCAGAGGCAATCACAGTAAGCCCCCCCCCCACCCATGGGGGGGGTTGCACAAAAAAACTAAATAGTGGTGAATCCAGAAGGAAGCCTTGTAATATTCCAAGGCTAAGTGATCTAGAGGATCAGGTTGCGCCATTGGCTTTGACAATTTGGGATCTATTAGGTAGACAGAGCTTTTAGATAAAAGCTCAACAATTTATGTACATGCAGCTTTATCTAAAGTTATCAATGACGTTCTCTTAATCATTCAATGACTGTTTTTGTGGATACCTGGAAAACCTGTGATACCATTGACCATACTAGTTTAATATCAAAGCTGCACAGATTATTTTCTTAAATCCAGCCTGTTATCTACCTGTAACCCCTAGATGGCGCTATCCCAGGGGCTACTACCCCTGCCTGATTTGCCACTAACAGGTTGAGGGGCCTGGATCCAATGGCGGGTGCCTCCACCCAGAGGTCAGGGTTTGCAATAGTTAAACTAACTTGGTCACAGCCCTCTGGGACACTGCAACCCCCCTTTCTTCCCACTAGTGGTCCACACAATATATCAGAATTACCTTCACAGTATACACTTACCCCCAGGTCTGGTTCCGACACTGGGACCTCCTGTGAAATGAGATACAGTGCAACAATCACAGTACAGTATTTTAACATAGACAAATACCTCAGGCAGTATAACTTTGCTGAAACAAGCAGCTCTGATTTATTTAGGGGATATAACAAGGACAGGGAAATCAGGTTAATTAGCTTATCACTCTAATAATCTCATTTATGGCTCTGTGCACAGGCCTATCCCTATCAGTTACTGTCCCTGGGTACCCAAGCCCTAGTGGCTAGTCCAAAACCGTGGCAGCTGGTAGGGGCCCTTTCACACAGAGAAAAGGAGAATTAAACAGTCAGCAGTACAGTAATTCCATTTGGATTTAATGTGGCAATTCAACAGGGAGCGACCCTGAATTAGTACTCCACGACCTCCAAATAAGATAGGGTCCTTCAATGTCAGCAGGGCTCACTTGAGGTACACAAACCTCTTACACATCCATAAAAGAAAGCACTATACCAGGCAGGCTGCATCTGTATCCCGATCGCAATTACTGCACAATACCCGGAGAACACACAGCAGATTCAGTTCTGACAGACCGAGTGCAATTTTACAATTCCTCCAGTCTTCTACAGGGTGAGCCTGGTTTCTACTCTTCAGAGATCCTTTGATTCTTTTCACGGGGCAGTTCAGTCTAACAAGCTGTTACTACAAGCTGCAGACCGAACTCTGGGCCTTACACGCTTTTTGACTAAAACTGCACACTGAAAAGCACAGGGCTCCTTCCTTCTTCACTGCCAAAGCTCAACTGAAACTCCAACCGACAAAACCGGCACTTCCTTTGAGTTCCTCCCAGTTCTTGACTGGATTGGCTGTCACTCAATAGACTGCTGCTGTTGGTCCAAAAGGCACTGAAGTCTAAACTACATCTCCCAGAGTCACTGCCCATACAATCCCTCTTGTGGCTGGCTCAGATTATGAGTCCAAGTTCTGATTCGTCCAAGGCACCATTTTAGAGCTAGCTTACCCACACTGATTGGTCCAGTTCAGCAGTTCAAAACTAGAATGGGGAACTAGCAGACACAGTTCTGACTGCAAAGAAAGCAGGTTAGACAAACTGTAATTTCATTATTACTCTAAATAATTTCTGGCAAACAGTTACATCTTTCAGATAGGTTCCCTTTGCACTCCTAGTGACTGCAAAATGAAGTGAATTGGCAGCAGCTTGAGTGGTACTCAATCAAAGAAACACACAGTCCCCATACAAACTAATTATGTCTGCAAGTAGACAGCTCTTAAAGAGACAGTACCAGAGGTTCTAAAAACACTCACTGATAAATGGCTTAAATGCCAAACACCATTCAGGCTTGGAGCATTCAAGCAAGCTCCTGAAGTCTTTTGGGAACCCCATTTGCAAGGGGTTACACCTTCCTGGTTTGGGAAAGCTTGACGTCCTGAGCAAGCAAGTACCCATAAGTTTCAACTGCAACCATATACATTTGCATTAGGCTCGCATATGTAATCATCAGTCAATATATCATTTTACCAAGAACACATTTCTGAAACATTGCAGTACGTCCTCTTTACACAGTATTACATACACATTGTACCATAACTCAAGTTATTACCTCTTGTACATGAAACCTGAAGAGAGGGGCCTTCCCTATCAGTTACCTTGGGGCTGGACGGGCAATGGCACCATACTTAGAGGGCAACACAAGTAACTTGAGTTAGCACTGACGCTCAGTTTGGGCAATGAGCTCGGGACACATACACTCCTTTATGGACAACATTGAGAGGCAAATCCACAGGCCTCCCAAGGGAATCATAACTGAGGTGCACCACAGGCTTTACAGCTCGACCAGTCTTTCTAGGGGGAACTGTTACAGTCTCTGCACTCTGAGCCTCATTTTCAGCATTGTCCTCACTTGTCAGGGGAGTCTCCCTTGGGGTAGAGAGGCTAGAACTTGGGGCACTTTCAGCTCCAGGAGTTAGAGTTTCTGAGTCCACAACATTTGGCTCGCATGGAGAGCTTTCGGACACTGGCAGTGGACTGTCAGGGCACTCAAAATACTCTTCTTGTTCGGGTGTATCACCAGTCTGCCCCAATCTATCATTTTCCTCCCCTGAAAGCTCAAACAGTTCAACCATGCACAATGATTCCATTTCATCTGATCTGATGCTTTGCACTTCACTTTCTGGGAGCATTGGCTCCAGGGATGAAGCTGGGGGCTTAGACAGTCCAGAAGGCCCAGCTTTGTCTCCAGTATTGACTAGGGGATTGCCCGAAACAATTGACTCAGTTCGTAAGAAGGATAGTATTCAAAGTCACTCTCGCTTTCTTCTGATATGGACTGACAGTCATGCTCAACTGGGACTTGTGCAGGGGAACACTTTAACTCTGCTTCTGTAGGTGCAGACTTCCTTGGTCTTTTCTTAGCAGCAGCTCTAGTCACTGGTCCAGAGGGGGCATCTTCTAGGGGCTCAGACTCAATTAAGATTTGTCCAACAGGGCAGTAAATGATTTCTATGCATTGTTTTTACATCTTTTGAATTATTCTCAGGCCTTACTTTGTACACTGGCAGATCATCTAGTTTGCCCACTACAATGTGAGGGAGATGGTGCCATCTGTCAGCAATCTTGTGCTTGCCATGCAGTCCCAGATTTCTTAGCAATCCGATCTCCCTCCTGGAGTTCCTGTGCTTTCACCTTTTATCATACCTTTCTTTGTTGGCCAGATTTCTTTTGGCAGCCATGGTTTGAGCCAGTTGGTGCACATGAGTTAGCTGGGCCTTTAACTTTTGCACATACTGTAAATAGTTGTCAGCTTGAACCCCATCAGGAGAGACCCCAAAACACACATCTACTGGTAGCTCGAGCTTCTCTTCCAAACATCAGGCGTAGGGAGAATCCAGTGGCATCACTTTGGTGCAGTTATAAGCATGTACCAGGGTGCTAATTTGTTGGCTCCATCTAGGCTTGTCCTTTGGGTGCAGGGTGCCTAGCATATCTAGCAAAGTGCGTTGAAGCGCTCAGGCTGTGGGTCCCCTGGGGTGGTAAGGAGTGGTTCTGGACTTCTTCGCACTCCACAGAGAAAGCATCTCTTTGATCAGACGACTCTCAAAGTCTCTCCCTTGATCAGAATGGATTCTTTGTGGAGCCCCATAGTGAACAAAAAGTTTTCTACAAGTACTTTGGCTACAGTGGATGCTTTCTGGTCTTTGGTGGAAAGCTTGGGCATATCTCGTGAAATGGTCAGTGACCACCAGCACATTACTGATATTTCTTTGATCTGACTCCAAACTTAGAAAATCAATGCAGACCAGCTCCATGGGTGCACTGGTGGTGATGTTAACAAGGGGACAGCCCTCTGGGGCAAAGCTTTCCTCTGTAAGCAGCGACTACAAGTTCGAATGTGTTGCTCCACATCAGCCCCCATCTTAGGCCAATAGAATCTGGATCTCACCAAGTCAAGTGTTCTGTCTATACCAAGGTGCCCCATGTGGTTGTGCAAGGACCTCAGTACTGAGTCTCGAAAGCAGTGGGCAGCACTAGTTGTTGTTTGTCTACTTGTCCCCTCTGTCTACTGTTTCTCTGTATAACAGTTTATTGATCCAGTTTCAACTTAGGACCTTCTTTGTATAACAGTGCAGTTCTCAAATCAGTGGAGCGTAATTTGGACACATCTTTTCCTGCATAGAGGCTTCTAAAGCTGCTTTGATCATGGGATCGTGGGATTGAGCCCGCGAATACTATCATTGTCCAGCTGAGGCAGTGCCAATGTCTATTGCAGAAAAGTGGCAATAAGCAGCAGGTATGCAATTCTCAGAGGCTCCCAAGCAATCCACCATGCAGTCCACTGTGTCCGTGGACATTTGTTCCTCCCTGTCAAACTTCCGGAGTGCCCGAATGTCAGGTTCTGCCAATCGGACCCAATCATTCTGGGAACAGGCCTCGGGAGAGAGCATCAGCATCTATGTGGTTCAGACCTGCTCGGTATTCGAGAGCATAGTCATATGTAGATAATGCAGAAAGCCACCTATGGCCAGTGGCATCCAACTTAGCTGAGGTCTGCACATAGGTCCAAAGGATTATTGTCAGTTTTTACTAGTATTTTAGCCCCATACAAGTACTCATGGAATTGGTCAACAATAGCCCACTTCAAAGCTAGGAACTCTAACTTATGTACAGGATAGTTCTTTTCGGATGGGGTCAGGCTTCTACTGGCAAAGGCCACTGGTCTCAGGCCATTCTCGTGCTCTTGGTACAACACAGCCCCCAACCCTTGCAAGCTAGCATCAGTGTGCAGGACGCAAGGTTTTCTTGGATCGGCATAGGCCAGCACTGGAGCATGGGTAAGTTGATATATGATCTCATGAAAAGCAGTCTCACAATCAGAGTCCAGCGGGCCCTCAAATACTTCACTGGATGAAAATACACTCTTTCAGTCTTGAGGGACGCTGACTTTTGGTATTTTTGTGGGTTGGGGATACCTTGAGTAAGGTTAAGTAAAGGCGGATCACTCTTGAATAGTCCTTGATGAAGCGCGATAATAACCACAGAATCCCAGGAATCTTTGCAGTTCTTTTTAGATTTTTGGGCTGTGGCCAGGTAGTCAAGGCCTCAACTTTACTTGGGTCGGTCTCTATTCCTCGGTGGATACTATGTGTCCCACATACTTTACTGATGTTTGAAAGAATTGACACTTATCAATGGACAGTTTAAGGCCAAAGTCCTCCAGTCGGTCCAATACCTTAAATAATCTGCTCTCATGTTCCTCCAGTGAGCTGCCAAACACAATAACATCATCTAGGTATACCAGGCACTCTAGTAAGTTCATGTCCCCACTGCACGCTCCATCAATCGTTGAAAAGTGGCCGGGCACCTGAAATCCTTGAGCATCCTCGTGAATTCATAGAAGCCAAGCCCGGACAGATAAAGGCCGTCTTCTCTGGTCCTCTAGGGCCATCGGGATCTGGTAGTACCCACTGCGGAGATCCAGCACAGAGAACCACTTGCTCCGTTTAGGCAGTCAAAGCATCCTGAATGCGGGGCATTGTGTACTGATCAGGGATAGTCCGCCGGTTTAAGGTGCGATAATCCACACACATCCTTACTGTTCCATTCTTTTCCTCACTACCACAATGGGGAAGCATAAGGGCTTCTGGATTCTTATTACACCAGCAGCTAACATCTCTTGCAGATGCCGTCTCACATCATCTATGTCAGCAGGTGCCAGTCGAGACCTCTCACGAAATGGTCTTTTCACATGCAGCCGGATATTGTGCTCAGCTCCTTGCACGATCCTACATCCCATTCCTTTAAAGAAAACACCTGGTCTCTCTGGCAAGCTTCTCACTGATCCTCACTTTCCATTCAGCTGGCAGCGGGGAGTCGCCAAATCAAACAAGTCAGGCGTTACTCTGTCATTCTTCCTTGAACTCTTGCTGCTGGGTAGCACTGCAGTGTCTGCACAATGCACATTAGCCAGGATGCAACCTCTATTCACCCGAATGTCTCTTTCAGACATTATGAACTTGGACCATTACCCTTCTGGCATAAGCATGGGCTCTAGCGGGCAAAATACTAGGCTTGACCAGCAGTCCGTCTGGCAATTTTCCATCGCCTGGTGCATCCAACATTAATATTTTATTCTTAACATCCTTTCTGATACGGACCTCTCCTGTAAGAGTACACTGGGCATTTGGCGCCAGGATCAGAGACTCAGGATCCTTCTTCCATACAATTCCGACCGGTTCCTCTGGTTCTGTTTTTCAGCATCTCTCTGTGCCTCATAGGCCTTCTTAATTAAAGCCGAACTCTTAAAGCTCTACTAGTCTTGACCCCTGTTTTTCATAACACAACTGTGCCAGCCTTCCGAACATATGAGCATTTGTTCCAATCAACAAAAGGACACATCATACAGTCCAGTGGGGGACACACTAAGGCTAGGGTCTCTACTTGTTCGGCCACTCCAGCCACGGAGGTGGGAAAGACAGCCAAATTCGGATATACCGGAATAGGGGTAGGCCTTCACTAACCCCCATACATGCAGTCCTTCTAATGGTTGTAAGGTCGTCTGACAAATGCTTCTGATACCAATCCTGGAACATAATTGTCACTTGGAGCCACTGTCTAATACAGCTCTTGTAGACACTCCATTCACCTTTACAGTGGTCTCCATGGAGGACCCACTATTCTGGACCAGTCTGGAGAGGCGGTAGTGGGGCCTGGGCAACTGACCTTGCCACAAGGACGTGAATTAGCATTTTTGGTGCCCTCACTGGGATCATGTCGTGCACCTCTTAACCACTGATTTCTTCTCGAGCTCTCCTTGTAGCCTATATGCAACTTTGTCAGTGTCTTTTGGGGACTGGCATTCCCTTTCATCGCCCATCTTTCCCACAATTATAGCAAAACATACTTTCTGGAGTTTGAGCTGGCGGGCGCCACACTGGGAGCCAGGGCGGGTATTACTAACTGGAAACCTGGGTGCCATCTCTGTCTGGCGTGATAAGCATTTGGAGACATCTCGTCAGTTTCTCCACTTCCATGGTCAAGGAATCGAGTTCGGAGCTGTTATCAGCAGGAGATACATGGGTGGGTACCCCACCCCATAGCAGATGCAGTCGGATATAGGTCAGGGCCTGACTTGCAGGCGTGGCCTTCATAAAGGACTGTTTTTGAATTCCCGGATCTCTCTCAACAGTTAGCCCCATTGTGACATATCTTTTTCCTTGTCAGAGCACTCATTGACTGCCAACCTCTGCCCCTGAACTTCACTTGATGGGTCACCCTCAGTCACTCGGGTCGTGGCCGCAGCTATTGGTGCAGGTCCCTCCCGAGGTCGTCTTTCTCAACTCCTCGAATTTCTCTCATTAACTCATCATAGGAGGGTGGGATTCCAGTCGATCTGCCAGGCGTAACTGAAGCAACAGCAGTTCTGAGAAGGGGCAGACTTAAGGATCCTGTCCAGCCTGGTTCGGTCCAGTTCAATCGCTGGCAAACTACCTTTTCTGAGGCATTCTTGCAACAATTTTTCCAGCGAGATACATACACAGACAACAACTCCTTGGTACTGTTGTGCATCTCTTACTCTCCACCATAGGTCCTCATCAGAATCTGGGCTCCCATACACATTCTCCAAGGCCTCACAGATGAGGCCTGTGCAGTCGCTTCAGGGTTACTGGCCCGTTTAGCTTGCGGATGGTAGCCAGGGCAGGACCTCGGGCTCTCACTAACCCTCTTTCCCTTAGCCTTCCGAGCATTGCCATTCTAGCACTTGGGGCAACATAGTCTATCCAGGTCTCCCAGTCATCCTCCCTTGGGGGTGGGGAGGGTGCCAGAAGATCCTCAACCTTCGGTGAGAGTCGTGACTAATGGCAGGTGCAGAAATAGGAGTCTGCATTGGTTCAGCCACCATTACGGGCACTGGAGCAGGAGAGGTGTTGGGGAGGAACACCCCCAGGTGGCAAGAATAGTTTCTTCAAGTCCTCCACAGTTTTCCTCTCCCAGCAACCATTCAGCAAATTTCTCCTCAAAGTTTCAGATAGTGGTGGGGGCTGGTTCCCCCGGTCTTTACTGTCCTAGTTATCACTCTCCAAGCAGTGAGGGCTCCTCTGGGGTAATGGTCTGTGGCACTTTGGAGCTATCTATGGATCCTTAAACTCTACTAGGGCCAGGAAAGTGTGGGTGAGCAGATTAGCATGCCGACCCACCACCACAGGGTTTTGTAAACCTTCCACCTTGGAAAGTACTCCTGCACAGTGTCCGTGATTGATACCCAGGGGATGTCCAGGATAAGGACAGCATTTTGGGGGTCGATCTCCTCCCCAGTACACCACTCCACCAGCCGGTGCACAGCCACTTCTGTCGGGTACCCATTTTTTCTTAACAGTGGTTCAGTAATATGGCCACCAGAGGACACACAATCCCAGCGGTGAGCCTCCAAGATGTAACCCCTAGATGGCGCTATCCCAGGGGCTACTACCCCTGCCTGATTTGCCACTAACAGGTTGAGGGCCTGGATCCAATGGCGGGTGCCTCCACCCAGAGGTCAGGGTTTGCAATAGTTAAACTAACTTGGTCACAGCCCTCTGGGACACTGCAACCCCTTTCTTCCACTAGTGGTCCACACAATATATCAGAATTACCTTCACAGTATACACTTACCCCAGGTCTGGTTCCGCACTGGGACCTCCTGTGAAATGAGATACAGTGCAACAATCACAGTACAGTATTTTAACATAGACAAATACCTCAGGCAGTATAACTTTGCTGAAACAAGCAGCTCTGATTTATTTAGGGGATATAACAAGGACAGGGAAATCAGGTTAATTAGCTTATCACTCTAATAATCTACCTATGGCTCTGTGTACAGGCCTATCCCTATCAGTTACTGTCCCTGGGCACCACAGCCCAGTGGCTAGTCCAAACCGTGGCAGCTGGTAGGGCCCTTTCACACAGAGAAAAGGAGAATTAAACAGTCAGTAGTACAGTAATTCCATTTGGATTTAATGTGGCAATTCAACAGGGAGACAACTGAATTAGTACTCACGACCTCCAAATAAGATAGGGTCCTTCAATGTCAGCAGGGCTCACTTGAGGTACACAAACCTCTTCACACATCCATATAAAAGAAAGCACTATACCAGGCAGGCTGCATCTGTATCGATCACCAATTACTGCACAATACCGGGAGAACACACAGCAGATTCAGTTCCTGACAGACCGGTCACAATTTTCGGCAATTCCTCCAGTCTTCTACAGGGTGAGCCTGGTTTCTACTCTTCAGAGATCCTTTGATTCTTTTCACAGGACGGATTCAGTCCAACAAGCTGTTACACAAGCTGCAGACCGAACTCTGGGCCTATACACGCTTTTTGACTAAAACTGCACACTGAAAAGCACAGGGCTCCTTCCTTCTTCACTGCCAAAGCTCAACTGAAACTCCAACCGACAAAACCGGCACTTCCTTTGAGTTCCTCCCAGTTCTTGACTGGATTGGCTGTCACTCACAATAGACTGCTGCTGTTGGTCCAAAAGGCACTGAAGTCTAAACTACATCTCCCAGAGTCACTGCCCATACAATCCTCTTGTGGCTGGCTCAGATTATGAGTCCAAGTTCTGATTCGTCCAAGGCACCATTTTAGAGCTAGCTTACCCCACACTGATTGGTCCAGTTCAGCAGTTCAAAACTAGAATGGGAACTAGCAGACACAGTTCTGACTGCAAAGAAAGCAGGTTAGACAAACTGTAATTTCATTATTACTCTAAATAATTTCTGGCAAACAGTTACATCTTTCAGATAGGTTCCTTTGCACTCCTAGTGACTGCAAAATGAAGTGAATTGGCAGCAGCTTGAGTGGTACTCAATCAAAGAAACACACAGTCCCCCATACAAACTAATTATGTCTGCAAGCAGACAGCCCTTAAAGAGACAGTACCAGAGGTTCTAAAAACACTCACTGATAAATGGCTTAAATGCCAAACAGCATTCAGGCTTGGAGCATTCAAGCAAGCTCCTGGAAGTCTTTTGGGAACCCCCATTTGCAAGGGGGTTACATACCAACACCATCCGCCTGTTTTCAGGCTGTAGTTCGTTGGTAATCTCCCAGCCCTGACAGTGCTACCCAGATAAACTATATCCCAGTGAGGTCATTGTGACACAGGGCTGAAAAATACAGGCAACCATCATCATGGCGGCAGTGGGGTTCAAATGCCCTGTTTACTTCTGGCTGGAGGGTGAACTCCCACCAGGGCCTAACCACAGGGGTAGTTGATGCTGCAGAGGGGTGGTACCTCCCAACCAGTCAGGGATGAACTGCTGCTGGAAGCACTTCCGGGTATTGATTACCCACTTGCCAGAATATCAGGCTCGCTGGCAAACCTGGATTACTGTAATGGCAGCACGACGTACTGTCACTGGGCCATCAGGAGCCCCACAAATTAGGGTTTAATTATATAGTAATACCTCGGCATCAGCTTTATTTGTTTGAAAAGAAGCAGTTGGTCAAAATCAGTGGGGTAGAATCAGAAGCTCTCCTAGTCCAGTATTCTGTTTTGGGACCACTCTTGTTCTCACAATATATGAATTATGTTCGCCTGAAACTAGATTCAGTGTTTTACCATATGTATGTAGATGACACCATATTGTATATTCAAAGAAAACTGTATTTAAGGCTCAAGGCAGGCTACAGAAACTTGTTGTAAAGCAGGCTCCATGACGCTGTGCAGTGGGAGACAGCTGTAACCCACTGACAATCTGGGTTTGCACTCCAGTCCTAGGATATCAGGAGCAAATGTCAGCAGGAAGGTTAAGAAGCAGACGCACACACGCTGTCCTCCCAGGGGGAGAGCTGTGCAGCACGTCATTCTAGAACAGGATCAGCATGGTTTATCACAGGCCACCATGCACACCAAGGATGCCAAAGACAGTGCACACCTGAGATCAAAGAGGGTGGGAGCAAAACAGAAAAATAATCTTCCAACCCTAGTACACCAAATGATGACCACTGCACTCCCTCCACACCCTCTAACCCCAGCTCAATCCTTCCCCCTGCTGCTACACTGAAAGTCGCTGTCTTTTCCCCTTCCCTGGCAATGCTCCTGAGGGGAAGTTGACAAGCAGTAGGCCAGAACTGTACAAACAGCGGACCACTTGATGAGCCAGGTGGTGTAGTGTGGAGCCTGGAGGTGAGTCCAATGGGCAGAAATAAGCATTGTGGAGTCCAAAGGAGTGAGATACATGGGGGGCAGGGAGCAAAAAAACAAGAAAACATTTACACTTACACAGCATCATTTGGTACAAAATAAATTACTTTTAAATTCCAAAGTGGTTCTGGTTATGCTACTGGGTACAAGGAAGTAAGTACTTGCCAGGGAGATCAGTAAGTTGGATTTATTCAGTTTAGAAGGACTACTGTATCTTATGTAGAAGGATATGAGCACTTGGGGGTATGGCTTGACTCCTCTTTGACAGGCATTATGTATTGATTCCTTAATTGTTAAGATAAAAACTAGGTTTCTCATACAGCCGTTGCACAATGTGACCTTTGAGGTCACTTAAGATAAGTAAAGCAGTTGTTTTTTCTGTATTAGATTATTATTCTGACCATATTTATTGTACAGCAACTGAGACATTTCTGTCAAAGCTTGACGTAACTGTCAACGAGTTTGCTAGGTTTGTACTTGATGCAGACAAAATAACTTAGCATTGCACACTGCTGAGCGCTTTATACTGGTTAAATCTTGCTTATAAAACATAGGCTGCACTTCAGCAAGCTCCTTATGAGGGATTATTAGGAACATGACTACAGTTTCTAACAAACCTTCAGAGTAATGTTACTTTTTTTTTTTTTAACTTACTGTTTATGCCCCCTTCCGCTTCACGCCATTTCCTTCCCTCAGGGACTCCCAAGGCACTTGATCAGGCTTCACCGGGGATCCTGGGGACTTCCGCTCCCTGTGAGTCCTTCCTCTGTAGACTCTCGGATACCCCCCTGAGTGGGGTGGAAGGGAGACCCCCATCGTCTCCTCCAGCCATTGTCCAATGCTAAGTTGACTGCACTGTGGAGCTTCTCCCCAGGTCTCTGGTCTCCAGTGCCAGGACCCATCTCCAGGAGCCAACATAGGGTATTTCTGGTTTTCTGGTCCCCAACCCCTGCAAGCGCTGGCACACACACGGGGGTCCAAGGAGAGGGAGGTATGCTGAGACGTGCCTCCACTCTGGGCCCTCGGCCGACATCTGCCCCTCCCATGCCTCTGCTATCCCAACTGTACTTCCACCTGTGGTCACCCAGGTGGCGGTATTGCAGCGGGACCCACAGTCCACCCTCCCAGAAGAAGGAGAGCAGCTCTCTGAGCGCTCGAGCCTTCTCCCCCTAGCCAGCCCTCCAGCAGCCTGGGCTCCCTACTGAACCCAGATTGCTGGCATCACAGGCAGTAGTGCTCTAGCTACGCTGGCAGGCCAGCTCCAGAGTAATGTTACTTCAGGCTGTGGGCTGTAGTCCCAGCATTACATCACTTTTAATCTTAACAGCAGTAAACTAGTTTTTCAGCGGAGCTTAACAGAGCTCAATATGTATACCCTAGAGCAAAGGAGGGAGAGAGGTAATATGATTGAAACATTCAAACACCTTAAGGGCATTAACAAGGTGAAAGAGTCTAACATGTTTCAATATAAGAAAAATAGCAAGACAAGAGGACACAGCGTGAGATTAGAGGGAGGCCGATTAAGGGGTAATGTGAGGAAGTTCTTGTTCACAGAAAGGGTGGTGGATGCATGGAATGGCCTACCTCAGGAAGTGGTGGATATGAGTACAGTGCAGGGCTTCAGACAGGCATGGGATAGGCATAAAGGAGCAATACAGATGAGTATGAATAGATAGGCCATTGACAGAGCAAAGGCTGATGGCACAGTTATAAGGTAGAAAAAGAAATGGGCAGACTGGATGGGCCTTGCGGTCCTTACCTGCCATCAACTTCTATGTTTCTGTGTTTTTCCTACCCAGCACCTTACACTTGGAATGTGCTACCTAATTCAGATTGGTATTTGACAAACTCAGCAGTGCAGTTCAAAGACATGTTAGTATTATCTCACAGCAGGAGGGGTGTTAATTCTTCTTAATTGTCTGTTTTATTATATTTTGTGCCCCTGCAAGTATGTTTCTTAAGGCATGGATACAGTTCACATCCACACAATGTCAGTCTGCCCGGAGATAATTCAGTCATTGAAATGTCTTCAAGCTAAGCTCCTCCCACCACCCGGGTGGTATATCCTCCAGCTCCACCCCTTCAGGTCAGATCTTTCTTTCCACTGGAAGGGACAGGTCTCCTCCTTAGCAGCTCTTCATGCATAGAAGGATTTCAGTTTTTCAAATGCTTTGAAGAATCATTGATTTTTCAATCCACATTGGATATTAAAGTTGCTTCTGAGTCTTCTGACTTCACTCTGCCATCATGAAACCAGGCTTCAAGTTCTGCACCAATTGTAGGCAGAAGATGGCCATGGAGCTGCATGATACATGTGTCTACTTCCTGCGTGATCAACATGATGCTGAGAATTGCAGCAACTACCAGGCCATGCTGCCAGCATCCATTGATGAACAGAAGGCCAGGATGGCCTTGGGTAGGCCTAGAGACTACAGATTGATCTCAACAGCTGCTGGGTCGACTGCACAGCTTGTGGTCATGGAGGATGAGGCATTGGTGGCTGTGGTGAGTTCCTTATCAGTCTTGGCACTGTTCCTGTCTGGGACCGGTGTCAGAGTCTCCTCTGATAATTTCAGGAAATGTGCATCGCCCTCCAGACCTTTGGGGAGAGCCCTTCTCTCTGCAGTAAGAAGTCTAAAAAACACTGTTGCTGTAAGTCATGGGACCAGAAATTATCACACTCTTCCTGTTCCTTCAACTCTCCTGACTGCTCGGCCTTGGTTGGCGGTTTATTTGACGGCTCCACGGTAACCCCATCGGGCCTGTCAGTCTCTATTCCAGTCAGACAGGCAGTCAAGATCTTTCTCAAACTGGGAGACTGACTGGCAGAAGAGATCAGCAAGGAGTCAAGTCTCTCAGATCTTGATGCTCCCTGCCTTCACCCACGAGGGTGAGGCCCAGTTGAAGCCCCTGACCAAGTTGCCTCGGGAGCTGCCTGAGCTGTCGGGCATGTCTCTCTGCCTAAAGTGGTCTATACCAACCCTCCGGAGGACCCCTGCTGATGTCAACCCTTGCACCGATGATCAAGGTTGAAGTGCCACTCGGACTTTGTTTCGTTTGACTGGGAGGTGATGCCATCGATGCTTCTGACCTTCTTATCCTCAGGTGAGGAGAGGTATTGACACTAAATGTGTCAACACTATGAGAAGCTTCTCTGGCAGCAGTATACCGATGTAAGGAGGGGTAGGGCTCTGCCCCTGCGACTGGTGGTCTCTTGGCCACTGTTTCCATGCCAGTCCACTAGTGTTGGCAGACCACCGTATGTGATTTGCCTCCACTTCTGGTGGTGGCCCTTCCATCACAGCCCTGTTCAGGGCTTCTACTAAGGACTTCTGTCAAACCACTGGTTTGCCAGGCCAGTTGTTAGTGAACATCACCCAGAATGAAGGTACCAGGGTGGTCCATGGTTATCTGTCTGATCTCCTGTCATCTGCTGCATCAACCTGTTCCCATCGATCCTCCTCGAGGGGCCTCCTAGCGAGTCCCAGGATGAGGTTGAAAACAGCCAGCAACAGGGCGTTTAGTGTCGCTGGTCCCGTCCTGTGGAATTCGCTCCCACCAGCTATACAGGAGGCCCCTTCCGTGGAGGTTTTTAAGACCTGCTTCAAGGCTCTCCTGTTTTGCCAAGCTTTTCCCGAACCCCCAGACTGAGTTGGGCAGGATCTTTCCTCTCCTCCCTTTTATCATTTTCTAGTTTTACAGATTTTAGAAATGTTTATGTTTTTGTAATTTTATAATGGATTTGCTGTTGCTGTGTGGCACCCAGAGCCTCCAGGATTGGGCGCCTGAAAAATAAAATTTACCTTGCCTTACCTAAACAGTCAAGGGCTGTCTTTGAAGAACCCAGACTCGGCTTCTCAGTCATCGAGGGCCTCAACCAGTATTCAGCTATTCAGCCAGGAGTCAGTTGAAGAGCTCACTACGGCTCATGGGCTGACATCTTTTACGGCATTGCTCCATTTAATGTCGGAGTCCATGAACATGACCTTGGAACCAGTGCAGAAATGGGCTAAATATCCATTCACTGATATGCTATGTAAAAATGAATCCCTGGGAGTTGCTTCTTCCTTGGCCGAAGCCATGTTGGGGCCAGCCCTGGAGCTCTAGCAGCACCCATTATCCTGCCTGGCACTCCCTACCCATTTAGTCCACAAGTATGTGGTCCACATAGGCTCCCTTTCAGGGTTCTCTGACCACCCCTCTGCTGAGGGCCTGGTGGCGGATTCAGCCTTCCATAAGTTGAAAGACAAAGAAAGAGCAGTGCACACACTAGATACTTTGGACTAATGATTTATTGGGATATAGGTTCAGGTACAGCCGAACAGCTACCCGTAAATCGAAAGACTAAGAGGACATGGACAAACCTAAAGACAAGGAGTACAAGAAGATTGACTTTGCACCCAAAAAGATGTACATGGTTGCTTCCTTGGGCCTTCGACAGCCCAGCTATTCAGCCATGATAGCGAATTCTGGTAATTCCCTCTTTGGGATTGTGGAGCACTTCTTCCCCTACTCCCAGCTGATCAGAGACCAGGTTCAGTCACTAGCTAAACACCAGCTTCGGATGGCATTGGACATGGGTGATTCTTGTGCCTGTGCCATGGCTACAGCCGTCACCTTGTGTCACAGGGCATGGCTGAGGTTGCCCATCTTCAAGGCACTCGGCATAAGCTGACCAGTGTTCCTTTTCTGGGCACCAACGTATTTGGCCTTGGGGGTGAGAGAAATCTCACATGCATCGAGAAGTCCAATGCTACCCTGGATTCTGTGGCTTCATCCCAGAAGGACTCTTAAAAACCCTGGTGCTTTAGAAAAAGGCCTTTTTGGTTTTGGTTCTTTCAGTCACAGCAGCTTCAGCAGCAACTCCAGCAGGGGCAGTTTCCGCATTGGTGTCCGAAACCCAGGTTCGGTGGCCTAGGGCAAAGGCGGAGGGGAGCAGGTGGTAATGGTGCCTCCAGGGCCCCTGCAACTAGAACCCACTCCAAAGCTGCTAAATGGAAGGTTGTGGGGTGCCATTCACAGTATTTGTAGAATACAGCCATCATGCAAATACCTTTTATTCCAGAAATTTGCAATGGTAATTAGATGAATAAAAATGGTAAAGAAGTGGGCTGTATTTGGCACTAAAAGAATGTAGAGTATTCAGGATTAAATACAGCACAGTAGAAGCCAGTTAAAGTGGACGTCTGCTTAATTGGGACGACCCCCTGGGCACTAATTGTTGGCTAATGTTATTCAGTAGGACCAGCTTCTGTTTTATTGGAATGGTCCCGTCACTTAATTGGGACGATTCTCTAGTTACAGGTGTAGGAAAAGGTGCTGAAAATGTAATTGTGCCTCGTTAAGTGCCCTGCATTTAAGCTGTTTCACATTCCCACCTGCCTAACATCTCTCTGAAGTGTGTTTAACATCTATCTGGAGTGTGTTTGTTTTGCAGGATGGCATCTACAAGCAACAACAAGAGTCATCCTCTCACTGAGTGAGAAAATAAAAGTTATCGAGGCTTTGTAGCTGCCCAACTCCTCTCTCTCTCTCTCTCTCAAAAATTGCTAAGCGATTTTAATTAAAGTTCAGTGTGTTGCTTTCACCAATTAAATAACGATTAAATCAAGAACCAAACCAAACACACTTTTACTA
This sequence comes from Neoceratodus forsteri, assembly GCA_016271365.2. Taxonomy (NCBI): domain Eukaryota; kingdom Metazoa; phylum Chordata; order Ceratodontiformes; family Ceratodontidae; genus Neoceratodus; species Neoceratodus forsteri. Next base: position 1,577,768,625 of record CM057456.1, on the reverse strand, counting down.
AAAGGAGCTGTAATAAAAAGTACTGGTATCCAGTACTTCTTGATGTTTTGTGTTTTCTCTGTTTTGTTTGTTACTGTAATGTGTGTGTGTGTCTCATGAGCAAAGTCTTTTCTGGTTGCGATGGAAAAAAAAGGCTGCTTCTGATAAACAGGACGGCTGCTTAGGCAGGTGGCCAAAGCATGTTATTTATTTATTAAATTTTGGTGACTGGGTAGGCCCACTGAACCCCGAAGTTCCCTTTTTCAGGGGCAACACGGGATAACAATACAAGTTATAAGAATGAACAAGGACATAAGGAACATTTGAGGCATTGTGAGTTACAGCATGAGGTGGTTACAGTAAAGAAAAATAGTGGATACAGGCATGGTAAAAGAAAAGCAGTGGATACAGGCATGGTAAAAGAAAAGCAGTGGATGCAGGCATGGGTACAGGCATGGTTATCATCATGACATGTAAGCAATTGGTAGTACTTTGCATATAGTTTATTCAGGGGTTACACTTGGCCTCTGGCGAGCACTCTGTATAAGGCAGGTAGTAGGAAGGTTAAGCTAGGAGACAGGAGTTGGAGAGCAGGGGAGTACCTTAGGAGCTTTAAGTTGAACAACAAGTGCCAGTGTTAAATCAATTCACCAACTGAATTAGTAATGTCTGCATGATACAAGTCTGCTGAGACCAACAGTGTGATTAATGGCACTGAGACTGGGATTAAAAATATCTGCTCTGATCAATTATGATCTGTCCTAAATTAGGACAGATCATAATTTATCAGAACAGATATGTTGATCTCTGAGATTATAATCAAAGCAGCAGTCTAAATAACAGCTCTCTGGGGTGGCTTAGAAAGAAGGGGAAGTAGCACATAATAGGTTTTTGAATAAAAGTTGTCGATTGTTAATCAGATTGCCAATAAAGCATGAAAGAAATGTTTCTAGGATACTCCTGTGTGACTCAGAATCTGAGAATTAGAAACTGTTAAGAATGTTTGGAGTTCTTCTCAGGTTTACAAATTGCACAGATTAACTGTTTCATAGTAACTGTTTTCAAAACGCCATTAAGGAGGTCCCGGAGAAGCAGCCAGCATTTACTAGTGAAAGGGTCCTGAAAAGGCTGGGAGCCCTAAAGATTGCTAAGGCCTGAGGACTAAATGGGTTGTATCCGAGGATACTCAAGGAATTTTCAGCGGGTCTGGCTGATCACCTGGTAGGTCTGTTTAACAGCTGTCTAAGGACAGGGGTGGTTCCAAAGGACTGGAGAGTGGTAAACGTAGTTCTGTTCCATAAGGGAGGGGGAACAAGGAACAAGCAGGGAACTACAGACCTGCCAGTCTTACCTATGTTGTAGGAAAACTTATGAAGTCACTGGTCAAAGCAGATCTCATGGACTGCTTGGAGAGCAGCGGTCTCCAGGATAATAAGCAGCATGGATTTGTGGCAGGGAAGTCTTGTCAGACTAACCTGATAGTTTTCTTTGACTGGGTGACTAGGGAATTGGATCGGAGCCATGCTGTGGATTTGCTGTACTTCAGCTTCAGCAAGGCTTTTGACTCTGTACACCAGAGACACTTGTTGAAGAAGATGGAGGGTCTGGGTGCAGCTAAGGCCATAGTAAACTGGCTAGGTAACTGACTAAAGGGGAGGCAGCAGAGGATAGTGGTCAGTGGGGTTAAATGAGAAGAGAGGGAGGTCACAAGCGGAATTCCACGGGGGTCTGTCCTGGGTCCAGCCCTCTTCAACATGTTCATCAGCGACATTGGTGAGGTGAGTCAGGGCAGGCTGTGTCTTTTCACAGATGACACTAAGCTGTGTGGGAGGGTGGACAGTGATAAGGGAATAAAGGAAACAGAGAGATTTGCAAAAGCTGGAGAGGAGATCAAGGGTTTGGCAGTTGAAATTCAATGCCAAAAAGTGCAAGGTTATGCACTTAGGGAACAAAAACTCCAGGACAGAGTACTGGATGGGAAGGGTAAGTCTCAGTACAACAGCTGAGGAACAAGACCTTGGAAGTTATCGTCAGTGACTCCCTAAAGCAATTGAGTCAGTGCAGCAAGGCTTAAAGCAAGGCAGATAAGATGCTTGGATGTGTCTGGATTAGTACTGATAGCACAAAAAGGGAGGTAATACTTGCCCTGTATAGATCCTTGGGGAGGCCACATCTGGAGTACTGCACCCAGTTCTGGAGTCCTCACCTCAGGAACAATAGCGATAGGACTGAGGTGGCGCAGTGTACGGTAACAAAAAAGATTCATAGCCAGCAAGGCATGTCCTATGATGAGTGCCCCAAGGTACTGAACATGTACTCGCTGGAGACCAGAAGGGAGAGGGGAGATAATGACCTTCAAAGTCCTAGAAGGAATTAACAGGGAGAACTGCAGAGAATGCTTTAACTTGAATACTAACGCATGGTCACATGGTCGTGAGTGGAAGCTAACAGGAGGGAGGTTCAGGAAGGATGTGAGGAAATACTATTTTCCAGAAAGGGTTGTGGAGCCATGGAACAGCTGCCAGCTGGAGTGGTGGGTGCAGTAACTGTTAGTGGTTTTAGGCATGGCTAGGACAGAGTGAAGGGTGTAGTGATTGCTTAGAGCATCAGAATTGGGGAGGAGAATGGGGGGGGGTGAGGAGAACTAGGACTCTGGAGGAACAGTAGGCCCCAGGCCTAAATAGGGAACTCTCTGGCAGACTGGATGGACTCTTGGTCTTTTTCTGCCGTCATTGTCTGTGTTTCTGTGTTTCTATATTTTTGGGTGATTTTCATCAGGTATTATTTTTGCAGCCCTTTTTATGTAAGTGTACATTTCTGTATCACCTTGTGAATTATCAGTTTTGGCATTACAGTTTGAGTTTGTTATGTATATGCTATAGTATGGTATAAATAAATGGGGGGAATGACATTGGCACAGTTTTTTAGACTACATTGCTTGAATCATTTTCTGAAGATGGCAGTTCGATTTTTGGCACATGGTAGAGATGTAGTTTTCTTGAATCAGAGGTAGCACAGTCTGTGTATGTAAGGCTGAAAGTCCCAAGAAAAACAAGTTTTAAAAAGATAATGACAGCTGTAAGTGATAAACCGCATATAAGATAAAAGTATAATTGACAGGGAAATTATAACTCTGTTGTGATGTCACAACTCTTTATTTTGTAAACAATAAGACACAACAGGGGGTGGGTTTCTTTTAGTAAACCGGATGCCAAAGTGCATTGTGAGGCACGAGATGCTTGCTTTTTAATAAAATTAAATATTTTAGAAATGATTCTATAATGTGAAAACACAGAAAATTAAAAAAGCAGCCCATACTGAGGCTGTTAATTGGATTTTGTTTTCAATTCAGCCATCAGGTGAGCGCTGAGGTTTCCTGTTGCCTCCACCTCCCCCACCATTATTTCTGTATGGCATTGTTGTTTACCTGCAGGATCCTTTGTACGCCTTCGTTTGATGGAGTGAGATTTGAAATTTGGCGGTTTGCGTGTCTTTTCATGATTCTTCCCAAAGCCAGGCCGCGGTAGCATACTAGTTGTGTTGGTGAGAGAAGGAACACCACGGTGTCAGCTGGCTTTAAAAGAGAAATGCTGTCTCGACCATTTTATTTTTCAAAATTGTTAATGCCTATCTTGGTGTCTCTTGCAAGATGTTACTTAAAATAATCTTTTCTGGCTCAGTGGTAGTTTCATAGCCACGTTCATGGTTGCATTGGTATCGGGGGAGCTGAGCACTGCACTATAGTGGCAACTGGTAAAACAAGAAGTGGTGCCACGAGACTAGAAGAAATCTGTATTTGAGTGACCAAGACCTTCTGAATCAAGGTGGAAAAAATGGTTAAAACCAAGACGAGAGGAATTGTTTAAATGTGTATTTTTATTAAGAGCTGTGGTTGAGAGGGGAAGTTAGAAAAATGTGCTATGATGTTAGTTTGTAAAGTAAAGGCTCGTATTGCTTTTTCTTCACAAACATGACTGCCACAAATGGTCACTGAAAAATTTCCTGGAGGAATTGACATTGAAATGTGCTGCATCCCAGTTGCTGGAAGAAGTCTGAAGCCATGGGCTTCTTTTCCTAAGCCACTTAGCTAATCAGGGCACTGGAAATTCAGTACCCATGTTACAGATATGGAATAATGTAGGCAAGACATGTATAACATAGCATTATAAAATTGTCAAGAAAAATCCAGCAATCTGATTTGTCAGTTTGGACCTTTTTACTAGTATATAAATCCCACAACAAACACACGAGTAGAGATGCAGCTGACCTCTGTACATGCTTCACACAACATGTTCAAGCACCACAGTGCCACACAGTGGAATTTTCCATATTTGTTTTCCATACAGTAAAATAAAGAAGTGTTTTCTACTTTATTTTCTCTATATAGTGCCAATCTACAATCTTCAAGCACAGACAAAATCACATCCACCTCTTGCTTCATGCCTCAGCTTAGGCTTAATCAGCTCCCTGCCACCATCTCTTATTTTCTTGTTCCCCGCTCTGTCACTGCTTCCACTGCTTGAGGCAGCTATCACTTATCCGTTAAGTCCCCAGCACCTGGTCTACACAGTCCATTAAAAAACAGCAAACTTCTCCATTTCTGCCTCTGTGTATGGTGGGAGGGGTGGAAGGTATCCTTTTTTTAAGTATACGTTATTTGGTTTCATTCATAAACATAAAAGAGAGACAATAACAAGCAGGCATACACAGGACCCCACTACAAAACACAGTTGGTAATTGTTAAAATTCAGCATACAGTTGATTATGTGCAAACATTACAGCTGGATTGAGATTACACATACATGTCTGGAAGCATAACCATATCAGACATAGCCATGATATGATATTCTGGCACAATGTAAGATACCGCCACTCAGTTAATGAATTTGTGTCTATCTGTGCATCAGTTGCTGTTCTGTCCAGGATCACGAGAACGTATAACTTTTCCCAGTTGTTCTGGTGTCCTTTTAGCCTGTTGTTAATACTGGCTATGGATTTCACTGCCTACAAGGCAAAAAAAGTGTTTGTCATGCCACTGTTCGTAGGTTGGCGTATCTTGATCTAGCCAGTGTCTTAGTAAAACTTTTCTGGCACAAGCAGCAATAAGTGCCATATGGTATTTCTGTGCTCCTATAAACTGGTTTTTGTAGTCCCCAGTAATACAGATTGATGGAGTGAAGGCTTTGTCAAGCCCTAATAGGGGGTCCAGCTTTTTGTTAATATTCTGCCATGGGGTTGTGCTAATGGGCAGTGCCAGTGTATGTGCAGCAGTGTGCCCTGACCCTCATTACATCCAGTACCTACATCTGAGTGCAATTTCTACATCTTGTGTAGTTTCACTGGGGTAAAGTACATGTTGTGCAGGATCTTAAGTTTCACTTATTTATTTTTTATTTATTTAACTGTGTTTACCACACGAGTGCACTGGTAACAAGTACCTTTTTCAGGCATGGCCCCGGTGCAGAAGCACAGACAAGCAAGAAAACAGATTATAGTGAATACATACAAATTTACAGCAAGTTGTAGGTTCATAATCCTATGACTGTCAAGTTCAATATGTTTATATGTATCGTTCCATATTTATTTATTTGAAGTTTGGTGACTGGGAGACGCACACTTAGCCGAGGCTCATTTCCAGGTGCGACCGGAGGAAAGTGGAATAGGGAGTAATACAGCAATTAAACAAGTCAAAGGCGATACAAAGTACAATTTCAGAAAATCTACATAGCTACAAATATATACAAGGCAAAGTTATACGCTACTAGAACAAAATACAGGGTGGTGGTTTTACAATGGGAAGATAGCACAAGATAAAACTATCTAACACTTGACAAGTTTAGGTTACAACACTTGACAAGGATACATCTTGGGCTTGGGCTGAGCAAAACTGAATTGAGTCTGTAGCAGGAGGGGAGGGGAAATTGGGGATAGAAGGAGGAGGGGGGTATGGAGGAGGAGATGGAGAGGGATTACATAGGTGGAGAGCATGTACAGGAGGAGGGGAGGGACAGGGTGTGTTTAAAGGAGTGGAGTGCAGGAGATAGATGGAGTGAGGGATGGGAGAGAGTTCCAGATACGGGGAAGGTGGTAAGAGAAAGCAGCCTGCCCAGAGTTAGAGTGAGGGTGAGGAAGGACAAAGGTGCGAGTCTCCCTGGAATGGAGAGAGTAAGAAGAAGAAAGAAAAGTGTAGAGGTAAGGGGTGAGGAACACGAACCACTATTTGGAAATGAGAGAAGAGGCATGAAGGTGTCGGTGGTAGGAGAGAGGGGAGTAAAGGGTGCAGTGGTGAGTGCAAGGGGGGCACTGGTGGCAAAACGCCAGAAGGCGTTGAAAAAAGAGTCTAGCCTGGAGAGGGAGTAGGTGGAAGCAGATCCATAGATGACATCTGCGTAGTCAAATAGTGGTAAGATGGTTTTAGTGAGCAGTTCACGGTGTACTACAGGAAGAGAGAGAGAGAGAGAGGGCATCTTTGTTTCTATATATGACACCAAGCCTAGGGCAGAGCTTAGTGTGAATGTAGTCAATGTGGGATGGGTAGTCGAGCCTGCTGTCCAGCCAGACACCAAGGTACTTATAGGTAGGGACTGTATCCAGGGAGGTGACATCGAGGGTGGAAAAGGAGAAGAGTGGAGAGTTTCTGAGAGGTCCTGAAGTTCATGGATACTGTTTTTTTCCATGTTGACTTTTAGTTGGTTGTCACGGAACCATTACAGCACACGAGTAAAATCACTCTGCAGTAGAGGGGTCACCAGGGGGGCAGAGAGGCCTGAGGCATAGAGAATGGTGTCATCTGCATAAAGGTGTATATTTGAAGCGGGACAGACTGAGAGGAGGTCATTAAGAAAGATAGAGAAGAGAATGGGGCCAAGGATAGATCCTTGGGGGACTCTGACCAGAATAGGAAGAGGGGGAGAGAGCATCACCTGCTAGGACACATTGGGTGTGACCAGACAGGTAGGATCTGAACTAACCAACTACGGAAGGTGAAAGGCCAGCAGACCCTGACTTGGATAGTAGAAGAGGATGAGAAATGGAGTCATAGGCCTTTGCTAGATCTATACATACCTATGTGACTCCCTGGATGGTGATGAAATGGTTGGGAAATCTTTATTGACCTAACCAAAGCGTTTGACACCGTCAGTCATCACATCCTGCTCAACAGCCTCGCAGCCCTTGGCCTCTCCACCAGTACATTGTCCTAGTTCTCAAGCTACCTCTCGCACAGGTCCCAGTGTGTTAGGATAAAAGGTGTATCCTCTGAACCCTGGAATGTTGCTTTGGGTATCCCACAAGGATCAATTTTAGGGCTGTTACTATTCAGCCTTTTTATCAATTCCCTGCCAAGCGCATACCCTTTTAAGATGCTGCTTTACGCAGACGGTGTAGTGATCTCCGTACCAGGAACACACCTCCATGAAATAACAGCTACCCTTCAAAGTAGCTTTACCAAACTGGAGTCATGGTTTGCTCACAATAAACTCCTCTTCAGCTACAGAAAAACCAAAGCAATGCACTTTACCCTACAAAGCTCAAAAAAGCAGGGTGGCCCACTTACCATACTGAGTAACAAAAGCGACGTACTCGAACAGGTTACTACCTTTAAATACGTGGGATTATTCCTAGAAAACACCCTTTCTTTCAACACCCATATAGACCATGTTGTGAAAACTGCCAACATCAGACTTGAACTCCTTTACCAACACAGAAATGCTATGGCCACTGAGGCCCTCAGCCTTGTCACCAAAAGCTAAATACTGTCCATTGTTGACTATGGACTTAACTATCTATAGAGCAGCTACTGAAACTGCTCTCAAAAAGGTTAAACTCCTGCTCAACAAAGTCTGCTGACTTGTTCTAGGAGCTAATCGGTATTTCCACTCTTGCAGTCTCTACTCTGCAACTGGCTGGCTTCCATTACCTCAAAGGTTCCAGTACCATTCATGTATTGTGGGAAAAAAGTCCTCCTAGGGCTGGTCCCAGAATCAGCTTAGAAGCTTTTCCAACGTAACCCCAACACTAAAACAACCCAAAGCTCTGCTAGAGGGGTACTGCATGTACCTTACAAACGAACCTCCTTCGCCCAGAAGTCCCTCTCCTATCGGGGCCCTCTCTGGATGAACAACCTACCCCCTTCCCTTTTTCACCTTAAGAAACTCAGCCAATTCAGAAAAGAACTTCATCGCCTCCTGGTAGAACCCCAAGAGTGCAACTGCCATGCATAACGATAGGAGTTCCATCCCCTACCCTAGACTTCCAAACCCTACCCCCCCGCCTTCTTACCCCTCTTGCCCCATGAGTCCTCACCCCCTCCTCTCCACTTGGTTTACACTTCCCCTAGGCTGCCCCCTTGCATACAGCACTTATCAACTTGTTCTCCCTCATCACCATACCTCCTTCTCCTATCCCCTAATAACATTATACAATATGCCTCCTCTGTACCCACGCCAGTACTCTCCATACCTCCTCCCTCCTCCCCTTTTCTTTGACAAAGTAAATTTTGGCTGCCAACTACAAGCAACCTGCACTTAGTAACTAGACCTATAGGCTAGAGATATTTCTGTAATAAAAGTATTTGTATTTGAGGTTATACTCTACGTTTATCTTGCTTGCTAAATAGTCTTGTCACTTGCCTATTGTATGTTCTTGTCATAAGGTGTAAATTGTACTGTTTTGTCTGTTCTTTTACTGACTTGGAGCCTTTGTAAAAGAGCTAGTTTGGCTCAAAGGTTGTAATTCCGAAACTGAAATAAATATAAAAAATTAAAAATGCATATGGCTGAGGTAAGGTGTCTGTGGAAAGCACTCGCAGCCATGGAGAAGCAGCTCCAACAGCAGACAGCATCATCTGACCCCCCCAGTAGGCTCCGCCCCGTTGAAGATTCAGGACAAGAAATCCTTGGGGAAACATCATAAGAAGTATAAATATCACGGAGAGAAGTCTTCCCAAGAGACATTCTGTTCACCACTACGAAAACAACCAGTGCTTCTAACTTCATTTCTGTCACCACCGATTTCCACGCTGGTGACTAGGACCACCCCAACTGTCCCACAGCCATCTACTGTGGGGTCTGGCCAGGGCTCTGCCATCAGTTCTACAGTGGCTTACTTGCCCCTGTCGGCGGCTTCTCCTGTGCCATCAACTGATCCTGCATCAACCCCCTAGACCTCCATTTCCACAAGGTTGGGACCAGGCGATGGTGAAACACTTAGCTCACTTGTTGCTATAACGCAACACTCAGTCCCCTAAGACCTCCATTTCTACAAGGTCAGGATTGGGCATAGGTGAAACCAGACCTCACAGGGTTGGGCAGTTGTCCTCGTTGATGACTTATTCGTCGTTGATGCCAAAGGGTCGCCCTCCCTAGTCAGGACGTGGCCGTCAACCAGCTGCTTGCCACTGATACCTCAAGGAAGACAAGGTCAGGTGGAGTGCGGATCAGACTAATCCTACAGCTACTGAAATTCTGGTCACTGCAGACCATGAGTCCCCCGTCGACCCTCTTTGCTGACGATCCTTATGTATTGGTCGTTCTGGCTACTGGGTTAGTCCCTTCAGCAGTACACCTACAGTCTCCACCCTTGGTTGCTGCTTAGCTGTTACTTTGCTGTCAACAGGACCTTTAACATCCTTCTTGTGTGCTGTAAAATCAAGCTGCTCTAAATTCCCCATGTCTTTATCCTGTAACAACTTGCCCGAGCCATGAAGCCAGCCCTGTGTCTTGTCATTGGGAAAGTTACCCATACCCCCCCTCCCCCATTGACATACCTGTTTTCTGGATTGGGGAAGGGGTATCCTTCCTTTCCAGGGGCCCCCACCTCAACCCCCCCGGTCCATTGCCAGAGAACACATCAACACTTTACTGCATACCTTCACCCAGGATGAGATGAAGGATATGGGGCACCTCACAATCAGACTTCTCTCTGTCCTCCGGTAGTGAGGACTCTGTATTTTATACTCCCCAGTCACCCCCAGAGAACCATACATTTATGTCCATGCTACAAGACATGCAGGCAACCATGGGGTTCTTGGAAGAGGAGAAAGACTCCTTGAAACTAGATCTGTTTGACTTCTTGGAGGTCCCTGAGGCCCCTTCTGTGGTTGTACCTCCTATTTACCTAGTCCTGGAGGATGCAGCATATGCACTTGGTACTGACCTAATGAGGTCCCACCCATCCCCAGGAAGGTAGACAAGACTTACCACCCACCCACTAATAAGGTGTATTATGCCACTCAAACTGAGTTGTATGCAGCAGTTTTGACACCCGAGCACCACTGTTCTCGGGTTCCAACTTGTCTTAGTTGTCACGCTGTGGGCAAGGAATCTAGAAACTTAGATGACCTGGGCAAGCGTACCGATGCATCTGCTTCTTTCAGCTTAAGAAATACTAACTATCAAACCTATGTGATGAAATACAAGAACATTTTGTGGTGCAAGGCACACACTGCTGCCCAGGGGTTACCAGAGGGCACAACAAAACAGAACCTCCTACGTAGCCTGGAGGCAGCCACTCAGGTGGGCAAACATTTTATAAGATCAGTATATGATGCATCAGATGTTTCAGCCAGGGCTGTGGCAGTGGGATTTGTTTATGACACCATGGCTGGCTCAGGGTTTCTGGACTCTGTACAGAGAACTGTATTGAATGCCCTTTTTAGAGAGCAGAAGTTGTTTGGCAGAGAAGCAGAGGAAGCATTAAAGGAGTTGCCCTCCATTCTGCTACCACCGCAACACCCTGGTCGGTCTACTTCTGATTCCTGTGCCTTTAAGGATGTCCACACTAGGCCTAGACCCTACCATGACTACCGTGCCTCCTTCCAAGGGGACTGTAATAGAGACTCCAGTTTCCTTACGGCCTCAGCCACTTCACGGACTGCAAGGACAAAAAAAGGACAACCTCTTCCTCTTTTCGCAATAAGGGGAAGAAATGACACCAGTCAAGGTTGTCCTCTGGCGGTTCGGCTGTGAGATACTAACTCTTACAGTCCTGGGTTCCCCACTGTTATCACCAACAACGCTGTGGACACCTGGGCCTCTGAGATTGGTGGCTTCATCACGGAGCCTATCTCTGTCTGTTAGAGAGGACCCGGTGGGTAGTTTAGCCATTGGGCAGCTCATATGGAGCAGTGGGTGCAGCGTATAAGTCACACGGTGCCATTTCTGGTGATGGCCCCTGGGCTGCCACTGTCTGCAATGCCGCTTGAATTAGGAGCATGGCTGACTATGGCACCATCTGTCCCACTTATGGTGTTGCCTTTATCCCCTCCAGGGACAGGAGCAGTCACTGTGCCAGTGGTGATTATCAGCTGGGTTATTGAAGCCATGTGTGGTGCAGCGGTCGGGTCCCTTAGGGCCTACCCTGCTGCTGCTTGCAGTGCCATATGAGCTTATGGCGTTGGGGACATTCCCTTTGGGGATGACAGTAGTGCCATTTACATGTTGTCCATGTTTCCATGGCCAGCACTGTTTTTCAGGGGCTCCTCAACACCCTCCTCTCTACTACTGTCCAAGTGAAGAGGGTGTAGAGGGTGATGAGTCAGATCCTGACATCCTCTCTAGTGGTGAGGAGGATGACTCATATTATTGTCCAGAGAGCTCAGATCCAGATCCTGTGACTGTGTACCTCAGGAGGATCTTTCCTTCCAGGGTCAGCTCAGAAATATGCACGCCACATTAAATTTTGAGCCAGCAACCAGGGTAGGCACCTCTAGAGTTTCTAAATGTGCCTAATATCCCAGTCTCCTTAGTTACTCCCATCCAGTCGGCTCTAGGGACTAATTGTTGTTGTTTATTTTAGGTATAACCATTGAGCTTACGCTCATTCACAATGGTGACCTATTACACAATACAAATACACAGTACACATAAAGAAAAACAATAGTACAAAACAGTTTCAACAATTAATCATTCATTTCCATACAAACATTGAATATAGAATGAACAGGATAATAAATTACCACAGTCAATTAAAACATTCACATGAATGAATCTTGGAAAACAGGTGATTCTTTAAAACAGAAACTGGCAAGAGTTTAGAGTTAGGATCCCTAAAATGAAAAGGGAGTCTATTCCAGAGTTTTGGGACCATAATACGTCGTGGAGAAGGTTTGCAGTTTGGCAGCTGTACCCAAACAAGTGGACAAGAAATGTACAGCACCTAAAGCTTAGCTTGTGTATTTCACTCAGACTGTAGCAGATGCAATTGTTACTCTAGGATCGTGGATATGTTGTCCATCCACACTTCTTGGCATGTCCCTTTCCCTTTAAGGATCGCCGGAAGGTCTTCAAGCTGGCTCCTCCCACCCACCCGGGTAGTATATCCCTCGGCTCCGCCCCATGACGCCAGATCTTCCTTTCCGCAGGAAGAATCTGGTTGCCTCCTTAGTGCTCCCGCATTTTGTAGGCCCTGTCTTCAAAACTTTAGGTTATTCCGAAAATTCGTCTTGTTTGCATTAGCGATCGCAACTGTTGCTCTTCGATTATGGAAGACAAGTATTCCGCCGGATTTCGCCGGTGTTCGTGCGGCCAGAAGATGTCGCACACTGATCCCCGCACCGCGTGCGTCTATTGCTTGGGTGTCGACCATGACACCTCGAAGTGCGATTTTTGTCTTGCATTTCATCCTAATATCCTCAACAACCGTCTCCCATGCCTGAAGTTGGGGAGGCTGGAGAAACTGAATCCTCTTTTGAAATCAAAGGAGGCTCGGTGGGCAGTTTCCGCCGCCGTGGGATCCACCAAGCAACTGGAGCGTATGCAAGCCTTCGAGGGGGAAGTGGCTTGTGCCGCGGAATCTTCCTCTTGGAGCTTCTTCGTTCCGCTCAACCTGGGCTCCACTTTCTCAGGTTCTTTCCGAAAGTTGTGCCAGTCTCTCCTGACTAAGGGAGAGAGTCCTGTGGGCACGCACTCCTCTCGGTCCAGTAAGCAGGAAAAGGACCCGGGATCGTCTTTGTCTCGGCGAATACGTTCTTGGGATTGGGAGATATCTCGGTCCCAGCAGTCTCGACCTCAGTCAAAATTGCCTCTTCGGCCGCTGGCTTCTCAGCTTGCTGTCCGGCCAGTCGACCGAAGTGTTGATCGATGAGGTTGAAATAATCCTCGATCTGATCGGCCCCTTGTCGCTGACTCCAGTCGCCGACCCTCTCACTCGGACTCCGGTCCTTGCTTTCTTCGATGAGGAAACCCAGCCCTCTAGGAATCCCATCAAGGAAGTGGTTCCTGACCCCGGGAAATCTCCGGTCCCGCTGGTGTCTCCCGAGCAGCTGAATTGGCCTGGCTGATCTCGATCGAGGTCCAGGACCCCTTTGACCGACAGGCCAAGGAAGAGCCACAAGCGCTTGAAAAAGAGGCGATGCCATTGGTTGTCCTTGTCCTCCTCGGATGAGGAGAGGCTCCGGCGGAAACTCTGGCACTACAAGTACCTCATGTGGCAACCGCTGATTTTGACTGCTACCAAGTCGATTCCTGTAGCATCTGCTCCTGGCCACTACTTGACTTTCATCTCCCAAGCTGAAGCTGACTCCTTCGGAGCTGATTAAGTCAGTTCCCCCACCCGTGGAGCCGGCGAAGCCTCCGGTGCGGCCTAAACTGGTCTCTTCACCGATCATGGTGGAACCACTGCCCAAGCAGCCTGTGGGAGGGGCTCCTTCTAAAGAAGATGGACCAGACACCGGGTTTCCCCAGCATCTTTTGGTCACTGTCACCCCAGAACACCCTTAGTGGGTCGAAGGTGACCTGGGTGGTCGACCATTGTATCTGAATTCCTCAGATTCAGATGAGACCGGCCTACATTCTCACCCAGGGGATGTCGAATCGGCTGGTGGGATTGAGACATAGGAAGGTCCTTTGTCTTTTCAGGGCATTCTTCACTTCATCTCTGAGTCTACAGGGATGCCCCTGGAGCCCATCCAGAAAAAGACGGAGTACCCTGTCACGGACATCCTCAAGAGAGAGGATACCACGACGGAGGCCTTTCTGGCCTGACCTTAGAACTTTGGCAGTGCCCTGCCTCTTGTCCAGCTTCATCTGCCTGCATGGCCCGAAAGTATGCAGTCCCATGGGGTCCCTTGCGGGGTTCACAGAGCACCCTTCAGCCGAGAGCCTGGTGACTGCCTCTGTGTTCAGGCATACTGGCAGTTCTGCCGACACTGATCGACCTCTCGAGAAGGAATCCAAAGACTTGGATCATTCGGCTCGGAAGGTCTACGTGGCCTCGTCTTTAGGCCTCCGTCAGGCAAGTTTGGCCGTCATCATGGCACACTTCTCCCATGCCCTCTTTGGATGAAGTCCTCCCACATCTCCCTGCAGACATGCAGACCGCAGTCAAGCAAGTCCAGGACCAGGGCTGGGCTGTTGCCAAACAGCAGCTCCAGATGGCCCTGGACATTGGGGACTCTTGTGCCTGCTCGTTGGCAGCCACAGTTGCCTCTCGCTGCAGGGCTTGGCTGAGACTCTCCTCTTTCCCAGCAGATACTCAGCACAAACTAGCTGATGTGCATTTCCTGCGCACCAATCTCTTCGGCCCAGGTGTGGCTGGTCACTTTCAGCATATTGAACAGTCCAGTGCCACCTTGGACGCCGCTTCTGCTAAAGGTTCTTTGAGTAAGAAGCAGCAGAAAAAGAAGAAGTCTTTTCGGCACTCTTCCCCTGTGGCCCAGCAACCCTCCTTTCAAGGAGGGCAGCAGCAGCAGCAGCAAGCTGAAGCTTGACACCCCCGGCCCAAGTCCTGGCCCTCCCAGGTCCATAAAGGAGGCCAAGGTTCAGGTCCTGGATCATCCTCCTCCAAGCTTGCTCAATGATGGGGTGGGGGCTGCCACCCCCCTCTCCCATCACACAAGCTCTTGGTCCTCCCTTGGGGGGCTGGCTCTGCCTCTTCCTTTCCGCCTGGCCCGCTATCGCCATGGACAGGTGGGTCTTGGAGGTGGTCAGTCAGGGACTGCCTCTAGAATTTGAGCAGTACCCTCCAAGCCGAGCCCGTGGGAGGAAAGAGTATCCACCCATACTCAGTCAGCTTTCCGAGACGACATCACTCAGCTCCTCCTTAAGGAGGCAGTAGCACCAGTGGCAGATTTTCCAGCAGACCCAGGCTTTGTCTCCAGGTACTTCCTGATGTCCAAGCGGATGAGGAGCTGGTGCCCCATTCTAGATCTGCACAACCTGAATCAGTATCTCGGGTCATGCACCTTTCGGATGGTCACTGTGTCCCAGATCATACCATCCTTGGAGCGAAACATGTGGTTCTGTTCACTGGATCTGCAGGATGCATTCTTTCACATCCCAATCCGTCCATCTCATTGGTGGTTCCTCCACTTCAGAGCCGAAGGGACCCTATGTGAGTTCTGACCCATGCCGTTTGGCCTGTCATCGGCCCCACGGGACTTCACCAAATACATCTCAGTGGTGGCAGCGTCAGGGGGTCAGAATTTACCCCTACTTTGATGATTGGCTCTTAGCAGGTCCCACCCGGCAGGAGGCGAGAGGTCCAGGGACCTGGCCCTCCAGACCTGCTCCCAACTCGGCCTCCTGATCAACTAGGCCAAGTCAGAACTCTTGCCTTCCCAGGTGATGTGCTTCATCGGGGCAGAGCTCGACTCTCGTCAAGCCAGAGCTTGGCTCCCGGTGGACAGAGCAGCGGTTCTCTCCTCTTTTGCCCAGTCATTTCTGGTTGGGCAAATGCGCCCTGCCCGGGACTTTCTGCGCCTTCTGGGTTACATGGCGGCATGCACCTCAGTAGTCCATTGGGCCCGGTGGCACATGCGCCCCCTTCAGTGGGAGCTGGCTACCCAGTGGACTCAGCGCCATGGTCATTTTGACCAGCTGATCACTGTAACCCAGAAGATGTGGGACAGTCTCCAGTAGTGGACCGCCCCAGACTGATTGCAGGAAGGGATCCCGTTTGTCCACCCCGAGCTGACAGTCTTCCCCACAACCAGAGCCTCTCTTATGGGCTCTAGAGCCCACATGGGGGACAAAAGGGCCCATGGGTTCTGGACCCCTGAGGAGTCCCGATACCAAATCAACCTGGTAGCTCAGAGCAGTCAGACTGGCACTGTCAGATTTCGTTCCTCAGCTCCGAGGTCAAGTGGTTCACGTCCAGATGGACAATACCACGACCATGTACTACCTCAACAAACAGGGCGGCACGCATTCTCGTCTGCTTTGCAGGGAGGCGCTCCGCATCTGGACCCCCCGTCAGCCATCTGGAGGCAGATCCCCTAGCCATTCATGTGGCAGGAGCCTCAAACCGTCTGGCGGATGCTCTCAGCGGCTTAGGTGAGACATCTCACGAGTGGTCTCTCCATCCAGAGGTAGCTTACAGCCTGTTCTCCCACTGGGGCAAACTTATGGTGGATGTGTTTGCCTCCAGGGACAACACCAAGCCGAGGCTGTTTCATGCCCACCCCCCTCAGCAGGGCTCGCTGCAGGGGGATGCCTTCTCGAGGCTGTGGACCCCAGGCCTACTCTATGCCTTCCCTCTGTTTCCCTTGATCCACAGGGTGCTCATCAAGGTGAGAAGGGACAAGGAGAAGGTGATTCTAGTAGCCCCAGACTGGCTGTGTCACTTCTGGTATCCAGATCTCCTCAGCCTTAGCTGCAGGCCCCCAGAGCGGCTCCCAACACGCCCGGACTTGATCTCTCGCAATCAGGGGAAGGTATACCATCCAGACCTTCAATCCCTGCACCACACAGCCTGGTACCTGAGCAGCTAAAGTTCCAGGCTTTGGGTCTTTCCGAGGATGTCTTCACCATGGTGGAGGCATTCAGGAAGGAATCAACCAGGAAATGTTATGCCTTCAAATGGAAAAGGTTTTCCATTTGGTGTCAGGGCAAGGGCCTGGACCCTCTGTCCTGTCCAGTGGCTAACATTCTCAACTACCTTTGGTCTCTGTCCAAAGGGGGGTCTTCAGTCATCGACCCTTGGGATGCACCTGGCAGCTGTCTCTGCTTACCGGGTGCGGGGGCCGGTCAGCCAACATTGGCGCAGGAGACAGTAGTCGGGTGCTTTTTCAAAGGCCTGGATAACATATCCCCTCTGGTGCATGAACCTCCACTTCCATGGGTTCTACTGCTAGTACTGGCAAAGCTCATGGGCAAGCCATTCAAACCAATGCACAAGTGTGCGTTGTCACACTTGTCATGGAAGATGGCTTTCCTGGTGGCTATCAAGTCTGCCAGAAGGACAGGGGAGCTCCAGGCACTTTTGGTGGACTCCCCTTATCTGGTCTTCCACAGGGACAAAGTTATTCTACGCCCCCACCTGAAATTCCTTCCGAAGGTGGTATCAGAGTTTCATCTTAACCAGGTATTAACTCTGCCAGTATACTATCCTAATTACACTTCGGAGGCCGAATACAGGCTCCATACCCTGTACCTGAGACGAGCCCTCTCCTATTATAAGGAGAGGACAGCAGAAATTATGGGAGAGGTTCGCCAGCTGTTTGTCACCTATGCTGAAGCCACTTCTGGCAGACCTGCAGCAAAGTGGACTATTGCAAGGTGGATTACATCTGGCATAAGTCTGTGCTATGAGATGGCAGGCATGGAGCCTCCCAGAGGGATAAGAGATCATTCTACTCACCATACCGCTGCATTGGTGGCTGCTTCCAGGGACATCCCTATCCAGGAAATCTGTTGGGCTGCTACCTAGAAGTCAGCAAACACCTTCATTACCCATTGCCACATCGACCTTGAGTCACACTGGGATGCTGGTTTTGGGGCCCCAGTTATCCAATCTCTTTTCCCCAAGTGAGTATCAGTGGGGGGGGGGGCCTGCCTCCCTCCTCCCAGAGTACTGCTAGGAGTCTGCCAAGAAGTGTAGATGAACAACATATCCACAATCCTAGAAAAACAGGTTACTGACCTGTAATAGTAGTTCTAGGAGTGGTATATGTTGTTCATCCGCATGGACCCACCTGACCTCCCCATCTGCGGACGCACAAAATCTGGTTTCCAGCTGGCTAAGATCTGGCATCATGGGGTGGAGCCAAGGAATATACCACCCGGGTGGGTGGGAGGAACCAGCTTGAAGACCTTCCGGCGATCCTTAAAGGGAAAGGGACATGCCCGGAAGTGTGGATAAACAACATATACCACTCCTAGAACTACTGTTACAGGTGAGTAACCTGTTTTTCTGTATGAGAATGAAAAAACCATAGTACCCAAGGAGATCACAGCGCATCTCACTAACAAGGAGTTGCGCAAAGCAGACACCATGGGCAAGCGGGTCTGTGCCTCGGCTCTCCTTGGCAAGAAGATAGCTAGCTACCAGGGTACTTCTGTAAGTATGAGTATGCCCTCTGACGCAAACTTAAGTCTCTGGCAGAGTCCCTGCCAGACACAGATGCAAAACGAGATGCTGCTTGCTGTTAAACTAGGTATTGAATTTAACAACAAAGCACACTGAAGCTGCGCTCCTTTCTGTAACAAATGCAGAGAGTCAAAAAAGTGCAAAAGAGCTCAAAATTTAACTCGGCAGTACACGGTAGGGAGTCATAACACAATATCCCCTGCATTTCAGGTCGGACATTGTATTTAACAGCCACCAGCTTAAAGCCTCTGTGGATGCCTTTGATGCAGCAAATCGCTCTGCGACTGCAGGCATTTGCATCAATTGGCACTCCTGACCACTGGCTTCAACCTGGATGTCCAGCAGCAGATCATGAATGTGCCCTTCGATGGCCCTTATTTGTTTGGATAGTAGGTGGAGCAGTCTCTCAAAGAGTCTGCAAAACTAGAATTACTCTTTAAGACTTTCATGTCACCTTCCTTTTTACCCACAGAGGGGTAGAGGACATGGCACTTTTCACAACAAGCAGTCCGTTCGTGACAGGGGCAGGGGAACCCGAAACAATAAAGCGCAGCCTCCACAGCCCCAAAAGAAGGTGCAACCGAATGCACAGAAGCCACAAGTGCTCAGTGCCACCATCTGAAGCTCTGGCCCCAGTTCCACTTTAGCTGCTTCCCTGGGAGGGTGGCGTCTGACCTATTTGTACAATCAGTGGGAATCCATCTTAACAGACAGGTGGATCCTCAGGCTTCCTTGGTGTGGGGTACTCTGGCAGCACCGCACGGGTATCAGAGGTTTTCAGCGCCGATTCTTTCCACTCCTCTTCCTTCCATCCCTTTCCTATCTATGCAGTCCCAGCTGGATTGCCCCGGGATGACATTGACCCTAATCCTGAACTTTGATTGGGAGATGACTTTGATGATGACTCCGACTTAGGGGCGGGGATCAAACCTACTGCAGAGCCTTTGGTCGAGGACCTTTCTGTTAAGTCTCTGCTCAGGAATATAAATTCCACTCTCTTTCTCTCTCTCTCCAGACCTCGGATATTGATCCTGGGAAGTTGCTTCATTTGCAGTATCTGCATGTTCCGGATATCCCTACGGATTTAACCCCCCTTCCCGGTGCAGCCTTCTTTCGAGACCCTATCCCAGATGGTGTGGGATGACCCGGCTCTTATTCCCACTGTGGCTAAGTCCATAGGTAGGAAATGTGCCCCGCTCAAGCTTTTGAGGATGCCATCATTGTTCTGGCAGAGAATGATAAGGCTGTTCTTCAACAGAAAGCTACAGCACACCCAATAAACAAAGAATCTCGCAAGATTGACACCTTGGACAAGCGAGTCTTTGCTGCTTCAACCTTGGGCCATGTGCATTGGTAGCTATCAGGGTTATTTTTCCCAGTATGTGTATACACTCTGAGATTTGCTCAAAGCTATGGTAGAAGCTCTTCCCGATTCAGAGGTTAACACAGAGCTTCTACAGACCATTACCAGAGGCATTGAATCCAGTAATCAACAGATTAAGGCTGCCATGGACGCTTTCGACACTGCCTCCAGAGCGGCAGCGGCTGGTATTTGCACCCGTTGTCACTCTTGGCTGCACATCTCGGGCTTCACTAATGATGCCCAGCAAAAGATTATGGCTTTACTTTTTGACTTTATGTATCTGTTTGGACCTCAGGTAGAGCGGACTCTGGCGGCCACTCAGAAAACTAGGTCAGCCATCAAAACAGCTAGAACCCCTTCCGCAGCCCCTCAAAGGGGTGGAAACAGGCGTTAGTTTCATAACCGTCAGTCCTTTCATGGTAGGGGCAGAGGAGGCTTTAACAGGAACCAAACTCCTCAGCCACAGAAGAAAGCACAGCAGAAGGCACAGGGCCTCAAATCACCCAGTGCCACCCTCTGAGATTCTGGCCCAGGTCCCACCTCAGCTGTCCGAGAGGGACTCTTTCTTGGCAGTAGGAGGGTGTCTGACTCAGTTTTTTGACAGGTGGAAGTCGACAACATCAGACAAATGGGTCCTCAGGATAATCCTAGAGGGGTACTCTCAATCTGTCGGAAACCCCTCCAGATCGTCCACCCAGGCGGTAGCCCAGGCTGTCTGCCTCTCAGTCAGACCTTCTTGCATCCGAGATTCAAGGCCTTCTGAACAACAGGGCAGTAGGGGTAGTTCCACTGGACCAGTGGAACACAGGTTTTCACTCCCATTACTTTCTAGTTCCAAAGAAGACAGGCGGTATGCGCCCTATTCTCGACCTCAGAAAGTTAAACAAGTTTCTTTTCAAAGAAAAATTCAAGATGATATCACTCAGTTCCCTCCTACCTCTGATTCATTGGCTAGCCTCCCTGGATGTGCAGGATGCCTACCAACATGTTCTCATACACCCAAAGCACCACAAGTACCTAAGGCCCGTGGCATTGGGTCAACACTACCAATTCAGAGTCCTGACCTTTGGGCTATCCTTTGCACTTCAAGTTTTTGCAAAGTGCTGGGCAGTTCTCATGGCGCATCTGAGGAAAATCGGAATCCAAGTGTTTCTATATCTGGATGACTGGCCCCACCAGACAACAGACTCTAGAGGCTGTGGCTACGGTCTCAGACTTCCTCACATCCATGGGAGTTCTGCTAAACTTGAAAAAGTCACAGTTACAGCACTCCCAGAGGCTCCTCTTCATTGGAGCCTTTCTGGACACCTCCTGTGCGAAAGCCTTCCTTCCGGAGGACAGAAGGAGCGATATTTTCCAGATGGCCTGCTTCATCAGGGAAAGCAGCTCAGTACGAGCTCTTGATGCAGCGGATGCTGGGTCTCATGACATCCTCAGTGTTCACTGTGCCTCTAGCTCATCTTCACATGAGAACTTCTCAGTGGATGCTCAGCATTCAGTGATCACCAACCACATCCTCAGTCCTTTCACATCAAGGTGACAGAACCACTGAGGTGGTCACTCACCTGGTGGTCTCAGGAGGACAACCTTCAGAAGGGTTATCCCTTTGCCCCTCTGGAACCTCAGGTCTCCATCACCACAGATGCATCCATGCTGGGATGTGGAGCTCACTGCCAGGGTCACCGCACCCAGGGCAGATGGAGTCAGGACGAGTCCCAACTTCACATAAATGTTTTGGAAATGAGAGTCATACTTTATGCGGTCCAGACCGTGAAGGACATACTCTGTCATAAGACCATTCTCCTTCAAACTGACAACAAGGCAGTGATGTACTACATCAACAAGCAGGGCGGAGCACACTCTTACCCCTTATGCAGGGAAGCGATGAGAGTGTGGGAATGGTGTCTGGAGCACAAAGCTCTAATTCAGGCGGTTTACCTACCAGGAGTACAGAATGTTCTGGGGGACTGTCTCAGCAGAACGGAGGCAGATCCTCACAACTGGTCTCTCGACACAACCGGCATGCAATCACTCTTCGAGGAATGGGGAACTTCAGACCTGGACCTTTTTGAGTCCCCTCTCAACACAAAACTGTCTCTCTTCTGCTCCAGAAATCCAGTACCTGGCATTTTTTGTCAGGATGCATTCAGACTGCGGTGGACAAAATTCTTTCTGTACGCATTTCCTTCTTTCCCTTAGTTTGGAGAGTGCTGCTCAAACTTAAGGCACAGGGGGTGCAGGATGATTCTCATTGCCCCTTTCTGGCCTCATCAGATCTGGTTTCCATTGATCAGCAGATTATCAGAAACCTCCCCAAAACTGCTTCCACTTCAGACAAACTTACTGACCCAGGTCCCTGTAGTCCATCCCATGCTTGGCTCCTGAAGAGATAGAGGTGAATAGGTTTAACATCTCACATAGAGTTTCAGATGTTCTTTTAGCTGCATGCAAGCCAGCTACTCGAAAGACTTACACGGCTAAGTGGAAGTGTTTTTCTATGTGGTGTGCGAAATCGTCCTGGAACCCATTTTCCTGCCCACCAAGCAAAGTCCTTGAGTATCTTCTGGACCTCTCTAACACAGGTCTACAATACTCCACTGTCAAAATTCATCTTTGCACAATCTCTGCGTACCATGAGCATGTACTCTCCATGTCTTTGGCTCAACTACCCATGGTTAAGAGGTTTCTTAAGAGCATTCTGCATTCCAGACCGCCAGTTAGACATCCAGTAGCAGCCTGGGACATTAACCTTGTGCTAGAAATGCTCACCCGTAAACCTTTCGAGCCTCTAGCTACTTGTGACTTGAAATTTCTGACTTGGAAAATGGCCTTCCTGGTGGCCGTCACTTCCGCCCACAGAGTATCGGAAATGCATGCTTTGGTCACAGACCCTCCATATACTGCATTTCACAAAGACAAGGTAGTTCTTAGAACTCATCCCAAGTTTCTTCCTAAGGTTGTCTCAGAATTCCATCTGAACCAGCCCTTGATCCTTCCTACCTACTTCACAAACTTCCAGAATGAGGGAGAGCATACCCTTCATTCCCTGGATGTGAAGAGAGCCTTGCGGGTTTATTTAGACAGGACAAAGGAAATCTGCAAGTCTAAACAACTGTTTGTCTCCAGCACGGCCTGGCTGGGTCAACCTGTTGCTATCAGGTGTATTTCAGCGTGGCTAGTAGCATGCCTTCCCCACTGCTACTCCATTGCACAGGTCAAGCTGGAAGGCAGAGTATACGCTCATTCTACCAGTGCAGTCGCGGCATCTCTGGCTGAAATCAACAATGTGCCCATTGCACATCTGCAGTGTGGCCACTTGGAGCTCCGTGCATACTTTTGTAAAGCAGCTATGGCTTGGATGTCCATGCCAGACAACACCAGTCCTTTGGCAGGGCATTCCTTATTGGACTCTTGTCTTAAGTGAGCTCCTGTCTTCTCCTGCCGCCCGTCTTGGGATTATTTTAGCTCAGTACTCTCCCATCAGTGTGAATGAGTGGTGGAGACTTTATGTCCAGGAAGATATGGAAATTACGGATCTACCGTAATTCTTGATCTTCTTGGACGAAGTCTCCACCACTCATTCACACGCCGTCCCCTGGGCTCACTTCTCTGTTTGTGGTCTTCATTCCCTCAATGGCTGGGCTGTGAAGACACTGTTTTGTTGACCCTGCTTGTACGGATCATTCAGACTGTCCTATGTCCGATATTAGGTTAGTCTTTTACTAGGTTAGTTACGCTGCACCTCCCTCGGGGAATTACTGAGGCGGTTGGAGGGTTGACACCAAGGTAGTCTGTACGGCACAAGCCTGGCTCATGGTGCCGCTTCCTTGTGGCCCTACATTGGCGCCGGCCCTCTCGAAAAATGTTGGCTACCGCTGGGTCCTAGTGCCTCCAGTGTAGTCTCATCTATGTGAATGAGTGGTAGAGACTTTGTCCAAGAAGATCAAGAATTACGGTAGGTACATAATTTCCATTTCTCTGTACACACCCTAGGTTTCCAGCCAAGGTGGTGTCAGAGTGCCATCCTTATCAGGCTGTAATCCTTCCTATCTACTTTGCCAACTTCTAGAATGAAAGGACTCTCCACTCATTGGATGTTATGAGGATCCTTAGGTTTAACCTGGACAGGACTAAGGATTTCATACAGTCTAAACAGCTCCTTATCTCTTTTGACCATAGTAGTAAGGGTCAACCTGTTATGATCAGTGCATTTCTACCTGAATTGTAAATTGCCTTTGCCACTGCTATGCTATGGCTCAGGTTAAACTGGGGGGGCAAGGTACTTGCCCACTCTTCCACAGTGGTTTCCGTTTCCCTGGAGGAAATATGCTTTTTGCCTATTGGAGAAGTTTGCAGAGCTGCAGCTTGGAGCACAGTGCACACCTTTACCAAGCACTGTGCCCTTCATGACCATGCTATGCACCATGCCACCTTTGGCAGGACAGTTCTGAATGGATTACTATCCTGAATGAGCCCTGAGCTCCAGCCTTCTAAATCTGGGGGACTTTTTTCGGAGCTTAATACTCTGAACTAAAAGAGGGACTCTGGTGAAGATTGATTTTTTGGAGATTTGAAAATTAAGTAAAAGTAGATTCATGCTGCTCACCTCCTCGGTAAAAAAAGGTACTGAGGCAGTTGGGAGCTGGTGCTGCTGTATACCAGCAGGCATGTGTGGTGACACATGCAGACCCTCTTGCATTACCAGCTCCCGCCCAAAAAGTTCTGTCTCCCACAGGGTTCTAGTGCCCGTGGCACAGACGCACAAGTGGTAAACAATGGTGAAGGCATTCAGGAAGATCAGCAGTGTGTGCAGCTGGCACCTCAGCAGTTACTCGACAGGCTGATGGCTCAGCTCACGCTCGTACACTCCCGATCAGAATGTTAGCACCATGAAATCAATAAATAGCAACAAAAGAAAAAAAACACGAGTTACTAAATCATGTTACAACCACCATGACACACCCGATTATGGAGCATTAGCCTGAGGACTCGCAGAGACTAGATTGGATGGCATGGTTTTATAAACCGCTGTAAGTATAACAAATAGATTTTTTTAAAATGCCAGACACATATGCATTGTTTAATGCATTAGTTTTTCTTTTAACATATTTGTCAGGGCACAAATACAGAACTACAAAACTGCCTGTTTGCCATTGATCTTTAAGTGCAGCCAAACAATTGCTGCTGCAAGGTTCACAGTTTATTAAGCACGTTAATAAAGTACTTGCACTCAAAATGGACTTTGTGCAATTTTGTTAAGCCAGCTACACAGGAGCCCAGCTTTTTTCTACTAGACAAAGTTTTTTTATTTACATTTTTCAGGTTTTTACCCAGTGTTCTCCCTGTTGTGCCCAGGACCCCCAGCACATGGCTGTGTGTGTGTAGAGGTGCACATGCACCCCGTGAAGCCGGCTGAGCCCCTTCCACCCCTCCCTTGGTGATCACCGAGCACCCTGTAGCCCGAACTGCCATCTGTCCTCCACCGGGTGGCATCCAAGGGTTGGGGAAACTCCACATCCCTCCCGGGGAGAGGAGAACTACCTCGTAGCAGCTCAGTCCTGCTCCTTGACCCCCCCCCACTGACCCCCAACAACCCAGGCTTGTTCCCGAACCTGGGTCGTCGGCGTGCTGTGACGTGTGGCGTCCAGCGCCTCAACTCTCAGCACCACTGGGCCAGGCCCAAAGTTATTTTTAAGACAGATTGATTGCATAATTGTTTTGAATTATGTGTCCATGCAAGTGAAATAAATTATATTATTTCTTATTCAGCACATTTGGAGCTAAACAGCAGGCTGCAGTGTCATCGTAAACAAATACAGGATTCTGGTCCATACTACCTGTGCAGGAGAGCTGTAGTGCTCAGGGTGGGAGGGGTCACTCCCAATTCTTGTGGAGCAACAGCACACTTCCTGAGCACACTAGAGGAAGACAGTCCACATTGTAGGGCCTGCTGACGAAGACTCGGCAGAGTCAAAGCGCTGGGGCAAGCAGTAAGGAGTAGCCGGTAGTGGAACCAGTCCGAGCACAGGAATTTTTCTTGTCATTTTATAATGTCATAGTAACAGCCTCTACCTGAAACATGAACTCTGACTATTTTCCACATTCTCTTTCTGCACTTGTTTATTAAAATGACACACAGGAAGTGACCATTTATGCAACTTTTTCATCCAGACAATGCCATTATAAAAATATGTACTGTGTTTTGCAGGGTACGTTTAGTAGAAAGGGGATCACCGCACAGTTTACCACTCATGGAGTCAGGAAAAGTAAGTAAAACGTTTATTTCAGTACTCATTTGGAAGATAACCATGTTAAAGGAATACTGTATGTTTTTCCAAGTAGAACAGAGTTTGACAAATACCTATTAAACACACAAAGGATTCTCTGTGTTTTTTCTGACATTTTTCCCCATTCATTACTTGCTTGCTGCTATTCTCGGCACTCTCAGTTTGCAGTAGTTGACAAGAGTGTACGACAATGGCAGAATGTTGGATTTAATAATAAAATTTATCTTGGGGGAAATAAACATTTTCTTAGCGTATAATAGAAATTCATCTGTATTTTAAAGCCCAAAGGGTATCCAGTTTGTTTTCCCGTGTATAAGAAAACACAACTCTTTTGATCTCTAGGTTTACTAGGGGGCATGTGAGGAGGAGGACCCTGTAAAAGCATCTATCCTAAATAGATACTTTTGCTCAGTATTTACTGAAGAGAAGGTAGGGCAGGGCCCACAGCTCAGCACCATGGACATGGGGAGGGAGGTGAACACTACTCCCTTCACAAAAGAAAGGGTCCTACAAGAGCTCGCTAAGCTCAGGGTGGACAAGGCAATGGGACCTGATGGCATACATCCCAGGGTACTTAAGGAGCTAAGGGGTGGAACTAGCAGAGCCATTAGCAGAACTGTTTAGTGAGTCTCTGAGCACAGGAGAGGTCCCAGAAGACTGGAGAAGGGCTCATGTGATCCCGCTCCACAAGAGTGGTAGCAGGGAGGAGGCAGGAAACTACAGACCAGTCAGTCTTACCTCAGTAGTGGGCAAGATTATGGAGGCACTCTTTAAGGAAAGGATAGTGCAACACCTGGAATCCATAGGGCACAGGATCCAAGACAGCATGGGTTTACAAAAGGAAGGTCCTGTCAAACTAATCTCATAGATTTCTTTGACTGGGTAACCAGAGTGGTGGACCAAGGAGGAGCAGTTGATGTCGCCTACCTTGACTTCAGCAAAGCTTTCAACACTGTTCCACATAGAAGATTGATAAATAAGTTGGGTAGGCTTGGGGTGGGTCAGAAGTTGGTCAACTGGGTGGCAAACTGGTTGACGGGCAGAAAACAGAGTAGTGGTGGTAAATGGTATACAGTCAGAAGAGATACAAGTCACAAGTGGGGTACCTCAGGGATCAGTCCTGGGGCCAGTCCTCTTCAGTACCTTCATTAGTGACATTGCAGATGGACTAGAGGGTAAGGCTTGTCTGTTTGCAGATGACACCAAGATCTGCAACAGAGTAGATGATCCAGATGGGGTGGACAGAATGAGAAGAGATCTGGATAAACTAGCAAAATGGTCAGAAGAGTGGCAACTGGGATTTAGTGCAAAGAAGTGCAAGATCATGCTCATATGGAAGAGAAACCCTGAAGCCACCTATGGGCTGGGAGGGGAGGGGAGTTGCTAGCAGTCACAAAGGAAGAAAGAGACTTGGGCATCATCATCACCGATGACCTGAAATCATCCAAGCAGACCTCTAAAGCAGTAGGTAAGGCTAGGGGGATGTTAGGGTGCATTAGTAGGGGTATCACAAGTCGTAAGAGGGAGGTAACAATCCCTCTTTACAAGACACTGGTTAGGCCCCATCTGGAGTACTGCGTGCAGTACTGGAGGCCACACCTTCACAAGGACATTAACCAAATTGAGGCAGTCCAGAGAAGGGCAACAAAAATGGTGCAGGGACTGCATCAGAAGACATATGAGGACAGATTAACGGAGCTCAATATGTATACCCTTGAGCAAAGGAGGGAGAGAGGTGATATGATCAAACATTCAAACTCCTTAAGGGCATTAACAAGGTGAAAGAGTCTAACATGTTTAAATATAAGAAAAATAGCAGGACAAGAGGACACAGCATGAGATTAGAGGGAGGCCGATTAAGGGGGAATATGAGGAAATTCTTTTTCACAGAAAGGGTGGTGGATGCATGGAACGGCCTACCTCAGGAAGTGGTGTCTATGAATACAGTGCAGGGCTTCAAACAGGCATGGGATAGGCATAAGGGAGCAATACAGATGAGTATAAATAGATAGGCCACTGACAGAGCAAAGGTCGATAGCACATTTATTAGGTAGGAAAAGAAATGGGCAGACTGGATGGGCCTTGCGGTCCTTATCTGCCGTCAACTTCTATGTTTCTTTGCTACTAAAGTTTGCTCACATCACAGAGCATTTCCAGTTTTCATTATGCTGGCCATATTTGTGGCAGAACTACACTGGGGATTTGGCTAAATAATTTGATGTCTATTCTTATAATGCACTTGCTAGATTTGTACTGTGCTTAGCAGATATCTGAACACGTGTTGTGCAGCAATAGTTAATGGCATGAATTTTGTTACTCTAGGTCAAAGATGCATGATACCATTTTATCATTTTTATGTATTGTGGTGGTCTAGGGGCATGGATATGGTTTACTATCCACACTCTAGCAGTCCCACTGGAGCAGTCTGATTTGCTGGATGTCTTTAATCTAAGCTCCTTCTACCACCCGGGTGATATAGACTCAGCCCTTTATGCTGAAAAATTTCTTAAATGTTTAATTGACTTTACATCTTCAGATTATTCCAAAACAGAGGTTGCACATGGAAAAAAGGTGCAGGGATAAAACTGAACAAAACTACAAAAGAAATCCCGGACTCAAAAAAACAGAATGTGAAGACTGCTTCATCAATATCAAAAGTGCATCATTTTATTAAAGTGCCATATACCGAGCCCTAACGCGTTTCGGAACCAATTTCCTTTTTCAAAGGGTCTAATGTGACATTGAAGCCACTGCCTTATATACCATACAATTAATGACATCATCAAACAGCGTCAATTATAAAGTGCAACCAATTATTCATAAAGACAAACCATTAATTTAAAGTGCAAATATATAGTGCTACCCAATAGTTAAAAACAGTATATATGTATATACACAATAAATACATTCTAAACTAGCCTTTAATTATTTTGTTATAAAAACCTGTATTTGCTTTTTGATGAAAAGACTGCCCAGGTAGTAATCAGTTGTAATAAGATTAAAACTTCCAATGTATTCCACTTATTATTGTACTGTTGATACCATCTAAAAAAAGGAAAAAATTAAAATATTTATGTTAGATTCTATAAACATTTGGACTCTATATTTATTATACATATAATGAAACTATATTCAGTACTAGATGCAGATACGGGAATTGGGGGGGGGGAGAAAGGGAGGTCTTGTTTATTTCTTCCTTTTAAGAAAAGGAATTAGTTCAAATCTTTCATTTAAGCCTGGTGTTGAATATGCATTCAAGGTATATATCCAAAATCCTTCCCTTTCTAAAATATAATTCTCAAAATCACCTCCTCTTGGATTCTTATATATTTTCTCAATCCCTTGAAATAAAAACATATGTTCATTGTCATCCTTACTCCTCATAATATGTAATGCTGTAGCATAACTCGAATCCTTGTATTTAATAGCTCTCACATGCTCTGCTATTCTTTAACTGTCTTTTTGGTTTTCCTATATAAAATGCTTTACATGTACAAGTAGCCATATAAATTACTCCATTAGTGTCACAAGTTATTAATTCTCGAATCTGATACTTTTTTTGATTTTTAACATTAAAACATGTAAATTCTTTAGTAGGTTGTATATTAAAGCACATACTACATTTTCCACATTTAAAACAACCTATACTTGGTTTGAGCCAAGTTTCTTTTGTAGATAGTATTTGCCTACTATGTAACAAGTAATCTTTAAGATTGTTTGGTCTTCTGTTTGTCATCCTTGGTGGTTTGTCATGAAATATACTTAGATGTGGATCTCCTTTTAAAATATTCCAATTTGATCTAATAATATTTGAAACCTTATGTGAATGTATGGAGTATGTACTAACAAAATTCAAAGTTTGATCTGTATCCTGTTGTTTAGGTCTCTGTATCAATGTCTCTTCTCTCTTCATTCCTGCCACCTCTTTATCATACCGAATATTTTGATTAGAATAACCTCTTTCTAAAAATCTAGTTTCTAGATCTGTTTCCGCTTTTCAAAATCACTATCCTCACTGCAATTTCTCCTGATCCGGAGAAATTGTCCTTTAGGAATATTCCTCACTACATGTCGTGGATGGCAACTAGATGCTAAAAGTAAAGTATCCTTCTCACAAGACTTTCTATAAATATCTGTCTGTATTGTATTATTTTCTCCTTTTAAAATCTCTAAATCTAAAAAATAAATACCTTTTTGGCTAGCTTGATATGAAAAATGCAAATGAGGGTTGGATTCATGTAAAAAGGAAACAAATAAATCAAATTCTTTCAAATCACCCATCCAAATGATGAATATATCATCAATAAAGCGCCGATACAAATTTAATTTCCAAAAAAGGGATTATTATCTACATTCCTAACATAATTATCTTCCCATTGTCCCACACATAAATTTGCCACACTAGGACCAAAGGTGGCCCCCATTGCTGTCCCCTTTATCTGCAAATAGTACTGATTCAAAAACGAGAAAGCATTGAATTTCAAAACAAATTCAGACAACTTAAGAAGCAGTTCTGTACAAACTCCATCATCTGTCTCTCTCGAATTCAAATAATAGGCCAAGCTATCTAAAGCTTCTTCATGTGGGATATTAGGGTAAAGTGATTCAACATCCATAGTAATGAGATATGCATTTGGGTCTAACTCAATATCAGCTAACAGTTTCAAAATTTCTCCTGTATCTTTAATATATGATCCTAATTTGGTAACAAAAGGTCTCAAAAAATGATCCACATATTGTGAAAGTGGCCCTAACTAAGGGGAAGATTGATTCAAAAATAAAAGATTTTCTTACAGTAGACTTTCCAGTTAGAGCTACTATATATACATTACCTGAAGTACATAAAGAATTCGAATCTTTACCACCAGTAAGAAGACCAATAGTGAGTGGAATTGGCTCTTTGACTGAACCACTTTCACAATATGTGGATCATTTTTTGAGACCTTTTGTTACCAAATTAGGATGGAGTTTGTACAGAATTGCTTCTTAAGTTGTCTGAATTTGTTTTGAAATTCAATGCTAGCCAAAAAGGTGTTTGTTTTTTAGATTTAGAGATTTTAAAAGGAGAGAATAATACAATACAGACAGATATTTATAGAAAGTCTTGTGAGAAGAATACTTTACTTTTAGCATCTAGTTGCCATCCACCACATGTAGTGAGGAATATTCCTAAAGG
Organism: Neoceratodus forsteri; assembly: GCA_016271365.2. Lineage (NCBI taxonomy): Eukaryota > Metazoa > Chordata > Ceratodontiformes > Ceratodontidae > Neoceratodus > Neoceratodus forsteri. The sequence continues at coordinate 1,577,737,514 of CM057456.1, read as the reverse complement.
ACAATTTCTCCGGATCAGGAGAAATTGCAGTGAGGATAGTGATTTTGAAAAAGCGGCAACAGATCTAGAAACTAGATTTTTAGAAAGAGGTTATTCTAATCAAAATATTCGGCAGGCATATAAAGAGGTGGCAGGAATGAAGAGAGAAGAGACATTGATACAGAGACCTAAACAACAGGATACAGATCAAACTTTGAATTTTGTTAGTACATACTCCATACATTCACATAAGGTTTCAAATATTATTAGATCAAATTGGAATGTTTTAAAAGGAGATCCACATCTAAGTATATTTCATGACAAACCACCAAGGATGACAAACAGAAGACCAAACAATCTTAAAGATTACTTGGTACATAGTAGGCAAACACTATCTACAAAAGAAACTTGGCTCAAACCAAGTATAGGTTGTTTTAAATGTGGAAAATGTAGTATGTGCTCTAATATACAACCTACTAAAGAACTTACATGTTTTAATGTTAAAAATCAAAAAAAGTATCAGATTTGAGAATGAATAACTTGTGACACTAGTGGAGTAATTTATATGGCTACTTGTACATGTAAAGCATTTTATATAGGAAAAACAAAGAATAGCAGAGCATGTGAGAGCTATTAAATACAAGGATTCGAGTTATGCTACAGCATTACATATTATGAGGAGTAAGGATGACAATGAACATATGTTTTTATTTCAAGGGATTGAGAAAGTATATAAGAATCCAAGAGGAGGTGATTTTGAGAATTATATTTTAGAAAGGGAAGGATTTTGGATACATACCTTGAATGCATATTCAACACCAGGCTTAAATGAAAGATTTGAACTAATTCTTTCTTAAAAGGAAGAAATAAACAAGACCTCCCTTTCTCCCCCTTCTGTTCCCCCAATTCCTGAGATTCGCATCTAGTACTGAATATAGTTTCATTATATGTATAATAAATATAGAGTCCAAATGGTTATAGAATCTAATATAAATATTTTAATTTTTAATTTTTTCTTTTTTTAGATGGTATCAACAGTACAATAATAAGTGGACTACATTGGAACTTTTGATCTTATTACAACTGATTACTACTTGGGCAGTCTTTTCATCAAAAAGCAAATGCAGGTTTTTATAACAAAATAATTAAAGGCTAGTTTAGGAATGTATTTATTGTGTATATACATATATATTGTTTTTAACTATTAGGTAGCACTATATATTTGCACTTTAAATTAATGGTTTGTCTTTATGAATAATTGGTTGCACTTTATAATTAACGCTGTTTGATGATGTCTTTAATTGTATGGTATATAAGGCAGTGGCTTCAATGTCACATTAGACCCTTTGAAAAAGGAAATTGGTTCCGAAACGCGTCAGGGCTCGGTATATGGCACTTTAATAAAATGAAGCACTTTTGATATTGATGAAGCAGTCTTCACATTCTGTTTTTTTGAGTGCGGGATTTCTTTTGTAGTTTTATCTCCAGATTATATTGCTGTTAAAGTTTAGGAGTTAAAGCTAATGGCACAAAAATAATCCGTAAAGCCTTACATGGGATGCTGTCTACACTCCTCAGGCCTGCTAGGGGCTCTTTCTCAGTCCATCGCCCCAACTCTTTCTCATTGGTACAGTCTGATGTGGAGCTAGAAAATTACAGTTTGTGCATTGCATATCCCTGTTTGTTGCCCTTTCTCCCAGTACAGTAGTAGTAAATAGTTTCCAGCAATTGTTCTTGTGAGCACACACTCCTATTTCCCAGGGTCTATAAAATATACAGTAATGGCTGGGTAGGGGTTATAATGAGATTTTACACCCTCCCGGAGGGGTGGGATGCCACATAAACGCTCAAGGGGTTTATTAAGGCATCCTACCCCGAGGGTGTGTGTAAAATTTGAGTTTTATACCCCCCTACCCAGCCTTTATTTTATATAATTGCTGGGGAGCGTTTTCCCGCCACAGCAATTACAGTATATAAAATAAACAGAGAACCCCACAGAGTCACGCCACGGACCAGTGGGGGTTATCGTAGTCCATCCACGGCTCCTGAATTAACTTTTTTTTTTATGCCCACAATGTATCCAGCTAGTAAAGAAGCTAAAAAAAGGAAAAAAAGAACTTACCACTGACTGAAAGTGTCAGCTATGTGCAGCGGTGAAGAGTGAGGCTGGCGGTGCACAGAAAGAGAAGATCAGGGCTGGTGCATGCGCAGAGTAAAGGAAACCTGGCGTGTGTTCACCAGTATAACCCGCGGGTTATAACAGCGAATTATAACCCAGGTTTACTATAGGAGAAAACACTCCCCAGATATTAATGTAGTTTTAAGTACTTTGCTTCCCTAGCACTCTCTGCACCAGTAATACTACCATCCCCACCCAAAGCACCCAGCTACTGGTGATCTTGGGGGGCATCAGGACAGTCTCAGTGGTTTAACCCTCTTAGTTTATATATAAGGCAAACTTTGAGGTGTGGAGCCTTTCTTGTTGCTATCAAAAAAATTGTTTCTGTAGTATATGTAGAGTATGCCTTCCTACATTCATGTTGGTGGCACCACAAATAAGATCCTTTTGTGTTAATATAGTTTTTATTGAGAATTTTTTCAAGGCATTCAATATGAAGTACTGTACAGAAGAAGTAATACAGGTTGACAGAAGGTGTACCCATTACCAGAATTAATCAGGTCTCCCCCACGGTAGGCCCAAAAATCAACATGAACAAATCCACCCTGTGTGGCACAAATCGAGGGCAGTCTGTGGGAATGGTATTTTATTTTTTTTATTTTATTGAAATCTAGGATTACAGATACCTTTGAGCAGGAATTGCTCGTTTACAAAGGTTCAACGTCGAAGGAATGGGGGTATACGTACATACAAAGGTCAACATAATAATACATAGTTACACAATAACAAGAAGTGAGAGACTGAGGCTTAGGAAATTCCAGTAATTCAAAATGTGCCAAATGTTAGGTAGCATGACATACCAGCCAAGGGCAATCTTGGAAATAAGCACTGCAGGTGAGAGGGAAGGGAGTATGCAGGCAGGAAGGCCATTGTCGGAGGGTAGAGGGTGAGGGCAAGAGCTCTAAAGGGGAGGGAGAGGAGGGATAGAAGTCAGGAAATGCCCCGGGGGAGGAAAGGGAGAGGGGGCAAGGGGGTAGGCAGGTAGAAGGGGGCAAGGCGGGGAGCGATAGCTGTCAAGACTGAAGTGGAGGGCAGTGAACGGTGGGCCCCTGATTAGGCGAGGCAGTCACAATGACTAGTTGAAATGAGATGAAGTCGGAGTTGTCTCTTAAAAGGGCCAAGAGCAGCAGCAGTAAGAGTTTCTTTGTTGAGAGTATTGTACCACTGTGGTGCTCTGTGGGCAAAGGTCCTCTGGCCCATGGTAGTCCGGCATCTGGGGACAAGGAAGGTTAGTTGTTGTGAACTTCTAGTTCTCTGGGTGCTGTGTTGGTCAATAAGTAGCTTTTCAGTGCCCAGGGGCATGACCCCGAGGAGGACTTTTTTGTCTAAGAGGCAGGTTTGATACTGTATCCGGCTGATGAGAGGTAGCCATCCCGCCCGAGTGTACAGGTCACAAGTGTGTGTAAGTCGATCAGCCCCAGTTAGTAGCCTGCATGCTTTGTTGAGTGCAACTGTAATTCTACGGAGGGCAGAGGCGGAGGCAGAGCCATAAATTGCTAGCCCGTAATCGATGATGGAGGTGACAGAGCTGTTGATAGCCAACCGGAGAGTGTCAGGAGTCATGCAGTGTTTGTGCCTGTAGAGCAGGCCTAATCGGATGTTGGTGGCTTTGGCGACAGAATCTATGTGCCGATGGTAGGACAGTGAGCTGTCCAATGTGACACCTAGGTATTTAAAATCAGCAACGTGTTCAAGTAAGGTCCCTGTTTGGTTTAGGGTGGTGAGGTCACGGGATTTGTACTTGCTCCTGGCGTTCTAGAAGGTCATAACCTTTGTTTTGCTGCAAACTTGTATGACTTGTTGTAGCTAATATTCAGAACCATCAGTCAGTAGTAGAATGCAGTTATGGAGGGCTTGGGGGGGAGAGGAGAGAGGCAGCCTTCGAAGTACCGTAAGGAGGAGACAAGCTAGTGGGTCATCTTGCAGTCCCGAGAAACATCTACATTCTAGTACCATGGATATGTTGTTCTATCCACACTTGTTGACATGTCCTTTCCTTTTAAGAATCTTGCTGGAAGGTCTTGAAGCTGGGTCCTCCCACCCACCTGGGTGGTATAACCCTAGGCTCTGCCCCATGATGCCAGATCTTCCTTTCCGCTGGAAGATACAAGTTCCCTCCTTACCGCTCGCGCATTTAGTAGGCCCTGGCTTCAAAATCTTTGGATTTGCTTAAACTTAAACTCTTCAGAGTTAACGACAATCGCGTCACAGTCTCTACCGTAATGGAAGATAAATCTTCTCCAGGTTTCCGCCGTTGCCCATGCGGGCAAAAGATGTCTCGCACAGACCGGCATGCCACGTACATGAATTGCCTGGGTGTCGGCCATGACACCCAGGCCTGTGAAATGTGTCACGCATTTCACCCGAACATCTTAGATGATCATCTTGCACAGCTGAAATTGGGCAGACCAGAGAAACTGTATCTGCCAGTAAAATCTAAGGAGGCCTGATGGACGGCCTCCGCGGCTGCGGGGTCCGCCGAGCAGCTCGAACAGATGGAGGCCTTTGAGGAAGAGGTGGCTCGGGCTGCGGATCGTTCTTCTAAGACCATTTTCGTGTCGCTCAACTTGGGCTCCACTTTCTCCGGATCCTTTCGGGAGATGTGCCAGTCCCTTCCCACCAACGGCAAGGGCCTTCGGGCATGCATGTCTCTCAGTTCCGTAAAAAGGACAAGAAACTGAGAGAATCTTTGTCTCACCGATGACATTCCTAGGATCGTGAGAGATCTCGGTCCCAGGAATCTCTTGTCTCGACTTCGGTCGAGGTTGCAGCCTCAGCCGCTGGCTTCACGGTCCCACAGACAGGCCAGCCAGCCCACACACTCGACGACAATCTGGTTGAGATAATTCTCAACCCAGTCAACCCGATGTTGCCCTGACGAGGCCGACAACTCTTTATTTAGGACGCTGGTCCTTGCTCTCCCCGATGAGGAGATCCATCCCACTGGGAATCCTGTCGGAGAACTGGTCCCCGACCAGGAAGAACCGCCGGTCTCCCCGGTGCCTTCCAGTCAACCCTGTCAGCCTCCCCGAAGATTGAGGTCACGGACCCCTTTGACCGACAGGCCGAAGAAGGTGCACAAGCACTCCAAAAAGAGGCATCGCCAACATTCTTCTTCATCCTCCATGGATGAGGAGAGGCTTCACCGGAAACTCTGTTGACGCTACGAAGATCTAATATGGCAGCAGCTGATTCTGTTCTGTCAGAAGTTGGTTCCGGCTTCCACACCGGCCATCACTTGGCTTTCTCCTCTCAGGCCGAAGCTGACTCCTTCAGAGCCGGCACGCACCATTCCTCCTCCCATGGAGCTGCCTCCCAAACAGCCCCCGGTGGGGGTGCCTACCAAAGAGTCTCGGCTTGTTCTGGGCCTCCCACATAGGCTTTCTGTTATCCTCACTTCTGACTTCCCAAGGTGGGTAGAGGGAGACATGGGTGGTCGGCCGATTTATCCAGACTCCTCGGACCTTCATTCGCGTCCCTTGGACGAGGAATCGGTTGGCGGTGTCTCGACGGATCAAGGCCCCTCTTCCTTTATGGGCATCCTCCACCTTATCTCTGAATCCAGAGATGCCTCTTGAATCCATTCAAAGATGGGCCATATATCCCCTCACAGATGTCCTTAAATGGGGAATTCACAGATGGAAGCCTTTTCCATGGCCATTGTCGGTCTGGCTTTGGAGCTATGGAAGCACCCTGCTTCCTGCCGTGCGCCATCTGCCCAGATGGCCCGCACATATGTGGTGCCCATTGGGTCCCTTTCGGGGTTCACAGAGCATCCCTCTGCAGAGGGTCTGGTGACTGAATCTGTGTTCAGATGCTCAGACAGCTCAGCAGATACTGATAGACCCCCGGACAAGGAGCCCAAAAAACTGAACCATTCTGCCTGTATGGTTTATGCCACCTCTACGCAGGGCCTCCGTCAGACAAGCTCATCTGTCATCATGGCGCTTTTCTCTCACGCCCTTCTGGGCTCCTTGGATGAGGTTCTCCCTCACCTGCCCGCAGACCTCCAGACCATGGTCAAGCAGGTCCGGGACCAGGGTTGGGCTGTTGCAAAGCAGCAACTCCAGATGGCTCTGGACCTTGGGGACTCATGCGCCCGTTCGGTGGCAGCCACAGTTGCCAGGCACTGCAGGGCTTGGTTAGGGGTCTCCACCTTCACGGCGAACACCCAACACAAGCTAACTGATGCCCCATTCCTGGGGACCGATCTCTTCGTCCCAGGTGTCGATGGTCACCTCCAATGCAGTGAAGAGTCCAGTGCCACCTTGGAGTCAGTAACTTCTGCACAAAAGGAATCCCAGGGTTCCAAAAAGCAGAAAAAGCCATTTCGACACTCTACACCTGCGGCCAATCAGCCCCACTTCCAAGTGGGGCAGCACCAACAGCAGGCTCAACCTTGGTGCCCTCGGCCCAAGTCCAGGCTTCTGGCGGCCCGTAAGCCCGGAGGACGGGGCTCCAGTGGTCCCCAGTCCGGACCCTCTTCCTCCAAGTCTGCCCAGTGATGGGATGGGGTGACCACCCCTATTCCTGTCACACAAGCTCTGAATCCTCCCATGGGGGGTCGACTCCACCACTTCCTTTCCCCCTGTCCGCTGTTACCATGGACAGGTGGGTTCTAGAAGTGGTGGGTCAGGGACTGCCTCTGGAATTCGAGCAGTACTCTCCAAGCCGAGCCCGCGTTCCATGGGAGGATATTTATTTATTTAGTTTTTGTTGACCGGGTAAGTGCACTAGACAAGTCCTGCATATTTTGATACAGATGAATGCCAACTGACTTTGAACCAGATTAAGCTCATATGGTGTCCATACACACTAAGTCGGCCCTTTGAGATGACATTGCCCAACTCCTCCACAAGGAGGTGGTGGCTAGAGTCACGGACTTCCACGGTCAACCCAGGATTCGTATCCAGGTACTTCCTGGTTCCGGAGCAAATGGGGGTCTGGCGCCCCATTCTAGATCTGCACGACCTGAATCAGTTCCTCAGGTCCCGCACCTTCAGGATGGTAACTCTGTCCCAGATCATACCATTTCTCAAGCAGAACATGTGGTTTTGCTCTCTGGATCTCCAGAACATATTTTTTCACATCCTAATCTGTCCGTCTCACCAGAGATTCCTTCGCTTCCGGGCAGAAGGAACCCTGTTCGCGTTCCGAGCCATGCCGGTCTGCCTGTCATCAGCCCCTCAGGTCTTCACTAAATGCATTGCAGTGGTGGCGGCCCATCTTCGGCACTGAGGGGTCAGAGTCTACCTATATCTTGATGACTGTCTCTTGGCGGGTTCCAGCAAGCAAGAGGTCCAGGGACCTGCCCCTCCAGACCTGCACCGACCTTGGTCTCCTGATCAACGAGGCCAAGTTGGAACTGGTACCATCACAGGTGATATGTTTCACTGGGGCAGAGCTTGACTCTTGCCGAGCCAGAGCCTGGCTCCCGACGGACAGGGCGAAGGTTTTCTCCTCCTTTGCCCAGTCATTTCTGGTTGGGCACTTGTGCCCTTCCCGGGACTTTCTATGCCTTCTGGGGTACATGGTGGGCTGCACCACTATGGTCCGATGGGCCCGATGACATATGCACCCCTTCAGTGGGAGCTGGCCAGCCAGTGGACCCAGTGTCATGGTCACTTTGACCAGCTGGTCACTGTAACCCAGAAATTGTGGGACGCTCTCCAATGGTGGACCATCCTGGATCATTTGCAGGAAGGGATCCCGTTTGTCTGTCCCGAGCTAATGGTCGTTCTTATGACCGATGCCTCTCTCACGGGCTGGGGAGCCCACATGGGGAACCACAGAGCCCATGGGTTCTGGACCCCCCAAGGAATCCCAATATCATATCAACCTGCTGGAGCTCAGAGCAGTCAGACTGGCACTGTCAGCATTTGGTGTGTTCCTTCGGGGTCAAGTGGTGCAAGTCCAGATGGACAATACCACTACCATGTATTACCTCAGCAAACAGGATGGCATGCACTCCCGGCTGTTGTGCAGGGAAGTGCTCCACATCTGGACCCTCGTGAGCCGACTGGAGGAAGATCTCCTAGACATCCATGTGGCAGGAGCCTCAAATCAACTGGTGGACACTCTCAGCCATGTAGGTGAGATGTCCCACAAGTGGTCTCTCCGTACAGAGGTACTGCACAGCCTGTTCTCCCACTGGGGCAAACTTCAGGTGGATCTGTTTGCCTCCCAGGAGAACACCAAGCTGAGGCTGTTTCATGCCCACCCCCGTCAGCAGGGCTTGCTGCAGAGGGATGCCTTCTCGAGGCCATGGACCCCAGGCTTCTTCTCTGCCTTCCCTCCACTTCCCTTGGTTCACAAGGTGATCCTCAAGGTTAGGAGGGACAAGGCACAGGTGATCCTGGTAGCCCCAGACTGGCCTCACCAGTTCTGGTATCCAGATCTCCTCAGCCTTAGCTCTAGGCCTCTGTGGCATCTTCCAGTATGCCCGCACCTGTTATCTGTCAATCAGGGGAAGGTATTCCATCTGGACCTTCAGTCCCTGCACCTGACAGCCTGGTTCTTGAGCGACTAGAGTTCCAGACTCTGGGTCTCTCTGAGGATGTACTCACAGTAGTGGAAGCATCCAGGAAGGAGTCGACCAGAAGATGCTATGCCTTCAAATGGAAAAGGTTTTCCATTTGGTGTCAGGGTAAGGGCCTAGACCTTTTAATCTGTCCAGTGACTAGTATCCTAGACTACCTTTGGTCTTTGTCCAAAGGAGGTCTTCGGTCTACAACCCTTAATGTGCACCTGGCAGCCATCTCTGCTTAGCGGGTGCAGGCCGGTCAGCAGACGGTGGCACAGGAGAAGGTGGTCTGGCGTTTCGTTAAAGGCCTCGACCACATATCCCCTCTGATGTGTGACCCTCCACCTCTGTGGGATCTACAACTGGTATTGGCAAAGCTCATAGGCAAGCCATTCGAACCAGTGCACAAGTGTGAGATGTCACATTTGTCATGGAAGACCACCTTCCTGGTGGCTGTCACGTTAGCCAAAAGGACTGGGGAGCTTTAGGCGTTCTCTGTTGAGTCTCTTTACCTGGTCTTCCACAGGGACAAGGTTGTTCTGCACCCCCACGCGAAATTCCTTCCGAAGGTGATGTCAGAGTTTCACCTTAATCAGGTGTTGACTCAGCTGGTGTACTACCCCAGTTACACCTCGGAGGCCAAGTATAGGCTCCATACTTTGAACCTGAGATGAGCGCGCTCTTACTATAAGGAGCGGACGGCCGAAGTTCGGGGAGAGGTTCACCAGATGTTTGTCAGCTACGCTGAAGCCGCACCTGGCAGACTTGCAGCAAAGCAGATGATTGGCAGATGGATTACATCCTGCATTGATCTCTGCTATAGGTTGGCAGGCAAGGAGCCTCCCAGAGGGATCAGGGCTCATTCCACCCGCCATACCGCTGTATCGGTGGCTGCTTCCAGGGACATCCCTATCCAGAAAATCTGCAGGGCTGCTACCTGGAAGTCAACAAACACCTTCATCACCCACTACCACATTGACCTTGAGTCACGTCAGGATACTGGTTTTGGGGCCTCAGTTCTCCAGTCCGTGTTCCCTAAGTAAGTATTTCAGAGGGTGTGTGCGCCTTTCCTCCCTCCTCCCGGAGAACTGCTAGGAGTCTGCCAACAAGTGTGGATAGAACAACATAGCCACGATCTTAGAAAAACAGGTTACTCACCTGTAACAGTAGTTCTAGGAGTGGTATATGTTGTTCATCCACACAAACCCACCCGACCTCCCCGGCTTCGACGCACAACCTGAGCTTTCAGCGGGCAAAGATCTGGTGTCATGGGGTGAAGCCGAGGGTTATACCAACCGGGTGAGAGGGAGGAGCCAGATTCAAGACCTTCCGGTAAGATTCTTAAAGGAAAGGACATGCCAACAGGTGTGGATGAACAACATATACCACTCCTAGAACTACTGTTACAGGTGAGTAACCTGTTTTTCCAGTATAACAGACGTGGAGTGAGGGGTGTCACCAGTCCAGGTAGATACCCAAGTGTGTTTTGCAAGGAACCAAAGTTGGATCCCTACCCCTAGCATACAGGAGCAACATGGTGCATCTGGCAATAAAACACTCTGTGCGGTTATTGTAGTAAAAAGGGATTTTCTCCATGTTGTAGATTTTTCCTACCAGATTACACCAGGACAGAATATCCAGTAGTAGTGTCATTAACTATCACTGTGTGATCACTTTCTTCACAGCTGTGATAAAGATGCTAAAAAGATACTGGACATTTGGGTCCCAAAAACTCTGTGGAAACTGGAGAAATAGATACAGTCCTTGGGTTAACAAAAAGGGTCTGTCATAGATCTTTGCAAGTTCCTGTTCAAGGTCTTGAAAAGAAAGGGAAGGAGGAGGAAGAGTGAGCAGGCCCACATAACATGGATGTGTGTTGTTCGGAGCTCTCCGCAGTTGTGTCAGCAGGAGGTGGAGTAGGTGGGAATGTAATAAACTGTAATAGTCAGAGGTTTAATATACAGTAATAGGTTAGTTGTTTCCAATTGTACTACTACATACTGTATGTAAGTACTAGGATACCCACTGCATTACAAGCCATCGAAAAATAAGTAGAGATCACAAGAACACATCTGTGCAGGATAAAGTCCAAATCAGAAAAATGAAGGCCACCTTAATTCCAACATTTCATGGCTAAACCTGCTTCCTAGGGTAGGTATTATTCTGTTTATTTGCTTATTAGTATGTTCACGATTTTCCTTGCTTTTTTTTGGCTCCTATCTTAAAATGTTCCCCAGCTTACTTGGCCTCCCAGTTAACGCCACAATATTTTTATCTGACACTTTTTGCTTATTCTGTTTTGTCTCAGGTTTGCCCAGGACATCCCGTCTTGCCGCTGACAGAATAAGTACAAAGTGCCAGATAAAAATATTGTGGAGTTACCCAGGCGGTCATGTAAGCCAGGGAATATTTTAAGATAGGAGCCAAAAAAATACTGAAAATTGTGAAAACATTAATAAGTAAACAAACAGAATACCACCTACCTGAGGAAGCGGGTTTAGCCACGAAACATCTTAATTAAGGTGGAACGTAAAAGAAAATTAACATATAGGAGTTGAACCTTCATTTTCCTGATTCCAGCTGTACTCTGTCATTGATCGGAGCGAATCATCTTGTGGTGGCTAGACATGCTTACTGCCAAGCCTCAGGAGAGCGGGCTACTCCTGTCTCCTCCTTCCATCTTTGGGCTGTTTCCTGGGAGGGTTCTCCCACCGTGTCTTGAAATGCTTGATAAAGATGTGAGCTCATATGAGAGGAGGGCCCTGACTTGAAGACAGAGAGGAAGTAGGTGATAAGCAGTATGTGTGACAAGTAAAAGTGACGGACCTGCAAGTATCAGAAGAAGTCTTGTTGTTGCAGGCCAAAATTGTTCTGTAAATTGGCAAAGGGCTAGAATCATTATGAGAGACCAGTTGTGGGAGGTATTGTCTAGAGTAGTGACCCCAAGTGCAGAAACCTGCGTCCACTGCCGCCAGAAGGAAGTTCTGTAATAAGGGAATGGGACAGATCAGGGCCAGAAAGGGATTAAGATGTGGGGACCACCTAATCATTTGCCAGATCAGAAGGTGGTGTTGCAGCCAGGGATTACCATTGCAGCGAAGGTCTCATACAGGAGCAGTGTGGTAGACTTTCTGCTGTAGTCCGTATTGGGAAGGAGTTCCCTCTCTCAAGTTCTAACCAGGCTGTAGGGGAATCACCCAGCTGCCTATGTAACATGAATCTAATTTGGACTGCCCAGTAATAAAGGCAGAGATTATGTAGGGCCAGTTCCCCCGCTCATGTTGGTAGGAATAATATCTTCAGTTTAATTTGGGGTTTTTGCCCGTCCAAACAGATTGTGAGATTTCTCTATTCCTGAGATGCCACGTCGGCTGTACAAACAAGATCCTAAACCTCGCTGCCAGTTTGTATTGTGTTCTGGTTGTAATAGTGTGGGCCGGCAAACTGGCTGTGAAAGTTACAGCAGGTTAGTCAATAGCATTGCAGCTTAATACGTCTGAGATGGTCACAGTCAGCTCTCAGGCATGTTCAGCTTCATTTCCACTGACTGCCCTAGCTGGCTGTGCCACCATGTTGGCATTCATGATTTTATTTATTTTTTTTACTAGGGATGATACTTGTTAAGGTAAATGCATGTTTTGCAGGAGAGCTGAGATGGGGGGGGGGGGTTGTAGCATTAGAATAAGAACAAACTTCCAACTGTTGTACAGAACTATTGTAACTTACAAATCATTACATAAAATCTTGAGGAAATCTTACAGAATTTGAACTCAGTAAGAGAGACTGTGTCAAGTCATTTGGGAGCATTTGGTAAAGCATTCCATGTACTGTTTATTTTATTTATTGAAATATTTCACCAGGAAAGCACACTGAGCAACAGGTTGCTCGTCTCCTGGTGCGACCTGGAGGGGGATAGGGTACAATAGGGATGAGACATTTTACATTCAAGTTACAAAGATCAACATAGCATACAGTTAATTAAGGCAGTTGTTACAATCATATGTAACTTGTGAGAACAGTTAATAAGTGCAATGGTAATAAGTGAACAAGTGCTATCGTGAAATAAGGGGTGACTGAGAGAGAGAGGATAAAATGACAGATAGTGCAGAGTCGTGTCCCGGAGAGACCCCTTCACAATACGGGGAATTCTGCAAGGGGACAGGGGAGTGGAGTAGGAATTAGAGAGGGAGAAAGAGAGGGAGTAAGTGTGATTAACACCTAGGACGGGAGAAAAGGCCTGACCCAAAAAGAGAACCCTGCAGGATGCGATGAACCCTGCAAGGGAGCAGGGATGTTCAGCGGATTGTAAATCCTCCTGTGGAGGAGACTTCCGGTGATGTCACGGAGGCGAGAGCAAGCAACTGAGTGTGGCTCCTCACCCGCTTTGCCCAGAGAAGCAATTTAAAATTTAAAATATACCGTAAAGAAGATCAGAAATGGCATCTACAGGACATGCAAAGGATAAACAAAGCAAGGAGAGATCAAAAAACTGCCTTAATTTACCAGATGACTGCGGATTGACACCAGCTCTCAAAAGGCCGAGCAGAAGCCCATCACCGGCTAGCATGGCAGACACGGAGGAAGAGTCCGAACAACTGTCGAGTTCTAGGTTCGAACAGCTATTCAGAGAGATTCGGGAGATGAGTGCAGAGACAAAACAAGAGTTCAGAAATCTAGACCAAAAATTATCCAAACTTGAAAAGGAAGAAGCAGAGGACCGGATAGCTCAAACTGAGGACAGCATGACACAAACCGGCCTGATATTACAAGCTCTGGTGGCACAAACTGAGAGAATACATGAAAAATGCATGGATCTTGAAAGACGCTCCAGACAAGAGAACATTAGACTTTATGGTCTCCCCGAAGGTACTGAGACAGGTCGAATGGCAGATTTTTTAACAGACCTGCTGATGGACGTCTTAAATTTACCAACGGGCTACCAACTAAACATTGAGAGAGCTCATAGAGCGTTACAACCTAGACCTGCAGACGACAAAGTCAGACCAAGATCGATAATAATTAAATTCAATAGCTATAAAACAAAGGAGGATGTGCTGATAAGGGCTTGGGAACAGAAAGAGGTCACTTACTTAAACAGACTGTTTTTGGATCATGATTTCCCTCAGGAAATCCAACGGCAACGCTCACAGTATGCAGAAATAATAAGGGCACTGAAAGCTAAGGGCCTTCGTTTTCACACACTCTACCCAGCTAGAATCCATATTTTTGGGCCAAAAGGAACAAAAGTGCACAACTCACCAGAGGCAGCCAGGGAGGCATTGGTGGCAAAGGGCTTGGTGGAATCACAGGCCTCAGTAAACGGAAACTCAGGTTCCCAGAAGGCGATGGAGTACGCTGGGGCTGGGCAATTGCGACAGGGAGGAGGAGGAAGAGAGGTTGTGACCTTGCTATGACATCGGCTGCCTTGCTGCAAGTGATAAAAGTACTATTACAAAATTTCTGGAATCAGCGCAAAGACTCTGCAAATAACTCTCAGGGATGATCGGACTTAGAGAGACTTTTCTGGTACTCTTCATGTGGGGCTAGGCAAGGCATCAGTAAATGCTAACATTAGCCTTGTTGTTCGGGCTGAAAGGGACTTAATTTGGACTGAGACCTGAAGTAAGGTACAAAGCTGCCAAGTAAGATCTGCAACTTTTCGACAGTCAGACTCGCCCCATCAGTGTGAGCAGAGCAATCGTATGGGGCTGATCCGTTTGCTGTTCTCTCTTTCACATGTTTTTTGTTTTGTTCATACTTAATGGATCTCAAGCTCAGTGACACATACAGCAAAAATATGGATGCCTACGCGGAAAAAAAGAAAAAAAAAATGGTGGCTGGTAGATTACTAAATGAACAATTTATCTTTATTTTTAATTTCCTCTATGAAAAGGCATATAAGGGCAAGGGCTGAATTGTTTCATTCTGGGTGGGGCCGGGGTGGAGGGCAGAGATCCGTGACGTCACAGCTTACTTTCTTAAAGATATATAATATTTAAAGTATATATACAGAGCCTATCTGCCAAATCTAAAGGCTGTCGAGGGGGATCACACGTGGTGTGATAGTTCTTTTTATACTCCTCGTACTAGTGATCCCGGAGAATAAGAGGGGTTACTGGTAACAGAAACCTTTTTAGGAGGAGGAGGCAAAGGTTTCCCTTGTTGGAAGTACAAGTTTTGGCTAAAATTATTAGCACATTAGTTGAAATGTTAAATAAGATGTTGCAGTGTTTCAAATTTTTTAGATTGTGTGTAAGACGACCTTGGGATTTTACTTTGTGGAGGGATGGGCGGGGTGGGGGGGACCGGGGTGGTTGATGGGAAAACCGAAATGCAACAACCTACTGAGATAATAATTATTTAGTACCCTGAATGGATAATGCGGATGTAATTACAGTCTCTTTTAATGTTAATGGGTTAACACATCCCATTAAAAGAAGCAGAATAATGTCCTTTCTACGAAAGTCCCAGGCAGGCTTTATAATGCTTCAGGAAACTCATTTAAGCAAGGATAAGCATGAGAAATTAAAAAAATTTGGTTACCAAACATTAGTTCACCTCGTATAAGAGTGGTAGAAGAAGGGGTGTTCGATTCTCGTGCTCTAACAGCTGCCCACTGAGGTGATTGACACAACCAGAGATAAAGAGGGATGCTGGGTTGGTTTAAAGGGCAAATACAATGGCACAATGATATCGTTGGTATCAATACATGCACCGCCAGGCTCACAATTTCTATTTTACAGAGATTTTTTGCTGCGCATCTCAGACTGGGCAGAGGGTACCCTTGTTATTGGGGGGAGACCTGAACCTGAGGTTGAATGCCCATATGGATACATCGGGAGGGATCACTAGGCAGGAGAATGGAACAGCAAAAAAGGTGGTAGGGTTAATGGGGGAACTAGGCCTTGTCGATACCCGGAGACAGATGCACAAGGGAGTCAAGCAATTTTCATTTTACTCCTCGGCACATAAAATATATTCCAGGTTAGATTACTTATTAATGCCTAGGGACAATATCTTTATGTGCACCGATTCCTGGATGGGTGATATAGTTTTATCAGATCACACCCCAGTTTACTTGAAGTTAAGAATAGGTCCCACAAGGTGCTCTGTCTTCTGGCGGCTGAACCTGTCTCTGATACGTGGTCAGGAAAATAAGGAAATAATAACTAAGGTAATAGAGCAAGCAGTAAGTGACAATGCAGATCCAGACATCGCACTTGGGATTTTATGGGATACAGTGAAAGCAATAATAAGAGGAAAATACGTAGAGATCTCGTCTAGAAATAAGACAGCGAGGGAAGCAAAAAGGGAGGGACTACAGGAGCAAATAAGGACTCTCGAATTACAACAACAGCAACAACTAAATGCAGATAGGGGAAAATTATTAAAGAGTTTAAAGAGGGAGTTGTTGGACCTTTTAGACTACCAAATGGAGCAAAAGTTGCTTTATTTACGCCAGAAATATTATGAGGGTGGCCCGAGGGCCCTTAGGCTTTTAACATGTAGGCTTAGGCAACGTAGAGCTAAGGCCAACATCCCAAAAATTTTTAACACCAAAACAAAAACGTGGAAAAATAAAGTAGAGGAGATTGCTGAAACATTTAAAAACTATTACCAAACTCTATATAGTAAGGGGGCCAGCCCTACGCGGGAGGAAATAGAAGGGTATTTGACACCTCTGGGTCTTCCAAAAATCCAAGCACAGCATAAAGAGAACCTACTTCCCCGTTTACACAGGGAGAGATACAGTTGGAAATCTCACGTTTAAAGACAGGTAAATGCCCAGGAACCGATGGGCTCCCAAACGAGTTTTATAAAAGTTTTAAGCCAGAAGTAGTGCCACTTCTTAGGGACGCTTTTAATGCCCTATGGAGGGAGGTAGAGGGGCCCCATCCTGGAGTCAGGCGGTCATTTCGGTACTGGCAAAGCCAGCTAGGGACCCAACCAGATGCTCCTCATATAGGCCGATCTCATTATTAAATACTGACTATAAAATAATGATGGGTGCTCTTGCCCGAAGGCTGGAAAAATTTCTTCCGGACATTATACATCTAGACCAGACCGGTTTCGTCCCAGGGAGGCAGACCTCAGATAATGTAAGAAGGTCAGTGGACATTATTGAACATCTTCAACTAACAAGGACCCCGGCATATGTGATGAGCCTAGATGCAGAAAAGGCCTTTGACCAGGTCTCGTGGGACTTCCTTAGGGGTACCCTGGCTGGCTTTGGTTTCCCGGCCCCTTTTGTGGACCTGATATTTAAGCTATATGAGAGTCCAACAGCCTATGTAAGAGCCAGTGGTTACATATCTGGCTCTTTCCGCTTGGAGAGGGGTACTAGGCAGGGTTGCCCTCTGCCCCCCTTATTATTTGCTATGTATATTGAGCCTTTGGCTCAAAGTATAAGGGGGAAAGCTCAGATTACTGGGGTGGTATTAGGAAACACAACACATAAGCTGGCACTATACGCCGACAATGTGTTACTGTATCTGACGAATCTGACAATATCACTGCCGAGGGTCTTTGAACAGATCGGGACATTCTCAGCCCTTTCGTGATATGCTTTGAACTGGTCAAAGACAGAAGTCTTGGTTTTGTCAGACACAGTTGAGGAACAGATTAGGGCAGTGTACCCAATGAGGTGGGACTGTGTGGTTATCAAGTATTTGGGAGTCAAGCTGGGTAAATCACCAGATACGCTCTTTGCAGACAATTATCCATCCCTAATAAAACAGATAAGGGCGGATCTGCAAAGATGGGATAGTATTCCCTTTCCCTTATATTCTAGGCTTCAAATAATTAAAACGAATGTCCTACCAAGGTTGCTATATCTTTTTCAGGCGGTCCCATGTAAGGTACCTTGGAAGGAATTTGAAGTATGGCAAAGTTGGATAATGACCTTCATTTGGGGGAATAAATGTCCCAGAGTAACTAAAAAAGTGTTATTCTTACCAAAACAGGAAGGGGGTAGAGCATGTCCACAAGTAAGTAGTTACTGGGTTGCTGCTCAAATGAAGCAAGCTTTATTATGGGTCCACGGGGGATATAGAGCACACTGGCAACAAATTGAGCTGCACTTAGTGGGGAGGACGCAGTTGTGCTCAAAGATTTTTGACCCACAGGGTCGTACATCGGACTATGTGACACTCCCTGCCTCGGTAGAAGCAACTCTACATGGATGGTATCAAGGTATAAAGAAAGGGTCCACAAAAAGAAACATGTGGAAATATAAGTGGTTTATCTTTGATAAGGCCTATTCTCCAAATAATTTCTCCAACTGGTATCAGAGACAGGCGACTGCTGGCCTAGTCGCAAGTTGGCAATTACTGCAGGGGAGCACATTATCATCATTTGAGAGGGCAAAGGGGTTGTTCAATTGGTCAGAACATGATCGGTTATATTATTACCAAATTAGAAATTATATAAACGGAAAGCTGCAAGAGGACCTTAAGCAGGAAGATCTCAGACCTTTCCCCCTGGGCTTTTGAAAATATTTGGGAATCAACTCATGGTAAAGGGGCCATAACAATGCTTTATTGGAACTTGGTAGCAGATCAGATGTACAGCACGGCCTCATTACAAAACAAATGGGAACAGGAGCTAGGTATACAACTAAATCAAAAAAAATGGGATATTATTTTTAGAAGTAGCTGGAGCACAACTTCATCCCCCATGTGGCAGGAATTCCCCTGGAAGATTAAAATTAGATATTTCTATACGCCAGGCAGACAGATGAGGATGGGTTCTAGAACCAATGCAATGTGTTGGAGAGGATGTGGATGCCTCCAAGCAGAGATGTCACATATTTTCTGGTCCTGTTCGGGACTGGAAATATATTGGGACAATATTAAACAACACTTAAAGGAAGTATTTGGGCTGGTAACAGAGATAGGACCGGAGAACATTGTGTTAGGTTTATGTCCGGCAACAATTAAAGGAAAGGAAGGGCAATACTTATGGGCGGTGTTGTGCATTGTGGCCCTGAAAGGCATAACAAAGAAATGGTTACAGCAGTCTCCTCTGGAGATAAGGGATTGGTTGGGTATAATAAACCAAATTCAAATCATGGAAAGAACTACTTTCGCTGTTTACCACAGTAATGAAGCATATATAAACAGACGGACTCACTGGGACTTGTATAAAGAGAGATGATAGATTTAAATAAATGATTTAAAATATATGCCTCCCTCCCCCTTTCTCCTTTTCCTCCTTTCCCCACTCCCCCCTTATTTTTTCCTTTTCCTTCTCCCCCACTTCCTAGCTCCTCCTCCCTCCTCCCCCAACCCTTTTGCCTTTTTCCTCCTCATTATGGGCCTAATTCTACTCTTCACAAAAGGTATCAGTTTTAAACCAAATTTAATGTAATGCTGAAAGGTATAGATGCTGGTTTTACTTTTTTACCTCCCCAAGGGTATAAATTTGTCTGTTTATAACATTCTGAATTTGTTAGGAGTAAATAATTTTGAATGTTAATTTCCTGGTTTAATAGGTATGAAATATAAAAATGGATCAGGTATAAAGTGTATATGAGATAATTTGGTTGTTCTATATTGGTAATAACTGCTTAATGGACTTTGAATATGATAATGTATGTATGACATAACCTGAATGTGATAATGTATGTAAGTTACAACCTGAAGTTTTTATTGGGAAATACTTAATAAACTAAGTATTTAAAAAAAAAAAAAAGTAAATCCTCCTGCGGTTAGGCATTGTTTTTGTAGAGAGATAGTGAGAGGGAGGGAATGAGAAATAACACTGGGAGGGGATGAGGCCTGATCCAAGAAACCCTCCAGGATGCTGGGTACCCTGCAAGGGGACCTGGAAAGCCAAGGAGAGGTAAATGGGGGAAGAAAAGGTAGCAAGCCTAGGCACTATAGGACCCCATCAGGATGCTGAGAATCTGCAAGGGGAGTGTGAAGGCTAGGGAAAAAGGGGGAAGAGAGTAGGGGAAGCGAGAAAGGCATGAGAACTAGCACCTAGGAGGGAGTAGAGGCAGTAGAGTCAGTATTGGGTTCCAGGTAGGAAAAATATGTTCGCAGTTTACCCAGAATAACCCAACTGAGATGTAACATTTTGTTGCTCATACTGAAGTTTGGAGCGAATCCAGCAGTTCCTAAAATGTAAACCAGCACCAGCACAGGACCCAAGGCAGCATGGATTCGCAGCGGGAAGGTCATGTCAGACAAATCTAATCGATTTCTTTGACTGGGTGACCAAAGTAGTACACCAGGGAGGGGCTGTGGACATGGCCTGGCTAGACTCTAGCAAGGCATTTGACACAGTCCAGCACAAAATATGAATAAACAAATTAGCCAGCGTGGGAGTGGGTCCCAGGGTGGTAGCCTGGGTAAAACACTGGCTGGACAACAGGACACAGCGGGTAATAGTAAATGGAGTCCACAGTGAATAAAGGAGGGTTACTAGTGGGGTACTGCGGGGTTCAGTACTGGGGCCGGTCCTTTTTAATGTCTTTATAAGTGACATTGCAGAGGGACTGAAAGGGAAAGTATGTCTCTTTGCAGATGACACAAAGATCTGCCACAGGGTTGATACGCAAGGGGGGGGGGTGGAAAAGATGAAAAGGAACTTGGCAAGGTTGGAGGAATAGTCAAATGTATGGCAGCTTAGATTCAACACAAAGAAGTGCAAAGTAATGCACCTGGGAAACAAAAACCCAGGGGAAGAGTACACAGTGGGAGGTGAGATACTGACAACAACAAAAATGGAAAGTGACCTGGGGGTAGTCATATCAGATGACCTAAAGGTGGGACAGCAATGTGAGAAGGCAGTAAGGAGGGTTGGGGGATACTGGGATGCATAGGGAGAGGCATCACCAATAGAAAACAGGAAGTTGTTGGCCCTCTGTACAGACAGTTGGCAAGACCACATCTGGAGTACTGTATACAGTTCTGGAGACCCCATCTCCCCAAAGACATAGACAGGGTGGAGGCTGTCCAGAGGAGGGCAGCCAAAATGGTGCAGGGTCTGCACCAGAAGACATATGATGAAAGACTAAAATACTTAAGATGTATAGTTTCGAGGAAAGGAGGGAGAGGGGGGGACATGATAGAAACTTTCAGATACCTCAAGGGAATCAGCAAAGTCCAAGAGGGTAGCATCTTTAAGAAAAAGAGATGTGCAAGAACAAGGGGGCACAATTTGAAGATAGAGGGGGACGGATCAGAGGTAATGTGAGGAAGTATTTCTTCACAGAAAGGGTTGTAAATGCATGGAACAGTCTTCCTGAAGAGGTCGTAGAGTCAAAAACAGTGGGGGAATTCAAGAATGCATGGGACAGACATAAGGCAATTTTAGCGGGGGGTAGGAGGAAGTAGGCTGTTGGTTAACTAGGATCTGCAGCTTATCTGTTACGTAGGGAAATGGGCAGACTAGGTGGGCCAAGCAGTCCTTCTAGGAGCGTGGATATGTTGTTCATCCACACTTCTTGGCATGTCCTCTTCCACTGTAAATGTTGCCAGAAGTCTTCAAGCTGGCTCCTCCCACCCACCCGGGTGGTATATACTTAGGCTCCACCCCAAGACGCCAGATCTTCCTTTCCGCTGGAAGATACAGGTTCCCTCGTGCTCTCAAAACATATCGTGAGCCCTGGATTCTAATCGCGGTTTTACCAAACTTAAACTTGTTCGAGTTAGCGATTATGCCGCCAAGATTCATGTATGGAGGAGAAATTCTCGGATTTCGCCGTGCCACTCAAGCGCCAGAAGATACAAGATCGATCCCCACCCCAACGTATGCTTACTTCCTAGGTGTTGAACATGACGCCGTGGTGGTTTTTGCCTGGCCTTCCATCCCAATGTCCTGTACGACTGCAAGGCACGTTTGAAGCTGGAGAGACCGCAGAAAAGGAACCCGCTGGTGAAATAGAAGGAGGCGAGTTGGGCGGTTTCCACGGCCGCGGGATCCACCTTATAGTTGGAATAAATGAAAGCATTTGAGAGGAAGCAGCTCGATCTTCGGCCAATCGAAGCTTCTTCATTCCGATGAACCTTGGCTCCACGTTTACGGGCTCCTTCAAGGAGTTGTGCCAGTCTCTCCCCACCGAGGGTGAAGCGCCCTCAGGCTCGCACTCCTCCTGCTCTCGCAAGAGAGAGAGAATGACCTGTCATCTTCGTTCTGACGAAGACGTTCTTGGGACCGAGAAAGGTCCGAGTCCCAGGAACATGTGCTCTCGACTTTGGTTGAGATTGCATCCTCGTCCGCCGGCTTCACGGACCTTCCATCTGGCCAGGGGATCAAGGAAGTGGCCGATGAGGTAGAGATTGTGCTCGACCCAATTGACCCCCTTGTCGCCGGTTCAGCCTGACGACTCTTTGGAAAGGACTCTGGTCCTTGTCTTCCCTGATGAGGAGATCCAGCCTGCTGGAGTCCCCATCAAGGACCCGGTTCTGGACCCTCAGGTTTCACTGATTCTGGTGTCTCCTGATCGACCGGGTCGGCCTCCCCGATCTCGTTCGAGGTCCAGAACCCCCTCAGCCGAATGACTGAGAAAGAGCCATAAGCGTTCTAAAAACAGGCAAGGCCACAGGTCCTTATCCTCCTCGGATGAGGAGAGGCTGCAGCGGAAACTCCGTTGACGCTGTGAAGACCTCATGTGGCAGCAGCTGATCCTGTCCGGGCAAAAGCTGGCTCCGCCGCCTACCCCGGACATCACTTGGCTTCGCCTCCTAGGCCAAAGCCGACCCCTTCAGAGCCGAAGCCACCGATTCCTCCACCCGTGGGGCCAGCCCGTTCGGCCTATCCCAGTCTCTCCACCAGTTAGGGTGGAACCACCGCCTAAGCAGCCTCAGGGAGGGGCGCCCTCGAAAGAGGACTGAACGGACATCGGGCTTCCCTGACGTCTGTCGATAAGTCACCCCCAATCGCCCTCAGTGTATCGAGGGTGACTTAGGCGGCAGACCATTATACCACGATTCTTTGGACTCTGACGTCACCAGACTACACTTACATCCTGGGGATGATGAGTCGTCTGCAGCAGGGTTGGAGGAAGGTCCTTCCTCCTTCCAGGGCATCGTCTGTCTCATCTCTGACTCTGCCAGAATGTCCCTGGAGTCCATCCAAAAAAAGGCGGAGTACCCTGTCACTGATTTCCTCAAGAGGGGAGACACCACGCAGAGGCCTTTCCAGTGGTCAAAGCCATTGTTGGCCCAGCCCTTGAACTTTGGCAGCATCCTGCTTCCTGCCCAGCACCGTCTGCCTGCGTGGCCCGCAAGTACGTGGTGCCCATGGGTGTCCCTTGAGGGGTTCACAGAGCACTCTTCGGCCTAGAGCCTGGTGACCGCCTCTGTGTTCCGGTGTACTGTAGTCGCTAACACTGGACCGAACCCCTCGAGAAGGAGTCCAGAAATATGGACCACTCTGCCCGTAAGGTCTATGCGGCCTCTTCCTTAGGCCTTTGTCAGGCCAGCTTGGCTGTCATTATGGCACACTTCTCTCATGCCCTTCTCGGGTCATTAGACGAGGTCCTCCCTCATCTCCCAGTGGACATGCAGACCACGGTCAAGCAAGTCCATGACCAGGGCCGTGCTGTCACAAAACAGCAGCTCCAGACGGCCTTGGACATTGGGGAATCTTCTTGGACATAAGTCTCCACCACTCATTCACACTATTGGGATCTGCGCCGGAGGCACTTGGACCCATCGGGAGCAAACTTTTTGCTGGGGAGTCGACGCCAGAGATGGCGCTCGCGAGGAACGGCGCCACGAGCCCTAGCTCATGCGGCAATGACTATCTTAGCGTCGACTCCCCAACCGCCTCAGTTCTTTTTCTCTCACGAGTGCGCTTTCTAGTGACGACGCTTGTTTCGGCTTGTCGGGAGTCAAACTTCAAACTAGCAGCATAGTTTTCAGTTTTTATTATTTTGTAGTATTATCTGATACAGTGTAACCCAAGTTATTCTTATTTTTAAATAAACGATAAAGAAGTCTCAGCCTACACCGGATGGAATGACCATGAGCAGGTCAGGTGACGGTAGGGAGACTTCATATGAAAGCTGTTCAGTCAGTCGGGCTGGGTCGGTCCGCGCTTCTCCGAAGGGGTCTGACAATGGTCAGTCAATGCCCGGGGATGGGCGGTCCCCGAAACATAAAGCCAAATGGTTGCATTCTCGGCACCGTTGACCTCGAGCTCTTCTTGACCCGCAGGTCCTAAAAGAAGGCATCACTCGAGTTGCCCTCTGATACGTCTGCGCGTAGACGTTCGGTTATTGGGGCTAGTTGCCAGTCTCCTCCTTCGGAGTCGCCAACAGCGGCTTCTGGTAGCCGACGTCTTCGACATCGGAGTCCTACCCCGCCCGCAGGTAGGTCTTCAGATGAGCAGTTTCATCAGTGGGCCGCTCTTATGGAGCATTGGGCTCGGAGGTTGGTTCGGCTACCTGGCTCGGTCGTTCATGGGCCTTCGGGCTCTCTGGGCGACCAGGTAGGGCAGTTGGACTTTCCTGGTCGCGCGGTACCTTCTTCGGTGCCGTCGACTCCGTGCTTAGGTGTTCCCCCCTCACATGGCTTCGGCGCAGGGGGCCACACCGATGCCCTTATCTCCTGCTCTTTTTCCTTCAAAACCTGTTTTTCGGTCTCTGGGAGGGCCTTGCCGGTGCCGTGCGGCCTCGGCGGCATCATCCTCGGCGTCCCAGCGGTGTCGCGCGGCGGCTTCTCGTGGCGCCTTGCGCCGTTCGGTGCCGTGTGTGTGGTTCCTCGGCGTCGTTCTCGGTGCCGTGCGCCTCCTTGGCGCCGGGGGCTCTCGGAGACTTTCCTTTTGTCTCTTTTCCTCCTTCCTCTTCTGGCTTTCATCCCTTTCCTGTCCATACAGTCCCTCCTGGACTGTCAGGAGATGACGTTGAGCCTGACCCAGAACTTCGGCTGGGCGATGAGGTGGACGAAGCAGGATCTTTTACTGCTGCAGAGCTTGTGGTCGAGGACCTGTTATTTAAGTCTCTGCTGAAGAATATGATTTCCACACTTTCTCTCCAGACTACAGACATCAATCCTGGGAAATTGCTAAGACTCCAGTACCTTCACGCCTCAGAGATCCCTACGGATTTGACTCCTCCGATTCAGCCTTCCTTCGAGGCAGCTGTCTCAAATGGTATGGAATAATCCTGCTCTCTCTTCATCGGTGGCTAAATCCATTGATAGAAAATATTCAGCCCCCAAGGATCGTCCCATTTTGGCATCCCAAGCCTTTGCAGATCCTGTTGTAGTCCTGGCAGAGAATGATAAGGTCGTCCTTCCTCAAACCACTACAGCTCGACCTATTAACAAGGAATCTCGTAAGATAGACACCTTAGGTAAGAGAGTCTTTGCTGCTTCTACCCTAAGTATGCGTATTGCCAGTTACCAGGGCTATTTTTCTCAGTACGAGTATATCCTGTGGCACTCTCTCAAGCAAATGGTTGAAGCTCTTCCGGAGTCGGATTCAAAACCAGAGCTTCTCCAAACCATTACCAGGGGTATTGAATCTAACAACCAACAGGTTAAAGCAGCCATGGACGCTTTCGACTCCGCTTCCCGTTCAGCGGCTGCTGGTATTGCACCCGCCGCCATTCCTGGCTGCGCGCGCTTCAGCTTCACCAATGATGCGCAACAGCAGGTAATGGCATTGCCCTTGATGGTGCGTATCTTTTTGGTCCTCAGGTCAAGGCAAGCTCTAGGCTACACAAAAGACTAGGTCAGCCATTAAGTTGGCTAGACCCCCTCCACCCCTCTAGAGGCATGCCAGTAACGTCAGTTTCATAACGTCAGTCCTTTGAGGCAGAGGCAGAGGTAGTTTCCATAAGAACCAACCTGCCCAACCTCAAAGAAGGCGCAGCAGAAAGCGCAAGGGCCCAAAGCGACAGCTACTTTATAATGCTGGCCCAAGTCCCACCTCAACTGCCGAGGGTGGACTTTTCCTCTCGGTGGGAGGTCGGCTGATGCACTTCTACAGCCAGTGGAAGTCCATAACCTCAAACAAATGGGTCCTTCGGATAATCCATAGAGGTACTCACTCAATTTTGTGGAAACTCCTCCGGATTGTCCTCCCAAGCAAGCAGCCCAGGCTGTCTGCCCTTCAGTCAGACCTTCTCACGCCCGAGATTCAGGGCCTTCTAAACAACAGGGCAGTAGAACTTGTGCCGCTGCATCAACGAAACACGGGGTTCTACTCTCATTACTTTCTGGTTCCAAAGAAGTCTGGGGGAATGCGCCCCATTCTAGATCTCAGAAAGCTAAACAAATTTCTCCCCAAGGAGAAATTCAGAATGATTTCTCTAGGAACCCTGTTGCCCTTGCTTCATCAGCACGACTGGTTAGCTTCCCTAGACATGCAGGATGCTTACCAGCACATTCCCATTCACCCGAGGCATCACAAATTCCTGAGGTTTGTGGCTCTGGGACAACATTATCAGTTCAGAGTCCTGCCTTTTGGGCTATCCTCGGCGCCCCAAGTTTTTACAAAGTGTTGTGCAGTTCTCGTAGCGCACCTCAGAAAACTTGGAATACAGGTGTTCCCTTATCTGGACGATTGGCTTCTGGCAAGTCCTTCCAGGCAAGGGATTCTGGATGCCGGAGAGACGGCCTCTCACCTCCTTACATCCATGGGAGTCCTGCTGAACCTCAAGAAATCACAACTGCAGCCCTCCCAAAGGCTCCTTTTTATAGGGACCCTTCTGGACACATCCTGTGTGAAGGCTTTTCTCCCAGAGGACAGAAGGAATGATATCCTTCAGATGGCCCGTTACATCGGAGACAACAGGTCAGTTACAGCGCTCCCGATGCAACGGATGCTGGGCCTCATGGCATCCTCAGTGTTCACTGTACCTCTGGCCTGTCTGCACATGAGAACCACCCAGTGGATGCTCAGTACTCAGTGGTCTCCAACCACTCACCCGCAGTCCTATCTCATCAAGGTGACAGAACCCCTACAGAGGTCTCTCACCTGGTGGTCTCAAGAGGACAATCTCCTGCAAGGATACCCCTTTGCCCCTCTGGACCATCAGATCTCCATTACCACAGATGCCTCACTAATGGGGTGGGGAGCTCACTGTCAGGCTCTCCACACTCAGGGTGTGTGGACTCAACTCGAGTCCCAGCTTCACATAAATGTCCTAGAAATGAGAGCCGTCCTTTATGCAGTCCGTGCTTTGAAGGACATTCTCTGTCACAAGAATATTCTCCTCCAAGCGGACAACAAAGCAGTGATGTATTACATCAACAAGCAGGTAGAGCTCACTCTTACGCCTTATGCAGAGAAGCGATGAGGGTCTGGGAATGGTGCTTGGAGCACAAGGCTCTAATTCAAGCAATCTACCTGCCAGGTGTACAGAACGACTTGGCAGACCGTCTCAGCAGAACAGAGACAGATCCTCAAGAGTGGTCTCTCGACTCAACCATAGTTCAGTCACTATTCGAAGAGTGGGGAACTCCGGACCTGGACCTTTTTGCTTCCCCACTCAATGCAAAACTGCCTCTCTTCTGCTCCAGAAATCCAGGGCCTGGCATTTTTTGTCAGGATGCGTTCAGGCTGCGGTGGACAAAACGCTTTCTTTACGCCTTTACGCCTCTTCCTCTAATTCAGAGAGTACTCCTCAAGTTCAAGTCTCAGGGAGACAAGATGATTCTCATTGCTCCCTTTTGGCCTCGACAACTGTGGTTTCCACTTCTCAACAGTATGTTGGCAGTTCCTCTGCAGATGAACCTTTTAACTCAGGGACCGGTGGTCCATCCCAGTCTCAGATCTCTTCACCTTCATGGCTCCTGAAGAGGTTGAAGTAAATTGGTTCAATGTCTCTCGAAGAGTTTCGGATATCCTTCTGGCTGCGTGGAAGCCAGCCACTCGGAAAACTTACATGGCTAAGTGGAAGCGTTTTTCCCTCTGGTGTGCAAAGTCCTCTTTGAATCCCTTTTCCTGCCCTCTGGATAAAGTTTTAGAGTACCTTTTGGACCTCTCAAATTCAGATCTCCAGTACTCTACAGTTAAGGTTCACCTTAGTGCCATTTCAGCGTATCATGAGCCGGTTTTTTCTCTTTCACTGGCTCAGTTACCTATGGTTAAGAGATTTCTTAAGGGCATTCTGCACACCAGACCCCCTACAAGACGTCCGGTTGCAGCCTGGGACATTAATCTTGTGCTAGACATGCTCACCCGAAACCCTTTGAGCCTCTAGCTACCTGTGAACAAAGTTCCTCACCTGGAAGACTGCCTTCCTAGTGGCCATTACCTCAGCCCGTAGGGTCTCTGAGATACATGCCCTGGTCACAGACCCTCCGTATACTGTGTTCCATAAGGACAAAGTAGTCCCGTACTCATCCTAAATTTCTTCCTAAGGTTGTGTCAGAATTTCATCTTAACCAACCTTTGGTCCTTCCTCTTATTTTGTGGACTTCAAAATGAAGGGGAACGCTCTTCATTCTCTGGATATTAAGAGGGCCTTGCGTTTCTACTTAGATGGAACCAAGGATTTTCGTAAAGCCCAGCAACTTTCGTTTCCTTCAGTGAGGCCCAGCTGGGTCAACCTGTCGCTATTAGATGTATCTCAACATGGCTAGTGGCATGCTTCCGTCCACTGCTATTCCAAGCGCGGAGTTAAGTTGGAGGGTAGAGTTCGCTCACTCTACCAGAGCGGTAGCGGCATCCCTAGCGGAAATCCGCAACGTGCCCATTGCAGACATCTGCAATGCAGCCACCTAGAGCTCAGTGCATACTTTCGTTAAGTATTATGCACTCGATGTCCATGCCAGACGACATTCTTCCTTTGGCAGAGCCATCCTTAATGGACTTCTGTCTTAAGAAACGTGAGCTCTTGGTTTCTCCTGCCGCCCTCTCGGGGGATTATTAGCTCGGTACTCTCCCAATAGTGTGAATGAGTGGTGGAGACTTATGTCCAGGAAGATATGAAAATTACGTACCTACCGTAGTTCTTGATCTTCTTGGACGAGTCTCCACCACTCATTCACACGCCCACCCTCCATCCCCCGAGCTCACCTCTCTTGTTGGTCTTCACTCCCTCAAATCTTTAGGCCTTGAAGACTTCTTTGTTGACCT
Organism: Neoceratodus forsteri; assembly: GCA_016271365.2. NCBI lineage: Eukaryota > Metazoa > Chordata > Ceratodontiformes > Ceratodontidae > Neoceratodus > Neoceratodus forsteri. The sequence continues at coordinate 1,577,708,793 of CM057456.1, read as the reverse complement.
TCTTACACGGGTCGTCCGGACTATCTAATGTCCGGTTTTAGGTTAGGCTACCCTTCTAGGTTAGTTATGCTGCACCTCCTTGGTAAAAAAAGGTACTGAGGCGGTTGGAGAGTCACGCCAAGATAGTCATTGCCGCACGAGCTAGGGCTCACGGCGCCATCTCTGACATCGACTCCCCAGCAAAATGTTTGCTCCCGATGGGTCCTAGTGCCTCCGGCGCAGATCCCAATAGTGTGAAAGAGTGGTGGAGACTCATCCAAGAAGATCAAGAATTACGGTAGGTACGTAATTTTCATTTCTTGTGCCCGTTCTTTAGCAGCCACAGTGGCCACTCGCTGCAGGGCTTGGCTGAGGTTCTCCTCCTTCCCGGCGGATACTCAGCATAAGCTTGCTGACATGCCCTTCCTAGGCACCGACTTGTTCGGTCCAGGAGTAGCTGGTCACCTTCAGCGTATACAACAGTCCAGTGCCACCTTGGAAGCTACTTCTGCTAAGGGTTCTTCAAATAAGAACCAGCAGAAGAGAAAGAAGAAGCCATTTCCGGCATTCTTCCCCTGCAGTCCGACAGACCTCCTATCAAGGAGGTCAGCTGCATCAGCAGCAGCAGGCTCAAGCTTGGCGCCCTTGCCTCAAGCAGGGCCCTCAACAGTCCTGTAAAGGAGGCTAAGGCGTAGGTCCCGCAGCCTCCTTCTCCTCCTCCAAGCCTGCTCAATGATGGGTTGGGGGTGGCCACCCCTATGCCCATCATGCCAGCTCTGGGTCCTCCCGTGGGGGGTCGGCTCCGCCACTTCCTTTCCGCCTGGTCCGCTATCACTTTGGACAGGTGGGTTCTCAAACTGGTCGGTCAGGGACTGCCTCTAGAATTCGAGCAGTACCCTCCTAGCCGAGCCCACGCCCCTCGGGAGGAATGGATTTCCGTATGCACCCAGTCAGCTCTTCGAGACGACGTAGCTCAGCTCCTCTGCAAGGAGGCAGTAGCTCCAGTGCAGGATCTTCCAACAGACCCAGGCTTTGTCTCCAGGTGCTTCCTGGTGCCCAAGTGGACGGGGGGTTGGCGCCCCATCCTAGATCTTCACGACCTAAATCAATATCTCAGGCCTCGCACCTTCCGGATGGTCACTCTGAACCAGATCATACCATCCCTGGAGTGAAACATGTGGTTCTGTTCACTGGATCTACAGAACGCATTCTTTCATGTCCCAATCCATCTGTCCCATCAGCGGTTCCTACGCTCCAGGATCAAGGGGACCCTGTAGGAGTTCCGAGCCATGCCGTGTGGCATGTCATCGACCCCATGGGTCTTCACCAAATGCATTGCAGTGGTGGTGGCTCACCTTCGACATCGAGGAGTCAGAATCTGCCCTTATCTCGATGACTGGCTCCTGGCAGGCTCCTCCCTACAGGAGGTGGAGAGGTCCGGGGATCTGGCCCTCCAAATCTGCTCCCAACTCGGCTTCCTGATCAACAAGGCCAAGTCGGAACTCATACCTTCTCAGGTGATGGGCTTCATTGGGGCGGAGCTCAACTCTTGTCAAGCCAGAGCTCAGCTCCTGGCGGCCAGGGCAGAGGTTCTCTCCTCCTTTGCCCGATCATTTCTGGTTGGGCACTTGCACCCTGCCCGGGACTTTCTGCACCTTCTGGGTTACATGGTGGCATGCACCTCAGTGGTCCGTTTGAGTCTTGCGGCACATGCGACCCCTCCAATAGGAGCTGGCTGCCCAGTGGACTCAGCAGTATGATCATTTTGACCAGCTGATCACTGTAACCCAGAAGATGTGGGACACTCTTCAGTGGTGGACCGCCCCAGACCAGTTGCAGGAAGGGATCCTGTTTGTCCGCCCCGAGCCAACGGTTGTTCTTACGACTGATGCCTCTCTCATGGGCTGGGGAGCCCACATGGGGGACAGCTGGACCCCTGAGGAATCCCGATGCCACATCAACCTGTTGGAGCTCAGAGCAGTCAGACTGGCACTGTCAGCCTCGGCTCCTCAGCTCCGGAGTCAAGTGGTTCAAGTCTAGACGGACAATACCACGACCATGTACTACCTCAACAAACAGGGCGGCACACACTCCCGTCTGCTGTGCAAGGAGGCGCTCCACATCTGGACCCTCATAAGCCGGTTGGAGGTGGATCTCCTAGCCATTCATGTGGCAGGAGCCTCGAACCAGCTGGCAGATGCTCTCAGCTGTGTAGGCCAGACATCCCATGAGTGGTCTCTCCATCCAGAGGTAGCTCACAGCCTGTTCTCCCATTGGGGCACCACCCTGCTCCCCCCATCCTATTGCTGAGCCGGCGACCAATGGTGCCCTCCACTCTCCACCATGGTTGGCCGCTGGCTGAGCTGTCAGTGAGCATGTACTGCATAAAGTACGTGCTTATGCTCACTGAGCATGTACTGTATACAGTATGTGCTCATTGACAGCTCAGTCAGTGGCTGGCCATGGTGGAGAGTTAAGGCATGCTGGTCACTGGCTCGCGATAGAGATGGGGGGCTGGTAATGAGACCACCTGCCAGGGTGGGGAGTCTACTATTCACCATGGAATGATATAGATTGTATTCTGTGGGCAGATCTGGGATTGTGAGGGGTGAACGCTAGACCACCATGGAATGGATTCTCATTCATATACTGGGGATCGGGATGAGGGGCGGGTTACACTGTACACCAGGCAAACAGTGTCTGTGCGTCAGGTGGGTGATCGGGTGGGGGAGGGATCACTGGCCACCAGGGAATACAATTGTAGGCATGGGTGCAGGTGGGGGGGGCCACTGGAAACCAGGGATTGTCTGCTTCATACATCAGATGGCGATTGGGGGGGATCACTAGCACCAGGGAATCTTTGATCTCTGTCTTTGGGCCGGCGATCCATGGCGGGTGGAGACACCACTAGACACCAGGGAAACCTTCAGGATGGCGCGGGGAGGGGGGAGAACAACTAGCCAACTAGCACCAGGGAAAAACTCCTGGTAAACTTTGCAGACGATAATCGGCTGGAGGGGGAATACTAGTACCAGGGATAGCTCTGTGGGACTGAACTAGTGGGGTACAGCACTGCACTACTTTGCTGGGCAACCATGCAGATGAGCCCATCATGGGCAGGCAGATGGCCCCTTAATGCCTTGCATGCCCAGTGAGTTCATTTGCATGGGTCCATTTGAATATAGAAAATTTAGCCTGGGTGCAAGCCACTGTGGCGCCCTATTTTGGGAGCCCAGTCTGCACAGCGCTAACTGACTTAGCAGTGGGCCAACATGGCCCCTATATTCAGTCGTATAGCACCAGTGCGCTATTAGACTGAATATAGCATTTTTGGACACCCAGGCAATCGCAAGGTGGGGCGCAAATTTTTGCACTTGGCCTTGCACATTTCTGAATATCAGGCCCCTAATGTATTATATTCAACAAACAATGGGTAAGGGTGGCACACTCGGAAGTATATCCATCTTGAGGGCTAATTAGGGCAGTAAAGCCACTCACTCTTAGGGCTTGTGGCCTTATAGCCCTAATTAGCCCCCTCAGTGGATATACATCCTTGTATAACACCAGAATGCATAAAAATTCAGTTTTATATTTTGTCCTTGTAGTTTGTGAAGTTCAAAAAGAGACTCAACTTAATACAACACCATTTTATTTTATATATTGTCTTTCTTACCAGTATATCCTAGAATGCTTTACTTTTGAAAATGTTAAGGTGGGCCGGCCTGTCGGCAGAGTGGTAGCTCTACGGTTCATGATGCTGGTGACCCGAGTTTGGGAATGTGCTCAGACTGTTGGGGACCAGCCAGGAGGAAGAGGCTTGAGCATCCCTGGGACACTCTCCTCCTCGGGGGAGGGTGGGTTGCCACCCTCGCTGCAGTACTGCCACCTGGGTGACCACGGTTGACAGTGCAGTCAAGGATGCCGTGGGAGGAACAGACACAGGTCGGGGGTTCAGTGTGGCATGCCCTTGATGTGCACACGCACCTTGGACCTCCTGTGCATGCCTGTGTCCATGCGGATTGGGTGAAAATAAGGAAAGACCCCACTACCCAATGGGCAACAGACCCTGGTGGACCAAAGGGGACCAGACCTGTACTCCTCAACTGGCCTGCCTTATGAAGACGAAACCCATTACAGAGGAACCTCCCCTCTTCCCCGCCGGGGCGGAGGAGATAGCCGCAGCAGCATGGAGATAAGGCAGTCACAGGGATCTGATTCCATCGAAACAAGACACCTGGGGCACCCAGAGGAAGGTCAAGGTAGTGGCGTAGGCTGGGGCATAAACAGAGAATTAAAAAAAATGTTAAGATGGCATCAGAAACTGATTATACACTGATATACTACATAAATAAGTAACACAAGAACACAGAGAGAAAAAGATATTGATATGAAAAAGTAAGGCTGTTCGTGATGAAAATTGTGATACACTGTAAATCATGTAGAAGCTTTATCCTATACGAATATTTGACTTTTAAATAAAAAAGCCAGTTTTATGGGATTTTTTAAATTCTGCTTTGAGACACAAATCTAACATACAATAACTACCAACATTTGGGTTCTTCTGTTAATAGTCTTCATACTGTACATTATTATTGTGAGGGGACTCTTCAGTAAGGCATAAAAAGCAATTAATTATCATCACTAGACATTTTTTCCTGGGGGGGGTATAAAAAGTCAACAAAATGCTGCTGAAATGTCAGTGTAATTTATTATACTGTTTACATAGCTCCGATGACATCCATACAGAGAAGGTCTGACAGAGATTAAGTGTAAAATAATGGAGCTAGTACACCTGCTCTTTAGGAGCTGAGATGATAAAGGGGGCATGATCATATTCTAACAGATGTTCTGTTCTGTTAAGTGTTATTTAACATTCATAATCTTTTGTTGCAACAGATCCTTCCTGGAGTCCGCATCATCATCGCTAACCCTGAAACCAAGGGACCTTTAGGAGACTCGCACCTTGGGGAGGTTAGTGGTAGAGTGCAGTAGTTCATGCTTAACAAATGACCGGAGAGAAATAACTGAAAACTTAATGATTAATGTTTCCTGTTCACACGCCATCTCAGTTTCACATGTTTATCATAAGAAAAGACAATCTCGTATGCACAGTGGTCCAGTACTTCATACAACTGGTATGGTATTTTTGTGTTACATAATGAGACCCTTCTTTCAGCATAAATAAGCTTCTGTGACGTACTTGTATTTTATATAGTGTCATATACAAATATATAGTATAACAAAATATTTTACAAGGGAGGTTGTCAAATAGACGGTAACATAAATCAAAATGCAGCAGATTATGGTCTAGGTAGCAGGGAAGTGTGAAACATAGCACATTCAGAATAAGGCAAACACTTAAAGCATGTTACAGCAGTAGTTCATGATTGTCAGTAAGGAAGGTAGCAAAACAGCAGATTAAACATGTACCTTACAGCAGTAAACTGGAGCTGTATTACCATGCAAAAAAAATTTACTGGGCGTCGTAAACTGTAGAAAAGAGGTAAGATTGAAGATGATGAAGGAGTCTGAGTCACAGCAAGTTCGGAAGGCTGTTCCATACAGAATAGATGGAGCAGCTGAAGACCCTCCCATCAGTGATGGTGAGCGAGATGTAGAACAAAGAGTGAATGAGAGCAGATATAGTGTACAGTTCTGGCCCTTATATTAAAGGAAAGATATTGACAGAACTGAGGAGATGCAGGCGTGAAAGAGAGTGACCAAAGATGTTGAAGACTTGAAGAATGTGGGCTATGAGTACAGACTAGCAGAACTGGGACTGTTTTCCATAGAAAAGAGGAGACTCAAGGGAGATATTGTTATAGTATTCAGATATCGGAAAGGGATAATACTGTTAGTCAAAGTGCAGCTCATCACGCTGTAGAAGGACAACGAGGGGACTCTTGGGACCCAATGCTGTTCGCCTCTACAAATGACATACATAAAACATTCAAACTATCCATCTACAACAAACAAAATGAAATACTCGAATACGTTGGGATAGCACTGGACACCTACATGTTTATTCTCAACACATTGACCTGGTCTCCAGGTCAACAGACAGGAAGATCAGTCAACTGTATAGACATAGACCCTGTCTCCCTTTTGAAGCCCTCAAACTAGCCATAGTTTTGTCTTGGTTATAGATTATGGCCTCGTTGTTTACAGCTCGGACAATGACTTGACCTTAAAATGAATAGCCCTAACACTGAATGAAGCTTGCAGGCTACTACTGGGAGCACCTCACCTAACCCACACCTGAGATCTTTATTCCCTCACGGGCTGGCTGGACTTGGAAAACCGTATTTGTTATCTGCAATGCCTCCATGCCAAGAAGGCAGCCCTAGGCCTAACCCCTCTCAGGGTCCAAACCATACTATGCCCAGCTGCGCCTACTAGGCTTATTCGAGGATCAAATAACCCTTTCAAGGTTCCTTTCTGCCGCACTTCTCAAGGTCAGTGATCCTTTGCATACCCTGCCCCAAACTGGGTAAACTCCCTCCCAAGTGACCTTCTAGCCGAACCAAAAATTGGGCCATTCAAATCTAAACTACGTGTTCTCCTCTCTAGTCAAATGAAGTGCTCTTGCTCCCTATAATAGAAGCTAGTGGCTGGCCTGGTAATGATTCCCATCAGCACTTAATCTCTACCAGGTTGACTCCGATCTACCAGCACTAAACCCCTTTCAATTCCCCATTGTCTGCTTATGTCCTCCCTACCCTTTCCTTACTAATTTTAGCCCTTCCCCTAGCAGCCATCCTTTAGCCCCACTGCCTTCTCACCACCTTTCCCCACTTCCTTTGTTCCCCTTCTCACCTCCTCCTTACCTCTCCTTTACATAGCTCCCCATGCTCACCCCTGCCTCCACTACTCTGTCCACCCCTGCTCAACCCCCTTTTCTCTACACCTCCCTCTTCGCACAAAACCTCCTTTCATATCCTCCCACTTTGCATGAACCCATTTCTTCTTTTCTAACCCCTGCCCCCTCCCAATCTATCTCCCCCAGACAAAGGGAACTAGTTCTCCCCACAGTGACCCCTTATCCCACCTCCAAGAACACCAGACTTTCTTCCCTACCTGCCAAATTTTCTCTCTTGTTTTATGACCACACTAAGTCTTCACTGTTATTGTTTAATCTTTTACTGCTGTTTTAAGTCAATTTACTCTGTATATTATGCCTGTACTGTTCGTGTTAAGTATGTTTCTAGGTTCGTGGATATGTTCTAGCCACACTGGCTGGCATGTCCTTGCCTTTTAAGAATCTTGTTGGAAGATCTGAAAGCTGGCTCCTCCCACCCACTCACCCGGGTGGTATATCCCTCAGCTCCACTCCTTGACACCAGATCTTCCTTTCCGCTGGAAGATTCAGGTTCCCTTCTTATCGCTCATGCGTTACAGTAGGCCCTGGCGAACAAATCTTTGGATTTACCTAAAATTAAACTCATTGAAGGTTCTCCAAATCACTTCGCGACCGTGATAGAAGACAAGTCCTCACCCGGTTTCCACCGTGGCCCTTGCGGGAAAAAAATGTCTCGTACTGACCCGCATGCATCGTGTGTCTGTTGCCTGGGCCATGCCCTTGACATCCAGGCTTGTGATTTTTGTCACATGTTCCAACCCTGTGTTTTGGACGATCGTCTCGCACGACTTCAGTTGGGCAGACCCGAGAAATGGAACCCACCGGTCAAATCGATAGAGGCCCATTGGGCGGTCTCCGTGGCTGCAGGATCTGCTGAGCAACTGGAGCAAATGAAGGCCTTCAAAGGGGAGGTGGCATGGGCCGCTGATCGTTCCTCTTCCTTGTCGGTCTTTGTCCTGCTCAATTTGGGCTCCACCTTTTCAGGCTCCTTCAAGGATGTGTGCCAGTCTCTCCCCACCAAAGGGGAGGGTCCTTCGGGCGCACATGTCTCTCGCTTCCTTAAAAAGGACAAGGAATCGAAAGAAGGTTTGTCTCATTGACGACGTTCTTGGGATCATGAGAGATCTCGGTCCCAGGAATCTGCTGTCTTGACTTCGGTCAAGATTGTAGCCTCAATCGTTGGCTTCATGGTACCCTGTTAGGCCAGCCAGCTGAGACGCAGGATGACGAATTCGCTGAGTGCGCTCAACCCCACTGCACCATCATCGCCCAATGAGACTGACACCCTTATTCAGGACCCTGGTCCTGACTGGACCCACTGAAGAGGAGGCCCAGCCTGCTGGGAACCTCTTTAAGGTACCAGTCCGTGACCTGGAAGAGCTGCAGTTTTCCCTGGCTCCTTCTGAGCAACCCCGTCGGTCCCCCCAATGGTCTAAGTTGAGGTCTCAGACTCCTTCGACCCATAGGCCGAAGAAATTGCACAAGAGTGCTAAGAAGTGATGCCGCCACAATTCTTCCTCATTCTCCTCGGAAGAGGAGAGACTTCAACGCAGGCTGCGTCGACACTACGAGGACTTGATGTGGCAGCAGCTGATTATGGCTGGCCCGAAGGCGACCCCTTCTTTCACCCCAGCCACCACTTGGCTGTTGCCCTTCAGGCCGATGCCGACTCCCCAGGAGCTGGTCAATACTGCCCCTCTGCATGCGGAGCCAGTTAAGACCCTCCCAGCTTAGCCGAAACCGGCCTCTCCACCAATTCAGGTGGAACCGCCACCTAAACAGCCTACTTTATGGGCTCTTTCCAAGGAGTCTCAGCCCGTCAAGGGCCTTCCATATAGGCTGTCTGTCACTCTCACTCCCGACCGTCCCAGGCGGGTCGAAGGCGATGCAGGTAGCCGGCCAATCTATCCAGACTCCTCGGAGTCCAAGGACTCCAACCTGCATTCCTATCCTTTGAACGATGAATCCATTGGGAGTCTGTCGACAGAGGAAGGTCCCATGTCCTTCATGGGCATCCTCCGTCTCATCTCCGAATCTACGGGGATGCCCTTGGAGCCCGTTCAGAAGCAGGCCGAATATCCCCTCACTGATATCGTCAAGTGAGGAGATTCTCTAACAGAGGCATTCCCTGTGGCCGAGGCCATTGTTGGCTCGGTCTTGAAGCTGTGGCAGCACCCAGCCTCCTGCCCTGTGCCCTCGACCCAGATGGCCTGCAAGTACGCGGTTCCCATGGGCTCCCTCTCGGGATTCATAGAGCACCCCTCGGCTGAGGGATTGGTGACCGAATCCGTGTTTCAGCGCTCGCGTAATTCAGGAGACACCAATAGACCCCCAGGCAAAGAGTCCAGGAAACCGGACCATTCGGCCAGGAAAGTCTATGCTGCCTCTTCGTTTGGTCTTCATCGGGCATGCTCGGCCATCATCATGACACATTTTTCTCATGCCCTCTTGGGCTCTCTGGATGAGGTTCTCCCTCATCTCCCTGCAGACCTTCAGACCACGGTCAAGCAGGTCCGCGACCAGGGTCATAAGATTGCCAAACAGCAACTCCAAATGGCTCTGTACATTGGGGACTCTTGTGCCCACTTGGTGGCGGCCACAGTTGCCATTCACTGCAGGGCGTGGCTGAGGGTCTCGACCTTCATGGTGGACACTCTGCACAAGTTTACGGATGTTCTTTTCCTAGGCACCGAACTTTTTGGTCAGGAGTGGATGGTCACCTCTAGTGCATAGAAAAATCCAGTACCACCTTGGACTCTGCGACTTTTGCCCAGAAGGAATCCGAGGGTTCCAAAACGCAGAAGAGAAAATCTTTTCAGCCTTCTGCCCCTGTGGCCAAGCAGCCCCAGTTTCAGTCGGGGCAGCAATAGCAGCAGGGTGAACCTTGGTGCCCTCTGGCCAAGCCAGGGTCCTTGGCAGCTCGTAAGCCCGGAGGGAAAGGTCCTTGCAGTCCCCAAGCTGGATCCTTCTCTTTCAAGCCTGCACAGTGTGACAGGATGCGGGTCACCAATCCCATTCCCATCACACCCACTTTGGGTCCTCCCATGGGGGGCTGGCTCCACCACTTCCATTCCGCCTGGTCCGATGCCACAACAGACAGGTAGGTCTTAGAAGTGGTCGGCCAGGGGCTGCCTCTGGAGTTCAAGCAGTACCCTCTAAGCCGAGCCCATGCCCCACAGGAGAAAATGGTTTCTGTTCACACTCAGTCGGCTCTCTGAGATGACATCGCCCGACTCCTCCACAAGGAGGTGATGTCCAGAGTCTTGGATCCCCCTGTCAACCCAGGTTTCGTTTCCATGTACTTTCTGATTCTAAAACGGATGGGGCTCTGGGGCCCCATTCCAGATCTGCACAACCTGAACCAATTTCTAAGGTCTCGCACATTCAGGTTGGTAACTCTGTCTCAGATCATACCACCTCTTGAGCAGAACATGTGGTTTTGCTCACTGGATCTGCAGTGCGTGTTCTTTCACGTCCCGATCCATCTATCTCACTGAAGGTTCTTCCGCTTCCGAGCAGAGGGAGCCCTCTTTGAGTTCCAAGCCATGCCGTTCGGCCTGTCATCAGCCCCCCAGGTCTTCACGAAATGCAGTGCAGTGGTGGCGGCCCATCTTCGGTGTTTTGGGGGGGGGTCAGAGTGTACCCCTATCTCGATGACTGGCTTATAGCGGGTCCCTCCAAAGAAGAGATGGAGCGATCCAGGGATCTGGCTCTTCAGACATGCATCAAACTTGGTCTCCTTGTCAACGAGACCAAGTCAGAACTCATGCCTTCGCAGGTGATCTGCTTCATCGGGGTAGAGCTCGACTCTTGCCAAGCCAGAGCCAGGGTCCCGGTGGACAGAGCGGAGCTTTTCTCCTTCTTTACCCAATCATTTCTGGTTGGACACTTGCGCCCTGCCCTGGACTTCCTGCACCTTCTGGGTTACATGGTAGCCCACCAGTTCTGGTATCCAGATCTCCTCAGCTTCAGCACCAGGCTCCCAAGGCATCTCCCAGCATGCCCAGACCTGCCCTCGATCAATCAGGGGATGGTATTCCATCCAGACCTTCAGTCCCTGCACCCGACAGCCTGGTTCCTGAGCGGCTAGAGTTCCAGGCTTTGGGTCTCTCCGATGATGTCCTCAGTGATGTTGAGTCATCTAGGAAGGAGTCGACCAGGAGGTGCTATGCCTTCAAATGGAAGAGATTCTCCAGTTGCTGTCAGGGCATGGGCCTGGACCCTTCATCCTGTCTGGTGGCTAGCATCCTTGACTATCTTTGGTCTCTCTCCAAAGGGGATCTTCGCTTTACAACCCTTAAGGTGCACCTGGCAGCCATCTCTGCTTATCGGGCACAGGACGATCAGCAGACGATGGCACAGGAAAAGGTGGTCTGGTGTTTCTTTAAAGGCCTCGACCAGATTTCCCCTCCGGTGCATGAACCACCACCACCACCACCATGGGATCTACTGCTGGTACTGGCAAAGCTCTTGGGCAAGCCATTTGAACCAGTGCACAGGTGCAAGATGTCACGCCTGTCATGGAGGACTGCTTTCCTGATGGCTATCACGTCAACCAGAAGGATTGGGGAGCTCCAAGCTCTCTCTCTGTTGAGTCTCCCTATTTGGTCTTCCACAGGTACAAGGTTATGCTGTGCCCCAACCCGAAGTTCCTTCTGAAGGTGGTGTCGGAGTTTCACCTAAACCAGGTGATGACTCTGCCAGTGTAGTTACCCCAGTTACACCTCGGAGGCTGAGTAGAAGCTCCATACTTTGAACCTGAGACAGGCACTCTCTTATTACAAGGAGCGTATGGCTGAAGTTCAGGGAGAGGTTCACCAGCTATTTGTTACCTGTGCTGAAGCCGTACCTGGCAGGTCTGCAGTAAAGTGGACGACTGGCAGATGGATAACATCCTGCATTGATCTCTGCTACTGGTTGGCAGGCAAGGAGCCTCCCCTAGGGATAAGAGCTCATTCCACCTGCCATACTGCTGCATTGGTGGCTACTTCTAGGGACATATCTATCCAGGATATCTGCAAGGCTGCTACCTAGAAGTCAGCAAACACCTTCATTTCCCATTACCACATCGACCTAGCTTCATGCCGGGATGCTGGTTTTCGGACCTCAGTTCTCCAATCTCTGTTCCCTAAGTAGGGGGTGTGCACCTTGCTTCACTCCTCCTAGAGAACTGCTAGGAGTCTGCCAACCAGTGTGGACAGAACAACATATCCACAATCCTCGAAAAACAGGTTACTCACCTGTAACAGTAGTTCTAGGTGTGGTATATGTTGTTCATCCACACAAACCCACCCGACCTCCCCGGCTTCGGTGCACAACCCTGTGAGTCCAGCGGGCACGATCTGGCATCAAGGGGCAGAGCCGAGGGATATACCACCCAGGTGGATGGAAGAAGCCAGCTTTCAGACCTTCTGGCAAGATTCTTAAAGGGAAAGGGCATGCCAACCAGTGTGGATGAGCAACAGGCAAGGCAAGTTTTGTTTAAAAGACACCCAATCCCAGAGGCTGTGGGCGCCATACATAAAAATACATATAAAACAACTTTCAATAAATATACGTTACCAGAATCATAGTAACTAATAAGTAAAATAACTAATAGAAATAATAAAGAAAATCAGAACACTAACGATATACCAGGTCAGAGACAGGACAATATTTACATAACTGTGTCTGGGAAAGCCTGCTTAAAATTTAAAAAAAAAAGGCCTTGAAGCATGCCTTAAGTACCTCCACCGAAGGGACCTCCCTAGTAGATGGTGGTAGCGAATTCCACAGGACGGGGCCGGCGATGCTAAAAGCTCTATCGCTGGCAGATCTTACTTCGAGAGGGCTCTTGCAATGGGTAATTACATATAGGACTGAAGCCGGCAGGCATCAGGACCCCACATTAAAATTTCTAGCTAGCAGTCTCTTGCGGGGGACCACCCTGCGTCAGGTGACCGACGTCATGTGACGTCAGTATTATGGGGTGGTCCCCCACGCCCACCTTCCAGTTCTTTCCCGCCGTTGACTTGTGAAAGTTCCTTGCGGTTAAGTTCCTTCGCTCGTCAGTCTAACGTTGGTCTAGTTTACTGATTTTTGCGACTGTTTTCGTGTTTTTCTCACTTCTAATGGCCGCATGTTGTCCCGATGCCTCCGAATCACATAAAATAAGTGCGACCATGCGGTTCCCAACTGCCGTGATAAGGACAGTCACCTTGTGCCTCTTGTGTCTAGGCCCGGACCACCCCGTGGATAAGTGCCAGCACTGCCAGCTGTTCAACGCAGCCACCCGAAAACGGAGGCAGCAGTCCCTGGAGGCCCACGTTCTGAAGAAAAAGATGGCTTCCATGGAGAAGGAGCTGAAGAAATTAAGGCAGGGTTCCACTTCCCCTGAAGGTCACAGGAAGAAGAAGGAGAAGCACCAGGACTGGGACTCCACTTCCATGGCTCCTGTGACTCTGGCCGGAGTCGTGGTGCTCAAGGTAGTGTCCCGTCCGGGGGACCGCTCCTCAACGGCCGTCTTGGCGGTGTCCAAGATGGTGTCGTCACTCCCGTTGGGCTTACGTTTGGGCCCCTTGGGTGCCTCCGGGGCAAAGAAGGCTACCACTCCCAGGAAGGCTGCTTCCACACAGCCCTCTGGGTCAAGCAGGTCTGCTAAGCTGGATGCTGGTGCCACCGACGTCTCCCTGGACAGGGCTGATAAGATGCCAGCTCCTTCAGGGAGGTGCACAGTCCTTCACATGCCCATCAGGGTCACTTCCCCATCGCGACTTCCTTCAGACCAGGGTTCCGATAAGTCAGACGCCGGCTCCTCCAGCACCCACATCCTGCTGGTAAGCTGGACATCAGCACTTCTGACGAATGCTCAGCAGAAGAGCCTACGTCGGACCCCTTGGACCAGTGCGGCGTCTCTGGCTCACTGCAATGCTTGCCGTTCCTAACCGAGGCTTCTGCATCTCCTCTGCTGGACCTCGGGGAATTTAACCCTCCATCCCCGGACGACACGGAGGACTCGGGCACGCTGACATCAGGCCTCCCTCCTACAGGGTCGGATCCCCTCACGCCGGATCCTCGGATGTCGTCTCCGATGCCAGACAACGTTCCTTTACCGGACACTGCTCCAATGCCAGGCCCGATGCCCACAGGGCCACCTTTACCTGGGCCGCCTTCTGTGCCGCCAGAGCCCCTGGTACCTTGGTATCCGACATCGCTTAATCCAGTGCCGTCTTACCCGGTACCGCAGTACCCGGTGCCGCTTTATCTGACGCCACAGTACCCGGCGCCGGGCTTTCTGCTATTGGGTTACGGATACTCACCTTATGGATACCCTCAGTATCCATATCCCCCTCCTCCTCCACCGCCCACACCACACCCGCCAGTGGATTTGAATGAGACTCTGGCTGCCTGGTGGGCCGAAGCCAAGGCTCAGCTCACCAGGGAGGTGGAGAGCCGTCTCCTGGTGCCAGACCCTGCACATGATCCCCTATGCTGACAACAGGAGACTCCCTCCACCTTACCCAACACCAGATGTGAGCCCTCAGGCACCAGGGGTGGGGATGACAGGCATCCCAGAGGGCTTCCCAAAGGGAACGTTCCTCCCCTGCATCGGGAGGAGTCTTCCTCCTCTTCATTAGAGACCTCTGACTCAGGGGGATGCTCCGATATGGATGACTAGCCACGTACTCCAGATCGACTCAGGCCAAGGACTCCTCCGAAGTCTCCTCTGGAGGATCCTTCATTTTTGGAGTTACTGAGAAAGATCCAGGAAGTTCATCAGTGGCAATCTCTGAAGCCAGATCTACAGCGTAAGAAGCTCGCTGCCCACTTGGATCTGCCTGAGACTGCTCCGACATTGATTCCACCCTGGATTGAGCTTCACGCGGACCTTGTGTCCACTATTTGTAAGCCACCGTCAGCATTAGCCCCCCTTTCCGAGGAAGGCAGACCGGCTATATCAGGCTCCTGGGGGTGTAGATACTTTGAATGTACACCCCAAGACAGACTCAGTTGTGATTAGTGCCATTCACGTCTGTTCTGCCAATCCAAAACATCTCAGCTCGTCTTCACGTGACAAGGAGTCCCGTCTTCTGGACCAGTATGGGAAGAAGGTGTACACTTCTTCTACCCTGGGGATTAGGGCCCTGAACTATATCGCTCATATGGGGGACTACCACAAGATGATCCTAAGTCAGATGGAATCAAAATTGGACTCCCTTCCTGAGTCTCAGACCGAACATGAAGTGGCTGATCTTGTCCGATCTGCTCGTTCGGCCAGTCGGCACATGTTTCATGCCACATACAATCCAGTGGACCCAGCTGGTTGGAATTTGGCTTTCGCCATAGGTCATCGGCGTCATGCCTGGCTCCGGGTGTCAGGATTGGTCCCTGAAGTGCAATCCGCTATTCAGGATGAGCCCTTCAGGGGTTCGGTGCTGTTCAGTGGCGATGTCAAGAACATCATCACCAACCTGCAGGAGAAGGGTACTGCACTCAAGTCTGTGGACTCTCTGTACAGGCCTCCTCAGGGACAATGTTGCCCTTTTTGCAGATGTTACCGCCCTAAAGCAAAACCACAGGGCAAGCGGGCCAATAAACCTCTGGCCCCTCCAGCAACCAAGACTCCCCACCAAAAAAAGCTGCAGGAGACTCAGCCTCTGCATTGCTCCACACCTCCTGACTTCTCCCCTCTCCCGCAGCCTCTGGACCCCCCAGAGGAACCAGTAGGAGGGAGGTTCTCCTTCCATCTACTGGGTTGGGAGAGGATCACACCAGATGCTTGGGTTCTCCAGCTGATAGCAACAGGACACTCAATCGAGTTTCTTCAGAAACCACCCAGAAGACCACCCCCCAAGTTGTCTTACTCCCCGAACATTTTCCTCTGGTCCTGGAAGAAATTTCCTCCCTTCTCTCGAAGGCAGCAATAGAGCCAGTCCACACCTATCTTTGGGAGACAGGTTACTATTCCCATTTCTTCCTTGTTCCAAAGAAGACGGGAGACGTGAGGCCCATTTTAGACCTCAGCTCCCTGAACATGTTCATGGAGTACAGACACCTCAGAATGCTCTCTCTGCAGAGCCTTCTGCTGCTTCTTCGACAGGGGCAGTGGCTGTGCGCTTTGGATAGGGAAGATGCCTACCTGCACATCCTCATCCACCCTTTCCACCACAAATTCCTTTGATTTTCTTTTCAGGGGGACCACTACCAGTTCAAGGCCCTCCCATTTTGTCTTTCCTCAGCTCCCCGAGTGTTTACCAAATGCCTGTCAGTGGTAGCGTCCCATCTGCATACCCAGGGAATGCAGGTATTCCCGTACCTGGACAACTGTCTCCTGGGGCCCTGGCCCAGGAGGAACTCAGCTCTCTCTCTCTCTCTCCTTACCCTGCAAGTTTTCACCAGCCTGGGTATCACCATCAACCAGGCCAAGTCCCATCTAGTTCCTTGCCGAAGACTTCAGTTCATCAGGGCGATCCTGGACACGACCATCAGCAAGGCCTTTCTGCTTCCAGGCAGGGTGGACACCCTCCAGGCTCAAGCATGTCTGTTGTCCAGTCGCAGAAGGGTCGGTGCCAGGTCAGTTCTTCGCCTCCTCGGGCTCATGGTGGCTGCTATCCCGACAGTCCCTTGCGCTCGGCTCCATATGAGGCTATCTCAGTGGACACTCAGGTCTCAGTGGGACCAGACACTGGACAACCTAGACCAGGAGGTTCTAGTTTCTGATCCCATGGTCAGGGACTTGCAATGGTGGATGGTACAAAAGAACCTTTGCCGGGGAGTTCCCTTCAATATCGAACCCCCTCCCAAACATTGACAACGGATGCCTCAGGATAGGGCCGGGTAGCCCATCTGGGTTCTCACAGGACTCGGAGATCCTGGTCCAGACTCAAGCAGACTTTGCACATAAATGTGCTCAAGCTCAGTGCCGTCTTGTATGCTCTCCAGGCTCTGCACTCCCACATTCTTCCCAGTCATCTAACCATCCAGACGGACAACATGTGCATAGTCTGGTATCTCAACAAGCAGGGAGGAACTCGTTCCTACCCTCTGTGCAGGGAAGCAATGAGAGTTTGGAGTTGGGCGGTTCAGCACAACTTTCACCTGATGGCAGTTCATGTTCCGGGAGTAGACAATACGCTGGCAGACCACCTCAGTTGGTCTTTAGCTGAAGCCCACGAGTGGGAACTGGATCAAGAGGTAGTCGATGACGTCTTCCTTCGCTGGGGAATCCCTCAGGTAGACCTGTTTGCATCTCCTCAAAACGCAAAACTTCCCACCTTCTGCTCGCTTGCTCCAGGGCAAGGCATTTTCTGGTGAGACGCTCTGTCTCTCGACTGGAGGGACAGATTTGTCTATGCCTTCCCTCCAGTTCCCTTAATTCCGAGGGTCTTACACAAACGCAGTACAGAAGGAGCCCAGATGATCCTCATCGCTCCATTCTGGCCCAGGCCAGTTTGGTTCTGTCTTCTGCAACAATTTTCGGGGGAACCTCCACTTCCTCTTCCTTTGTCACAGCACTTGCTGACCCAGGATCAGGGCACCCTGGTTCATCCAGGTCTCAAATCCCTTCAGTTGCATGCGTGGCTCCTGCAGACATAGCTCAAGCCCTATTCGGGGTTTCTCTGCTCGTAGCAGATATTCTGGTGGAGGCCAGGAAGCCTTCCACTAGATCCAGCTATGCTATGAAGTGGAAACGTTTTTCTATTTGGGCCTCTTCAAAGGACTTGGAGCCTTTCTCTTGCCCCGTAGAGAGAGTCCTGGACTACATGCGTCATCTCTTTGACCTGGGTCTCAGCCATTCCTCTTTGAAGGTTCACATGGCAGCTATCTCGGCCTACCATGTCCCTTTTGGAGACTGAACATTCACGCAGTTGGAAATCTCTAAGACTTTCCTCAGAGGAGTTCTCCATTTAGGACCCCCTGTCCACATTCCTGCTCCTCCTTGGGATCTGAATTTTATTCTCGAGAAGCTTACTGTGCCTCCTTTCCAACCAGCAGCCTCAGCAGACTTGAAGTTCCTCACTTGGAAGACTCTCTTCCTAGTGGCCATTACTTTAACTCAACGAATTTCCGATCTTCAGGCCTTGATGTGCAAAATCCTTTATTTGATTTTTCACAAGGAACGTGTGGCTTTGCGCACCAACCCTAAGTTTCTCCCTAAGGTGGTAGCAGAATCTACACTGAATCAATCCATTGAGCTACCCGCTTTCTTTACACAACACTCCAATCAAGGGGAGTACCTCTTGCATACCTTGGATGTTCATAGGATACTGAGATACTATACCTCTAGGACTAAGGAGTTCAGGAAAATAGATCTGCTTTTTGTCTCTTTTGCTCACAAAAGAGAGGTCAATGCAGTTTCCAAGCAATGCCGATCAAAGTGGTTGGCTCATTGTATCACTTTCTGTTAAGACAAGTACTGCAAGACCCTGCCAGGTCAAGTCAGAGGTCACTCCATCAGAGGGGTAGCTGCCTCTGCGGCTTGTTTCAAAAATGTGTCAGCGGCAGACATCTGTGCAGCCACCACTTGGACTTCTGTCCATACCTTTACGAAACACTACAGTTTGGATATTGCCTCTCGCCGTAGAGCAGGCTTCCGGTTGGCTGTCCTGCAAGGTCTTTAAGACCAGTGCAGCTGGAGGTTACATTGGTTGGTTAGTTTTCCTCCTCCCAAGTGCTTTTCCTTTTTCCAGACTGCTTGGGACTCAGTCCTATATGTAATTACCTACTGCAAGAGCCCTCTTGAAGTAAGATAGTACAGTTACTTAAGAACTTACCGTAACAGTAGATCTTCAAAAGAGGCTCTTGCAGTAGGTAATGCCTTTCCCCCCTCCATCCCTCTTTTCAGCTCCTTTTCCAGAAAGGGAATCCTCCGCTTCTCTCTCGTCTTGCCTTTTTTGGCCTTTGGTGGGAAAGAACTGGAAGGCAGGCTTGTTAGTCGACCGGTGCCCACGTTTCATTACAAAGTGCCCATGATAATATATAAAATGGATAGAAAAGATGCTGCCCATTGATTATAATGGAGCGCACCCCTGCGCTCTCACTGGCCTCTCGCCATAACGCGGCAGGAGCGCATGGAGCGAGGGCAGCACTTATAACAGGGAAGTCCGTGGGGCCCTGTTTAAACAATTTTATAAGGGATACAGTTTTTTTCCGATTGAATTATACTGGGAAATGTTCACAATTCTGGACTCCTGTGGCGGTAAATCACCTGTATTTAAGGTGCATGACATCTGATTGGTGAATCTCTTTAACATCTCACTTGTGTCGGGAGAGGTATCCTTAGACCCGAGAAAAATGCACATAGTGCCGCTCCACAAAAGTGGGCCAAGGATGACCCTGGCAATTGCAGACCAGTAAGTCTGACCTCAATAGTAGGAAAATTTATGGAGATCATACTGAAGGAAAGACTAGTGTGCTTTCCTGAGAATAATGGACTCCAGGATGAGAAGCAGCTTGGGTTTGTGGTGGGGTGATCCTGCCAAACAAACCTGATTGATTTCTCTGATTGGGTGACCAAAATAATGGACAGAGGGCAGGCTGTGGACATTATGTTTCTGGATTTTAGTAAGGCCTGAACTGCCCCTTGAGGGCTGCAGCCGAGAGCCGAGGGAGACTTCGACCCCCCCGGACAGATGGTAACAGAGCGCCGCCACCCAAGACCACAGCCTTGGACACTACCAGCCGGCAAGCAGCCTGAACCACCCCTTGATGGCTGCTGCTCGAGAGCCGAGGGAGACTTTGCCCCCTCCCCCGGATGGCCAGCAACAGAGCACCGCCCCCCGAGACCACAGCCTCGGACACTACCAGCCAGCAAGCAACCTGAACCGCGCCTTGAGAGCTGCAGCTCGAGAGCCGAGGGAGACGTTAGCCCCCCTCCCCCCCCGGCCGCTGGCAACAGAGTGCCGTCACCCAAGACCACAGCCTTGGACACTACCAGCCAGCAAGTAACCTGAACCACCCCTTGAGGGCTGCAGCTCGAGAGCCGAGGGAGACTTCGGTCCCCCCGGATGGCCGGCAACAGAGTGCCGCTGCCCAAGACCACAGCCTCGGACACTACCAGCCAGCAAGCCTGAACCGCCCCTTGAGGGCTGCAGCTCGAGAGCCAGGGGAGACTTGGGCCCCCCCGGACGTCCGGCAACAGAGCACCGCCGCCTGAGACCACAGCCTCAGACACTACCAGCCAGCAAGGTACGGCAAACACCGCACTCTTTCGCGCCCCCCCCCCCCCACCTCTGACCTTAATTAAACAGCCCTTTGACGCCAAATGAATACACATTCCTTTGTCCTGCAAATTTCTGTTCTCCTGCTGGGCTGACCACAGCCTCGGGCACTACCAGCCAGCAAGGTATGGCAAACGCCACTGCCAGTCAGAATGCGAGTGCCTTTTCAGGTCCCATTCCGATTGGTCCTCTGCTTGACTACCTTTCTTTCTTACCTCCGAACTGGAATTTAGGCTTTTTGAAGCTGTTTTAAATCTGTAAATGTGCTGTGCTCACTGTGAAAATATTGTTTAAGTGTAGGATTGTATAGAAGTTTAAAGTTTAAGTGTTGCAGCCCCTTTCCTGTGTCTTTGGCTCAGCCCGGATTCTGGCGCCAAACGAATACACATTCCTTTGTCCTGCAGATTTATGCTCTCCTGCTGGGCTGTCTGCCCTTTGAGTGCCTCCAGGTCTTAAACCCTCGCTCTCCTTCTGATTTTCAGCAGCTTGAACCACCCCTTGAGAGCTGCAGCTCGAGAGCCAAGGGGAACTTCAGCCCCCTCCCCCCAGACGGCCAGCAACACAGCACTGCTACCAGCCAGCAAGGTACGGCGAACGCCGCACTCTTTCGCCCACTGCCCCTCCCCCACCTCTGACCTTAATTAAACAGCTATTTGGCCCGCCCTCGGGTCTAGGCCCCTCCCTACTAGCATCTTCATTCGCTGCTCTCTTTGTACCTCCTCCTTCACCGTCCTCTCTCTCACTCTCCCCTGCTCGCCCTGCGTGGTTCCCCACTTCTAGTGCTATCCCCTGGTCTCTGTTTCCCTCTCTCTCTCTCTCTCTCCCCCTCCCCCTCTCATCTTACTGCTGGTACTACTCAATCTCCTCGGGCTCCTGCCCTCCCCCCTCTGCCTTTCTCTCCCCCTGCCCCTCTTTCATGCCTTGCACAACCTTATTTACTCTGAGTGGCATACTGCTCCTTCCAGTGTGCTTCTTAGATTTCTCATCCTCTTTTTTTCCCTGTTTCCTCTCTTTTGCTTTCCCTCTGCCTGCTACCCATCTCCACCACTCAGCTACCTCTTGGACCACGTATACTGCACCCATGGAACTCTATCTGAGGTGCCTCGCCCTCCAGGCACACCCACTCCTGTGCATGAGGGGCCACCCCACAGTGCTATCGTTAGGGGCGCAAGGGCCCATTCATCACATATACTGCCCTTGGAGTTCCTGACATCACTTTGTAACCAACATCAGGAACTCTGCTCTCACCCCTTCAAGAAGGGTACATGTAAACTCTCACTCATGGAATTATGCCTATGTTCTTTGAAGCTCCTGCTCCTTCTGCTGCTACTGTCAGGCAATGTTCACCCGAATCCTGGCCCAAAACCACCTAGTGCAGCCAGTCAAGGACCTTGCACCGGGACACTCACCCTTGCAACACTTAACATTTGCAGCCTGCTCACAAAGATTGATGGCCTCCAAATTTTTGTTAACTGACACAAACCTGGTATTCTCACTGTGGTAGAAACCTGGCTCACACCGGAAGTGCTGACATGGCTATATGGCTGCCTGGATACAACGTTTTCAGACTGGATCGGAAGTCCAAAAGGTGTGTGTGGGGAGGGGGAGTTGTGCAGTATACCACAAAGACTCTCTCCTGGGTCATCCCTTAACTACCCCCTGCTCCAAGTCCTCCACTCAGCTCCTCCCAGTCAGAATCCTGCTAGCAGCCCACAACAAATCCCTTACACTTGTTGCAGTGTATGTTCCCCTTAAAGAGTATGTAAATGATCTAAATACTGTCCTGGACTTTGTTCAATCACAACCTCAGGGGTCAGAGTCAATCCTTCTTGGCAACTTTAATATAAACTGACTGGCACCTGAGTCAGCTGGCCTCAAGGATGCCATCTCTTCGGCATACCTCACTCAACTGGTCAATTTGACAACTAGGCAAAACTACAAAACTGGCACTAGTACCCTCCTTAACTGGGTGTTGACCAGTCATCCAAACCGCATCACTAACGTCTCTGTCCTCCCGGATTTGCTTAATGACCACTCCCCTGTCATCTGCAAATGGACAAACAAATTCTGCAAGCCACCACCAAGAACCAGCTCCAGCAGAGTCCTGCCGCATGGCCAGCTATCCCATCTTAAATTCTGCCTCAGCCGGAAAGGCTGGACCCCAGTTTATGCAGCAGGGGATGTAAACTCTGCCCTGGATCATTTCATCAACACCTTCAATGCCGCCTGTGACTCCCATGCCCCTTTCAAAAAACGTAACGTTAAAGGCATGTGCAACCCATGGCTCTCTGCAGATCTAATCGCCCAGCTGAAAACTAGGGACTCGCTCTGGCAGCGGGCAAGGGCATCTGGTTCACCCTCTTGACATTCAAAACTGCAGGCGTGCCCGAAATGACTGCACTAAATCAATCCATCTGCTTAAAACTACCTACTACAAGGAAGCCCTCTCCAATACATGGGGAAATGGGAAGCCTTCTGGAATAATATCGAGGAAGTTACTGGGAAACCAGCTTAAACCTCACCCTCTATGCTTCTCATTGATGGGATGTACACGCTTGACCCTACTACTATTGCCAATACTTTCAACTCTGCTTTCACTGACCTCAGCAGTGTTGTCCCTCCAGACTTTTTTGATGAAGATGACACTTCAGCCTACCATCTCAGCCCCCCACCCTCGTCTACCCACCCACCTACCTTTCTACTTTAAAGCCTTCCGGATCCATGAAACCTGCAAATATATTCAGAAATAGTGCTGACTCACTGGACCTCAAATTACTGTCACTCACTCTTGACAAAGTGCTTGGCCTGCTTACTTGGATATTCAACCTCTCCCTCAGTCTTGGCCAGTTCCCTGATACTTGGAAATCTGCAACAGTGACCCATGTCCACAAAAGTGGAGATAAGTCCCTCCATGGGAACTGTCGTCCAATCTCCATTCTACCTCCACTTTCCAAGGCTATTGAGCGTATAGTGGCTGACCAGCTTACTGATTACCTGGATAAACATAATATTCTGTGCTCACAACAACATGGTTGCAGAAAAGGGCATAGCACTACCTCTGCCCTCCTTGAATTCACCAGTGCAACCCACAGTTCACTGGACAGTGGTTTTCTTGCTGGATCGGTCTTTATCGATCTTACGAAGGCCTTCAACACTGTCCACCTTGGCCTCCTACTTGAGCAGCTTCGGATAACCAGGATCTCCCCTGATGCCACAGCTTGGTTCAGAAGCTACCTGGAAAACCAATCCCAAAGAGTCAAAATTGCAGATGTCCTCTCTGAAGCAAGACTCATTCGTTCTGGAGTCCCGCAGGGGTCTATTCTGGGGCCCCTTCTATTCAGCCTCTTTCTAAATTGCCTTCCACAATCCTGCACAGAACAAATCATCCTCTACGCTAATGACGCTGTCATCCATGCCACACATAACGATCTTCTACCCCTCCAAATCAACCTTCAAAAAGGCTTCATCTCAGTTGAAAACTTGTTTAGCATGCACAAACTGGTCCTAAACTATAAAAAAAAAAAAAAAACATCTATGCTTTTCTGCAGCACTCACAATAAATACAAGCAAAAACCTTTAACCATTACAAACTGTCATGGAGCTGCCCTGGAGCAGGTTCACTCCTTTAAATATCTTGGGATCTCTTTAGACAGCCACCTCTCCTATGGAACTTACATCGACAGTGTTGCCAAAGCCGCTAATACCCGCCTTGGTCTCCTCTACAGGCATAGGCAGCTCCTTGCTCCTGAAGCCTTAAGGGTCGCTGTACAGAGTTCCATTGTCTGTATTGTAGATTATAGCGTGATCCTATGTGGCTCCGCCTTGCAAATGGCTCTTCATCACATATCCACAACGCTCAACAAAGCCTGCCGGCTCATCACTGGCTCCCACCTACTCACTCATATGTGTGACTTATATGCACAGTCTGGTTGGCTTCAACTCTCAAACTGGATAAAATATCAGACCTGCATTATGGCGAAGAAAATTACTATGGGTCTTGCACCTCCAGGAGGCCAAGCCCTCCTCTGCCCTAGCAGCAGTCCTAGACACACCAGGGGCTCTGCAATCCAACTCCTTCAGGTCCCTCACTGCCATACTTCCTAGGGTCAAAGATCCTTTGCCTACAGGGCCCCCAGTTGGTTGAACATACTCAGCAGCGACCTCTCATCTGTGCAAATGCTTGGACCGTTCACATCCAAACTCTGCTTTTACTGCTCTATTTAGTAGCTTTCCTCCCACGCAGCGGGGCCTCACTTCTTCCCTGCCTTGCACCTCCTCTTCTCACTCCAACCCCACCTCCCTTTATTTCCTCCTCATTTTTTCCTCTCTTTGAGTCCTTCACATCTATCTGTAATATGTCAATGCCTCTCACTGCCCCTTTCCCTCTTTTCTCCATCTCCTCGACTCCATTCGCCTCTTTCTTTAATATGACAATGCCTCTGGCTGCACCTTTCCCATTTTCCCCTCCCTTTTCTGTACCCCATCTACTGCTGTTAAGAACTGTAGCACTACATAGAAACATAGAAGTTGACGGCAGATAAGGACCGCAAGGCCCATCCAGTCTGCCCATTTCTTTTTCTACCTTATAAATGTGCCATCGGCCTTTGCTCTGTCAGTGGCCTATCTATTCATAGTCATTTGTATTGCTCCCTTATGCCTATCCCATGCCTGTTTGAAGCCCTGCACACGTATTCATAGCCACCACTTCTTGTGGTAAGCCATTCCATGCATCCACCATCCTTTCTGTGAAAAGAATTTCCTCACATTCCCCTTAATCGGCCTCCTCTAATCTCATGCTGTGTCCTCTTGTCCTGCTATTTTCTTATATTTAAACATGTTAGACTCTTTCACCTTGTTTATGCCCTTAAGGTGTTTGAATGCCTCGATCATATCACCTCTCTCCCTCCTTTGCTCAAGGGTATACATATTGAGCTCCGTTAATCTGTCCTCATATGTCTTCTGATGCAGTCCCTGCACCATTTTGTTACCCTTCTCTGACTGCCTCAATTGGTTAATGTCCTTGGAAGGTGTGGCCTCCAATACTGCACGCAGTACTCCAGATGGGGCCTAACCAGTGTCTTGTACAGAGGGATTATTACCTCCCTCTTCCGACTTGTGATACCCTTACTAATACACCTAACACCCCTAGCCTTACCTACTGCTTTAGAGGTCTGCTTGGATGATTTAGGTCATCAGTGATGATGATGCCCAAGTCTCTTTCTTCCTTTGTGACTGCTAGCAACTCCCTCCCAGCCTATAGGTGGCTTCAGGGTTTCTCTTCCCTATGTGCATGATTTTGCACTCTTTGCATTAAATCCCAGTTGCCACTCTTCTGACCATTCTGCTAGTTTATCTAGATCTCTTCTCATTCTGCCCACCCCATCTGGATCATCTACTCTGTTGCAGATCTTGGTGTCATCTGCAAACAGCATGCTTTACCTCTAGTCCATCTGCAAGGTCACTAATGAAGATGTTGAAGAGGACTGGCCCCAGGACTGATCCCTGAGGTACCCCACTTGTGACTTGCATCTCTTCTGACTGTATACCATTTACCACCACTCTCTGTTTTCTGCCCGTCAACCAGTTTGCCACCCAGTTGACCAACTTCTGACCCACCCCGAGCCTACCCAGCTTATTTATCAATCTGCTGTGTGGAACAGTGTCAAAAGCTTTGCTGAAGTCAAGGTAGGCGACATCAACTGCTCCCCCTTGGCACTAGTTTAGCCTGAATGTTTTTTAATCTTGCCTGAATGTTTTTTCCTTTTTAATCTCACACATGTACTTGCTGTTATACTATTACCATGCCTATGTAACTCAATATTTTCTTTACTCTGTATTGCACCTTCTTTGACGTGAAACCTTTGTAAAAGAGCCTTGGCTCAAAGGTACTTGTAATCCTAGATTTTTTTTTTTTACACTTTGTTTATCTCCACTTGCCTGGAGAATTCCTTCTGGCATCCTCGGGGGGGCTCCCAGCCTCTGCCTCCCCCCCGTGACTGCTATTCCCTTCCTCTCGTACACCCCAGCACCACCTCCGGGTCTGAACCCACCGGAGGTGGGGCCGCGCTATCCACCCAGGGTGCTCTATCTAAGGGCAAAGTGCCAGGCACACGAGCGGTCCCCATGGAGAGGAGGTCAGTCCGGGATTGGGAGTGTGGGCTGAGGAGTCCGAGGTGCCTTCATCTATCCCCAGGAGTGGGGTTTTTCTTCTTTTTTTTTTATTGTATCCTTCCCCTTTAGAGTGTGGCTTTAGCAAGGTAACATTATCCCGCAACTCTGCCCCTCGCATCCGCAGCATCACTACACTGGGCACCTCCAACCACCACCAGAGGCCACTCCAGGAGCGATCGCTTCTCCCCAACCCTCCCTGAGAAGAGAGAGCAGTCCTCCAGACACTAAATCTCTCCCCCCTCTACTGACCCCTAGCAGCCCGGGCTCATTCCCGAACCCGGGTCGCTGGCATGGCATGAGGTGTGGCATCCAGCACCTCAGGGCCAGCTCTGTAATCCTAGATTTAATAAATAAATACATAATTAAAACTTTGTTCCCCACAGAAGAATAATCAGGAAGCTGGAGGGTCTGGGGTAGGAGTAAGCTAAAGACCTGGGTAAAAAACTGGTTGCAGGACAGGAGTCCGAGGATAGTTGTTGGGGGCAGGATTTTCAGGAGCAGTCACCAGTAGGATCTCACAATGTCCGGTGCTGTTTAATATATTTATCGGTGACATAGTGGGTGGAGTAAAGGGTGAGCTCTGCCTGTTCACAGATGACACCAAACTGTGTGGGAGGGTGGACACAGGGGAGGGAATACAGGATCTTGTGGAAGCTCTAACCAGGCTTCTGAGGTGGTCTGCTGTTTGGCAGCTGGGGTGCCAAGAAGTGCAGAGCCATGCTCTTGGGGACAAAGAACCCAAAGACCAAATATTGTCTGGATTGTGTGCAAGTTACCAAGTCAGAAGACGAAAAAGATTCGGTGGTGGCCATCAAAAGTGACCTGAAATACTATCCACAGCGCAGGAAGGCAGCAGCAAAAGCAAACAGAATGTTGAGCTGCATAGCCAGAGGAATAAGTAGCAGGTTGACAGAGGTCATTCAGCCACTGTACAGATACCTGGTGCATTCACACCTGGATTACATTATGCAGTACTGGTGCCCATACCTAAGAAAATACATCAGTTATCTGGAAATTGTTCAGAGGAGGGCAACTAAAATGACCCAGGGTCATCAGGATAAGACATACAGAGAGAGACTGAGAGACCTTAACATATCCTCCCTGGAGGATAGGTGATAGAGGGAAGACATGTCTGAAACATTTAAATACCTCGGGTATAAACAAGGTGAAATCTGAGAGTCTCTTCAGCCTTCACAGAAACGAAACCGCTAGAGGACACTGCCTCAAACTGGTGGGAGGACAATTCAAGAGGAAACTGAGCAGGCACTTTCTCACCGAGAGGGTGGTGGCTAAGTGGAATGAGTTGCCAGATGAGGTGGTATCCCTAAAGACAGTGGATAACTTTAAGAGGGGTTGGGACAAAGTAAAAAGGAGGGTTAGAATTAAATGCGGAAACATGGACGGGGGAATCTTATTGGAGCGAAGGTAGCTCCTAATGGGGGGGATCCCTGAGTAGTCACTGAGAAATTTGCATTATGAACAGGCAGTCTAGACCTTACAGCCTTTTTCTGCTGGCATTTTTCATATTTTCATATGTACACAGGTATGCAAAGAATGGCAATGTAAACTGAAATCTGAACGCTGGTTTGAATTTTCCTCAGCTGCTCTGATCACCAAGGAGCTGTACCAGTCCAAGATCGTAATGCAAGTCATTACACTGCTTTGCTCAGGGTACAGTAGTTGGGGGGAGCGTGGCTTGATGCCAGTGGAAGTGGACACACTCAAAGGAGTTCTGAGGGAAATCTTTTTATAAAGTTGTTTTTACTGGATTTAACTTCCAAAAGTGGTTTAGCTGGCGATACATACTATCTGTGTTTATTGCTGGGAACATTTAAAGGGCCATGAGTCACAACTGAAATAGAGCATTTTATTAAATAAATGAAATAAAATAAATGAACTGAACTTCAGTATAACTAAACGAAAGGAAAGCCAGAAACAAAAACCTGCAGAAACAGCAGTAGTCAGCAGGTAAAGATGGTGCTGGGGGCGCAGTGGGGGAAGAAGTAGACCCAGCTCTGTCCTATGTCTTGCGAGCAGTGCGGTATTTGGAGAGAACTACAAAGGACCTAGATAAAAAAATTATGTTTCAAATGCGAAAATGACAGTGCTGGAAAATAAAGGGGATTTAGTAGGCACAATAAGCAAGATCAGCAGCTGAAACCACAAATAAGTCCTCCGTGGCAGTTACTGGACTGATGCTACTGAGGCTCCATTTGGAGCATCTTACAAAATGGGACCAGGAGCATTAATATTTGACTGCTGGGTCTCCCGGAGGATAGGGAGACTCAAGATCCTGTGACTTTTTTGGTGTCTCTCTTACGGGACTTGGGGCTTCAGATTGATTCCCAAATACATAAAGTGTACCGAGTTACACCGTGCAGATGTCCAGAGAATCCAGAGTTACCTCAAACCCTTATGATTATAACATTGGGGCCCTTGGTACATGATGCCATCCTTAATGCAGCAGAAAGTAAGGAACCTCTAGAGCTGGCAGACGGGGCAAGGCTTTTTCTGTTTCCAGACTTAATCGCTACATGACCGGGACATTGCAGTTTTGATGCAGTTAAGAGTAACTTGAAAGAACTGAGTATTTCTCATTCCTTGCAACTCCTGGCCAAACTCCAGATCTTTTGTGCTGAGAAAGTATTTTTAAATAATAATCCTAAAGAGGCTGGTTTTCAGTTGGAGAAGCTTGATAAAGATTTTGTGGCTCGGGAAGCTTCGGAACGTACAGTGGAGTCTGTAGAGGGAAATGCTAGCTGAAAGACTGTCTTTTCAACTGTGTTGTTTTCTAATAATATGAAGCTCAACATACGAGCATATGACAAAGCCAGCAGAACAAGGCCAGGTCTGACTGGTCTGCTCATATAACAGAGCCCTTAGCATAAACTGAAAGTCTGTCTTCTTTGTAACATGGCTTTTTCAGTTATGTTGTTTCTAATAATATAAAACTCAAGAAGTTTTGATGATGCTTATATTTTGTGTATCGAGGATAACTGGGGAGGTCTTGGCGTCTTGGTGAGAAGATGGAAGAACTGTATGCTCATGTGTACTACACACACACACACACACACACAGCATGATAGTGTAGTCCTAGAGGCCAGTGTACATGGTGCTCCCTTTTCTTTCTGACTGATGGTGTACTTGAAAGGGCCAATTCTGTTGTTGACGTATGTAATCGGTTACTAGTGAAGGTACTGTTCGTTAATGTTTTCAGCCATATGTTTTACTTGACTTCCTTGCTAAATTTGGAAGTGTTTTATTTCTAGATTACCAGTCTCTTGGGACTATTTCTGAACCATTCCTTTGGACTGATATTTCAGGGTGTTTTTTATATATTTGGATTCAGTTATCATTATTTTTAGGATTCATGGACCTTTACTAAGTCTTTATAGACTTGCTGTAGCGCTGGACAGGGATATTATCGAAGAACTCTATTCTACTGTTTTGGTCGTGGTGCATAAGTCGTCTGTGTGATGCTGCTACTTGTTATTTTTCTTTATGTATTTTTCTTTAGTTTGGTACAGCCCTCCAGTGTTGTGACACAGGTAGATAACTGACGACTCCTAGTGTGCCATCCGTGTACATTTCTGTTTGTTTCTACCATGCATACCATTTTTCAATGTACTATATTGGAAACTGAATAAAAATGAGTTAAAAAAGGAATACAGGATTTGGAAAACGAACAGCACAAAGTATGTCACTGGTGGGTGATACCTTTTATTGGACTTACAACTCTTGAAAGCTAGTCTCAAAAATAATTTTGTTAGTCAAATAAAAGGTATCACCAGCAACATATTTTTTTTTTCTTCTGCACCATAGGCCTGACTAACACGACTGCCACATTTCTCTATCAGAATAGACCAGGGGTTCTCAAATGGTGAGGCCAGCCTCCCTGGGGAGGCCCCAAC
Source organism: Neoceratodus forsteri (assembly GCA_016271365.2). Lineage (NCBI taxonomy): Eukaryota > Metazoa > Chordata > Ceratodontiformes > Ceratodontidae > Neoceratodus > Neoceratodus forsteri. Next base: position 1,577,678,674 of record CM057456.1, on the reverse strand, counting down.
CTGTTCCAGGGGAGGCTCAAGCAAGTCTTGAAAAAAGTATTATATTTCAATTTTGAACTTTCTAGATTTTGTGTGAAGGGGTAAGGAAAACTGAAAGAGGATAATAGTGGGCATATTTATGTATTTATTCACAAATCTGTGACCAGGGAAGGTACTGTACACTGAGCCGTGGCTTATTTCAGGTGTACCCAGGGAAGGGTAGTGAGAGAAGACAATTCAAAATGTAACTACAAAACACTTAAGCAATACAAAATGAATACAAGTGCAAACAAATTAAGAACAATAAACTAACAATGCAAGGAACAATTGATCAATTAGACTGGCAGCAGAACTGTCCAAATACAAGAGTTAACCATACATATACTAGGAATACGAGCAGGAAGGAGCAAAATGATCCCTGAGAAGTTGCTTAAGAGCAGGGTGAGACGCAGAGGTCGGCAGGAAGGTTATTCCAGTTAGAGGGGGGAAACAGAAAAAGCAGAATGACACATGATGGTATGGCTGTAAGGGGTAACAGTGAGTAGAGAGTCAAAATATTGGAGCAAGTAGGTTGTCATTAGAGCCAGCTATGCAAAGAGGTTTCAATTTATTCCTGATGTACTGTGAAACATAGGCTATTTTTCTATGGGGAGGCCCAAAAATATTTCACTATTTTGGGGGAGGCTCAAGATCTTTTCCATGGCTTAGGGGAGGCTCACTATGACAAAGTTTGAGAACTGTTGGAATAGACCAAACTAGATACACATTGTTATGTACAATATCTTGAGTAGAAATCAGTGGCAGTTGGGGAGGGGCGAAGAAAGGATAAAAAAGTGAGTGCAGTAGTTTTGTTGGGAAAGTGCACTTCAGCACCTGCTTCTTAATAGAAGCAGAGCAAATCCCTGTTTAATCTGCACCAAAACACCATACTAATTCCTGATATTTCTAACTTTGCTCTTACACTTCGCTACTGCAGCCTGCTCTATGTAACATTGAGTAAGTGGCTCTTGTAGAACCCAAACCTGAACTTGCTGGTTCCCAAACCTGTGCTCTAACCACTAGACCCCAGTACCATCCTCTGTTGCATTTGTAAGGCAACTTAGTGAAGCTTTTTTTTTTTTTTTTTGAAATTTCTTTTTCTCCCCACCTACGTCCCTGCCAGAGCCACCCCTTCAGGAGTCGCCAATGAAGCCCATCCCTCCCTGCCACTGACTTAGCTGCTGCTTGGGTCCTCCATCCACCGCAGATTACCCCCCCCGGGCGGGTTCGGGTGGTGCGGAACACCCCTATCTCTAAGGTCTCTGTCAGGTCTCGAGGCAGCGTGCAGTCGGTGGCATATCAGACCGGGCCCAGTGCTCCGTCTACCAGCTCTGTAGGGTGATTTTTTCTGGGACGCTGTGTGCCCGCGCATCAAGGCACACACGTTGATGCCTGCAACGTCCCTCACCCTCCTTCCGCAAAGGAGCTGCCCCCAGAGCTTCACCCGAGACATATCGCGCTCCAGTGACTCGGCATGCTGTCGCGCCCCCAGCCTCTGCCAGGGGTCGCCGCTTGCCGACTAGGAAGCCCTCCCTCTCTCCCCCAGAGGAGGTGAGCTGTCATCGGACACTCCAACCATTCTCCCCGCCCCCCGGCCAACCCCCAGCGGCCTGAGTTTGTTCCTGAACCCGGGTCACCTGAGCAGGTGTGGCTGCCCAGCCTTCAACCCTCAGCGCCGACGTTACGTTCTTAGTGAAGCTTAAAGCAAACAATACTAGAAATGAAAGGGAATCTAGGGGAACTCATTTCCGTGAAGGAAATTAAAAGTCTGAGTCAGTTTTACAAGTAAAATGAGGAAGTACTGGTTCTATGCATAATACACACCCCTAAAGACATAAAACTGACTTAATAAAGTGTAACAATGCAACATGCAGTGAAGAAACATATCCACAGACCCTGCCCTGTCTGATATGTTCGCCACTAGATTACAGGTGAAGGGTCCTCTCAGTGAATCCTTTCCATTTCCAACACTGAAAGCAGACTTCTTGTTAGCATTCTGCTGGGCATGGCCAAAACCGGAAAAGGTGAACTTTGCTTCTTTAAACTTTCCAAGGGAAAAGGTCAGTGGGGTGCTGACCACAGGAGATCTGTAATGCATTGCTGTAGATTGTGCAGAAATATATACCATTGCATACCAGCTGCTTGACCCATGCCTCATTTCAAGTAGTTCCCAGAGGGTAGCAGAATCTATATCTCTCAAGCTTTTTCCCTGTTATCTAGTAAATATGGGATTTTTACATCACAGTGATCTCCTTGGGGTGAGAGATAAAGGCGAACAGTCAGTTCTCATTCTACTCGATCTCTCTTCAGCATTTGACACTGTGGACTGTAGGGTGTTGTTGGGTCACCTTACGGATCTCTGTGGACTTGCCGGTACTGTTATCAAATAGTTTGAGTACTTTCTTATGAATAGGATGCAGAAGGTTACTGCAGGGAATTTGTCCTGTAGCCTGAAGCCCTTAGTATGTGGAGTTCCTCAGGGCTTAATTCTCTTATCCATGTTGTTCACAGTGTACATGTTGCCCCTGGATTATATCGTTAGATGCTACAGCATTGGGTTTCACTGCTATGCAGATGACACTCAGCTGTGTCTGTCATTTGTACCCGGGACATGGGATGCGGTTTCCATGATGAACTCCCACCTTGCTGAGGTCCAAGACTGGATGTCCTCTAGCTGGCTGACACTTAATCTGGACAAGACAGAGGTACCAGTGATTGAGCCTGGTCGTCAGCGAGGTGCAGAGGTGTCTGAAGTGGCACGCCGGTTAATGTTGGGTTCCGTTTTCGCTTGCCATCTCTCCTAGTGTGAAGAATATGTGCGTGATCTTGGATAGTGGTCTGACACTAGAGGCTCAGGTGTTGACCGTGGTCCAGAGTGTTTTTTACCACATGAGAAATATCACCCAGATCAAACCTTTCATCCTGTTTGATGGCTTGCCCACACTGCTTCACAGCTCAGCTATTGTAAAGCTCTATACCTCAGTAAGTGGAGATCTCCTACATCGCTTGCAACTTGTGCATAATGCAGCAGCTAGGTTGCTATCGGGCCTACCTAGCTCTTGCCATGTGACCCCTGTTCTATGTAGTCTGCACTGGTTGCCAGTTAGGTGGTGAATCACCTTCAAGGTTGGATTACTGACCTACAAAACCCTTACATGGTCATGGCACTAGTTACCTGTGTGATCTCTGGACCCCTCACTGCACCCTGTGTCCTTTCTGCTCCATTGGGGAGGGCCTCCTTGTGATTCCAAGGGCCTGGCTAAAATCCTCCGGGTACAGAGCTTTTGCAGTAGCTGCCCCAGCCTGGGGGACTCTCTTAGACCGCAGAGGGAGGCCCCCTCAGTGAAGGCCTTCAAGAGGGGGTATAAAATCCCACCTTTCTTTTTTTTCACATTATTTATTTTCCCCCCTACTTGTTCCGGGACCCGCCACTCTTTCAGGCCGCCATGGTCCCCGACATACCTCCTACTACCCCCTCGAGTCTCCTTACCTCATATCGCAGCCTCCCTGGTGTAACCCTTTGTCAGGTGGGTCCCTCTCCGAGGGCGAAGGCACTGGTGGGGATAGCCTGCACACTCTTTCTTTTGGCCCCAAGGTGATGCTGGAGCGGAGATGGCTCCTACAGGGAGTTCAGACGCATTGGCAGACTGGCAGATGTCTTCTGGCCGATCCTGAAGCGGTTTTCCGCGTTTCTGTTTTTTTTCCCTCTGCGTCACTCATGCAGTACTCCCGGTCTCCACCGGAGGCTGCTGCAGAGCGATGCAGCCCTGGTACCCACCCCAGGAGAGGAGAGCAGTCCTACAGATGTTCAGTCCTCTCCGACCCCCAGCGCCCCGATTCCGTTCTCAAACTCGGGTCGCCAGCGTGGTTCAAGGTAAGCGCCAGCGCCTCAGCCCTCTGCGTCACCGGACGGCAATCTCACCTTTCTAAGGAGGCTTTTGGTTTTTAAATTCCTTGAGGTTGCTGGGTGTTGATTTTATTATTTATTTCTATTTCTATATTTAATTTGTTTTATTTGGGTTAGGGGAGATTGTTTTGTTATATATGTTTTATGTGTAGTAATTTGAGTTTCTGTACAGCACACTGAGCCCCCAGGAATGGGCACTTGAAAAATAAAAGTTACTTATTTACTTACATCATGAATTGCAATGAGAAAGGGAAGTTGTGAATCACTAGGAATTGAACCTAGTATCCCTAGCATTCCGTGCTAGTACTCTGCCACTGAGCCATGATTCACACAGCTGGAGCAGCTGTCCCAGACCTTCCTTTAAATTCGCACTCCCATTTCCCTTTCTCAGCACTGAGAGGAGTTGATTGGTTGTTGTTCTGATTATTTACTTACAGCAATACAAGTAAATTACAATATCTGATTTCGAGGGGGAGCTCTTACAGCAGGTAATACCATTAGGACTAATGCTGCCAGGTGTTAGGACCCCACGGAAATCCTGTAGCTAGCGGTCTGTAGCGGAGGACCGGCCCCGACATCAGTGCCACCCGACGTCAGACGAGGTATAAAGGGGGTTGTCCCCTGGCACCATCTCAATTCTTTTCCCGCTGTCAACCCGCTTAGTTCGGCTCCACGGATGCCTTTCAATGCAGTCGACTGCTTTTCATAAAATTGAATTAATATTGCGTTTTTTCAATTATCCTTCGACGTCAGAGATCTCCATGCATGTCGTTGTCCTCTCCACCGTGACGCAAGTCCAAGTGTGCGTGTGGGAAACAGATTCCGGCCACGGGGCCTGCCTTGTGTATCTAGGCCCCGACCACCAGCCCACCGACTGACCGCACTGCCGCAAGTTCAACCAAAAGACCAGGACCAGGAGAGCCAACACCCTGAAAGCCAATCTCCTGGAACAAAAGGTGAAGGCCATGCAGTGGACTTCGGAGCACAGCTCTCCTTCTCCTGCCAAGGACTCCCCACCCAGAGACAAGTTGTCGGGAGGGAAACACCACCAGCATAGGGAGAAGGATGGGGCTAGGTCTGAGTCCCGCCCCAAGTTGCCTTCGAAGACACCTTCTTCTTTGACCTCCGGCCGGAGGTCGGGCTCGGTCTCGGCTCATGCGACCGAATCTTCGCAGAAGTCAAAAGCAGCTCCCACCTCTTCTCAGGGCAAACACAGGGAGCCAGCCTCCTCAGGGCATTCGCCCGCTCATCCTTCCCAGGCCCACTGACCCCACAAGTGCTCTTCAGGGTCAACCCAGGAAGGCCATCCACCTGCCTGTAAATCGAAAGAAAAACCTGGTGGTTCATCAGAAAAGCACAAGTGCCCTGACGACTCCGAGGGGCATCAGGAGACCGTCTGCCACTGGACGCCTCTTCCAGCCAAGGTGCGCCCCTTCCACCACGGACAGGCACCCACCGAGCCAGTCGCCCTCCCCAGTGTCCAGCACTGTGATGCCTGATACAAGGAGTCACCAGCAGAGGATCGGACGCCCACCCCTTCCTCTGAGGGCCAGTCACCTGATGAGCCTCCTCCTGCTCGGGGCGCCGGGTCCCCTGTGGACGCAGATCCGGGGCATCTGGACAAGGACAAACAGGGCTCTCCAGACCCAGTGCCAGATCCTCAAGATCCACAGACGCCAGGTCCAGTGAACCCGATGCCTGCCCCAGTGGTCATCCCAGTGGCGGACATCGGGTCACTGTTTACTTCATGGTGGAATACCGTTAAGGAGGACTGCCTGTACAGACCTCCAGTCCCAACTCCGACTCCATCGCCAGTGGGACCCCCTCCAACACCGACCAGTCCGGCTAGAGCGGAGGTAACCCACCTGGACCCCAAAGGCAAATGCAGGAGGAGGCGTCCTTCCCCTATCCCATCCTCCAGCGGACGACCGTCCTCACTGGATGACAGGGATTGAAGTCCCACCTCACCGGATTCTTCCAACAAAGAGGAAATTGTCCCACCTTCTCCGGGCCCTAGGGGCTCCCCGAAGTCCCCCCCCCCAGATGACCCTTCATTTCTGAACATTATGCAGTACATCCAGTCCATTTATAAATGGGACATTGAGGAGTTGGACCCAGAGCGCAGACTTCTGGCTAAATTCTTAGGGTCCAAAGAGCCCAAACCACTGGTTATCCTGTCTCTTGTAGAGCCATTCCAGGATGTTACCAGGATAACATGGCACAAACCTTCATCCACTTCGGCTGTCCCAAAGAAGGCGGACAGATTATACAAGCCCCCCAAGGCCGAGCCCTTTTTGGGGGAACACCCTAAAGCCAGTTCTTTGGTTCTCACAGCTGCTCACGGTCGTGGTAGCCAGCCTAAGCACCTCAGCTCCCAACCACCAGATCCAGAATCCAAAAAACTAGATAGCTGGGGCAGGAACGTTTATGCATCAGCAACAGGATTTATCCGTTCACTGAATTTCCTGGCCCATATGGTGACATGTCAACAGTCACTTTGGGAGAAAACCATGGAAATGGTGAAGACCCTGCCAGACTCAGACACAAAAGAGGAGATCATGGCCTATGCCCAGTCAATTCTGGATGTAGACAAGCATGTCCTTAGGTGCTCATACAATGCTGTGGACATGGCCTCCCGGGCAGCCGCTTCCCGAATTTGTCTGAGGAGGCATTCTTGGCTTAGGCTAACAGAATTCTGCCCAGATCTCCAGGATTCCATACTGGATTCACCCTTTCAGGGCCCAGTGTTATTTGGCCAGGAGGTGGAAACCCTGGTCAAGGAAATTCAGGAGTCGAGCAAAGCCGTAGCAGATGTACACCGCGTGTATAAGTTGGAGCCTCAAGGGCCCCTCCATCGTCCCTTTCGTAAAGGTCAGGGACAAGTGGGCAAACAGTCCCAAGGCAAAGGGTTCAAGAGGCATGGTCACCCTGCCCCTCAGGGCGCCCCAGGCCCCAAGCAGCCCAAAGCTCCTAGGGCACAGGACTTCAACCCCTCCACAGCCTGACTCGCGACCTCTCCCTCCTCTCTCGGGAGACACAGGGTGAGAAAGTAGGAGAGAGATTCTCCCTTTACCTTGCCGACTGTTCCAGCATAACCTCAGACCAATGGGTGCTAGAAACCATTTGTAGGGGTTATGCAATAGAGTTTCTCAGCATCCCACCAGACAATCCCACCCGTCCTGTCAGTTGTCCTCCGGTCCATGCCAAGCTTCTGGCAGACAAAATCCAGCTGCTGCATGAGGAAAAAACGCCATCCAGCCGGTGCCTCAGGCCCAGAGTGGTATGGGTTTCTACTCCCATTTCTTTCTAGTTCCAAAGAAAATAGGAGACCTTCGCCCCATTCTGGACCTCAGCCAGCTCAATCTCTTGGTCAAATACCAGAGATTTCGGATGGTAACTCTGGCAAGCTTGCTCCCCCTTATCCATCAAGGGGACTGATTATGCTCCCTAGATATGCAGGACACCTATATGTATATCAAGGTCCTGCGTTCCCACAGGAGATTCCTCCGGTTCCAGTTCTGGGATCAACATTACCAGTTTTGAGTTCTGCCCTTCGGCCTGTCATCTGCCCCCAGGGTTTTCACCAAGTGTCTGGCAGTAGTGGCAGCTGCCCTCCAAAGGAGAGGTACTTCATCTATCCTTGCCTGGACGACTGGCTCACCTCAGCCCAGTCAGCAGACCAGCTGAGAGTCGCCCTAGAGGAGACAGAAAGCTTATTCCTCTCCCTGGGAATAACTATAAATTGGCTGGAGTTGCAACCCTTGCCCTCCCAGAGGTTGCAATGCATGGGGAAATGCTGGACACTGTTCAGGGAAAGGCATTTTTGCCTTCGGGCAGGGAAGATCGATTGATGGCCCTGGTGAGTAGACTCCAAGCAGCTTCTTCAGTCTTTGCAAGGGTTATTCTACAGCTTGTGGGCCACATGGCTGCAGCCATCGCTATGGTCCCCCTTGCCAGATTGCACATGAGGGTCCTGCAGTGGCACCTCAAGGTCCAGTGGGATCAGGCAGTGGACGACTTGGATCAGCCGGTCCGAGTTTCAGCGGCGGTCCGTCACTGTCTTAAGTGGTGGCTGTACCCTCCACATTTAGAGAGAGGAGTCTCCTTTCAGAGACCACCCCCATCAAAAACCCTAATGACGGATGCCTCATTGTCAGGTTGGGGGGCTCACCTAGGGGAACACAAGACCAGGGGGGCCTGGTCTCCCACAGAGTGCTCTCTACACATCAGTGTTCTGGAACTGAGAGCCATTCCGTACGCCCTAACGGCGTTTCGAGACCAGATCTCTCCAGGTCCTCTCTTGGTGCAGTCAAACAACACGCCAGTTGTCTTCTACATCATCAAGCAAGGTGGCACTCAGTCTTACCCCCTTTGCAAGGAGGCCATGAGAGTGTGGGACTGGGCAGTGGAACATCTTCTGGACCTCACGGCTGTACACCTACCAGGTATCCAGAATGTTCTCGCCGACAGTCTTAGTCACTCTCGTTCTCTGAACTATGAGTGGGAATTGCTCCAGGAAGTCGCAGACGACCTCTTCAGTCGCTGGGACCACCCAGAACTGGACCTCTTTGTGTCCCCGTGCAACGCCAGACTGCCAAATTTCTGCTCACTCGATCCAGGGCCTGGTGTTTTCTGGCAAGACGCATTGTCCCTCTCCTGGACAGAGAGGTTACTGTATGCCTTTCCTCCCTTCCCTCTCCTTTAGAGAGTACTGTTCAAATTGCAGTCAGAGGAAGCCAGGATGATTCTGGTGGCTCCTCTTTGGCCCAGACAAATCTGGTACCCGATGCTACAGCAGCTAACCTCGGAACCTCTTGGGCAGTTGCCACTCTCCACCCACTTGCTCTCTCAAAAACAGGGGTTGCTCGTCCATCCTGCTCTGCAGTCTCTTCACCTGCATGCCTGGCTCCTGCAGTCTTAGCAGAAGAGAGATTAGGGGTGTGAAGCAGGGTGGCAGAAGTTCTCGTAACGGTGAGGAAACCCTCCACAAGGGCTACCTGCGCCATGAAGTGGAAGCGTTTCTGCCTCTGGGCAACAGCTCATACCCTAGATCCCCTGGATTGTCCGGTCAAGCACGTGCTAGATTATCTTCTCCACCTCTTGGACTTGGGGCTCAGCTACTCGTCCATTAAGGTACATGTGTGCAGTTTCTGTATAACTTGCACCGTATGGGGAAAGGACTCTAGCACAGTTCAATGTGTGCAAGACCTTCCTTTGAGGGGTTCTTCATATCAGACCTCCCAGGAGGGACCCGGTCCCACCCTGGGATTTGCTTTTTGTTCTTGAGAAGCTCACCCTGCCTCCCTTCGAACCAGCTGCAACCTGCGAGCTATGCTTCCTCTCATGGAAAGCGTTATTTTTTTTTTTTTGAAATTACCATTTATTCGCCTTCCTGCCTGCCATCCCCGACCCTTCAGGAGCCTCAAGGTAGACATCCCTCTGCCTTCCACTCTGCCCGCATAACCCCACAGGAACCTCATAGAGCTTCGGTTTGCCCCCCGAGCGGGGATGGGGCAGAGCCCCCTTACCCCAACAATCAACTTTCGTCGGTCGGGGGGCCATCGGGCTGGTGAAGGCACATTGAGGGCACGTCTCCGGAGGCTCCATCTTCCTGGCGATGGCAGACGTTTTTCCACTTTTTCCCACCCTACAGCGAGGGCGCCTGACGCTGGGCAGCGCGCCGACGCCACGCTGCATGTCGGCAGCCCTTCCCTTAACATTGGGGCTTGCAGGCCCGAGCCTCCGCCGGAGTCAGACAAGTGTTTGGGCTATAGCCTTAACCTCCCTGGAGTAGGCGAGCTGTCGGGGATGCTCAAGCCTAACCCCTCGGCCGGCCCACCAGCGACCCAAGTCCGCTCCCAAACCGGTCGCCCGGCGTGGATCCGGTGTGGCGTCCAGCGCCTCAACCCTCAGCCACCGGGCCGGCTGGAGCTTGTCAATTTTAGTTACATCTCCGCCAAGGGTTTCCGAGCTTCAGGCCCTTGTGTGTAAGGAGCCTTATCTTGTCTTCCACAGGCACAGAGTGACCCTGCATACGAATCCTAAGTTTCTGCTGAAGGTGGTGTCACTGCTGACTTTGAACCAGGACATCAACCTTCTGGTTTATTACCCTGGCTTTGAAAATCATGGTGAGGCCTTCTTGCATACCCTGGATGTACATAGAATCCTTCATTATTAACCTCTACCGAACCAAAGCAATGAGGAAGACAGACCAGTTGTTGTTCTCCTTCGCACAAAGGATGACAGGGGCTCCTGTATCCAAGCAGACACTAACCTGTTGGTTGGTACACTGCATATAGTTTTGTTACCAGCACCATGGTTAACCCCTACCGGGACCCATCAAGGGTCACTCCACCAGGGCTGTGGCTACCTCGTTTGCCTCTTTGAGGAATGTTTCCTCGGCAGATATCTGCGCTGCTGCAACCACAGTCCATACCTTCATCAGGCATTACAGCCTAGACATTGCTTCTAGGAGGAGAGCAGGTTTTGGACTGGCTGTCCTGAGGGGCCTACTTTCTTGAAGTTTTCCAGTCAGTGTGTTTTCCTTCTCCCCTCTCCCATCAGACCTGGACCTATTCTTGGGTACTACTTGGGACTCAGTCCTAATGGTATTACCTGCAGCAAGAGCTCCCCCTCGAAGCCAGATAGTGCAGTTATGTAAGAACTTAAACCTTTTTAGGGTTGGGGGGATCCTGCCCGGTTCTCCAGTCTCTTCAGCCGGGTCTCCGGCAGGAGAACTGAGAGGCCAATATGGGGCAGTCCTCCGCCTGAACCTGGCTTCTAAGATTTCGTGGGTCTTAGTGCCTGGCAGCATTAGTTCTAGTGGTATTACCTGCTGCAAGAGCTCCTCTCGAAGATCTACTGTTACAATAAGTTCTTACGTAACTGTACTTTATTTATTTTAGTTTTTGATTACCAGGTAAGTGCTCTATACAATGAAATTGCCTATTTTCAGTCATGACACACATTAGTCTGTATCCCTTCTCAGGCTAAGGCTTTAGCAGCCGTATTGGCTCTGACTAGAGTTTGGTTTACTAGGCATAGACCAGTCTCTGCTGCTACAGTCTGGAGCATCCATTTTGCTGACACTGCTGACATTTTTAAATGTTATACCTTGTCTTCATATCTTTACACCCACTGCAGCATGGATCTGCAGTCCTGAAAGAATGCTAAAGTTGGTGGCTCAGTCCTCTCAGAGTGTATTATCCCTGCAAGTTCTAGGTCCCTCCTTCCAAGTGTTACGAGGAGTCTGTCTAATTCTGGATCTGATTTGGATACATGTAGATAGCACTCTGCAATTACTTGCTGTTTTTTCTGCTAATGGCATTCATTCCACATCTGAACAATCCTACACTCCCTCTGCTGGTTAGTCCTCTGGAAAGCTGTCTTGTTCAGCTCCTTTGTTGCGACAAAGGCTCATTAGCTGGATGGTAGAGGTATTTGAGGTTACAGCCAAGTCCAAGTGTTTCATCACAGCCAGATGTTCTGAGGTCTGCACCTGCATGATTGAGTCTGCCACAGTGTCTCGCTGCAATGAACACCCTTAGCAAAACAGTTATTTCAAGTATGCAATAGTCAAAGTGATGTCCATTGAATATTATCACATTTCATGTGTTTCTCAATAGATCTGGGTTCATAGTGCCCATAATGCCAGTGGGTACTTCACTATCTATGGAGATGAGTCTCTGCAGTCAGATCATTTTAACTCACGGCTCAGTTTTGGAGATACTCAAACCATTTGGGCACGGACAGGTTACCTTGGGTTCCTGAGGAGAACAGAGTTGACAGATGCAAGTGGAGGTGAGATATTTCAATTTTTTTCATATTTTGAGAATGGTACTTCTCATGTAAGCAATAACACATGACAGAGTGTGCATTCAGCCATATTGCTGTGTGCCCTGGGTGTGCAGTGAGGCAAGAGGCCACCGACCGAGTGCCTTACATCACCCAGGGCATGTGGCAATTATAGCTTAATGCAAACCATGGAGTGTGCTATTACAATTACAAAATGAGTTTCTAACAATCACAACATGTAAAAAAAAAAAAAAAGCTAAATCTGTAGTTGTCCATTACGCAATACTGCATCACAGTCATGTAATGAGGCTTTTTGCAAATCATAGCTAGCTATTTTAGTTACCCGTTTTATAAGGGACCACAGTTCCAATTGGGATGATTTGTTAATATTCGTTAATACACAATTTTCGACATTACTGGAATCTGCCTTTACCTGGATTGTGACTGCACTGGATTGCACTGGTATTGTGACTCTAATACTTTTTTCATCTCATACTTCGCAAAAGGAAAAAGACCAGACTGATTGCTTTGTGTCCGATATTCCTGAGATATTTTCAGTTCACGCAAAATGCTGCTGCGCAGCCTGGCCTGGTGGTGTGGACATTGCATTTTGCAGAGCTACCAGGGAGCCTCGAGTTCTCCTTGTGCTCTGATTTCACACCCTGGGACTGGTAGGTGCTGTGTGCAGAGGAGATGTGAATGGTTTGGCTTCAAGAGAAGGACACAGGGCACCTGAAGCTTAACCGCCTTGCTATTAGCTGACCATGGAGTGGCACTGACATCCATTGCAAAGGCAGTTGATCATCTGCCATCCTGGCCAAGGTAAAATACCCAGTGGATACCAAATGTTAGTGATAGCTGCTTCAGGGACTGCCCCGGCCCTTTTGAAAAATAGGTCACGAGGCCTAAATGTGAATATCCTGTAGCACAGAAATTCTAAAGAAATAAACTAGAACAAAGTTGTGGTTCTCCTCGATGGCATACCACTACAATCTTCCACATACATGACCCCAGCAATTTAGGATATTTCCATTTTCTCATTTTTGGCAAGGGATCATAAAAGTTCAAGATGGTAATGCTACGGGAGCAACTTCAGTAGAATATATGTGGTATATTCATCAGTACATTTGTAACCACAGTGTTACAGTTTAATGTATATTGGTGTTTATTGACATGTATCAATCGGAAATTACAGGATAAAATCATGTTGGAATGTCTCAAAGCTTGTGTGCAAAAAAATAAAGTTTCTAGCAAGAATGGTTCAAAAATTAGCCTTTTTCAAGGAAATTATTCTTAGAATGAGTTATATTAGGTCTGAACATTTTTAAATGAAAATCTGGAGTTTGGGCAACATAAATAGATATATTGATAGGTTTTATATTACTTTGATTTATTGATAAGATTATCAGTAATTTTAAATGTTTAACAACCATATTTTAGATGTTTTAAAAGATCAATTACCCAGTCTGGTGGTGATGGCTGATGGTACACTGCACCACCACATGGAAGACTGTTAATCTTACTTCGAGAGAGGCTCTTGTAGCTGGCCAACACCAATAGGACTAAGCTGTCAGGTGCCAGGGCCATGCGGAAACCTTTCTAGCTAGCAGTGTACCACAGGGGACTGCCCACCACCATCACTCCGCCGACATCAGCCTATCCTATAAAGGCAAGTGGTCCCCCACACCCTCCTCAGTTCTTTCCTGCTGTCAGTCTGAGCATGTCAGACCACTGACACCACTGCAGCTACACTTGACCGCCATTTTTTCTTTTAATATTAACATCGAATTTTAGGTGTTTCCGGACTCAGGTTTATGTCTTCTCAACTTGCCTCATCTTCTGACCACTCCTCGAAGTGTGCCTGCAGTAAACAGATTCCAGAAAAGGACAAACATTCTGCTTGCATTCTGTGCCTAGGCCCCAACCGAGACACCAAAGCCTGCCAGTTTTGCCAGAAATTTAACCAGGCCACACGGAGATGTCACCTAAAAATTCTGGAGAGCCATCTTCTTCAGCAGAAGCTCATCACGATGGAACAGGAGCTGCAGGCCAGGAGCTCTTCAGCTTCACCAGCCCATTCCTCCGGGGCTGCTTCTTCACAATCTGAGAAAAATATCTAGCGGGAAGCATAAACACCAAAATAAGAACGGGGCTGGGCCTGGTCTGCTTGCCACTCGCTGTCTCCTCACAAACCGTTGACTGCAACTGGGTCTCCCCCCCCCCCCCCACGGGAGATCAGCTCCACAAGCCCTTAAGCCTGCTGGGCTATCGGTGGCCCTGCCGCCTGCTCTTTACCTCGGTGGTGGCTGGCGGTTCCTCAGGGCAGGGGACTCTGTCTCCTGCTCCCCAGCCCATGATGCCCAGGCCCCTGACTTCTGCAGGCTCTCAACCAGGTGACTTAGCCGGTGGCAGCACATTGGGCACCAGCTCCTCTACCGACACCCCCCGGCCACGGCGCTGCCTGCGTTCGTCCCCTCCATGGGGGCCAACGCCAGTCCTTCCAGGCAGTGCCCACTGCAGGCTACCGGCATTTCTCCAACTCCAGTTTCATCTCAGCTATCACCAGGGAGGTCCCTATCTCCCCCCCACCTCCCTGATGCCAGTTTCTCCTCTCCCAGCATCTGTGGATACACCTCCAGGGCTTCCTCATCCTACGCCCACTGGGCTGCCGCCTGTTCAACCTTAGCTGCCTCCAGTGTACCTGACACTGGCTTCCCCTCTGATGCCTGCTGGATCTCCACCGGTACCCTGTGCCGGCTCCGCCTGGATCAGCATCGGCTTATTCCTACCCAGCGGCCGGCCTGCCCCTATCCTCCAGTATGTAATTACCCTGCACTGGTGGATTATAATGCCCAGTTTACTTCTTGGTGGGCTGTGATGCAAAAACAGATTCCCACCCTTTCAGACCCACCACCAGTGTCCTCCTGGGGCTCACCCGCCTCCAGAACCCATCCGACCTGGTCCTAGTGACCCTCATATGTTGGGTAACAAGCCTGACGTCGGCTCTGGCCACTGCCTGCCTCCTGAAAGTGAACCAGAAGAGGAGGTTGAAGAGGACTCTGACTACTCAAAGTTTTTCTCCCTTGCAGGGGCCTGTCTGAAGGCAAAGATTCCCCTATTGTAGTCCCCAAGTCCCCTCCTGATGATCCTTCTTTCATGGACATCATGAGGCACATTCAGGCCACCATGTGTTGGGAGACTGAGGAACAGGACCCAGAGCGATGTTGGTTGGCCATTTACCTGCGCCACCCTGATGCTTTCCCCCTTGGTGGTACTTCCCTTTATTGACTCCTATGAGGATGTCACCAGGGCGGCCTGGAATCATCCTTCTTCCACTCCAGTGATGCCCAAGTAGGCCAACCACCTTTACCATGCCCCTGCTGTGCAGGTGAACCCTTTTTGGGGAGCAACCTAAGGCCAACTTGGTGATCATCAATGCAGCACACAACCGCACCAGAAAACCTAAGCACCTCAGCTCTCTTCTCCCTGACAGGAAGTCCAGACAGCTGGATCACCTGGATAAGCGGGTCTTTATCTCTTCCACCCTGGCCATCCAGTCCATTAACTGTTTGGCCCACATGGCCCAGTACCAGAACGTCCTTTGGGACCAGGCCAGGGAGCTGGTTCAGGCTTTGCCGGATGACCCATCTAAAAAGAAGCTGGCCCAGGTTCTCAGGGCGGGCTCAGACATAAGGACCAGTATCCTTTGGGCTGCCTATGATGCAGCTGATGCCTTGGGCAGAGGGGTGGCTGCGGGCATCTGTCCCCGATGCCACTCTTGGCTCCGGGTGTCTGGATTTGCTTCTGATGCGTAGTCCAGTATCTTGGATGCCCCTTTTCAGGGTTCTGTCCTTTATGGACGTGATGTCAGACTTAATATCTTCCCTTCAGGAGTCGGGTCGAGCCCTCTAGTCTGTTCACTCCTTGTACCATACGCAGCCTAAGTCTGGCCAGCAGCCACCCTTCTGCCTCTCTTCTCGCAGACAGGCCCGCCCTCCCACCAAATATCAGGGCAAGCGTAAGCCGGTGTCAGCCCCTGCTGCTGCTGCCACCAGGGCTATTCAGGCAGCCACCCCAGCCCTTCCAGCACCTTTCCCTACTTTCTGACTCATTGCCAGATGCCCCCCCCCCAAGTAGAGGCTCTGAGGGAGGCATTCCGGGGTTGCTTCTCCCGCCACCTCGACGGGTGGTGAGGGATTACCTTGGACAGTTGGTTGTTACAGCTCATGGAGCATGGCCACACTCTGGAACTTCTCGAGTGTGGCCTCCCAAAAATCCTCCGGGCAACTCTTTCTACCCCCCAGCTCATGTACTTCTCATTGAGGAGGAGATTCAGGCCCTATTACAAAAAAGCCATAGAGATGATTCCTCTGGCTCAGTGGGGCAGGGGCTTCTGTTCCCACTTCTTTCTGGTCTCAAAAAGACCAGGGACCTCTGGGCCATCCTTGACTTGAGCGACCCGAGTCTGTTCATAGAATACAAATGCTTCTGGATGGTCACCCTTCAAGGTCTGTTGCCCCTCCTGCATGAGGGGGACTGTCTCTTCTCCTTCGATATGCAGGATGCCTACCTACATATCAAAATCTTTCCTTCCCTTCGGCGCTTCCTCTGCTTCCATTTCCGAGGTGCCCGTTTTCAGTTCTGTGCTGTCCCCTTTGGCCTGTTCTCAGCCCCCAGAGTTTTCACCAAGTGCATGGCGGTGGTGGTAGCTGCCTTGAGGAGGCAGGGCTTTTATGTGTGTTTCGGATGATTGGCAACTAGCAGCACCGTCCCGGGAACACCTTCTCCAGACCCTGGAGCATACCTTCAACCTCTTCCAAACCCTGGTATCACGATCAACAGGCCAAAGTCTTGCCTGGCACTCGGCCAGTGCCTTCTGTACATAGGGCCATTCTGGACACATCCCAGGGCATGGCTGTCTTGCCCAGGGACAGGGCAGAGTGCCTGATGGACCAGGCCCACCTGGTCTCCTTCAACCATCAGATCCAAGCCATGGTGTCCCTACTTCTTCTGGGCCCCATGGCAGCAGATAGTGCCATAGTTTCTCTCACCCGGCAGCATATGATGATCCCTCAGTGGACATTGCTGGTCCAGTGGGACCAGCACACGGATGACATCGACAGGCTGGTCATGGTCTCTGACCAAGTCAAACGGGTTCTGTCCTGGTGGCTGAATCTGACCCACCTGTTTCAGGGGGTTCCCTTTGCTATCCTGACCCCTCGTCAGATCCTTACGACGATACCTCTTGTCTTGGCTAGGGAGCACACTTGTGAACTCACCAGACTCAGGGTGCCTGGGCAGACATGGAACAGGAACTCCACATCAGTGTCCTGGAGTTACGGAGAGTTTTATATGCCCTGCAGGCCTTCCAGACTCATCTCCTCCCCGGTCCATTCTTAGTTCAGATGGACAACATGTGCATGGTTTGTTACATAAACAAGCAGGGGTGATGCACTTCTACCCTTTGTGTAGGGAGGTGATGAGGGTTTGGTGTTGGGCCATTGAGCACGGTCTGGAGCTATCCACCATCCATGTGCCAAGTGTCCAAAACATCCTGGTGGACAGTCTCAGCTGCTCCTGCTCCAGGGTTCACGAGTGGGAACTTCTGACCCAGGTTGTTGAAGACCTCTTCAACAGATGGGGCGGCCAGAATTGAACCTTTTTGTGTCCCCACTCAATGCAAAACTGCTGCTTTTTTGTTTGCTCAATCCTGGGCCTGGAGTTTTCTGGCAAGATACATTGTCCCTCTCCTGGAAGGGGAGGTTTCTCTACGCCTTCCTTCCCTTGCCGCTCCTTCAGTGGATACTGCTGAAGCTTCAGATGAAGGGGGTTGAAATTATCCTCAAAGCTCCCTTCTGGCCTCGT
Organism: Neoceratodus forsteri; assembly: GCA_016271365.2. Lineage (NCBI taxonomy): Eukaryota > Metazoa > Chordata > Ceratodontiformes > Ceratodontidae > Neoceratodus > Neoceratodus forsteri. The sequence goes on along the minus strand of CM057456.1, from coordinate 1,577,661,090 downwards.
CAGATTTGGTTCCCTTGCTACAGCAGTTTGCAGTGGAACCTCCAGTGCCCTTCCCCCTGTGCACCGGCTTCCTCCCCCAGGAGAGGGGAACTTTGGTCCATCCAGACCTCAGATCTCCGCATCTCCATGCGTGGCTCCTGAGGACATAGCCATGGCCTGGTTTGTAGTCCCCTCAAGGGTTGCGGATGTTCTGGTGGCTGCCCGGGAGCCCTCCACTCAAGCTACCTATGCCATGAAATGGAATCGGTTTACTCTTTGGGCCACTTCCTTCCAGCTTGACTCTTTCAAGTGCCCAGTGGTTCAGGTGTTGAAGTATCTCCTCTCTCTCTATGATTCAGGATTGAGGTACTCCACCAAGGTACATCTTTCTGCCATTTCTGCATACCATGTACCTATCGAAGACAGAGCTGTGCCTCAGCTCAGTGTGTCATGCACCATCATGCAAGACATTATGCATATCAAACCTCCCATTCAGGACCTGGTCCCTCCCTGGGACCTCAATTTTATTTCAGAGAAACTCACGCTACCCCCACTTCAAATCGGCCTCGAGTTGCGAGCTGCATTTTCTGTCGTGGAAAGCACTCTTTAGTTGCTGTTACTTCTGCTCAAAGGATTTCTGAGCTTCAGGTTCTCATGTGTAAGGAGCCTTATTTGTTTTTTCACAAAGACAGAGTGTCTTTGCGAACCAGTCCTATGTTTCTTCCTAAGGGGATGTCGGAGTTTACTTTGAATCAATCCATCCATCTTCCTGTTTATTATCCAGAGTATTCTAATCAGGGGGAGGCTTTGCTGCATACTTTGGATGTACATAGAATCTTACGATACCATACACACTAGACTAAGACTCTGAGAATGTCTGATCAGTTGTTCGTTTCATTCGCCCCAGGAGAGAGGGCGCTCCAGTATCCAAACAGTGTTTGTCCAAGTGGTTAGCTAATTGTATTGTCTACTGTTACCGTAGGTATGGCAGGGAACTTCTGGGAGTGGTTAAGGGCCATTCCACCAGGAGTATGGCCACTTCTACAGCTTGCTTCCGAAATGCGTCTGCTGTAGACAACTGTGCAGCCACCACTTGGAGCTCTATCCATACCTTCACCAAACATTGCAGTCTGGACATTGCCTTTAGGCGTAGGGCTAACTTCAGCCTAGCAGTTCTGCAGGGCCTTCTCTCCTAATCCTTCAGCTGCCACCTTCCTCTTACTGGTGCTGTTTCCTTATTCTGCCAGAACTACTTAGGACTCGGTCCTACTGGTGTTTGCCTGCTGCAAGAGCCTCCCTTGAAATAAGATAGTGCAGTTACGTAAGAACTTACTGTAATAGTAGGTCTTCGAGAGGGGCTCTTGCAACAGGTCCCAATTTTCCCTTCCTTCTCCCCCCTGCTCTATGTCTGCTTTTCTCCTCTTCCAGTCAAGTGAGTCTTCTGCTCTCTCTTTCCTTTATTTCTGGCTCTTGGGAAGCTGTCTCAGTTCCTTCTTCCGCTGCCTGCTTTGGGTCTCCAGTGGGAGAACTGAGGAGTGTGTGAGGGACCACCTGCCTTTATAGGTTAGGCCGGTGTCAATGGAATGATGTCAGTAGTGGGCGGTCCCCTGTGGTACACTGCTAACTAGAAAGGTTTCTGTGTGGTCCTGGTGCCTGATGGCTTAGTCCTACCGGTGTTGGCCTGCTGCAAGAGCTCCTCTCAATGATCTACTGTTACGGTATGTTCTTACATAACTGTACTTTTCAGTTCCACTCACCCTGCCCTGGGCTGAAAGGGTCCATGGCATGATGTGGAGACGTCATGCACTTACCCCAGGGGAGGGAGCTGGGCAGCCCTCTGTATAAGCACCTCCTATGGAGGGAGCAGTGTTGGCATTGGCATTATGGGTGGTCACGTGACATCGGCCACCTTCTGCCCATAGATGGTGCCGGGGGACCCATTGGCAAGCTGTGGGAGGTAATAAATAAAAGGTGGGTCAATAGCCTCACTTGATAATTGGAGTGGAGGATTAAAAGGTATCTGGCTTACACATTATTAAAAAAAAGCTGCAAATCGGAAAGGTCCCACGCAACCTTAAGATCTACAATCACCATGTCTTATTCAGCAAAACTGTGTACTTAATTGCTCCTGTCTGTTGTAACTTTCTTATGGGATTTCTTCCCATGTGTAATAGATCTAGTGATTAACTCTGCTGAGACTGTGTGTATTCCTGAATTATTGTTTGCAGCCATATGTTTCTCTGTATTATTGTATGTACTCCAACTCCCCCTTCCCCCGGGTCGCACCTGGAAACAAGCCTCTGCTCAGTGTGCCTATCCTGGTCAACAAATGTTTAAATAAATAAAAAAAATAACCTACCCCCAGAGTCCCTGCCAAGAGGGGGAAGTCGTGGGTGATGTCAGAGGGGGCATTGGACTCAGAGTTGGGGGAAAGGGGGGGGGTCAGCAGGCCAGAACAGGGTATATCCCTGGGATTAGTGTATATTCCTGAAAGGCAGGCATGGCTGGGTTAAAAAGCTCAATGGAAAAATACATCAAATCAAAAGTCTGTAGACTTTTTTGTATGTTACAGCTACCTAAATTCCCTTCTGTTGTCACTCTTCCCATGATGAGAGATGATAGGGGATATATCAGTGGCAGTCTCCGGAGCACCTATCAAAAGGGGTACCCTTTATCTGGTGAACCTAATGCTTGTACTGACAGTCCTGAGTTGGGGCATGCATCTGAGGTATTTGCAGGTACACAGGCTGTGGACCCTGTAGGAGCAGCTGCACTTTAATATACATGAGTTGAGAGCTATCCGAGTGGTTTTGCAAGCATTCTCCTTGATTGTGGCTAGTTACCCAACCCACACTCACACTGACAACAGCAAGGCCATGTTCTATATGAACAAACAGGGGGTGCCATTCCTCCAAACTGTGCAAGGAAGCTCTGGAGACATGGTCACTAGCATCTAGTCTGGGTGTCTCATTGTTTGTCACCTGTCTTTCTGGTGTGGACATCTGTTTCGACACTAGGAGACTCCCCGCATCAACTTTTTTTTTTGTATCCTGGAAAAACTCCATGCAACCAGTCTTCTGTGCCCATCCCCTGTGTTGAGGCATTGCTCAGGATGATGTGGCTATAGTTCCAGTGCCTGATACCCCCCCCCCATTTTGCTGCATCAAAGCCTGCACTTTTTTCCAAATTAACTCTAATATTCTTACTTTTCATATTTTTCGAAGGGGCTCTTGGTTCTCATCATCCAGCTGAACCATGATTAAGCCTGACCACTTCGACAAAGTGTCCACCTCTATTGGTCAGGTAAAAAGCATCACATTTTAACTTGCCTTATCAGAGCTGAGGTCTCCTTGCTTTCTCTATATTTTTGACGAGACCACTCTCTAGGCTTCATTACTTAAAGTGTGCTCTGGCCAATGAATGGCTCACAGGTGTCTAATACGGAGCTTAACAATTAGAAGAATTGCTCAGGATGAGGCTTTTGTCCTGCAATGGACCAGCAGATTTCTATATGCATCTTCCCACCCTTTCCAGTGGTGCACAATATCTTGCTGAAGGTGTGCCCTGAAAGGGCTCTGATGATACTCATAGTTCCATTGTGGCCTCACTCATTCTTTTTATCAGGGCCTTCTTCATCTCAGCATCGACTATCCCTGCATGCTGTCACTTGGGCAGTACCTTCTCACTTGGTCCAAGGGGAGAGTTCAACACAGGACTCTCAAGTCCTTGCATCTGACAGCATGGTTCCTGAGAAGCTAGAGTTTGTGTGTCTCAGCCTCTCAGATGAGATTTTCACAGTGCTGGAGGCTTCTCAGAAAGGCTGCACCTGACAGACTTGTGCTTTAGAGTGGGAGAGGTTCTCAGTATGGTGCCAGGAGCACGGTGCCCATGGAGTGCTCTATTACGTCTCTACTCGGCTACCACTAGACTCTATCCAGTATGGGCCGCCACCTCACTTTGAAGGTGCATGTGGTGGCCATCTCAGCACACTGAGCTAAAGCATTTTTACCTCCTGGACATCAGTGTTGATGATCAGCTGCTTTTTCAAGGGCTCTGGTCATATGTTTGCACCTCTTCGTGAGCCTTCTCCTGCATGGGACCTAACCTGGTCTTGTACTGGCTCATGGAGAGGATTTCTAAGCCTTTGGCAATATGTGACCTTGGTTTGTTGTTCTGGAAAGTGATGTTTTTGGTACTAACACCATAGCCCAAGGAGTCAACCTTCTTGATCAACCCAACCTGTATGGCATTACACAGTGACAAGGTTGTGCTGTGCCCCAACAGGAAATTCTTGCCCAAGGTGGTCTCTTAAGTTCCATCTAAACCAGTTCTTGGAACTGCTAGTGTATTATCTCAAGTCACATGCTGACCCTGCTGAGGAGAACCTACATCAGCCTGGCTATCAGTTTTGCCCTACTGTTCTAGCATAAGAGAATGGAGGAATTTAAGGGCATCATTACCTAGTTGTTTGTGACCCATGCCACACAGTCCCAAGGCTATCCTGCTACCAAACAAACAAACATTCAGTGGAGTGTGTTATAAATTGTACAAGGCTATCCGCTGGCCTCTCTGGTATGCCGTCTCAGGGCATCCCTGCATATTTTACCCAACATACATCCGAATCTGCCAGTGTTGCGAGGGTCATCCCGATTAGTGAGATATACAGGGTAGCCACCTGAGCATCCACACCAACTTTAATAGCCTTCTTCAGTCTAGACCTCCAGGTCAGGATGGATACTGCTTTTGGGTCCTGTGTCTTGAAGTCTGTTTGCTTGAACTGAGGGATTAATCCCCTCCAGTCCGGGTACTACTAGTAGTCTACTCAAGTGTGACTGCATAGAAGGAATTCAGGTATTTATAAGACAGAGTCACTCATCTGTAACTATTGTTTCACTACTTATACACCTTCTACAGTTACACTAACCCTTCCAGACTCCCCTGACTACTAGCCATCACTGGTTACCTGTTGGCATGGCCTCATATTCCTGTGGCCCCTTTCAAATTATCTGAGGCATGGAGGGTATGGGTGCAAGACAGAGGGGAAGCTACAGTATGGGCTTTCTGAAGACTTCACATACGCTAAGATGACTTCACAAGTGTAACTGTAGAAGTAATACATCTATGGGAGGGGACAAGTAAAGGGGGGGGGGGAATGGGCAAACTCGATGTGCCAAGAAGGGCCTTTTCTGCTGACACATATCTATGAATCTAATACCAGTAGTGAAACAGTACTTACAGGTGAGTGACTGTCTTTTGTCCTCAAACTAGTAGAAATTGCTGTTGGGGGCCCGGTGGCACTGAGGATTGAGGCATTGGATGCCACACCTTGTGCCACGGGTTCAGGAATGAACCTGGGTTAGCAGGGGGAAAGGCAAGAAGCTAGATCTAGCTTTCGCAAGGCAACTGTCCTCTACCTGGGAGGGACGTCGGGTTTCCCCAGCCCTTGGCTGCGAGCAGGTGGAGGACGGATGGTAGTGCCAAGCCGCAAGGGAGCCCAGGCAGTTGCCAGGGTGATGTGGAAGAGGCCATGACCGGCACCACGAGGCGCATATGCGCCTCCATGTGCATGCGTTGCTGTGTTCTGTGGTCCCAGAATCGTGGAAGGAAAAGCACAAGAAAATCCGAAAAATACAATAATAAAAAAAAAAGAAGAAGAAATTGCTGTTCATGCCTTTGGTTACTGTGTTAACCAACTCTAAAATATGGTACAGTACATGAACATGGACTACAAGCTGATTTAACGTTAGTGGAACAATGGGCACGTACTAACAAAATGTACCATAACTTGTCCAAGTGTGCAGTACTACACCTGGGAAAAAATAATCCGGTTCAAACATATTACCTGAATAATACTATCATCAGAACTTCACAAATAGAAAAAGACCTGGGGATACTAGTTAATGACAAACTAACTTTGTCTACCCACTGTACCAAGATAGCTAACCAAACAAATGCACTACTCCGTAGAATTTCCAAAACATTTGTGACTAGATCAGAACATTGTTTTTTGTCCCTCTACAGATCTCACATCAATTATGGTTCACCTTTTTGGAACCCATATTTGAAATAAGATATTAATAGAATTAAACATATTCAACATAGAGCCACCAAGCTTATCCCACACTTAACCAACTTGGACTATAACACTCGATTAAACAAAACAGGACTATACACTTTGTCACAAAGACGAATCAGAGGTGACTTACTACAACTGTTTAAAATTCTTGGGAACCAGGAACAAATGCAGATATGCGGTATCGAATATTCTACTAGAAAAACTGTTGCTAGACTTCACAATAAACAGAAGTTATGAGGGCTAAAAGTAATAAAAGAATGAACTATTACACAATCAGAACACCAAGGCTGTGGAACACTTTACCATAGGATATAGTTGATTCAACAAATATCTTAATATTCAAAAACAAATTAGATATATGGATGTTCGGGTTGGGACTGGGTTAATGTTCCATGTGTATGGAGGACAATCATGATGGGAAACTCGCCTTCTTTTGTCCAAAACTACCAAAGTACAGTCAGCATTAAACTTTTATAGCAGCAGTACAACAAAACATGTTTTTTCCAAAAAGCTAGTTTCAGCGACAGTTAATAAAAAATATTAGCATACAGTAACTGTCAAATCTACTTTTCTAGGTACCTCCTATGCTGCGAACCATGAGTTGTGTTTTTTTTTTTTTGTTTTTTTTTTATCCTAATCCTTGCTATGTCTACAATGCTGTTTCAAAGTCAAATGTTGTGGCCATCATTTTTTCTTGAGAAAAAAATGAATTAAAACACCCATAAAATACTCACATTTTGGTGGTATTAGAATGTTACCACCAAATAAAACTGAAGATTCCTGGAATCATTTATAGTGGAAAAGGTAGGGTCAAATACTTTGCCCAGTTTTGTTGCACTGCTGTTTTAAGCAACTTCATTGCATTTTTGTTGATAGTCTCTTGCCTAAACTCAAGAGCAGTCAGCTGTAACCAGAAGTGTAATGGCTTTTCTATACCATCTTTTTTTGCATCAAAGTCTTCTGAACAATGCTTTACATTACTACAGTGCATTAACTTTACATGGAGGTCCATCCCGTACAAAAATCATAATTAAAAACAATCAACTATAGGAGTGAGTTAAACAATGAGACGACGCAACACAATTAAAGTTTAATACTGACTGCACTATGCTTTCTCAGTTTTGTCACTCACAGGCAACTTAGGTCACTGTTAAACACAAAATACCTTCTAGCATTGCTAATTTATGGTGATGGTGCGAAAGCCTTGCTATAAGATTGTTTTTTTGTCAGATTTTTTTTTAATGTATGTGCACAGGTTAGCTTAGCTGCGGTGCAATGTCTCATTTTGAGTGGGCTTCTACTTTTACTTCTTGTTTTACAGCCAGGTGAACTGAAGCACTGAGAACTTAAATGAATTACACGGGAGTTGCACAGTACAAGACTCTGATGGGATTTGAGCTGAGGTCTCCTAGTTCCCAAGTCTGAGCTCTAGCCTCTAGACTATACTTCCTCTCAAACTGTTCTTTCACAGGAGCATTTTGTGTTTTATATTGAAGTGTGCAGGGTCCATAAAATTGCCATGTAATCAAAATTCTGGGCTCATAACCTACTTTATAGCACAGATAGCTTTATGAGGGTGCAATATATTGTTTTTACTGCCTTTATAACTTGTGCATTGGGGCTTGGTTTCAAATAATAGTGGAGTAATAAAATCCCAAAACTTGGTGACTTCAATGTGTGCCCTCATCAAATTACTGATAGTCCTACTTATTACACCCCCAGATTCCCAATGAAAAGAAATCCCTATTATTTTTTCCTTTCATAAATCTTGGAGGTGCTGCTTGCTTCTTCGAAATGTTGCCCCCAGTTTGAAGTGCAAAATCGTCCGCTCCATTAATTAGCATGTTAAAGGCCTAGTCTTAAATCACAGTGGCCACATTTGAGAAGCTTTACACTAAAAATATGTCAGTACCGTGAAATGATCACATGCCACTTCAGCCAGAGTAGGCATTGGTAGGGCACTGCACTTACGGGGGTAATTTCAGTATCAGCACAAGAACTCTGTGGACAGGTTAGTGGTAAAATGAGGAAAACTACTATGAACATAGGAATTTAGGAAAGAAAGCCCACCAGCTCATCTAATTTTTTCCCTCATCAACTGATTGGGTATGCCATGTCACCCCTTTTTCTTCAAGATACTTGTATAGTTTGAGCTTGAAGGTAGAAACAGTGTTGGCCGACACAACTTTTTCTGGAAGTCTGTTCCAAGTATTCAGCACTCGCTCTATTTTCTATGTTCTTTGAACTAGTTCTTCCTGATATTTCCCTTGAATCTTGCTCATTTAAAAGATTTTAAGTGCCCCTTTGTTTTTACTGGTTTCTTGCAAGTTACTCGCTCCACATGACTCTTTCCACCCTGATTAATACTTGATATAATACTTGGTGTGGCAGGACAGCACAATGTCGTTGAGGCACAGGTCCGGAACCATAGGAAAACCAGGAGCAGTTGTAGAATTCACCAAAAATATTTATTTACACTAGCAGTATCATAAAATAAACTTGTTCCGTATAATTATTTACAAAGGCAAAATTAAATTTTCTTTCAGTCTCTGTGTCCCTTGTTTTCCTAATCTTCTAGCAGTTGCAGCTTAGCTCTTATATGTCCTTCCATCCCCCACTCTTAGCAAGCATCCTGTTTTTGTAAATATCAGGCAGGAGCTGCTAGAACACATTGTGCCTGAGCTGAGAGGCCCCATTTGCACAGGTTTTGCAAAAGGCTTAAACATTTGCACTCAAGTAACCTCTAGTTTCCAACAGCTTTTTGCAGTCATCTCAAATTATAATTATATACATTTCAACAGTAATGCTATATATTTTCCAAACACAGGGGATCACAATATCAGTTACATTTCCATACAGTGATTTGCACATATTTTTATATCAGCAGATCTAGATATGCAAGGGAGAAAAACAGCAAGAGAAAACTGAGACAGTAAGAGGCAAAGAATTGCGAGATTGTCAGGGTGATCAAATCTGAAGTCTCACAGGAAAATTCGGTTGAGCAACCAGACAAAGAAGAGACAGAAAAGGAAAGATCCTTGCATTTTAAACACTTTCTCTAACAACTGGGGCAGAGTCCTATTCTACCCTGTCACATACAGGACTGAAATGTCCATATAAAGCTGCCCCTTATGACACATAATAATCCATACTATGTAGGGTAAGATATTTGTCGAGTCTGTTTTTGAATATTTCTATATTATCACTGCTGACCATTGAGTTAGGTAGAGAGTTCCATACCCCAATTATGCATTGTGTAAAACATTTCTTTCTTTTGCAAGTATGAAAATTATATGTTTTTAGTTGTTTATGATGTTTTTGATTTATAATTCTTGATTCTCTGTAAGTTAATCCCATATCTGTTATCAGATCTAGGTTTTTATGTATGCTGTGCATCATCAGCAAGTCACCCCTTAACCTTCTTTTGTCTAATCTATGGATGTTTAACTCCTTTAGCCTGTCCTTGTATGCCAGCTCCTTTAGTCCATGCACCATTTTAGTTGCTTTGCATTGTATTTTTTCTGTTTTAGATTTTTCACCAATACCTGTAACCCCCCCCAGAATTGAGAACCATAATCAAGTGGTAGCCTAACATATGTAGCATATAATGGTAACAAGATTCTTCTGGAATCATTTGTAAAATGATGTCCAATAGAATTTAGAATAAAGGTGGCTTTGAGTTGTACTGTCTTACAGTGACTATTTTTTAAATAAGAATTATGATTCCCAGGTCTCTTAGAAACATAGAATGTGATGGCAGATAGGGCAGCTAGGTCACCAGTCAACTTTTGTTTTTCTTTTTAACCTTCATTTTCACTGTAGACCCATACTTGATCTATGGCACAATTCCACCCCATCCGCTTACCTCTGCGATTCCCTTATGCATGTCTGTCATCGAGGCACAGGTCGGGAAGCATAGGAATACCAGGAGCAGTTGTAAAATTTGCAACAAGTGATTTATCATTAATAATAGTAAAATTAAAAAAATTGTTCAGTATAACTGTTTATAAAGGCAGTATAAACAGAGAAAGTCTATCTGGGTTTCTTCTCAATTTCCAGTCTCAGTCTCTGTGTTTCTGTCTTACAAGAAATTTGCAGCTCCTTTTAATAAGTCTGTGCAGGAGCTCATTAAGAAAATAGCATGCTTCACACACAGTGTTCTTGTAAGTTTTCAGTGTTCTTGTTAGTTTCAGCAGGTGCAGCAAAAAGAACATTGTGACCCAGAACTGACCTCTTGCTCACAACTCTGCAGAGATTTTGCATCCAGCATTCTAAGGTTAACCCCTTGAGTTCCAAATAGCTTTGCAATCATTTCAACACTATAACTATATACAGTTTTAAACAAAGGAATCCCAGTATCAATTACATTTCCACAAAATGATTCACATATATTTTTATACCAGCAGATATGCAAGGGGGAAGAAAAGACAGAACAGCAAGTGAGGGTAGAAAAATATCGAGAGGCAAAGAATTGCAAGACCATTGGGGTGATCAAGTCGTAGGTCTCACAAGAAAATTTTGTTGCTCAACCAGACAGAGAAGAGACAGAAAAGGAGAGAATAGAACAGATCCTTGCATTTTTTTTTATTTTTTTTTTAGTTGTTTAACCAGGAGTAGCACACTAAGCTGAAAGCTTTTTTACAGGAGCGACCTGGGAGCACAAGAAAGTTAAGTGACTTGCTCAGGGTCACACAGTATGCAAGTGGAAGCTGTGGGATTCAAACCCAGGTCTGGTCTGCTGGATGTCCCCAGATTTGCAGCTCAGAGCCTTCAACCGCTGTGCTATACTACCTCCCATTTAAACTCTTTCTCCATCACAACTGGGACAGGGCCTTATTCAACCCTGTCACAATGTCCCAGGCATTTTTGAACCCCATCACTGTTTTCACCCCCACTACCTCCGCTGGATGGCTGTTCCAGATATCCACCACCCTCTCTGTGAAGAAGTGCTTCTTCACATCCCTTCTGAACTTACCCCCTCCAGCTTCATAGCATGCCCCCTTGTTCTAGAACACCTTTTTTCTCTATAAGATACCCCATCCTGTACCTGATTAACCCCCTTGAGGTATTTAAAGGTCTCTGCCATATCTCCCCTCTCCTTTCTCTCCTGTAGGATTTATGCATTTAGCTCCTTTAGCCTATCCTCATAGGATTTGTGGACATACCCTGCACCATTTTGGTAGCCCTCCTCTGGACTGCCTCCTCTCTATATCCTTCCTGAGATGTGGTCTTCAGAACTGGACACAGCACTACAGGTTGGGTCTTACCAACAATCTATACAGGAGCAGCAACACCTCCTACTTCCTGCTGGTGATACCCATTCCTATGTACCCCAGCATCCCACTAGCCCTCCAGACTGTTTTGTTGCACTGCCTGGCCACCTTTAGGTCATCTGATATGATTATCCCTAGATCTCTTTCATACCTGGTCTTTGTCAGTATCACTCCTCTCATTTGCCATTGAATTAAAATCCAGCTGCCATACCCTAGACCACTTTTCTAGTCTTTTCTGATCCCTGCCCATCCTTTCCACACCCCCACCCCAAGTGTCCACTCTGCTGCAGATCTTGGTGTCATCTGCAGAGAGGCAGGGGTCTTTCTGAATTTGCTGTCTTTAGCTGTTCTACTTGTAATTTATAATTATAGTGCATGTTATTTTTGCCCAAGTGCCATTGCCACACATTTATCTATATTAAAAGTCATACCCCAGGTGGTGACTTATTTCTTCCAGAATGTCCAGGTCTTTTTGCAGCTGTATGTTATCATCTGGTGTAGTTGTACCTCCTATTTCTGTATCATCTGCAAATTTTACACATAGGTTGGTCATCTCTTTACCAAGGTCAGATGTAAATACAGCAGTCTATTGCTATAACGAATGGTTTGGGAGCCATAATGACCGTTCATTATAATAACTCATTCATTAAAGCTAGGGACACTGTTTAATGTACAGTAGTATAGCTGAACAGTCGGAGGCTCACTACTCTCTTAGCCATCCCCCACACACACATTTTGTCACTCCTCTAGTACTGTAAGAAATAAACAAACACTTGCTTTGCTTCTATTAACAGTCTTAAAATTCTGCCCCTTTTTTAAACAGTTCCTAAGCTGTTCCCGCTGACACAGTTCACTGGTCTGCATCGCTGCCACTCACACTAATGTGATTCACCGCACTCCTGCCAGAGATATAGAAACTGCACCATGTGACCAGAAGTAAGCCCTAATCTCTCCAGACAGTTCAGTATTTACACTCTTTGCCCCAGTGTGAATAAAGTACACATATAGTCTTAAGCCCCTATATTCAAAGTAGATGCACGGTGCAAATGGCAGATGCGCTGTGCACAAGAGGAAATGCGCAACAATGCATCTTTTGTTTAGATGTGAGCACGCTCCTGACCTTTGTCTGTGGTCTCCTCGCTCTTTCACTACAATTTCGTCCTTGGGATTTTACGTACTGACTTACGGATTTATGGTTTCTCTTCCTGGATTATAATGGAGCAGCCACAGTTTTTTAATTTGTGGATTCTTGGAGTAACAACTGTTTTGATTGAAGATTTGTCATTGCAGAAATAATCCTAGAGTGGGGCTTGGATCTGTTTCTTGCTTTTTGAACTATGTGTGATTTATTGAGTTGATTTGTTACTTTAACCTCCAGGATATCTGTGCGGAAAGGTTTGTTTTTGTACTCATTTTGGATTCAGAGCTTATTTTGCACCATTGGGCTTTTTCTTTTTTCCTGGCCTATCGTCACTGTGTGAGAGACAGCGTGTGGAACTATCACTTTCTGGATTCCTTCCCCCACTCTGTGAGAGAGTGAGTGGAGGATCAAAGTACTTTGGACAGTGACAGTGTGTGGGGTTGTTGTTTTCTGGATTCTTTTCTCTCATTCTGTGAGAGAGAGAGTGGAGGATCGACCTATTCTGGACCATTTATTTGGAGTGGTGGGATCATTCTGTCCTTTCAGAATGCAAATTGTTTTTATCGAACTTATAATTATTATATGTTTATGTATTTATTGTTTGGTTAATCTGATATTATTCTGAGTATATTATTTTTTGGGTGTGAGTGATTTGACGTATCGGTGATTTAGTTGTGCTGGCATGTTACTCTTTCGGTCGTGCGCTACTCACCCTCTGAACCTCCGCTCCTCCCCACACTGCAGGCGGCAGTATATCAACATTGCAGAGCACTAGGAATTGCTCGCAGGGGGCCGGGATGGATCGGTGGCCCCAAACTTTGGAGGGAGAGTGAGCGGGTGCTCATATTGGGGTAGTGAGGACCAGGAGATGCCCTGGGGTGAAATGGACTCCAGAATGTGATTCTCCATGCCTGGTCTCCATATCCATGGGCTCCAATATTTTTGGGCCGATAGCTTGGGCGGCACCGGAATCTTGTCTGACTCGAACGGAGTTATGCAATGCCAGGTCTATTACGAACAAGACAGCAGTAATTGCTGATCTTCCCTTGTCAGTCTTCACCATTCATTACTGCTTGGGTTAAGCTGGAGGCGCGCACCCGCTACGGAGGTTTTTTTTTTTGGAGTCTGCTCCAACGGCATCGCCCTCGAGCGCAACGTACTGCGTCATGCGCGAGGGGCGGCCGTTAGGTGCCGCAGACGACTCTATCTCAGTTCTGTTTCTCCCGCAGTCGAGGCTGCACCTGCTGCGCAGTAGCGAAATAGTTTAACGGTTCCTCGTAATCCTTCAAGACTCCTCGCTTTTTCCTCAGTGACTCGCTCGACGACGTATACCGGTAAGACCGTTCTTATTTTTCTATCAATGGCGTCGAGTGCTTTACTGCTGTTTTTTTGCCTTGTTTAGTTCACATCATGTCAGGTTCAGGAGCGAAGCATAAGTCGAAGGTGGACTGTGCCCCTATGCGTTGGTGCTCCTGTGGCCGGCATTTCTCCGTCTCGGACCGGCATGATGTCTGTCTCCATTGCCTGGGACCCATCCACGACATGGACGCGTGCGACGCCTGTTTCTCCATGGACCGTGGTGTCCTTGAAGTCCGCGTGTTCAAGATCGGCAAGGCCCCGCCGACCTTCGGGGGACGGCGTCACTCCAGGGATTCCCAGGTAAGGTCTCTAGGCCCTTCTTCCGGGTCCCCTCCAGGCCTATATACAGTCCGTGGAGGAGGCTTCTCCTCTTCTCTTGCCAAGAGGAAGATTCTCGCGGTGTCAGAGGCGTTGTGGTCCCCTCCGGGGCGCGGCGGGGACACCGCCTCGAGCAGTCACCTCCTCGGAGGTGCAGGCTCCCCAGTGTGAGGCCGCGCCTGCTGGGCGGCACCAGTGGACCCTCGGCGCTGCCCTCCGGCGCGGTTTCGGATCCGGTGCGCTTGCGGCGCCGGTGTCCAGCGGCACCGTCGGCCCAATTGCGCTCTCAACAGCGCTGGGTTGGATTCTGGCGCGGGGCGGCGGTGATCTAACTATTTGCCAGGGCCGGGGCTGGGCCTAGCGGTTGTGGGTGGGACAGGGTCATCCGGCGCCGTCTCTGGCACTGGCGCCCGTTTGCGGCACCGTTTCTCCGGGAATCCCCGGGGTTGCCAGCATCGAGGTTCAGCTGGTCTCTTCCTCTTCGGAGGTCGATGACTCGGACGTGGACCCATCCTGGCACCCTGACTCTTCGGAGTCGGGGTCCCTGGTGGCATGTGGTGCTAGGCGGCACAGCGGGCCCCTCCCACTGTCCCCGCTCCTGTCCTCCCATGAGGGCCCTCGAGCTAGGGGTGGCCCTGGGTCCCGGGGGGCGATGGGGTGGGGACGGAGGAGGGGCTCTCCCTCCTGGGGGGCCCGTGACAGCTACCCTTCCGGGTGCTGTTACCGCCTCTCGGGGTGGGAGAACGCTGGAGTCGAGGAGGAGGGTGCTCTCGGAGTCCGAGGGGTCGAGGGGCGGGGGACGTTCGTCACGGTCTCTGCCGGCCACCCCTCGTGGGGTGGCTAGGAGCTGTAGCGCTGAGCCCCACCTTCCCCTCTTGGGCCTCGGGGTCCCCTCCGGTGGTGTTGCTACGGACTGCCCTTCTGGATCCATGCAGTCCCAATTTCGTCACAGGGGAGGATCCCCTTCAGGGCTCTTCCAGGTTTCGCATCCCCAGGGTTCTGTTTTGCGACCTGGTCTGTTGTCCGGAATCCCGCCAGCTCGGGCTCCATTCTCCGGATTTCTGAGCCCTAGCAGAGGTCAGTTGCCTCTTCGTAGGTGCCCATCTCCAGTACCTCTGCAGCCACCCCCACCACTCTTCCAGGCCATGTCGGTCCTACGGGTCCGTTATCCTGGGAGCAGTTCAGAGGTTCTGCCGCGGCCTTCCCCTCATATGTTGGGTATATGCATGAGCGGGTCTTTCGCCTCTCCCCACCGCCGCAGGAATCTTCTGAACACTGAAGCTCTCCATCATCCTCGTCTCCCTCCTCTGAGGGAGAGGAACCCCTTGCTCATATCTCCTCTGATGCTGATTTCACTGAATAGCAGCGATTCCTTTCAAGGATGGTGAATGATCTTCGAATCTCCTACGTTAGGCGAGACAATACCGAATGGGAGACGCGGTAATTCCTTGGAGAATTCAGTGCCCAGCACCTGGTGGTACCTTCCTGGCCTATCCCCTTCCAGGAGGCGTCTATCCGTTCCTGGCAGTCGCCAGCCTCCCCTTCTCCAGCCCCGGCAGACTGTCGACGAAGGTATTGTATCCCTTCTGAATCCCTGGGTACCCTTCCCAACCTGTCCTCGGGTTTGGTATACCTAGAGACTCCTTCCGGGCGCCGCCGCCTGGCACATGACTGTCCACCAGATTCGGATTCCCTACAATTCGACCGGTGGGGGCAAAGAGTGTTCTCTTCCTCTCGTACGATGGCTTGCATTGCGTCACATCAGGCTCACCACGCTGCCTACAGTAGGCATCTGTGGTCGATGCTCTCTCAGCTCTTAGCATCAATGCCTGATACGAAGCAAACCAGACAGGCTGTTGCCCTCTCCGCTATAGGCCTGGAGCTGGCAAGACACCAAGAAAGGGCATCTTATGACGCCAGTGAGGTGGCTTCCAGGCTTGCGGGGACAGCGATCTGCATTAGGCGGACGGCATGACTTCGTCTGTCAAGGTTGTCACCCCTGGCCCGGCGTAGGGTGATTCGCTCCGCCTTCCGGGGGACCCGTCTCTTTTCCTCCAGAGCTAGGAGACTTCTGCAGGGGCTTCCTCCGTCTCCCTATCCTCGGGGCACCTCCTAGCTCTTCTCCCACATAGGCTTTTCTCTGGATTAGCCCAGGGTCTTCCCCTTCTGTTTCTCACCAGCAGGAGGCTGGGGGTCTTGTTCCCTCAGGGTTCTACCCCCTTTTTGGGGGTTTGGTACTCACCCAAGCAGTAATGAATGGTGAAGATTGACAAGGGAAGATATGAAAATTATGTACCTACCGTAATTCTTGATCTTCTCTTGTATCTTCACCATTCATTAATGATACCCAACCACCTTCCCCTCAGTGGCCTCCTTCTGTGGCGTCTCCCCCCCGTCTCGTTCCTCTTCCTTTCCTTGGCCTTTATGCCAAAAAAAAAAAAAACTTTCTGTTTTCCATTCTTAGTGAATGGATCCCCTTTTTTCCTCAAGGTAAAGAGGAACGAGCACGGTTGTACTTTCTCTAATTCTGAGGGCACTCTTTCTGACCGCCCTTTGGGTGCGATTCCTAAATACCTTCTTAGGTTTCCCAAGTCCAAGTTTCCCAGCTTAAGAGGCCATGTTCTGATGCGGCCTCGGCAAAATTTAGAATCCCCCTGGCAGGTATTATTTTGAGTTCTTCCAGCTGCTGATCGAACTTGTCAGCTCTGAGCGTCTGTTTGCCTTGCCTTAGGGAGTCTGATTGAGTTCCACTCTATCTTTCATACAAACTGTCTTCGTGAAGGCATAGTCTTTCCCATACACTGCTGTGTTAGCACTTAACAAGGTGCTAAGGGACTTAGTCCCCTTCCTGGGTGGGCGCTCTTCCCGGAACAGGTTCTGCCCGGGCAGTCTAAGAGCCCTCAGCTAGGATGTAGGGACTTGGCATGTTGAGAGTTCAGAGATGTTGCCATCATTCGAATCTGTTCAGGTGGTTCGGTTGAACCTCCCCTCAGTCCTAGCAACTGGGATTCTTGCTCCCTTGTTAGTCTCGAGCCTATAAGCCTCTCAACCAATGCTCGATGGGCACTGTTCTCCCTCTCAACATGCCTCTTTTCTTCTTCTTCTTTCCCTTCCTTCTCTCTGTTCCTCCCCTAGAGCCGCCCCGGAAAGGAGGCCCTGCGGTCCCTTAGGGTAGGAATTCTCTCTCCTCTGTCTATTCTCTACCGGCTTATTCCTTTTTCAGTTTATATCCTTTCCTTTTTCTATCCCTCGGCTCTCTTGCCTCGCTTTCCTTTTTTCTTACCCTTTATTTTCGCCTCTCCGGCTACCAGAACTGAGATAGAGGAGGAGTCTGCGGCACCTAACGGCTGCCCCTCGCGCATGACGCAGTACATTGTGCTCGAGGGCGCCGTTGGAGCCGACTCCAAAAAAAACTCCCGTTGAGGGTGCACGCCTCCGGCTTAACCCAAGCAGTAATGAATAGTGAAGATACAAGAGAAGATCAAGAATTACAGTAGGTACGTAATTTTCATATCTTGTTGGGACAGCAGACCTGGCATGCATCACCAAGACCTGGTTGGAAGATAATGCTGGCCACATATTGGAGGCTGCCATTCCGGCCAGGTTCTCGGTGATGCACCGCTCGAGATCAGACTGCAGGGGCGGGGATGTAGCCATTTGTTTTAAGACTGAACTGGGCCTATTAGGTGTGCCAGTTGAGGAATCCAGCTCATTTGAGTGTACCGTAGTTGCAGGCAACAGAGTCATGGCAGACCTGGTGTGTGGAATGGCTGCAGTCACGGCTGACGTGAGGAGACTGAGGGAAAAACAGGCAGGCCGACTGAGGGTCCATAGGCAGTATGCCCAGCAGAAATGGTACCGTCCCCACATCACATTCGAACAACTGACAGACACGGAGATTGTGGGGCAGTACCGATTCAACAGGGCACCTCTGAGACAGCTCTGGGAGCTGCATCATGATGAGCTGCAGGCACCCACACAGAGAAGCCATGCCATGGCTGTGGAGACTAAGGTCACTACGGCCATGTGCCTGCTCACCACAGGTACCATTCAGACACCGGTGGAGAACACCACCGGTATCACCCAGTCGGCTCCTCACGCAGTTCCTAAACACCCTGCTGCTCCACGCTAGTGAGTACATAGGATTCTCTAGCATGGCAGCGGAGCAGACATAGGCAAAGCAGGACTTCTAGAGGGTGGCACAGCTACCCGGTGTCCTTGCACCCATGTGGCCCTCAGAGCTCCACCAGGCAGTGACAGCAAGGTGTACCGCAACAGGAAGGGCTTCCACTCAGTAAATTGCCAGGTGGTGTGCAGTGCCACAGGGAGCATCACCTATATGTATGCCAACCACCCTGGAAGTGCACATGACGCCTACAGTTGGCACCAGTCCAACCTGTGCAACTGGTTCGAGTCCGGGGACCAACTCATGGGTCAGTGCAGCACAACAGTAGCACATGTGTACACAGGATACAAAGGGTGCAGACCTGGGGGATGTACAGGGGGCACAACAGGCCAATGGGCAGCAGGGCATGCAGACATGCAAAGGTGGGGGGGGTGAGCAACATGTACAGTGTGATGGGAGCCCGAAGGCCGAGGGCACAACGACAGCATAGAATGGGACAGCTGGCCAAGGGAAACCAGAGCCAGGTAAACACACAGGTATGGCGTGTGGCTCACATAAGTTGGGGTTCATCCCTAGGGCAGTTAGGTCACCTCCACCTTCCAGACGACATCACTGGTACTATGGGAACACGGTAACAAGCAAATGCCCTGTCAGCAAGGGTATGAGCAGTATATGGCTGTCCCAAAGCATACAGAGTGACACACACAAACAATGGCCTATGTTTCAGGATGCAGTTCCTGGTGTACACCACATCGTCCTGGTGGTGCATCCCTGCTTTTCTGCTACTCCACTTGCAAATGAGGTGAATACATTCAGGTAATGAGATGCAAATATCCAGGATAGGCACAGACTGTGTAATGAGTCCATTTGCATATGTTGGCTGAATATTGCGGTGATCTGCGCCGCACAAACCACAACCCATCGCGCATTCAGTCTTGCCCTGTTGCTCTGTGCATGTTTCTTTGCGTGCTCATCATCCATGGTATTTTTGGCTGTGTTTGTACGATCGCATGTCCATGCGCCACTGCTGAATATTGCATTGTTTTTCAGCCACGCATTTACTTGCACCATGCATCTTATTGTGCGGCCCATATGTCTGGTTTTGAATATGTCCCCCCTTAAGTGCAATTCCAGGCATTTCTGCGACCATGACTCTCACTTCCGAGTTCTCGGTGAGAAAGCTAAACTGCGCCTGACTATGACCCAAGTGTATGTATGTACTAGTGTACTTAAAGAAAGAGGAAAGTAGTAGTAGCAGTAAAATTATTTATTTTTATACTGGATAAGATCTCATTTCCACATCATTAGGTCAAAAAGACATGTTTTCAAGATGGTCCTGATTTATAAAATGTCAGCTTCTTTAAAAGTTCCACATAAACATCATACTGAACAAATCCAAACAATTCATATAAAAACATCGATAAACATTCATTGTGTAGATACAGGGTTCTACATTCTATTTGTACTCGTGCACCAAATCTCATTCTACCAGTTCAGGTTCATTAGAGATATGTTCTGCTCTTCAACCGCTAACACATGCATCTTGTTTTGAAATACTGCCCTGTGTGTAAAACCTGCACTCTGTGCCCTGTTGTCAGGTTGTTTGGTGTCCAGATGAGCAGTTATTTATACACAGCACTCTCGTGCTTCCCGATCACATTATTTTTAGTTGTTAGAGTCGGGAGCCAGGAGTACTGTTTGCTGTAACAGAGGCTTCGGTATAGCGAGATTCGGTGTAGCGAGGGGGCACTGTAATCAGAACAGGACTGGACCCAGTGGGATACCACTGCCTACTCTGCCTTTTAATGATTTGTAGCCATTTATTCTGGCCTGCTGCTTCCCATTATTTAGGCAGTTATTATCCGCTGTATTACGATAGGGTTTATGTGCAGAAGAATGCTTTTAGAAGTCCATGTACTGTATCATGGTACATGGTATACCATTGTCCAAAGCTTTGCTAATTAACTTGTAGAATGTTATTAGATTAGCGGTACATGATCTGCCCCTTCGGAACCCATGCTGATTATTGTCTGTTATGTTTTTATTTGAGCAGTTCATTTCTGACAGCTGTTTTATTTTTTTCTTCATTATTTTGTATATTATTGAAGTTATGCTGATTGGTCTGTAGTTTGAAATTTCACTGATCCTTCCCTTTTTGTGTACTACCTGCGCCAGTTTCCAGTCTGTTAGAACTTTGACCGTATCTAGTGACTTGTTTAGGATCTAGCCTAGTGGCATGGTTGATGTTTGCTGCTATTTCTTTCCATAATATTGGTGCTAGATCGTCGGGTTGTGCAGATTTTGTTGCTATTAAGCTGGTTTTGTGGAATATTGAAGAAAAGTACTTATTGAATGCCTCTGCCATGTGTCTTTCATCCTTTATTATTTTTTTTTTTTATTTGAGTGGATCCAGTTGATGTATGCTTGTTTCTAGAATTCATGTATGCATAGAACGTGTTAATATTATGCTCATCTGTTGTCCGTTTCATTTCTATGTTTCGTTTAGCTTGGGAAATGGATTCTTTACATCTTTTTTGCAATTTTTTTTTTTTATGTCTGACTTTATTTCCTACAGTGTATTTTTTATATAAAGTACTTCCTTCACATCCACAAAGGTCTACATTTTCGGCTATTGTACTGTCTCTTTTGGTGGATATATTCTTGTTTTAAGCTGTCTAAATGCATTTCAAGGGTGTCCCTTTGATGCTGAACACTGTACCAGTGAGTTTACTTTCCAAAGTCCCTGTGCTGTGAACTCCCTAAATTTTTTTCAAAATCTGCCTTGTGCAGAAGGAAACCTAGTACATGTCCCTCCCTTTGTTTTACCTCCATTCTTTCCTGTCATGAATCTGATGATGATATGGTCGTTGTTCGCCATTGTCTCTCCAGTTTTAATATATCTGACCAAATCATCCTTATTGCTAAAGATCCAGCCAAGGGTTGCTTGTTCCCTTGACATATCGTATCAGATGGTGGTGTTCCATAATATCACAAATTTACTTGCTTCACTTGGTCTTGGGCAGTGGCAGGTCCCAAAAGTGGCAATGGCAGGTTCAGCCAGTCTGGTGCCGTGGTTATAGTACTGGCTATGTAAACCAGGCAATCACAAGTTCAAACCTCGCTAGACCTAAGTACTCACTGTCTGACCTTGGGCTAGTCACTTACTCTCTCAGTGCTGCAGTTCACCTAGTTGCAGAAAGTGGTAGAAGGAGGTCCTCAGTGGAAACAAGATGTTGCATCTCAGGGTGGCTATCTTGAGTGGGTAAGGAAGTAAACAAATAAATTGCTCCTCCCAATCTCCAATGAGCACCATACTTTCTTTGGCTGTTGCCTTTTAGATTACCCTGTGAAGAAGCCGGCCCGGTGGCGCTGAGGGTTGAGGCGCTGGACACCACAATTTGCGCTACACCAGCGACCCAGGTTCGGAAACACGCCCAGGTCGGCAGGGGAGGGATAGGATTGAGCGTCCGAGGGACTGCTCTCCTATCCCTGGGGAGGGCTGAGGGTTGTCACCGCTCAGCAGCAGCCCCTGGTGATGATCAGGGGCACTACCAGAGCAGGTGCCTTTGGGGTGGAGTGCGGTGGACGTCTGCACGTTGTGCCTTTGACATCATTGCATGTCCGCACTCCAGGGGTCACAACTAGGAGGAAAATGGCTGGGCGCGACCGTGAAGCTTGATGGCTGCGCTCTGCACCGCCCGGAGGACTGTCGTGGAATTGCGCTGGGGGGGGTCTGGGGCCCAGCCTGGTTTGGAGTGGTATAGGGGGGCCCTCTGGCGGGTCTTGGCATGGCTGCACCAGACCCCCATCATGCGAGTGAGCCTGCTGCTCTCTGGGCAGGCAGAGCCGGCGGCTGGATGCCCCTGCCTGTTACGCCGCAGTAGGCGAGAAAAAAGAAATACGATTAAAAAAAAGATTACCCTGTGAAGTTTAAGGTCCTGGTTCTCTGTTTGAATTGGTGGTCTATAGCATAGGTTATCAGTGACTGTGTCGTCACATCATGCCTTAGTTGTTTCTGTTATATCCAGCTGACCCTAAGCTCTCATCTTCAAAAAACAAAGTTCCTACTTGAAACGGTTCCAAATTTGTCCCTTTTGAAAGATTTTGTTTTTGTTTTGGGAAGAGCTAATGTTGGAACCAAAAGGACAAGGAATTCTTTTTTTAATGAAAACTTGGAGTCAGCCCAGTATGCTTGAGTTACATTGACCCAGTTTTCATGCATTGGTACGTGATGATACCATCAATATATAGATACACTTTTTCCCATTATTTTCTTTTTCAAAAATGTAATTTTTTTTATTTTTTTTTTATTTTTGGTTCCCTTTCTACCTAAGTAAATCAAAATGGAATCGTTTTCCGGTGGTTTGTACCTTTATCCTTTTCCCCTCAAGAAGATAATAAACAAACAATATGCAGGTTCACAAAAACATAGCAGTGCTATAAATAGTGGAAAATGGTGAAAAGCACTGTATTGGAAGGTAATTTGGTACCCCAGTCTCAAGTAGGTCTACCCCAGTAGCATCTGTTGACTCCCTTGTACAAGTGCAGACTTACTTGCTTTATTTTTTCCTCGTTACTGAGTGTGTCAGGGTTACGTTTAATTTATTGTTTTAAAAATATTTAAGTTATGACAACATAGAGCATAAAATTATATTATTACATAGCATTTATCTTAAATATACATATATAAAAATTGTACTCAAGAGAAAAGAAACATTTTGAGCACGGAAACTGTACTGCAGACTCATAGTTCTAGCTGTATTATTATTCCAACTTCTTAGAATGAGTCTCTGTTTTCCATTACTATTTCAGGTTTTCTGAATAACCTTTTTCTTAATTTTGATGCAGCATGAGCAAATTGTATGCCTTTAAGTCATAATTCTTTAATTTTAATTTTACCACTTAAATATTATCCTGTGCATATCAATTGCCAGTGATTGGAGTCTGCCACTTATCTGTCTCCAGAGGGTTGGTGGGGAGGGGAGGAGAGGAGAGGTTTGAGCGCCCCTGGGGTGTTCTTGGGGGATAAGTGACTTTGCAAAGGTGCACACGTTGGGAGGGGCACATTGCATCATTAGATCAGGAGGGCCTAAATATCATA
This sequence comes from Neoceratodus forsteri, assembly GCA_016271365.2. Taxonomy (NCBI): domain Eukaryota; kingdom Metazoa; phylum Chordata; order Ceratodontiformes; family Ceratodontidae; genus Neoceratodus; species Neoceratodus forsteri. The sequence continues at coordinate 1,577,637,717 of CM057456.1, read as the reverse complement.
AAAACTACACAGCCTTGCAGGATAAGCTGAGTGAGCTGCAAGTTCTACGTAGTCATTGAATCTGTCAGGGGGGAAAAAGGCCCATTGTGTCTGCTCATTCCTACCCAACTAATGTTGAATAAGAGCTCTAGAGTAATCTGGTCTCCATTCTTCCCATGGGTGGATTCAGATTCTCAAGAGAGATTTGGGACACCCCAACAGCTCCACCATTGGGGGGGTGAGTAATTGGGGGGGGGATTCTTGGGATAAGAGTGAGATAAGTCAAGAGATGATGGGTGACAGGGCAGGGGCAGCTCATAGAAGGGGCTGTCGGGAGCATAAAGAAAAATTATAAGGCAAAAAAAAAATCATTTGTTTTTCAATTTATATATTTATTTCTTACACTCAAGACCCTTTGGGCAAGGCATGTTTTTGAAGAATCGGGGGTCAGAAGTATGTTACAGGTAGATCAGTCAATTGTATGTTATCTGTTGATTAAGAGCAACAGAATTAGAGAGTCATCTAGGGTAGAATACCTTTCCCAAGCTGGCCCATCGGCGCAGCAGTTGGTGTACTGCTTACAACGCGGGTGACCCAGGTTCTGGAACAAGATCAGATCACTGGGGACTGGCTGGTGGAGGGAGGATCAAGGGCCCCAGGAACAGCTCTCCTCATTTGGTTGGGGTAGGAGGAGGCTACATCTCACTGCAGTACTGCCACCAGGTGGAGGCCAGGTGGTATTGTATGTGAACGCACCAGGAAGGGAAGCGCTGCTGACAGACACCGCATGCATGCGGTCATTGCATGCTGACACCCTGGGGGAATAACAGGAGGAAAATGCCCCAGCACTGTTTAGCAACATTCCCCCTCCCAGCACATGGCAGACCCCCCAGAACCATGTGTGGTCCTTGGTAAGTGGTGGATAACCAGTAAGTTCGTGAGCTGGTCAGTGACAGAGTTAGGGGAGGTGCCGCATAGACCAGGGGATGGAGGAGCACAAACAGATAATGGGGAACAAAAAAGAATACCCTTCCCAAAACCCTGCTTGTGCTTCATGAAGTATGTTGTTATTGTTAACCCAATCTTGCACTTTTTTAAGGAGGTAGTTGTACATTTTCCTATGATGTCTGTAAGGCTGATTGGTGTACTGTATACGCAACAGCATTTGTTCTGTCACCTGTTTTAAAAAGTGGAATGATGTTTCTAAGGGTAGGGATACAGTTCACTGTCCACACTCTGACAGTTCCACTTGAATGCTGATATTATTCAGACGTCTTTAAGCTAAGTTCCTCCCAACACCCAGGTGATCTATCCTTTGGCTCTGCCCCATGGCATCAGATTTTTCATTCCACTGGAAGAGACAGGTCTCCTCCTTTGCAGCTCTGCAGCATTTGAGGATTCGAGGTTTTCCATAGCACTCTGACGAAAAACTTCTTAGAATCATCTAATTCTTCGATTGCAATCACTCTTTCCTTTGTTCTGGCTCTGCCTCACTGATGGATGATTGGCTTTGGAAAATGGAGAAAGCAAAGCCATCTTGCGGCTTCATATTTTGTATCATGTGTCGAAAGAAGATGTCGAACACCAGCCCTCACATGTTCTGCCTCTACTGCCTTGGATCACAGCTTGATGTGGAGGGATGCAGCCTCTGTCAGGCGATGCTTCTAGCATTGCTGGAAGATTGTGCAGTCAGGCTTCTCCTCAATCAACCGTCCAAAAGGGACCCAAAGCTATGAACAAAAAACTGCAAGAAAGCCTCGGCTGCAGTTGGGGTGGCAGCACATCTGGCTGCTTTTAAGGAGGTGGCAGCTGCCACAGTGAGTGCCTTGTTGGCCTCGGCGCTGCTTTCGGTTCAGGCTTGCATTGAAGGGTCTTTAACGGACAGGTTCCGTGATATGTGTTGGGCCCTCCAGGCCTTCAGGGAGAACCCTACTCACCATGGTAAAAAGCGCAAGCTGGTCATAGAATCAAGAGAGGTCACAGTTCTCCCACTCCCTCGACTCCACCAGCCACATGACTCTTGTTGAGTGCTCAACTCCAGTCAGGCTCTCTTCAGTTGAAGGTTTGGTCAAAAAGCTCTTTAGTGGCCTCCTCTGCTTGAGCTCTCTTCAGTTGAGGGTTTGGTCAACAGCTCCTCAGTGGCCCCATCGGGCTTGTCAACCTCAACACTGGTCAACCCGGCCTTCAAGACTTTTCTCAAGTCTGTGGACCAGTTGCTGGAGGAGACCCTGGTTCTCCTGGTCCTCATCAAGAAGGATGCAGCCAGGTCAGTGTCCCTTGGGACTAGCCTGCATTGGTAGTTGTTCCTCAGAAGCCAGTGCTTGCAAATATGGCTCAGCATGTGGTCTGTACTGACTCTCCAGAGGATTCTCCTCGATGGTCAGCCCTCAGGTTGAAGGTCGAGGCGTTAATCACGTTATCGATCTTGCTCAAGCAGGAGGTGCCACCATTGACATTACTTAACCTTCTCATTTTGGGCGACAGGCACCATTGCACAATGCAGAAACACTAAAAGAAGCGCCGCTGAAAGTAGTGGACAATTATGGGGTGGGCTAGTTCTCTACCCCCTGGACCTCCGGTCACCTGGCAGCCGCCAGTAATACCCATGACAGTCCACCCTCGACAGATATCTCCAGCATTTGCATCTCCACTACAGCCTTTGGTGGCAGCCCCGACTAAGGACTCCTGTGCTGCAGTTGGCTGTTGGTGGAAGTCACTCAGTTGAAAGACACTAGGGGTGGTCCACAGTGGCAAACGGTCAAGGGCCATTATAGAAGAGTCCTCAGATGACTTGGACAGGTTGTCCATGTTATCCTGGAAGACCCATACCTTCGACCTAGCCTTAGTCGAGGAACTCTCCACAACCACGGGCCAGTGTCATTTGGGGCTGTCCTCTGTCTGATATCGGAGTCTATGAATGTGTCCATGGAGCCAGTCCAGAAATGGGCTAAATACCCCTTTCCTGATATCCTGGACAAGGACGATTCCCCAGGGGTTCCTTTTCCATGGCTGAGGCCATTTTGGGCCCAGCTCTAAAGCTTTGGCAGAATCCGACATCCTGCCTGGCACCTTCTACCCATGTGTTTCACAAGTATGTAGTCCATACAGGGTCACTTTCAGGGTTCTTGGACCACCCCTTGTCTGAAGGGTTGGTCTTGGACTCTGCCTTCAGGAAGTTCAGAAGTCAAGGGAACGTGGACAAGCCCTCCTACAAGGAGTCGAAGAAGCTTGACCATTTGGCCAAGAAGGTCTGTGCCACTTTCTGTCTGTGTCTGTGTCAGGCCAGCTGTGTTGTCCTGATGGCCAGCTTTGGGCACTCCCTGTTGAGAATGTTGGATGAAATCCTCCCTCACCTGCCTGCTGATAAGCAGTTGCCAGTGAAGTTGGTTAAGGACCAGGGTTAAGCGCTGGCTAAACACCAGTTCCAGACAGCCTTGGACATGGGCGACTCCTGTGCCCATGCCATGGCAGTGACCATTGCGATGCGTCACAGGGCCTGGCTGACAGTCTCCACCTTCATGGTGGATAATCAGCATAAGCTGGCCGATGTCACCTTCTTGGGCACCGACCTCCTTGGCCCTGGGGTGGAATAACATCTCACTAGAGTAGAGAAGCCCAACCTCACCCTGGATACTGTGGCTTCATCCAGGAAGGACCCTAAAGCTTAGAAGCCCCAAAAGACCTTCCAGTATTGGTCCTTTCAGCCACAGCAGCCTCGGCAGCAGCTCAAGCAGTATCAGTACCAAGCCTGGCACCTGAAGGCCAGGTTCAGCGACGAGGGGCTGAAAAGAAGCAGAGGTAGGGAAGGTGGTGTCCCTCTGGACCCTGTGGCCAGTGCCCTCTCCAGAGCTGCCCAGTGACAGTTCTGGGGGGGATATCATCCTCTCATCGGTCCAGTCTCTGATCTAGCTTCTTGTGGGAGGGTCGGTTACACCACTTCTGGACACATTGGTCCATCTTCACTATAGACAAGTGGGTACTGGAGGTGGTAGGCAGGAGGTTGCCTTTCAAGTTTGAGGCTCTCCCGCCTTACTGACTTCAAGCTCCTCAGGAGTCCTCAGTGTCACAGGACACATTGTCTGCCCTAAGGGAGGATACTGCTCAGCCCTTTGCAAAAGGAGCCATAGTCTGTATTCCAGATGCCCTGGCAAGTCAGAGGTACATGTCCAGCGACTTTCTGGTCCTGAAATGGACAGGGGAGTGGCGCCCCGTACTAGATCTGCATGATCTGAACCAGTTCATGTGGGAGTGCAAGTTCCATATGGTCACTCTGAACCATATTATACTGTCCCTAGAGCAGGGCATGCGGTTCTTCTCCCTTGGACTCCAGGATGCCTTCCACATCTCAGCTCATCTGTCCCACTGGTGGTACCTTTAATTCCACGCAGAAGGGGTTCTCTAGCAGTTCCAGGTGATGCCCTTTGGCCTCTCATCCACAATCAGGGTCTTCACCAGGTGCATAACAGTGGTGGTGGCCTTCCTGTGGCTTCAGGGTTTATCCCTGCCTGGATGACTGGCTGATAGCCAGGCCGTTCAAGGAGGCGGTGGAGTGATCCAAGGATCTGGTCTTCCAGACCTGCAAGAAACTAGGTCTGGTGAGCAACCCAGGCACATCCAAACTGATATCCTTGTGGATGATCAAGTTCATCAATCAGAACTAGACTCCCAGTGGTCCAAGGCCTGTCTCTCTGTGGACCAGATCCAGAACCATATCTCATTTGCCCAGTCATTTCAGGTTGAGCGCTGGCACCTGCCTTGGATTTTCTGCGGCTGCTAGGGTACCTGGCATCCACCACAAACATGGTCCACTGAGCATGTAGGTGGATGCACCTGCAGTAGGAGTTGGGCCGTCAATCATCCCAGCACATAGGTCATTTGGACCAGCTAGTCTTAGTGACCCAGCCAATGTGGGATGCCATCCGGTCGCAGCTAGTCCCTCAACAGCTGGAGGGAGGAAGGAATCCCATTTGTCCACTCGGAGCCGACTGTCACGCTCATGATAGATGCATCTCTGGTGAGGCAGGTAGCACACCTGGCGGGCCACACAGCCCACAGGTTCTGGTCACCCAGGGAGTCCTGTCATCACATCAACTTGATGGAGCTCTATGCAGTGCGATTAGCTCTCTCAGAATTTGTTCCTCTGGTCAGGGATCAAGTCATGCAGGTCCAAACAGATGACACCACGACAATGTTTTACCTGAACAGGCAGGGTGGAACTCACTCCCTTCCTCTGTGTAGGGAGACCCTCCGCACTTAGACCCTTGTGCATAGCCTAGGTGCAGATCCCCTGGCCATACATGTCACAGGAGTGAACAGACAGCTGGCAGACACTGCTGGCTGTGCTCATGGGCAAGCCATTTGGGCCTATGCACATGTGTGAGATGTCACACCTGTCGTGGAAGACGGCCTTCTTGGTGGCCATCATGTCAGCCCGAAGGATCAGTGAGCTCCAGGCACTCTTGGTGGAGTCTCCTTATCTGGTCTTCCACAAGGGCAAGGTCATCCTTCACCCCCTAGTATCGGAGTTTCACCTTAACCGGGTTATTAATTTACCAGTATACTTCACTGACCTGACCTCGAAGTCTGGCAGCAGGCTGCATACACTAGACTTACAGAGGGTGCTCTCTCATTATAAGATGCACATGGCTGGAGTTTGGAGTGAGGCTCACCAGCTGTTTGTAACATACACGGAAGGCATGCATGGCAGATGGATAACATCCTGCATTGACCTCTGCTACAGACTGGCTGGTACATAGGCTTCCAGAAGGTTTAGGACTTATTCCATCAGACATGCCACTGCCTCGGTAGCTGCCACCAGAGACACCTCAATACAGGAAACCTGTAGGGCTGCTACCTAGAGGAAAGCACACACCTTCATTTCCCATTACAGCAGTGACCTTGAGTCACATCAGGAAGTTGCTTTTGGGACCTCAGTTCTTCACTCTCTGTTTGCCAAATAGGGGTGCTCACTTTGCTCCCTCCTCTCGGAGCACTGTTAGGAATCTGCCATGGTGTGGATAGTGAATTGCATCCACACCCTTAGAAATACAGGTTATTCACCTGTAACCGTAGATCTTCCATGGGGATAATCTCTTGCAGCAGGTAATAAACTTGTGTAATCGCCAGAGGGCGCTGTGGTGCACAGCAGCTGTTTTCTGGCAGTCTTTCTCCAGGGGCCGCCCACACATGACATCATCATCCTGCTTCCTGTATGAGAGTTTACGGTCCCTGGTATCCTCAGTTCATTTTCCCGCTGTCTTCAGCTCGCATGCAGCAGCTAGCACTAGTGTAGCAGTCATCAACGAGAAATTGAGCTAGGAAATGGTTTCCTCTATTTTCATTCTTCATCGACAAATGTCAGATCGATCTTCAACCAAATCACCATTATTTCACTCCAGTCGTTGCGGTAGGAAGATCTACCACTACGACAACCACACCATTTGTGTTCAGTGTCTGGGACCCACACTCGACACCATCTCCTGCACGCTTTGCCAGGAATTCAACCAGGCAACTCGTCAACGACAACTGCAGGAGATTCAAGCACATCTCATGGAGCAGAACGTGTCTCTTTTGAGAAAACAGGGGGCCTGTCCCAAGGACCCTCCTACTACTGCTTCACATAAGACGCATAAGTGTGATGAGGACAAATCATCTTCATCATCGTTTGACAGACCCCCGTCGACAGCAATCATTCCAGGTCACACACCGTCAATTATGCCTTCCAGAACTGCTTCATTGTCAATGGGAGTTTACTCGCTCTCGTCGACGGCGCTTTCTAGCGCCCCTTTTGGCTGTTTCTGTGGAACGCTGTGCTACTTCCATCGTGCTCAATCGATGGTGACTCATCTACCGTTCACAATGATGGCTATTAAGCATTCTATAGCTTCCCCATTTACTGCCTAGTCGACGATGAGCCAGGGGCTCATGGGGGCTACCACAGATTTACCTTTTTTGACTACCCCTCCTCCTTCCAGGTCCTTCACTCACAGGGACCAGTCGGATAGGAACCAGGATCCCGTGTTGTACCACCTGGGGACTAGGCCTGTTTTTACCGCACATCCAGTATCTTCCACTATACCCCTGATTTCCCAGGTACTCCCTACCCCTAATTCCTCCTTGGACGTAGCCACAGTGGTACAACAGGTTCCAGAAGTGATGAGGTATTCCCAACCTCCCACTCAAGGTGATGGTGGGAGACCTTCTAGGTCTCCCACCCCTCCGCCTAAATGATTTTTGGGCGATAGGGCTATATCTCCTCCTGGCTCCCCCCCTCCCTATAAGGAAGATTATTTTTCAGAGGATATTGATTTTGAAGACCTGGAGTCTCATCCTCAGTCCTCTCTTTCCACCATTTCTTCCCAGCATGAGGATGTCTCCCGCCATGCAGCTGCCTCTCCTCCAGATGACCCATTCTTTCATGAGATGATGGTCCAAATACAAAAAATCATTGAGGTTTCAACCACAGAACATGATAAACAGAGAAAAGATATGGCTGATTATCTCAAATTACCTGAGGGACCGGTCGTAGTGGTACCCCCCACTGATACAAACCTACCAAAATGCAGTTCTGGCAGCTTGGGATCAACCCTCTGCTGTCCCGGCCATACCTAGGAAAGCAGATTGCCTTTACCAGGCTCCCCTTGACCATCCCTTTTTCTCCTCTAACCCTGAAGCAGATTCAGTGGTCATTACTGCTGCTCATGATCGCACAAAGCACCCAAAACACATGATCTCCTTACCACCTGATAAGGAATCCCGCCATTTGGACTACCTTGGGAAGAAGGCATTTCAGGCGGGCACAATGAATCTTAGAATTCTAAATTGTATGGGACACATGGTTAAATACCAACATACCTTCTGGTCCTCGACTATCAAATTAGTAAACTCTCTCCATCTCAGGAGAAAGGCCAATTATTGGCTACGATTTCCACTGGTAACTCCATCTCTCGGCATCTTCTCCGCTCAGGATATGACGCGGTGGATACCTCTGCTCACAAGACTGCCACAGGTGTTACCCTCCGATGTGACGCCTGGTTTTGTGTATCCGGTTTTACACCAGATATACAACATAAAGTAGTCAATGCCCCTTTCAATGGGTCTAAATATTTTGGTCCTGGTACCCAAACACTCTTGGACGATCTCCAAGCATTGTGCTGGACACTGCGCACTGTGCATGGCATGTATCACACCTCACAGGTCTCCTACCAGTACCAGTCTCAGACTTTTCTATCAAAAAGACGAGGCAAAACACGAAACCACAGAGGCAGATCCCGGGGTGCTCCCAGTCTTCCTCCCGGACCGCCACTCCAACCTCCAAGAGCTCCCATTCTCACTCCCACAGTGAGACCGGTCAGCCTGCTGCCCATTGACCCTTTAGGGCATCCTCCCGGCTTCCTCGACCAGGCCTCAGGAGCCATAAGTGGTCGCTTTGCCTTTCATCTGGAGGCCTGGCAGGCAATTACATCGGACGAGTGGGTATGTTAAATCATAAGGATGGGGCACACTCTGGAACTTACATCTGTACCCTCCCATCCTCCCAGCTCTGTCCATTACCCACCCGAACATCTCCCCATCCTCCAAGAGGAGCTTCAGACACTGTTAAACAAAGATGTCATTTCTCTGGTTCCTCCTTCAGAGTTCCATCAGGGGTTTTTCTCCCACTTCTTCCTGGTGCCCAAACGCACAGGGAGACCTCAGACCTATACTTGACCTCCAGCAACTAAATTTATACATTCAGTACACAAGGTTCTGGATTGTCACTCTAACATCCATTATGCCGATATTAAGACAAGGGGATTGGCTATGTGCATTAGACATGAAAGATGCATACCTACATATCCCTATCCACCTCACCCACCACCGGTTCCTACGCTTTTACCTGCTAGGTCAACATTACCAATTCCGGGCACTCCCATTCGGCCTCTTGTCAGCTCAGAGGGTCTTTACCAAGTGCCTAGCCGTAGTAACGGTGGCCCTGAGAAGGGATGGACATTTAGTCTTCCCATACTTAGACGACTGGCTCATAAAAGCAGACTCAGAAGCTTCTCTGCTTCTGTCCTTCCAGGACACCCTCACCTTAATTCCAGTCTCTGTGCATTACCATCAACTGGCCCAAGTCCCACCCAACTCTTACCCAGTCCCTCCAGTACATAGGAGCAGTTCTAGATACTACCTCTGCCAGGGCCTATCTCTCTACCGACAGGCAAGACAAACTTCTTTCTTTGGCTTCCCAAAAACAAACCCAATAGTTCATAACAGCCAGATGTTTCTTATGCCTCCTGGGTCATATGGCCATTGCCATCCCCACAGTGGTCTTTGCCCATCTCCGTATGAGACCTGTGCAATGGACTCTCTAGAATCAGTGGCATCAAAAGTCAAGGGACTTCGATGACAGTGTCAAAGTCGCCCCCGCCCCCTGTTCCGCCCTGGACTGGTGGACCCATCAAAACAATCTTTCTCAAGGCATACCCTTCCAGTCCCCTCCTCCCCAGCAGATGTTGACAACAGATGCTTCCCTTGATGGCTGGGGAGCACACCTGGGTCGCTACAAGACACAGGGCAGGTGGCCTCAATTTTCCATGCTGCCCCACATAAATCTATTGGAGATGAGAGCGGTTCACCTTGCCCTTCATGCCTTTCACCCCCACCTTTGTCCAGGACCTCTACTGATCCAATCAGACAACACCTCCGTGGTGTTCTACCTGAACAAACAAGGAGGCACCAAGTCATGCACTCTCTGCAGAGAGGCGATGGCGGTTTGGCAGGAAGCCATACTTCCAACACTTATCATTGATAACCATCCGTCTACCGGGACGCCACAATACTCTAGCGGATATTCTCAGTTGCCAGACCTCCACGCATGAGTGGACTGTTCACCACGAAGCTCTTCAGATGATTTTACGCTTGTGGGGGACCCCGCAACTGGACCTGTTTGCCTTCCCCGATAATCGTAGACTACCCAAATATTATTCTGTTATCTGTTATCCCGAACACAAGGGGACTCTCTACAGATGCCCTGGCCCAACCATGGACAGGACTCTTCTGATATGCTCCCCCCACCCCGTGCCACTCCTGCAACGGACTTTACTGAAACTACAACTCGAACCTGCCATGATGATCCTCATAGCCCCCTTGTGGCCCAGGCAGGTGTGGTTTCCCCTGCTTCAGCAACTCTCAGTAGCCGATCCCATTCCGTTGCCAATCAGACCAGATCTTCTGACTCAGGATTGGTGAACCCTTCTTCACCCCAACCAGAAATCTCTACACCTTCATGCTTGGCTCCTGAAGACGCTTTCGTAGCCCGTCTTCAAGTCTCCTCCCCAGGGCCGATATTCTGTTGGCCTCACACAAACCATCTACTAGGGAAATATATAACACAAAATGGAAACGCTTTTCCATCTGGGCTGCTTCCCAATCGTAAACCCTTTTTCAATTCCTTTAACCAAGACTGGCCTGAGTTATTCCTCTCTTTAGGCCTTTCACGAACCTTCCAAAGGTAAACTACTGTATCAACATCATCATTTTGCCAGAATGTTCCTAAGAGGAATGTTACACCTTAAACCTCCCATCAAATTACCCACCCCTCCTTGGGATCTGAATTTCCTATTGGAAAAGTTCACCCTCAACCCTTTTGAGCCAGCGGCTACTGCCAATCTCTGCTTCCTTTCTTGGAAGACAATATTCCTAGTTGCTGTCACTTCAGCTTGGTGTGTCTCCAAGATTCACGCCCGATGTGCCAAGAACCTTACTTAATCTTTCACAAGGATAGAGTTGTTCTCTGTACCAATCCCTCCTTTTTGCCCTAGGTGGTTTCAGAACACACCTTAAATCAGACCATAGAACTGCTGGTTTACTACCCAGAGCATTCTGATCCAGGAGAATATCTCCTCCACACTTTAGATTTTCATCATATCCTGAGATACTACATAAATCGTACCAAATCTAGCAGATAAACCTCTCAACTTTTTATGACCTTCGCCTCAACGAGAGAAGGTTCCCCTGTTGCTAAATAAACCCTCTCCAGTTGGTTAGCACATTGTATCATGTTCTGTTATGCAAAGTATAATAAACCATTACCAGGACCTGTCCAAGCCCATTCCACTAGAGCCACTACTGCAGCCTGCTTCAAAGGGGCTTCAGTCACTGATACCTGCAGTGCACCACATGGTCCACAATACATACATTCATGAAGCATTATAACTTGGATATTGCTTCCCGCCGTAGGATGGCCTTTGGCCGAGCTGTCCTACAAGGCCTTCTATCATAACATCTTCCACCCTTCCTGGGTTCACTGCTTGGGATTCATCCCAAGTGTATTACCTGCTGCAAGAGATTATCCCCATGGAAGATAGTACAGTTGTGTACTTACTGTAACAGTAAATCTTCTAGCAGTATCTCTTGCAGCAGGTATGTTCCTTCCCCCTCCTTCTCTAAGAGAACAATTTCTGGATCCAGATGTGTATGGGAAGGGATACCTATGGTACCTCGGATCCCCTTTGTACTCGCTTAGCAAGCTGAATCTGGCAGGGAACTGAGGATACCAGGGACCACTCACTCTTATATAGGAAGCAGGATGATTATGTCATGTGTGGGCCGCCCCTGGAGAAAGACTGCTAGAAAAGAGCTGCCGTGCACAACAGCGCCCTCTGGTGATTACCCAAGTATATTACCTGCTGCAAGAGATAACCCTAGAAGATCTACTATTACAGTAATTATGCAACTGTTCTTTCTGGATGGTGTAGTGTTCACATCCACACAACCCACACAGCCTACCCTGGCGATGTGGCACCTGGATCCCTGCTCCCAGCGTACAGAGATCTGACATTGTGGGGCGGAGCCGGAGGATATACCACCCAGTTGGACGGAGTAACTTAGTGTAAAGACGTCTGTCTGATATCAGTGTTTCAGTGGAACTGCCATATTGTGGATGTGAACAGTATACCACCCCTAGAACTATGGTTACGGGTAGGTAACCCATATTTCCCTTCCTTGCCCTTGAGATAGTATTTTGCCTATTGATTTCATTAAATATCTTCAATATTATGGAAGTCCACCACCCAGGATTGGCTCTTTAAAAAAAACAACTGTTGTGCCATCCTGGACTGTTACCTGCCCTTTTTTCAGTTTTTACGTCAAACGTTAACTTCTCCTATGCTTAACTTGGCCAGTCCTTAAATATTTTGTTTCTGTTTTCCTAAAAGTGGGCATGAATTTATATGCTCTTAAACATATTGCAGTAGTAATTTGCCCACTTATTGTGTGTAGTAGAATGGGCCTCTAAAGCTTTGACAGAGTTATATGTCCCTTTGTCAACCATTAGCCAGAACATTTTCTTATTTTTTTTGTTCCGATTGTAATTTCTGGTTGTGGTAAATGTTTTTTGTATTCTTGATCATGATTTATGTTCTTCAGTGGCTCTTCTAAATTGTTGATATATTTCTTTAGTTGGATGTTTCTGTATAGCCTTAAATGCTATTCACATTTGATTTATAATATTATAATTGCCACCATCCAGTCAGACAGTGGGTTTTTACTAATAACCTTTCTGGTATTTCTGGTCTTAAACCCTTCTTCCTTTTCTTGTGACTTACCCATATAATGTTTAGCTTGCCTAATAGGTTTTCCACCATTAGTTCCACAGTTTCCCAGCTGGAATTAGATAATAGCTTTTCATTTATAATCTGAATTTCCTGGTTTTTCAGACATCCTTTAACTCCAGCATGTCAGTCTCCTTCAGCCCCTCAACAAGCCTTTGATTCCATAGCAGTTGCCACTGACCCCTAGATATCCGCTGCCTGCCTCTTTATATAATATTGCCTCAGATTGACCACTCTGGTGGCTTTGGCCAGCCAGTAGGAGAGTCTGTTGGAATTTTCCCAGCCAGCAAGGAAGGGAGAAAGAAAGGGTAGAGGTCTCATCCACCTATCTCTACCTCTATTTTTCATCCCTCCTGTGTCCTACCACCACCCTACTGGAGACCTTTCCAGACAGTGAGTAAGGACCAGTCCTACCCACAACACTCAACTGCCACTTGTTGGCACAGAACTGGACATGTGATGCTAATATAGTATGTGTTAGTGTCCTGCATCACACCAATGGCAGTAATTTCACCTCCTTTCTGGAGCCTTGTATGTCTGCCCACATGACACTTCCTCCAAATGAGTCACCTGATGGTAGTCAGGTAATGGCAGGACCTACCCACTCTGAGGCAGGATGCCTCTGCCATTTTGTGTGTCATGACCAGTGCTGAGCCCCAGGTCATCAGTGCACAGTAAACTGCACTGCTTACCATAGGCTATTAAGCTATCCAAAACAATGAGTTCTATGCTATTGGCTGTTTCCAGAAGAAAGCATTAGGAGTATGGTAACATGCTGTTGTAATAGGGAACATATCATTCTACCAAGGAGTGTTGTTTGTAATTTTTTGGGGTTTGTTTTTTCAATTAGAGCGACATGATGCCCTGTATGTTGTGGGTGCCTTGGATGAAGCTATGGAGTTACGTGGAATGAGATATCATCCCATCGATATTGAAACATCAGTGATACGGTCACACAAGAGCATAACAGAATGGTAAGTAGGTAGCACACCCATTTAAAACATTAAGACCAAAAACAAAGTAATTACATTAACAAACAAAAAAAAGGGATTGCAGTTTACCTCTTCTGTGTAAAATATGTTCAGGACACTGACTGTATGCCTTCATCCTAAAAAAATTATATTTGAAAAAACATGCCATGTCATGCTTAAGTCTAACCTGTTTTATATCATAAGTAAAGAACTCTCACATCTAACTCTGATAAATGCTGGGAAATGGAGTTACTTATGGCAGTACTAATTTAAAATAACATTGTAAATTATTGTCCATAAGTTAGACATCCAGGTGCTTGTTTATGCAAAATTGAAACATGCATTTTTTAAAATAAAGTCTATTTTATCACTGTCTGTAATTATGTTATAGAAAGCCAGTTGTTCTAGGAGTGTGGATATGTTGTTCATCCACACTCTCTGGCATGTCCCTTTTCCCTTTAAAACTTGCCAGAAGTCTTCAAGCTGGCTCCTCCCACCCACCCGGGTAGTAAATACCTCGGCTCCGCCCCATGACGCCAGCTCTTCCTTTCTGCTGGAAGATTCAGGTCCCTCGTGCTACTCTTGTATTTTATAGGCCCTGGCTTCACAACGTCGGTTTTAACGCAACTTGCTATTAAACTCCAGAGTTATTGATTCCGATTTGGATATGGAGGACAAATCGTCCCCTGGATTTCGCCGGTGTACCTGTGGCCAGAAGATGTTGTGCACCGATCCCCACCTAACATGCGTGTACTGCCTCGGCATCGGACATGACACCTCGTCGTGCTTATTTTGTTTGTCCTTCTATCCCAACATTCTGGATGACCGCAAGGCGCGCCTTAAGCTGGGGAGACCGGAGAAAAGGAACCCGCCGGTGAAATCTAAAGAGGCGAGGTGTGCGGTTTCCACGGCCGCGGGATCCGCCGAGCAGTTGGAGCAGATGAAGGCATTTGAGGAGGAAGTGGCTCAAGCTTCGGCCACTCGAAGCTTCTTTGTTCCATTCAACCTCGGCTCGACTTTCACGGGCTCCTTTAGGGAGTTGTGCCAGTCTCTCCCCACCAGGGGTGAGGTGCCCTTGGGCTCGCACTCCTCCCGCCCTCAGAAGAGGGATAAGGACCCTAAGTCTTCTTCCTCCAGAAGAAGATGCTCCTGGGACTGAGAGAGATCCGAGTCCCAGGAACACGGTCGAGATCGCATCCTCGGCCGCCGGCTTTACAGACCTTCCTTCGGGCCAAGGCACCGAGACCGAGGAAACGGCCGAACCGGCCGAGATTACGCTCGACCCAATCGAGCCTTTATCGCCTACTCCTGTCGATGATTCTTTAGAAAGGACCCCGGTCCTTTCCTTTCCCAACGAGGAGACACTACCTTCGGGTAACCTCATCGAGGAAACTGTTCCGGAACCTCGGTTTTCACTGACTCTGGCGTCTCCCGATCGAACAAGCCGACCTCGTCGGTCTGGATCGAGGACCAGGACTCCTTCAGTCGAAAGGCCAAAGAAGGGTCATAAACATTTAAAAAAGAGGCACCGCCACCGATCCTCATCCTCCTCGGACGAGAAGAGACTTCGATGGAAACTCCGTCGACGTTATGAGGATCTCATATGGCAACAGCTGCTTTTGTCCTGTCAGAACCCGGCTCCGCCAGCATCACCGGCCATCACTTGGCTCCTACCTCCCAGGCCGACGCTGACCCCACTGGAACCGAAGTCTTCGGTTTCACCACCCATAGGGCCGGCCTGTATCCCGGCTCAACCTATTACGGTCTCTCCACCAATTTTGGTGGAGCCACTGCCTAAGCAGCCTCAGGGAGGGGCTCCCTCAAAAGAGGACTGGTCAGACACCGGACTTCCCCGACATCTGTCCATCGTGGTTGTCCCCGATCACCCTCGGCACATCGAGGGAGACATAGGCGGGAGGCCTTTATATCCCGACTCCTCATAGGACACTGGTTTGCACTCACATCCTGGGGATGACGAGTCGACAGTGGCAGGTTTGGAGGAAGGTCCTTCCTCTTTTCAGGGCATCCTCTGCCTGATCTCAGAATCTACCAGAATGCCCCTGGAGCCTATCCAGAAAAAGGCGGAGTACCACCTTACAGATATCCTAAAAAGGGGGGATACCCCTACGGAGGCCTTTCCTGTGGCTGAAGCCATTGTTGGCCCAGCCCTTGAGCTTTGGCAGTGTCCTGCCTCCTGCCCAGCTCCGTCTGCCCACATGGCCCGCAAATATACGGTGCCCATGGGGTCCCTGGCGGGGTTCACAGAACATCCCTCAGCCGAAAGTCTTGTGACTGCTTCTGTGTTCAGACACACTGGCAGCTCAGCCGACACCGACCCCACCCCCAGACAAGGAGTCCAAGAATATGGACCACTCTGCCTGGAAGGTCTATGCAGCCTCTTCCCTAGGCCTTCATCAGGCCAGCTCGGCTGTTGTTATGGTACACTTCTCTCATGCCCTCCTGGGGTCATTAGATGAAGTCCTCCCTCATCTCCCGGTGGACATGCAGACCACTGTGAAGCAAGTCCGTGATCAGGGCCGTGCTGTTGCAAAACAGCAGCTCCAGACGGCCCTGGACATTAGAGAGTCCTGTGCCCGCTCCTTGGCAGCCGCAGTGGCCACTCGCCGCAGGGCTTGGCTGAGGCTATCCTCCTTCCCGGTGGACACTCAGCACAAGTTAGCTGACGTGCCCTTCCTAGGCACTGACCTTTTTGGGCCCGGAGTGGCTGGTCACCTCCAGCGCATAGTGCAGTCAAATGCCACCTTGGACGCTACCTCTGCTAAGGGTTCTTCGGGCAAGAACCAGCAGAAGCGCAAGAAGAAGCCTTCTCGGCACTCTTCCCCTGCGGTTAGGCAGCCCTCCTATCAAGGAGGTCAGCAACAACAGCAGGCTCAAGCTTGGCGCCCCAGGCCCAAGCAGGGCCCTCAACAGCCCTGTAAAGGAGGCCGAGGTGCTGGTTCAGGAGCCTCCTCCTCCTCTAAGCCTGCTCAGTGACGGGTTGGGGGTTGCCACCCCTACACCCATCACGCCAGCTCTAGGTCCTCCCATGGGGGTCCGGCTCCGCCACTTTCTTTCCGCCTGGTCCGGTATCACTTCGGACAGGTGGGTTCTAGAAGTGGTCGGCCAGGGACTGCCTCTGGAATTCGAGCAGTACCCTCCGAGCTGAGCCCACGCCCCTCGGGAGGAAAGGATCTCAGTTTGCACTCAGTCGGCTCTTCGAGACGACATTGCTTAGCTCCTCTGCAAGGAGGCAGTAGCTCCAGTGCTGGATCCTCCTACAGACCCAGGCTTCGTCTCCAGGTACTTCCTGGTACCCAAGTGGACCGGGGGGGTTGGCACCCTATCTTGGATCTCCACGACCTGCATCAATATCTCAGGTCTCGCACCTTCCGGATGGTAACTCTAAACCAGATCATGCCATCCATGGAGCGAAACATGTGGTTCTGTTCACTGGATCTGCAGGACGCATTCTTTCACGTCCCAATCCGTCCATCCCACCAGCTGTTCCTCCGCTGTGGGGTCGAGGGGACCCTGTACGAGTTCTGAGCCATGCCGTTCGGCCTGTCATCAGCCCCACGGGTCTTCACCAAGTGCATCGCAGTGGTGGCAGCCCATCTTCAGCGTTGAGGAGTTCGGATATACCCTTATCTCGACGACTGGCTTTTGGCAGGTTCCTCCCTTCAGGAGGTGGAGAGATCCAGGGATTTGGCTCTCCGAACCTGCTCCCAACTAGGTCTCCTGATCAACAAGGCCAAGTTGGAACTCGTGCCCTCTCAGGTGATGGGCTTCATCGGGGCAGAGCTTGACTCTCGTCAAGCCAGAGCTGGGCTCCCGGCGGACAGAGCGGAGGTTCTTTCCTCCTTTGCCCAATCATTTCTGGTTGGGCACTTGCGCCCTGCCTGGGACTTTCTGCACCTTCTGGGTTACATAGTGGCATGCACCTCAGTGGTCCGTTGGGCCAGATGGCACATGCGCCTCCTCCAGTGGGAGCTGTCCGCTCAGTGGACTCAGCTCCACAGTCATTTCGACCAGCTGATCACTGTGACGCAGAAGATGTGGGACGCTCTCCAGTGGTGGACCGCCCCAGAGTGGTTGCAGGAAGGGAACCAGTTTGTCTGCCCTGAGCCGATGGTCGTTCTTACGACCAATGCCTCTCTCATGGGCTGGGAAGCCCACATGGGGGACAACAGAGCCCACGGGTTCTGGACCCCCGAGGAGTCCCGATGCCACATCAGCCTGTTGGAGCTCAGAGTAGTCAGACTGGCGTTTTCAGCTTTCGCTCCTCAGCTCCAGGGTCAAGTGGTTCAAGTCCAGATGGACAATACCACGACCACGTACTACCTCAACAAACAGGGTGGCATGCACTCCTGTCTGCTATGCAAGGAGGTGCTTCGAATCTGGACCCTCGTCAGCTGGTTGGAGGGGGATCTCCTAGCCATTCACGTGGCAGGAGTCTCAAACCAGCTGGCAGATGCTCTCAGACGTATAGGCCAGACATCCCACGAGTGGTCACTCCATCCAGAGGTAGCTTACAGTCTGTTCTCCCGCTGGGGCAAACCATTGATGGACCTGTTTGCCTCCAGGGAAAACAACAAGCTGAGGCTGTACCATGCCCGCCCCCCTCAGCAGGGCTCGCTGCAGGGGGATGCCTTCTCGAGGCCGTGGACCCCAGGCCTCCTCTACGCCTTCCCTCGATCCACAAGGTGTTACTCAAGGTGAGGAGGGACAAGGCAAAGATGATTCTGGTAGCCCCAGACTGGCCGCGCCAATTCTGGTATCCAGATCTCCTCAGCCTCACCTGCAGGCCCCCAGAGCGGCTTTGTACATGCCCGGACCTGATATCTCTGAATCAGAGGAAGGTATTCCATCCAGACCTTCAATCCCTGCACCTCACAGCCTGGTACCTGAGTGGCTAAAATTCCAGGCTCTGGGTCTTTCCGAGGATGTCTACACCGTGGTGGAGGCATCTCATAAGGAATCGACCAGAAAATGTTATGCCTTCAAATGGAAGAGATTTTCCATTTGGTGTCAGGGTAAGAGTCTGGACCCCTTATCCTGCTCTGTGGCTAACATTCTCAACTACCTTTGGTCTCTCTCCAAAGGGGGTCTGCGGTCATCGACCCTTAGGGTGCACCTGGCAGCCATTTCTGCTTACCAGATGCGGGCCGGTCATCCGACATTGGCGCAGGAGACAGTGCTCGGGTGCTTCTTCATAGGCATGGATTACATATCCCCTCTGGTGTGTGAACCTCCACCTCCGTGGGATCTGTTGCTGGTTTTGGCAAAGCTCATGGGCAAGCTATTCGAACCCATGCACAAGTGTGAGCTCTCACACTTGTCGTGGAAGACGGCCTTCTTGGTGACTATCACATCTGCCAGAAGGACAGGGGAGCTCCAGGCACTTTCGGTGGACTCCCCTTATCTGGTCTTTCACAGGGACAAAGTTGTCCTGCGCCCCCACCCGAAATTCCTTCCGATGCTGGTGTCAGAGTTCCACCTTAACCGGATGTTGACTCTGCCGGTATACTACCCTAATTACACCTCAGATGCCGAGTACAGGCTCCATACCTTGGACCTGAGATGTGCTCTCTCCTATTATAAGGAGAGAACAGCAGAAATTCAAGGAGAGGTTCGCCAGCTGTTTGTCACTTATCTTGAAGCCGCTTCTGGCAGACCTGCAGCCAAACGGACCATTGCGAGATGGATTACATCATGCATAGGTCTGTGCTATGAGTTGGCGGGCAAGGAGCCTGCCAGAGGGATAAGAGCTCATTCTACCCGCCATACTGCTGCATCGGTGGCTGCTTCCAGGGACATCCCTATTAAGAAGATCTGCCGGGCTGCTACCTGGAAGTCCGCTAACACCTTTATCACCCACTACCACATTGACCCTGAGTCACACTGGCATGCTGGTTTTGGGGCTTCAGTTCTCCAGTCTCTATTCCCTAAGTAGGGGGTGTTTGCCTATCCAGGAAATCTTCCGGGCTGCTACCTGGAAGTCAGCAAACACCTTCATTACTCACTACCACATCGACCTTTAGTCACACCGGGATGCTGGTTTTGGGGCCTTGGTTCTCCAATCTCTATTTCCCAAGTAGGGGGTGTGCGCCTTGCCTCCCTCCTCCTGGAGGACTGCTTGGAGTCTGCCAGACTGTGTGGATGAACAACATATCCACGCTCCTAGAACAACAGGTTACTCACCTGTAACAGTAGTTCTAGGAGTGGTATATGTTGTTCATCCACACGCACCCACCCAACCTCCCCGGCTTTAGGCGCACAACCTGGCTTCCAGCATGCTAAGATCTGGCATCATGGGGTGGAGCCAAGGTATTTACCACCCGGGTGGGTAGGAGGAGCCAGCTTGAAGACTTCCGGCAAGTTTTAAAGGGGAAAGGGACATGCCAGAGAGTGTGGATGAACAACTTATACCACTCCTGGAACTACTGTTACAAGTGAGTAACCTGTTCTTAGTGTCTTATAGTTCCTGATATGTTGCCAGCTTCCAAAGAAGACTGTGGGCAGAATTCACAAATCTGGACACAAGCTGCCACAGCTTGCCTTCAGACCGGGCCTTTTAAGCAGATGTTTGCTTAAATACGTGTCCAGTGCAAGAAACGACCGAGAAGCTACCACATGTATCCCAACCCGTTAAGCCCAAAGTGAACCCTCTGCCCCAACTGTATAGTAAATATCACCCACCCACGCCTAGCCTTTCAGCAATTCCACTCCACATTCTGCACTGACAGTTAAAATCCTCTTAAGCAGAGTTGATAAAGCCATGCCTTGCCATCTCTACTCCAAACAAATATAAAAAAACAGCACTGTATTGGGAAAAAGAGGCACAAACAAATGTTTCAATAGCAAAAATCTCATGGTTTATTCAGCAGATGCAGCATCATTAAACCCTTACACTTCTGGTCTCCCCGTGTCCCTTCTTGTTTGTGCCTCCTTTTTCCTGTGGAGTGCTACTTTTTTGTGTGTGTTTGTTCAGCTTAGTGGCTTTCTAGTAAGCACCCTCCCAGATGAGCCCAAGCACTTGGAGTTTGTGTTTGTCCAGTCTCTACTCCATCCTACTGCCCGCTGACATAGCAGAGCCACGTGGGAGCTATGGAAACGTATGTCAGTGAGCAGCATGCTGGGACAGAGTTGGCAGGTATGTATCAGCCATGCTGAAGTGGATTTGATCTGTCAGTAAGGTTCTTTTGAATACAGGGTGGGCATGCTGAGAGATTGGAAGGTGGGTGGGTAATATTTCCTACACAGGGTAAAGCAGGTATGTGTGGCATGGGTTGAGCTTGCTGAGAGGTTGGGACTCATGCTGTGCCTGAGTGGACAGACTCCACCAATGGCATTGCTCGTTTCTCCAACCCATGTTATAAAGGTGGGTAATTTCTGCAAATTTGGGATGAGGCATAAGATGTCGTATGGGTTTGCTGAGTGATTAAGACATAGGTAGATTATTTGCACACATTTTGGACAGAGGGTGTGGAGTTGAGTGGAGAGGGCATATTTAGTGGGAGCAGTAAAAGCATATCTGTGGATCTGCACCCTCTTAGAACTGAAAAACCTTAGGCCCGGTGGCGCTGAGGGTTGAGGCACTGGATGCCACACCTCGCGCTACGCCGGCGACCCGGGTTCGGGAACGAACTCGGGTGGCCGGGGGTCGGCAGGGGAGAGGGAGGATTGAGCGTCCCAACGGATGCTCTCCTTCCTCAGGGGTGGGAACCATGAACGCCTATGCTTCTACATCACTCCTCATAGCCGTGTGAAGCACCGACAATTGAGGATGGGCGCTCAAATCGCCGAATCGGGAGAGACGCCGCCCACCATGAGGGCTCTAGCGCGTCCCAGCACGCCATCTCGGGATGTACGCCCAAGCTGCTCACGTCCCAGGGGTAGGGGACGAAGGGAGAAAATTGAAAACCCTCCGGCAAGCCCTAGATGAAGGCCGCCCTAAGTCCACCCACCCTGCAGGACAGACCCCACTGTGCAAGGAGAGGAGGATAGGCACTCTAGGGGCAGATCCCCAAGGTAGGCGAGGGGAGACATGAGCGGACGGAAGGAGGGGGCTCCGGAGGTAGTAAGGAGGGATAAAGAAAGAAAGTAAAAAAAAAAAAAAGAACTGAAAAACCTACTCTAAGTTGTGTGTCTAGACCTGCACTTAATTCCAGGGGGGCTTGGGATATGAATCACATTGAAAGGGCTGGTACAGCCATCTGCTGCTACAGTCTGGACACAGTTTCCTGCCTGTATCCGGAGTGTGGATGCAGGAAGGTGAGGATGCAGGGCAGTTTGTAACTACTGCTCCAGTGAGGCATTGGTGCAGAATGTACTTTTGTATGTAGGTCAGCTTTGTGTTCATGGAGCAACTTTGTGAATCCTGCCTATCAAGTCTTCTGAACTTCATTAAATATTGTCAATATCTAATCGGTTTCCTGTTGCTCTTTGCCCTTTTTTAGTGCCGTGTTCACCTGGACAAACTTGCTGGTTGTTGTAGTGGAACTTGATGGATCAGAACAAGAGGCCTTGGACCTGGTTCCTTTGGTCACCAATGTGGTCCTGGAGGAACATTACCTTATCGTAGGGGTGGTTGTGGTGGTGGACATTGGTGTAATTCCTATAAACTCCCGTGGAGAGAAACAGCGTATGCACCTACGAGATGGGTTTTTGGCAGATCAGCTAGATCCTATTTACGTGGCCTACAATATGTAGCCTCATATCATAAGGCTTCCATGGACTACACTGTAGATGTACATAAAAGTTTTTTTTGGTGTCCACTACATTTGTGCAGATAAAAGAGGGCAACACTTATCAAAATGGAACTTTCAGCTATTATGATTTTAAAGAAGCACTCATGATTGGCAAAAAAATAAAATGTGAAATCTATACTTTTACCACTAAATTTTATCACAGAAGGACAACGGAATATTCTTCAAATTGTGGAAAAGCCCGTTTTAGAACTTTTCTTGCTTACTAGATACTGCTTTTTGAGTAAGTGTGGCTTTGTATTTTGTTATGTTAGCTGAAGTTGCTCATTTTTTAAAAATCTGCCCTCCAAGGGGGTTCTTTTTAATATTTTACATACTGTGGCAAAGAGATGTTTTAAGTTGTTTACTGTTTTATAACTTGTTCTAAAATGTTGCAAATATGAATCTGTTACTGATGTAAAGCATTTTGGCATCCCATCGTTTTCAGGAAAAAACATTAAATGGTACGAGATAAAGTAATCAACCCAATTAGCACCTTGCAATTAGATCTTGTATAACAGTGGTGCAACTTTTTTCCAGAGAAGTTGCAGGCAGAAAAAACAAGAAGACTTCTGTCTCTCATGTTATTATAGACTGAAAAGAGATGATAGAATATATTTCGGCTATTTTATTGTGTTCAGTATCACTGTACTAAAACACTAAGTTAAAACTTCATATCATGTAATTATGTACAAAACGTTTAATTTATTTTGATCTCTTTAGAAGTATAAAAGAGAAGACATTCAAGAATGTTTAACTCTTGTAATGTTTGCTAATATAAAACAAAGTGTTGTATTATCTTGAGTGGATAGTATCACATCAGATATATATATGAAATATATAAATTCACCACTTCAAAAAAGATTTAAGATTTAAATGCAGTACTTGTCACTTGCATGGTGTCTCCCACCGTAGGTAAAAAAAAAAAAAAAGTGTTACAATTTACACAGTTCATTTCAAATGTGCAATCACAGATTGCTGAGGATTTCCCCATCTAAAAAAAATGTTCTAATTACAGATACCTGCAAGCTAAAAATATGCTGTTTTGTAGGACAATGAAAGAATATAGGTTTAACATGAAATGCACTAGAGGGGATGCAATTTTTTCTCCATGGTGACAGGTAATAAATATATTTGCGCTGGCATGTGCAAACACTTGTTAGATTTTAGAAAAGGCAGGTTGGAGAAGAGTGGTATTTTATAGCTGTAAAATGTTTTTTATACACATGGGTTTATTCTTGGGTTTGAAAGGCACAGGAAGGTTGGAGTTTCATTTTGGTCGGCTACAATCTCTAAACTAGGAATATGTCTTACAAACTATGCTAATCACATCAGAATGTGGCTCACGTAATGCAAGCAGACCCCTTTGCGACCGTATTAGATTAGTGGTAGAGAGAAGGTTCGAACTGGTCAGTGAAGCACTTGCTGTTATGGGTGCTGTTGGTGAGTTTACACTGGTACAGCAATGTCTAGCTACTGTTGAAACAGTGACATGTTGCATTATGACACATTTTAGAACCAAATTGTGTTTGCCATACTCTGTTGAGTCTGAACAGCAGCTGGGCTTATGCTCTCTGCAACAAAACACAGTCATGTAATCAAAAAGCTAAGCTTATTCATGCTCAGTGAGGTAGGTACCCATGTATGAAACATCATTATTTCACATGATATGGTTTTGAGGTACCTTGACTTGTATTCGTGAAGTGTAATCATTATCCACAATGCTATGAATAGCATGCAGTATGTTTCTGGGCCCTAAAGGTTCAATTTCGGTTGCTAAACATTTTGAAGATCTAGATGGGATACAGCAATGATTCAAATTCCAAAAATATTAATACTGATTTCCCATTAGCCTTACTGTTGCAGACATTTTTAGTTGCCATTTAAGCTTTGCAGTCTGCATTCTGCAAATCAATTTTCCAACACTATAAAAAGTGATTTAGTGCAATTGTAATGAAAACAGTTATTAACAGACCTCCTCTGCAACCTGTCATCTGTGGTGGCAAACCCTAACACTGATTTTTTCATAGTGAAATTAAGTTTGTTTTGTTGTCAGCGTTGAAGGAGAACATATTTAGACTACCACCTGATTCCAGCAATAACGAAGGTTTGTTCTGTATTAGAATTTGTACTGTAGGTAACCATTCATCAGAATGTATACAGGTGTTTGTCTTGTGACCTTGTGTTTTTGAAGTCTGAGAGAACCATATAACCAATTTGATGCACATGCACAAACAAAGGGTACACAGTGAACACGAAACTAATCAAAACAGGAACAGATTCCTCATGGTGCTTGTTTATGATATATATCTATTTAATCCTGCTTGACACTTTACCCAAGGGAAGACTGTCCCTTTTATCAGTTGAATGTTAGCAGCGTTATTTCATAGAGTGTGGTGACTGGTTAGAGAAATTCATGTACTCAGCCAATCACAGATAAAACAAAACGAGAAAAAAAAATAGAAAAAAATTTTTATGTGCAAAGGACAGCAACCTTTCTTGTATGTTAAACCACCAGTACGCTTTGTACATCTGTGATAACGCCTGTTTTATATTCAAATGAACAAATAAAAGCTTTTATTTTTGTTGCTCTGAAGATATTGCTGTCCTAATTTGTTATGAATTTGTCCATTAGAAAAACAAACCAAAAGGTTTTCGTTGAGTAACCAAAATCTTGGTAATAGAATCGTTCTATGACATCACTTGTCTGCAGCCATTTAAAATATTTTGTTAGGGAAAGTAACAATTTATGTTACTGTATGATGACAGCTGTCTAAGATTTCATATGGAATAATCTGCAGTAGTTGGTTCCATTTTATTTATAGACCCTAAAGAGGGGGATATTTTTTTACTAAAAAAAGATAAATAAAAATTGAATGTGTCCCGAATACCACAAACTACGTTCAACACGTTTCATATATAAATGGAATGAGAAAATTTGTAACAAGATCTTGACAATATAAAGTAAGGAAAATTATAGGGGAAAAAAGTAGAGCAGCATAAAATTGTGCATATATTAATTGCTTAACATATTTAGAAAATGCAAGGTTTTGCTAAACAAACCCTAAAAAGTAAGAACACAGTGTTTGGGTTATAATATCACTTGTATATTGGTGAGTTAGTCATGATGTTTCTATGGTGGACACCATACTTTCATATACTTTCATGCTTGAAGAGTGTGAGCTGAAATCGGATTACACTCCCTGGGGCTTCATTCTCAGTCACTATGAGTGGGCGGTGCAAAACAGATGAAATAAAATGAAGGGTAACCTGGGCACCCATTTTCTCCACATCCATTAACCCCATACACAAAGCTGGTAACTTGTCGCTGGTGAGCACAAGTCCCCCCCCTACATCAGTGGTGCAGTGCAGATTGCAGATCCAGATCATACCGGGTCATGACTGGATTGCCTCACTGACCAGGTTTCATCATGGTATTCTGCCAGTCACTTGGTACAGTGCCAAGCTGCAAACTGGTCACTATATCTTCATCCCAGCAAGAAGAGTTCCCTCTTTCTAACTCCCCTCCTTTATCAGTACGGCACTGGTGGGACAGTGACTCTGCCCCACCACCAGTGTAGCCCAATAC
This sequence comes from Neoceratodus forsteri, assembly GCA_016271365.2. NCBI lineage: Eukaryota > Metazoa > Chordata > Ceratodontiformes > Ceratodontidae > Neoceratodus > Neoceratodus forsteri. The sequence continues at coordinate 1,577,611,835 of CM057456.1, read as the reverse complement.
CCAGTCTTCTTGTTGTCTAGTGAACCCCCTTGGACATAATTTAATCCCTAGAGTCCAGTGGCATCCCCTACCATGTCACCTACCTGGAGGCCCCTTCATGTCCATCAGAGGTCTTGTCTGCCCTTGTGCCAGGTCACAGCACTCTGCGCCCCAGTAGCACCTGGTTTAAAGGAGGTAACCCTGGTGAGACACAGGCAGCCACAGTCAGGTTTGTGGGGGGCCACCATGTCATGGCACTGCGCACCATCTGCATGGTGGCCCCCGCTCCCTTTTCCAAAGAGTCATAAAGCCATTTTTGGGAAGGGGTTGTGACTTCAATTCAGCATAGCTTTACAGGACGGCATGGTGGTACTGAATTGCCACACTGACCACTTAGTGCCACAGATAATGACTGGGAGTGAAGACCCCCTGTGTATTACTGTGGTTTTAACAATTACATGGGGTCTTAGATTTAATGTGGGGAAGTACAAGGTATTACTACAGGTGAGGGCTCTGAATCACAGACACATACACCCTCTGTGGAGCAACAGTGGACAGCACAACCAAGGAAAAGGAGCAAGGGGTAATTGTGGACAGTAAACTAAAGCCAGACAGGCAGTGTGCTGTTGCATGCAGGGAAGTAAATGCAGTGCTAGGATGTATTATGAGGGTGAAAAAGAGCAGGTCATGGGTGATCTCTTGCTGTGCAAGGCCTTAGTTTAACCCCACCTGGGGCACTGGTTCTGGTTACCGTCTGACATAGAAAGAATATTGAAGAGGTTTAGAGGGCTCAGCACAGGGCCAGCAAGCTGTTTAGTGGGTTAGGACATAAAAGGTTACAAGGAAGGACTGATGTACTCAAATTATTTATCCTGGAAAGAGAAATCTGAGAGGGCACATGATCATCATTTTGCAAGTGCTAAAGGGAATAGTGTGCAGTACACACATTTGTTTGAGCTGGTGAGTGCAAGCAGAACTAGAGGGCATACTGTCAAACTGGGGGGGGCTGCATAAGGGAAGACATTAGAAAGCATTACTTTACGCAGAGGGCGGTCAACATGTGGAATAGCTTACCCATTAAGAATGTGAAAATTCACACTGTTTAGACTTCCAATGTAGGACTAGCTAGATTCTTAAGGGAGGGGTAGCATTCAAGCTCGCACAGCATGAATTCGGGTAGTGTTCCGGCTGTTAGGCCTGGATGTGCATCGCTTCTCAAATTGAGTATCGTCATTGTGATCCAGCAGAGGAGCAGACAACATTGACTCCAAAATCCCTTCCCCCATCACTAAACTATGGTACTATAAAGCACCATAGCCAGTTCCCATTCCCGAAGGTACTAATAACCTTTTAAGTTTTAACCTGAGCATCCAGGTCCCATACTTTTTAAGGTATGTTTAGCAACCTAATAGTATCGTAGTACTTTAAAAAAAAAAAAAAGTTTTCTTACTTTCCTATTGGTTGTTAGTTTGCTTGCAAATTTGTAAAATCAGCGTTAAATTCATGACAGTGGTTGGAACAATAGAAGTTCCAAAGAGCCTGGCAGCACATAATTTCTAAACGGTCATTTTCTGTAGCACCCTGCAGTTATGGTCATCAGTCATAGACATAAATGGATTGATGATAGTGGCCTTTGCTTGATGTCATTAGTTATAAAAATTAGTAGCAGACTGATGGCAGTGGTTTTCTGTCACTGAGTACGCACATTATCTCCCATGATGTGTTTTTTTTTTGGCTGTTTATGGTGGCTTTGCAAATCTAGGACATGTTCTGCCTTCCATCTACAGCACTTAACAGTTAACAGCTAGGATGTGTGCCAAAGGCATCTGAGATATCTGGGCAGAATTTCAGGCTAGGGTTTATCCTGTCTTATAGTGAGTGGTAGATTAATTCCAGATAGGTCCCTAAGCCCCTTCCCGCAAAGTCACGGCATGTCTCTGCTGACTGTAAGAGTTGAGGTAATGTTAGCAAACACCTCCCGTAGGGACATGCAGGCGTGTTGCCTCCGTGACAGCACTTAATCTCTAACCCTCACATGGAGATCTGAAACAGAAATTCAGTCTTCATTTGACCACAAGACAGTGCTAAAAATCGCTGTCTGTCAGACCAGCCGATGTAAGCATGATTTTGCATTTTTCATTATACTTTGTTGCAAAAGGCTATATATGCATTTTATGTCAGTTTCAAGCTGCAAAATGAGTCAACATATTTTTTTGTGTTGTACTTTGATGGCTAATACCATTTTTTTCTGTTCCATTTTGCATCACTTTGGGAGCAAAATCACTGAATTTGTTCTTCAAAATATGCATGTATTTTTGTGTTTTCTGGAAAAATCAGTGACAATGAGTTCAGCATCAAATTCTGATGCAGACTATTTCCCTCTAATTTCCCTGGATTCCTTCTGCATAGCTGTGCTGTAGTCCATCCTCTGAGCATGTGTAAAGTTCTCCGAAAACCATCTGTCCTATCAAATGTTCCCAATCTTCCACATCACCTTGAGCCTCCTCTCCACCCCTTTCACCTCCAGTTCTGTCTTGGTGCTGGAAGTTTGGTTCTCTGTCAGGCAGCCTCGTTGTTTTCAATGTCATTTTACTTTTATTCAAAGTTTCTAATGCCTTATTTTTGTTAATTTTGTGTGTTGGTTGGATGGAACTCGATAGTTGCTCTGGCTGGAGAATTTTCATTGAGTTTTTGATTCATTGTGGCCTCTCCCCTTATGACTTTTACATGACAGACAACATAGAAACATAGACTTTGATGGCAGATAAGGACCGCTAGGCCCATCTAGTCTGCCTATTTCCCTACCTACAGGATAGGCCACAGATCCTAGTTAACCAACAGCCTATTTCTTCCTACCCCCCACAAGAATTGCCTTATGTCTGTCCCATGCATTCTTGAATTCTCCCACAGTTTTAGACCCCACGACCTCCTCAGGAAGGCTGTTCCATGCATCCACTACCCTCTCTGTGAAATAATACTTCTCACATTGCCCCTGAACCGCCCTCCTTCTATCTTTAAATTGTGTCCCTTGTTCTTGCAAGTCTCTTTTCTGAAAGATGCTACCCTCTTGGACTTTGTTGATTCCACTGAGGTACTTAAAGTTTCTATCATGTCCCTCCTCTCCCTTCTTTCCTCAAGGGTATACATATTAAGCTCCTTTAGTCTCTCCTCATACGGCTTCTCTTGCAGACCCTGCACCATTTTAGTTGCCCTCCTCTGGACTGCCTCTATCCTGTCTATGTCCTTGCGGAGATGGGGTCTCCAGAACTGGACACTGTACTCCAGATGGGGTCTCACCAACTGTCTGTACAGAGGGATAGGACTTCCTGTTTTCTGCTGATGATGCCTCTCCCTATACATCCCAGTATACCCCCAGCCCTCCCTACTGCCTTCTCACATTGCTTGCTAACCTTAAGGTCATCTGATATGATTACCCCAGGTCCCTTCCTTTTTGTGTTGTTACTACCTCCCACCCATTGTGTATTCTTCCCTGGATTCTTGTTTCCCAGGTGCATTATTTTGCACTTCTTTGCATTGAATCCTAGCTGCCATACTTCTGACCATTCCTCCAACCTTGCCAAGTCCCTTTTCATCCTTTCCGCCTCCTTGTGTATCAACCCTGTTGCAGATCTTTGTGTCATCTGCAAAGGCATACTTTTCCTTCCAGTCCCTCTGCAATGTCACTGATGAAGACATTAAAAAGGACTGGACCCAATACTGAACCCCACTAGTAACCCCCCTTTCTTCAGAGTGGACTCCATTTACAATTACCTTCTGTGTCCTGTTGTCCAGCCAGTGTTTTACCCAGGCTGCCACCCTGGGTCCCACTCCCAGGCTGGTTAATTTGACTATTAATCTTTTGTGTGGGACTGTGTCAAATGCCTTGCTAAAGTCTAGGTAGGCCATGTCCACAGCCCCTCCCTGGTCTGCTACTTTGGTCACCCAGTCAAAGAAATCTATTAGATTCGTCTGACATGACCTTCCCGCTGTGAACCCATGCTGCCTTGGGTCCTGTGCTCCACTGGCCTCTAGGTACTCAACTATTCTTTCCTTCAGAAGTGACTCCATCACCTTCCCTACCACAGAGGTCAGACTGACAGGTCTGTAGTTTCCTGCCTCTGTCTTGGTCCCACTTTTGTGAAGGGAATCACATCCGCCTTCCTCCAGTCCTCGGGTACCACACCATCCTCCCATGATTTATTAAAAGAGTAGCCAGTGGTTTCACTAGTTCCTCCCTTAATTCTTTTAGAATTCTGGGTGAATTCCATCAGGACCCATTGCTTGTCCACCTTCAGTTTTAGGGAGTTCTTGCAGAACCCTTTCTTCTGTGAAAGGACTGGGATCGACCCCCTATCAAGAGTGCTTCTGTTAATTGGATTAGCACTTCCCCTCCTCTTTTGTGAATACTGAGCAGAAATATTCGTTCAGTATTCCTGCTTTTCACTGTCCCCTCTGCCCACCCACCGTTCATTCTATTCAGCCTCACTATCCCCCCTTTGTCTTTCTCACTTCGCTGATGTACCTATAAAAGGTTTATCCCCTTCTTAACTGAGTTGGCTATCTTTTCCTCAGTTTGGGCCTTTGCTATTCTGACTTCCTCCCTGCTTCCTTCTGCCTTAACTGGTACAGCTCTCTGTCCTGCTCCTTCTGTGTTTCCTTATACTCCGGAATGCTATCTTTTCTTCCTGACTTTCACAGCCACCTCTTTTGAGAACCATAGTGGCTTTTTCTTTCGTTTTGATTTGTTTATTTGCTTCACACAAAGGCTTGTTGCCTCTGTGATGGCAGTTTGATAATTCCCATTGTTGCTCCACTTCTTTCTAGCCTGTTTGCTAGTGCTTTTCTGAGGCACTCTCCTATCTTGCCAAAGTCAGCCCTCCTAAAGTCCAGTACCCTCACTTTTGTATGGCTTGACTCTGTAGCTGAGTTTAACGTGAACCACACTGTTTGATGGTCACTTGTCCCCAGATGGCAACCCACTTCTAGATCTGAGATCCTCTCACTGCCCCCGTTTGAAGGAGAGTGTTGAGGTCCGACTTTGAGAGGTGCACAGATGGCCACCAAACATTGTCCTTAGTTGATGGGTAGGACCACTGTATTAACATGGGTGACCATCATCCAGCTACGTATTCATGGTCTCTGGAAGGTTTCTTAGCTTGCTTACAAGGTAGCAGGACTCTTCTTAGGAGACTGTTGAAAACGGATTCCTTTCCTGCTAGTGCCTTGAGATCTCTGCTTGAGGCATCCCACCACAAAAGACTGTTAGGGGGTCTGAGGCATTCTGACTTAGTACAACAGTTAAAGTACTGGTTTTTGATCTCGTTAGCTGTCTTAGACACCATTGCAACTGTTCTGTCACATCATAAGGCAGAGTACTTGTCTTATACCTTTTGCTGTTTTCTCTGGAAGAATTCAACCATGCACAGGAGGTCATGAGGAGCTTAGGCTTCTCTGACTTCCTGAAAGCCCTGTATTGACATCAAAATCTGTGCATGAAGAAAATAGATACTGGGCTCCGTCCAAGATCATGGTCCCATAAGTGGCTGTGGACCTGATCTCCAGACATTTCTATTCTACTTAAAATGGTTAATGCATTGTAGCTGGATTACCCACTCTAAATATAACAGATTTTGATGGTAAATGCAGCAGACATAATGTAACAATATACTGTACATCCAACACATAACCATGGACGATAGGACACATGGGGTTTATACAATCTTAGAAAACGGCAAATAACATTCCTGTGACCTGATTGGCTAGCAGGCTCCCAGAGCTGGGCAATCATTTTTCAGTAGATGCCCTCCGAAAAACAAGTGCTAGCTACTGCCAGTTTGATTTAAAAAAATCTTATGGCCCCATATTTTTTCCCTCGCTAAGCGAGAGCCCAACCTTTGAGTCCTCAAACCACCACTCCCCACACAAAGACATCTAAAGTTGAAGCAAAACGAAAAAACATACACAACAAGAAAACAACCCATCTTCTCCCCGAGCCAGAAAACCACATCTGACGGAGGTATTCAAAATGCTTCCGTCCAGACCTCCGATCTCCGCGCTCACAAACACTCTGACCCAGCTGCCCGACTCCATCTGATGGGCATTGTTCATAAAACTCCCGCTTCTGCCCTGCTCACTTGCACTTCAAACTCCAACAGAAAAGAGTTACGTACCAGCTTAAATAGTTGCCACTTCACTTGCCACAGTCTTCCGATTCTTTTTTTTAAACCTCACCCAATTCTTGCAGTCATACACACTGCTGTCATCTCGGAGCATAAAACTACAACTCCCATCAAACCGTGGGGCACAAATCAACATCAGCCAAATAAGCTCCACTAATCAGCAGCACCCTCTATTGGACTGTGCGGCACAACACAGGAACTACTTCACAAAAAAAAGAAACTAGTTTTATTCTGTTTTTAAAACATATTAGACATGTTCTTAATTATAATTCTATTTTATTAAAAAAATACTACATGTGAGTCATTTTCTAAGCGCAATAATCCCCTCCAGGGTGGGCATTATTGGGAAATACTAGACTTTCAGGGCTATAAGGCCCTCCACCTGCGGCAAGCTTCTCATTATTTCTGGTGGTCTGGTATTTCCTTAATGCCCACCTGTCGGGTATTATTGCTTACATAAGGAATTTTAGAAACCGGAAAATATCATTTGGCACAGTATGCTTACCTTACTATGGGTGCTCTCTGTCTCACTATATCTCTCTATTGCCAACAATACAGAGATGTTTCTTAAATTTGCGTCTGCTATCCACCTGTAGCAACTTATCCTGAATGTTAATTACCCTTTAAGTGAAACTAAATCTGCCTAAATTCCCTATTTATTCCTAGTTCCCTAAATTTTAGGTTATGCTGCTTGGTCTGTGAACCCTTACCAGAATAAACAATTTGCATGGATCAGCTTGATCAATCTCCTTGCTAATTTTGAAGACCTCTGTTATAGGAGGCAGTATGGCATAGTGGTTAAGGGCACTGAGCTACAAACTTGGAGGCCTGGGTTTGAATCCCATCAGCTCCCACTTGCATACTATGTGACCCTGAGCAAGTCACTTAACTTCCTCGTGCTTCCAGGTCACACCCGGAAACAAGTTCTGGCTTAGTGTGTCTTTCCTGGTTAAACAATTTTTCCCCTCCCTCCCCAAATAGGATGAAGTTCACCTCAAAGTCTTTTTTTGTTCCAAGGATAGTAAACCTTAACTTCCTTTTTTTAATGTACTCTTTATTAAAGTTTTAGGAGAAATATATAGTTATTTCTTCAGTAAGTGCGCTACAGTCAAATCTTATAGAAATCAGCATTTATAACATAGATCTTTACCATTGCATTTCTATTATTACACAGGTGATCAGTTCCCTGCTAGTGTTGAAAAAGCTGACATTCTAATACCCTCTGTTTCTACTCAAGGAATAACATCAAGTCTATGGTTCATTATCCAAAGTAGCCACTTATTCCAAAATTCAGTGAACCTTTTCATTTTAAGGTGAAGCCTGGCTTTTATTTTTTCCATGCAATATATTTGTTGAATTACATCCTCCTGTGTAGGAGGCTCTGTTTGTAATCATTTTCAGGTTACTTTTTTAGTTGCCAACATCATAATGGCTATCATTTTTTTTTTCGTGTTTATTTCTTACATGAGTTGGGAAGTGCAATAATATTGCCATAGAGGGAGCCAATTCTCCCATTTCTGGGAAGAGTTCAGTGATAGCTTTCTCTATGGTTTGCCAAAAGGGTCATATTTCCAGGCAAGTCCAAAGGACATGAGTGTGAGTTGCACATGACTCCCCACACTTTCTCCAGCAATCTGAGCCATGACTCGCATCATATTTTCCTGTAATCTGTGGCGTTCTGAAATATCTGATTATACATTTCCAGCCATACTTTCCAAATATAAGAAGCTGTGACTTTATGTTGAATTAGATATATTGCTTCCCAATCCATATCTGTCAGATCTAGTCCCAGTTCTTCACTCCGCCTGGTCTGAATTTTATGTATACCTGATCCTGTCTCTACCTGAACAACCTTATAAATTAGTGAAACTTTATGCTCTGGTAGGTGCGTTATCTAAAGCTTTTATAATGATCTAAACTAAAGGATGGGCCTCTGTTGTAGTCCAGTTTAGTCCAAATCTTTGTTCGAAATAATGTTTTATTTGTAGCTATCTAAAGTAATCTTGATTTCTTAGCTGATATTTCTGTTTTAACATCTAAAAGGACTGAAAATGTCCACCATCATTAAAGTTAATAAGCTAAGCCCAACCTACTCCATCTTTTGAACGTACAGTCCAACCTTGCTGGGCTGAATTGTAGATCAATAGATATCATCTCAAAGAATCTGGCAGTTAGTTATTGCTGGGGATCCTAGCAGAGTTCTCCAGGCTTTAATGATATGCTTTGCGTAGCTTGAATGAGTTTCTATCTCATGTTCTAGTTTGGAGGTTAAGCTTCTAAACAGAAGTACGTCTATTTGGTGAGGGTCCTCCCTTATTTCTAGATCTTTCCAAGCAAATCTGAGTTTCTATCTAGCCAATGCAGCACATGTGAGATTTGAACTGCTTGACAATACTTCTCTAAATTAGGTAAGGCTAGTCCTACTTTATTTTTAGGAAGTTGCAGTAATGAGTATGCTTTTCTAGCCCCCACCCCCCCCCATATGAAGTGGGAGATTAATTTATCCCATTTCTTAAATTCTGACTTTTCTGGAACTAACGGAATGTTTTGAAACAGGTATATAAATCTAGGGAGGATATTCATTCGGATGGCATCTATGTATCAGGGAAAGGGGTAGATAACACCACCTTTGCAGGTCTTCTGAACCCTAACTTCCTTAACCTCTGCTCATAACTGGTATCTTCTTGGTTGCCCTATGCTACAACCTCTCCTAGCTAATACCCTTCCTGTGGTATGGTGACTAGTACAGTGCACAGTACTTAAGATAGTGTTGTAGCAGTGCTTTATATTGCAACAATACTGTATTACATGTTTGGTTATACTGAATATTATATACCTTTTATGGGTCTGGTTGGAGGGCCTCTTATGGATATGAGTGTCACCTCACATGTTCTTAAGACAAAAGGACTGCGAACCAAAGGTGAACAGTTTTAGCATCCTAAGGATGGAAGAAAAGATTACTCACTGTAGTACTGCAGTGATATTTCCTCTGATGGGTCTAATAGTGAGCCAGTACAAAAACTGCATCATCTCCAGTCTGAGATGTTGCCTCGGAGATTTTGGAATGGTGATGATAGAATCAGAACTCCGTTCAGATGTTGCTGTGTGCTAATGCTCCCTCTAGTGCTCTAATATCAGATTTGTGCTGAAGAGCAGAAGGGAGCAGTGCTAACTTGTCTACAATGCAATACTTAAGCTAAAAGCTAAATAGTAAAAATTGCAGACATAGTATAAAAATAAATGACAACATAATCTAATAAATATTCAACTATGAACTGTGAAAAACATAAAAATGCTCAGGCAGAAAATAAGTACTTGAAAAAAACATCAAATGGAAAACCTTTTAATGATTAGGTACTAGAAGGGTACATAGGGATAGGATAGGATTGTGTTGTCTCACCGTTGCACCCATTGGAAGAAACATAATTACTGCAGTATTTTTTTCTTCTAATAACATGAGTCCAATAAGGATACCATACAAAAACTGCAGACTACATATCAGTACCTTGGGAGGCTGGAACTTACTTAGGGAAAGGGTCCTGTAAAACTGCAATCGCAAACTTTCTGTCCCTTCTGGAAAAATGTCCAGACAGTAGTGCCTTGTGAATGAGTGAACAGTTTTCCAGGTAGTAGCTGCTTTGTAGGTGTCTGCTAAATGAATGCCCCTTGAGGCTGCCACTGATGCTGCTGTGCCCATTGTGGAGTATGTTCTAAGACCTGGGGGGTTGGGGGCTGTTTACCAGCCTATTCATAACAGAACTGGATACAAGAGACCAGCCATCTTGAGAAGCTTTATTGCTGCAGGTTTGGCCTTACCAACTTCACCAAATGTAAACTGTAATACCACATTGTAAATACATAAATGTGACAAACAGCTGACTGCTGTCTGTCCTGATGTATTTAGTTCTCTCAGTATTGTAGCTAAGAGCACTCTTGACATCCAAGCAATGTAATTTCTGTTCTCCTGAATTAGAATGTGATGGAAATAGTACCGGTAATGTAACTGTCTGGTTAAGATGAAATTCTGACACCACTTTTGGGAGGAATTTTCTGTTTATCCCAAAAACCACCTTGTTCCTCTGCATAATTATGTAGTTAGGTTGTGTGCACAGGGATTGAAGCTCACTGGCTCTTCTAGCAGAGGTCATAGCTATGAGGAGTGTTTTCCCTGTTACGAATTTCGGGTCCACAGAGGCCATTGGTTCAAAGGGGGCCTGTACTAACAGTGCCAGACGGGTATTCCAAGTCCTAGGGAAGTATAGGTTTCCCAACTGGGGGGGGTTCAGGTGACGCTTTGAAGAATCTCTTTAACACAGGATGCGATGCTAGAGATGTGGCTTTCCTTGCATTAGGAAACCTGATACTGCTGCCAGATGGACTTTCAATGATGGATTTCAAGTCCTCAAGAATCATGTCTTTGGCCTCAGTGCTCTGGGGTTTGGAAATGTCACCCTGCCTTATGACAGAGTCAGGAGGTCTTGTCTTATGGGCAGTGAGATTGGGTTCTTGCATGACAGCAGGAGAGAGAGTACCATGGCTGTCTCGCTTAGTCTGGCAACACCAGAATCATTGTTGATGATTCCCTCCTTAGTTTCAACAGTACTCCATGTATCAGAGGGAATGCATACAAGGAATTTTCTCTTTCAGTTGAGAATGAATGCATCCTCAAGCAGGGTGCCTCTCTGGGGTGGCCTGCAGCAAAACAGTGATAACTTGTGATTCTCCAATGAGGCAGACAAGTCTACCTCTGGTGTTCCTCGTCTTTTGAAAAGAATGAGTACCACCTGTTGGTCTAGTGACCATTCATGGTTTCCCTGGCTTATCCTGCTTAAGGAGTCTACAAGCATGTTGTCCTTCCCTGGCAAGTGTGCTGCTATAATTTCTGAATTTAGTGAGTAAGCCAGATTCCACATTCTCATTGCCTCTCTGCAGAGCTTTGAGGGTCTGGTACCACTCTGTTTGTTATGTAATACATTGTGGTGGTATTGTCTGTTCTTATCGGAACTGACTGGTTCTGTAACAGGTCTGAGGAGGACTACATTGACAGGAGCACTACCCTAAGGTCCAGCTGTTTATGTGCTCCTGTTACATAGGAACATAGATTTTGTTGGCAGAAAAGGACCTTAAGGTTCATCCAGTCTGCTCCTTGTCCCTGCCTGTTCCATCACCACTGAACTTAGTTGGTCATAGGTGTCACTGCCTCCCTTGTTCTTCTACCTAATTTGACCCTGTATCTATCCCATGCATGCTTGAAGCTCCCATAGTCTTTGCCTCCTCTAGCAGGCTGTTCCAGTTATCCACCACCCTTTCTGTGAAGAAGTATTTCTGCTCATCTCTCTTAAACTCCCCCCTTAGCTTCATTGCATGACCTCTTGTTCTAGTGTCTTCCTTTCTCTGAAATAGACCCTCCACTTGCACCTTGTTAACTCCTTTGAGGTATTTGTAGGTTTCAGTCATGTCCCTTCTCACTTTCCTGTCTCCAGGTACATGTTGAGTTCCAGCAGCCTTTGCTCTTATGGCTTGTCATGCAACCCCTTCAGCATTTTGGTTGCCCTTCTCTGTACCGCTTCAACCTTTTCAATGTTCTTGCTGGGGTGCACCCTCCAGAACTGGACACAGTACTCCAGGTGGGGCCTCAGCACTAAGTGATACAATGGTAGCACCACCTCCCTCCTCCTGCTAGAAATCCCTCTCCCAGTGCACTCCAGCATCCTGCTAGCCTTTTCCACTGCTTTGTCACACTACCCAGCTACCCTGAGATCATCAGATATGATGATCCCTAGGTCTCTTTCCTCCTTGGTGACTGTAATTTCCACTCCCCTCAGCTTATACACAGCCCTAAGTACATAACCTTGCACTTTTTGGCATTGAAACCCAGCTGCCACACCTAGACCATTCCTCTACTTTCCTCAGATCCTTTTGCATTCTTTCCACCCCTTCTTGAGTGTCAGTCCTGTTGCAGATTTTTGCATCATCCACAAAGAGATGCACCTTACCCTCGGGCTCCTCCACAGTGTCGCTTATGAAGACATTGAAGAGGATCGGTCCCAACACCGAACCCTGTGGCACCCCACTAGTTACTCTTCTGTCACCCAAGTGGCTCCCATTTACTACCACACTTTGCCTCCTATCCCTTAACCAGTTCGATATCCAGCTTGTCACTTTCTCCCCCACCCCAGGCTGCTTAGTTTCTTAACTAGCCTCCTATGCAACACAGTGTCAAAAGCCTTACTGAAGTCCAGATAGACCACATCCACTGCTCTCCCTTGAACCATCTCCCCTGTTAACCCAAAGAAATCTGTGAGATTAGTTTAACATGAAGTCCCTCCTGTGAAATGATGCTGTCAGTGGTCCTGCAGCCCTTTTGCCTCCAGGTGGTCCATGAGTCTCTCCTTCAGTAGCGTCTCCTTAACTTCCCCACCACTGATACAAGACTGATTGGCCTGTAGTTGCTAGCATCCTCCTTACTGCTGCTTTTGTGCAGAAGGACCATATTGACACTCCACCAGTCCTTTGAAACTTTCCCCATCTCCAGTGAGGTGCTGAAAAGTGCTGCCAAAGGGGCGTCCAGCACCATGCTCGGTTCCTTAAGGACCATTGTAACACGGCATTATTAGAAGGCTCTAGGAGGCACCCGGGATAGATTGCAACACCGTCCGTGGTACCAAGGCAAGGCGGCATTGTGAGGCGATAATGCCGTGTTAGGTCCTCGGAAGCGGCGTTCCACGGAGTCCAACACGGCATTATTTCTCATAATGCCGTGTTGCTCTTGCGTGTTGCCGAGCTCAACACAGCATTATTTCTCATAATGCCGTGTTGGTCCTGTAGGCACAATAACAGCCAGAGAGTGGCAAGTAGTGCTGTGGGCGGGCAGTGGGTATCTGTAGAGATGGGGTATTGAGGTTTGAAGCAGCCGGAGTGGGACGGGGGTGTCAAGGGGGACAGTTACTGAGGAGACAGAGAGAGGGAGAGAATCGTAGGTGCTCTAGTTACAACGCAGATGGATGTCGAGTTTGATTTATGTGCACCACTGACTGTTGAGGAGTGGAGTAATATACAGTTTTGTAACGCGATGGAGGGGTGCAGCAGTGAAACAGCAGATGCAGGACAGCTTGTGGAGGGGCACGCTGAGGTAGTCCCATACAAGAGAGTTGCTAAGCTCAGGCATGTGAGCACTGGGTGTTGCAGTGATGATGAGCTAGAGAGCATACAGGCTGAAGTGGACAGCAGTGGTGCTGACAGCTGCCACAGTCAAAGACATGCAGATATCTCACAAAAAGAGCTTGATCAGTTGGAAAGCAGAAAAGTGGAGCAAAACACTATGAAAAACACGCAGTGGGCGTGTAACGTGTTTTCAGACTGGCTGAGAGCTAAAGATATTTCACTAGACATAGCCACAGTTTCAGTGGACAGCCTTAGTAGTATTTTGAGGGAGTTTTATGGCTCTGTGAGGGCAGAGGATGGTGAGCAGTACAGTATCAGCTCTTTCTGTGGCTTGAGAGCTGGGTTAAACCGCTATATCAACAGCGTTGAGGTGAGAAGAAATATTAATATCATCAGTGACCCACGCTGTCAGGCAGCAAACAATGTCTTTGTTGCTGTTGTGAAGCAATATAGGAGACAGGGAAAAGACACTGCCAGGCACTACCCACCAATCAGACGAGGACTTGCGAGAATAAGAGATCCTGACCGCCTGAACCCTGAAACTGCCCACGGCTCTGTCAAGCGGGTGTGGTTTGAGCTACAGCTGGGGCTCACAAGAAGAGGCCGTGAGGGGTTAAGGAGCTGACACAGATATCCTTTCAGGTTGCGGAGGATGACATGGGACATGAGTATGTCACTTTGTCATTTAACGAGGCCACAAAAAACCATGGCCGCACAGATGAAAGCAACAGAGAGGCTCTGAGAGGTGTGCTCTACTCACAGGGAGAGTCTAGGGACTGTCCAGTTGCACTGTTCAAAGAGTACATCAGCCGCTGCCCCATGTCTGCACCTGCATTCTACCTACACCCCATTAAACAACCACAGACGCTGCTTGACCAAAAGGAGGTGTGGTACTCGAGGCAGCCAATGGGAAGAAATTTTCTTGGGGAAATGATGGCAAAGATATCGGAGGATGCAGGGGCTGAGCAGACGTTACACAAATCATAGCGTGAGAAGTACTGCTGTCCAGATGTTGTCACATGCAGGAGTCCCCACACGTGAGATCATGTCTGTAACAGGGCACAGGTCTGAAACCAGTATTCATAACTATTGGGCACCCACACAGCAAGACAGGGAGAGATGGTCAACTATCTTGCCTGTCCCACAGCCAAGGTCTGCACAGCCAGTTGGTCCCTTATGCAGCATGACTAACCAGCAACCGAGTTCTCAGAGGCAGTTGCACCGCACAGTGGACAACATAGATGACACACTGATACTACAATACTGCTTTACTGGTCCACAGGGAGATCAGAGTAGTAATACAGAGCGGAGGTCAGTGGAGCAGGGACGAGCAGCTAGTGCATCCCACAGTGATAGAGCTCATGAGAGGAGCATAGGATCAACTAGATGGCAGCCAGAGAGCAGCAGGACTCGTGCCACACAGAGCAAAACACACGCAGGCACCACTGATCAAGATCGGTCGCAATGCAGCGGGACAGACAAGTCTGGTCCTGCCGGCACTAGTGCAGGACACCAGCAGGAGGTACCGGAGAATCCACGGAAGCGTTTGGCAGAGGACAGTAGAAGAGACCGTGAGACAGCAGCAGCAGGCTACACATCGAGCCGCCCGGAACCAGAGCAACAGAGTGACTCAGGAAGCAGTGCACCGGGGCTGGGAAGAGGAGCACCAGCATCCGGCTACGGGTTCAGCTGCCAGAATTTCACGGTGCACGGGACTGTTATTTTCAATTACGGTGTTACGCCAAGTCAGGCATACCCCACTGGACAGCAGCAGTAACGTACGAGTTGAGTGAAAGGCTGCGGCGAAAGGAACGGCCCCCTTCAAGAAACAGAGCTAGTGACATATGTGTTATGCAAATTAGCCGCTACAGACTGGAGGACAGCTGAGGAAAACGAGAAGTACAGACCTCCAACTTGGGCTCTCAGGAGAACGGCCGCTTCGCAGGACTGGAGACTTTCCTAGAATACCAGAGTTACAGGAGTCTCCTTCTGGAGCCATATCTGTTTTCAAACACATCGGTATGTAACAGACTACTGTTATTGCATGCCATAGTAACAATAAACTTTATAAAGATTTCCTGAGTGTCCGTCCCGTTTTTGTCCATGAGTGTGTACTGTGCTTGCCTGGTATATATCGCCTTGTCTGTCTTACAAGATTAAGACATCAGAGCAAGAGGCCACTGATTAATGCCTCGTTGGTTGAACCCGGCTTCGCTGCAACAACGCCTTCAGCGGGCATTAATCCCCGGTAGACGCCTCCTCTGCCGGTGATTAATGCTTACTTGGAAGAATCCCATCTAGAACCATTGCCTTATTCTCCTTTAAGGCTTCTAATCCCTTCTGGATCCTCTCCACCGAGAATGGACTTGTTTCCACTCCCCGCTACCTGTTGCTTACTGCAGCATGCTGTATCCATCTCTCCCCCCCCACCCTGCACCATGAAGACCGAGCAGAAGTAATCATTCAGTATTTCTGCTTTCTGTTGATCTTCCTTTGTGCAGTACCCACCCTCCTGATTCTCACTATCTCTCCCCTTGTCTTCCTCTTCCCCCACATTCCTGAAGAAGGTATTGTCCCTTGTTGCCCCTTTAGGGACCGGACTCCACTTACTGTCTGTTCTTCTAGATGCTCACCCCATCCTAGCAGCGAGGCATCTGTTGTCAGAGTGAGGGTCGTGGACAGTTGAAAGAAAGAGATTCCTTCTCTGAGACTGTCCATCTCTTTTCACCACTCCAGAGTCCTGACCAGGCTGTTTGTGACCAGTACTGGCTTGCTTAGTGAATCTGACTTTTTATGCCAGTGCCTTTTTAAGTGGTACTGCAGGCAAGCCCGTGGCATCACAGCTGTTGCTGTTGATATGTGGCCTAGTAACTGCAAGAAGTCCCTTGCTGTCCATGGTTTGCATAGCTTGAAGGACCTTACACAGGATAGAAGGCTTTCCACTCTTGGTTGTGGAAAAAGTGCTTTCCCCTGTGTGATCTCTAACTCTGCTCCATGAATACCAGCACTTGGCTGGGTACTTGCTGTGACCTTTTTAGGTTTAGGAGAAAACCTAAATTTTCTAGGATGTTTCTTCTAAGTGCTCAGTGCCTCCTCTTTTGATCTGCCTGTGACTGGTCAGTCATCTAGATAGGGATACATGACTGCCCTTTTCCTTTGCAAGAATGCAGCTACAGCTGCTAGGCACTTTGTGAACACCTTTCAGCTGAGGTCAAACCAAAAGGCAGTGTTGCAGACCGATACTGCACTTTTCCTAATCTGAACGTGAGGTGCTTCCTATGAGAGGGTCTTTCAGGGTTGGGGAAAACAGGCATCTTTCAGATACAGGGATCCCAGATGCACTCATTTTTGCAGTGATATCACTGTTCCTAGTGTCACAGTTGTGAACATTTCTTTTTTACGTGACTGTTCAGGCACCTTAAGTCCAGAATGGGCTGCCAATCCCCGTTTTTCTTCTTCAAGAGAAAATAGCTTCAGAATAGGCCTGTTCCCTGCTGAAAGGGTGGGACCTTTTCTGTGGCTTTTATCTTTTTTTTTTTGTCCCTATATTCTGTTTGTGGCTGGCCTGGGCTCCCTTCAGCTCTGCCCTGCTCATCCCCCACCATCCTGCATCTCCCCAAGACTTACCTGAGGGCCGGAATACTTCCATAGATCCCCCTGTGGCCGGATAAGGAAGGAGAGGACAGTCTCTCCCCCCCCCCCAAAAGAACAAATCCAGTCTTCGGCCTTCAGGTCCTGGTGATGCAGCAAGTGAGGAATCTGAGGGCACACTTCATATTGGCCTGATCTGCCACCCTTTTTTCCTTTGTTTTTCTCCCATCCCCAAACACACACACTGCGGAGAATGCAGCACCTCCTTTCTTCTGCTGCTTCTGTCCCACACTACCACGAGCCCTCCACCTGGTGGTAGTCATTCGTCAGAGCACACAGTCCTCCCTCCCTCCCTGGGAGAGGACAGCAGTCCTCTGGATGCTTGATCCTCTCCCTCCTCTGCCAACCCTTGGCAACCTGTGCTCGATTTCAGACACGGGTCGCCGGCATGGAGCAAGGTGTGGCATGTAGCACCTCAGTCCTCAGTGCCACGGGGCAGACTTGTGGCTTTTATCTTTAACAGCTTTTTTACCTCCAGATCTTGCAGGATTTGCTCATGAGGTAGGAGTGGAGGAAAGATTTTTGGCCTCTTTAATTTTGAAAAGACTGTGAACTGAAGAGCCTGTCCCTGACTCACTACTTCTAGCACCCACTTGTCTGTAGTGAGTTTTTAGTCCTGAAAGTAATTAGTAAGGCAGCCTTTGTGGCCTGCATAGAGTCAGGGATTGTATTTTTCTTGTGGTTTAGGAAGAGGTACCTGTTTCTGTCTTGCACCTCTCCTGCCTCTGCCTCTTGGGGCACCCCTCTGAGAAGGGTAATCATAGTAGGAATAGGGTCTCTGATAGTAGGGTGTGCCCCTACCTCGCCTTCCATATGGCTTGAAGGAAGTAGAAGTGTTTTCCTTCTGGGTCAGGTTTTTTGTTAATCAACCTTTTAATACAGGCTTCTGTCTCATCACTAAAGAGGGATGGTCCCTCAAAGTGGAAAATCCATAGCTGTGGTTTTTGTGTCCTCTGAGAGGATGGTTGTCCTCAACTAAGCAAATCTCCTCAGGGCTGCTGTATGTACCAACACTCTTGAGACTGAATCATACCTCTCAACTGTCCCTGATTTTGCCTCAAATTTTTCCCTCTGTCCCTCGTAAAATTTGTGTTGTTTTGACAGAACAGTGGGGATTAAAAGCACAAAATATTGTCAAACATTAAAGTAACAGACTTGCTATTCTTCAGAAAATGTATCTTAACACAAATCCCTTTATTCTATCAGCTTTTTGAGTGAATAGTACCAGATTTTAAGATGTGTCCCTGATTTTGGGTATTTGTCCCTGATTTTTTTAAGCTTTGTCCCTGATTCATGAGAAAAGAGGTTGAGAGGTATGGACTGAATCATCTGAGTCCACAGCCTTACGACATTGGGAATTGTGTGGCTTCCAATGCATCCTTAGTAGTCTCTACCAAGTCATTACCAATATCACCACCCACCTTTCTACTAAGAGCCTGGACAGTGCTCCAGAGGGTTTTTTTGCTACTGTGCAGTGTATGCCATTTATGCAGTCTGCCTTGACTGCAGGGCTACTGAGGTGTGCAGTTTCCTTGCTATATAGTCAAGTGTTCTGGAATCTTTTTCAGGTGGCATAGCTGACAGTGATACCTTTAATTTTTCATGTGCCGCTGCTTGCACAACTCCTGCATAGTCAGGGTGTGAGTGTAAGAATTCTGCTGTCTGCCTTTCTATTTAGTATTTCTTTTCCACTTTGTTGTCAATACCAGGAGCTGAATGTTGGTGTTCCAGAATTAGGTTAGTTTTTTTTTTTTGAAAGATTTGTGGATGAGAACTGTGAACCTTTTTGATGAGGTCAGCCCAGGCATACTCATACATTTTGGTATAAAAGAAAACAAAGCACATTCTGCTTAAGTACTGGGTGCTCACAAACTAATACATGGAAAAGCAGGAAATATAAGAACTCTGGGACCTCTTTGCCACTTCCTCGTGGCTTGAAAAGTCTGGAAAAAAACTCCACGTTTTAGTAATGCCCCTAGCTGAGGGCATAGCTCTCTGTTCTACTGCTGGCTCCTGGTTCCTTTTGGAGAAAGGGCAGTTAGATGCTTTTATTGTTTTTACAGAGTGTATGCGATAGGCATACTGGAATCTTGGAGAAAGGGAAGGGTTGGTGGGTGGATGGACCGCAGAGATCAAGTAGGATCTGTGGTGATACTATATACAGGGAAAAATGGGCACACCAGGTGGGCCAAGCAGTCCTTATCTGCCAGCAAATTCTAAGTTTCTGTATTTTCTCAGCTGGTGTGGATGGCGCTAGAGCATCTGTAGCCTTTGTCTTTTTGCAATCCTTGGTGTCAGGGTTTCCTCTGTCGGACACTCTGTGCTCTATTTCTGAGCTAGATGATGGTTTAGCACCATTATCTCTTTGATCAGACTGCATTTTTTTTTTCACCTTTTGTTTATTTTGAAGAGAGACACTTGAGATTGCGTGCTTTCCACCATCTGTGGCACTTTCCTCCATTGTTATATTTCTTTTAGGAGAGCTGTTTGGTGATTCTGTGGCAGATTGAGATTATCTTAGCTGTGCACTTTTCTTTTGGGTTTTTGGGCAAAACAATTTACTCAATTCACAGTTTAATAATCATGGTCAGGGCCCAAGCAGTCAGAGCAAAGATTGTTGCAGTCTCCCTGCCAAGATTGTGTAACAGTATTCGCAGTTTTTAAATCCTGTAGGTCCTGTCCTTTTCTTAGGCTTTCCAGTTATGCCAATCAATTGGAATAACTTAGAAATTATTACCGGTTCCTAATTTTTATTAAAAGCGCTAACCACCTAGTAAAAATAGTTCAGTGGTAATTTAAAACTTTTACTCGAAAATATTGGTTACCTCAATAGAGTGGGAACAGCGATGTGAGACTTTTTCTCCGGTTCCAGGAATTGACTGGGAACTGGAGAAAGCCACTGAAACATATAAATAATCAAATAGCCTAACGCAAATGTCGAAACACTAAATAAAAAAATGATAAGGAGTTTTTAATATAAAAAAATAAAACCGGGCTTAGGCAATGAACTTTAGGGCTCCAAGGCAACTGTTCTCTTCAGCAGGGAAAACAATTCTGACGCTAGAACCCTAGAGGGAGCATCAGCACACAACAACATTTGAATGGAGTTCTGATTTTTATCAACATTCTAAATTCTCAGAGGCACCATCTTAGGCAGGTGATGATACAGTTTTTGTATGACATCACTACTGGACTCATGTTGTTAGAAGAGGCGCAGTCTAAGGACAGATTGGGTGCACCAGTAGTCCTTTTATGTCATCAATGTCTATGTTTCTTTGTTGCTGTGTTTCTTTTTTTTTGTACTTTCTGCTTATTCTCCTCCCCTGCCCCCTGTGCTCCGCCTCATTGGGAGCACCTGGCATCTGCCTTGGTTTCTTCCTGGAACCCCACAGTAGTCCCCCCGTGTAGCCTTGGTTTCCCCCCGAGATAGGGCACGTACACCCCGAACTATTGCCATTTCTTTGGGGCAACCACACAGGACAGGCAGGGGACCATTGAGGTCTGTGATGGCGCTCCGTCTTCCCAGAGCGCAGGGAGCGATTTTCCTCTTTTCTGGGTATACCGTGCGCCCTGTCAAGGTGGAGATCTGCCAACGTCCAGCACACCCAACCCCTTTCTGTATGGCTAGGCACTTGCTGTACCCCAGGTCGGTCAAGCACCGGGCCTTTTCCCCTCTCCCTCCCTGGAGAAGGCAAGCAGTCCACAGATGCTCAGCCTTCTCCCCCCAGCCAGCCCTCCAACTCCCCAGGCTCGTTCCTGAACCCAGGTCGCCGGCGTCGTGAGCGGTGGCACTACCACTGCGCCGGCAGGCCAGCATTTATTGCTGTGTTTCACTCTTATATCCATAAGAGGCCCTCCAAACAGACCCATAAAGTTATTATAGAATGCACTTTCATTAGATGACCTGTTTTTCCCCATTCAGAATGTTGATGGCGTGGGTGGCCAGTGAGAAACCAGTTACTGCAGCACAACACATGAGACCTCTTTCAGAAATAAGAGCATCTCATGCACAACCATGGGAAGTGTGGAGATTGGTGAAACATCACATGACACTCCTACACTCTGTAAATTGTAAGTGGTCAAGAGTTGTGTATAGATTTTAGTGTACTTCCGAATGCTATTGTACCATAGTAGTTACATACTGTAGCTACTATGGTACAGTAACTTGTACAACATTAGCTACGTCACAGAGAAAAGCTCAAGTCAGGTGCTTCTCCTTCACCCTGCTCAACCACACATTTTCTCCCCCAGCACCACAAAATAAAAAAAAAACTTAGTTTTGTTTTTTAACTTTAAAAATGAATCCACACCTAGCTGTTTAGTCCCCGCTTACTGCCCGGAGTTGTACCTCACAATTCATGTAAAATTGTTGAAGTGTTTTCCTCCATTGAAAAGTTCAGCGATGATCCTCATTCACTAAGCACATGTGTTTCGGTGCGCATCTTTCCAACAAAAGCGATTAGTAAGTCTGGGTCATTTCCCAGTGCCGGACCTTTTAATGGAGGAAAACACTTTTAACATTTTTACACAAATTAAGTACTGCTGGCTGAGTGGGTGCTAAACAGGTGGATGTAGGGCATGCATATTTTTCCTGACTAAATTACAAAATGGCAATTTCTTTTAGTTGGGGGACAGGTCTGTAGATTAGTGTGTAACTTTTTTAAGATGTGGATGCTTTGCATAAATCTGTAACTGTATATATCGTATAAAATAATAGGTAATTATCAACAAACAAGGCTGAGTTTCCATCTTGGGGATCTGATGACATCATGGAGACCTCACAGGCTTCACTGTTAAAGTGTGTGAGGTTATCAGAACTAACACAGCCTTGCTGTGCATAGTTACCTATTAATTATTTTATATGTATTTTGTTTGCTTATGTAGTCTGTTACCTGCAGGTTTCAAGGATGTTTCCACTGTAACCTCAAGGTAATGTTTCTTGGTTAGTACACTGCGTGGATAATACCTTTACTTTACGCTCCCTGTTTTTGTCCCTGTGCCCCCAAGACTTATCACATTACATTTTTTAGCGATAGCATGCAGTAGCCATGTTGTCACCCAGTCTTCTAAAATGTCCAAGTCCTTTTGAATCTGGTTGCAGTGTTGATTATTGTTAGCTATATTTCCAGTCTTGGGATCACAGGCAAAAGTGAAGTCCTAAATTTAATACCGTCAACCCAAATCATTTACAAATATGTATTCTGAACAAGAGAGGTTCCAAGACTGACCTCTGGAAAAGATGATTTGTATCCTGTTTACAGTGAGAGAGTCTACCATTTATGGCTACCTTTCCTACTTAGAGTCAATTTTTTTATTCAAGAATCTACAGTATATGACCCCCTTTTCCACAACTCCACATTTTAATTAAGAATTAGGGCTAGAATTTGTAGGAAAAATTCTGGTCTTGTAATAGTAAATATGACAACATTCATATAAAAATATTGAAAATAATAAATTATTGACTTGAGGTTAAGCAGTCTGTTTTGTGCTGCTCTGTTTGAGCCACATTTGGGAGAGACCTTGCATTGCTGACTCCTTGTGATGGTGGACAGGACAGGCATTGGCTAGGTGATGTAGTGTCTTCTTTCTTTGGGGGGGGGATATACATTTCAACTGAATATTTTCAACAGTAATGTTGGAGACTTTACTTTTTTTTTTTTAGCAGGGCTGGGAAATGTTAAGATGATGTAAATAAACAGCCACTAAAATACAACATTTCTGATTTTTGTTTTGTAACTTTGTACTTACCTTTGCTTGCTCTCTGTGCATTTTCCATTACAAATGTCATTAATCATATTTTCTAAAACAAAACAAAAGGTTATTGGAGCTTCAACAAGCATAAACAAGACACCAGAGATCGTATGAAACCAAGCTCCAACATGTAAAACAGAAAGCGTACTAAAAGAAAAAGGTACATCAATATACATTTTGGGAATCTTGCATCGTTTGTTTAAAAAAAAAAATATATATATATATATATATATATATATATATATATATTTATTAGTGGCTAGGAAGCACCACTGTAGTTAGGATTGAGTAGGCACTTTAATGTTAAACCCCAGTTTTTGCACTTTAATATCTTCACAACTGTTCAGCAGCATTGCACAAAATATTCCATGCATGGTCTCGTGGGGTAGAGCTCTTGACTTGACAAGTTTCTTTCCAGTTGTATGTGCGGATTCTGAGATATGGATAGTGAAAAACGTTAAAAAATTGGTTCCATGTGATAACAGCGATCGCAGAAAGGCGATCGCCATTAGGGCGAGTGTACATCACCGAAAATCAGTTTTGGCGATGTTAATCTTCCAGTACACAGCAAAAGGGCGCCGGAGACTTTGATTTTTTTTAGGGGGGGATGTGCACCCCGTACCCTCTACTAAAGGCTTCTCAACTCCAGGGGGAGTGCATGTTGGGAGGGGGATGCAAAAGACAAAAAAATAAAATTCCCAGACCGGTGCAAAAAATGAACATGTGTCCAGAATCAAACCTGGCACCCTCCCAACCCTAGCCTGCCACCAACCCACCACGCCACACGGCCAGCTCAGCAGTCCACCACTGTGCTGCACCCCACAAACCCTCCCCTTCCACCCAGCGCACGGTGTGGTCCCTCCCCTCCCCCCAGCACACATGTACATGTAGCAGCATCCCCTGTTGTTGTATTTGTGGACACCCCCCCCCCATCCGGTCACCCTCCCTGCCCCGGTAGCCCTGTGCACAGGCGCCATGATTCAGTCACCCTTTTTGAAAGCACTCAGTCGTGGTTGCCATAATCACAGGCTACCAAAAAAATCACACTTTTTTGCTGGTTTTTTTTTTTGCCATCGTGTAACACCCAGATGGTTTGGAATTTTGGTCTGAAATTTTCAGGGTAGAAAGGGCTTGCATCAGAAGGATTTCCTTTGCTGGTTTGGTGAAAAAATATTAATCCTTTCCAAAGTTACTAAATTTTAAAGATTTGGGTTATGAGGACGCTTACTAATCACTTAAACAAATAACTGTATGAAGGGGCGTGGCTTGCAGGTCTAGTGACCTTATGGCTCATTAATAATCATGAGCTTATTTACATGCCTATTTTTTTTTTTAATTGAGGGAATTAGAAAAATTAGGTAAAAACTACAAGCTATCCCTCTTTGTGAAGCTTGATCTGTTCAGAATCACTGTTTACACTTTCTTTTTGGTTTCACCTGTTCACATTGCAAGAAGAACAGTTCCTTATGTGCCCCACGTTTTCAAAAATGTCGGTGTCTTTTTGGGAAGCTTGGTCTGTTCAAAATCACAATTTAGAACAATTTCTTTTTGGTTTACTTTTTGGATACTGACAGATCGAAGATGCGAATTGTTTTGAAACATGGGCTACAAATCAGTATGTTAGACATTAGGGCTATAGAAGGAAAGTCATTTTTTTAACTTCTGTAACTTATGTTAAAATAGACATTAGAGTACAGATTTTGTGTTCATGTGAATTGAAAAGGTTTCAGACAATTCAACGGCTTCGAAATTTGCAAAGTTAAAAAAAAAAGACTTGGCAATACAGAGAAACAGGAAAGTATTATTGGCTGTTTTAGTTTGGAACTGTTTTGACTTTGGATAAGAGAACCTTGACAGAGTGATATCAAAGGAGGCAATATAGTGTGGTGGCTAAGGCTCTGGACTATGAAACTGGAGGTCTGTGTTTGAATCCCACAGCCCCCACTGAATATGGTCCAAAGCTGTTGATTTTTTTTATTGTATAGTAACTCTTATAGTAAGTCATGCATTTATAAAAACTAATTATAGAAAACACTCATGCATTCATAAAAACTAATTACAGAAAAAGTACTATCCCAAAAAGCAAGGAAATTCATTGCAAAAAAACTGTGTGCACTAGTTAGGGTTAAAGCGACAAAAGTAAGGAAATGTGTTCGGGTTTCCAACTTTAACACCCCACTCCCACCCTTCAGGCAGCAACAGGCATGGGGGGTGCCTTGGGGTTGTCAACCCTAATGCTCACACCACAGGGTTTTAAATAACTGCAAAACTGATTAGCAGTTTTACTCGTGAAAATGCTAAGGCATAATGCATAGCTCGTGTCTCAGTTTGTTTAGCAACATAAACTGCTAGAAAATGCATATACCTACTTTTTCACAATTGATTACAATGAAAGTGCTAATCAATTTTTGCAGTTATTTAAAACCCTGCACCATTCCATGAGTAAATGAGCTGATGAGAATGGGGTGAGCGTTAGGGTTGACAACCCCAAGGCACCCCACGCCTGTTGCTGTCTACAGGGTGGGGGTGGGGTGTCAGGGTTGGAAACCCTAACACCAAGTTTACCTGCTTTTGTCGCTTTAACCCTAACTAGTGCATTAACGAAGTTTTTTGCAATGAATATGTACCAGTATTCATAACAAACTATTACTTCCATTAATCTCACAAATCAAACAAAAGGCACAAAGATTAGTTGTATGCTGCAGAATACCCTGTTTGAAAGACAAACAAATGCTAAGCTATAACAAGCATGAATGGTAAAGTCTGAGACTGGACAGTAATATGAGGTCTTCCTGGAATATAAACCACAACATTTTCAATTACTTCTCATTACACGCCCCCAACAACACACACAACCATGTTTCCAGCACATATAACAAATCTTCCACCATCTGAGTGTATAATTTCAATACTCATATAATTTCCTGCAGGTCATAATCATTTGCCTGAGGTCTAGATTAGGAGAACAGCCACTACATTGTGGAGAAAAATTCTGCAGATTAACGGGGGTTTAAAATTTTTGGATAAGGAATTTGGTATTACATCAGACTCAAGTTCCAGAATAAAACAACAGTCAACAGGGGCAACCCACTGCAATGTATCTTTCTACTGATGGTTGAGTCTACTAAAGACTGGATATTACTTTCAAAGTAGAATCGCACGCAGTTGTGACACCAATCTCATAGATTCATCCAGCTAAACTAATCCAACCTCTTCAGGAAAGGAGAGTCTTAACAGAAGTCAATAAGTGCCTAATCTGAAAATATCTAATGAAATAATTCTCATTTGGAAAATATTTATTTTCTTCAGGGGCATCTGTCATCAGGTCACACTGTAGGAACTTCACTGTTTGTGAAGCAGGATCCACACGCAAGATTTTCCAGCAGAACAACTAGGGCCACCCACACAGACATCACCTGCCAATGTCATCAACCCTATAAAGGTATGAGCGGCCCTGCTCCCTCCTCAGTTCTTTCCCGCTGTCAGCTCCACTCACATGGGTCCCCGCAGAAGCTTTGCCACAGTTTGCGCCATTTTTGCCTACTCTTTTCATTTGCATTTTGGAATCTCTTTTTTTAAAAGAGATTCTTTTACTTCATTTATGTCAAGAGTCAATCCTTTCACATATCTTTTCTGTCCCTGATGCTGTGGAAAGAAGATTGCTTCTTCTAACAAACACAGCCTCTTTGTCTGCTGTCTTGGGCCAGACCATGATGTCTCTGACTGTGAGCTCCGCCAGAAGTGTAAATTAACAACCCTAATGCAACACAAAAAGACTTGAAGAAATTTCTCATGGAACAGCAGGTAGCCAGTTCTGGGCAGGGGTCCTCCAGGGTCCCTCCTTCCCAGTTGCTGGTGGGATCGTCATGCTCCCAGGCCAAGACAAGTCCTCGGGGAAGAGTCACAAAAAGGACTGAGATTAGGACTGCTCCCTCTGGCAGCGCTCCCAATCCCCAATGGCTTCTTCTTCCTTGTCCACGGGTACTCAGTCGGCGGCATCTGCCCCGAGGCCTTCAGCTGTCCAGGCCTCTGCTCCTGCCAGGCCCCTACCGACAGCACCTCCTCCCGCTTCTCAGGGATGCCAGTCGGCTCCTCTGTCGATGCCCCTCAGGTCATCGACTCCAGCCCCTCTGTCGAGGCTTGAAGCTTCCCCAGGCCCTCAGATGCCAAGGCCTTCAAGACCCATCAAATGGTTCATTGCACCCTGTCCTAATGACCCTCTGCCGTCGACACAGCGTTACCTGCCATTGACCTGAATACTATTTTGACCCAGCTGACTACAGCTTTCGTGCACCAGTTAGGGGCACACAGACCTGTGTTTCTGGCACCAATTGCTCCATTGTCGTTGACGCCGGTTCAGTCTCATCAGCCTGCACCCCTTGGGGTCATCGGTCCCTCATTCATGGGACCCTGAGTTGGAAGAGGTCAGTTAAGAGAAATACCCACCTTGACCTGATTCTCCTGGGAAGGAGGAGGAGGAGCCTCTTCTCAGACACACAGGTCCACTGCTTCTTCAGTGAGTGAGGACTTGGTTAAGCTCTCCCACAAGTCCCCTCCTGAAGACCCTACCTTCTTTAGTGTGATGAAGCAGCTGTCTACAGCCATGGGCTTCCACACTGAGGAAGAGGATGCCACCAGGAGAGAGTTGGTGGACTTTTTAGAGATCCCCAAAATCTCCTCCTAAGGTCATTCCTCCCATTCTGCCAGCTTTGAGGAATGCCACCACTGTGGCATGGCACCTCCCTGATATGGTTCCTGCCATGCCCTGGAGGGCTGATAAGCTCTGTCATGCCCCTGAGGGCCTGCTCTGTTATGCTGCCCAGCCTGAGACCAACTCTGTGGTCATCAAAGCAGTGCATGACAGGTCCAAGGTGTCCAAACACCTTAGTTTCCTTCCCACGACAGGTAATCCAGAAGGATCGCCTTTTGGGGTAAGAGGGTCTATGCATCCTCCACTCTGGGACTTCAGATTGCTAATTATTTATCTCATATGGTCAAATACCAGAATATCATATGGACGAAGGGCAGGGCAGCTGCTTAGGCCCTCCCAGAAACAGGAGGTGCTTAAGTCCCCTCCAGGCCATTGAGTATATTAATAAACACCTCCATCTGGCCTTGTACAACATGTCTGACACTGTTGCCAGGGCAGCTGCCACAGGCATTTGCCTTCATAGGCACATCTGGCTCAGGCTATAGGGTTTCGTGGCGGATGTCCAGCAGAAGGTCCTTAGTGCCCTATTCAGTGACTCAAAGCTCTTTGGGCCTAATGTCCAGGACAACATTAATGAGTTACAGGCCTCTGGTAGGGTGGTTTAGTCTGTCCATTTGCTGTACCATACCCAGCCCAGGAGCAGACCACGCCTGTCCTTTCGAAAGGTGTCCTGCCAGTCCATCTCCAGGGGAAACAGAAGGCCAGTTCTGCCTTGCCTACCCCTCCTCCTCTGGCCCTGCCGCGAACCAGAGGCAACAGATCAGCTCTACCAGCCAGATCCGCCTCTGCCTGACTTCTTGTCAGACCCCCCAACTTCTGGCCCCCGACCATGAGGTGGTGGTCGGAGTTCGGTTCACCCTCCATCTCAGTCAATGGAGAACCATCACTTCTGATGCCTGGATTCTTCAGATTATAGAAAAAGGTCATACTCTAGAGCTTTTGGAACAGTCCCCAGAGGCTCCCCCGGTACCCTCCACCTATCCTCCAGATCATGCAGCGGTCATTCGAAAGGAGGTACACTCCCTTCTACAGAAGAGTGTGATCAAGCCAGTGCCCAAGTGGCAAAAGAACAAAGGGTTCTATTCCAGGTTTTTCCTGGTCCCCAAAAGAATCAGAGGCCTGGGGCCCATTCTGGATCTTAAAGACCTCGATCTTTACATCCAATACAAAAAGTTTCACATGGTCATTCTCCCAGGGCTGCTGCCCTGCTCAAATAGGGCGACTGGCTATGTTTCCTCAACATGCAGGATGCTTACCCGCAGCTTTTGGTGTGTCTGCCACACAGGCAGTTTCTCCAGTTCCTTTTTCAGGGTGAACATTACCAATTCAGAGTTTTGCCCTTTAGCTTATCCTTTGCGCCGTGAGTTTTTACAAAATGCTTAGCAGCCGTGGCTGCTGCTGTCCGGCAAGAGGGTCTGTATGTCTTCCCCTATCTAAACGACTAGCTCCTCAAAGCCCCATCCAGGGATCAGCTCCCTTGTACCCTGGAGAGAACCCTCCAGTTATTCCAGTCCCTGGGCATCACTGTCAGTCTGCCCAAGTCTGTTTTGATCCCATCCCAAAGGCTTCAGTATAGGGAGGGTTAGAGACTCGGTGCAGGACAGAGCTTTCCTGCCTCTAGACAGAGCAGAGTGCCTCATCTTGCAGGCTCGGGCAGTTGCAAAGAGGTGTTATGTTCCTGCGAGGGTCTGCTTGAGGCTCCTAGGCCTCATGGCTGCGGCCATTGCCACGGTCCCCCTGTCCAGACTGTACATGCGGGTGGTACAATAGGACCAGCGCATGAATGACCTGGATCAGCTTATGCTGGTCTCCTCCCTGGTCCACAGGGTGCTCCAATGGTGGATGGATCCCCACAACCTCTTAAGAGGGGTCTCTTTCCTAATCTCATCTCCCCAGGAGATTCTCACTACAGATGACTCCGGCTTGGGCTGGGGGGCACACCTGGGTCTCTTCCAGATCCAGGGTATCTGGTCCTAGATCAAGACTTCCCTCCATGTAAACATCCTAGAGATGAAGGCAGTTCTGTAAGCCCTGCAGGTCTTCCAGAGCCACCTCTCTCTGGCCAGTTGTTGATTCAGTCAGACAATCTCAGTGTGGTCTACTACATCAAGAAATGAGGGGATGCATTCATATCCCCTCTGCAGGGAAGCAATGAGGGTCTGGTACTGGGCTCTGGATCACGGCTTGGAACTGTCGGCAGTCCATGTCCTAGGCATGTTGAACACCTTGACAGACAGCCTCAGCCGCACTCAGTCCAGGATGCACGAGTGGGAGCGTCTCTCATCTGTCGCAGACGATCTGTTCGACAGATGGGATCATCCAGAGTTGGACCTTTTCGCGTCCCCACTTAATGCAAAACTGCCCAATTTCTGCTCGCTAGATCCAGGGCCTGGAGTTTTCTGGGGAAAAACGTTTTCCCTCTCCTGGTGCTGGAGGTTCCTTTATGCCTTCCCTCCATTTCTTCAGACTCCAAGAGTGCTAATCAAGCTGCAGATGGAGGCGGCCAGCATGATCCTGGTCGTGCTCTACTGGCCTCTACATTTTTTCCTTTACTGCAGCAGTTAGCGGAGGAACCTCTGGTTCCTCTGCCTCTTAGCAGGGACCTGCTCATGCAGGCTTAGGGGACCCTGATCCAGCCAAACCTCAAGTTCCTTCGTCTGCATGCCTGGCTCCTGATGACATAGCGAGTGCTCAGTTTGGTGTGTCTTAGAAGGTAGTGGGCATCCTTGTGGCGGTTCGAAAGCCCTCCACTAGACTCACATATGCCATGAAGTGGAAGAGGTTTGCCATCTGGCCTGCCAAACATAATCTGGACCCTTTCACCTGTCTGGTGAGCCAGATTCTGAACTACCTGATATCACTGTCGGACTCAGGCCTCCAGTACTCCTCCCTCAAGGTGCACCTTTCGGCCATCTCTGCTTTTCATGAGCCAGTGGACGATTGTACTGTGGCTCAGCTGGATGTGTCCTGTACTTTTCTTAGGGGCATCCTGCACCTGAAACCTCTAATCTGTACCCTTATCTGAGTTTGGGATTTAAATTTTGTTTTGGAGAAATTTACTCTGTCTCCTTTTAAGCCAGCTGCGACTTGTAAGCTACACTTCCTGTCATAGAATGTGTTATTTTTGGTTGCTATTACTTCTGCTTGAAGGATTTCTGAGCTTCATGGTCTCTGGTGTGAAGAACCCTATTTGATTTTTCATAAAGACAGAGTGTATTTGCGCATGAATGCTAAGTTTCTCCCTAAGGTGGTGTTTGAGTTTTGAGTTTACCCTGAACCAATCTATCCACCTACCTGTTTATTTCCCGGAGCATGCCAGTCCTGAGTAAGCACTGCTCCATACTTTAGAGGTGCGCTGAATTCTGAAATATTATCTACTGTGAACTAAGGACTACAAGAAGACAAAGCAGCTTTTTGTTTCTTTCACCCAAGGAAGAGAGCGCCCTAAGGTTTCTAAGCAATGTTTGTCCACATGGTTGGCCAATTGCATTTTGTTCTGCTATAACAAGCATAACAGGGAGTTGCCAGGGGCAGTGAAAGCCCACTTCATGAGGGGCATGGCTAACTCTGTGGCCTGTTTCAAGAGGTCTCAGCCACTGACATTTGCGCTGCTGCCACCTGGAGTAACATCCATGTTTTAAAACAAGCACTACAGTCTGGACATTGCTTCTCAAGCCCAAGCTGGCTTCGGCTGGGCTGTTCTACAGGGCCTCCTGTCACAGGCCTTGGTTTGCCTTCCACCCAGACTGTACTGCAGCACTTGTAACTGCTTGGGACTCATTCCTACGGTGTGACCTGATGACTAAGATACCCCTGAGGAACATACAACAGTTACATAAGAACTTACCGTAACAGTAGATCTTCGATCTCTGTCACCAGGTCAGCCTTCCCTCCCACCATCCCCCTATTTGGGTCTTTACCTCAGACTGGCTGTCTGGTGTATCCAGCTTTTTATTTTGGCCTGGGCACCTCCCTTTCCCTCTCTCTCTCTCTCTCCTCGGTCCCCCATGGCACGTGCTTTGCTCCTGTAGTCTCCAAGGGAAAGGACTGAGGAGAGAGCAGGGCTGTTCACACCTTTATAGGGTTGATGATGTCAGCAGGCGATGCCATGGGCGGCCCCAGCTGTACTGCTGGAAAGTCTTCCATGTGGCTCCTGCTTCACCGATGGTGAAGTTCCTACGGTGTGACCTGATGACAGAGATCCCTTTGAAGATCATCTATTACAGTAAGTTGTTTCGTAACTCTTCTATTCACCAAGTCTGCGAAAGTAAAAAATAAAAAAATAAAAAAAAGTGTCAGTATCCTAGAAGTGTCCAGTGTAGCATGTCCTCTGGTTTATCCAGTGAAGAAATGTTGTCTCTTTTAAAAAGGTTGGTTGGATAGGATTCCCCCACAATGGTGTTAAAACTGATATGAAATGGTCTAGTCCCAAGTTGTTATGCACTTTTGTCCCAGAGCTGAAGGCTAAATGTCACTATAGGGTTAGTTTCAAGAGATTATTAATACTGACACTATAGACAATATCCAGTGTCCAGTTGTTTCAAACAACATAAGCTAACTTGTGCCAGTTGTGTATCTATACTGTCTGGCTCAGGACCGAACCAAGATTGCAAAACTGTCAGTTGGGCTGCCCTGTAGTATAATTTAAAATTCAGCACGCTAATCCCACCTTTATCATACGGTAGCATCAGTGCATTATCAATCAATCAATCACTTTATTTAACCAGGCATAAACGCCATTGAGCAAGCTCATTTTCAAGGTGGTCCTGGGCATTAATACAATACAGTACACTTCATAAGATTACAATTACGGTGGACAGCGGTTCTTGGAGTTTTTAGAGTGCCACAGGCAACTAGATATAACCAAGTTCAGTTGTCTAAAAAGACTCCATTGGGTACTCTATATGGGCAGTAGTTCAAAAAGATATAAAAAGATGAGTAAAACAGTCATTTTTAAAACATTCACTCTCCATCAATTACAAAGGAGAATGTTTTCCAAAGTTCTCTTTCTTTTTTGTTTTTGCTAAAGAGATTTTTCTCCTCCATGATGTACTCCCAGTCCTTGTGTAAGGGGTGGGATTCCCTTGCCAACCCCAGCCCCATCTGCTGCTACCACCACTAATTACCCTCTGGTGGGGGTTACTGCAGATTGGAGCCTGAGCGTGCCCCAATCATTATCTGAAGGGCCCTGTGGTTTTTCTTGTTTTCCCATCAGCTCCTGCATAATGCTGAAGCTGCCAGTCAGCCTACATGCATACTGCAGTCCTGTGCAGGGGAGCAAGCTCCCTGGCTTACGGCAGGTGTTGCTGTAGTAGCAGAACTTGGTGACAGCTCATCCTGGCTGGGAAAGTTGCCGTGCAGCAATGCCACCCTGGATCCCACTGGTTGCCCCATGAAGTCCTAGGTCTTCTCCTGCAGCTGGGATGCTGGCACAGTGGCAGGGCAATGCGCTGGGCCATTGGATTACCCCTCCCCCCGCATTCTGTTTCTGATATAAAGCGACCCATGTGCCTCAGGATACCCTTTGAAGGTCCATCATTTTCAGATCCATTTCAGTCACTGCTTATGTTCTAACTGATTTTCAACACCTGACATTAAAGACCTATACATGTGGCATGATGGTATCACAGTCTGTTGCTGTGAAATGACTGTGTTGTCACAATCAGAGGATTATGATGTCAGGTGTAGACAAGCAGCCAGAGTGGAGAAAGTCTAGGAGACAGTGTCTGCTTTCATGCTAGTCATCATGTGAAAGGTGAAGTTACGCACTGACATATGAGCTGTACAGAAATGATATGACATATGAGCTAAACTGAGTATAACAATTAAGCAGTAAGACATGCAAAGCATGTGCCATGCTGGGATAACACCACGCCTTAGATGAGTGTGAGGTACTAGGCCTGGGCGAATTAATAAACCACCAAGTGATGTTATCCCAGTGACACATACCCTAAAGTACCTTATTGTGATTACAAAAGGGATCATTTAAGTAATAATGCATGACAAGGTGTGTCTTATTCTAAGATAACATCACTCCTTGGGTGGTTGGGCATGAGGCCACAAGGCAAGTATGTCTAACACCTGAGAAGTTAAACTAGCACAACACCTGGAGTGCATTGTTGCTATTATACAATGGCTCACTTCTATATAGAAAAATAAAAATGAGAAAAATGCATTTTTTATAGTAGTTTTTGTTTGATTTTTGAACATGCAAGCACATTAAGAAAAAAGTTCCTGTTTTGTGTTTGCCAGTAGGTGGTACTGTTATGTAATGGGTTTCTGCAGTACTGTCACTGAATCTCTGTGCCCCTTCAAGCTACTTTACTTTCCCTTCTATGTGTCAACCCCCCAACACATACACTTTTTTCAGCTTCCTTTATTCATTTCATCTGTCTCCCTCATTTGCTCAGTTTAGTTGCTTGACTATGACTAATAGTTTAGGTGACCTTTCAGTTATTTTTTTTTTCTTACTGTAGTTGCGAGCTTATGCTTTCCCTTCCCTTGCGGTTCCATGTTTATTGCTTCTAACCCCGCCCCCTTTATGGTTCTATGTCTGCTGCTCATTAGTTCTCCTGGTACTGCTGCCTGCGCTTAAAAGTTGTTACTGGGAGAATAAATGTGTTTGCATGGCTGGAACTGATCTGAAGCCACTGGTTAACTTGGTAAGTGAAGCGTGCTGTAGCGCATGCTGTGCTGAGTTGAGTGCGGATTGTAAATGGCTTAACATTTCTTTGAAGAGAGATGAACAGTGTGCAAATGGCTTCACTTTTCTTTGAAGCAAGCCAAACAGTGGCAGAAGTGTTAAAAAAATAGATATATTGTTGAAAGCCGTCAGCGCGATCAGCTTCACAAACTACTCTACTTCTGGTGTTGTGAAGCTGGTCACTCTCACGGCTTTCAGTAGAAGTTTTTTTTTTTTTTTTTAATAACTGCATGCTCCGTTTCAGTTCTGCTGGTTAGTGGAGACAGTGAAGCTGATCAAAATGATGGCTTTCGTTATAATTTAAGTAAGGGGTTATGGTATGAAATCCGATTTAGGGAGGGTGTTGCTAATTCATTGTGACATGGTAGGAGGCAGGAAATGGGGGAGGTTTGCAGATGTATGGTACAGTAATTTCTTTTACATTTCTGCAGTCTTGTTGGCGCCAGATCTTCACACTGGAGAAGGTGGGCACTGACCAGAGAGCAAGAAATGTTCTTGCCATTGTATAATTACTGGTATGCATTCACGGTCCTAAGTAGACTGTTTTGTAGACACTAGCTTCAGCTGTGAGGTTGTGCTGGGATAACATCATGGGTGGAAGTGGCTCTCCACCTATCTGCTTTCAGCATTTTTTTCTATCAGTTTTATAATTATGTTTTCACAAAGTTTACAAAGAGATAATAGGAGTTCTTTAATTTTAAATAGAAGATGCAGGACGTTAGCTGTTTAAATACCCATTAAAATAGTAGACTAATCTTGAACCCTGATGCAGCTCCATAGTCCTCCACCAAGTTAAAAGTGCAGACATAGACTCTTCAGGGTCTCTCACATAAGAAGCATGTCATCTGTAGGGATGTCCTAATAACCCTTTCCCCGTACAACAATACCTAAAATTCAAGGATAAGATCAAATAGGAAAAGACAACAGAACCTACTAGCGCACTGAAAAATATTGCGTTAAGCTGCATAAATCGGCATTTAATCAAAGAACAGTTTTATAGAGTCACAAGTGCACAAATAGCCAGGAGGTTCCCAGCACTTCAAGGCATGCTGCCTCTTTGTTGGTGGTATACAAATTGTTGATCTCTTGACATGTCATTTGATTGAATGATCAGAACTGTGATTGCCTTGTTGATAGATTGTTCTGAGCAGTCAGTTTAAAGCAGTATATTGTAATATAATCGAAATGGCACATACACTGTAATCAAAGATAATACCCAAGAACATGCAAACATATTTTTTACAGAAGTGTATCTTTTTGTGCAGATAGGATGAGAAAGGTACACTTTTGTAAATAAAAAAAATAAAAAAATCACAGTTCTGATCGTCCAGTCAAATGACACCACGATTGTATAAATGGCACATCATGGGATCAACACTTTAGCCTCACCATCCCTGATGAAGAGGCAGCGCACCTTGAAGTGCTGGGGACATCCTGTCTATTTGTGCACCCGTGACTGTGAAAAACTGTTCTGTGTTTAAATGCTGACTTTTGCAGCTTAAAACAATATTTGTGCACATGCTGGAATTTTCTGCTGTCTTTCCTCGTGCTTGCTGTTTCTCCACAAGGCACGTCAGCACCGCATTTGCAATCATGAGCATGCCGTCTTTGTTCTCTGATGAGTTCTAGTAGCAGTGCCCAAAGGCTAAACAGTGATATCAAACAGGAAGAGTGAAAGAAGACAGCTCTGTCAGGTGACCATTCATGATTTGTTTCAGAACATGGTATAACTTATGGGATCCATGACAAAGTTACAGCCCTACTAATAATTTTTGATGTGATAGCTTAACAGAAATCTAAGCAGATAATACATGCTGCTCTCTAGTTATATCTTCAAAAAACACTAAAGCCAGGTAAACATGACCTCACAAAACTGAGCTAGTTGTCTCTAATCAGCAGTTCTCTCTTTAAGAGCCCATGATTAAACATGGGTGGTTGTGCAGATGGTGCTGTGAGAACTGACGCTTATTAATGAGCCACACAACAGCAAATAAGTGGAGGTGCACAAGATAATGCTCCTGTTTCCAGCTGGGAGGCGTGCACCATGCAGTTGGCATATCCATGTGGAAGGCCCTTCCTGAACTGTGTGTAAAAACCTTCTGCAGGTGCCCTGCGGTGTTGGAACATGGGCCCATAACATCACATTTATTTCCAGTATTTGCGTGACCATCTTAAGCCAGCTAGTTACCTGGTACGCGTCATGTTCTGACATAGCTATGGATAAATGCTTTGGATCTTGTTTTAATGAGGTCAAGGAAACTGTTATCTTCTGTGTATACTGAATAATGCCATTCCCTCCCTGTCTGTCCTCCTCGTAATTATGTTCGTCCCTCTAATCATCTAACTTATTTCTTGCCTCTTGCTCATTTTGTTTATCATTTGTTAACTTACATTCTTGTTTCACGTTTCTGTTTCTTAACCTTTGTTACGCCTACGTGCAAATGCAGAGCTTATTGCTGTAGGTATATAATGGAGAAAATGAAGATGCCCAGGAAAAGTAAGGAAGTGAGAGATGGTGTAGTTTTTTTTTTCTTCAAACTGATCACCAGGTTTTCAGGCTTGAGAAGCACTATATACCAAGTTTGACCCTGATTTGATACGCAGTTCTCAGTATGTAAAGCAAAATGTAGCAATGAATCGCAAGGCAGAACTCGTGCACAAATTTATTACATTGTCTGAGGTTGTAATACAGTACCATGAAAATTGCCAGTAGCAATTCTCTATTTCAAGTTTAATCAAAACTGAATGTGTGCATGTCAGGATACAACTAAAATGTACTTGAGAATCAAGAGGCAGCAAATCAGATGCCAAACCTTGTGCATAATTTGGTTGCCTTGGCTGAGTTTGAAATTGCCATAGTATTCTGTATTTGCCAAAATCTTTACTGTATTTTTAACACCAGTGGATACAGATGGTCATGATACAGCCAAACAGTGTAACAGTGGCTCGGAGGTCAGATACTGTGCATTATTAGGCCACCATGGTCGAGACTGTGATATGAATGATTGCATTTACAAAGTCTGATCACTAATGTTCAGATGATTCGCAAGATCTAGCCAGAAAATGTAGTGGTACATGAGTCTTCGCTGTAGCCCCTTACCAGGAATACTAATGCTTCATGTAATGGAATTACGTGAGAGAGGGAAGCATGTATTGATATCATATTGAACTCAATAAAAGTTCCAGATAAGATTTACCCTATTACAATGTACACATCCCTAGCTGTAAATGACTTCCATGAAAAGCTATTTAAATTATATATTTGTGGTATAACATTTGTAAATAAAAGTGTCTTTTTTTCACTTCCTATTGTCTGTGTGCTTTTATTAATGATGGCAAATGGTGGATGATTTTATTTTTTTTAATTAAGTAGACATGAAATATGCAGAAGATTTAGACCTGCTTTTG
This sequence comes from Neoceratodus forsteri, assembly GCA_016271365.2. Taxonomy (NCBI): domain Eukaryota; kingdom Metazoa; phylum Chordata; order Ceratodontiformes; family Ceratodontidae; genus Neoceratodus; species Neoceratodus forsteri. The sequence goes on along the minus strand of CM057456.1, from coordinate 1,577,574,289 downwards.
CAGCAGCATAATTGCATGCATGTGCATGAGATACACTGATGAGACAGGTAGGTACATTCAATGAGAAGTAAAGAGGAAATTCTACCCGACTTGCTGTCGTTTCTTTTTCTGTTAGTTCCAGGCTTGTCAGTGGGTTATTTCTAACTGTGGGGTAACTGTGTCAGTGTACTTGGGACAATAACACAGCCCCAATGCTAGTTTACAAGTTTATTGTTCTAGGAATTATTACCTTTGAGCCAATGGCTCTTTTACAAAGGTTCCACGTCATCAGTGTACAAACAAACAAGACATGTTACATAGAATGGTCAGCAAATTATAAAGGTTTTAGTAAGCCAGTATAATACAGTACATCACAGGAAAGAAACAAAACATTGGAGGAATGGTCAAGGTGGGAAGGGTAGGAGGAGATATGGGGAGGGGAGCAGACTTAGAGTAGTTAGAGGTACTCAGATGCCTTTGTCAAGAAAGGAGCAGAGGAGGAGGATGAAAAACAGTAAAAACAGCCATGAGGGAAGAATCATTAGTCAAGGCAGTCACAGGAGCTAGAGGCTGAGAGGTGAGAGTAAAGCATAGATTTGAAAGCTCCTGGTGACATGGAGGATGTAATGAGCGAGCTCAGGGCATTGTACCAGCTGGGGGCACGATAGGCAAAAGATCTTTGGCCCTGTGTGGTCTGGCATCTGGAGACCTGGAGAGGCTGGTGTTCCGATCTTCTGGCGGGACGGATGCTGGTATTCGGGCAAAGTAGGTTTTGGATACACGTCGGAGTGCCGCCCAAGATGGATTTTTTTGCCATCAAGCATGTGAGGTACCTTATGCGATTTGAGAGTTGCAACCATCCTGTTTCAGTGTAGAGCTCATATGCTGTGATATCATCACTGAACCCCACCTGTGTCAACATTCTACTAATAATTATAGTACAAGTCAGATGTACTTTTCTCCTACAGTATGCGGACAACCATATTGGGCTGTTTAATGTACACATTTTCTTAAAATCATAAAATGGTTATGTCTTACTTCAAAGAAGTTAAAAAGTCAAATCACAGCCTTTGACCACAGTACTTTGCATAATGCCTTTTTCAACCTACTCATCTGGCTCTCTGCCATACTGAGCTCTCATGTGGGGTGCTTTCATCTGTATTGTGGACATTGCAGTAACTTAACTCTTCAGCACGTGAGAAAAGTCTGAATGGACACACCAGTGGCATACCTCAATTTCTTTTGTTCCTATAAACAGTAAACTTGTTGGAACAAATGCATAACCAATCACAGAGAGAGAGAATCCCTGAGTGGGTCCCAGTGAAAATGGAACTAACAAAAAAACACATTATGCAATGTCAATAGAATTTCTTCTTTCTAACAACATGTGATGCATAATTCACCATAGTAGTAGTCATCTTGCACCCCCAGAGATGTCCTGGAAGTTCAAGGATTTTAAAAAAAATTCAGCAGGGCCACCTGATGGCCAAATGAAAGTGGGAACAAGCTCACAAAATGGCATTCGGGTGGCCAGGCAAAAAACATGCCGCCACTGACAGCGTATTCCAGCTGTGAGGGGGAAGGCGTCATGCTCTGTAGTGACTCCTGCTGGCAGACCAGGGCGCTTGCTCTCCTTGTAGGGACATACTGTGAGTCAAGGTTTAGAGGCACATTCCAGCACTGCAGCGGCTCTTCCATGCGGGCTGGGGAGCTTGCTCTCACAGCAGGAGCACACAGCATGTGTTTGAGGCACACCTCCCATATGCTGCACATGCCACCAGGTAACATGGAGAAAAAACATGGAAACTGGTTAGCTGCACTGGATTTATTGCCTGCTTCCACATCTGGCAAAGACCCAGTCACACAAAATGTCTGTCACTCAGGGTAGATGTAAGTAAGTATCAGTTCAGGGCAATGGGATTTGGACTGCCCTTGGCACCAAGGGAGTTTACAAAATGCCTTCCAGTGATAGCAGCAGCCCTGTGCAAAAATGGCATAGCAGGGTATCCATACTTTGTGTGTGGGAAGACGAAACAACAGGCACATTCAGCTATGGAATAGACTATGACCGTGTTGAAACAGGTAGGGTTTCTACTAAACACAGTGAAGTTTCACTTAGGATCCATACAGATGTAGGAGTTCATAGATGCAGAATTAGATGCACATGAGATATCTTCTTCTCAACAGAAGACAGAAACCCATATTCAGTATGCTGCATCCTTCCAGGTTGGATCATCCAGGACAATGCAGTAATTTTTCATACTAGGTTATACGGCATCACCCACAACAGTGGTACCTGGGCTGTTACAAATGAAAGACATACAGTATTACCTAAAAAAAGATTTGGTGGCAAACTAGTGCATCTCTCATCCAAAAGATTTCAGTGAAGCAGAGTCTAGTAGATGCTTTGAAGTTGTGGAAACAGATAGCCTCAGATAGTGTCCCCTTCTTTGCACCTCAAGTAACACAAATCCTTACCACAGATGCCTCCTCAGTTGGGTCGGGGAAGACATCTAGAGGACAACTCTGTGAGTGAAGTTGGGACTCCAAAAGAGAAAATGGAACACACAAATCACTTAGCACTGGGAGCTGTGCTTCTCTCCTTAAAATACTTTTCTCTGCTGAAACATCGAACAGTACAGATGAGGACATACAATACAACTATGATGTGTCATGTAAACAAACCAAGAGCTGCTAGATCTTTAATGTTTTGCATAGGAACAATGAGGGACTTGGCATATATTTTGAAAACTATGACTGCTTCAGTACACCTTACTGGAAAGGCCAGTGTACTGGCAGACTCATTAAGGAGAATTGGTCTTGCCACACATGAATGGACTGTGAGCCAGAGTGCATTAAAGAGGAACAGTCAGCACTAAACACTCCACACCCAAGTGTGTAGCTGGTCCCAGTTTGTACTTCGTGTGCAAAAACTTTTTTTTCTTCCGGTTTACTGCCATATAGTAGATTGCATATGACTGTTTCTGCTGACTTCCAAGCTAAAATCTTTTTATTTTTTCTTTTTGCCCCTACTACTCCCATCAGGGTCTGCTCTGGTCACAGACCCCCTTCGCCTCCACCTTCGGTTATGCCTGCATCCCCCGGTTATGCCTGTCTTTCCCCCCAGAGAGCAGGGCCATGGCACCAACCCCCTATATCGGGGCCGTGGTACACGTATCTGGTCAGGGATCGGCTCCAGAGGCTAATCGAGGCACATGGGGGCAGAGTGTCATGTAAACGGCGAGGTTCGGGATTTTTTTCCCCCTTTAAGCAGGACGGGGACGTGCAATGACGACCTGTGTCCACCCCCTCCTGACGTTCTGTTGAGTGTCAACGTGGGGTGGCTACCCAGCCTCCGCTAGGTGCCGCTCGTGCACCGAACGCTGCCCTGCCCTCTCCCCAGAGAAGAAGAGCTGTCCTAGAGACTCACTCCTTCTCCTCCCGGCTGGCCCTCCGGTGATCCGGGTCCGTTCCCGAACCTGTGTCTCCGGCATCGCAAGCGGAAATCCAACTGCTGCGTCAACGGGACAGCTGACTTCCAAGCTGATATCTGCTGTAACCAGAATCCCCTGCAGTTGATATCAGAACAGGGCTGCAGCAGTGGGAGATTCAGTAGCCTGCAGTGCAGGTTACAAGATTTTTATAAGCTTAGATTCTGTGACTGTACTTAGTCCCGGTAGGACAGTAGGACCAGTATACAAAAATCACAGGTTATAAAAACTCTTACATTCACCGCAGGCTATTGACTCTTCCCAGTGCTGCAGCACCGTTCTAATGTCAGCTGCAAGGGATCCAAGGATTTCAAGTTACAGCAAATGTCCACTTGGAAGTCAACAGAATCAGCTGAACACTACTACTAAACACAGAAATACCTGGCGTATGACTCAGAAGTGTTGTTGCACCATGGAAAATGCTGAACACAAAACAAAGCATGTGGTGCGCACATAAAATGAAAGTTCAAAAGTGCTGTTGCAAGGTGTCAGTTTATCATTCGAATCATTAAGATTCTTCTTCGGGGGGCAGGGTTACAGCTTGCCATAGCTGCTTTTAAAGGCAGTCTTTAAAAGTGTATACATTCATTTTAAGTGTATGCAAACATTTCAGCATTAAGTAGCTTCACTAATTCATGCAAGACGTAGGGTTCTTATGTCCAGACCATTACAAGAAATCACAACATACACTTAATCCAAACCCCCAGTGATAAAGTGAAAATTACATAAAACAGTAAGCTATATTAATTAAAAACAAAGGACAAATATGCTGATGGAACTAGTTAATCATATGTCTAGTAAGTACAATATTCAATTTTTTAAGTCAATTATGCTGTAATTAAAACATTTCTTTTCCCTTTTTGTTGTAAAGTTCCTAGATAACTATAATCCAAAGAAATGAACCAGTGGAGAAAATAAAATAGAAGAAAACAGAAGATAATGATCACAGATGAACAAGTAAATAAGCAAGCAAAAAGCACCGGTGCCTATTAAGGATTCACCAAGACCCACTAAGCTTGACCATTTACAGAAACGTGACAATCTTCCAGTCATCCTTCAAACCTTCCAGAGTACAAATTCTTGTTTTAAAAAGGCGTCTACACTCAATCCACAACAAATTCTTCACATGGTCCCCACCTCAAAAGTGTGAGGGAACATGATCAATGCCCGTTTGATGCCAATGATTACCCACTTGGGTTTTGCTGTCCTCATTCAGGTTGGAGCAAACATGCTTCTGCATTCGCTCTTTCAGTGGCTGAGTACGACCAATGTAGAGCTTTGAGCAGGGGCACTCGAGTGCATTGATTGCAAAAAGAGTATGACAAGTGATGAAGTGTTTAACCTGATGGGTAATCAGATTAGTAGGAGTGATAAAAGGTTATCCTTGAGAGGTATGCCAACATTCACTGCAGGCTCCCCATGTCTGGAAACCTTTAAGGTGATTACTGATGCAGCAGTCCCCAAAGTTACTGAAGACCACCCTGTCTTTAATACTGGTAGGTACCCTTCCTGTAGACCACTCTGGGACCTTCCCCAATCACTTGTCCCAAATCCTTATCAGCTAGTAGGATGTGCAAATAGTATTTAAGGGCTTCTGCAACCTTGGGGCCACCAAACCATATTCAGTTATGAAATTTACCTGGGGATTCTGGTTGTTAGTGGATGTGGAGTGATGAGTTCCCTCCTATTCCTATTCTTGGCTTACTCTCATGCCTGGTTGAGGAGGGATGGATCATACTCACATTCCATGAATCTGCATTGAAGATCAATGGCCTGTTTATCAAAAGTTTCAAGGTACAAACAGTAGCATTGGCTCTGTAAAAACTGGCCATATGGGATACTTTTGTTCAGCTGAAATGGCTGACAACTGTCTGACCTCAACAGTATGTTAGCGGAAGTAGGTTTCCGATAACCTTCACTGGTAATACGGCCATCAGAGTGGCCAGTAATAATGAGATCCAAGAAGAGAATACTGAATACTGATGAGATCTGTGTGATAGGTAAAGGTCCTATAAATAAAGGTATTGCTTCTGGGGTCATAGATGGCCACCTCCACCAGCCATCCCATAAAAAGATTCACATAGGGTGCCATTGTGACCCATGGCATTACCACAAGTATGCAGATAGAACCAGAATTCAAAACAAAAATAGTTAAAAGTGAGAATCAAGTTAAGGGCATCAATAATGAACTCTGGTTCAATGATGTTGTCAATTCCAAATTTGTCAATAAAGATCCTCATTGCATTCAATCCCAAATGATGTCGGATGCTGGTATGGAGAGACATCATATCAATAGAGTCACAAATAACCAGCATCCCTGCCAGCTAATGTATTCAAGGGCCTCCAGCACCGCCATTATGTCGCTTTAAGTAAGACAGAATAAAAAGAGTCTGTAAGAAAGCATCCGCAAAATTGTAAAGTTTTTCAGTCAAAGACCTGGTAGATAATATTACTGATTTCCCAAGCTGGTGCTGTATGTCCTTGTGGATCTTAAGCAACACATAAAATGTGGGTACTGTTGGGAATTTTTGTTATAAATATTTAGACTCTGTTTTGGTATAATCCCTAATCTCAGGGAATTAGTCAAGAATTTGTTAATGCAATTTCTTAAAGAGAGAGCAGTAGGGCCACTGGGCAACAGACAATAATGATAGGGATTTTCCAATTGTCTCAGTGCTTCATTTCTGTAATTTTTTGTCCATTACTACTATCATGCCTCCCTTATCCACTGACTTGATGACAAGGTGGGGCATACCACTCACTTCCCCAGTAGCTGAAAGCGTGTCTGTCAAGAGATTAGAATCTTTTTGTGGGTAACCTTTAAGATCTTATTAACCGCTGCCAGGACGAACTTCTCAAAAGTAAACATGGCTGGTGCAGTGTCAGTTCAAGCAGAATGTTGAGTGTGGCCAAAATGCATTTTTTTTGTTTTGCAGAATCTACACACATATCCAGTTCTTGTTGTTCCACTTCCTCGAATGTCTCTGAGGCTAATTCCACATCCCAGTTATCCATGTGAACAGTTGTCCCTTTCTGTTCCAGTGGTGGCGATACATTTTCTGAACAGTTGTCCCTTTCTGTTTCAGTGGTGTCGATACTTTTTCTGAACAGTCATTGTCCCTTTCTATTCCAGTGGTGTCGAAACATTTTCTAAACAGTTGTCCCTTCCTGTTCCAGTGGTGTTGATACATTTTCTGAACAATTGTCCCTTTCTGTTCCAGTGGTATCTATACATTTTCTGAACAGTTGTCCCTTTCTGTTCCAGTGGTGTCGATACATTTTCTGAACAATTGTCCCTTTCTGTTCCAGTGGTGTCAATACATTTTCTGAACAATTGTCCCTTTCTGTTCCAGTGGTGTTGATACATTTTCCTATAACAAGTTCCCGGATGTCCCTATATTACATCCATCATCAACATTATTTTGTTCATTTGAGACTATTAGCGATAAGGTGATGATTTCATCTCCCTGAGTGTTTTGGACCTCTTGGTAGCCCACTGTCTTTTTTTACTGTAAAACTTTTTCAAATGAAGTTTTCTAAATGTTTTTCTTAAGTCCACTTCTATCTTGAAATGATCATTTGGGGGTTCGGGGCTAAAATATAGTCCTTTAGATAAGACTGATATCTATGCTGAGGTAAGGTTGGTGTTTATGATATTGATTACTTTCCTTTCGCTCAAGTTGTGGTGTTCCTGTTGTGTCTTACTTTGTTTCTATGTGTGCCCCGGTGTTCCTCCTCATTTTGTATTTACTTTTTTTTAACTCCACTTTATTCAGCATATAGCACATAATACATAGAAGCCAAGGTATCTTACATGACAAATCTAGAACTATATGAAAAGACAAGGTTTTAGTCCCATGTCCAGGGAGTATATACAGAACAAAAGTTTCCCCGAAGGAAAAATTGATAATTCAAAACAAGAGTCCAAGTGTCCATTTGGTTCTCTGCTGGGGAAGAGAGAAAGAAAAACAGTAGAAAGGAGGACTTTCATCCTCTGACATTAGATAATGTAGACAAATTATTGTCTTAATGAATACATTGGAAATTATGCAATCGAAATAATGTAAAGCTACAATTCACGCTGCTGCTTCTGTATGGAAATAATAGACTAGTTCAGATAACGTATGCTATATATACAATAACTGAATAATAAAGATTAACGTGAACCAGATAAATACAACAAACTAAGTGGGTGCACTCACTCTGCCCAGAATATGATTGTCAAGTATCGGAATACCACTGAACATCAGGACCAGAAACATGGGGGAAGGGATTAAATGATGCTGGTCCAGATCCTTGAAGTGGACCAATTATCAACATTGCCCATTCCTGTGAGAAAGCTAGCTATGAACACACCAGATGGTAGTATTACTGCCACAGTAAGCATTGCCATGTGCCACCCCCACTCAAGGCTAGTTCCCTGCCCTGGTGCCATTGAATCCATCCTCTCCATTTTTCAATATGTTTCTCTTCTTGGAGTCAAAGTTTGGCTGTTAAAAGCGCCATTGTTTTGACTGTATCCACTCTCTAAAGCCATTCAGCCTGAGTAGGAGCTTCAGTTTGCAACCAGTGAGCAGTTATGCACTTAAGGGCTACAGCTATAAGAATTAATGTAAAGCTTTGTTCATCCCCCTCAAATGCATCACCCATGGAAGCCCTAACACCAATTCTGTGAAATCTAAGGGAATTTGTACTCCAACAATCTCCTGGGATGCTGCATATACTGTATGTACTCCCAAAAACTGTGCAGTTCACTGCAACCCCAAAAGATATGTCAGTAGGAACCCTCCTCCCCACAAGCCCTCCAGCAGTGGGCCATGTTTGTGATGTGGTAGTGTTGTGTAATGGTGGGAGCATGAAAATAGCGAATAAGTATTTTACAAAAGAACTTGCGCCATATTGGAATGTAAGATACCCTCCATCTAAATTTTAATCTTCTAGACCAATCCTCATCTCGAATGGAACAGTCAGCTTTGTGATCCCATGTTTCTTTTAACCTTAGCTATTGTAAGGCCCTTTGCTTTCTGCAACATTTTATAAGTACCAGAGATATATCTCTGAGGACCAATCAGGGTCACCACCCAGTATTTATAATCCTCCCAAGCTGAGCAAAGTCTAATAAGTTTTGCTAGATTGAGGAGTTTATATAATGTCTAAGTTGCATATAGCAACGAAATTCCCCATTGTTCCAAATAAATTTCTCCTTAGCCCTGCTGAATGATATGCAGGTATCCCTCTCCACAAATTGGGCAACGTGGGTAAGTCCATTACTTTCCCAACGTGCATATCCAGTTTGGGGGTTAAAAACCTGGGTCATATCTAATAAGAAACAGTGGGCCCACACCCTCCACTGGATTTGTAATTTTTTGTCAAATAGACTGTCTAACACCCATCTGTTTGTAGCACCTTTCTTATAATCCACAAAAACTGGAGTGAGTGCCAATTTAAAAAAAGGCTGCCTCCAGCCCCAGCATTCTCAATCTCATACCATTGAGAGATATGTCTCTGCTAAGCCCATGTGTAAACAGGCAACATTTTATTTGTGTAAAGACTGGTTATCAGGAAAGGCACACTGAGCCAAGGCTCATTTCCAGGTGTGACCCAGGGACTTGGGGAGCAGACCATAACAAAGGGTGACAAATACACATAAAATACAGAGTGCTAAAGTAAAGTGTACATTATGGCGCATTGACAGTCAACGCAAGGTTACATGACATAGGTGCAAGATACAATAGTTAAGCAGATTACAACCAAATACAAATAAAAATAAATAATTGCAAGGAGAACCACTAAATAGTATCATCGCAGGTCAGATAGGGCCAAGCCTCCCTCCTTACTTGGCAAGATCAGAATTTTGATGTGGAACTCGAAGATGTTTGTGACCCCAAATCAATTTTTGGATCCTGCGAGTGAGTTTGTTCTAAAATGAGAGGGGAATGTTTAAGGGAAGACATTGAAATAAAAAGAGAAAACGGGGTAAAACATTCATTTTAATGGAGTCCACTCTGCCTACCAGTGAAAGAGGTGGGAGAACCCACTGTGCAAGATCTGCTTGTACCCCCTCCCATCATTTGTCATAGTTGGCCGCAAAGAGTTTAGAGAGATCTGTAGTGATTTGAATTCACAAATATCTTATTTGATTGTGCTTAGCCCATGTAAAGGGGAATGTATTCTTGAAACCCAGAGGGCAGTGACCAGTAATCCTGAGGGCTTTGGATTTTGAAAAGTTTAATTTATAATCCAAAATTTCTCTGAAGGAGTGTAAAAGAGCCACCAGCCGAAGCACTGAAATTTCTGGGGTACTGAGAAAAAATATGGAATCATCGGCATACAATGACACTTTATATTCTTCCCCACCCGTCATAATACTCTACCTGAAATGGACAGATCTTGTCGAACCTTAGCAGCCAAGGGCTCCAAACACAAAGCAAACAGCTAGGGGGACAGGGGGCAACCTTGTCTTGTACCACGGTCTAGGGGAAAGAATGCAGAATTAATGCCATGGACTCGTACTAATGCTTGAGGGATAGAGTAAGTACACCAGTTCTTTTTGCTCATTTATTTACTTGTTTATCTATGATATCTGAGCATTATCTTCTGCTTTCTTTCTCCACAGGTCTGTTTCTTTGGATTATAGTCATCTAGGAACTTTACAACAGAAAGGCAACAGGAATGTCTGATTTATAGCATAATTTACATACAAATTTAATTTTGTACTTACTAGACATGTGGTTGACTAGTTCCATCAGCAGATTTTTCTTCTGTAATTTTCACTGTATCTCTGTGGGTTTAGATTAAGTGTATGTAGTGATTTCTTCTAATTCTTTGGGCATAAGAACCTGCGTCTTGCATGAATTAGTGGAGCTACTTAATGCTGAAATGTTTGTATGCATTTAAAATGTACTGTATGTATACACCTTTAAAAACTGCCCTTAAAAGCAGGCATGTCAACCTGTAACCCCGCCTCCCAGAGGAAGAATCTTAGTGATTTGAAGGACTGGGGATTTGTATTCACTATGGAAAACAACAAAATCCATGTTCCAATAACACGCTGTGACCAAAATGATGCAGTGAGAATAGTGGTTTAATAGAAGTCACAAGCAAAAGCAAAATGACTGCACTACAACACCCAATGCTTTGAACCAAACAGTCCTTCCTCAAGAAGTAGGACCCAGCCCCGTCACTTAATTTATACAGAAGTCTTAAAAAATTGTGACAATATGTGATGACCCCAAACTCCATTAATCACAAGATAGAAAATACAGAAATAATTACAAACCTAAACTGGTTATAAAGGAGAGCAAGATTCCACAAGTAAAGGTGCAGTTCAGCTCAAAAGTATAGAAGCTTATTATTATCAGTTCAAACAATTTGATGCAAATTTAAGTAACAAACACAATGGTTACAATAAAAATAATAGCTATGCAGCCTTAGGTATACAGATTCATAGCACATTCATCCATGATGACAAACCTAAAGGAGAAGACGACAAAGGGAAAGAAGAAAGAAGACAATGAATGCAATAGATAGTTGAATGTCAATTCAAGAGTGTAATACATTTATCACTCACTCTCAAGGATCACGCAGAGGTGTGCTCATCCTGATGGAATAGTCGTTTTCTGCATTCCATGAATAAAGATCCCTCCTTCATTCCATAATGGCCCTCAGGAGAAGCATAAAGCTCTACATAAATGGAAGCACTGATTACAGCCCATGTGCCATTCTGATAGGGAACACAAGGGCCCTTCGGTTGTAACCCACTACAATGCCTATAGTCCTCGATGTTCTTTAGTTCATAGTTCTTTAGGGGTCCAGCAGGGTGGAAGAGACAGCATAGGAAATAAAAGAAATACTTATCTGATAGGCAGGGGCCTTCGTCCTGTTCAGACCTGTGAAAAAAAGGAAAAAAGGTTAGAAAGTTAAAACATTTTAAAAGGAAGAGACAGAAGAAAGACAGTGAGGTTTGGGGAGGGTGGGACTCAGCAAAAGCCCCTGTGCCCCTTGTGGTGGCCAAGTAGCCAAAATTTTAAATAAAGTAGCCAGGTGGGCTAGTGTGGGGCTAGTAGCCCTAGTGTTAAATAAAGTAGCCAGGTGGGCCAGTGGAGATGCTGTGGGGCTAGGAAATGCCCTAGGGGGAATGCCCTGTGGTAGAGGTAGCCCTGGTAGTCTAGTGGGCCAGTTCAAGGTGTAGGTGGCTAGTATCTATTTTAAAGAAAGTTAAAACCCCTTCTCTGGGGTTTAGTGGGGCTTCCTATGCCCTGCTAGTGCTGGGTACTAATTTTTATGGCAGCTGCAGCAGAGAGAGCAAGTTGGGCTGCAAGAGCAGCCAGCCACTAGCGTGACTGCACTAAGAGAGTGCCTGCGGGCACTTCAGCACTCCCAACCCACACGGAGCACAGGCTGTGGCCTACTCCAGTTGGGTGGGAGTCAGAGGGACAGCAGGAGTCAGTGGGAGGAGGAGGAGGCATGTAGAGAAAGCACCTCCCTCCACCCTCCCGATCGCCGCTCCGGCGGCAAAAGTTTTAATTTAAATATGCCCTACGGGGCTTAAGGAGGCAGCGGAGGAGCAGTAGAGCAGCAAGAATGTTGCTATTAAGAAAAGCCACTCTGCGGCATTAGAGAGTCATGAGGGCAGAAGGAGCAAAAGAAGCAGCAAGGACGCTGCATCAATGGAGCCGCTCCACGGCATGAATTGTGAAGCCTGGGGGGGTGAGAGGAGTGAGAGAGCAGCAGGGGCCACATGCAGAAGCTGCACCACGGCTAGATAAATAGCCGAGGGGCCAAGATTTTTGAAATAACAATCTTAGCGCCTGTGGGGCACAGGATCAGGCAGAGAAGAACTGAGAGCTCCCTGAGGGGGAGAAAGTAAAATAATAGAGCCGCACGGCAGCTGGTTTGGGAGCCCCGAGAGGCTGAAATTGAAACTGGGGGGTTGGGGAGAGACAGCAGAGAACAGAGAGGCAATTTCGGGCTATAAAAGCCCATAAAGAAGCAGCAAAGCCCAGGAGGGGCTAAATAAATAAAATATATGTATAAATAAATGGCTACCTGGGGGCAGAAGCAGGCAGTCCTCCGGGTAACATCAGTCAGGGCATGTTGGGAGCATGCTGGCTGACTGGGGCATCGCTAGGACGTCCTGACATCAGCAGAGGAAGCAGAATCAGCCAGATTTGTTGAAAAGAGTGTGGGAGGGGGCTGCATTTTGGCAACTTCCACTGGGAAAACCTCAATTTAACTTAAATAAATGTGAGGTAGGGTAGCTGGGGAATCACCAGCCCTATCTAACCACTTCATATTTTTTTTGTTTGCCACCTCAAAAAAGGGGGTATTCAGGGCATTTAAAGTGGGGCAAAGACAGCAGTTGGGAGGAGCAGCTTGAGACGTCCCATCTCTAGGAGAGCTCAAGCTCTTTTCTGATTGGCTGCCAGAAGCATTGGCAATAAAATCCACCAAGCAGGTGCCAAGAAGGGAGGGCAAAAAGGCTGGGATGAGTAGTTTGAAGTGGATTCTCTCTCTCCTCTTCAAGAACCTGACAGGAGTGCTGTGGGAGGGCTCGGCCACAGGCAATTCCTCTGAAGAAAAAAAAGCAGAAATACAGGGAAAGTTTAAAGTGACAGGGTAGATAGTTAGGGGGCTACCACTGCCTAGTTAGAAACAAGTTTTAGTCAGGAAAAGCAAGTTAGTAAATTATTTTATTTATTTATTGAAGATATCAGATAACATACCTTTGAGTCAAAGACTCCTTTACAAAGGCTGAATGTCATTATATACAAAGACATCAGATACAATGGCAATAAATAAGACACAATAGTTACAAAGAAGCTTGTACATTAGCAAAAGTGGTTACAGAAAGTTGCAAAAACAGTTACAGAGTAAAGACAGTAATCAGTTAACAGGGTACGTACACTGCAGGTTGGTGGCACCAGCCATGCCCTGGTCATTATTTAGCAGTCTAGGCTGGACTGGGGGTGTCCATTGTCCAGGTATAAGCATGCCCTGGGGTGGCAGGACCAGGGTGAGGTCCAAATATGAGGGGGGGAACCTGGGTAGAGCAAAAAAACAAGGACAGTCGCAGGCTGAGCCTTTAGAGATTAGGTCACGTAGTTGCGACTTGAACTGGCCAAGTCTGGGTTCTGAGAATAGGAGTTAGGGAGGGAATTAAGTCAGCTAGGGTCCTGGTGCCTAAATGTTCTTTGACCCGAGGAGGTCTTGCAGAGGGGTACATGGAAATGGGTTGTTGTAGATTGCCGGGTGTGGTAGGAGGACAAGGGTGCCTGGAGTAGGGGGGTAAGGGCAGGTGGAAGTAGACCTGCAGTTATTTTTTTAGCAGAGGCATGTCTGATATTTGAGCCTCACATTAAAGTTAAGCCAGTTTGTGGAGGCATACAGGGCGCAGGTGTGTGTGCGTCTGGCACAACCGGAGGCTAGTCTACAGGTCTTATTAAGAGCCAGCCTGATTTTGTTTAGGTGTGTGTTGTCAGCTGCCCCATAGATTATGATACCATAATTTATGAGTGACAGTACTGAAGCTGAGACAGCTAGGTGGAGGGCTTCAGGTGGGAGGCAGTGCTTGTACCAGTGCAGTAAACCAATACGCACATTGACTGCGGTGCTCAGTTTTCAGATGTGGTCATAGTAGGTGAGCCCTGAGTCTAGGGTGATACCCAGGTACTTGAAAGAGGTAATCTGCTCAAGGGGGTCATTGAGGGATGTCAGTATGCACAGGGGTAGCCCACTGTTCCTGCTTTGGGAGTGGGAAAACACGATAGGCTTCGTTTTTTTGTAGTTTAGAACTAGCCTATGCCGAACAAACCAGGATTCTGCTTCCGTAAAAGGTTTTTGGAGTGCATTACAGAGAGTGGTGGGATCAGTGTGGGAGCTGTAGAGGATACATACATACATCTGCATACAGGAGTAGTTTCCCAGAGCAATCCTTGGGCAGGGAGTTGAGGAACAGGGAGAAAGGTAGGGGGCCAAGAATAGAGCCGTGAGGGACTCCCGACCTGACTTGGAAGGGGGAGGACTGGATTTGGGCAAGTCTGACTGAGTTCTCTCTGACAGATAGCTGGCAAACCAGCCAGTGGTCTGAGAGGACAGGCCAATTTGTGTGAGGGAATCCAGAAGTAGTGTGTGGTGCACTGTATCAAACGCCTTGGAAAGGTCTATTAAAACGGCACCAGCAATGTGGCCTGTGTCCAGAGATGTGTGGAGGGCATTAGTGAACTCCAGGAGAGCTGTGGTAGTACTGTGGTTCTGCCAGAAGCCATGCTGCTCAGGACACAGAAGGCTGTATTTGGAGAAGTAGTCCGTAAGCTGGGTGGCCACAATTTTCTCCAAAGCTTTGGAGATGGGGGGCAGGATTGAGATGGGGCGGTAGTTCACAGGCTGGGTGCAGTCGTCGCTCTTAAGGATGGGTGTAATGAGATCTAATTTCCATTTAGAGGGGAACTGGCCCAGCAATAGGGAGTGGTTCAGGAGCATGGTGAGTGGGAGAAGAACTTCATTAAAGGTGAGCCTAAGCAGCTTAAGATCTAGTGTGTCACTGCTGAATTGTGACTTGCTGAGGACCTTGAGGAGAAGGGGGTCAGCTTCTCGCTGTGATATTGTTTTAAAGCAGAACAGGGGTTGGTGGGAGAGGTAGGGGGTTCTGGGGGGGTTGGGGAGAAGAAAATTGGGGGGAGAACACTACTAAGGTCGGAGAAAGAGGTATTAAATGTATTTGCAATCAGAGCAGGGTCTGTGGTGATAGATCCATTTGCCCAGAGTTGGGAGTGAGGTACAGAGGAGGCTTTACCACTGAGCTCTTTGAGAGAGTCCCAGAACTTGCACCCTGAGCCCCATGTGGCAGTGAATGAGGCTCGGTAGTACTCATCTTTGGCCTTCCGAATAGTATATTTATTACGGGCCTCTTGGTAGTGCTGTCTATCAGAGCATTTACCAATTGCCAGGGCAAGATGACATAGATTGTCACCATCACTCGTTTGGTCTAATAGGGCTTGAGACATCCAAGGTGTGTCAACCCCTTTGACAACCTGTTTGCTTAGGGGTGCATACCGGTCACAGGCAGAATTGAAGGTGTCAATGAAGTAGTCAAGAGCAGTGTCAATGTTCAAAGCAGTTGTAATGGGGGACCAGTCACTGGTTGAGAGGTATTGTCTAAGGGCCTGAAGTTTGCTAGGTTTGAGACAGCGTTGGAGGATAATTTATTTTGGGGGGGAGACTTTCTTACAATATATGACAAGTGACAAAGCACCGGGGAGTGATCACTTGGGGCATCAGGTAAAACCCTGACCTGGGTAGCTTTATGGGGTGCATTGGTGAGCACCATCTCAAGGCGAGTGGCAGTGCAAGACCTCTGGTTCAGTCTAGTGGTGGTGGTCACAAGTTGGGACAGGTTTTGAGAGGCTGCCGCATCCCTAAAGGGTGCCAATGTGTCAACTAGCCAATTTATATTAAAGTCCCCAAGGGCAATGGTTTCTGCCTTGTCAGGGAGAGACTGTAGGTAGGTGAGGACAGAGTGGAGAGCACTCTTCTGATTCCGGGGAGGAATGTATATAGAAGAGAGGAACAGGGGGGCTCTGTTAGGTGCAATAGTGATTTTCAGAGTGAGGGCCTGGGCCCCATGCCCAAGCAATGCGGATGGGAGGGCAAGACATTGTAGCAAGTCCTGGATGTATAGCTCACACCCACCACCTTTTTTAGAGGTACGGTTGGCGCGGTATAGAGTAAACCCAGGGAGTGAAACCATGGAGTCTGGGGTACAGTCATTGAGCATCTACTACTGAGATGATATCAGGGTGATTCAGGGCAACCCAGCCTTGAAAAGAGTCAAATTTGGTAAGGAGGCTGCATATATTAAGGGAGGCGATTTTAAGATCCTTACGAGCAGTAGCCTGGGGAGGGGGTTGGGGTGGATGTCTCCTGAGAGGAGAAGGAGCAGGAGGATACGCTTAGATGCTAGTTTTAGTCGCTTCTGCACCTGTTTAGGTGCCATCAGTGAGGGGGAGGAGCATCGCAAGGATATAGAAACATAGAAGTTGACAGCAGATAAGGACCGCAAGGCCCATCCAGTCTGCCCATTTCTTTTTCTATCTTGTAAATGTGCCATCGGCCTTTGCTTTGTCAGTGGCCTATCTATTCATACTCATCTGTATTGCTCCCTTATGCCTATCCCATGCCTGTTTAAAGCCCTGCAATGTATTCAAAGCCACCGCTTCCTGAGGTAGGCCATTCCATGCATCCACTACCCTTTCTGTGAAAAAGAATTTCCTCACATTCCCCCTTAATCGGCCTCCCTCTAATCTCATGCTGTGTCCTCTTGTCCTGCTATTTTTCTTATATTTAAACATGTTAGACTCTTTCACCTTAATGCCCTTAAGATGTTTGAATGTCTCGATCATATCACCTCTCTCCCTCCTTTGCTCAAGGGTATACATATCGAGCTCCATTAATCTGTCCTCATATGTCTTCTGATGCAGTCCCTGCACCATTTTGGTTGCCCTTCTCTGGACTGCCTCAATTTGGTTAATGTCCTTCTGAAGGAGTGGCCTCCAGTACTGCACGCAGTACTCCAGATGGGGCCTAACCAGTGTCTTGTAAAGAAGGATTATTAACTCCCTCTTACGACTTGTGATACCTCTACTAATACACCCTAACATCACCCATGCCTTACCTACTGCTTTAGAGGTCTGCTTGGATGATTTCAGGTCATCTGTGATGATGATGCCCAAGTCGCTTTCTTCCTTTGTGACTGCCAGCAACTCCTCTCCCAGCCTATAGGTGGCTTCAGAGTTTCTCTTCCCTATGTGCATGATCTTGCACTTCTTTGCATTAAATCCCAGTTGCCACTTTTCTGACCATTTTGCCAGTTTATCCAGATCTCTTCTCATTCTGCCCACCCCATCTGGATCATCTACTCTGTTGCAGCTCTTGGTGTCATCTGCAAACAGACAAGCCTTACCCTCTATTTATTTTTATTTTATTTTTTTAGTTGTTTAACCAGGAGTAGCACACTAAGCTGAAAGCTTTTTTACAGGAGCATCCTGGGAGCACAGGGAAGTTAAGTGACTTGCTCAGGGTCACACAGTATGTAAGTGGAAGCTGTGGGATTCAAACCCAGGTCTGGTCTGCTGGATGTCCCCAGATCTGCAGCTCAGAGCCTTAAACCACTGCACTATACTGCTTCAAAGTATGCTTCTAGTCCATCTGCAATGTCACTAATGAAGATATTGAAGAGGACTGGACCCAGGACTGATCCCTGAGGTACCCCACTTGTGACTTGCATCTCTTCTGACTGTATATTACCACCACTCTCTGTTTTCTGCCCATCAACCAGTTTGCCACCCAGTTGACCAGCTTCTGACCCACCCCAAGCCTACCCAGCTTATTTATCAATCTTCTATGTGGAACAGTGTCGAAAACTTTACTGAAGTCAAGGTAGGCGACATTAACTGCTCTCCCTTGGTCCACCACTCTGGTTACCCAGTCAAAGAAATCTATGAGATTAGTTTGACAGGACCTTCCTTTTGTAAACCCATGCTGTCTTGGATCCTGTGTCCCTATGGATTCCAGGTGTTGCACTATCCTTTCCTTAAGGAGTGCATCCATAATCTTGCCCACTACTGAGGTAAGACTGATTGGTCTGTAGTTCCCTGCCTCCTTCCTGCTACCACTCTTGTGGAGCGGGATCACATGAGCCCTTCTCTAGTCTTTTGGGACCTCTCCTGTGCTCAGAGACTCACTAAACAGTTCTGCTAATGGCTGTGCTAGTTCCACCCTTGGCTCCTTAAGTACCCTTGGATGTATGCCATCAGGTCCCATTGCCTTGTCCACCCTGAGCTTAGCGAGCTCTTGTAGGACTGTTTCTTTTGTGAAGGGAGTAGTGCTCACCTCCCTCCCTCCCCCCGTGTCCATGGTGCTGAGCTGTGGGCCCTGCCCTACCTTCTCTTCAGTAAATACTGAGCAAAAGTATCTATTTAGGACAGATGCTTTTACAGGGTCCTCCTCACATGCCCCCTTTTCTCCTTTGAGCTTAGCATTACCCTCTCTGGACTTTCTCCTTTCACTAATGTGTCTATAGAAAGTCTTGTCACCTTCTTTTACTGTTCGGGCTAGTGTTTCCTCAATTTGGGACTTTGTCTGCCTTACTGCCTTCCCTGCTCCCCTTAGGGCAGTTTGGTATGCCTCCCTATCTTCATCCCGCTGTGTTCCCTTATATTTCCTGAAGGCCAGCCTTTTGGCTCTGACCTTTTCTGCTACTGTATTTGAGAACCAAAGTGGTTTCCTTCTTCTTTTGCACTTCCTTTTCTGTCTAACACAATGGGATGTTGCTTCAAGTATTGCATCCTTAATGCTTGCCCACTTTGCCTATACCCCCTCACCTGTGTTTCTTTTTGACAGGACTAGCTTAACTCTGTTGGCCACCTTATCAAAGTCAGCTCCTCTGAAGTCCCATATTTTGCCTTGGAATGGGATGATTTAGATGTAGTGGCCAAATTGAACCATACCATGTTATGGTCACTGGCCCCCAGGTGACCTTCTACCTGGAGATATGTGATCCCTTCCCTGTTAGTCAGTACTAGATCTAGGATAGCCCTGTCTCTTGTGGGTTGTTGTACCAGTTGTTTGAGGCCCTCCCCCTGCAGGAAATCCACCATGTGTCTAGTTCTGGCACATGTTCCTGCTGGTATTGACCAATCTGTATCTGGCATGTTGAAGTCTCCCTTTATCAGAACCTCATGTTTTGTATATCTTCTGACAGTAATGTGTCTATGTCCTCCTCCTGGTCTGGGGGCCTGTAGACAACCCCATTTCTTATGGCTGTCCCATTTCCTGTTTCCAGGGTGACCCACAGTTCTTCTAGCTCCTTATGTGTATTCTGAATTTCTGTAGCTTTGATATTTTCATTGACATACAGGGCCACTCCACCTCCCCTTTTTGCACCTCGGTCTCTTCTGAACAGTACATAGCCAGGTACTGAAGTCTCCCAAGTGTGGTTACTGGTAAACCACGTCTCACTAATTGCTACTATGTCCAGTTTAGCCTCTGACATTATTGCCTGCAGGTCTGGGATCTTATTTCCCAGGCTGTGAGCATTTGCGTACATGATTTTCCATTGGCCAGATTTCGGTGTGTTAGTTGTTGGGTGAGGTTTGGCATTTCCCCTGTGCGTCGTATGGGGAGACTGACCTTTTTTCTTACCTGGTGATGCAAATGAACTGCAAACATGCTGAATCCCTGTTTGACAACTAGTTGAGGGAGGAGGGGTGTTCTTCCCATTCGACGTATGCAGTGCTGCACCCCTCTCCCCATTTGCTAGTTTAAATATTCTGCAAAGACGTCAAACTTCTGCCCCAATGCACTGACTCCCTCCTTAGTCAGATGCAGTCCATCAAATTTAAAGAACTTTTGCTCCCAGAACTGTTGCCAGTTCCCTACAAATCTGTGTCCTTTTTCCTGACACCAGCCCTTGAGCCACATGTTTAGCTCCCCTATCTCCCCTTCTCTGACCTTCCATTCATCTGCCCCCCCCCCCCCAGACTGGCGGGATCTCAGAAAAGGAGATGCCAAATGAAATGGATGATAGTTTGTCACCCAGCCTGGTCAGGTGTTCCTTGGTCTCCCCAACTGACTGGCTGTTAAGATCATTAGTCCCTATGTGTACCAGGACGTCAATGTTTTCTCCTGCTTTGTGAACAATTTTAACAATGCGGTCAGTGTCTTTCCACACTGATGTACTTGGGAGACATCTGACCATTACCCCTGGCTGGAGAAGGATATCAACTCCCCGAATCATGGAGTCTCCTATGATCAGAAGTTTTTTGGAGTTCCTTTTTGCTTTTTTTGTTTTGGTTCCTGATTTGGGTGAGTTTTGTTGTGCTAGCTCCTGCACTGCAGTGTCCTGCTCTGCAGTGTCCTCTGCCCCTTTGTTTGATTTCAGAGATAGAGGCAGATACCTGTTCGTAGTGTTTATATGGTTTTTGGATGCAATATATTGGAGAGCACAGAGTGATGGGGCACCCAATTTGCCCTTCCTAACCACCTGCCAACCTCCTGGACCAACTACCCTCTGCGGTCGAGGTTCTTCTCTTGGATGTTGAGGAAATGGCGGGTGGCTCTTATAATGTATTTCCTCCTGAATATGAAATTTGAGGCGCGTAATCTATGCCCATGCTTCCCGGAACTGAGCCCTATGATCTCCAATGGCCCAGCATGTAGGACAGTGTCCTAAATCTTGTAAGACTGTCCTTCTAAAAAGTGTTCCACAGTACCTGCAGTTAATGATATCCATTCCAGATAAGTTGCTGGGTTTATAACCTGGTCAGAGTAATTAGAAGGAAGGAAAATGCAAGTAATGGTTTGATTTTGTGTTTTGTTTTCATATATCTTGTTATAACAAGTTAAATTACTAGTGCCCCTGTAAATGAGCTCACCTTGTGGATGTTCCACTGATCCACCTCTTACTGCTTTGCCACAGGAAATGTCACAACTGTGGTACCCTATAAAAGGAGTGTAGTGTGGGGTGGTTGGGCCCTTCCCCTGCCAAAAAAGAAGAACCACAGATGAAAGAACAATGAGGTAAGAGCAGAAACAGTCAATCAACAACAAATGCAATGACCCTGAAAGCTTATCCTAATGTTAGATAAAACTATAAAACCTGTAAAGCACCACCTGTAATCATTTCAAAGATATACCCTGTAAGAAACACTTTGCTACAGAGAAAAATAAAGCTGTAACAGAAGATATACCTTGCAAAAGACAATTTGAATCAGAAGATTACAGCAGTAATCTGTTAGCACACACCTGTAGGCACACCTTGTAATGATGCAGAAGAAGGTATACCAGCAACAGCAATTTGAATCAGAGAAAAATAAAGCAATGAAATGTTAGCAACAAACAGTAGCAATCCCTGTGAGTACAAAATAAAAATAACAACACACAGTAAATCTGCTTAGCCAAAAAATTCTTTATCCTTTTCCCTTGCTCTGGTAAGGTTCTCTGCTCTGCCCTTTCAAGCAATCTTAGAAAGAAAGAGCTCAGGTGAAGGTAGGTGACTTGGCCAGCAAACCAAGTCTTCTACCTGGGGATGGATAGCTGCTGTAGAGCGGGAGAGGCAAGGCAAAGTAGAGTCCATTGCCATAACATGGCAACATCAGTGGGGTGGGATATGGGTGCAACCCATCGGTGGAGTGAGTGTGGTGGCCCCATGGTAGATGTGTGTGGGGGGGTTTAGGCTGAGAGGCCTGATCGGTTTTAACTCATCATGTTGGTGGACGTGTGGTGAGTGACCTAGCAGAATGAGGGAGGCAAAGGTTAGCAGTGCAAGCCAGGAGGCTGAGGTGGTACCAGTAGGCGGGGTCATTAAAAGTACCTGGTAGGTGGTAGGGCGACATGGTTAAGGGTGTTAAAAGGGTGTAGTAGGTAGCTGGAGGTAAAACTGAGCCAGCAGTGGTGTGCCAGCTGAGAAATTAGCTGAAGCACAGGGTCATTTTAGTAAAATGCCTGGAAAGAGTCACTGCAATATTGCTTTTACTGCATGGGGGGAAATGACACTAGTTCTAATTTGGTGATATAGTTGAAAATTCAGCTAAGGCAAAGGTGCCAGCTACTGGGATAGTTTGGCTGTGACTGGGTATGTCACCAAAGGCAGTGGAAGTGTAACAATTGAAAGGGTATATAGTCAAATTAGGGTGAGGTCCCTAACAATAGGGCAGGTTAGAGCAGTAATTGAGAGGAGTTAACTGGAGTGGCTGGAGAAAAAGTTGAGAGCAAATGTGCAACCCCGTGGGTGAGACTGCTTTAAAAAGGGGTGTTAAGAAAGTGGGTCAAGTCAGGCATTGAAGACAGGGAGGCCAATAGCCATAAGAATGTGCAGCAGTGGAGTGACCAATCAGCTGCTAGGCTGAGGAAAGGGGTGGAGCAAGGGTCTATTTAATACTGTGGGGGGGTGGGTGAAAAAGTTCAGTCCAGAACACAACACAGAAAGAGATTTCCTTGAGATCAGGAAGAGCCAGGCGTTGGAAAATCAGCCAAGGAGCAGAAACTGTCTATCAGTGCCAGGCTCCTCCACTGGGCATCCAGTCAAAACAGTGGCATTCAAAACCACAAGTTTTGGAGGTCCGGTGCGTACCTGAATCTGTCCAGGGGTATAGTCAAGCAGTCTGTTAGCTGCAGCCAGCTCGGAGAGTGCCAGGGCCACAAGAGCAGCTTGGGAAGCCTGCAGACGGGCTGTCTGAATCTGTCTGGGGGTCAGTCGGGCGGTCTGTTAGCTGTGGCCGGCTTGGAGAGTGCCAGGGCCACAGAAGCAGCTTGGGAAGCCCGCAGATGGGCTGTCTGTGGAACAAGGAGGGTAAGACAGTTACAGACGTGTTTGGACATTGGCAAATAATCCAAAGGAGTGAGAAGAAATCCCAGTAGTTTTCCAGAAAATCATCATACCTGCAGAAAGTGTTTTTATTTTATAATTTAAAGTCTAGGCTGGTTTTACCTTTGACCAAGGACCGAAGAAGATCAAAAGTGCAGCAGAACTCCGGAAGGACAACGCCTCATCCATCCCTGGCTAGGGCAGCATCACAGAAGGAACTGTATCATCCTCCCGGACTTTGCCTTTTTTGGGTTTGAGGTACCATGAACTGTGGGGAAGGAAAAAATAGACTGAATTGTGTCCAGGACTTTCACTGATCATCTCAGGGGTGGGGGTGAAAATTGTTGTGATACAAACGGTGTTAGCTGATTTGTCAGGGAAGAAATGTGTTTTTATGTGCAAATGTGTTCACTGTTTAGGCTGCGCAGCCATGTTTCTAACCATTTATTGTGTCACTGACAGAGCCTTGAAGGAAACAAAGGAAAACAGTTATTTATAGCCTGATAAAATGGCTCTCATGTTTGAAAGAGAATTCTGCCTCATAATATTTCTTCAGCACTGTTATTATTGTGGAATAGTTTTCTAGCCCCAAACTGATATCTGCCAGCCTTGTGACTATCCTTTCTTGCAGCTAGCCAGACTCCACCACCCAGGTAGGTGAAAGCAGGGTTATAACCTAATTAAAAATGATATTAACAAAAAAATATAATAAATTCAGCAGTCTTAATGGAATGACAAAGGAAAGGGAGAAGAAAAGGAAAATAAAAGGAAATGGTGTAGCTATGAAAAGGTAAAGGTTAAAAGGGTAGCATTCAGAAGGTGTAAAGAAACAGAAGAGGAGGAGGAGGAGGATAGAGAGTTGTATAAGGGAAACAGAATGAAGCAAGGAAAGCAGTAAAGCACACAAAGGCACAAACCGAAAAGAAACTAGCCCAGAAGTTAATGAAAGGGAACAAGACATTTTTTTTATGTAAGTGTGATCGGATAGGTGAACAGATGCATTTTTTTTCAGTTAGTTAGTTCTGTGGGAATGTTATTGTGACAGGAAATGTGACCAGATATGAGGTGCATTTCTCTCTCTCCTATCAATTTAAAAACAAAAAGCACTCTTCTGTACAGGGTCTGTTGTTGACTCTCTCATGGGAAACTTAAACAAGACCTACTGACAAGATAATCGGCAGGAGGCAATAAAGCTTTGTGAGAGTTTCTCCCAGAGACATGTTCCCATAGGTTAGACAATGGGCACAAGTGTTTATCATAAAACCTTATAGAGGCTGAGGGAAATACAGAGGAGGGAATGATGTCACCCATCTGGGGTGGGGGGATGGGGGACTGTGGGAAACTGTCACTCAGAGGGTAAAGTCATGCCCCACAGCCAAAGGGTATAAAAGTGGGGGGGACAGAAAGCTCTCTCTCTCTCTTCCTCTGGGACACTCAACATCTGAAAAGAGAGAGGGGGCCCTGCCATAGGACTAGCTGACTGGTTAGACAGCACAGTTAGGCAAAGTGCCTTTTGTAGCTAGGGCAGGTTAAGGACTGTAGGTAAGGAAAGCTCCAATTTTTCTAAACATCAACTGTGTGTAACTTGCTTTATTTTCTATTTCTAAGTAAAAGTGTAATCCTTTAGTTTTACTGTAAATATATCCTGTTTGTAAATACTTGTAGATCTTCTAGTAAAGAATATATTTTTGATAGAACCAGTGACTGCCTCATTATTAAAAAGGTAATGTTATTATTTTGCTGGACTCTTGTTTGCAGTCCGTCTCCAAAGGAGCACCCTACCAATAGTTATTGTGTTGACCTTCCTGACCTTAAGCAGAAGGCAAAAGGCGTTTTCCTGGTTCTGGTCAATAAAATCAGGTGGTGGAAAAGAAATCAGAAGTCTCCTGGCCAAAACTGCCCTGTAAGCTGGGACGGCACAAGGAGAAGTTTTCGTCACAACTGGTGGCAGTGGTGTGGATCACTGCAGGACATTTCTGATATAAGGTATTGGGCTTCATAGCCCAATGCCTTATGGTAGCATTATCTGATGGATGCCAAAATTTTAATTTATAAGTATATCGTTTTAGTGTGGGAAGGGATCGTAACTGGTGCCGAAACCATGGCCAGCCAATCCCTTCCAACTTCCCGGTGTGCCTGCTCTGCCCCCTCGCTCAGACATTTAGTGTTGTGTGAGCAAAGGAAGCTCAGAGACATGCCACATACAAGTCAATGGAACTTTTTAAATGCCATTTTAGTAACTTTAAGCTCTTTTGAGGAAAATTAAAACCATCAGCCAATAGGATCCCTATTAGTTGGTGGCTATTTTCTCTAAAAAGTATGAGAGATTATGAAAAAACATTAAAAATCACAATGAAACTTTATGAAACATGTCCTCTACTCTCCTGCTCACGTCACTGAACTATCTGAGCGCTGAGGTGGCAAACACCGCGAAGATGGAAAGATTGACTAACTGTAGCACCAGTTATGATCCTCCCATGAGAGATACACTTATAAATTAAAATGTGCTATCCCAATATCCTGCCATAAAGTAAGCTCGAGCCCAATACCTTATGGCACTAGATCGGAAGTTTACTTTAAAGCTAGAATTTGTGCACAGTGTTCTTTCCTGTGAGGCAGGAACTCTGTGAGAGAGGTAAAAGCCTTATCTAGCACATGGGGTGACAGAGTGACAGTAGAAATATACCTTTACAGTCACGAAACAGGATATAAAAAAGGTTACATTGTTAACTACAGTTTTTTTTTCTAGAAAACAGCTTAGTGCAGGATAGCTAGAAAAGATGGGCACCTCAGCAAATGGCAGATTTTATGTGCATCAGCTTTGTGAACTGTACGCAGACAGGGGGATTGTCTCTGAGGGCCTGACAAAGAATGGACTCATGAGTCCTGTCGGTGCATGACCAAATGCGGGGAGGGGCAGACGGTCTCAAGGGTGCCTGACCAAATACCTGGGCAGCGGGTAGTCACTGAGGAAGGGACCAAGGTAGTGAGACTGTGGTCACAGCGGCTGAGTCAGAGGGTACCTCAAGGCATGAGCTGAGGGAGCTGCATAGCCCGAACCTGCGCTAAGAGGCTCAAAATCAGCTGGAGTCCCTGAGGATGGAGCTTGTGCTGAAGGAGGCCAAACTGCAGAGGGTAAGGCTGGAGGCTGAGAAAAGAGAGAGGGCTCACCAGCATGAGAATGAGGAAAGAGAAGGCTGGACAACATGAAATCCTGATGCAGGAGGAACGAGAGAAGGCTCACCAGAACAAAATCCTGATGAGGGAAGAACAAGAAAAGGAACAACAGCATGAGACTGAGATTTATTTATTTTATTTATTAAAATAGTTTCACCAGGAAAGGCACACTGAGCAACAAGATACTCGTCTTCCGGTGCGACCTGGGGGGAAGGGGTACAAGGGGGTTGGATAACACGCAGGTTATCAACTGAGCAAATAACAGAGGCAAATAGCAGCATATGGATACAATTGCATTAAACTACGAGCAACAACACATGGAGTACATTGGAAATTGTATGGAGCATATAACAATTACCTGACATATAGCAGCAATACAAGGGAAAATTTAGCACACAGTAATATGCAGGTATCAGCAGCAGGAGACAGAACACATGATGGTGCAGAACAAAAAGGCACAGGACAAAAGTGCATAGGTTGGGGCTATATGCCAGCATTTGTAGCAAAGCTTAGGCCACTGGTCGGGCAGTGGGGAGGGGAGCAATTGGCGCATGGCTGAATCAGGTACAGAAGCAATTAGTGGTGAGGAAGTTAGCTAGGGTGGTAGAAAGAGAGTGGGCAGAGGAGGAATGCTGAAATTGAGGTGGGAGATCATTCCATAGCTTGGGTAACCGGTGTGAGAAGGCAGCTTGCCCAGCAGTAGTCTTCTGCCTAGGGATTGATAATTGGCGGTAGTCGCAGGATCTAAGATAATGGGTGGGGGAAGGGCAGTTGACAGCATGGAGGAGAGGTAGGAAGGGATGGTGCCAAGCCATAGGTTAGATGCATATTTAGCACAGTGTGAAATGCAGTGGTTTCCGAGGGACTGTGGTGCCAGGGAACGGTAGAGGTCACAGTGGAGGGTAAGGGATGAGGCATCGAGAGCAAAATAGCAGAAGGCATTAAAAAGAGTGTCCAGCTTAGATAGGGTGGACTTAGGGGCTGCACCATAAACAATGTCACAGTAATCAAAGGAGGGAAGTATCATCTTCTGGACCAGTTCATGTCGGATGGGGGGAAGGAGGCTACTGCAGTTCCTATGAAGTGCAGTGAGCATAGGGCATAGTTTTTTGAAATAGCATCGATGTGGTCTGAGAAGGAAAGATGGCAGCTGAGCCATACCCCCAAGTAGCGGAATGAGGAGACATCTTCGAGTTTTTGACCATCTAGGGTGTGGAAATAGGGAAGGGATGGGAGTCTGGACAGGCGTTGTCGTGTGCCAAAAGTCATTGTGACAGTTTTTTTTACATTTAGCAAGAGCTGGTGAGAGCTGAACCATTGCTGTACTTTGTTGAAATTGGCTTGAAGGTTAGTTTGTACCACTTCAGGGTCAGAGCCTGAGGAGAAGAGTACAGTGTCATCTGCATACATGTGGATTGAGGTAGTAGAGCAGATGAGCGGTAAGTCGTTTAGAAATATAGAGAACAGTATGGGTCCCAGAACCGACCCCTTGGGGACACCGGTAGTTAAGGGAAGGGGGGGAGGAGATAGCATTAACGGACTGGGTTCTGCCAGAGAGGTAAGATCTGAACCAGTTGGTGGCAGCAACAGAGAGGCCTGATTCAGCGAGACAAGACAGCAATATGGGATGGGAGACGGTGTCGAAGGCTTTCGCAAGGTCGACAAAGACGGCTGAGGTGATCAGCCCACTGTCCATACCAGTTAGGATGGAGTCAGTAAGCCTTATCAGGGAGGATGCAGTAGAGTGTCCCTTTCTGAAACCTGATTGGTAGGGTGTGAAGAAATTAGAGTCGGTGAGGAAGGAAGGAAGTTGGGTGAGCACAAGGTTCTCTTGTAGTTTTGCTAGTACTGGGAGGAGGGAAATAGGGCGGTAGTTGGAGGGGGAGGTGGGGGTACCTCCTTTTGGGAGGGGGATGACAGTGGCATACTTCCATGCTTTGGGGATGGCAGCAGCAGCAAAGGATTGGTTTAAGAGTTTGGCAAGCGGAGTTGCTATGGCGGTGGCGGAGAGGTAGAGGAGTATAGGGCCCAAGCCGTCTGGGGATTTGCGTTTTGAAGGGTTGAGAGAAAGTAGTGCATCTAGTGCATCCACTGCAGAGATGTCATTGAAGGAAAAGGAGCAAGGCCTAGTCAGGTTCGTTATGCCTGTAGAGGGTGCGATAGGTTTGGCAGGGCAGAGAGGAGAGTGGCAGCACAAGTGGAGAAATATATGTTGAACTCAGTAGCGACTGCTGTTGGCTCAGCGAGAATGGAGTTGTTAATATTTAGAATTGGAGTGGGATTGGCAGCTGGTGAGGTGAAGAGGGAGTGAATGACCTTCCAGAATTTTGAGGGGTTATTTAGGTTGGACTGTAGGGAGCTGCTGAAGTACTCTGCTTTAGCTAGGCGAGTGGCTCTGGAACACTTGTTTGAGACATGCAGTATGTGGAGAGATGTTGTTGGAGGCGGTGAGGTTGTGCGTTTCAGGCTTTGTCACGGGCGATTTGACATGCAATCAGTTCTTAGGGTGATCCACGGCAGGTGGTTGCCTCATACCCTTTGTACATGTGGCCAGGGCATGTTTGTCCCAGCAGCTGAGGAAAGTGTCTTTAAAGTGGAGAAAGGCGTCATCAATGGAGTCCATAATAGGGGAGGGGGCCCAGTTTGCTAATGCAAGGTCGTCTAACACCGGGGCGAGATTGAGGGATTTGAAGGAGCGTTGGACTAGAAATTTGGGGGGGGTTTGAGCGGAGGATTTTGCACACTAAGAAAGTAACGTGGTGGTCACTGAGGGAATCAGGAAGAATACCAACATTTATGACCCGTTGAGGATGTGTGGTAAGAACCCAATCGAGGAGTGAGTGGTTACCAGATTTTAGGTTAAGCCAGGTGGGCTCAGTAATGATTTGAGAGAGGTTTAGTGCAGCAATTTCAGTCCTGATTTTGTTGAGGGCAGGAGCTAGCCAGTTGTGGTTTAGATCACCCATAATATAAAGTTCTCCTGTTGGGGTTAGGCAGGAGATTTGCTTGATGAGGTTGGTGACCGCAGAGGATGGTGTGTCAGGTTGGCAGTATATTCCTGCAATGTAGATTGGTAGCGAGAAGGGGAGAGTCAGCCGGTGATGGTGAAACTGCACCAGAAAATACTGCAGCAAACCATAAGTAATGGTATAGGGGGTCCATACCACAAAGCCACAATTAATTAATTACATTTTTCCACAGTAGCAGGAGGAAACGATCTTGAGATTTGTTTTTAAAATCATTTGAGAGGGTATGTGTGCAGTTTAAATTGGGCAGGGCTCCATGGATGAGCCACCTTACATCATTGCTTACCGACCGTGCTTTGCATACATTTGCTAGAATGGATGATGAGGACTGCATGAACTACGATAAATTTAAAAAGGTGTTGCTGAAATGTTTTGAACTGACTCCTGAGGCTTTTAGGTGAAAATTCAGAGAATTAAGAAAAGGCCCAGGAGACAGCTATGTAGAACTGCATGTCCAAATGTGTGCCTATCTAGACAGCTGGATGGATGAGGCTAAAGCTATGACTGTAGAGCAGATAAAAGATTTGTTTGTAAGGGAACAATTTTTTAAAATTGTACCCGAGGACCTGCACATATGGCTACTGGACCGGGAATGCAACTCTGCGAGGAAGACAGCAGAAAGTGCTGATTTGTATGTGGCCAGCAAACCACAAGTGCAGTGTAGGAACAACAGGGGTAGGGCAGCACATGGTCTTAAGGAGACCCAGGGAGGGCAACCTAAAGTAAACCAGCTTGCACCTGGGCCCAAAACAGAACCCACCTGTCCTAAGGGGAACAAGGAGCTGGGACACAGGAATGCTGGATTTGCCAGTAAGTGGGCATCTGTCCTATGACTGCCCTAAAAACAGGAGCAAAGGGCGAACACTTGTGGAAGGGGGTGATCAAAACCATACCCAGCCGATAGCCTACACATGCACTGTAGTGCCATCAAACTCCTCCAGCTATATATATCCTATTCTAGCCAATGGGACTGTAACACAGGGATTAAGGTGCACTGGTGCCTCCATCTCCATGGTGAGACAGGATCTGATCCAGGTGGAATAGATTCTGCCATAGCAGTTTTACAAGATTTGGGGAGTCATGGGTCCAGTGGTCCAAGTGCCAATGGCTCGAGTCTACCTGAGCTGGGTAGGTGGCCATTGGATAAGGGAGGTGGGAGTTGTACCTGATCTCCCTGTGGATGTGATCATGGGGAATTATTTTGACCACAGGGAAAACCTAGTACGTGCTACTACCTGTAGTCAGGCAAAAAGACAAGCTTCTGAGGGTGAGGAGGGGGTGACATCGCCTGTACTAATCCCTCTTTCAGCAGCTGAGGAAGCTGCTAGTGAAGGTGAGGGGCTAGCTAGAAGTAGCAGCCCTGAGCCCCAGCTTGCAAACAGAAGAGGGATCAACCAGTGGCAGATTTCCTTCTGAAGGGGAGTTGGGGAGGGTCAGACAGGAGGAACCAAGCAGGGCTCAGTTGGCTGATTCTATCCTCCAGAAACAGAGAGAGAGAGAGAGAGCAGATAGTGCTGAGGACTCTCAGTGGAGCAAAAAAGCAGTTTACTGGAAGAATGGGCTGTTATACAGGGAGTATACACCACAGAGGGGGCTGGGAGAGAGGTACTCTGGCAGCTGGTAGTCCCCCAGGACTACTGAAAGCAGCTTTTGGCCCTGGCCCATGATATCCCTTTTTCAGGCCACCTGGGTATTAACTACACAAAATGGCAGCTTGCCAACAATGTCTTTTGTCTGAGCATGTACACAGATGTGGCAAATTACTGTAGGATGTGTCCACAGTGCTAGAAGGTGGAAAAGTTAGGGGACAAGGCTAAGGTGGCTTTGGTACCCCTGCCTATTATCGATGAACCCTTTAAGAGGGTAGCCTTGGCCATAGTGCGGCCTCTGGGCACCCCAAGTCGCATGAGCAAAACATACATACTGGTTGTCATGAACTATATAACCAGGTACCCCAAGGTAGTGGCCATGTCCTCCATTGTGGTGGAAAAGGTGACTGATGAGCTCCTGGGGATCTTTAGCCAAGTGGGATTTCCCCAGAAGTTTTTGTCAGACCAGGGGGTCACAGGGTGAAGGGCCCCTAGATTTAGTCAGGGATAAATGGGAAGGTGACCTTGCCTCCCAAGGGGACTCTGTTGTGGACTACATCCTGAATTTTAGGACCTAGCATAAGGAGCTCATGGGGCTCACCCAGGAGCACCTAGCCACTGCACAACAGCAGCAGATAATCTAGTACGACCATGGGCCCAGAGCTTGGGAGTACAAAGTTAGACAGTGAGTGATGGTATTTGTCTCAGTCTAACACAATGAACTGCAGACAGCATGGGAGGGCCCATTCTCCACAATCAAGAAAGTGAGTGAGGTCAATTACATAGTAGGACTGCCTGACAGAAGGTGCAGGTAGAGGGTATATCATGTCAATATGAAGCCCTACTACAATAGGGAGGAAATGGTCCTCGCTGTGTGCAGCACACCGGAAGAGGAAAATGAGACTGACCCTCTGGTGGACCTCCTTGGGACACACACAGGAAGGATCCTCAGTGGATAACCTCAACCTCTCAGGGTAGCTGATACTGGCCCAAGCAGAGGAGATAAGGGGGGTGTTGTGAGCATTTGAGGATATGTTCACAGGGAAACCGGGGTATGTCACAATGGCTGAACACCATGTGGACACTGGGACCCAAGTGCATCTGAAGCAGTCCCCCTACAGGGTATCAGAGAGGGTTAAACAGACTATACAAGAGGAACTTGGGGAGATGCTGGCCCTTGAAGTGATCCAGGAGTCCAGTAGCTCCTGGGCCTCACCCGTGGTCCTGATGTCCAAGAAGGATGGTACCACATGGTTCTGTGTTGACTACCAGAGGCTCAAAAGCTGCACAAAGTCAGATGCCTACCCCATGCCCAGAACGGATGAGATCTTGGAACAGCTGGGGGGATCCTAGTTCCTGACCACAACAGACCTGACCAAGGGCTACTGGCAGGTAACCTAACCCCTGCAGGCATGGAGAGGTCTGCTTTCATCATGACATTTGGCCTATTCTAATTCCAAGTAATGCCATTTAGGATGAAGAATGCACCCATAATCTTCCAGTGGCTTGTGGATTACATTCTGTCTGGGGCAAGTGAATGAGCGCTTGTGTACATGTATGACATAGCCATTTACAGCTAGGCATGGAGGATCACATCAGTCATGTGAGGGAGATGATCTGTTAACTGAAAGCTGCCGGGCTGACAGTTAAGGTGGAAAAATGTCAAGTAGGCATGGCCAAAGTGTCCTACCTTGTACACCAAGTGGGCAGTGGATGCATTCATTCAGAGCATGCGAAGGTTGATGCCATCCAGGCCTAGCCCACCCCTGCAACAAAGAAACAGGTAAGGGCATTTCTGGGGACAGCTGGATACTACAGGAGGCTTGTCTCTCACTATAGTGGCGTGACCAAGCCCCTGACAGACCTGACAAAAAAGGAAATGCCTGAGAAAGTTCTCTGGACAGAGGACTGTCAATCTGCCTTCCAACAGTTGAAGGAGGTATTATGTGGGTCTCCCATGCTTGCTAGCCCCAATTATGACCTCAGATTCACAGTGCACGTGGATGCTTCAGAACATAGACTGGGTGCTGTCCTGAACCAGGTTACACCACAGGGGAGGAGCACCCTGTAGTGCATCTGAGCCAGAAGCTTCTGTCCGGGAAGGAGGCATATGCCACCATTGAGAAGGAGTAAATTCCAGAAAGCTGCACTCCAGTGGAAACGAAAGAATCACAGTCAGAAATGCTGAATGAAATGTTCAATTTATTTCTCACGGTGCTCTTACAAACTGAGTCACTGCCAGTCACCCTAGTGAAAGCATGACACCCCAGTGCTTCACCTGCAAAAAAGGCTGCATCAGGGGGCAGGCGAAGCACTGGGGTGTTGTGCTTTCACTGGGGTGACTGGCGGTTACTCAGTTTGTAAGAGCACCATGCAAAATAAATTGAACATTTGATTCAGCATTTCTTACTGAGAGCCTTTCTTTTCCATTGGAGTGCAGCTTTCTGGAATTTGATTTTGAGTTTTAGGGTTACTTACCCCTTAGTTGCACCCCTCTGGGCTTCACTAGAGCATGTGAACACCATCTGGAAGCACTGAAATGGAGTGTCTGGGGATAGTGTGGGCCCTTCAGGAGCTGCAGCTGTATTTGTATGGCCAGGAGTTCACTGTGGTCACAGATCATAATCCCCTGATATGGCTCCACAGGACTAGTGGGCAAAATACAAAATTATTGCACTGGAGTTTAATCCTACAGTCTTGCAACTTAACCATTCAGCACCTGAGTGAGAGACTCAAAACATAACAAAAGGTGAGTCCAAATATTTATTTTTATTTATTTATTGAAAAGTTTTACCAGGAGAATTACACTGAGCAGCAAGATGCTCGTCTCACGGTACATGCTGGGGAAGGGGGAGAGGGAGTATTTACATAGTACATCAGTATACAGCACACTAAGAAAAATAGCTTCACTGTACATATACAATTTACAACAAGATCACAAGCTGTGGAATATTTACAAATCAGCAAGAGATCACAAGCTGTGGAAATATTGCAGGAGGTTTTGGGGAATCGGAGAGAGCTTAGTTGGTTCTGCTGGAGGGTGGGGGAGAAATAGACCCTCAGCAGAGACCAGACCAGGGGGACTAGATGAAATTGCAGTTTGTCACTAGATAGTTTGTTAAGGATGTGGAGAGAGAATTGGTTGAGGAGGAGTGTCGAATTTGGGACAGTAGTTGATTCCAAAGTTTAGGTAGTCAATGAGAGAAAGCCATTTGGCCTGATGTAGTGCTTCTATAGGGCATATTCAGGGAATGCGAGTCATCAGAGCTGAGGGTGTATTTGGAGGGGAGAGGGGGAGCTAGGGATGAAGAAAGGTAGGCAGGGAGCTTACCTAGCCACAATTTTGAGGTGAATTTAGCCACATGCATGGTTCTTCTATCAGCAAGACAGGGAAAGTTCAGAGGGCGGTGGAGTATGCAATGGTGGGTCTGGGCTGGAGCATCTAAGGCAAACTGGCAGATGGAGTTAAAAAGAGGGCTGAGCCTTGATAGGGAGGATTTGGGGGTAGCTCCATAAACTAAGTCACAGTAATCAAAAATTGGCATAATCATTTTATGTACCAATTCGCGTCTTGCTGGAAGGGGGATACATTTATTGTTTCGGTATAGAGCCCCTAGCTTAAGCCAGAGTTTCTTCTGAATGGCATCGATGTGCACCGTGAAATTTAGGTTTCTGTCCAGCCAAACTCCAAGGTAGCGGAAAGAGGAGGTGTCCTCTAGTACAGAACCATCTCAGAGCCTCAAGGAAAGGAGGGAGAGGGGGGGACATGATAGAAACTTTCAAGTACCTCAAGGGAATCAACAAAGTCCAAGAGGGTAGCATCTTTCAAAAAAAGAGGTGTGCAAGAACAAGAGGGCACAATTTGAAGATAGAGGGGGGGCGGCTCAGAGGTAATTTAAGGAAGTATTTTTTCTCAGAGAGGTTGTGGATGCATGGAATGGCCTTCGGAGGTTGTGGAGTCAAAATCAGTGGTGGAATTCAAGCATGCATGGGATAGATCATAAGGCAATTCTGGGGGTGGGGTAGGAAGAAGTGGCTGCTGGTTAACTAGGATCTGCAGCTTATCCAGTAGGTAGGGAAATGGGCAGACTGGGTGGGCCAAGCGGTCCTTATCTGCCGTCACATTCTGTTTCTATGTTTCTATGTTTCTATGTTTCTATGGGTAAGGAGGATAGCCTGACTAGCCTCTGCCGAGTTCCGAAAGTCATAGAGACTGTTTTCTTTGCATTTAGGATGAGGTGGTGCTTTTTAAACCAGTATTGTATATTGTTGAAGTCCAGTTGGAGTCTGGAGGTGACATCAGGGACTGATTTGCCAGTTGTATACAGTACCGTGTCATCTGCATACATGTGTATGTTTGTTGTTGTGCAAGCCAGAGGGAGATTGTTAAGGAAGATAGAAAAAAGGAGGGGCCCGAGTACAGAGCCTTGTGAGACTCCCGTAGTAATGGGAAGTGGTGGGGAGATGGCATCCTCCATACGGACAGATTGGAATCTGCCTGACAGACAAGACTTAAACCAATCTGTGGCTTTAGGGGAAAGACCAGCCGATCTGAGACAGGATAGGAGTAAAGGGTGTGAGACTGTATCAAAGGCCTTGGCTAAGTCTATAAAAATAGCAGAGGTTATGAGGCCATTGTCCATGCCCGTAGCTATAGCATCAGTCAGTCATAGCAAGGATGTGGCAGTGGAGTGGTGCTTTCTAAAACCGGCTTGGAAAGGAGTGAGAAAGGTGGAGTCAGTAAGATAGGAGGAGAGTTGCTCAAGAACTATATGTTCCTGGAGTTTAGCGAGGGTGGGAAGGGGAGAGAGATAGGGTGGTAGTTGTTAGGGGAGGAGGGATCACCTCCCTTAGAGAGAGGTAGAACTGTAGCATGTTTCCAAGCTTCTGGGACAGAGGATAGGGCAAAGGAGAGGTTTAATAAGAGGGAGAGAGGGTAGGCAATAGCAGGAGCAGACAGAGAGAGGAGCTTGGGGTCCAGGCCATCCAGCGAGGAACCTTTGGCAGGGTCGATAGACAAGAGGGCTTCTAAGGCAGCAGCAGGGGAGATGTTTGTGAAGAGAAAGGGGGTCAATGAAGGAGGAGCTGTAGGGAGAGAGTGGGGTTGGAGCAAGCGGACAGGTGACCACCAAGGAGAGGGGGAGGCTGAAGGTCTGTGGGGGCAGTGGAGGGGCAGCTTTGAGCACAGAGGCACAGGATGTAAAATTGGTATTAAAGCATTTAGCAACTGCCATGGGTTCTGAGATGACTATGTGATTTAGCTTAAGGGCCAGAGTGGGGGGTTTGGTAGAAGGGGAAAAGAGGGACTGGACAACTTTCCAAAACTTGGAAGGTTTGTTTGTGTTTGCTTGGAAGGTAGCTTTATAGTGTTCTGCTTTGGCCAGATGAATAGCTTTGGTGCATTTATTTTGTAGCTTCCTGTAGTGTTGGAGGTCCCTGGGACAGTTGGTTGCCTTGTGCTTACACCATGCAGTGTCACAAGCTTTTTGACAGGATAGGAGCTCAGATGATACCCAGGGTAGATGGTTTCCACGGTCTCTGGTTTTACGCAGGGGAGCATGTAGATTCCAAACTTGAAGGAATTTGTCGCTGAACATATGAAGAGCAGCTTCAGTTGAGGAGCAGGCTGTGAGTGGGGACCAGTCAGAGTTGGTGAGGTCACTATGAAGGGGTCGTGTGTCAAGAGAGGGGTAGGCACGGGTTAGGAGCATTTTGTCCTGTATTTTTTACCTGTGTATTTTGCACACCATGTAGACAGGATGGTGGTCACTTAGTGCATCAGGCAGAAGGCCGGCTGCCTTGACCCTGTGGGGATGTGTTGGGAGGACAAGGTCAAGAAGGGAGTGGTTTTTGGTTTTGTTATTTAGTTGAATAGGTTCCTGGATTAGCTGTGTTAGATTTAGTGATTCGATGTAGGAGCGAGTTGTGATTAGTTTGTTTGAGAGCCAGTTGTTGTTTGGATCACCCAGAATGTACAGCTCACCAGAGTGGGCAAGGGCCGTTAGCTGCTTTAGTAGCTCTGTGACTTGGGAGGGGGGTCGTCCAGGACAACAATAAACCCCTGCGATAAAAAAAGGATTGGAGTAAGGTACCTTCAAGTTGAGAAGGATAGCCTCATGAGAGGAGGGAGAAGTGACTTTCAGCAGAATTGAGTGCTGGAGAAAGGTAGAGACGTAGATCGCCACTCCGCCTCCTTGTCTGAGTCTATCCATCCTAGTTATAATGAACCCAGGGATTGAAATGTCTTGGTCCGAGATGTGCTCAGACAGCCATGTTTCAGAGATAATGATTACGTCAGGTTTATATTCAAGAACCATTAATTGCAGCATGGGAAGTTTGCAGGTTAGGCTGCGGGCATTTAGGTGGATAATTTTTAGGCTGTTTGGGAGGGCTGGGGGATTAGAAGGGGTGTTTTGGGAGGTAGGGAAGTTCATGGAGGGTTAAGGTGGACATCGACAGCAAGCAGTAGGAGGATTAGTAGAGCGAGAAGTCTAGCTTTAAGGTATTTAAGGTATACAGAGTAGTACCTAGTGGAGTGACCAGACAGTTTTACACATTGGGGGGCTGATGAGGAGATTTCAAGGAATGTGACCACTAGATCATGGAGGTCAGTCAGAGAGGCACATAGTTTCGACAGATAATGTGGGTATTTTGAGAGGTCCAGGGACAGGATGTAGGGGAGTGTGCCAGTGTAGCTTATGGAGGCAGTATCAAGTTGGGGCACAGGGAATATAGCCGAGGATGCAGGCGGGACTGATGAGCCAGGAAGGATACTAAAAAATATCGTTCGGACAGGGAGATGGAGATGTAGATGTAACAGGTACTTGTATGTGGGTGGCATAATGGCAAAGAGATATAAATTAGGTAGCTATATAGGGAGAGCAGAGAGAACGGTAGCTCTGTATCTAGATTTGCAGGGGTCCTCTAGTGGAGAGTGAATATAAGGAGCCAGTGGGAAAGTAGGCTGTTAGTGAAATGCAGCAAACATGTATCTCGGTTTAGCTATAAATCAAAATGCTGAAATCGGGTGTGGGGATGGGGGGGTGGTTGGGGAGCGCAATACCTTGAGCAGTCTTGGCCAGGCTTGCGGTCTCGGGTGGCGGCTCCAGGGATGCCGTCCATCCAGGGGCTGAGTCCTAGAGGGCCGGCCAAGCTGTGAGCCCTGGTCAAAGGGTGGCTTCAGCTGGGGAGAGAGAAGGTCGGGTTTAAGAGCTGAGTAGGAGCAGAGCAGCAAACAGACACAGCAGGGGAGAATTTGCACAACAAAGGTTTAGGTGCCAAAGGGGCTGAGCGAGCATAAAGTATTCAGGAAAGAGCTGGAATCACTTAAACTTTAAACAGGTCACTTAATTACAAACAGATTTAGGCAATTTTTCACAGTTCTATGGCAATTACAGGTCTTTTTGGCAGTTTTCAGTATTAAACAGCAGAGTTTAACAGGGCAAGGTGGCAAGCAAGCAGAGAGAGTAAAGGTGACCAATCAGAGCATAGCCAATGGGGTGTCCATAATAACGATGGGGTGTCCATTCCCTTAAAACCCTTGCATTATATAAACACGCTCAAGCCACCCACAGTAAACAGGAGTGCAAATAAAACAATGAAATCCCAGGTGCTCAGATTTAAAAGGGCTGTTGCAACTATTTAATAAAGCGGAACATAAAACAAAGTGCGGTGCACACAAAAATCAATGTGAAAGTTCAAAAGTGCTGTTGCCAGGTATTAGTTTATTAGAGGAGCTGACAGTAAGGTAGCAAAAACAAACATTTATGCTTCATGGTGTATGTGTTCTACCCTCTATGTAGGCAGAATGATTAGGCCTATGTAGGAACATGTCCGTTCCATCATGAATAACAAGTTTGACACTCCCGGGGGGGGGGGGCAACACTAGGCGAGGTGTCATAATGGGGATCCTAATACCCTCCAGTTCTTGGGAGTTGATCATACCCCCTGAAGTGAGAGACGAGACAGCAGGCTAAACAACCTCCTGAGAAGAGGGAGTTGGCTGACATACACTACACAATGAGAGCACTTGCACCTAGGGGCTTGAATGATAATTGGGATTTTATCCAGTTTCTGGATCAGTTTCATCTTCTGATTCATTGTACTTTCTTGCTACTATTATGACACACTTTCTTTCTATCCATCGTCATCTTTTCACTTCTGTTTTGTTTGACCTATTTTACCTTACCCACTCCTACCCATCCCTTTACCTATACCCCTTCAATAACCCCCCTTTTTTCATATTTTTCTTCTTCTCTATCCACCATAGAAACATAGAATTTAATGACAGATAAAGATGCTTGGCCTATGCAGTCTGCCTCTCAGCTTTATGAAATAGTTGCAACATCCCTTTTAAATCTGAGCACCTTTTGCTATGTGTTAAGTCTCTGACTCTGTCTTAGCTGTCAGTTTTCTGATTTTATTTTGAGCCTTTTTAGAAATGGATTTGGGTTTTTGGTTTGGAGTCTGTGACACTTCCTACATCTGGGACTTAGCGAGATTCATTGAAGCCACAGCAACAGCATTGGTACAAACAATAGGAAGAAAGAATGAGCGACGATTCTGATTCTGAGTTTTAAACCACTTCTGGGATCCTCACTATCACTATCTATGCTATCATTGGCAATCTACAAAGCCAGAAGTAATACCTTAGTTGATAGGATTCAGTACTGGGGGAGATACATTGATGACATTTTGTGTATCTGGGTTGTTATGGCTGAGGTGGAATTGTTCCTTAAATTAACATAAATGACTTTTTTACCTGAATTTTACCTGTCACACTGATCCTATCAGTATACCCTTTTTGGATCTCACTATTACTAGCCACTCTGATGGCCATATTATGACCAAAGATTATTGGAAGCTTACTTCTGGTAGCTCACTGCTGGGACAAGTCAGTTGCCACCCATTTCATCTGATCTAAGGGATCTCATGTGGCCATTTTTTACAGATCCAATGCTACAATTCGACCCTGAAACTTTGGAAAAACAGGCCACTGACCTACACCGCAGATTCATGGAATCTGGGTATGATCCATCCCACCTGGACAAGGCAAAAATGCGAGCCAAGAATAAGGATAGGAGGGAACTCATTACTCCATGTTCGCCATCAACAAATCAGAATCCCTAAGTAAATTTCATACCTGAATACAATTCAGCTGCACCATGGGTTGCAGGAGTCCTTAAATGCTATTGGCACATCATATCAGTCAGCTGACAAGAATCTGGGACTAGTAATTGGGGAAGATCCCAGAACGGTCTACTGGAAGAGTACCAGTATTAAGGACAGTGTGGTCCACAGTCACTTTGAAGACAAAGACAAGGAGACATTTAGAATCAATAATTGCCTTAAAAGTTCCCACAGACGTGGAAACTGCAATGTGTATCCATATACCTCTCAAGAAGTCTTTTATCAGTCCTGCTAACCTGGTTACCCATCAGGTTAAACACTTCATCACTTTTACACTTTTTATGATCTACGTACTGTTATACCCCTGCCCAAGCCGCTGAAGGAGCAAATACAGGAGCATATTCATGCCATCTTGAATGAGTGTCGTTGAGGCACAGGTCAGGAAGCATAGAAAAACCATGAGCAGTTTCAAAATTCGCAGTTAGCATTTTATTTTTTTCAGTAACAGCAAAATAAAAATAAAAATTATGCAGTACAACTATTTGCAAAGGCAAAACAAACAGCAAAAACTTTCTTCTGAGAGTATCTCTTAATTCCAAGTTTTAGTCTCTCAGTTTCACTCTCCTTGTTTCTCTAGCAAAAGCATTGCTTCTCTTTTTGTAAGTCTTTGCCTGGGAACCTCGTTAAGAGATGTTCTGCTTCTCACAGAATGTTCTTGCCAGTTTCGATGCAGGTGTAGCAAAAAGAACAGTGACCCAGAACAGACCTCTTGTTTACAACTCTGCAAAAAGGCTTAAAAACTGCATCTCGGGTTAATCCCTTGAGTTCCAAATAGCTTTACAATCATTTCAACAGTATAACTATATACAGTTTTAAACAAAGGAATCCCAGTTTCACATACAGTTTTACACAGAGATTCACATATATGTTTTACAACTGCAGATATGTAAGGTGGAAGAAAAGACAGAAACGCAAGTGAAGGCAGAGAGATAGCGAGAGGCGGAGAATAGTGAAACCGTTGGAGTGATCAGTTCCTAGGTCTCACAAGAAAATTTGGTTGTGCAACCAGACAGAGAAGAGACAGAAAAGAAGATAGATCAGATCCTTGCATTTAAAGGGAAACTAACATGAATTACAACATGTATCAATATTGTTACTAATGGACATCTGCTTTACATAAGCTGTTTGCTGAACCTGTAACACTTCTAGGGTAAGAATTGTAACCCATTTAGTTGCCCATGCCTTTATAGCTGCAGGCATCCATCTTCTATAATCATAGGCACAGGAAATGACATCACGTGAGGGGAAAACAGAGGGAAAATACAGTGCTGTCAGTAATTTACAATGAATAGTTCTTGATCCCCTCAACTCTCAATGACATTTGCAGTAAATTGTGCTGATGGCATTTTCAGGCATCAGCATCCCTGCCATCTTTCAAATTTGTAAAGCCACTGTGTCATGGAGCTACAAATACATTGCCCTGTTGTAAAAAAAAAGTTGTGTGCTGCCAGTGCCAACAGTTTCCAAACTCCTTTGGGGTTCTGTTGATTTGTTCAATGTTTTGTGACATTTCAGTTGAGTGAAATGTTTTACACCTGTGTGGTTTGCAGAGAGTCCTGCTAGTACCACTCTAAGCAATGTTTGCACCAGTGCTGATTTACATTTCTTTGTACTAAAGCAGTTGTGTGTAATTTTTGTTTCACTAGCATCATTTTGTGTGATAAGAGTCAGTGGCCCAGATATTCAAAATGTAGCACAGCGCAGGATTAGTACGGAGCTGCAATATTCAAAGGCCTGGATAGCACGTGCTAACTGCAATAGTGCGGGGCAAACCTATAATGTATGCAAGGGGCAAAGTGAATGGGCGGGAACCAGCATACACATGCTACAGGATATTCAGAGTGATAGCGCTGCACAAGGCCACATAGCGCGGCACTAGTTACTGCCTATAAAAGGCTGGTATTATCTCAGGGCAAAACACATAGGGGGAGGGACCAGAACAGGAAGTGAACATGGCAGTAGTGCCTAATGCAGTGTTGCTGCACCTAATGGTAGCAGTAGTGGAGGAGGATGAAAGGGAGCAGGCCCAACATGGCCCACAATGCAGGCCAAGGAGACAATATGCTGCACACAGGTGGTACCGGCCCAGAGTCTCTTTTGAGACCCTGCCAGATGAGCACATCACTGGCCGGTACAGGATGAACAGGGGAATGTTGAGGCAGCTATGTGAACTCCTGCATGAGCAACTGCAGCGCAACACCAGATGCATCCATGCCATGACAGTCGAGGAGAAGGTGACAGCAGCGATGTGCTTCCTAGCCACAGGGACATTTCAATGACCAACGGGGGACACCATAGAGGTATCGCAGTCTGCCACCTCACACCTCCTGACCCAGTTCCTTGATGCTTTCCTGCCACATGCTGGTAAATTCATAGTAGTCCCCAGCACAGCAGCAGAGAGCAGAGAAACCATGCAGCAATTCCGTCGAGTTGCACACCTACCAGCGGTACTTGGTGCCATTGACTGCACCCATGTCCCCATTCATGCACCACCTGGTGATGGTAATGAGATGTACGTGAACAGGAAGGGGTGCCACTCCATCAATTGCCAGGTGATGTGCGATGTGACTGGGCACATTAGCAATGTCTTTGCGCAGTACCCTGGCAGTGCCCATGATGCCTTCATCTGGCACCAGTCCCAGCTGTGTTCAACCTTTGAGGAGGGCAGGATACCCAGTGGGCACCTACTCAGTGAGTATCAGCATGCAAGGCATGCACACACCACAGTGTGGGTGGGGATAGGCAGGGGTATGCAAGGAAGGGGGGCGGGACAGCAACACAGGTAGTGCACCACAGCAAGGGGCAGACACAGAACAGCAACACTAACAGGTGCACATTTCTCAACAGGGGACAGCGCCTATCCCTTGCTACCCTGGCTGCTGACACCAGTACCCCAGCTGGCCACAGTGGCTGAGGAGTGGTACAATGAGGCACATGCCACCACTAGGAACATCATAGAGAGGGTCTTTGGCATACTAAAGATGCACTTCTGCAACCTAGACACGTCAGGTGGTGCCCTACAGTATAGGCCTCAGACGGTATGCCATATCATCCTAGCCTGTTTTATGCTCCACAGCATGGCAATGAATCATGGGATACAGGCACCTGAACCTGAGGAACAGGCTGACAATGAGCCAGAGCCAGAGCCAGAGGTCAGAGAGATAGTGGAGCAACTCTAGAGGAGAGATCCCCAAATGGCCCGCAGGGCCCTGGAGCACAGGGCTGGCATCATCAGGACACTGTCACAGGCAGAACGGTGAGTAAACACAGCACAGCAACCAGAACAGCACAGTGATAATGACTTTATTACGTGCAGACAACCACAATAGTGAGGACCACCAGCAAAGCATGTGCACAACACAGTGGGAGTGAATGCATGTGGGATGGCAATGTGTACTGTGTGCTGTGTAGGACACGCATGTGACCATGGTAGACAGCCATGACATGGTGATGCAGGTGATGACTTGAGGTGACAGGGTGGGAAGGGCTACCCATGGCTGTGCATGGGTGACCATGCCAGTGACTGTGCGTGTGCGTGCAAGTGTGCACATGTGGGTGTTGTCTGTGTGCCTGTGCATGGCAGCTCTGCCTATCTGAGGCAACTACCAGCACACACACAACGCCCACCATGTGTGCGGGACACCGAACCAGGGGTGCTCTGTGCCGACAATATATTTGGGGAGGACTGCAGTGAGGCTAGGAGGGTGGTGCGCTGGCTCTCTGGCTGACCAGCAGATCCAGACAGGGAGGGTGGCCAGCCATGGTGCCGCAGGGTGCCGGGCTGATGCACCTGATGCAGTGGTGCTGGAGCCCATGCCTGTCCTGTAGTTGCGTGAGGCCTGCCTGTGGGCCTGCGTGCCATGGGCACAATGTCCCCCTTGCACAGCCTGCTGACCACCATGCATCCCATGCAGCACTGTAGCAAGATCAACCACAGTGGCCGTGAGACCCGCAAAGCCAAGGTCAAGTGTGGCTACCATGTGCCCCATCCTGTCCTCCGCCCACTGTTCAGCACGTGCAAAGCCCAAGGCCACAGTCTCCCGCAGCTGCAAGAGCTCATGTCGCATCTCACACCGAAGGGCATGCAGGTCTATCTGAGCCTCCTGCTCGGACATCAGGGTGGCTTGGAGCAGAGGGCGGGATCCCTGGCCATCCAGCACCATGGCTGTGGCAATGCCAATGCCGGCCGGGGGTTGTGCCTGCTATTGAACATGGTGAGGATGCTGTGGTGGCTGCTGTAGTTCCTGCTGCTACACGGTCCCTGTGGTGTGATGTGTCCCCTGTGGGCCCTGCACCCCTCCCCGTGACAGGCAATGCCTGTCCAGAGGTGCACACATGGCACCTACATGGCCCACCATCTGCTGTACCGGACCGCCTATGGTGGCATGGCAGTCGACCCCCATGGCACCCGTGTTGCTTACCCCAGCATGCCCCATACCTGTGCTGTCAATCACAGTCCCCTTCACAGGCATGTAGTAACCCTGGTCTGAGCCATCTGATCCAAGGTCACTAGTGACTGTCAGGAGGACCACCTGGCCACCACTCAGATCCTCCACCTGGGCATCCTCTAGGATGTCACTGGTGTCCAGGTCCCCGCCAGCCCCGGAGTCATCCCCCCCACAGGCAGGTGTAACCCAAGTCCTTCGTCCTGCCACCCATGTGCTGCTGCTGAGGTTCCACGCCTGGCACCCAGTCCTGAGGTTGATGGCATATTGTCAACATCCACTGCCTCCTGCTTCATGTCAGCTATCCCCACCACTGTGAAACAAAAAAGGACACTGTTACATGCACAGTATGCCACAACCACCACCTGTACATGCACACCCTAGAATGCCTACCACATTCCATGGACATGCACACCACACATTGCATTCCCGCCAATGCAGACCATGACCACATGCAGACACACCCTACCACGGTGTGCATGCATTGTGCTGACAGCTGTGGTGATGGCCCTGCACAGG
Source organism: Neoceratodus forsteri (assembly GCA_016271365.2). Classification (NCBI taxonomy): domain Eukaryota; kingdom Metazoa; phylum Chordata; order Ceratodontiformes; family Ceratodontidae; genus Neoceratodus; species Neoceratodus forsteri. The sequence continues at coordinate 1,577,529,511 of CM057456.1, read as the reverse complement.
CAGTGGATGCATGCAATACTGCCCCATGTGTACAGTGTGCACAGCATAGCACCCCTATAGTGCACACCACATGTCGGTCCTACACTGCCGCCCAGCATCAGTGCAGGCATGCCATGTAGGGTACACACAGGTGGATACTGCCCAGTTCTAGGTGGTGTGAATGGTGTCTCACACCCCCCACCAATAACACTATCAATGGACATGGGATGCAGTGTGGAGGCCACCAGGGTCATCATTGGGTCCCCCTGCCGCTGTTGCATGATCTGTGGCCCTCCTCCAGTCCATAGCCGATTGCGGAGCCATTGTGCCTTCTCCTCCTCCTTCGCCCATCACAGCAGGTCACTCCACCTCTTCCTAACAGCATTGGTAGTACATCCCTGGCCTCCAACAGCATTGACCCCTGCCGTGACCTTGTCCCACATCTGTCTCAAAACAGCATCAGTAACCTTGTGGCAATGTAGCACCTGCTCCCACTCCTTGACGCTGTGGACCACAGCCATCAGTTCATCCTGTGAGAACATATGGGCACGTATCCTGTCCTGACATGCTACAGAACCTATGGGAGACATGTAGAGGGACACAGGTCACATGCTGTGGTGTGACTGCATTGCATGGCACAGGCAGAACACAATGTGCTTGCCACCCTCAATATCTGCAATATACATCCTGTAGCGGCATAGCGCAGGCCCTGTTCAGCATGGAAGGATACAGCATACACTGCGACTGTGTGACATGGCCACCCCTGTGTACACAGTGCATGTGCATGTGTCACAACAGACACTGTGGCCATACTGCATGCACCAGCCTCATATTGGTACCGCACCGCCTAGGCCACCTGCAGGCCAATGAGCCCCCCCCTTCCCCAGCCCGGTGCCTGGCAACAACATTGTGCAGGCAGTCCACTCACAGCAGCGACTGCTGCTTTTGACACAGGTGTAACACACGCCCCAGTCAGCTGGCCGACAGGCACAGTGGCGATGTACACCGCTGCACAGTATCATGCTACCTATGGGCCTGCAGGTGTATGTTCTGTCCCATGCATGTTCCATGGCCGTATGCATGTGTGCACAGTGCAAGCCAGGGCCTAGTCATGGCCCACTGCCATACAGCCAAGCTCCAGGCTGCTATACAGACCTGCCTGTTGCTGCTCTTCCTCCTGCGACATACTCCTCTGTGTTGGGCCTATTCAGCTGTGGCAGCTGCTGAATATTGCAGTCCCTCTGCACAACACAGGAGGAGCACTGTTTTTCCTTAAATAGCCCTGCTGGGCAATCCTGCCTGTTAGGCATGCAAATGAGATGATAATGATATGCTAATCACACTGTTTTCCCCTTGCATACACAAGAGCCCCAGTTTGCATAGGCTGTTTGAATGTGGGCCATGTTAGCGCCGGGCAATCAACTTAGTGCCATGCTAATGTTAGCGCTAGGCTAAATGGTGTCCTGTGTCACACTGTCACATTAGTGCAGTACTAAGTGGCATAGCACAATGTCCACACATGCGCGTGTGACCCTTGTGCCATGCTAGCACCCCAGTGTAGTGCACCGTAGTGCTGCGCTAAGTCACACAGCGTGGTGCTACATGCATGCATGATCTTGACACTCCAAGGTCATGGTGGGGTCGGGCATGCGCAATGAGACCACTTCCGGTTAGTGCTGTGCTATGCCATGTGACTGCACGGCTCTAATGCACATGTTGCTGGAGGGCCAAGGTGTGACACAAGCTGTGCAGTTAGTTCATGTGGCAGGGAACCAGCTGTTACAAAGTATGTCTGGGAGGTGTAGGCAGTGTGCAGTGTGGCACAGGGACAGGCACTGGGGGGATGTTGAGACGGCTAATTTAGTGCAGCTCATGCAACAATGGCACAGGTGCCTGTTTGGGGAGGTCAGGGAGGGTGACCGCCTATGATGCTAGGCGTGGGCATCCATTGCACACAACCTCACAGAACAGACAGGCATAATGAGGGATGCCGAAAAGTGTCGGCACCATTACATGGACCTGCGCCTCCGGCAACACCAACAGCTGGAGAGGTTCAAATGGATGGTGCGTGATGGAACTGTGCCAGTGCCAGGTAGGTGCCATCGCACATCGTACACATATATTACGTGTCTCTGTCTGCCAGTGTGTGCATGCTTGTGCGCACATGCATATGTGTGAGCGCGTGCGTGTGTCCCTGTCTGTGCACAGGTGTGCTGTCATGCCAGGTGGTTGGACACATGTAGCACTGGTTCTGGGGCATACAGTATGGACCCCTTAGGTGGCACTATAGTACAGGGTGTCTGGGTGGCACAGTTGTCATAGTTGCCAAGCGCCACCCAGGGTAGTAGCAGTGCTTGCGTGGTGCATTCTGTGTCCATGGGGGATACACTGCAGTCGTACCATGTGCAGCCATGTCACGTAGCAATGGCATGGGTGACAGGTCTGGACGTTGCAGGCGGGGAGACCTGCAACAGGACTGTCATGCAGCCAACACAAGTGTGGTACAGGAGTGCTGTATCCTAGGGCTCTGTCTACCTGCACAGCTGTGTGTGCATCCACTCGCTTTGCACCTGCATGTGGCACTGTTGCACTGCAGTGCCACAATGCCTACATGCCCTGTGTGACTGGCGCATGCTCCGTGGGCCATGTGGAGGCCTTTGTGTGGGTGTATCCTGTGTTCAGACACTGTTCCTGGGCTGCACTGTGTGTACAGTGTTTTGGGGGTGGGGATGCATCTTGCTGTGGCTATCGTGGTATATGTTGTATGTTGCACTAACGCTGCTGTTACCTCTGTCCACTGTATAGGGGATCAAGCAGCACAGCCCAGGGAAAGGGAGCCAGGAGGTGTCCCAGGAATTGACATGGAGCAGCCCAAGGGTGCCATCTATGCCGCAGTGGGTGCAGGAGAGCAGTCCTGAGGCCAGGGGCCTATTGCATGAATACATGTCTGTTTTCATTTGTGGTGTGCCTGTTTGGTGTGGTTCCTTCACTGGTCTGCCATTGACTGTGCTGACGGGTTAACAGCCATGGGCGTCATGCCATTGCTGGTGCAGCATTGTGCTGGATTGCTCACCAGTGTTGCAGAGTGCTGCCAGTGTATGGCTGTCTGGCTGTTGTCCCTGTGGCTGGGGGGGCAGTATGGACCTGTGTCAGCATGCACGGCTGGCATTGCTGTGCAGTCCACAATCGCCAGTGTCCATGTTCAGCTGTTCACTTGGCATGTGCGGGTTCTAGCTGCAGGGCACTGCACACATTGCAGTACATGGCCCATGTGTGATGGCATCTGTCGGCCCACCCCTGCTGGTGTGTGCGCCTTGTGGTATTGCATCTGTTGTAGGACAATTTGGCCCTGGCATAGGATGGCCATTGGCCAGACCCCATGCCTGCATTGTGATGCTCCTGTGCTCCTATGGGTTGTTGTACTCTGCTTTGTGGTATATTGCTATCTGACTATGGGCAGCTTGTCCCGACATGCATTCTCCCATGTGCGTGTTGTTGCATGGCCCACCCCCACTGCCATCCTGGGGACTGCCTGTGTGTCTGCATTGTCTCACTGTGTGCAGTGCTGGGTTGGGTGGTGTAGGCCGTACCATGATGTTGTCGAGGCCTGATGTATCCATGTCTATTGGGTATTGAGTTGTTACCTGTGTCTTCCAGACCTGCCCTGTGGGCACCTGTTGGTAGTGCCTACCATTGCGTACCTCAGCACCACATGGGCATGGCTGTCGGGACATGCTGTCCATCCCTGTATGGCCACCTGTGGCTGCAGTATGCCTCCTGGCTGGTTTCCCATCCTCACATGCTCTTGTAGGTCCATTCCAATCCTCTTTGTGGGCAATGTGGCTGGAGGAGTCAGAAGGCAATGAGGACCTCTTGAGATGGCTCATGTGCCAGCAGCACACCATCATCGAGCAGCAGGCAGTGCTTATATTGGAGATGTGGAGGGTGTCCACCGTACTGGAGGCACATCTGCCAGAACCTGCGGGATCACAGCTGTGATGCCTTCCTGGGGTCATTGTTTACCTTGCCCTCCTCCCTTTGCTGGAATGTATTTTCAGTTGCTGGCCTTTTACCCCATTGTTTATGTCCACATCCCTGTCCCCTCCTGTTCCATTGCTTTACAGTTTGTTTCCTGCCCCTGTGCTCCATATTTCATTCCTTAGTTGCTGTAGTTGCCGAAGGTCATTTGATGTAGCATAGTCAGTTTTGTAGTGGTAGTGTTAGCATTAGTAGTAGTCATGGTAGTAGTAGTCATAGTAGTAGATGTAGTAGTTGTAGTAATTCCTGTTGTATGTAGTGGTGTTTGCTGCAGGTTTCCTTTTACGTGTTTGCATTTTGTGTTTTCATTACTTTGCTGTATGTTTCGTGTTGTTGTTCACTTGTTTTTTACCTGTTTCCTTTACTGTGCATTTGTCACATTATACATATCTTTTACATATTTGCACTTGTGTCCTGTGTCATTATTGGGTGCATGACTTTTATGACAGGGTTGTTCTGTTCTTTGGATCTACCCCTGGGTCCTGGTGTCCTCTGGCCATTCCCCTGGCTCGGTGTGTATCAGTGTATGGGTTCTGCACTGCTGTCTACTCCTGGGCTCCCTTTCCAGCCCGTGCTCCTTTACCCGTGGTCCAGGGCATGGCGGCTCCATCTGCACTGTGTTCCTGTGGGTGTTTGCACTGCCTGGGTACTATATTCAGTGCCGTCTTATTTGCTATATTCAGTGCTGTCTTAATCCTGGGCAGTGTTTGCACTGCACTCCAAGCCCAGTTTGCCTGGCTTCCTTCACATGCTATATTCAGCAGGTTTCCCCCGGGCCATTCGTTTTGAATATTGCGGGCTATTTGGTCCGGGCAATGTTTGCATGCCGGGCAGTGCTAATTTGGCCGCGGGGCACAGTTTTGAATATCTGGCCCTGTGTTGTCAATTGGTCTGAACACCAGATTTGCACCTGGGAGGTCACAGATTCAAACCTCAGTAGAGCCAAATACTAACAGTGTGACCTTCAGTAAGTGACTTGACCTCCCTGTGCTCCATTCCACTCAGCTTTACAAATGGGTAGAAATAGAATACCACTGGAAACAAGATGTTTCATCTCAACTAGGCTACCTTTAATAAATGAGTTATTGTTTTGTACTGGTGTGTGATACGAAAGATGACTGGTATAAGTGATATTAGGAATATTCAATACAGGACCCTTTTAAGGGTTCAAAAATTAAAAGTATTTATTTGAACACTCTAGAAATAGGCTTTTATCAAAATAAAAAAAAACAGGTTTATTTTCTTTATAACTGCAGCTTTTTCACTCTGTCTTGCCTTTCCAACATGAAATATACAGCAGCTCCTCATCTCATTGAGGCATGACCATTTCTATGCCAACAGGTTCTAAACACTCTCAAATACTTAATACTTTGTAAATTTACAAAAGTTCTGCCCATACTGTAGCACAAAAAAATGATTGCAAGCAGCACCTGCTGCAGTACTGCTTTATTTTACCACAGAAAACTTATTGCAAGCAGCACCTGCTGCAGTACTGCGGACCTATTGGTGAGCTGGTCTCAGCTAGTCTCTAATTTACTGATTGCAGTTTGGAGGTCAGGGAACTGAAATGGTAACCTCATGTATTTGATGTGGGATGTATCGACTGTGGCAAACTCCATGTAGAGATTTTATAATGGTACTCGAGCACGGGGGAAGGGGGTATGCACTTTTACAGGGCAAGGCTTTTGACCATGCGGTGCTCCTGATGGGATCTGCCTGGGACAGGAGGGGCTCCCCTATATGATGTGGGGATGCCCTGTGTGATGGCAGATACAGTGGAGCTATCTGATGATGTTTGTGCTGGTTACTATGTTGTTTTACTACTTTGTCTATGTGTCAAATGTATGGCAGCTTAGATTCAATGCTAAGAAGTGCAAGGTAATGCACCTGGGAAACAAAAACCCAGGGGAAGAGTACACAATGGGGGGTGAGATACTAACAACAACAAAAATGGAAAGGGACCTGGGGGTAGTCATATCAAATGACCTAAAAGTGGGCAAGCAATGTGAGAGGGCAGCAAGGAGGGCTGGGGGGATACTGGTATGCATAGGGAGAGGCATCACCAGTAGAAAACAGGAAGTTATTATCCCTCTGTACAGACAGCTGGTCAGACCCCATCTGGAGTACTGCGTGCAGTTCTGGAGACCCAATCTCACAAAGACATAGACAGGATGGAAGCTGTCCAGAGGAGGGCAACTAAAATGGTGCAGGGTCTGCACCGGAAGACCTATGAAGAGAGACTTAAGGAGCTTAATATGTATAGCCTCGAGGAAAGGAGGGAGAGGGGGGACATGATAGAAACTTTCAAGTACCTCAAGGGAATCAACAAAGTCCAAGGGAGCATCTTTCAAAAAGAGATGTGCAAGAACAAGGGCACAATTTGAAGATAGAGGGGGGCCCGCTCAGAAGGAATTTAAGGAAGTATTTTTTCACAGAGAGGGTTGTGGATGCATGGAACAGCCTTCTGGAGGAGGTTGTGGAGTAAAAATCAGTGGTGGAATTCAAGCATGCATGGGACAGTCATAAGGCAATTCTAGGGGGTGGGGGCAAGAAGAAGTAGGCTGCTGGTTAACTAGGATCTGCAGCTTATCCATTAGGTAGGGAAATGGGCAGACTGGGTGGGCCAAGCGGTCCTTATCTGCCGTCAAATTCTATGTTTCTATGTGTATGTTGTTTACTGTTGGTTTCCTGTTATAATTCAATTCTGGACTCGATTAAATGTAGAGAGATATATATCAGGGAGGTGTCTGGATGGAAAGAGTTGGACACTGGAGGGATGTGGCCTGGGTCTGAGTCTGGAAAGGGTTGGATCCCTCCCCCAGTGCCACCTAAGTCCTTTTGTTGATAGGATGTTGAACATTACAGTGTGCTCCTGGAATGTTCAGGGGCTTTACATTCCGATAAAGTGTAAAAAGATACTTAGTGCTCTGAAAAGATATTGGGTCGATGTTGCCATGCTGCAGGAGATGCACAACACGGATGCAGAACATGCTAAGGTGGTTTGGGAATGGGCTGGCCAGTGCTGTGCTGCATCATACAATGGGCATAGAAGAGGCATAGCCATTTTGTTTTGTAGGGTTTAAATTTTGTGGAACACAAAAGGATGAGTGACCTATGGCCGGACGATATATTTTTGTGGTGAGGCAATTATACAGAGAACTGGTAAAGTTTGGTAATGTGTATGTACCAACACAGCACAATCCTGTTTTTTTTTGATGAAATGTTGACCCTTTTACAAAGAGAGCAATTTCCTAACCTGGTATTAGCAGGGGACTTCAATTGTGTGTTAAATGCTTCCTTGGACTGGTCACAGGGGGAGGGGAGACAAGAGTCAGGGGTGAGATGGTGGGGTCTTGGCTTGTCAGAGTTGGATTTGGTCGATGTATGGCAAGAGGCAAATCCAGGGTCATGAGAGTACACTTTAGTCTCTAGTCGTCACACATCTTGGTCATAGATTGACTATATATTTGCACCTAGGTCCCTATATCATAGGATCATGCATACTGAAATTACTGCCATTTCAGTGTCTGATCATGCCAAGGTGCTTTTGGCCTTACACACAGATACACACAGAAGGTGACTGCAGATAAGGACCATGTGGCCCACCTAGTCTGCCCCCTTTTCCCTACCTAATACATTACCGCAGACCCTAGTTGATCTGTGGTTTACCCTCTCTTCCCTATTGCATGAGTACTCTTACATCTATCTCATGCATTCTTGAATTCCCCTACTGTTTTTGCCCCCACCACCTCCGCTGGGATGCTGTTCCAAGAATCCACTACTCTTTCTGTGAAAAAGTACTTCCTCACGTTGCCCCTGAGCCTACCCCCTCTAGCCTCATATCATGCCCCCTTGTTGTTGTACACCTTCCTTTCTGAAAGATGTTACCCTCCTGTACCTTTATACCCCTGATATACTTGAATGTCTCCATCATACCCCCCCCCCAGGGAGTACATACTGAGGTCCTCTAGTCTTTCCTCATATGACGTTTGGTGCAGTCCTTGCACCATTTTTGTTGCTCTTCTCTGGACTGTCTCTATAGTGTCTATGTCCTTCAGGAGATGCGGCCTCCAGAACTGGACACAGTACTCCTGATGAGGTCTCACTAGTGATCTGTACAGTGGCATAACCACCTCCTTTTTTCTGCCAGTGATACCTCTCCCTATGCATCCTAGCATCCCATTCACTCCCCCCATAGTCTTCTCACATTGTTTGGTCACCTTTAGGTCATCAGACATGGTTACTCCCAGGTCCCTTTCTTGACTGGTGGCCATCAGTACCCCCCACATCTTGTACTCCTCCCTTGGATTTCTGTGCCCCAAGCGCATGATTTTGCACTTCTTTGCAATGAATCTTAGTTGCCATACTCTCAACCAATCCTCAAGCAGGTTTTGATCCTTTCTCATTTTTTCTGCCCCGTGTAGACCCTGTTGCAGATCTTAGTGTCATCTGTAAAGAGGCATACCTTCCCCTCCAGCCCCTCTGCAATGTCGATTATGAAGACATTAAATAGGACTGGCTCCAGCATGGATCCCTGTGACACCCTGCTGGTCACCCCCTCTCCTCAGATTGAACACCATGTAACACCACCCTGTGTCCTGTAACTCAACCAGTTTCTGACCCAGTTTACCACCTTGGGGCCCACTCCCAGGCTGCCCAACTTATTTATCAACCTCCTATGTGGGATGGTGTTGAAGGTCTTGCTAAAATCTAGGTAGGCCATATCCACTGCCCCTCCCCTGTCTACCTCCCTGGTCACCCAGTCAAAGAAATGTATCATATTTGTTTGACATGACCTTCCTGCTGTGAATCTATGCTGCCTTGAATCCTGTGCTCTGCTGGATTCAAGAAATATTACATTCCTTTCCTTTAGCATTGATTCCATTAATTTCCCCACCACTGAGTTCAGACTGACTGGCCTGTAGTTTCTAGCCTCCTCCCTGTTCCCACTTTTGTGGAGAGAGACTACATTTGCCCTCCCCAGTCCCCTGGGACTACCCCGTCTCTATCAATTTGTTGAATAGGGCTGTTAGTGGTGCTGCCAGTGCCTCTCTAAGTTCTTTTAATATTCTGTGATGTATCCCATCTGACTCCATAGCCTTGTCCCCTTTCAGATTTTTGAGCTCCTTTAGGACTCTTTCCTCTGTAAAAGGGCTGGTGTCCACCTCTGTCCCACTGGTGCTCCTATCCCGCAGTAGTGGTCCTTCTTCTCCTTCTTCTGTGAATACTGAACAAAAATATTTGTTCAGGATTGTTGCTTTTTCTAGGTCCCCCTCGGCACACCCCCCTTCCTCCCTTTTTAATCTCACAGTCCCACCCCTGGCCTTCTTTCTGTCACTAATGTACCTGAAAAAGGTCTTGTCTCCTGGGTCACCCCAGTTTTAAAAAAGCAGAGATCGACCCAACACTGCCAACTATAGGCCAATCTCCATCCTCTCTTCACTCTCTAAAGCCCTAGAGAGGATTGTGGTGGACCAGGTTACTGAATACCTCCATAAGTATGTTCTCCAATGCCCGCAACAGCATGGATTCTGCAGGAACCACAGCACGGCTACTGCCCTGGTGGAGTTCTCCGACTATGTGCACAAGGCCACAGACGGGGGCCATTTGGTGGGATCTATATTCATAGATCTCACTAAAGCATTTGACACTGTCAGTCACTGCATCCTTCTTACTGAACCTACCACACCTGGGGCTCTCACCTGAAGTGGTCTACTGGTTCCAAGACTACTTATCCCACAGAAAACAAAGTGTCAAAATTGGGACAGCCATATCTCCCTCAAGGGAAATTACACTAGGGGTCCCCCAAGAGTCAATATTGGGGCCGCTCCTATTTAGTCTATTTATAGATAGACTCCCTGAAGCTTGTAAGAGCAAGATCATCCTGTACCTGGATGACACCATTGCTCTGTGCAGCAGCAAGCAACATATGGCCCTGTAGGCAGAGCTTCAGAGCTCGTTCAAAGAGCTTGCGGATTGGTTCTGTAAAAAAAAAAGCTGCTCCTCAATCACAAAAAGACAAAGACAATGATCATCTCTAGTCCCCAGCACAAGAAAATCTTCCCTGCCCTTACTATCACCAACAGCAAGGCTGCCCCGCTGGAGCAGGTACACTGTTTCAAGTACCTAGGGGTTATTATCGACGACACCCTCTCCTTCGTGCAGCACATCGACTATGTGGTAAAAGCAGTAAATGCAAAGCTTGGTGTGCTCTATAGGCACAGGCAATACCTCACACCATTAGCCCTTCATCTCTCGGTCTCCTCAGTTCTGTCAGTATTCGACTACAGACTTGTGGTGTATGGGGCTGCCTCCTGTACTGCACTTGGACGCATTGCAAGGGCCCTTAACAAGGCATGTATGCTAACACTTGGGGCAGACAACCTTACACACACACGCTCCCTCTTTGGGCAGACCAACTGCCTTAATCTACCCAACAGAATAAAATACCAAACCTGCCTGTTGGGCAAGAAATCACTACTAGGCAAAGTGGCTCCGTTCCTCAGTGGCTTGCTGCCTGCCTGTAGATCTGGATACCAGACCAGAGGCCATTCCCAGGACTCCCTAGTGGCCCCCTTCAGAAAAACGACATTGAGACAGTGGTCATTTGTGTACCATGCTCCCTTGTGGCTTTACGAGATCCCAGCTCACCTGACAAACTTGAGCCTACCTGCCTTTAAGGCCAATCTTCAACAGTACCTCTCTGGAAGCATGGCCTGTTGCTGTGGGCAATAACTGCATTCCCAGCCCTGCAAGTCTTAAGACACAATCACCTGGCTAACCGACATGGATCAAGTCACCTCCTACACCCTTTTTAACAAAGTCCACACAGGGTTGCTGCCTACATCCCAGATCCCCCACTCCCAACTCTGTACATCAATTCCACTATGTAGATGGATCTAGCTCCCTGGCTACTGAAGATTATACCTTTGTGCCTAGCCGTTGGCTGTTGTAAATTGTACCTGTGTACCTGACAATGTTTGACCTTGTCATGTTTCATTGCGCTTGCCAGATAGCTTATGTCTCTGTTAGAAATGTTTCACCCTTGTAATTTGCTTACACTGGGGCTCCACCCTCCTTTGTTTTCTTGTTCTCAGTTGTTCACACTTTGTTGTACCTGATGTGGAACCTTTGTAAAAGAGCTTTTGCTCAAAGGTAAATGTCCGAATCGTGAAATAAATAAATAATTGCCTGGGCTATTTTTTCCTCAGTTTGCGCCTTTGCGTGCCTGACTGCTTTCCCTGCCTCCCTCTGTTTTTCCAGATGCAGTTCCATGTCTTCCCTCCCCTCACCACTGTGTTTCCTTGTACCTCATGAAAGCTAGCTTTTTCTCTCTTACCTTCCTGGCCACATCCTTTGAGGACCATAGTGTTTTCTTTTTCTTTCTCTATGTTTTGCTTACTTATCTAACACAAAGGCTTGTTGCCTGTGCTATGGCTCCCTTAAGATTAGTCCATTGTTTCTCTACACCACCCTTCTTCTTCCCCTGCCAGGGCTTCCCTAAGATACCCCCCAATTTTACAAAATCAACCTGCCTGAAATCCAGGACCCTTGCTTTCATGTGGTTTGACTCTTCCACTGTTCTAACATTGAACCATACCGTACGATGATCACTGGACCCCAGGTGGCTACCCACCATTACATCAGTGACTCTATCCCCATTGGTGAGTACCAGGTCCAATATTGCTCCTTCTGTGGTGGGTTCTGCCACAAGCTGCTTGAGGCACACCCCCTACAGGACATCCAGGATGCCTCTGGTCCTGGTTGTGGCTACAGCCTGGGTGCTCCAATCCACATCAGGCAGATTGAAGTCTCCCACTAGCAGCACTTCACTTTTGGCTGTCATTTTGTGGATGGCTTCCACTAGTACCCCATCTATCCCCTTCCCTTGTGCTGCAGTTCTGTATATCTCACCTGTGCGAATTGCAATGCCATTTCCTGTCTCCAGGGTGACCGACAGTGCTTACGCTCCCTCCTGCATTCCATGAACTTCAGTTGCTTTAATTCTATCCCTGACATAGATAGCCACCCCTCCACCCTTTTTTCACACCCTGTCTTTTCTAAACAGACTATAACCTGGTATGGCTATATCCCATTCATGGTTCCCTGTGTACCATGTCTTGGTAACAGCAACAACATCTAGGTCTGCCTCTGCCATCAAGGCCACTAGGTCTGGGATTTTATTTCCCATGCTGCGGGCACTTGTGCACATGGCCTTCCAAGTTTTGCAACCTCTCCTTCTAGTAGCTCCCCTCCTATCCCCATGCCTTCCCTCCCTTCCTCTCCTGTTTTTACTCCCATTCTTCCTTTTCTCTGCAATTCTAGCTCAGTTTTAGGTTTTAGTGTCGATTTTCCATTCCTAGAGCCCTCCCTACTGACTGCCTCATCCTGTGGGGGGGTAATTAGCTTCTTCCTGCATATTTTTGCTTCCCCCATTGGCTAATTTAAATGCTTGCCAATGAAGCATTTAAACCTCTCACTAAGGATCTTGGTTCTCTCCACCCCAGATAGATGCAGTCCATCCCACTTGTATTGGCCTGCATCCCTCCAGGTGGGATCCCAGTTCCCAATGAAGCCGAAGCCCTCTGCTCTGCACCAGTCCTTCAACCATGCATTGAATCTCCTGGTGTGGAGTGCCCTGCCTTCCTCCTTGTCATTGACCAGTAGCACCTCTGAAAAGGTTACAGCGTGTGCCACTTGTCTAAGACCCCTCCCCAGCTCCCTGAAGTCCTCCTGCACTACCCTAACCTCGTCACCAGCCAGATCATTTATCCCCAGGTGGACAGTGATGTCTAGCTCTCCCTCCCATCCTGCTGCCCCAGCGATCCTCTGGATGTTCTTTCCATCCCTCCAAGTCATGGCACTGGGTAGGCACTTAACCTTCCTATTTCCCACTCCATCCACCCCAAGTCTACCCTGTAACAATAGAATCCCCCAGCAGGAGTTGCTTCCCCCTCATCTGGTTTCCTTTACCTCCTCCCCTGGGGTCTCCACCATGGAGGACACCCACATCCTCCTTGATGTCCATTGTGGTGCCTCCTTGGGACAGTCCCACCCTGCCAGTGCAGCATAGGATTTGTGGAGTTTAACCGTAGGAGGGATGTGCCTCTGTCCAACCACCCCCATCATTCCAGAGCCCACCGTAGTCCAGCCACTCCTCCACCCAGACAACCTTTGAGGCAGTGGGGGCAGACTCAGTGGTCCCTGGAAAAAGGACAAAGTCCTTCGAATCCTGGCCAACTTGGTGTGGAGATGAGTAACCTCTTCCCTCAGCCCAGAGAGGTGCCTGTAGATAGGACACCACTGCATACTCCAGAACATTTCCTGGAAGACTGATGCCCCACAGCCACTGCACTGCACCACTCCCATCGTGTCTTATTTGTGGCCCCTCTTCTGTTGCTGTGTATGCTTATTCTCTCCTCCCTGTTTGTTTATTTATTTATTTTCTCCCTTGAGCACTAGAGATGCAGATCACTCTCAGTGCACCTGGCATTTCCAATCCTATATGACTTCCCAGGAGTACTTTGTTGAGTTTCTTCAGGAGCACTGGAATCGCTATGTTAATACTAATAAAAATTCCACTCTTTCAAAATGATTCCTCTGGGAGGCGGGAAGGGCATACATGAGGGGAGTGCTAACGTCTTATATGGCAAAAAGAGCTAAACAAAACAAGAGAAAATACAGAAACTTAAAGAGGCTGTGAAGGGACTATAGAGCAAAGCTTATGATGACCCTTCAGATGACTCTCTGCAGTCCCTATGAACAGCAAGGGAAGCACTGAATCTGGCCCTAATGAATGGGGATAATACAACCCTATTTTATGCCAATCAGCATATCTTAGTAGTATATTTGTATACTAACTGTCAAAATTTGATTGATGGCCAGAAATGACCGAATGTCCCACCCCTTCCACGTGTTCCGGAAATGACACAATGTCCCCACCCCTTCTGTTTCCCATGTGCTCCGGAAATGATGCAATGTCCTGCCCACTCCCTGTGTGCACCAGATATGATGCAGCACCCCACTCCCTTTCCACTCCCATGTGCGCCGGATATGACGCAGCCCCCCCTTCCATATTGTGATGCTGCTATGGGTGGATCAAAGGTTGGCTTGCCTGGGCTTGCACAAGACATGTGAGAAGAGATATGCTGATAAAACCATGTACCACTGTGCCTCCACAGTGTATCTTTTTAATGCTTTGCTCCTGTGTGTGTGGATTGCCTGAGGAAAACAACGGAATGGATAAGCCTAGCCAATGTTGTTCTGTACCATCTGCTAGTGCCACACCAGAGGATTCTGTTATGACTGAATTGATCAAATCATTCATGAGACATGGTCTGCATGATAATCATGAGTGTGTTAATATGGATGAACAGTGGGAAGAACCAGATCAGATACTTTTAGAATTAGTTGTAGTTAAACAGTTTACTTAACAAAAATGGATACAGCCCTACACTTATACAAAAGGGGTAAATTCATTCTACCAAAAGACATTGCATTTACAAGAACTGCATATTTATACAGATACAGTCTATGATGGTTTTCTGATTATAGCTCTTAACCATGAAGTAGAGACAATCAGTGTTATATATTTATATTTGGAAAACACCATCTACATACACAGAAATAAGCTGGTTTTTAACAAAAGATCCGTGATTGACCTCTACATGACTATCACACTGACTCAGCAAAAGGTACAGATGGTCTGTTTAGCCTTAGAGTTGATGGATCATAAAATGCATCTCCAGTTGAACACATCTTAAGCCAAACTCAACTGAACAAAAGGGGGCAGATCAGCTAAGATGGATTCCAAGATATGGAACAAAATCAGCGTCCTTTAATTATACAGAATTCACAGTCCAGCTTTTTACAGAGGAATTTTAATAGTTGGGAACTATGCAGTTTATGGTAAAATGGCTTAACTGGATGGTGTAAGCAAATTCCTAACATTTTAAACTTGCTCCCTGAGTCCAGGTAAAGAGATTCTTAAAGGTCAGATCCAGTTCACTACAGATGCAGTACTACTACTACTGTACACTACAGAAACCTTTTATTCTTTTTACTAAAATAAATAAAAAAAACATGTCAGCAAATCCCTTTATTGGCTTAAGGCTGCAGCTTTAATCCAACACTAGGCATGGTTATTCTAAAATGAATCTATACAATGAAGCCCTCCTGTAAAGGTTTTTAATGGTATAAATACACACACACACATATACACACACAATTTTAGCATGTTAAATATGATCAAAATACTCTGATAAAATGAGTGGCAAACATTGTGTGGGGGGTTTATCTAACTCTTTTGTTGCAATCACATATATTAACTTCCATGAAAAGTGACTATTAGTTAAGCAGCTCCAGAAATCAGTTCTCAAAGTCAGCCTAAACTAAGAATGTATGGTGCAGTATAACAAGGTTTAAATTAAAGCATTATTTTACATGTAAAATAAGGTTTCTAATCTACAGAAAACAATATTTAAACATGAAAGCATCATATTAGCTAAAGCTAAGCCACACACCTACTCCAATCCTGAGAGGCATTTTAATACCACATCAGATCCTGACTTTTATTTAATGTGCTGGAGAATGGTTTTAAATGTAACATATTTACTTTTTTAATTGGTCGCTGTTCTACATGATAAAATGGTTAGAGATGGGAATGTGCGGAAGATCTTCATAATATATTTTTATACCAGATTAAAATTGATTTTAAAATATTTTTTCAGCTAAAATGTTTTTCTGTTTCTACTGGCCAAGACACTCCCCCCCCCACAACCCCCAAGTATTTAAATGTAATGATTACTAATCATGTGAGTCTTCTAGACCATCATTGATCTATGTTACGCAGTGGTTTTCGGTTTCCGCCCTGCTTGGGGTGTGCTCAGACTACTCTTTGTACCTCATAAAAGTCAGCACATTAGCTCACAACAGCCTGTTTACAGCCAGTGAACCAGCGGTCAGTAAGACTTTTGAATAGTTGCAACTTTTTAAAAACTCTTGTGGCATAGATTTTAAAATGACTAATTTGTTTGCAAAACAGTTTTCTCTGATTGGCTTTCACAATCTTGTTTTAGAATCGAAAGGATCACAAGGAGATGGTGGTGAGTGCACTTTATTCTATTGTTTTTAATATTTTAAGTGGATAAAATGAAGCTTATTAAACTATAACCTAACTTTTTATAATGTAGGTTTGCCGGCCTTGTCTATCTCAACGATTGTCCAGCAGTGACTCATACAGCTTTACACGGTGTGCCAAAATAAGTTTATCAAAATTGGTATTAGCATTTAAAAGCTATAATTGTGCGTATATGGGGGGCAGTTTCATACTCATGTTTTTTGCCAGTGCTGCATACACTTCGGGGTGGTGTATAGTAATTTATTTAGCTTAAAATATTTTGCTGACATTGTAGCGAGAACCATCATCTAATTTATAGATGTGAACAGGACTAGCAATAAAATAAAGATGTTATACTAGACCTAGTACTGACTAACAGGGAAGGGATCACAGTTCTCCAGGTAGAAGGTCACCTGGGGGCCAGTGACCATCACATGATATGGTTCAATTTGGCTACTACATCTAAATCATCCCATTCCAAGGCGAAAATATGGGACTTCAGAGGAGCTGACTTTGATAAGATGGCCAACAGAGTTAAGCTAGCCCTGGCAAAAAGAAACACAGGTGAGGGAGTACCGGCAAAGTGGGAAAGCATTAAGGATGCAATACTTGAAGCAACATCCCATTGTGTTAGACAGAAAAGGAAGTGCAAAAGAAGGAAACCACTTTGGTTCTCAAATACAGTAGCAGAAAAGGTCAGAGCCAAAGGCTGGCCTTCAGGAAATATAAGGAACACAGCGGGATGAAGATAGGGAGGCATACCAAACTGCCCTAAGGGAAGCAGGAAGGCAGTAAGGCAGGCAAAGTCCCAAACTGAGGAAACACTAGCACGAACAGTAAAGAAGGTGACAAGACTTTCTATAGATACATTAGTGAAAGGAGAAAGTCCAGAGGGTGTTGCTAAGCTTAATGGAGAAAAGGAGCATGTGAGGAGGAGGACTCTGCAAAGGCATCTATCCTAAATAGATACTTTTGCTCAGTATTTACTGAAGAGAAGGTAGGGCAGGGCCCACAGCTCAGCATCATGGACACAGTGGGGAAGGAGGTGAGCACTACTCCCTTCACAAAAGAAAGGGTCCTGCAAGAGCTTGCTAAGCTCAGGGTGGATAAGGCAATGGGACCTGATGGCATACATCCCAGGGTACTTAAGGAGCTAAAGGTGAAACTAGCAGAGCCATTAGCAGAACTGTTTAGTGAGTCTCTGAGAACAGGAGAGGTCCCAGAAGACTGGAGAAGGGCTCATGTGATCCCGCTCCACAAGAGTGGTAGCAGGGAGGAGGTAGGGAACTACAGACCAGTCAGTCTTACCTCAGTAGTGGGCAAGATTATGGAGGCACTCCTTAAGGAAAGGATAGTGCAACACCTGGAATCCATAGGGCACAGGATCCAAGACAGCATGGGTTTACAAAAGGAAGGTCCTGTCAAACTAATTTCATAGATTTCTTTGACTGGGTAACCAGAGTGGTGGACCAAGGGGGAGCAGTTGATGTCTCCTACCTTGATTTCAGCAAAGCTTTTGACACTGTTCCACATAGAAGATTGATAAATAAGCTGGGTAGGCTCAGGGTGGGTCAGAAGTTGGTCAACTGGGTGGCAAACTGGTTGACAGGCAGAAAACAGAGAGTGGTGGTAAATGGTATACAGTCAGAAGAGATGCAAGTCACAAGTAGGGTACCTCAGGGATCAGTCCTGGGGCCAGTCCTCTTCAACATCTTCATTAGTGACCTTGCAGATGGACTGAGGGTAAGGCTTGTCTGTTTGCAGATGACACCAAGATCTGCAACAGAGTAGATGATCCAGATGGGGTGGGCAGAATGAGAAGAGATCTGGATAAACTAGCAAAATGGTCAGAAGAGTGGCAACTGGGATTTAATGCAAAGAAGTGCAAGATCATGCACATAGGGAAGAGAAACCCTGAAGCCACCTATAGGCTGGGAGGAGTTGCTAGCAGTCACAAAGGAAGAAAGAGACTTGGGCATCATTATCACTGATGACCTGAAATCATCAAAGCAGACCTCTAAAGCAGTAGAGTGAGCTAAGGGCGTTAGGGTGTATTAGTGAGGGTATCAAAAGTCGTAGAGGGAGGTAATAATCCCTCTTTACAAGACACTGGTTAGGCCCCATCTGGAGTACTGCGTGCAGTATTGGAGGCCACACCTTCACAAGGACATTAACCAAATTGAGGCAGTCCAGAGAGGGCAACAAAATAGTGCAGGGACTGCATCAGAAGACATATGAGGACAGATTAACAGAGCTCAATATGTATACCCTTGAGCAAAGGAGGGAGAGAGGTGATATGATCGAGGCATTCAAACACCTTAAGGGCATTAACAAGGTGAAAGAGTCTAACATGTTTAAATATAAGAAAATAGCAGGACAAGAGGACACAGCATGAGATTAGAGGGGCCGATTAAGGGGAATGTGAGGAAATCTTTTCACAGAAAGGGTGGTGGATGCATGGAATGGCTTACCTCAAGAAGTGGTGGCTATGAATACAGAGCAGGGCTTCAAACAGGCATGGGATAGGCATAAGGGAGCAATACAAATGAGTATGAATAGATAGGCCACTGACAGAGCAAAGGTCGATGGCACATTTATAAGGTAGAAAAAGAAATGGGCAGACTGGATGGGCCTTGCGGTCCTTATCTACCGTCAACTTCTATGTTTCTATGTTTACCTTTCGTGCATTTAAAACAATCACTGCATACTGTAAGCCAGGGTTTTAAACCACTAGCAAACTGGTTTATTAAAGGCCTGTACTTTGTAGAAAGATGTTTTAAATTTGGCAGCTAAAACATAAAAAACTGCTAATGTCAGCTCTTTAATATGAAAAACTGTAAAAAAAAAAAAAAACAGATTAACAATAGTATATAATTAATGGTGACTTATAAACTGCTTTTATTTTTTGTAGTAGAAACAGAGCAACCAGGACCTTCATGCAAAACTATACCGCTAATGAATGAGGACAAAAAAGAGGTATGCTGCAGTTAAATTAGCCAAATTTGTTGTACTACATTAACAGAAGTGTTTGCAGTTTTTTTATACTGCAGGTTAATAATGGGTAGATGTGATGAAGACTGTAAATTAGCTGCTGTGCTTTTCTTATTTTTGAATTTTGTATGCTTTCTTTTAAGAAAAATTATACTATATAGCCATATGTTTTTACAACATGCATTAAGAAGTTCTGGTGTGGTAATTTTTTTACTCCCCGACTACCCCCCCCTTTCCTGTTTTACAGTTTTAAATTCAGGGTGGTTTAATGCCACAAATTAATATACTGACATGTTGCATGCTTTTATTGAGAGTACCAATCAACTAAACCAGATCAAAATGCAATAAAGGAAATGTATATCTGACATGAAATGTACCTAATATATAATCAGTCTGCAAAAAGACAGCACTATTATAAAGCAATATGCATTACAGGGGCTATATATTTATGTTTTATATTTAATGTTTCCTAGATTATGTCAATTTTAAGCCTCTAGAAGCAGTATTTCCAACGCATTTGAGAGGCCACAACACACATTCAAGGTTATCCAGACAGAAAAGGAGTCTTCCTGACAAGACAAGACCACTGCTACCTTCAGTACCTGTACCCACAACAGCAAACAAAAGGGGTGAGGGCTGTGTGAAACTTTCTTCAACCCTACCTACCCCATGAATCTTTATGGACAGACCATAACACCCTACCAACAAACAGAAGTGAAAATGAAAAACGTGAACACCGTTGCCGTATAGGTGCTGGGGGTGAGTATTGTTGCAATCATAACAATAAGCAAACACAACCATCTGTAGCATTACCCAGTGCATCATGATAGTGTATCTGCAGAGCTGTCACACATTAACTCACCTGCTGTGTGTGTGAATAAAGTTAACTGTATAATTATGCCTAAAACTTTGACACCCCAAAAAGTGTCACCACATGAGCAAAACCCAACCGGCGGTACCCTTGTATATACATATAGTTATAATTTAGACCCTTTTTGCATACCTGTGGTGGTTTCTTCATGTGTGACGCTGCCTCCTGATTGCAAACTAACATTTGAAATTTTTAATAACACCTTTAAGGGGGTCAGCTTCATAGAAACAATGCCATCATAATACAAGATTTAAAACTGTAAACATAGATCTTGGCTGTTGTTTATATAGCAGAAATGGTGGACACTCAAAAACTAATTAAAAAATTAGCCTGTAGTGATGCAAACATTTCTACTATACAAAATGACTGTGACAAAATGACTGATAAAATTATACAATATGGGCGGGTCATTAGAAGCACTAGGTGTAATGGAACCAGTAAATTAGATGTAGAATTAGAAAGGCTAAATAAATATTGGCTACCTATAACAGAATGCAGCAGCATCAGACACCCCTGCAAAAACATGGGGCACCACCACATAATCTCATGGGATCTGGGTTTGCCACTCCATACTGTGTGTGTGTGACTGTTGTGTGAGTTCCCCATTTCAGCACTCTCCTGTGTGTCAAAGTAGCAAATATGAAACTGAGTGCTGTATGTGTGAACAGTGTGAGTGGGGACAATGTGATCACTGTGATGTGCACACAGATCTGAGAGACAGTGAATATTGTACAAGTCCTGCACGAAATAACAACCCTGAAGACATGCAGATAGGGGCAGCACCACACCAAGCCATGAAGGAGACATTTGTAGTCAGGAGGGCCAGCAGTTAATGGAAAATGGTCTAGCGGAGCCCATCTATTTGGAATTAATAAATGAATATGAAGTATCTAGAAATATATTTAATAGTGTTGAGTATCGCCAGCAGTTTTGCTTTGCCAATCTAGGCAGTATAACATCCATAGATCAATACTATTCTGCAATCCATACAGCTGTGCAGCAGTTGTTGGACAGAATAAGGCCTACTTTGGGTAGCAATGATTTTGTACAGCTACTCCTGGATTGTGATAGTTTGAATGACCCTGTGTTTTCATTACATAAAAAAACCCAAGAGTTAAATGTTGATGAATTTTTAGAGCATATTGCAAATTTATTAAACAGCAAGATGGAGGTGTGTGGTAATGAGACTTTAATGTTGGTAGTCACTGTTGTGAAAAATGTGCATGGGGAGGCTTCCAGAGATGTTAGACATGTTTTATCTAGCCATGTTGTCAAACAGAAAGCAAGGCATCTTGTTAGTTTAGTGACTCAAAATAATTAATGCATTATGCTTCTCCATGAGCTTAGTGACTTTGCTAAACCCTCAGCTAGTTGGCCAACAGAAATTAGCAAAAGCTAGAGATTTACAGAGAAGGGTAGGGCTGTCAGAACAAAGAATGGTAGATCTGAGCTATATACATCTATTTGAGGCACAGCTAGATGTGAACATCTTTGTTTTTTTTTATGATCAAAACTGGTGCATGGCAGAGGTTTGTTGCATCTCCTAATAAACGGGCAAAATCTGTACTCATCTTGTTACACAAAAACCATTATTATGGTACTAAAAATCTCAAAGTTTTTTGGGGGCCAGAAATGTATGTGAGCATTGTAACACCCTTTTTGCACACAAAGGTTCACACACACGCTCCAACATGTGCTATGCATGCAGATCATTTGGCTGTAGTAAAGTACAAAGTGAGGTGGTACAGTGCACTGATTGTCGTAAATACTGTAGCTCGGCAGCCTGCTACAGATGGCATAAACTGGTTTACCCCAATTGTCATTTATCTAAATTGTGCGCACTATGCGGAAAACCTCACAGTGAGCATCATATTTGTTTTCGGCTAAAGTGCCATAACTGTCTTACAGCTGTGCACCCTTTTGAGACTCACTTATGCTACATCCAGCCCTTAAAGTCACCACCTTGTTCAGCTAGTTATATATTTTATTATTTTGAATGCATGCAAGATGTCAGCCCAGGTGAATCTAGACGTATTCCAAATTATACTACGCCCTTGAGATCAAAAGTGAGAGTTTGAAGGCAATGACTGTGTTGCATAATTTGTAAAAATGTTATCCAAAAAGGGTTTCAGGGGTACACTTTCATAGCTCACGATTCAAAGGGGTATGATGGCCACTTCATCTTAAACCAGCTTGTAAAAGAAAAAATGGAAGTAGAGTTATTGACTCAGGGAAGTAAACTGATGTCCATAACAGTAAAACAATTAAATATCCAATTTATAGACAGCTTAAATTTCCTTTCAATGAGGCTCACAGCAATGCCATGGGCTATGGGTTTTGAGGGAGCAAAAAGCTACTTTCTGCATTTTTTTAACAAACCGGAAAATCAGAATTATGTAGGGCCTATGCCATATCACAAAGATTACGGTGTAGAATACATGATGGCTGATGAAAAAAAAAAGGGTTTTGGAGTGGTATAAAATGTGTAAAGATGGTGTATTTGACTTTAAAAAGGAATTACATCATTACTGTAAGTCAGATGTGGAGATTCTAAAGCAAGCCTGTGAAATGTTTCAAGATGGTGTTGAGCAGATGTTTCAAGATGATGCAAAGGAAAGGGACCAAACTGACCCCTTTCAGCACATCACTATAGCATCAGTTTGCATGGCCATGTTTTGGTTTAAATCTTTAGACTCAGACACCATAGGAATTACACTTGCTGACAACTATCACTGCTAGTGCAAGCGTTACTCCACACTGGCCATACAGTGGTTGATGTACATCAGTAAACAAGAAAACATTTTCATACAGCATGCAATGAATGGTGGGGAAGTACAGGTAGGTTCTTATTTTCTTGATGGTTATTCTGTGATAGACGGTGTCCCCACAGCCTTTGAGTTTTTAGGCTGCTTTTATCATGGCTGCCAGGTGTGTTACTTTGAAGACCTGTTGAACCCACTGCTTAACACAACCTACAGATATTTATATTACCTAACCATCAAGAAATTAAACTATCTCAGACATGAAAAAGGTATGCATATTAGGGTTATGTGGGGGCATGAATTGAAACAGCTGGTGTGTGACAATCCTCAGGTGCATGCTTTTTTGAAAGCAACCTGCTTTCCAGAGCCAATGGACCCCCTGAATCGCTTTATGGGGGTACACAATTGTTCTGCGTTTATATTACCATGTGCAGCCTGATGAGAAAATCCATTATTATGATTTTGCCAGTTTGTACCTCTATGTGAACAAGACCAAGACATACCCCATAGAGCACCCAGTGGTCATATATGAGAATTTTAGGGATCTCAGACATTATTTTGGACTTATTAAAGCTAAAGTGTATCTACCCATGACCTCTTTTTGCTCATACTGACCAGCAGGATAGGTGGAAAGCTGATATTTACATTGTGTCGCACATGGGCAGAGGTGTATGAAGTATGGCACTACCCAGGAAAATCTAACAGTCTCTTCACAGAATATATTAAATTACACCTAAAGGGGAAACCGGGAGCTTCAGGGTATCCAACTTGGTGTACTACTGACGTAGAATGTAAAGCATATATCAATCAGTATTGTGCTAAGGAAGGTGTTGTTTCATAGTCAGAAAATATAGCATACAACCCTGCACAAAGACAGATTTCAAAGCTGTTTTTGAATACATTGTGGGGAAAATTTGGTCAGAGCCCCAATTTGATGAACACTGCCATTGTCAAGGATGCTGAAGAACTCTTCCAGTACCTTTTCACAGTTCACTACCATGCATCTGGTCTGTATTTTATCAATGATGATACAGCATCGGTGCACTGGAAATATATGCTGAAAAACACTATGCTAATGCTACCAACGTTAATGTTGTTATAGTGGCCTTTACCATAGCCTATGCCAGACTTAAACTGTACAGTTTACTTGAAAGTCTACATGACTGCTGTCTGTACCATGACACCGACTCTGTCATATTTGTTAGCAGGCCAGGTGATTGGGATCCACCACTAGGTGACTATTTGGGTGATCTGACTAGTGAACTACCGCCTGATGAACACTTTTGTGGAGTTTGTATCAGGTGGTCCTTGTGAAAGGCTTGCGGGAGAACAGATGGACAATGAGGCAGTGTTGGCAATAAAGGAAAGTAAATATTTATTTAAGCAGAACAAAATAACAGCAAACTTAAACGGCAAAATAAAAGAGAATCAATAAAAAAACAAAGTGTCAGCATTCAGCAATAACTTGAAAACCAGCCTAGTAGATGCTAGGACTGACCAGGGTCTTGAACCTCCAACACCCTGCTCCACTCTGAATTAGATTAGCAATATGCTCCAGATGTATAGCACTGAATAGTCATGATGGATTAGACTCCACCCTTCAGCAAACTTCAAGATCAAACATTGTTTAAAAGAACAAAAATCAATGTTATAATATCCTGCCAGTATCTAATCATTATTAGAATGCATATGTCCTGATTAAGTTCAGGGACACTGGTTTACCGGGATTGAGAAAGGGCATATTCCACTTTGCACATTGTAAAAAACGATATTGTCACCGGTGTCTGCTAAGCCAAAATCCGGTTTTACTGGTGTTTAGTTTTCTGTACTTTATTTAACAATTTTTAACTCTGCTAGCATGCATTTTAGCAATTTTGACCTCCACTATTACACATCCTTCCATCCTTGTACCAATTTAAAGTTATTTTAGGTACAAGATGTGATGGCAGCAGCAACACTACAGCCCCCGTCCCTAAGGTGTGATGGAAGCAGCACTACGGCCCCCATCCCTCTGGTGTGACAGAAGCAGCAGCACTATGACCCCCATCCCTTAGGTGTGATGGCAGCAGTACTATGGTCATCATTCCTCATGTGTGATGGCAGTATCAGCACTATGGCCCCCATCCCTCAGGTGGAACAGCAGCAGGCCTACATACCCCATCCACCAGTGGTGATGGCTGAAGCACTACAGCCTCCACCCCTTCAGTGTGAAGGCAGTAGCAACAATGCAGTCCACATCCCTCTGGGGTGATGGTAGTAGTGACAGCACTATGATCCCCTTGCAACACTCATACCCCACATGCATAAGTTACAAATGACTTGGTCTCTTTGCTTGTTAGAACTCAGATGTGAATTAATCTGAACAATCACCGCTAAGGTGGACTACCTTTGTTTTTTCCTCTCTATAATTTAACTGCCTGAATTGGATATCTGCCTGTGATACCACTGACCAGGGTTAGGGAACAGACTTGGGTGTTGGTGGGCCAGCTGGTGGGTGAAGGCTTGAGTGTCCAACGACCCTCCCCTTCTCCTGAGAGGAGAGTGGGTTAATGACTCAACATTTGCTGGCCCATGGTGGAGGCCAGAGGCACGATAACACGCTCAGTCCTCACTGCGGGAGGTGGAACGATGTCGGCTTGTGCCTTGACATCATGTAGCCTGTCACGCTCCCCAAGAAATGGGAAAACACCTGCTGGCCCATCGAAGACTGCTGGTTCTGACATACACCAGAAGCCCCAGACATGTGTCCATTCTGACCCCCAACATGCCCAGGATACACAGGAAGCTCTTTGGGGCAACTCTTCTCTCCTGGTAGCCTCCCACAGGGGTAGGAGCCCACTCAATGAAGGGTTACTTTGGGTTACCTGGTAGCACAGCAGTAAGGGTCAGTGGATAGTGGTCAGGACTCAACAGCGGTGGTAGGGGGGCTTGACAGGCCTGAAGGAGTGGATGGCCAGGGGGTAGGAGGAGCAAAAAAAAAACTGCATGAATTTGCTTCTTTGAAATAAAGTGTTTTCACCTAAAAAATCCACAAGTGATTAGTGGAGGACTTTCAAATGGATTCATGCATCTCCCAGACATGTGGGTGCTTTTTTTTCTACTTGGTGTCCATGAAAAGGATGTCTCCCAGTTTTCATGTCTTTGTTCAGATGTGAATTGAGCACTACTCTGCCCACCAGCATCATGGGGTCTTACCTTAAGTACTCTTAAATACTTAACATTTGCTTTTTGTTGAAGCAGTCTATCAGAAAACATTTTGTTGTCACAGAGACAGAACCAGCAGGTGGGAGAAAAGGTGCAGATGATCCAATTCACCTAAATGGGGTGCTAACCGTGAAGTCTTTTCATAAGTAGTAAGGCAGTGTCTTCTTTGAACACACTTTCATTCAGACTAGTTTTCATTCAAACAACTGAGGATTTTGGATGACCCTACTGATTATAAACTTGAATAAGTTAGTTGGTAACAGTGATCCTACGTTTAGCAATCTACAACCTAGATGCTTATATGCAAAGAATACAATAAAACCTGACTAAAATCTAAAATCAAGCTTATAAAACATATCTGAATATTTATCTTTACATATACAAAATCATTGCAACCAAGTAAAACTCAAGTAAATTACATGGTACCCTGACTACTATTCTATGATGTAGTAAACATATATTGGTATTTTTCTTTTATATTTCTTTGTAAAGCAGGTAAGGCCCACTAGGCAGAACTGTCTGTTTTAAGGAGTGACCTAGAAGCACTTGAGAGGTTAAGTGACTTGCTTGGATGCAAGTGGAGGTTGTGGGACTCAAACCCAAGTCTGCTGGATGGACCCAGTTCAATCACAATTTGTTACTCTAACCACTAGGCATGGGTGGTTAAACTGAATGGCTGATTACAACAAAGCAGTGCAGGTGATTTCCTTACTGTTTCTAAATGCAGCAAAGCAGAAAGAATGCAAAACACAGCAGCATTTATTGTAAGATGCTGAGTGGGGTCAGCCGCTGGCGCTGCAGTAGCACTATTGCTTGCAATGCCAGTGACCCAGGGTCAGAAGCAAACTCGGGTTGCTGGAGGTCTGGCCAGGGGTAGGATATAGCACCTGGGGACTGCTCTCCTCCTCCTCCGGGAGGGTGGGCTGCAGGTCTTGCTTCTTTACCACCACGGTGTGACAAGTGGCAGTGCAATGGTGCTGCAGAGTGATCAGGAGGGGAGGACGCTAGCCAGGATCTGGAGCAGTGGCATGTCTCTATGTGACCTACCTCCTTGGATCTCTAGTGTTGGTGCCCTCAGGGAAAGAGACCAGAAAGCCAGGAACAGTCACCCCACATCGGCCACTGGCAGAAGGGACCCAGGTGTCCCAGACTTCATAACCAGGCTCCATGAGGGACCCACTGGGCTGCCTGACACACACAAGGGGTGTGGAGGGTGACCTAGAGTCCCCTCCTTCCCACCTGGGGGGTAAAACCCGGCAGGATAGGGGCAGGCCCACAGGAGCTCCTGAGCATTATCTGGGGTGAAGCTAGGGGATACCGATGCTGTGAGAAGGGGACATAGAAAGAGAAAATAAAAAAAATTTAAAAAGATACTGAAATCTTAGAGATTCTGTGCAGTGACATGCAATTTCCGTGAGGCACCGGTACAAGAATTCAAAATCCGCATACCAAGCAGGATTCCGTGATTGTAACCGGTGTTACCGGTAAAAATGGAAAACCAGGGTCCCTGATTAAGTTACAATAAAAGTGTCTGGATCCAGAGATAACACTGAAGTTCATCCATAAGCTCCACCCTGAGAAGTTCCCAAGCATAAGAATAGCAGAGGAGAGGCCTGCCAGCTCTATAGCAATGGAACTTCTGAGGACGTAGCTCACAGACGGACACCCAATAGGAAAATAAAGAAAAACCTTCTGGCTGCAGCAATAAAACAACAGCACCAAACATCTGTAAGTGCTCTTCAATATTCAAGTGCCTGGTTTGCTTTGGTTTCTCTTTTAGAATTTAACAGCTGACAAACAGCTAGCTGTGCTGCCAGGAGTAAATCAATAATTAGACATCCTCCGCGAAAGTGCACACTGCCGCAGTGGAGAAGCAGGGGATCCCAGATCGAGAAGCTAAAATCCTTTTCTTCTCCGAGGAGGCTTCTCACCAGAACAAACCACCGAAATTACATCTTTTGCAACCTACCTAACCTGAACAAAAATTCTTGCAGGGGAATTAATTTTCTTACTAAGGCATGTAAAGGCTATGGGTGTATAGCATTAAAGCTACTGGCATATAGCGCTAAGCAATGCCACTCAAAATTAGTATTTTATAGAAGTAAGACAGTGACATGCTGTGCATCAAACTGGGGCATTATTTCTTTCTATTTCCAAGGTAACCCTCTAGTAGGCAACATTGTGAATATTGTACATTCTTGCAAAGTAACCTCTTCAACCTGTACACATAGGAAGGGGGGGTCAAGTCAAGAACACTGGATCATACAGGGTCACATAGAATGAAGGAAAAGGTGGGTGGCCAGCCCAAAAGAAACATAGAATAACAGCAAATAAATGGCACAGAATACAAA
This sequence comes from Neoceratodus forsteri, assembly GCA_016271365.2. Lineage (NCBI taxonomy): Eukaryota > Metazoa > Chordata > Ceratodontiformes > Ceratodontidae > Neoceratodus > Neoceratodus forsteri. The sequence goes on along the minus strand of CM057456.1, from coordinate 1,577,501,197 downwards.
CAATGCTGTTACAACAGTTTTGGGCATGGACAGATAGGAGGGAACGTATAGGAAGAAATTACCCTTGTCCCTGGTATTCCTGAAATAATGGCCCCTTTCACATACTCCTCCCCACCTAAGACAAAACCAGATGGATTTTGAGATCTCAGCCAATCCACAAGCTATTTGTAAACCTATCTATCATGAGATCTCTCACAGGGATAGATGGAGCCATAGCCCACCCTTTCCTAAGGTTCCACCTCGGGGTCCCTTAATACCTTATTAGTAACTTGTGGAAGAATACAGTCTTCCACATTTTCGGCATTCTTTATCCTGAGGTCTGATGATAGATGTTGTTCTTTACATGTCCTATATCTGGACATGTAGTCAGCAGTGCAATGTGATGTACCTGAACAATGTTTAATAGTAAAATGACATGGCTGTAAAGAAAGGTACCACCTCATAATGCATGGATTTTTCTCTTTCATCACTTGAAGCCAACATAGTGGGTTATGATCTGTCCATAACTCAAATGCTACCCTCAAAGATAAAAGCGTAAGGCTTCAATGGCCCACCTGACGGCCAAGCACTCCTTTTCAATAGTAAAGTAATGGGTTTCCCTTTCATGTAGCTTTCAGCTAATGTACACTATGGGATGTTCTTCTCCTTCCATAATTTGGGTCAACACAGCCCCAATACCATAGTTTGATGCATCTGTTTGCACAATAAAGGGCAGTGTGAAATCTGGAGTTTGGAGGACAGGAGAGGAACATAAACTAGCTTTTATGAAGCAAAATGCTTCCTCACAATCAGGGGTCCACTGTACAATATTGGGTTTGCGCTTTTAATCAGGTCCATAAGGGGACTGGCTAGACTAGAAAAATTTGGTATGAACCATCTGTAATAGCCGGCTAAGCACAAAAAGGATCTGACATCCTTTTTCGTAACAGGTCTAGGGCTGTTGGCCACGGCATCTACTTTGCCCACATCTGGTTTCAGATGTCCTTTACCTATCTGGAAATCTAGACACTTTGTCTCTTGCATGGCCAAGGAACATTTGGAGGGGGTTGATGGTTAACCCGGCATCCATGATGGCAGCCAATACTAGGGACAGATGACGTATATGGTCATCCCAAGAAGGGCTAAAAACAACTACGTCATCTAAATATGCCGCACTATAGGTGGCATGAGGTGTTAGTATTCTGTCCATCACCCTCTGAAAAGTAACTGGGACACCATGCAAGCCAAATGGCATAGTGGTGAACTGAAAAAGGCCTAAAGGGGTGCTGAAAGCTGTCTTTTCTTTGGCAGCTGGATCCAATGGAATTTGCCAGTAACCTTTGATTAGGTCCAAGGTATTGATAAATTGTGCATTACCTAAATGATCCAGTATGTCATCTATGTGAGGAATAGGGTAGCTGTTGAATTTTGAAATAGCGTTCAGCCGTTGAAAATCCAGACAGATTCTCATACCACCTTCTTTTTTTCCCACAATTACCATGGGGAAACTCCATTCACTGTGGGAGGGTTCGATAATACCTAATTCTTGCATTTTTTTAATTTCCTGGATCACATCCTCCCTAACCCATTCTGGTAACCTGTAGGTCTTCTGTCTGATTGGTATATTCTGTGTAAGGGAGATATGATGTTCTACATCTTTCACCCTCCCAGGAGTCCCTGTGAACATTTCCCTAAAGGATTGTAACATGGTGTTTAATTTGGCTAGCTGCTGGGGTGTTAACTCAGGATTCATCTTAAGATCTTTCAAGTTCCTTGAGCTTTCTAGGCATTGATACACCACATCCAATTCACTTTCTAGAGGTTCAGGGTGTACATACCCACACATCAGGAAAGATCTCTCAACCCGTTTTAATAAGTTCACGTGATAAATGCACCTTTTGTGTTTTCTGTCTGGTAATTCTACCTCATATGTGACGTGCCCAGTTCTTTTATTTGCCATATATGGACCTTGCCATTTCATCAGCAGTTTATTGTCCAATGATGGTAATAACAAGAGAATTTTATCACCTGGAGCGAATTCTTTACATCCTATACCTTTATCATATCCTTCTTTTTGAAGTTTTTGTTTAGTTTGGTTCTGTTGATGAGCTAACTGTACATACCTTGCTAATTTCTGGTGTAGGTGATTGAGATAATCTAAAGGGTTTGTACCTTTTTCTGGCTTCCCCTCTTCCCAATGTTCTTTGATAACATCCAACGGGTCCCTGGGATTCCACCCATATAGCAGCTCAAATGGGGAAAATCCCATGGAAGTCTGCAGGACCTCTCTGTAAGCAAACATCAAATATGGAAGATAAACATCCCACTTCTTACCCTCCTCCTGCACAAACTTCTGTAACATCTTTTTCAATGTTTGGTTGACATGCTCAACCAGCCCATCTGTCTGCAGATGATAGAGTGAAGTATGCATAGCTCCTATGCCTAGGGATTGGTATAAGCATTTCAACAGTACAGAACAGAAATTACTGCCCCTATCCGTTAATATTTCCCTGGGTATGCCCATCCTCCTGAAGATTTTAATAAGCTCATCTGCTATCCTAGTGGCTGTAATACTACATAGGGGTATAGCCTCAGGGTATTTTGTAGCATAATCACATACCACCAATATAAATTTATTACCCTTGGAGCTCTTGGGAAGCGGTCCAGCAATGTCCATTGCTATTCGCTCAAAGGGGGTAGTGATTAAGGGCATCGGTTGTAGGGGCACCTTATCCTTCTGCCCAATTTTGGCAACTTTCTGCCATTCCATACAACTCTGGCAATATTCAGCCACTTGCCCATGAATGCCAGGCCAAAAGAACCAAGGGAGAAGGTGACTAAGAGTGCGGTCCCTCCCAAGATGCCCTGCTAGGGGTATATCATGGGCTATTTCCAAAAGTTGCCTCCTATACTATTGGGGAACCATTAGTTGGTCTATGATTTCACCAGTCTGGGGGTTGGTACACACCCTATATACTAACCCATTATACATTTTATATTTGTCAATTACTTTCTCATTTGTAGTCTCATTAGTCTCAGCCACCTGTGAAAGAAAAGGGGCACGTGTTATGTGTTCCCCCTGTGAAACCTTAAATTCAGTAGGATCAAACCCTTTAATTTGTATTGTATCAATGGTTGGCATATCAGAGTCTATATTATTTTTAGTCCATTGCTCTTTTTCTTGTCTTTTTTGGCTTCTGGTCTTCCTCTTTTTTTCCATCTGGCCCATACAAGTCCTCATCAAATGGAAACATCTGTCCCAAAGAGTTATTTTGCCTTGCTTGGGCCCTGGTGGTAACAGCACTGAAGCTGGATGACAACAAAGACTCAAATTGGGGTGGTCATGACCAATGAGTACCGGTACTGGGAGATGGGGCACAGCACCAACCTTTAGTTGTTGGGCTTTGCCTTGGATTTCAAGTAAGGTCTCATGTAAAGGGTAATAGTGCACATACCCAAGTATGCAGGTTACTCCTGTGGTAGGCCCTTATGGTTCTTTCTTGGGGTTTAATAAGTCAACTCTCACCAGTGTGCTGTTTACTGCCTGAATCCAATATCCTTGAAACATGTTTGTCCCCGATTTGTACAGCACAAGATATTGTCTCCAATTTGTAAGTGCCAGCTGAGTGGGCTCAGATTTATGTTTTGGACAAAAGCAGGCTATGTGACCTTTTTTGTGACATTCCCTGCAGATAATGTCTGAATTGAACCCCCTTCCAGATTTATTGTTCAGTTTAGTCCCAGGACTAACAGTACTTTGTGAAGTAGTAGATACATTAGAAGGTCTTACCGTGGATTGGCTGGAATTAGTAGTCACAAGTCCCTTTTGTCTGTGGGATCTAGCAGCCAAGTAGTCTTCTGCTAGGTGGATTGCAGCATCAGAAGTCTCTGGGCGGTGCTTCTTCTCCCAAAGCTGTATGTCCTGTGGCAAAATCCTGATGAATTGTTCTAGGATTATAGATTCCAATATTTGGTCAGAAGTCTGTGTTGAGGGCTGCAACCACTTGAAGCAGAGGTCTTTAATTCGGGTGTATGCCTCTTGGGGATTGCTGGCAGAGTGAAATCTGTATGTCCTGAATGTCTGATGGTACGTCTCTGTATTTATGTCGTATCTTTTCAGGATCGCTTGTTTAACTCGGTCATAGTTGTTGGCATGAGTACTGTCCACATAGCTATAGATCAACTGAGCTTTCCCCGTTAAATAGGGTGCCAACTTTATCACCCATTGGTCCTTTGGCCATCCACAGGCTGTAGCCACTCTCTCAAATGTCGTAATATAGGCCTCTATATCATCAGAGTCTGACAGTTTAACCATTTTAATATCTTTATGGCTCTCCACAGGAGAAGGTGGAGGTCTGCTGGTGCCCAGTACCTGTATAGTACAGAGAGAATCAGTCCACCGTGCCTCACTTTCCTTTTTATCTCTCTCATGTTGCATCTCGATTTCCACTTGTCGAAGACATAACCAACGCAAAAGTTTGTGGGTTTCCTCAGGAGGTGATTCTTCCTCAGGTACTCCTCCACTCACCTGGGATGCTCCTTCCTCCTTCTCTTCCTCCATATCTATATCACTCACTTCTGTTTTTGCCATTTTCCTCTTCACAACCTCCAGTCCTGGAACCAGTGGTAACCGAAATTTCTCGGTCATAGATCTGGTTGCCACAACTGGAGCTCTGGATGGGTCTGCCTTGTTCTGCTGCATGTGCTGTTCACCTGGGGTCTCGCTCCAGATCTTCTAGTCAAAACAACTGCTCCAACCTGATCCCACCACTGCCACCATATGTGAAAGACTTGTGTAAGAACAGATGGACAACAAGGCAGTGTTGGCAATAAAGGAAAGTACATATTTATTTAAGCAGAACAAAATAACAGTGAACTTAAACAGCAAAATAAAAGAGAATCAATAAAAAAAACAAAGTATCAGCATTCAGCAATAACTTGAAAACCAGCCTAGTAAATGCTAGGACTGACCAGGGTCTTGAACCTCCAACACCCTGCTCCACTCTCAATTAGATTAGCAATATGCTCCAGATTTATAGCATTGAACAGTCATGTGATGGGTTAGACTCCACCCATCAGCAAACTTTAAGATCAAACATTGTTTAAAAGAACAAAAATCAATGTTATAATATCCTGTCAGTATCTAATCATTATTAGAATGCATATGCCCTGATTAAGTTACAATAAAAGTGTCTGGATCCAGAGATAGCACTGAGGTTCATCTTTAAGCTCCACCATCAGAAGTTCCCAAGCATAAGAATTGCAGAGGAGAGGCCGGCCAGCTCTATAGCAATGGGACTTTTGAGGAGGTAGCCCACAGATGGACACCCGAGAGGAAAATAAAGAAAAACCTTCTGGCTGCAGCAATAAAACAACAGCACCAAACACCTGTAAGTGCTCTTCAATATTCAAGTGCCTGGTTCACTTTGGTTTCTCTTTTAGAATTTAACAGCTGACGAATAGCTAGCTGTGCTGCCAGGAGTAAATCAATAATTAGAAATCCTCTGCGAAAGTGCACACTGCTGCAGAGGAGAACCAAGGGAACCCAGATCGAGAAGCCACACTGCCGAGAAGCTAAAACCCTTTTCTTCTCCGGGGCGGCTTCTTACCAGAACAAACCACCAGAATTACATCTTTTGCAACCTAGCTAACCTGAACAAAAATTATTGCAGGGGAATTAACTTTCTTACTAAGGCACGTAAAGGCTACAGGCATATAATGGTAAGGCTACGGGTGTATAGTGCTAAGCAACACCACTCAAAATTAGTATTTTATAGAAGTAAGACACAGCAACATGCTGTGCACAAAACTGGGGTACTATTTCTTTCTTTTTCCAAGGTAACCCACTAGTAGGCAACATCAGGAATATTGTACATTCTTGCAAAGTGATCTCTTCAACCTCTACACACAGGAAGGGGGGTCAAGTCAAGAACACTGGAGCATACAGGGTCACATAGAATGAAGGAAAAGGTGGGTGGCTAGCCTGAAAGAAACATATAAACACCAGACTAACAGCACTCAAATGGGATAGAATACAAACAATGCTGTTGCAACAGACTTGGACATGGACAGATAGGAGGGAACATACAGGAAGAAATTACCCTTGTCCCTGCTATTCCTGAAATAATGGACCCTTTCATAGTCCTAAAACTTATGGCTACAAACTGATAAATGGCAACATTTGTATGAAGTGTAAAGGAATTACACTTCATGTGACAAATAATGAAAAGGTTAATTACAGCTGCCTCAAATCACTCATTGACCATATTGTCAAGGACGAAGGTGCGAATGAAGGTGTTGGGGTACAGTCAGTCAGTACAGGGTTGAAAAAAATTGTGCGGAACAAAAAAAGCATCACTACTGAAAATAAGCCAGAAAAATAACTTTCAGGGTTGTATACAACAAAAGGGTTTTAACTGAGGATTTTAAAACACTGCCTTATGGCTTCTGACCGTGGTATGGATATATGCTTTCCTGTATTTTTGCAGGGTCATCAAACTCTGGAAAAAGTTACTTTATTAAAAGCATGCTGGATGCAGGTCTCAATGCTTTAACCAAATTTCCAGAAAATATTATCTGGTGTTATGGTTGCTGGCAAACTTAGTATACAGAGGCGGAGGACCATGTAAAAGCATCTATCCTAAATAGATACTTCTGCTCAGTATTTTCTGAAGAGAAGGTAGGGCAGGGCCCACAGCTCAGCACCATGGACACAGGGGGGGAGGGAGGTGTGCACTAGTCCCTTCACAAAAGAAAGGGTCCTACGAGAGCTCGATAAGTTCAGGGTGGACAAGGCAATGGGACCTGATGGCATACATCCCAGGGTACTAGAGGAGCTAAGGGTGGAACTAGCAGAGCCATTATCAAAACTGTTTAGTGAGTCTCTGAGCACAGGAGAGGTCCCAGAAGACTGGAGAGGGGCTCATGTGATCCCGCTCCACAAGAGTGGTAGCAGGGAGGAGGTAGGGAACTACAGACCACTCAGTCTTACCTCAGTAGTGGGTAAGATTAGGGAGGCACTCCTTAAGGAAAGGATAGTGCAACACCTGGAATCCATAGGGGCACAGGATCCAAGACAGCATGGGTTTACAAAAGGAAGGTCCTGTCAAACTAATCTCATAGATTTCTTTGACTGGGTAACCAGAGTGGTGGACCAAGGGGGAGCAGTTAATGTCACCTACCTTGACTTCAGCAATGCTTTCAATACTGTTCCACATAGAAGATTGATTAATAAGCTGGGTAGGCTCGGGGTGGGTCAGAAGTTGGTCAGCTGGGTGGCAAACTGGTTGACGAACAGAAAACAGAGAGTGGTGGTAAATGGTATACAGTCAGAAGAGATGCAAGTCACAAGTGGGATACCTCAGGGATCAGTCCTGGGGCCAGTCCTCTTCAATATCTTCAACAGTGACATTGCAGATGGACTGCAGGGTTAAGTTTGTCTGTCTGTGTGTTTGTTTGTCTGGGCCACCACAACAAAGAAAAGCTATACTTTGTTCAGCTTCTGATGATTTAATAGCGGCAATTGCTGAGGTGGCACTCAAAGCTATTAAAGGGACTATACCTCTCACAGCTAACCAGATTAAGATGCTGAAGAGGAGATGCAACTTTATCAAAAAATTAAGTAATAGAAAGTAATAGAAAGTGGTCTGTTAAATATAAAAAAACTTGTAACAGTCTGGGGGATTTATAGGCACCTTGCTTAGCGTTGCTATACCCTTTTTAACTAGTCTTCTAACATGCAGGTGAATAGACATGGATTATGCACAAAAAATGTACCACAACAGCAGCTGGACTTGCTAAGAGGTCATCCACCCCCTGAAGAGCCACTGAGAAAGGTTGTGGAATGATGGATCGATGCTGAAATGTGGGATGTTCTTCAAAGGACTGACCTCTCTGAATATGAGAAGGATAAAGTATATGGGAGTGTGTTGTAACGCTACCTCATAGTTACATGCCAAGATGAAAAAGACATAGCAACCTTGTCATTATCTTTGACACCATATGAGCTAATGCAACCACAAGATAGCACAGCGCAGCCACCTGGCACCAACGATATTTACAATGACATATTACAAGGTGTTTCTGTGCATGCCAGAAAGCACTGAAATATTGTTAAACAAACTGAAAAGGTCTGCTGGTGTTACAGGCTGGAATGATCGTAGTGAATTTATATATCATGGCGTGCCTGTTGAAGGGTCTCATATGTATGACTTAGTCAAGGCTGTAACTTCACAAAGACACACATCTGATGCTAAAAAACCTAGGGGGTGGGAACATTTTATCAGAGCTTTAGCAGAAATTAATACTCCTGAATCAGTGGTGCCTAACATCCAAAACAGGTCTTTGATTCAGAGTGCTAAGAACAACCTCTCAAAGGTTCTGACAGGTGTTTCTACAGCGCCAATACCTGAAACCCAAACACCATCACCTATGGCCAAAATAAGAAAATCCCCTTTTAGAAAAACGGCATGGTTGATGGTATAACGTCTTGGATAGGGCACCACACATTTCTGGTAATATTGTGTTTTTGTAAATTTTTTTTTTTATAAATTATGTGCACTTTGGTTTTGATTTTGCTGATGCATTGCAATAATAATAATAAACTTTATTTCTAGAGTGCCTTTCAAGCACCAAGGCGCTGTACAATAAATAAACATATAAAAGCATTAAAATATATAACAATATGACCAAATGACAGAATAGATAAAACAGCTAAAAATAATCAGTCTGGGTAGGTATTCAACCACAGATGTGTCTTCAAGGCCTTCTTAAAGTCCTCCACAGTCATGCTCTCATGTATCTGATGGGGTAGAGAATTCCACAGGGGTGGGGCCGCATACATAAATGCACAGACCCCTGATGACTTAAGGTGTACCCTGGGAACCTCGATCAACCCCTCGTCAGCTGTGCAAAGTGGTCGCCTGGGGCAGTAGTAGCACAGGAGCTCTTGCAGATAGTCCGGGCCCAGTCTGTGCAGGGCCTTATAGGTCAGAAGTCTGACCTTGAAGGTGATCCACCACTGAATAGGCAGCCAGTGCAGTTCACACAGCACCGGCATGATGTGACTTGAACGGGGAGTCCCCATCAGCAACCATGCTGCAGCATTCTGCACTAACTGAAAGTGGCGGATATCAGCCCCCAGAAGCCCTAGGTCAAGGGAGTTGCAGTAGGCAAGGCATGCGGTCGCAAAGGTGTGGATCAGCATTGGAAGATCGCCAGATGGAACAAGGTGCTTAACCCTGGCAATGTTCCTCAGATGGCAAAAAGAGGACTTGATGACTACCAACACCTGTGAACACAGTGTCAGCCCATCATCAAGGATCTCCCCCAGGTCTCGCACCCGTTCAGAGGAAGGAAGCTGGATACCTCCAAGACAAAGTCCAGTGGGTTGGCCAGCCCCCAACCCCTCTGTCTGGTGACCCGGATCCACTACCATTACTTCAGTCTTCCCAGAGTTCAACTTCAACCAGCTGGAGCTTATCCAGTCCTGGATTTCAGCGAGGCAGTTGTTAAATACCAAGCACATACTATCCTGGTTGGGTGCAAAAGACAGGTAGAGCTGGGTATCATCAGCATAGCAGTGAAACCTCAGCCCATACCATCTTACAATGTCTCTGAGGGGCAGCATGTACACCGTGAACAACATGGGGAACAACACCGAGCCCTGAGGAACCCCACATGGCAGAGAAAATGGGTCAGAGGAAAAAATTCCCGACACTACCCTCTGAGTTCTGCCAGTGAGGAAGGACTTAAACCATCTGAGAACTGTACCAGATAGGTCACAGATGAACCTCAGGCACTTGAGAAGCACCCCATGGTCCACAGTGTCAAAGGCTGAAGATAGATCAAGAAGTACCAAGATAGAACAGTGCTTCTGATCTCTCACTATCAGGAGATCATTGAGACCTGAACCAGAGTGGTTTCGGTACTATGCCTCTGATGAAAACTGGACTGGAGAGGTTTGAAGATGTCATGGATGGTCAAGTGGTTCTCCAGTTGTAGCGCCACAACTTTCTCAATTACCTTCCCAGCAAAGAGGAGGTTTGAGATTGGTCTGTAGTTTGCAAAGCAGCTTGGGTCCAGAGCAGCTTTCTTCAGGAGAGGTGTCACCAGCACCTCCTTCAGGGAGCTAGGAAACTCACCAGACTCTAGGGAGCACCAGACTATCCTTGCTAGGACCAGGTCTACGATGTCACAACATCCATTATCAGGGTAGTTGGGCCTGGGTCCAAACTACAGCACATTGGGCACATACCCTGGGCAGTCCACACAATATCCATGATTTCCAGCCAGTCGAAGGAACTCCAGGTAAACTGAGGAGGAGTGACTGTACACTGACCACTTTCAGCTCCCAGAGAGTGAGCTGGATGGATCTCCACCCTAATGCTGGCCACCTTATCCACAAAGTACCAAGTGAGCTCGTCACACTAAATCTGTGAAAAGGCTCTTTGAACCTGAAGACAGGTTGGGTTACACAACCTGTCCACAGTTCAAAAGGGCTGAGCCGGTCGATTCTGAGCAGCAGCAATCTCCCTGGACAGGAACTTTTCCTTCTTATGGGCAATTGCTGATTGATAGACTTGATAATGTTCCATCAATCTAAGATGGCCAGCAGCCAGGGTGGATTTCTGCCAGCAATGATTTAACCTTTCTCCAAGATGCCACAACTCCCTTAAGGTCAAATTGAACCATGGTGACTGAGGGCGAAGGGAGAGAGGATGAATATGGACAGGAGTGATGGAGTCCAGGGCCATAGTAATGGCCTTATTATAGTCCTGAACTAGGCTCTCTGGACTCCCACTTGCCACCAGAATTACTGATAGGTCTAACCACCAATAGACCATCAGGGCTCACATCCCGTAAAGAGTGGTGTCTGACCATCTCCACAGGGGCAGACCTATATGGGGGGGGCATAAAAACTGAACCCTACAGTGTGATGATCCAACCATCCAACTGGTTCCACCACCAAGTCAGAGGTTTCAATCCCCAGGAGGAAAACCAGGTCAAGAGACTGACCAAACTTATGAGTAGCGAGGCAACCACCTGTGCAAAGCCTAGTGATGTCATCAACTGGAGGAAGTCCTGCCCAAATCATGAGAGTTCATCGTCAACCCAAGCATTAAAGTCACCCAGGACCATCAACCTGGATGACTCAAATGCCATGTTGACCATGAAGTCCGCTACTTCCTGGAGGAACCGCTTCTCATCCCTGGGTGGACGGTAGATGATAACAATCCTACAGCCTACACCTGCAACCACGGTACACTCAAATGAGCTGACCTCCTCAACTGGCACACTTGTAAGGTCCAGTTCCATCTTGAAATGGATAACTACCCACCCCGGTGGTCCAATCTCGAGCGGTGTATCACCGCGTACCCAACCAGAACAGCAGCCTCAAATATGGGGCCAGCATTATTGTCCACCAGGTCTCAGTGATGCAAACCAGATCTGCTGTCCCAGCAAGATCTACAATTAATGCAGTCTTGTTCTTAGTAGATCTGGCATTGCATAACACTTCCCGAGTCGGATGGGATTCCGGGACCGCCTGAACTATCAGCCCACCAGTAGTGGAGCCCTTGGGTATGGCAACCAAGCATGGAGGGCCATGTTCCAGAATCCATTTCACCCCAGGGCATCTCCTGGGCCTCACTACCCCGATATGAGCACCCCGCTCACTCACCCTCCGATGTTCGGAACCTCAAGCCCAGCACCCCCATGAGCAATTCCCAATGCTCTACAGCATTGATATACTATAAACTGTAAAGGGAGGGGCAGCAAATGGGTGGAGGTCCCGAAGTTCAGAGGATGAGTAGCGCACGACCAGGAGAGCAGTCCACCAACACATCTAGCTACCAAAATCTCACGTCATACACCCAAAAACCCAGAACACGCAAAACCACAAATGCAGCAAGTAGCAGTAAAATAAGTCAAATTCTCCAAAATCAAAATAATGCTATCCTCACTCTCTCTCTTTCTCTCTCTCTCTCTCTCTCTCACAGAGTGGTGGACAGAACTAGAAACAAAACAAAACCCAAAAATGTAAATAAAACAAACTCCACCCCCACATAAACAACACAAAAATACAATCCTCTGCTCTCTCTCACAGGATGGTGGATAAAATAAAATAAAAATAAAAATTAAACAAAATAAAGACCCACCCCCTATCAAATATCCGGATACTTCACTCCTCTACTCTCTCTCACAGAATGGGGAGGAGAAAACGGGAGGTCAACAAATAAAATCCCACACACTGTCTCTCACACAATGGGGGGAAACAAATACATAAACAAATAAAACACCACCAGATACCAATGATTAACACACATTCAAAGTCTAAAGAAAACAAAAATAAAATACTAAAAAACCAAAGGTCACTTGACTTCTTAGTTCGTTTGTAGGTCCTGATTAATCCAGCACGTCTTAGTTACATGCAACTTTTTGCGACTCCTATTATCCATTCAAATATTCACAAATTTAAGCCATAGATATAAAAGAAAAAGAGATCTGACCAGGGTGTCAATGGAGGCAGGTAACAGTTCCCAGCAGATGATAAAAACTTCCCGAGGAGTGGTCTGCTCGTCTTCTGATTAAGTATCCAACTCCCAACCTCAGAAAGAAGACCACCCGGGTTTCTTAGTGGAATCTACTTCACCCCAAAGGGGAAAAATAAGGGCACAGAATACAGGTGGCGCTAAGAGTGCTCCCCCAAAGCCCAAACCAATGACTAATCCCCATGGAGCAAGGAAGCCAGCACTTCAATAACCTGGTCTAGATGGCCTTCCAGCCAGACCCCCAGATTATCTAGGGGAGCCACCATTAATGCCTGTCCTTCAACAGGCCCAAAGTAAGCTCCTCTGCGCAGCCACCAACACCCCGGGGAATCACCACACTGGGATGGGTCAAGAAGGTGCCCCCACAACAACTCACCCTGCCCAAAGTTCGAACAAAACCCCTTCACTGGGGCTTACCACACACGGGTCAGGCAGTCCAACACTCCGAGGCAGGGCAATAAAATCCAGATCACCCAGATGCCACAGTCCCAGACCAAAAGTAGTGACAGTATTCCTCTAGAACACCTCCGTACTCCAGATATCCATTACCACTTCCACAGCCTCCACAGCCAAACTGCCACGCTTCCACACCCAAGCTGCAGAATCACCACCAGTCAGATAGAATGCCAGCTGGAGTCAGGTAGCTCCGATGCAAACAGGCAAGTGCTGAGAGGTTAAACAGTGCAAGCACCTTCACCTTCACCTTCACTGCAAAGCAGATTAAAACACAGGTTTAAAGCCCAGAGTCAGAGCTTTCCACAGTCAAAGTGGAGCAAATTAGCAATGCAAATTAGCAACGCAGGTTTAAAGCCCAAAGTCAGAGCTTTTCACGGTCAGAGCCTCTGTTTAAACTACCCAAAAATGCTGTCTAGCTAAACTACCTCACTAGAAGTCCCTTACTAGTCTAAACCTAAACACTACCATAAATAAATAAAATAAAATAAGCAAGTGACAAATGAAAATTTAAATAAAACAAAGTAAAGCAAAGTAGAAAATAACTCAGCTACAAACGTTGCATTTAGCTAGCCCAGCGTGGCCGCCGTCTTCACAGGCCTGATACACAACACTGTTGCAGGTACTGTATTCTCTCTCATTCACTGGTCTGCAGTGGATGACTATTCTGCTGAAGGACTAAGTAACTGTGTGCAACATTGCTTTGCTCCTCTGTAAAGTTAGGTTGCAGTGGTTTAGCAGGAACTTGTTCACCATCTACATACAGAGCTATAAAGTTAATGTTAAAATGTTTAAAATTGAAAGGGCTTTTATTGTTGTGTTTTATTGTCTCCTTACAATAAGAACAGTTAATAATTATACACTATAAAAGTAAACTACATTTGCTAGCTATAACACACAGCATGCCTTATTTCTATAACTACCAGCAGTAATAGTGCTGGTTATAATCATAATGTGAAATTACTGACTGTGGACTAAAAGAAAAAGAAGGCTTTAACCTTTTAACAGTTCTCCATTGATTGACAAATGCATAAACTTTTCGATCATTTGACATTAAATTATCAGAATGCATCCTAACTACATCATTAAAGGTTGCACCTTTGCATCTATGATGAAGGAAAAATATACAATGATGGCCACAGGTCATAAACATTTTAAACCTGTTTCATGTTAAACAGTGTTTCTGTTACATTCTTCCAGAAAAACTTCATTATTGCTAGTGGAAAAAATGTGGAGTCTGGAGGAAAGCCATAAGAGTAAAAAAATTCCCCAGTAGTATAGTCAGGAAGATAAATAGCTAGCCAGTGTTCACCAGGCATAGACTGGGGCTGTGGATAGAAACATAGAAACATAGAAGTTGATGGCAGATAAGGACCGCAAGGCCCATCCAGTCTGCCTATTTCTTTTTCTGCCTTATGAATGTGCCATCAGCCTTTGCTCTGTCAATGGCCTATCTAGTCATACTCATCTGTATTGCTCCCTTATGCCTATCCCATGCCTGTTTGAAGCCCTGCTCTGTATTCATATCCACCACTTCCTGAGGTAGGCCATCCCATGCATCCACCACCCTTTATGTGAAAAAGAACTTCCTCACATTACCCCTTAATTGGCCTCTCTCTAATCTCATGCTGTGTCCTCTTGTCCTGCTATGTTTCTTATATTGAAACATGTTAGACTCTTTCACCTTGTTAATGCCCTTAAGGTGTTTGAATGTTTCGATTATATCACCCCTGTCCCTCCTTTGCTCTAGGGTATACATATTGAGCTCCGTTAATCTGTCCTTATAAGTTTTCTGATGTAGTCCCTGCACCATTTTGGTTGCCCTTCTCTGGACTGCCTCAGTCTGGTTAATGTCCTTGTGAAGGTGTGGCCTCCAGTACTGCATGCAGTACTCCAGATGGGGCCTAACCAGTGTCTTGCAAAGAGGGATTATTACCTCCCTCTTTCGACTTGTGATACCCCTACTAATACACCCCAACATCCCCCTAGCATTACCTACTGCTTTAGTGGTCTGCTTGGATGATTTCAGGTCATTGGTGATGATGACATCCAAGTCTCTTTCTTCCCTTGTGACTGCCAGCAACTCCCCTCCCAGTCTATAGGTGGCTTCAGGGTTTCTCTTCCTTGTGTGCATGATCTTGCACTTCTTTGTGTTAAACTCCAGTTGCCACTCTTCCGACCATTATGCTAGTTTATCCAGATCTCTTCTCATTCTGCCCACCCCATCTGGATCATCTACTCTGTTGCAGATCTTGGTGTCATCTGCAAACAGACAAACCTTACCCTGCAGTCCATCTGCAATGTCACCAATGAAGATATTGAAGAGGACTGGCCCCAGGACTGATCCCTGAGGTACCCCACTTGTGACTTGCATCTCTTCTGATTGTATACCGCTAACCACCACTCTCTGTTTTCTGCCCATCAACCAGTTTGCCACTCAGTTGACCAACTTCTGACCCACACTGAGCCTACCCAGCTTATTAATCAATCTTCTAGGTGGAACAGTATCAAAAGCTTTGCTGAAGTCAAGGTAGGCGACATCAACTGCTCCCCCTTTGTCCACCGCTCTGGTTACCCAGTCGAAAAAATCTATGAAATTAGTTTGACAGGACCTTCCTTTTGTAAACCCATGCTGTCTTGGATCCTGTGCTCCTATGGATTCCAGGTGTTGCACTATCCTTTCCTTAAGGAGTGCCTCCATAATCTTGTCCACTACTGAGGTAAGACTGAGTGGTCTGTAGTTCCCTGCCTCCTCCCTGCTACCACTCTTGTGGAGCAGGATCACACGAGCCCCTCTCCAGTCTTCTGGGACCTCTCCTGTGCTCAGAGACTCACTAAACAGTTATGATAATGGCTCTGCTAGTTCCACTCTTAGCTCCTTTAGTACCCTGGGATGTATGCCATCAGGTCCCATTGCCTTGTCCACCCTGAGCTTATTGAGCTGTTGTAGGACCCTTTCTTTTGTGAAGGGACTAGTGCACACCTCCCTCCCCCCTGTGTCCATGGTGCTGAGCTGTGGGCCCTGCCCTACCTTCTCTTCAGTATTCACTACCAAAGAGGCTGGCATACATATTAGTCTATCTGAAGGGAGCTGATCACTTGCAAAACCTCCCAAAAAACTATCTCTGGTAAAAGAGTCTGCCTGGAGAAAGGTGTCCAGTTGTTGAGTGTTCATATTTAATTGAAGTCAAGCACAACGTTTCGTCTTTGATTAATTTCTATCACATTATCAAAGACTGCATACACCAACATATTCACAGTAGCTGGTAGAGGGTCAGCAAAATGTATTTCAGCTCTCAAATTGCCAGAGTGGATTAGTGAATAATGGTCACCACAGCCTTGGTCAGGGCTTTGGTCAAAAGCAAATAATGTGTACCCCTGACAAAAACCTACATGGTTTATCAGCAACGGATTGTCTTTCATGTGTTTGCCACTAGCATGAACCAGATTGATATATTCTCTGATGGCATTACCATTTGTAAAGTTAGGTTGCAGTGGTTTAGCAGGAACTTGTACACCATCTACATACAGAGCAATAAAGTTAATGTTAAAATGTTTAAAATTAAAAATTGAATTGATTGATTGAAATTGAAAGGGTTTTTATTGTATACACCACTGAAAGCATCATCAACAAAACCTATCACCAATAATTTTGGTATCTGCCCCAGAAACAGATTATCTTGGTTACACACATGGCTGCCCCCAGATATACAGTACTAAACACTTTCATGCTAACACGATCAATAGGGTAATTTGCATCAGTAGCTTGTAAAGCCTGAGCATGGACGATATGTACAGCTGGTGAAACTTTTGCCCTTTTTACATAAATAGATGCAGATTTAATTTGTAGTTTATAATCTTCATCTGCATCACCACTAATTAAACAAAATTTGTTCTTGTTATGAACAAGTTTAATTTTAACATCCACGCCATTCAGGAGCATCTTTTCCTGGAAGAAGAGGTCTGCATGAATTGGTCCAAGCAGTTCTACACTGCGACTCTCTGCTATAAAAGTCGCATGCTTTTTAAACCCTCATTGAGGCCATTAAGAGTAGTGTTCTCATACTGCCCTGGTGTGTCCTTATAAAATAATCCAGATGAAAATTGTGTAGACAGGGTGTCATCGCTGTAATTAAGCAGTGACTCAATGATTGCTCTGTAGGGGTAGCAGTCATTACGCTGGCTGATCAGCCGGTCACCCACCACTATATCCACCTGGCTAAAGATGGTTGCCAGGGGGTAGTTAATTAAACTTACTCTAGCTACATCATCAATGTTGCCAGCCTTAGTGATCTTGTACAAAAGGTATAGCAAGGTGTTGTTTAGGTCGATGTAATCTTCACCGTTACCCGCCACATAAAATTCCAAGGGTGCGTTATCACTTACAGCTGACAAGGGTGAGATTTCAACATACAGATTTTTCTCTATACTGATTTGGGTTGGTGGTAACATGAAAAGGTTTAATTCTGACTTTCCACATTCTTGAGACATGCAGAGTACCAGAGCCATTGCTTAAAATAAGTCTCTTTGACTGTTAGTTTTACAAGGTGTTCTCTTCTTGTGCTTACATTTCACAGCTGTTCTTTTCTTTTGAACAGGCTGCCTTTTAATAATACTTTCACAGGCACCAGGTAGGACCATTCCCTCTTCTTATTGGGCCTCTTGTAAGCAACCATTCCTGCCCCATCTTGCTGCTGTCCCGGATCTGGAGTCATGAAGAAACTCAAAACATTTCCCATGGCATCTTTTTACAATATTTTTAGCAGCTGTTTTAAGGTGTGGTTTTACTGTCTGGAACCCTTTTTGTAACAGTGGCACAGCTTTTCTAAATAAAGTTCTAAATATACACCTATACTGGCACCATACGTAACAGGGGCACCGTGAAAGCCAGAAAAGCCATGACCGACTTGTGCTTTATAATTGGCTACATAAAGATTTGGGTCACTGTACAACTTCTGTGGCATGGTTGTCATTCAGAAGGTTCCTTTAACAGGCCAGAAATGAAGCTTCACAATCACCTTGCCAAATAAGAATAATACATTTTTGCCTTGATCATTCTGTATCACAATAGTTATGGTGTCAAACTGTTGTTTGCTGATTGGTATATAATCCGTCTTATTATAGCGGATGGTTATGATTGTATTATTATTACCAGATATTTCCACACACCGGAGTAGGGGCACGTAACTATCACTGATGCTTTGGTGTTCAACAATGTCTGTATACACATACAGTGTGTAAAAACCCTGATTGATGTCAGCATAATATGGTCCTGTGCTTGTTTGTAGTTGTGGTATACCATGTAGTATCCCCAAAATATGAGCCAGATTATGGCGAGCAATAAATGCTCCACCGCTGATGTTGTGGAATTTTGTTTTCCATTCCCAACTGTCATATTCTAAAAACATGCTTGTTCCAGTGCCTCATTGATGGCTGCTGTGACATCAGCAACATCATGATAATAACCTCTGGGAATTAATAATAGTAATAATGGTTTAGAAGTTTCACCTGCTTTAAATCTCTCATCTTGTTGTGTAATATTGTCCCAAGCCCCTGGATATTATATTTCTGACAAGCCGACTTCCCACACCCCAACTAAATTGATAGGTTTTGCCAGTTTCACAGTATATTCTGAAATAGTATTTTTGGGAAACATTTCAAAAGATGCATTGCTGGGCAATGTAACGTAAAACCCATTCTCAGACATTGTTTTACCAATGATATTTTCTCTCAACTGATGTCATGCAAAACATGTGAGCACCCTTATCATTTTACATTTTTTAGCTGTTTGGATTCTACCCAGCTGTTACATTTTGATGGCCAGCCTAACCATTTTACTAAAACCAGTTTTTCCTTCCCTTGTCTTTTCTGTGCCACTATTTTTTCAACCCTGTATACACTGTTTGCATTGTCTTCGACTTTTACCAATTCTTGCTCATAAAAAGTACCTCTTATTTCTTCTCCATCATAATCTTTTAATTTGTAAACTGGTATAGGCTTAGGTATACATTCGGAAATAATGAATATATCACTTGTAAAGTTTTGCTCATAACCTTTTTGAGATGTTTTCTTAACTCTAGAAACCCACACATGATCACCCACATGAAATTTAAAAGGCCTTTTCACTTTTGAGTGTAAGATCACCATATAGAATTTTCTAGACATCTAAAGAATTGGCAGCTGTCACATCGGTGGGCCTAATTTTGATGGACCGATGATACAGTAGCTCTGATTATAGGCCATTGCTAAAGCTTGTAATACATCTATGTACCTATATGTGTTAAATGCTGTAAAAATATCTCCACATTTTTGCTTTCAATGTATCGTTAAATCTTTCCACAATACAAGTCTTAACGTCATTTGATGTTGTAAATGATGTATGTTTTGTTCTTTTAAAAATACTTAAAAATTAGTATTAAGAAATTCAGCCCCTTCATCTGTTTGTAATTTTTCAGGCTTGCAGCCCTCTCTGAGTATTATTTTGAAAGCCTCTGTCACATCTCTTCCAGACTTTTTTTTAGCACTTTGGTCCATGCGTATTTTGATAGAACATCAATAACTGTTAGAATAAACCGGATGCCATAATTGTCTTTGGAAAGACTAGCCATATCAACCCAATGAGCCTGCCATTGTGCAACAATGTTGTTAACAACCACTCTGTTTCTAAAAAATAATTTCCTCACAGGTTTGTGCAGTGTAGGCATCTTGTAAAGACAGCCATTGTGATACCTGAGTGCGAGTAATTCTTTTCCCCTGTTTAGCAGCAGCACCATGTAGTCTCTGAACACCTCCTAAGCTACCAGGTGTATGAAGGTCATAATACATTTTTTTCAATGATTTCTTAACCATGACTGCTGTTTAGTGATATGGCTGGGACACAAGTGTTTTTTTCAGATGTGAAAATTTTATTATGAAAGACCACACAATGTATACATCTAATTATATAACAACACAGAGCATATGTGAACCATTGTGATAAATTGATGCTGTACTGCATTATAAATATTACAACAAGAAAAGACAGGCCTTGTTTTGCTGTGTAACTAAAAAATTGGATGTAAATTCAACCACGTTATTAACATCTTCCTGTCTTTGACATTTTAAACTATAACAACAAATATCAACAATGTAGGTCACAGCTACCAATACTCAGCTATGAGAAATCACATCCAATTTGTCAAATATTAGTGGTAGCACATTTTGAGCAGTTTCTAACATATCATTATTTAGGTACCTGCTCATGTTCATTATTTCACACCAGTGTACAATTTTTTTAACTCATTTGTTCCCATAGATGCTGTATGGTGTCGGAACCATCCATTGCTGGAATGGACCCAAAATGGTCACTGGGAGCAAATGAGTTTTAATGTCACTCATTATAATCTGTATAAACTGAAGTGTTTCACAGTTTACAGGGTTACTTGGAGTTTGAGAAGCATGGTTTGAAATGTGCATGGTTATCAAAGTCTGTAAAAGATTTTCTATTTTCTGCTTTTCAAACATTTTTTAGTGTTTCCCCCACAGGTTACCCATCTTAACAGCTCTCACCATGCATCACTGTGTTCCTTGTCAGGATTCCCAATATCAAACAAGTACATATAATATGGCACATGGCTTCCTTTTTGCAGTGGGCTTTTAAAATATTTTTTATGACTTCCTGATGAAACTGCTTCTTCAACAGCACTCCGTAGTGTTACACTCAACTGTTCATACAATAGCAATACATGGCATCTCTTTAAATTCTGACAAAGTGTCATTTATTGCTTGTATTGTATCAGATTAGGATGCTGTGCACCTGAGTTTCCATGCTGTCAATTTGACTAGTAGCTTGATCCATCATGGGCGCAACCTCTCATAGACTTCAGGAAAAGCACACTCCCAGTACCCCTTCTCTGGTTCATATAAACAGCTATGTCTTATCTGCGAGAGGTGGTCTATGGTACATCCCTCACAGTTTATCTTCAAGTCCTGAGCCATCAAGTCTTGCAGTAGCTGAATTAGAATACCCTTTATTAGGTCTAACATGATAGTCTTTTCAGGTGGCACTTGAATTGCTGTCATGGCCACATCAGACTTTTCATCAGGGCATTTCTCAACATCTGGTAATTCTAAAAGCAACTGATCTGGTTCTTCCCACTGTTCATCCATATTAACACACTCATGATTATCATGCAAACCATGTCTCATGAATGATTCGATCAATTCAGTCACAACAGAATCCTCCGGTGTGGCACTAGCAGATGGTGCAGAACAACAATGGCTAGGTTCATCCAGTTTGTTGTTTTCCTCAGGCAAGCCACACACACAGGAGCAAAACATTAAAAAGATACACTACGGAGGCACAGTGGTACGTGGTTTTATCAGCATACCTCTTCTCACATGTCCTGGGCAAGCCCAGACAAGCCAACCTTCGCTCCACCCTTAGCAGCATCACAATATGGAAGGGGGGGCTGCGTCATATCCAGCACACATGGGAGTAGAAAGGGGTGGGGGTGCTGCATCATATCTGGCACAAATAGAGAGGGGGCAGGACATTGCATCATTTCTGGAACACACGGAAGGGGTGGGATATCATATCATTTTCAGCCATCAATCAAATTTCGACAGTTAGTATACACATATACTACTTACCTTCAAATGGGGAAATAAACCCAGTCCATTATTGGCCCATTTAGCCAAAGGTAGGGGTGCTACAACTTTAGTTATGGCCCTTAAGGATAGACTAGGGAAAACCTACAACAAGGGATCAGACAGCATTGTTTTTTGCTCACCAGTGGATCTTTGAGTGGGGTAGCAAGCCAAGCTCATTGTTAGTTAGGCTGGTAAATGGCAGCTGGGTTTCAGCCCAGATAGTGAGTATTTGCAATTGATGGGGGGGGGGGCTGGAGATGCAATCCCCAGGAATTAGAGGAGCCTTCAAAGCTTTTCATGAATCCCTGTACAAAGTGGAGTGTGGGGGTACATGGGAAGTACCCTCAAGGGAATCAACAAAGTCCAAGAGGGTAGTATCTTTCAGAAGAAGAGATGTGCAAGAACAAAAGGGCACAATTTGAAGATAGAGGGGGAACGGCTCAGTAGCAACGTTAGGAAGTATTTTTTCATGGAGAGGGTGGTGGACACATGGAACAGCCTTCCGGAGGAGGTCATGGGGTTAAAAACAGTGGGGGAATTCAAGAATGCATGGGACAGACATAAGGCAATTCTGGTTCGGGTTAGGAAGAAGTAGGCTATTGGTTAACTAGGATCTGCAGCTTATCCAATAGGTAGGGAAATGGGCAGACTGGGTGGGTGGGCCAAGCAGTCCTTATCTGCCATCAAAGTCTATGTTTCTATGTATAACAATCCTCATCCTTACTGCAGAGCAGAGAAAGATTCTTGAGGCTCCTGTAACACTGGTGGAGGTGGCTCAAGCAGTGGGCTCACTGAAAGGAGGGAAGGCAGGTGGACTTGATGCTTTGGAGCCAAAAATTACAAGGAGTTGGGAGAGGCTGTGGTGGGCCCCTTGACAGATATGTTTGAGGAATCTCAAGAGGAGGGGAGCCTGCTCTCTACGTGTTATTAGGCTGCCATCTGCCTGTTGCCTAAGCTGGGGAAGGATCCTTTGGAATGCATTTCATGCAGGTCCATTTCTCTCCTAAACTGTGACCTCAAAATATTAGCAGATGTGCTAGCACGATGCCCGGAATGGGTGGTCCCAGCATTTGTGTACCCAGACCAAGCAGGTTTTGTGCAAGGAAGATTGTTTTGTTAAGGTAATCGACTACCCCCAAGGTAATCGTCCGTCGCAAACTAGGCCCAGGTAAACTTGCTCCCCTATAATTTCATCTCAGGTCCCTGGACTGGTCCTTCTTAACAAATACCCTTGACCCTGACCTAGCCTTTGACCTTTTCACTCGCACCTTCAACACCATATGTGACCAATATGCCCCACTCTCCAAAAGGATGTCCAAAGGCAACCCTGTCCCCTGGATCTCCGCCAATCTCCTTATCCTGATGTGTACACGTGACTCTCTTTGGCACCTCTTTAATCAGACTGGCCACCCAGCTTATAGGCAGAGGTACAGACAGGCTTGGAACAAATGTACGTGGGCACTACACAAAGCCAAGGCCGAGCACTACAAAGCTGCCCTCACTGCCACCTGGTGCTCAGGGCGCAAATTCTGGAACAATAGCAAGGAAATCGGGGGCCATAATCCAAACACCCCCCAACCAGATAGTAGTGGACAGGCACCTGATTTCTGACTCTTCCAGAATAGCTTTGGCATTCAATCAAGCTTTCACCAATCTAAGCCATGTCCTCCCACCAAACTTCTTTGACCCGTCCCCTGACCACCACCCCCTCCCAGCCTAACCCTCCCTTCCACCTACATTGCATCACCCCAAAGGCTGCAGAGCCCTATCTTATAAGTGCTCTAAGCCGTGCTAACCATAGTAGTGACTCCCTGGATCCGAGGCTTCTCCGGCTCACTCTCCAAGAAGTACTCTACCCTCTCACCCATATTATCAACCACTCTCTCTGCCAAGGTAGATTCCCCTCCCTCTGGAAATCTGCCTCCATTACCCCCATATTTAAAAGCGGGGACTGTACCGACACCAATAACTACCGGCCCATCTCTATCCTCCCCCCATCCAAAGCTTTCGAGCGCATTGTCTATGACCAGCTCACTGACCACCTTAACAAACATGATCTTCTCTGTAAACAACAACACAGTTTCCGCAAAGGGCACAGCACTACTACTGCCCTTCTGGAATTCACCACACACATCCACTCAGCATTAGAAAAAGGTCACACTGTCTTTATTGACCTTACTAAGGCATTCAACACCGTCAATCACTCCCTCCTGCTAGCCACTCTCTCCAACATTGGCTTCCCACAGGATGCCCTACTCTGGTTCACTGACTACTTAACTTGCAGGTGTCAGCAGGTCAGAATCAGCACTGCCTTATCCAAAAAGCTCCCAGTTCCCTCAGGAGCCCCCCAAGGTTCCATCCTTGGTCCCCTTTTCTTCAGTCTATACCTTAATTCACTCCCTAGCTCCTGCTCTTCCAGCCTACTGCTATACGCGCATGATGCTGTCCTTTATGCCTCTAGCCATGACCCTCTGCGACTCCACCAAACCCTCCAGTCCTCATTCAATGAAGCCGAACGGTGGTTCACTGCGCAGCGCCTAATACTGAACTACAAGAAGACCAAGTTCATTATTTTCTCCCATCCCCAGAGCGCTAAGCAGAAACTCTGCCCACAGAATATAACTGCTGATCTAACCCCTCTCAAACAGGTGAACTCCTTCAAATATCTAGGCATCACCCTGGACCCGGCTCTCAACTTCCACCAGCACATACATCTCCTGTCCACTGCTCTTAATATCCACCTTGGCCTGCTCTACTGCTTTAAACACTGCCTTACCCAAGGCGCCCTCTAACTTGCCATCTTATCCTCTATCCTCTCCCTCCTCAACTACGGTATACTCATTTATAGCACTGCCTCCAACTCAGCACTAAATAGACTCTGTCTCTCCCGCAACAAGACCTGTCACCTTGTTCTGGACTGCCACCACCTCACCCATACCTGCACACTATATAACTCCACCAACTGGCTTAACCCAGACAATAGGATCAAATTCCACACCTGTCTTATGGCTAAAAGAATCATCCAAAGTCTCTCCTCTCCAGGTCTCACCCCCCTACTCTATCCGTCCACTGCCCCTAAAGTAACACGTAGCTCCAGTAAGAAACTTCTCACAATTCCCCGATGTCAAACCTCCCAATTTCAAAGGTCCTTCAGCTACAAGGCCCCCTCCTGGATGAATGGCCTACCTAGCTCAATCACAAATGAAAACTCTATTGGCCTCTTCAAGACCTACCTCAAGGGTCATCTCCAGTCCTCAAACAAATGTGACTG
This sequence comes from Neoceratodus forsteri, assembly GCA_016271365.2. Lineage (NCBI taxonomy): Eukaryota > Metazoa > Chordata > Ceratodontiformes > Ceratodontidae > Neoceratodus > Neoceratodus forsteri. The sequence goes on along the minus strand of CM057456.1, from coordinate 1,577,476,312 downwards.
CTACTGAACCAGCCACTCCCACCTTCCCCCCGCACAATGACAATGGCCTCTGGCTGGCTTAACCCCCCCCTTTTCTTTTCATTTTACTTCTACTAAATGCCTACTTGAGTCTCCATATGACTGTTTTGTTACTGATTTCAAGCCTCATTGTTGTACTGTTTCCTTGTATCAAAGTGTATGTTACCTTAATTTCTGTATTGTCCAATCTATGTGACGTGGAACCTTTGTAAATGAGTCTCTGACTCAAAGGTACTTTCCAAATCATGAATAAATAAACAAAAAACAGAAATAAATAATCTGCGCAGATTATTGAATGTGGTGCACTGGGGCTCTCAGCTTCCAGGTACAGCACTTGTGCTGTTGATGGACGTTGAGAAGGCCTTTAATAGAATAAAATAGAATAGAATAGGAGTACCTGTTAGAGGTTCTGGGCAGGTTAGGTTTGGGGGATGAGTTTGTGGGCCTGGTGAAGTTGCGTTATGTCCATCCCTGGATCTCAGATACTGGCAAATGAAGGTCTCTGAGGAGTTTTGACATTTTAAGGGCACTTGGCAGGGGTGTCATTTACCCCCCCTGCTTTTTGCTTTGACCATAGAGTCATTAGCTCTTAACAGTTATAGGAAACAGCTTTTACACCTCTAGATGCCCTGCAATTGTTCTTTTATTGTCTACCCAGTATTCTGATATGTTTTTGACCTTTTTTGTTACATTAATAATCTAATTTTGTTGCCTTTTTAACTAACCTGAATCCCTCTCTCCTCAACAGTTGCTGCTCTTTCTTTTTATACTGCATCCTGCCTGAACATTATATGACATCAGTAACACCTATTCCATGCCATTCAGATGAATAGCGTGGAATGGGAGTTATTGATGTCATGGAATGACTTAGAAATATGAAAATCAAGAGCAGTAACTGGTGAGGAGAGTGGAACACTCTGTAGATCAGAGGGCACACCAAAGCTTGATTATTTATCAAAAATCATCAAAGCATATCAGAGTACATAACTGGTATGGAAAGGAAGATGGAAGGGCAGTTAACTACGTAAAAATCATTTCCTATCTCCTTTGAGATCAGGGGGTAGGAGGATATAAAAGGGGGTGCCAGGTAAATCAGGCAGATAGCATAAGATTGCACTGCATGCCAGTGATTTAACTCCTGTACACGATGGATCCATTCAGGTCCATACCAGCCTTGCTGCAGGTTATCTCTCACAGTTTGCCGTATTTTCAGGATATAAAGTAAACCTGCATAAGTCTGAGCTGATGACTTTTTGAAAACATCAGGAGGCTTGGCCATGGGTTGCCACTCAAAAGCAACCTGAATTGTCAGGTGGCCCAGAAGGAAATGACCCAGTGACTGGGGGGAAGGGGATGCAGCTGGGAAGGGGGTTGGGGCCTGGTGACATCATTACTGAGGTCACAGGTAGCGTCAGATGATGCAGGTTCAGGGCCAGGGTAGTGATTGGTTGAGGGGAGGGGTCAAGTGGGGTCCTGGTTGGGATCCTGAGGAGGTTTATAAGGTGAGGCAGCCCTCAGATCTCCCTCTTCTGCTGAGAATTTGATTAAGGCAAGTTCATAGCACTTCGCTGTAGCAACAGGCTGGTGCTGAACACCATTTTAGGTAAGGTACAGGCTTGCAGGCCAGAGCAGGCCTCTGAGCCATGTGGTTGTTTGGTGTAGTAACTATAAGTTTGGTTCTGTTAGGATTAAAGTCACAACAGGAGTTTTTGTTAGTACAGGTTTAGCTAGTATTTGAAACTGTTTAAAAAAATATATACTGTGTATATGTATATATATATATATATATATATATATATATATGTGTATATATATATATATATATATATATATATATATAAAAGGAAAGGGAGAAGGATATGTGACTGTGTTTGTTTGATAGCAGAGGTTACTAGAGAACTAGCTATGGGCTTAGCCGATGGGACATTTTGTACTTTGAGTCAGGGTTGCAGTGGTTTTCAAGAAATGGAAAGAAATGAGATTGAGTGACTATGGAGGTAGGTTAGGCCATGGGTCTTGTGCGAGCATCGCAGAGGAGCTAGGCTAGGCTTGCTAGTCGAAGGGGGAGCTTTTCCCAACAATTGGGGCTGTTTTAATGTTTGTGGCAAGCATGGTCACCGGGCCGCATGGCACAAGGTTTTGCCTGGTGGGGGTTATGGTGGCCCGAGTGGCGATCACTACCTTAGAGGGCCAGGGAATGTCTTGCATCTGTTTGGCAGGGAGCATTGCAGTTGTGGCTCAGTTTGGTGCACCTGGCAGGGGCAGCGGTGGCCCGAGCAGCGCTAGCTGCCTGAGAGGGTTCCTGATGGTTTGCAGCTGATTTTGTAAAGAGCATGGGAAGTTTTCAGCTTGTTTGGGCTGCATGCTGGGCTATGTGGCTGGCCAACGAGATGGCTGCAGTGCCAGGAGAGTGGGACGGGTGGCCAAATGGTCAGGCCTGTGACCCCCAGTGCTGTGGGGGGGTAGGAGTCTCCTGTTGTGGTTCCCAGTTTTTGGCCACACCGGGTGATGGGATCCAGCATTGGGAAGGGTTTCGACTGACCCGATGAGGGGATTCCAGCAATGGTTGGCATCAGGGAGCAGGGCAGGCAGCCACATGGCCAGGCCTCTGGTCCCGGTGCTGTGGGAGGGTTGGCAGAGTTTCTTCCAGCATGGTGCCCATTTTTTGGTGCAAGCAACGGCGATCGTTCTATGAGGCCTTGCAGTCATCCAGGTGGTTTTCATTTCCCTGTTGATGGAAGGACAGGCAAGCAGGCTTGGTGGACCGGGTTGGGGGGAGGGAGCCTACGGCTTCCAGGGGAGTGTGTACTGCTGGGCAGGCCTCGGTGGAGGCTGAGTGGTCATAGTGCAGAGGGCAGCTGGCCTATTCCTGTTGGGCTGTTTTGTAAAAAAAAAAAAGGGCAGTAAAAAATGGACAAGAGGGAGAAGGGAAAAGTGCTCAGGGAAAATTTCTGCCAGCAGAGCGGCTCGAATTGCGGGTGGCTAATGTGGAGTTCAGAATGTGTCTTGCAGATAAATTTAGTGGGTGCGGCCTGCAGGAGTTTTTTGTGTAGTGGTGGAAGCATTGGAGTGGCGATGGCAAGCTAGCCTCTGAGGGGTGGGAGGCAGCATGAAACCGACCAGCATGGCACTGCGGGTGGCAAATTGGCTGCAGCACATGCCAGCGAGGGGGGGGGGAGGCAGGAGGAGGTGCAAGCCATGATAGGTTTCCTGGTGAAATCGTCCCCTCCCCATTTTAAGATGGGAGGGCCACGAAAGTAAAACAACAGAGACACAAAGCGGAGGGGACCTAGAATGTGTCCATGAGCCAAGGGGAGGTATGGCCCAGGTCACATGCAGGCTTGAGGTCCAAGGCAGCTGCTGATTGTAGGGCAAATATATGCAGCTTAGGCAGATTAGTGGGCTCAGAAGAAGAGGGATGTGCAATTGGGGGAAAGCCCCTGTAGGTCACTGACGCTCAGAGATTTATGAGGCCCCAAAGGGACAATTGAGGGGATCAAGCTCAGGATCACTCAAATGTACAGCATAGATAACAGTGTGGGGGAGGAGCCAGGGACCAATATGGGGGGGCACAGGGGATGGCTTCAGTGGGGCCAAGGTGATTTTCTGGACAGTGTGTTGGTAGGGGCACGAGGTCTGCATCCAGACTGATGAGCAGCGGTCTTTAAGTTATGGCCATGCTACAAACAATTCTGAGGTGACTCGGGAGATACAGGCTGTACCACATGATTTGGGGGGGCATGGTAGCACAGGGAGGCACAAAGATGGCAGCTGCCGGCATATCGAAGGGCGGGATGGGAGCAAACAGGTGCATAACCTCACTTAGATGACTCAAGGAGTGGTTTGAGCTATTTACCCCCTCTTGTTCTGATGCAGTGGAAAATGATGGCACCAAAGAGAGCTCCAGTTTCAAGTGCCAAATTGGGGTAAGGAGCAGCCAAACTGATGGAGGAGATGACGGACTTCAGTGAGGAGACACGGCTTCAGGAAGCAGAGGAGGAGGCATCTAGGAAGAGGAAGGAGCTGGGGGTGGACAGGATGGGGCAGAAGGGGAAAGAGACCGTCACCCGATCTATAGCATGAACTGGCACTGGCAGGGCCTAACCCTGGTGGGTGTAAGGGAAATGTGGATCTAACCAACGAAGAGGAGTTGGAGGAATGTTTAGAGGGGCTCCTTGGGGATATGGGGAGGAGGGGCTGGGAAATGGAGAAAGCTCTTCAAGTGATGAAAAAGGGAAGTGGCAAGGATACTGAGGCAGGCGAGGACAGAAAAGGGGGAAAGAACCGGTATGATGAGCCACCGGGTTCACCCTGGATGAGCACGTCCACACTTCTGTTAAGGAAAAGATTTGGAAGGGGGAGTATGTGGACATTTTGGGCTGATAGACGAGGATACAGTGAGGAAGTATGAGCAGAAGGAGTCAGGGGAAGTCGGAGATGGCAGTAGCATTAACGGTGTTGGGACATAAGGAAGGGGAGGCTCAGGACAAGGGGAAGAACACAGAGATGTGGCAGGCAGTGTTTTTCCCATTCACAGTGCCCTGGCCTTGGAGAAGCAGCCAGAGCTGGTGACTCCTCTCCTGATGTACATAGCCATCATCCACGATGCCTACAAGGCCAAGCTTGGGTATGGGTGGTTTAAGTATGACAAAGCCTTTCGAAAGTGGATGGTGGGAAAAGGGGATTTAAGATGGGAATATACCCTCTCAGAACTGTGGGTGTGGACCCCATCAGGGCCAGTGAGGGGGGTGGGTACTGGGTAAGAGCCAAGTAAGAAGAGTGCCCCTACCCTGGTGGCCAGGACTTGTGGGGGTTACAACAGATCATCCGGCACATGGGTGAACTACATTCATTTAGTTATTGGGCAGAAACATTTGCAACAACCAGACATGGTGGGATGCAGCTGAGGACAGATTTGGAGGACATGAAGGGTGTCCATGGCAGGAGATGGGCCCATCTGATGCCGCAGTTAGAAGAGCTAAGGGTGTGATGGAGCCAACTGGACATGCACCTGGGGGGTAATGATTTAGGGGAAACCCCATGGGGGGCACTGGTGCAGGCCATAGCAGTGGATTTAGAAAGGGTGAAAGGGTGGTGGCCGGGTTGGTGACTGGCTGGCCCAAGATCACCTCCTGGAGGGTGTGGCAGCATATCAGAGATGGCAGATTTGTAGAGAAGGGTAGAAAGCAATCCAATAGGAAAGTAGCCAGGCTGGTTATGGACATGGGGGGTACATATACAGCACAGGGACATTTCCTTTAAGGCCTCTGAGGTTTACAGGTCAGATGGGGTCCACCTCCCAGAATTCAGCATGTGCTTTTCCTAAAGCCCTTGTTAGACCTAGGGGTAGGTGGGAGAGGAGGAGCCCAAGATGCTAGCCCACAGGGGGAGCCCCATCTTCTATCGCTTGGCTGGAGATGGGTCAGTGGATGGGCAGAGGGGGGAGCAAGAGATGGCATAAAAAAGTGGGCAGACAGAAGGGGGAAGGGAGCAGGGCAACACAGGCTGGGGTCAAAGGCACCCAGGTGTGGACATAAAGGGGGGAGGGACAAAGGGGGTAGCGCTAGGGGTCAGATCTTAGTGTCCGGACATAGGAGGAGGGAGGTCCTGGTAAGATAGTACCTGGTATTGGTGATGGTGTGGGGGGTCGAATCTGGTGTCTGGACCCCAAAGATAAGGATCGGAAAAAGAGGACCAAGGTGAATGATCAAGGAAATATGAAAAGAAATGGACTGGATTATAAATGAGTGATTTTGGACTGGAATATGAAATGTGTGATGTTATAAGAATTGAGGTGTAAGTATTAATGGTGTTCAATAAATGTTGCCAGCGAGCATCCAAGCTAGAAGTGTGCTGAGTTTTCATTTTCAGAAGGGATCAAATGACAACTGGGGGTTGAAGGTTGCAGGAAAATACATTACCTAAGTGTAAAGGTGGGAAGGGAGCTCCTTTATGCACTCTAATTATATACCTCTGATTTATAAGGTGTTGCCAGAGCTGGAGAGCTCTCTCTAGTTCTTGGCTGGGGAGGATATATCTCCTTAAGATGAACATACTTCTTAGATTGCTGTATCTATTACAGATGCTTCCTGTGGGCCTCACCAAAAATGACATCAAGAAATTAGAGCAGGAATTTGTAAATTTTATATGGCAGAGGAAAAGACCCCGTATGAGCCATCAGCGTCTTAAGAATGGGGTGGACCCGGGCAGGCTTGCTTTCCTTGATATACAGGGCTACCACTTAGTGGCACAGTATTGATGTGTTAAGGACTGGGTGAATGGAGGGGCAGCCACCAGTTGGCTTGACTTAGAGGAGATGGGTAGTCCACATAAGTTGTTGGTGTATCTGTCCCCCAGCGGTAAAAGTCATTATGGCACATTTGAGACTCCTAACCTACTAGTGGGGTACACCCTGTTGGCCTGGGAAAGGGCTCAGTTGTGGAGAGGGACATGGAGGATAAAACTTTGCTGATACTGGTTGTGGGCAATCCTGAGTTCCTACCAGACCTGGAAGATACAGGATTCAGGGAATAGAAAAAGAGGGGTGTCAGGTGCCTGGGAGATCTGTACACAGAGACTGGCATTAGATTCTTTGAGGAAATACAGGAGAGGTTACATATGCCAGCTTCACACCTATGTTGGTACCTGCCAGTGCAGACATTCGGAAGGAGCTAGGAGAGACATCTGGTGAAGGCCTCTCTGCTGGCATCCCTGGAACAGGCAACTTATCAGGCATGGGTGTTAGTGGTGTCATGGGAAAACAGCTAAGTAAAAACAGCGACTACCAAAAACAGCTAATACAGAACAGCTTGGTCAAATACAGCAAGTTTTGTTTTTGCTGGGGGCAAGCCCCCACACCCACCCTTGTGGGGGGCTTTGCCCCTCAAACCCCCCCTTCTTATATATACCAACTTCAGTGGAGATGCACCTCAGGGAGGGGGGCAATTTTCGGTTGCTGTTTTGACTTAGCTGTTTTCACTGGCCACTGGTGTGAGTGAAAGGGGAGACTTTACAGCTGGCTAAACAGGATAAAGTACTTCCCAGATTCATCCCAGAAGGTTCATGCCCAGTAGGAAAGGGATTTTTGTTGTTCCTATTATGAAGAAAATTTGGCTATTTTATTGACACATTTGGGTTTGTTGTTATGTAATAAATATAAGGAATCCCAGTATAAATTTTTAAATCAATTATATTTTTGCCCTCCTGTGGTGGTGCATCTTACCATATCGCCGACCTAGGTGTCAGAATGCAAGGGGTACATACTGGCAGTATTTTTGGGAGTGCCCAACTCTGCAACCATTTTGGGCTGATGCTGGCAATGAATTGACAGTACATACTGTGGAGTGAAGTCATGCCATGTACAGCCCTGTCGATATTACTGGATATGGAGGATATGAAGGAAGACGTCTGGGAGTCATAGCCTAGGTGGATAAGAATATTGCTAGTTTTAGCCCACCAGTGTGTTCATAATACATGGGTTTCCTGTGTTACTCCAACGTTGACTCAATGGAAAACATTATGCCTAGAGGCACTATCTTTGGAAAAACTCACTTACTTCTTGAGAGGGAGGAAGGAATTTTTTCTTAGCAGCTAAAGTAAGTCTATAGCATCCCTGTCACCGGCTGAAGTGACTACACTACAGGGCAGACTCTGCTGAAACTTCGGGGGATAATGAAGTAGCTGGGGCTGACTTTGGGGGTTGGGGAGTCCTCTGGGCTGTGACTTGGGATAGTGCACTGTTTTCTCAATTCCCAGATAGTGCTACTTTTTTATAATTAGTAGTTTGAAATCCTGTGATGGAGGTTATTTTTGTTTGCTTATCTACTGCTGTGGAATGAATTGCATTCTGTTTTTGCTATTGCGTTGTTATCTGTTATATGTTTTGTCCAAGTTTCATGTTCTTATGTGTTGTTAGTTTTGTCAATTGTTTAAAATTAATAAAGATGTTACACACAAAAAAGTGATAAAATATAGGATAGTGGATCAGCAACTATGCACAACCAGTGTGTTGTGCCACCGAGGGGTATTGATTCCCTGTGACCTCGAGAGTGAAGCTTGAGAGGTCTGTGGGAATCTGATCCCCTAGGTGACACAACACACTAGTTGTGCATAGAGTTGCCCATCCACTATTCTATATAGTGTATGGGCATTAATGTCTATTTAGGACACTGCATTATGTTTCAGTGAACTGGTGGTTGGGGGGGGCACTTGAGGGTTGGCAGTAGGCTCAAATTACTGACATAGTGTGCTGCAGATGTTTCTGCAAGTTCAAGTTTAAGAAATAACTTCCAGCTTAATTGGATAGGGGAAATCAAGTATGTGGCAGCATTCCAAGTTGTTCTGCTGCAGTAGTGACATCACTACTGCAGCAGAACAACATAATGATTTCAGTACTGCAGCAGAATAAGTATATAATGTATGGTGGAACATTGTTAGGGATGGAAATCCATCTGTTCGACAACGTTGTTATGCTGCAGTAGCTACGTCATCATAGCTGTTATGTTGTACTAGCTATGTAGCTACTGCAGCACAGCAACTTTGAATGTCTGCTCATGCGCAGATAGAGAGTTTCTGAGCTTCCTGAAATAGCCACGGAGGTGACAACGTCCATCGAGAGAGACCAGCATAAAAAAATGGGCAAAAGTAAGGGAAATACTTAGATGCACGATTGACAATTCACTATAGAAGACAGCATATGATCAGTCATCCCACAACAAGGTTGTTTTTTAATCTCGAGGTTTCCATGGTAATGAGACCTTTCAAGCTGCGCTCTCGAGGACTCCTGTTACCATGAAAACCTCTTGAGTGAAAAACAACCTTGTTGTGGATGACTGATCATACACTATCCTCTGTATTACAGGCATGGAATTTCATACATAACAGCATTCTACCATACACTATAAGTTTTACTGCAAATTGAAAAAACAAATTGCATTCTTAGCTGAGTAAATCTTTCATAGTACCAAATTTCTTTAATGATCCTTAGTTAACAGCTAAGTATATTATTTGAAGCTGGGTCATTCTAAAAAATTTAAATTAAGTAACAGAAATGAAGTTACATGGAACTAATTATACAACCACCAAATCAAAAAAAACCACACCTTGACGAATCAATAGTATAATAATTGACTATCTTACAGCATCCTGAGAATTTTTTGTTAAACCGCTCAAGCTGTCAGATAGAGGTTCCTGCTTGCTGGGTCCTGCTTCACTGTGTACTCCTGGCATTCTGAACTTCTAACTAAAAGTGAAGCAGTTCTAATACCAAACTTTTCACCACGTGTGAAAAATGTGAATTCCAATTGGAATTGGGGGATCACGTAACTAAAAATGTGCAAAAAAGAAAATACTATGATTAGTACAAGTGCAAAACTTATTTTTTGAAAAGTGAGAAAATGAATTGGTAGTGAGAAAACTCAGTATTTTCCAGATATTGTGAGAAGTTTCGCTTGATGCATATTGGACTGGTGGTCCTACACAGCAATGTAATTGGCAGTGTAATCACAAACAATAAGACAGTGAAGCTAACTAGCTGTATGCACCAATACCAGCCGATTGTAACGGTTATAAATATTACAACTCAGACTAGTCTCTTCTTATAATCATTTATGTTGAGATATGAAGTTCGAAGAAAGATTCACTGCAATAAAAAAGTAAAATGGTACAGTATTAATGCTTTTAACCTTAACATAAAATGTTATAAAAACACTGGCCAGGTGGCACTGAGGGCTGAGACACTAGACGCCTTACCTCGTGTCACGCCAGTGACCCGGGTTCGAAAATTAGCCCAGGTTGTCGAAGAGCCGGCATGGGGGGGAGGGAGCAGGGTTGAGCAGTCGAAAGGCAGCTCTTCTCTCCCAGGGAGGACTCTGTCACCCATCGTAGTTCCACTGCCCTCGGATGGAGGTCCACAGGCACTGCAGGTGAGCAGGCGGGAAGCGGTGGGAGGGCATCCCGGTACCGCGGCGTGCACATGCAGTCAGGAGAAAATGGGGGGAATATAGGGCATAAACACAATAATAAAAAATTTATAAAAACTAAGACCAGGTTGCCACAGAAATTATGACCATGGTCTATTCAGTCTCAGCTACAGCTGACTCGTACGAAACAACAGCCACTAGACAACTTCTGGAGTCTGGCAACACAGACAGACTAAAAAGCACAACCGTTTTTTCTCTTTTTCTGTTCTTACTCCATGCTTCGGAAGCATACTGAATATACCACCACTCCATGCCTACTTTCTAAACACAAGCTCCCTCCATCAGTCTCTGGCTCTGACCTTCAGGCTCTGGGCTCCCTTTGCTCTGCTATGGTCTAGTCTGTACTGTGTGTGCACTTTCTCTCTCTGTCTATCACACCCAGATCCCCATCATAAGGCTCCTCAAGTAAGTGGCATATGTGAAAGGTTTAACCGCACCAAAGAGCAGCAGTGCCTAGGTTGAAATAATATTGAAACGTCAGTGTTTGGGAGACCGGCACCTGCTAAAGGCGTGGAGTGCTGATAAACTAGTTCCTGTAATGCTGTTAATACAAAACTCTGCTCATAATCTTCCAGAACAGCACATCACTTTATTAAAAATTCAGAGACATACTCACACAAGGTAAAAACAGGATCCTTCCAAAGTCCAGAGAGTCCAGTACAAATCCACTAACGAGCAATCCTCCGCTCCCTGAAGCAAGCTGTAGGCTTGAAGCTACTGGTCACCTGATGTATTTCGCACGTGATGTGCTTTTTTCAAAGGATGACACCGTAGCTGTATCACTTCCCTTAAATACCTAAAAACTCTTAAAGTGACAGTACCATAATGTGTAACATGTTTATCAGTTCTCAACACACTCAAATGCATATATATTTATACCAACTTATAGCAGTTAGAACTTTCATGATTTAGAGAACAAAAGTGACCTGTGCAGAGCTGTATCACCTCCCTTAAATACTTAAAAAATCTTAAAGGTTACATTGCCATAATATGTAACATGTTTATCAGTTCTCAACGCAATCAAATGCTTATTTATACCAACTTATGGCAGTTAGTACCTTCATGATTTAGAGAACAAAAGTGACCCGTACGCAACTCTGAAACTGTTATGGTTTAAGGGTTCCTGGTCAAAAGATGAACTTCAGTCGAAACTATATTAAAAACAATCTACTAGAGATAGTAAAGACTGCACAAAGTTTTACTTAATGATAAAACTTGACAGCAGACAAGAGCAAGTTGCTGGTGCAAATCTGCAAGAGAAAAATAAATAAGCATGACACTTTAAAATGACCCATATTCTTTTTTTCTTCTTTAAAAAAGGTTGGATTTCTAGTCTGTCATTTAATCCCAGAAAATCCATAGCTTTAAGAAAGTAGATCCAATATTGTTCCCTTTTAAGAGGAAGAAGATTATGATCCCACCCCCCCCCGTCGTGACATGACAGGTTTTTCAATCAAAAAATAATGTTCCTCTTTATTCCTAGCTTTCAGTACATGCATGGCTAGTGCGTTTGACACATCTCCACTCTCAATGGCCCGTCTGTGCTCCCCAGTTTTTATTTTGAATGCCCTTTTTGTTTTGCCTACATAAAAGCATCCACACTTGCATTCTGCCATATAGATCAAACCACATGCACTGCATGTCATAAACCCTCTGACAGATGTTTCCCATCCAGTAACAGGGTTAAGAGATGATTTTGTGTTTTTCACCTTGGAACAGTACTTTCAATTACCACATTTAACATACAAACATAGAAACTGTCAGCAGATAAGGATCGCCTGGCCCATCTAGTCTGCCTGTAAGCCCTTGTACTGGATTACTGCTTCCGAACCACCCGCTGCTGTACCTCTATGGTTCCCCTATGCCTGTCCCAAGCACGCTTGAATCCATCCACAGTGCTTGCTCCCACCACCTCCTGAGGCAGCCTATTCCATGCATCCATCACCCTCTCTGTGAAGAAGAACTTCCTCACATTCCCTCTTAACCTCCCACCTTCCAAGATGGCAGCTACGCTGGGCTAGCCATTGTAATGTGGTTGCTTGTTGTTCATTTTGTGCTCTTTCAATTTATTTTATTTTACTTTGGCAGTTAGAGTTTGCAAAATTGTTTATCGTTATCGTCTGTTATACTCACTGTCGGTCGCTGACTGTACCGTTACTGCATTGTTACAGAATTGCTTTATCTGTAACCAGTGGTCTGATGATTTTTTAACAACCCAACAGCCTGATATTTTTATCTTGGAAATTCTCTGTGACTAAACTAACTGAGTGGCAGCATCCTTGGATCGAATTGGATAAGTAACAGGGGCTTTACTCTTTGTTGTGGGAACGTCCTTTGGTGGAGCCGGATTGGGCTCTGAACATTTGTCGGTGCTGGGTCATGATTAATTTGGACCACGAGTAAGAGACTGTTGTAGATTGGACTGCTGGAGAGTCAGGAGAGAGGAACTTAAATTCGTTAGTTCCCTGGAATATTTCCCGACCATTTTTGGCATTATTTACTCCTGCACTGGGATCTGGATTTGGGACTACTTGAGGTAACGTGAATGTTGGGGTAAGCTACCAGAGGTGGTCACTGTTGTTGGCTGGGTTCAGGGTGGGTGATGCCGGTCCCAGGCCTGCGGAAGGGCGGGTGTGAGTTATCGTTCTCTCCTAGGTTCACCGGCAGATCTGCTGGTGAGTGGATACTGGGCCGGAAGCCATTGCTACGGGCCTGACCAGGGGCAGTGACCTCCTGGAGAGGTGGTTATTTTCCCTTCACGTTGTTGGCCTCTGAATCGCTAGTGTTCCTGGATGTGGAGTTATTATCTGCTACTAATTCTCAGCATCTTTGAGAATGTTGCCCACATTATACTGGTTTGCATTTTCTCTTTTTACTATGTTTTCTCTCGGACTCTTGGTGAGAACAGACTTTCAGAGTGAGAACTTTGTTTTTTTAGCTAAGGGAAGAGAGAGAGATCACTTGGCCCCTCATCAAAACATTTAAAGCTGTCTGCCCAGGTTTATTACTGAGGTGTGCTGGACTGCTAGTACTGAACTGAAGTTAAGCAATCCTACAATCATGAACTGTGAGAGGATTTATATGGATTGAATATGAAGTAGAAATCTTTGCAGGATTTAAATTTGGACTGATGTTTTAAATAATTTGTTTATTTATTCAATTGTTGGGGTTATATTGTTTATTTTGCTGATTAGTATTAGTGCATTGTTTGTGAGGTTGATGGTGATTGTAGTAAATGTATGGTTGATTGGACCTTTGGTGGGGTTGTGTGAGAGACACCTCGCTGAAGGTGAGTGTGTATGTGTGTTGACAATTATGGTGTGGAATTATTGGGGTTGTAAAATTTTGGAGTTTTATTTATTTAATTATTATTAATTAAGATATGTTGGGAGGGTGTTAAGACAATTAGGCATTATTCTCCTACTGTGCTCCGGGATTTACTCCCCTTTGACTGTCCCCCATTATCAGCTGAAGTTTATAAGAGATGTCAAGCGTTGGGGATAGTGAGGAGACGATTGAAGGGGACGTGGCCTGGGCATAGTGGGAGAATGGAGAGGGGTGGGTGGATACAGGTCATGGGGACTAGGAGATGCTCTGGGGCAAAATGGGGTCAGGAAAGAGGTGTTCCCTGCTTGACTCCCATACCCAAAGGCTCCACAAATAGTGGGCGGGTCCTGGGATCTTCCTTGATAACCCATCCAACCCTGGCGGTGTTGTGTTTTTATTTTTTTAATTTTTTTATTGAGATATTCAGAAAGACCTTTGAGTCAAAGAGACTCATTTACAAAGGTTCCACGTCATACATAGAGAGGTACAGGGATGACATTACTTACATATTGAAAAGCATTACAACACTTCACAGAATAGGATACACAACTTGATACAGAAAGTGACTGAAATAGACACAGATCACATGAATACAATGTTGCAGCACAGCCAATAAATAATTAGAGAAGCTGTTTGTCAGCTTAGCAGTTCGAGGAATTAGGTCTGGAGACTGGCAAAGTGCTGGTCTAGGTCCTCAAGGGGGGGGGGGTCAGGGTAGTCACATAGGTTAGAGGCCTGGAGGTGTTTCCTTAGCCTGGATTTAAAAGGACCTAGTCTTAATTTGTTGGTTATTAGACTTGGGAGCACGTTTGTCCAGGAGGAGGCTTTGAAGTTGAAGGTTCTTCGGAATTGGGAGGTCCAACAGCGGGGTACCCAAAGTAACTGATTGTTCATGTTTCGGGTGGTTCTGACAGGTAATTCAGGGAAAATAATTTTGTTTAGGGCACGGGGGGTCAGGCCTAGAGCTATCTTTTTGGTTATTAGGCAGGTGTGGTACTTGAATCTGCTGTCTAAGTTTAACCAGTTTGTGGAACTGTAGAGGGAGCAGGCGTGGGTGAGGCGATCACATCCAAGGATGAGGCGGCAGGCCTTGCTTAGAATGAGCCGGAGTCTATTGAGGGCAGAGGTGGGAGCAGCACTATAGATGAGGATGCCATAGTCCAGCAGAGAGAGGACAGAGGAGTTTATGGTGAGTCGTAGGGCCTCAGGGGTGAGGCAGTGTTTGTACCAATAAAGTACACCTAGTCTGGAGTTAAGGGCAGAACATGTTGTTTAAAGTTGAGGGCCGAGTCTATAGTGATCCCTAGGTATTTAAAGGTGTCCACTTTTTCAAGGGGGGGTTTGATTTACAGTTAGAAATTGGGGGCACAGGCTCTTTAGTGGGTTCTGGGGATGGGAGAAGATCATGACCTTAGTCTTATTGTAGTTAATTGTTAGGCACTGGGTGGTGAGCCAGTGTTCAGTTTCACATCGAGAGTGCTGGAGTGATTGGTGGAGCTTAAGGGGGTGTGGATCTGAAGCGAACAGGATGGCATCATCCACATGTAGGAACAGGCTGCTGGGGCAGGCCGACAGGAGGGAGTTTAGGTAAAGGCAGAATAGCAGAGGCCCAAGAATGGAACACTGTGGGACCCCAGAGTGGATAGGGAGGCTAGGGGATAGAACAGTGCCTACCTTGATCAGCTGTGTTCTATCAGAGAGATAGCTGGTGAACCAGTTTAAGGCATCATTTGAGAGGCCACTATAGGCAAGTGTGTTCAGTAAGAGGGCATGGTTGATGGTATCAAATGCCTTTGAGAGGTCCACGAAGATGGTTCCTGTGATGTGGCCATGATCCAAGTGGAGTGGACATGGGAGGTAAGTTCAAGGAGGGCAGTGGTGGTACTATGTTCCTTACGGAATCCATGTTGCTGGTTGCATAGGATGTTATATTTAGTAAGGTGGTCAGTGAGTTGATCAGCGACTATGCGCTCTAATGCTTTAGATAGAGGGGGTAGAATGGAGATGGGGTGGTAGTTGTTAGGGGCGGTGCGGTCCCCACTCTTATGAATGGGGGTGATGAAGGCTGATTTCCATCATGAGGGAAATTTCGTCTGGCAGAGAGAGAGGTTGAGAATATGGGTGAGTGGGGTAAGGACTTCCAGGAGGGTGAGGCGGAGAAGTCTCAGGTCAAGGAAATCACTACTAAAGTGTCAGTGGTTAAGGGCTTTAGCAAGGTAGGGTTTGGCAGTCTCTGGGGCAGGCATGCGTAAGTAGAAGGGTGGAGCATGGGGTGGAGGGGGATGTGTATGGGCAGGTGGGGGGTCGAAGAAGTTAGGGGGGAGGACATGGTTGAGATCAGTGAAGGCGGAGTTTAAGGCCGAGGGGATCTGAGGAGAGAGGTTACCGTTGATTAGTATTTGGTCTGGGGGCACATTAGTAGATTTGCCACAGAGTTCCTTAATATTGTTCCAAAATTTTCGCCCAGAGCTCCAGGTGGAGGTTAAGGTTTCTTTGCAGTATTCTGCTTTGGTGTAATGCCAGATCGATTAGGAACAAGACGGCTATTATAGCTGATCTTGTTGGAACATCTGATCTGACATACATCACCGAGATCTGGCTGGATGAGAATGCAGGCCCTATCTTGGCATCTGCTTTTCCAGCTGGGTTCTCGGTGATACACTGCCCGAGATTGGATCATAGGGGTAGGGGTGTAGCTATTTTATTTAAAACGGAGTTGAGCCTTGTGGATGTGCCAGTGGAATGCACTCGATCCTTTGAGTGCATTCTAGGAGCAGGTGTATGGTTCAGGATACTCCTCATCTACCGTCCACCCGGTGATGGCGGAGAATTCCTGAAGGAGTTTTCGGATTTCATTGTCGACGAGGCGTTGGAGTCACCCTAATGGTTAATTCTGGGTGACTTCCATGCCTGGATCAACGATGAACTCTTACAATTTGGAAATAATCTCCTCCAGCTTATGACTATGCTGAGCCTTACACAGGTGGTTACCTCTGTTACCCATATAGGAGGTCACTCCTTGGATCTTGTGTTTCTCCTGGGGATGGAGATCACGGGATTGGGGGTGGAACCAAATGGTTGGTCAGAACATCACACCATAAGGTTCAGCTTCGGGGCACCCCCAAATAGGCCTGCCCCTACGGAGATGGTCCAGAATCACCCTTTGAGGGGGGTTACCCCAGAGGCCTATCAGCGGTGCTGGACCTATCAAATTTATCAAGTGACTGCATGAGTCATGGGGATCTTGTACTTGCCTATAATAAGGCAGTGGGTGATGCCCTGGACTTAATTGCTCCTGTTCATGTTCACCCACTCATTCTGTGCCCAAGGACCCCTTGGTTTGATGGGTCCTTGAAGGAGCTGAGAAGAGTGGGGCGAAGGCTAGAGAGAGCTTGGTGGAAATTCGGCCTGGATGCTGACAGGCTTAGGTTGCTTGACCATTATGTGGCCTATCAATCAGCAATCACCCGTAAGAAGGCAGAATTCCTGTCCGGGGAGATTGCTGCTGCACAGAATCGACTGGCTCAACTCTTCTGGACTGTGGACAGACTGTGCAATCCAGTCTGTCTTCAGTCTGGAAGAGATTTTTCACAAATAAAGTGTGATGAGCTTGCTCAATTCTTCACAGATAAGATTGCCAGCATTAGGTTGGGTATTGGCCCAACTCTCTCTATAAGGGATTGCAGAGATCGGTGGGAGGTGTCGAGCACCTGTGCTACCTGGTTTGACTTTAGTAGGCCAGAATTCACGGACATTGTGAGGATTGTCCAGACTTTGCAACCAACCAGCTGTAGTTTGGATCCGGGCCCAACACCACTACTATTAGGTTGTGTAGATGTTATCTGCCTGATCCTTGCTGAAATTGTCTGGAGCTCCTTGGAGCAGGGGATCTTTCCTGATCCCCTCAAGGAGGCAGTCTTTCAACCACTCCTTAAAAAATCCTCCTTGGACCCAGACTGTCTAGCTAACTATAGACCTGTCTCTAATCTACCTTTGTGGGTAAGGTTATTGAGAAGGTGGTTGCGTTGCACCTGGATGACCATCTTACAACCCAAAATGTCTATGATGTTCTCCAATCTGGGTTTAGGAAAAGACATAGCACTGAGACCACCCTGGTCCAGATCTTAAATGATCTCCTATTTGCGAGAGATCGAAAGGCTCGTACTATTCTAGTCCTTCTCGATCTCTCGGCAGCATTTGATACTGTGGACCATGGTGTGCTTTTGGAGTGCCTGCAGCTTCTTTGTGGACTGTCTGGTACAGTCCTGCACTGATTTCGATCTTTCCTTACAGGCAGGATGCAGAGTGTTGTCACTGGAATTTATTCCTCTGACACCATCTCCCTGTCCTGTGGGGTGCTGCAGGGCTCCATATTGGCGCCCATGTTGTTTGCAGTTTATATGCTGCCATTGGGATATATCATTAGGCGATACAGTTTTGGTTTTCACTGCTATGCAGGTGATACCCAACTGTATCTGTCCTTTATTCCCAGACAGGATGATGCGACCTCTGTGCTTAACAACTGTCTAGCTGAAATCAGATTGGATGAGCACTAGCTGGCTGAGGTTAAATCCGGATAAGACCGAGGTGTTGGTTGTGGACCCGGGTCGCCCTGAGGTGGGTCTTAGGGCTGGGCTTCCATCAGGCTTATGGCTTGATGATGTCCAGCTCTTGACCTCAGACTCGGTGTGTAACCTGGGCATTATTTTTGATGATGGTTTGACCCAGAAATCACAGGTGTTTGCCATTATCAAGTCTTCATTTTATCATCTTAAGAATACCGCCCGGGTGAAATGCCTGGTTCCTCCGGCTGACCTTCCTACATTGGTCCATGCCTTCATAACCACCCGCCATGATTACTGCAATGCCCTTTACCTAGGGCTTCTGGGGGTTGATATCCCTTGCTTTTAGCCAGCGTAGAACGTGGCGGCCAGGCTTTTGACAGGTAAATCCAGGACTAGTCATATTACGCCTGTGCTGCGTGAACTGCACTGGCTGCCGGTCCAGTGGTGAATCACCTTTAAGGTCAGGTTCCTGACCTATAAAGCCCTACATGAACAGGGACCCCGGTATCTGCAAGATCTCCTTACTCCCTACTGCCCCTCCTGCTCACTCTGATCCGCTGACGAGGGATTGCTAGAGATTCCCAGGGTTCAGTTAAAAACAACTGGGACACGTGCATTTTCTTATGCTGCTCCTTCCCTGTGGAATTCTCTACCTCATCGATAAGTAAATGCCTGACCATCTCGAGTTTTAAATCTAAGCTCAAGACCTATTTGTTTTTTAAATCTTTTTCTAAAGGTTTTTAATAATGTTAATGTATGCTTATTTTGATTGTATTGTTTGATTATTTTGTTGTACAGCGCCTTGGTACTTGAAAGGTGCTTAAAAATAAGTTTACTTTACTTACTTTACTTCCAATTTCATGTTGTACCCCCTCGTTCTTGTGCTCCTCCTGTATTGGAAAATGTCTCCCCCCTGCACCTTATTTATACCCTTGAGGTACTTGAATGTTTCTATCATGTCCCCTCTTTCCCAGCGAGTACATATTGAGGTCCCTTAATCTCTTCCCATAAGTCTTACGTTGCAAGCCCTGTACCATCTTAGTCGCCCTTCTCTGGACCGTCTCCAGCCTGTTAATGTCCTTACAAAGGTGCGGCCTCCAGAACTACATACAGTACTCCATGTGAGGCCTGACTCTGGTTTTATATAATGGAATCACTACCTCCCTCCTTCTGCTGGTGATACCCCTGTCTATGCACCCCAGCATTCAACTAGCCCTCCCAGCTACCTTAGCACTCTGCTTTGACATTTTCAGGTCATCTGAAATAATAACCCCCAGGTCTCTTTCCTCCTTTGTGACTGTCAGCAACACCCCCCCCCCATCCTATAGCTTTCACCAGGGTTTCTGTCTCCCAGGTGCATAATGTTGCACTTTTTTGAATTAAACTTCAGTTGCCATTCCTCAGACCATTTTTCAAGCTTTCCCAGGTCCCGCCTCATTTTTTACACCCCCTCTGGGGTATCCACTCTGTTAAAGATCTTGGTGTCATCTGCAAACAGGCAGACCTTTCCTTTCAGCCCTTCTGCAATGTCACTAATGAAGACATCGAACAGGACTGGGCCCAGGACCGATCCCTGAGGCAGTCCACTGGTAACCCCCCCTCTCCCCAGACTGCACTCCATTTACCACCACCCTCTGCCTCCTGTCTGTTAGCCAGTTTATAACCCAGTTTACCGCCCTGTCCCCCATGCCCAGCCTACCCACCTTGTTTATCAGCCTCCTATGTGGAACGGTGTCAAAGGCTTTGTTGAAATCAAGGTAAGCGATGTCCACTGCCCCACCCTGATTTATTACTACCATTATCCCTTTTTGGTAGCCACATCCAGGGGTTCTCCTCTATAGGTTGCACAGAATGTACAATCATATCACGCATGCTTTTTCCTTTTCTAAACACAATTTTAGGGCTCTTCCCCTTCAAATCTCTCAGTCCAGGGTCCTGAGACACCATATGCCAGCGCTTTCTGACTGTTTCATCTATCTGGTGCAATTGAGGGTTATAGATGCTCACAAAAGTAAGTTGTGGATCAGTAGTTTCGTTCCTGACTCTTTCTTGTAATAGCATCTCTCTAGGTGTTTCATCCACCATTTTTTTAACATCCTGTATCAATAATTCATTGTAGTCTCTATTAACCTCATTGTCAGTTCATCTTCCCTTTTCACATACATAGCCCCTGTGAAACAATTACATTTGGTCCTGATGAATTGTCCCTTAGGAATGGCCCTAATAATGTGGGAGCTACTATTAGCCAGAAGCAAAGTATTGCAGCCAGTACTTTTCCTAAAAAGATCTGTCACCACTCCCCCCCCTTGCCATCCTTCGTGATAAATCCAGACAGCTGATCTGTTTATCGCTAAATGCCACTCTGAATCTCAAATTTGGGTTACTGTTTTACAAGTAGTCCACACATGCAAACCATTCAGATTCTGTACCCTTCCACACTAATAGTATGTCATCAATAAACTTTCTCCACAGACCAGTTCTGTGGAGGAAGAGATTATTGTGACTTCAAAATACCTTGTTTCCACTTTGTCATATATAAGCTGGCGAAATTGGGTGCAAAGCTGGCACCCATGGCAGTACCTTTTTTTGTAGATAAAAAGCATCTTTATGGAAAAATGTGTTGTATTCAAGTACCAATTTAGATAATCGAACCAGAACATCTGTGTGTGTGTGTGTGTGTGTGTGTGTGTGTGTGTGTGTGTGGTGGTGGTGGGGGTTAATTCTGCACGAGTGTCTAGGTAGAATCCCGGTGTCTCCAAACCATCTTTATGGGGGATATTTTTGTAAAGTGCTGCCACATCGAGCTTTACTATCAAACTGTCCTCTTCAATGTGTAAGTCCTCTAACACCCTCAACATTTACCCAGTTTCTTTATTGTACAAGGAAGCAGTTTTGACCAAACTAACCATACAGTAATCCACAAATTTGGCAAGGGGTTCTGTTAAAAAGTCAGTCCCCAAAACTATGGGGTGCCCAAGGGGGTTTACTAGATCCTTGTAGACCTTTGGTAAAAGAACATAGCCCTAACTGGGTGTTCTACCGTCAAATATTCAGTAACCTGGTGAGGCAACCATTCCTCCTCTTAATCCACTTTTAGATATCTATTTCTTTTTTAATAAGAGTAGTGGGATCATTTTTCATTCTTTCATAGAACACACTGTTGTTAAGTTATGTATAAATTTCCCTTTCATAATCCTCACTCTTTAATATCACAATCGCTCCCCTGTTATCAGCAGGTTTGATGATTATCTGTTCATTGCCCAGTGTCTGCAATGCTTGCAACTGTACATTACTCAAATTATGATAAAATCTATTGTCCGTTATCTTGTACAATTCATTAACGTTATTTTCACAGCTTTTAATAAAAGTCTGAAGAGCTGGAGACATGGAGGGGCGCAAAACAAGGACCGAGTTCTAAAAGTTTTCTTATCAAATGTCACATTAGTTTGGGTTGCCTCACCTGTGTCTGAAATCCCATGAGTTTCTTCAGAGGTTCTTTTAGCAAAAAATGGCTTCAGACTTAAATTCCACCCAAATTTGCAGATATTCACTGTTGTCTGGAATAAATCAAATTTTCTTACTGGACTAAAGGATAGTCCCTTATTCAGTATGGAGATTTTTACTTCACGCAAGGTGTAGTTCGAAACATTTATCATGTTTACTGGGGGTCCTCCCTCGGCCTCATCTCCCCATCCAAGCTCTTCCTCTGTTCATTTCTCCTCTTCCATCCCCTCTTCTTACCTCTTCATCTTAGCGCTTTGGCTTTTTGGATTCCATCTGTTCCTCCGTTGGCTTTTTCACGGGACAAAGGGTGGGGGTGGGTGGGGTGACACATCTTTCCTTTTTCCCTAAAAAAATGTCTCCATTCATTTCACAGCCTTCAGTCTCCCTCTGTGTGGAAGTTGTCACAGACTCCGTGTTATTTCTTAAAATAGGTTTTGGTGGTGACTTGTCTGTAGTTTCAGCTTGTTTGGTGGTCCAGTCGAAGATCTTAACATTCCTGAAGTCACATTCATCCCTCTCAAATTTATTTTTCTTGGTGGCCTTTATTTTTTCATCATATTTCCTGAGATTATCAATGAAATCTCCCAGCATTTGCTCATATTGTGAAGAGTTCAAAAATATTTTCAGTGCTTCCTCCTGAATATACAGTTCTGTCTCCACTTCTTTTTGTATGATCAAGTTTTCATCCAGAATGAATTCAATATATTCCTGACTGACCTTATGGCTGATTCTTTGCCATTTGACCAGGAACCCCTCTCTATTTAGTCCACTGGTTGGCTTTTTGCATATTCATAAACCTCTTGGCACTCAGTTTACTTCTAGATATGCCTGCAAGGAAATCTCCTCCCAGTGCAGTCTCTTAAGCTTATGTGATGATTTTTTTAATTGGCTGAATGCCTGTCTAATGTTAAAAGGACCAGGCACCACTGTCGAAGTGTCATTTAGTATATTCAAATAGCTGGTAACGTCACTGGTGTTTTTCAGCACCAAGTCTTTCAGGGAGTGGGATGCATTGTCACATTTTACCTGCCATGTTTCTGCCATAAATCAGCAGCACACATAAAGCAGGAGCATGTATAGCAACAACAGCTGGTGAGAGCACCTTTTGCAACTCCAACCTGTGCTGGTCACAAAATGTAAGTCCAAAATAATGTATGTGAAAGGTGTAAGTACACCAAGGAGCAGCAGTGCCTAGGTTGAAATAATATTTAAACAGCAGTGTTTGGGAGACCGGCACCTGCTAAAGGCATGGTGTACCGATAAACTACTTCCTGTAATGCTCACAATACAAAACTCTGCTCATGGAATATCTTCCAAAACAGTGCATCACTTTATTGAAAATTCAGAGACATACTCACACAAGGTAAAAAACAGGATCCTTCCAAATTCCAGAGAGTCCAGTACAAATCCACAAACAAGCAATCCTCCGCTCCCTGAAACAAGCTGTAGGCTTGAAGCTACTGGTCACCTCACACGTTTCACATGTGATGTGCTTCTTCAAAGGATGACACAGTAGCTGTATCACCTCCCTTAAATACCTAAAAAATCTCAACGGTTACGTTGCCATGATATGTAACAAGTTCATCAGTTCTCAACACACTCAAATGCATGTTTATAACAACTTATGGCAGTTAGAACTGTCATGATTTAGAGAACAAAATGACCCGTGCGCAACTCTGAAACTATTATGGCTAAGGGCACCTGGTCAAAAGATGAACTTCAGTCGAAACTATATTAAAAACAATCTACTAGAGATAGTAAAGATCGCACAAAGTTTTACTTAATGATAAAACTTGACAGCAGACAAGAGCAAGTTGCTGGTGCAAATCTGCAAGAGAAAGAAAAACAGAAAAATAAGTATAACACTTTAAAATAACACATATTCATCCAGATGTGGTTACCAAAAAGGGACAATAGTAGTAATAAATGTGATAATTGAAAGTACTGTTCCAAGGTGAAAAACACAAAATCATCTCTTAACCCTGTTACTGGATGGGAAACATCTGTCAGAGGGTTTATGACATGCAGTGCATGCGGTTTGATCTATATGGCAGAATGCAAGTGTGGATGCTTTTATGTAGGCAAAACAAAAAGGGCATTCAAAATAAAAACTGGGGAGCACAGTCGGGCCATTGAGAGTTGAGATGTGACAAATGCACTAGCCATGCATGTATTGAAGCTAGGAATAAAGAGGAACATGATTTTTTTTTTTACAGGAATTGAAAAACCTGTCATGTCACGACAAGGGGGGGATCATAATCTTCTTCCTCTTAAAAGGGAACAATATTGGATCTACTTTCTTAAAGCTATGGATTATTTGAGATTAAATGACAGAATAGAAATCAAACCTTTTTTAAAGAAGAAAAAATGAATATGTGTTATTTTAAAGTGTCATATTTATTTCTCTCTTTTTCTTTCTCTTGCTGAAATGGTTAGGAGAAGCTTTATACCTGTAGAAGACTGAAGACTCTTTGGCCCTACAGAAAGAATAACACATGTTGCTCAGACAGCAAAGCAGCTATTGCCGGAGAACTTTCAGTGCACTATCCTATTGGTAATGGTTGGAATTGTGACATCGGACTGGATTCTAGTTAGGGTTGCATGGAATCCATCCGATGGACTCTGATACATTGGATTCCGGGCATTTTTTTGGAATTCTGATTTTCAGTATTATAGGCCAAAAATCCAAAGCCCAAAAACTAGTCAGACTGGATTCTGACTGCATCCAGCTCCAAGGCAAACAATAATGTAAGTGTGCCTCTTTGTTGCTCTCCCCCTGCCCGTTACCTTCACTTGATGCTGCTAGTCTGCTGGGCAGGGCCCCGTGTTTTCTGTGATTCTGCGGTTGCAGCAACTGCTGCAGAAAGACGGTCCTGCCACAGAAACAAGCCTCTGCCACAGAAAACAGCATTTTTTTGTGCAGTAAAAATGCCCGTCACCACTGAAAACCCAGCTAAATGGTTAAAATGACTGTGAGCAAGCTTAAAATGGCATTCGTGTGAGTTGTTGGCAGCTCCACTATGCAGTAGTCAGTGGGACCACCCCTTTTCCAATCGACTGGCACTCAGCCCTGAAGCTTTGGACTATTATGGTGTTTTACAAACACTGAGAGAACTTCAGGAAGTCTATTTCATGAGAAAGAATGGTGGTTCTATTTGCCAGTTGCAGAATTCTGGAATGAAAAAGTATTAGTAATTATGCAGACAAAAAAGGGAGGCTTTCTGGACCTTTGTCTAATATAAAATGGTCCAGCTACTCTCTAGCCTCACAGTAGATCCTTACAGAGTGGGAGAGAAGATATGGAAGCCAAATGGCATTGACACAAACGACACCACCGGTGTTGAACTGCGTAAGCAGGAGGAAGCAACTAGAGCAGCATCATAGCACAAACCACACAAACCATCACCACCAGAGTTCAAGCAAGTGGGTGGGAAGGAGCCTCTGGAACAGCACTGTTTTGCAACCAGGTAGTACTGATCTTCAAGCAACTGGGCAGGCAGGGGAAAAAATCTCAGGAGCATAGCTGTGGTAAACCAGCACTGGGCAGGTGGGAGGGAGATTAGGGACAATAAAATAGACTGCAGTAAAAAAAAAAAAAATCAATAACTCTTCAGTTCCTCCATGCCCTGCATACAGTCCAAATTGTGATGCCAGAATTGATTTCCATTGCCTTGCCTGTGCATCTGCCAAAGTGCCCCAGCCTGCCTTTTTCTAAGCAATCTTTCTGAGTAACTAGATTTTATTTTGGGGCTCATTTGACTTGCAAGAGAATGTAAGGCCCATCACAGAATCACCGCAGAATTGCTCATAGTCTGACTGCAGCTAGCATGAGGTCCTGCCACAGAATGTAGGTTCAGTTTGCTACAGTGAGCACAGGGCCCTGCTGCTGGGCTTAGTCAGGACTGCAGGATCCAGTCCAGTGACATCTGTCTGTCCAGTTACCTTGTAACACAACACCCCTGCTACCTGAGGAGCCCCCATGACACCTCTGGCACCGAACACCTGATCGACCCTGTCCGCCTCCAGTAAAGTGAAAGTCTACTAACTCCGATGTCACACTGTGACTGGACTGGTGGTACTGGAGTGAACAAAACCAAAAGAACTATCAACCTATCTCCTGAGTCCAGAGTAGACTCCAACCTGTAACCTGTCCTCACTATGTCCCTACCAGTGGTGGCTTGCACAATTACACAGTGCACGTAGACAAGTCCAATAGGGTCCTAGGAGCTGGTGATGACTATTACCCAAATCCTGGAAGAGGAGAGACCTTAGTCAGGTTTTACTGGGAGTGAGGACTTAAAGTTACTCAGAGTTCATTAACGTTGGCCACTGCCACCCCCAGTCGGCAATGGTAGAAGTGTGACTGTGACTGTAATAGTCTGTGCTGTGGGCAGCAATTGTCAAATGCGTCCAGCCAGAGAAGCAGCAAGTTATTGGCAGTATCAGCAGGCAGCACAGCAGGGCCAGTCCAGCCAGCACTAGACAGCAGCAGTGGCAGCTTGGAGGCCAGGGCTACTACTGGCTGCAGCTTGTAAACTTACTTTAGTAGCCCCCCACAATGCTCTGGGGGCTGGATTGTAGACTACTTAGGACAGAGGAGCGAAGAGTCCGACAATGATGCCAGTTACCTTACCGGATGGAGTACTAGTGTGGGACTGGAGAGCAAGTGGTTGGGAAGTGGGGTCAAGAATACAAGAGATGCTTAGGTGACAGACAAAGGAGAGAGGAGTGACATGTGGCACCAAGCACCATGAGACCAAACCACCGCAAAAAGAAGCGTCCTGAGAGACACAGCCAGATGGAAGGCCTCCCCTTCCCAACAGCCAATTTAAAAGGTAGGGAATGGGGGTCAGGAATAAAGGGGCAGAAGGGCGGGAGAAGGTCCCATGCAGGTTGTTGAGATTGGTACATTTTAATACTTGAGGTTTGCTGTTGTTTAGATTCAAAATCAGAAATTGGATTCTGTTACTGATTCCATAAATGGAATCAGACCAGAATCGGTATCAGAAAAAGAATTACCGAAATTCCAACTTTGTGCTATTGGAACAGATTCCAGTGCACCCAAGCACCCTCAGTTCTAATGCTGGTGCAGAAATGGGGTCCAGTTTTGTTGGACAGGAAATCTGCACTTTCCTTCATGGATATCATGTATGCAATGAGACAACGCTGAAAAAATTTTTTTTTTCCTCCGCCTCCTCAGAGTGCCCACCCATTGGCCTGGCCGCGCTCCCAGCCCCATCACCCATCTTCCTGGGGACTTACCTCTTCCCTGGTTGTTTCTCTCTGTCTTACTTCCCAGGGCGAGACCTTCAGAGGCCTTCACTTACCTCCATCAGTTCTCAAGCTTGGTTAGCCAGGGGAGTGCCACGGTCGACGATGCAGGGTCTTCGGAGCATGGCAGGTGGCATCCTGTGTCAGTCCAGCTTTTCCTCCCATTTTCTCCCCTGGATGATATGGCATGCAATGACATCATGCTGACATTTGCCACATCTCCCCTACTGCTCCAGCTCAAGCTGCCAAATCCCTAGCTTCTTCTTGGGGCTAGTAAGGTGCCGAGTACTCCCCCTCCGGAGGAGGAGAGCAGTCCGTCAGACGCTCGACCCCCCTCCTCCCCGCAAGCCCTCCAACTCTTGTGGTTGCTCCTGATCTCGGGTCGTCGGCACCACAAGCGGTAACGTTACCGATGCACTGGTAGGCCTGCCTAACACAGAAAGTAATTCAATGTGCTGCAAGGGAAGTTGCATGAGGCAGAGGCGATACACATCGTAATTCCTCCTGTTAAGCTCTGCATGGCACACAGAGGAAAAATCTACACTTTCAGCCACCCAACTGATGCTGGGAAATGGGCAGATAAAATAGTTTTGGCCCATTGTCGGCAACAAGACTTGGACTCACTTGATCAAGGATAGGAGGCCTGAAGAGGGGCCGAAGGGACTGTTTCTTTTCTGTTTCTGTAAGTTGGCTTCAGTGTTTTTATGGCCTATCATGTTTCATTAGGAAGCCATCTAGCAGGTATGGTGCTCAGGGACTTTGTTTTTGGAGGGGTTCTGCAAATACTCATTTTCTATATAAATGTTATTATTGAGTCTTAGGCCAGAGTAATTTTTTTTTTTTTGGGGGGGGCACCATTTCTTGAATTTCTCCTGTAGTCATTAATTGTTCCTGTATATCTCCCCACATTCTGCACTCAATAGCGTTAAACATATAGCCACTAATGTGTAATTGGTATCTGTTGAGTCTTTATGAAGTTTTTGTAAATATGCCCATTATGGCATTATATTCCTTGTTCTTCTACATATTAGTTGGATACCTTTTTAGTAAGGGGTTTCCCCTTTGATAGCATAGTTGTCAAAGCTGTTCCTTTTTCCAGAAGCCTGTTTTCAATAAAGGTTTAATGCATGGCAAGACATCTCCCCGAGTGCGGCTGGCAAAGAAATGAGGGTTACTTACCTGTAACCGTAGTTCTAGGAGTGCCATATGGTGCATATCCACACTTAGACAGTCTTTAAGCTAAGTCCTCCCACCCACTCAGGTAATATTGTCCTCGGCTCCGCCCCATGATATCAGATCTTGCACGCTGGAAGCAGGGATCCGTGTGCCACTTGTCAAGGGAGGTCAGGTGGGTTGTGTGGATGTGCACCATATACCACTCCTAGAACCATGGTTATAGGTGAGTAACCTTCATTTCTAAGGGTGTGGACATGTGCTCTATCCACACTTAGGCAGACTCCTAGCAGTTCTCTGGGAGGAATGGGCAAGGCATGCATCTCTACTTGGAAAAAAGGGATTGGAGAACTGAGGTCCCAAAACCATTATCCTGGTGTGACTCAGGGTCGATGTGGTAATGGGAAATGAAGGTGTGTGCTGACTTCCAGGTAGCAGTCTCTGGGATAGGGACGTCCCTGGAAGCAGCCACCGAGGCAGCAGTATGACAGGAGAAATTAGCCCTAAGCCCTACGGGAGGCTCCCTACCAGCCAACCTATATAGCAGAGGTTGATGTAGGAGGCAATCTACCTGCCTATCATCCACTAAACTGCTGGTCTGCCAGGTGAAGCTTCAGTGTAGGTGACAAATGGCTGGTGAACCTCCCCCCAAACTCCAGCCATATGATCTGTGTAATAAATGAGTGCTTACCGCAGGTCCAACTTATGGAGCCTATGCTCGACCTCTGAGGTTGGATTGATAAAGTACACTGGGAGACTGATCACCTGGTTATGATGAAACACCGAAACAACCTTTGGGAGGAACTTCGAGTTGGGGCAGAGGACAACCTTGTCCATGTTTAACAACAAGTATGGAGACTCCACTGAGACCGCCTGGAGCTCACTGATCCTTCTGGTGGAGGTGATGGCCACCAAGAAGGTGGTCTTCCATGACAGGTGAGAGATCTCACACCTGTGCATTGGTTTGAATGGCTTGCCCATGAGCATTGCCAAGAGCAGCAACAAGTCCCATGGTGGTGGTGGTGGTTCATGCACTGGTCGGGACAGGTGATCAAGGCCTTGAAAGACACACCCGACCACCTTTTCCTGTGCTGTCAGCACACCAGCCTGCACCTGGTATGCAGAGATAGCTGACAGTTCTCCCTGAGGGTCGTTGTCCTCAGGACTGACCAGAAGGGGGACCACAGGTAGTCCAGAATGCTAGCCAGGGGGAAGGACAGGGGTCTATCTCTCTGCCCTGGCACCAAATGGATGAGCACTTCCATTTGAAGGCATAGCACTGGTGGGTCAACCCCTTCCGGGAGGCTTCCACAACCTGAAGAACCTCTCTGGAGAGACTCAAAGCCTGGAACTCTAGCCACTCAGGAACCAGGTTGTCAGGTGCAGGAACTGAAGGTCTGGGTGTAAGTTCTTCCCCTTGTGACAGGAGAGTAGATCCAGACATAGAGTTAAGTGCCTTGGAGGCCTGCCGCTGCTGAAGTTGTGGAGATCTGGGTACCAGAACTGGCCCAGCCAGTCAAGGTGCCAGGATCATCCACTTCTTGTTCTTTCACACATTGACCAGCACCCTGTGGATCTGGGGGAAGGGAGAGATGGTGTAAAAGAGACCTGGAGCCCAGAGCCTCGCAAAGGAATCCCCCATAAGTGTCTCACACTGAGGGAGGTGGGCACAGAACAGTTCAACTTTGTGTTCCCCCAGAAGTCAAGCAGGTCAACCGGGGAGTACCCCACTGGGAGAACAGGTAATCCACCAACTGCTGTTGAAGGGACCACTCATGAGACCCTTCATCCACTCTGCTGTTTGGAGGCTCCAGCCACATGAATCAACAGCAGATTGACATCCAGGCTACGCATGAGGGTCGAGGTGCAGAAGGGTTCCCGACATAGCCAGAGGGAATGCATTCCGCCATACCTGTTGAGCTTGTACATGGTTGGGCAAATTTTTTTTTTTTTTATTAGGAGAAACACAGTAGACATATTACGAACATGTACAGGATGATAATATTGTAACATGCTGTAATTAAGGGGTAATGTGAGGAAGTTCTTTTTCACAGAAAGGGTGGTGGATGCATGGAACGGTCTACCTCAGGAAGTGGTGGCTATGAATACAGTGCAGGGCTTCAAACAGGCCATGGATAGGCATAAGGGAGCAGTACAGATGAGTATGAATAGATAGGCCATTGACAGAGCAAAGGCCTATGGCACATTCATAAGGTAGAAAAAGAAATGGGCAGACTGGATGGGCCTTGTGGTCCTTATCTGCTGTCAACTTCTATGTTTCTATGTTCTATATAAAAATACATTTCAGATAAATTAAATGAGCCTGTACAAATATGAATTGATTGATCCAGATACTAGAAACAGACACAATGAACAAGACTATGTTCTGGTAGAAAAAAAACAAAATTTATTTCACAGATGGTCATCATCTGCCGCCCCCCCCTCTTTTTTTATACAATTAATCACTAATAAGAGAGTCTTCTCTATGCCATGTAGGGAATTCCTTGACATGCCACTCCTTCCAGTCTCTCAAATCCCTCACCCGTACCTATGGTACAAATTCAGGATCATGTTGTGCCATATAAAAAAAACATGGTTGTCATTTTTCTCTAAAAGAAGTTTATCATGCAGTCCAGCCTTTAGGCCTTCTATCTTATATATATCTAGAACAATTTGTTGCCAATCGGAGACTGTAAGAATGATAGTGGACAAACCACCTCCTAGTTATGGCTTTTTCACGTAGTTGTGAATGTTGATATTGTCTGTCTGGACCTGAACAACCTGACGTTGAACCGATGAAGCAAATTCCATCAGAGCCGGGTGTACTGCATGAAGCTCCAGCAGACTGATATGGCATCTGGACTCCTTGGGGGTCCAGAGCCCATGGGCCCTGTGGTATCCCCAAGCGGGCTCCCCAATCCACTAGAGATGTGTCGTTCATCAGAATGACCATTAACTCTGGGTGGACAAATGAGACTCCTTCCTGCAGGTGTTCCAGGACAAGCCACCACTGGATGGCATCCCACATCAGCTGCATTACCATGACTAAATGGTCCAGGTGACCAAGGCACTGAGATAGCTGGACGGCCAGCTCCCACTGCAGGGGGCACATCTGCCATCGGGCTCACTGGACCATGCTGGTGCAGGATGCCATGTACCCCAGCAGCTGTAGGACTTCCAGGGAAATGCACGAGTGCCCAACCTGAAATGATCAGGCAAATGAGGTAAGGTCCACTGTCTGGTCCACTGGGAGTCAGGCACTGGCCTGGAGGGAGTCAAGCTCTGCCCCGATGAAATGGATGACCTGTGAGGGGTTACATTCCAACTTGGCTGGGTTGATGAGCAGACCCAAGGCTGAGCAAGTCTGGAGGGCCAGATCCTTGGACTGCTGCACCACCTCCCGGGATGGACCGGCAATCAGCCAGTCATCCAGGTACAGATATAACTGGATCTCGTGGTGCCTCAGGAGTGCTCCCACCACTGCAATGCACTTGGTGAAGATCCTGAGGGCTGAGGAGAGGCCAAAAGGCATGGCCCAGAATTCATAAAGAACCCCTCTACATGGAACCGAAGGTAATGCCAGTGAGACGGATGGACTGGAATGTGAAAGATGATGTCTTGGTGGTCCAGACAGCAGAACCACATGCCCTGTTCCAGAAATGGAATTATCTGATTCAGAGTGACCATCCTGAACTTGTGCCTCCTCAGGAACTGGTTCAGATTGTGCAGATCCAGTATGGGGCACCAACCCCCCTCTTCTTGGAGACCAGGAAATACCTGGACACAAAGCACTGGCCAGCCATGGCATCCAGAACATGGGCTACAGCACCTTTCTACAGGAGCTGAGTGATTTCCTTCCTGAGGGTGGACAGCATGTCCTGAGACACCAAGGGCTCCTGTGGGTCATGGTCCTGGTAGGGCGGGAGAGCCTCAAACTCGAGAGGCAAACCTCGACCCACTACATCTAACTTCCATTTGTTCATAGTGATAGCAGACCAGTTGTGCCAGAAATGGTGAAGTCGATGCCTCACAGGGAGCTGAGGCTGGGACATGATGACTGGGAGGCAGACACCCCCCAATCCATCACTGGCCGCTGGAGCAGCACCGTTGCCCCAGCCTCTGGGTTTCTTGGAGCCCTGGTGGGCTAACTTGGATTTAGGCCACCAGACCTGAGACTGCCCTGACTGGATTGCTGTGGTTTAGACTGCTGGGAAGGAATAGGCCAAAATGAAAAACACTTTTTCTTCAGCTTCTGTCCCTTGGGGTCCTTCTGCGAGGATGTGACCGAATCCAGGGTGGAGTTCTCAGTTCTATTGAGCTATCCCTCCACCCCAGCCCAAAACAGCCAGTGCCCAAGAAGGGGACATCTGCCAGTTTGTGCTTGGTATACGCCATAAAGGTGGAAATCCTAAGCCAGGCTCTGTGGTGCATAGTGATCGCTGCTGTCATGGGCTGGGTGCAAGAGACGCCTATGTCCAAGGACGTCTGAAGCTGGTGTTTGGCAAGGGTGCGACCCTTGTCTCAGATCACTTTGACTGCCAACTATAAGTCCACAGAAAGGTAGAGAAGGACATGGTCCAAGACCCCCATAAGGGTGTGGCAAAAGTTGGCCATCATAACAGCGGAGCTTGCCTGCTGGAGGCCCAGGGAGGATGCAACATAAATTTTCTTTGCAGCATGATCGAACTTCTTAGATTCCTTGTCTGGGGGGGGAGGCTTGTTGGCATCACTGACATTACCTGTCTTATGAAAGACAAAGTCCACCACCAAGCCCTCAGCCAAGGGGTGATCAGAGAAACCATGGAGAGACCTGGTCAGGACTGCATACTTGTGGACCATATGGTCAGAGGGCACCAGACATGAAGCTGGATGCTGCCACAGCTCCAATGCAGAACCCAGAGTAGCCTCAGCCACTGGAAAGGCAATCCCCGGGGAATCATCCCACTTGAGGATTTCCATCAGGGGTATTTGGCCTGCTTCTGAACCAGCTCCAAAGGAATCTCCATTGACCTGGAGATGAGACAGAACAAGGCCCTAAAGGAGACAGGACCATGACTACTGAACTACTGAAGGAAAGGGATTGTGGAATACCTTGTAAGCAGCAGATTACAGGATCCGAGGCAACACGGTTTCACGGGGATTGGGGGGGGTCTTGCCAGACAAACCTGATCGAGTTCTTTGACTGGGTGACCAGGGAAGTGGATCAGGGAGGAGTGGTAGATGTGGCCTACCTGGATTTCAGTAAAGCCTTCAAGACAGTTCCACATAGAAGACTGGTGAGCAAGCTAGGCAACCTAGGAGTGGGTCAAAAAGTAGTTAAATGGGTAAGAAGTTGACTAAGCAGTAGGAGTCAGAGGGTTGTGGTAAATGAGGTCCACTCTTGAGATGGCAAGGTGACCAGCAGGGTGCCATAGGGGTCAGTAGTAGACCCGGTCCTCTTCAATGTCTATTGGCCACATTGCAGAAGGTTTGGAAGGGAAAGTATGCCTATTAACGCATGACACAAAAATCTGCAAAAAAGTTGACAGACCCGGGGTGGGGGTGGGGGAGAGCTGGAAAAAATGGTCAAAGGAATGCAGCTGAGTTTCAATGTAAAGGTGCAAAATCATGCACTTGGGGCACAGAAACCAAGGGGCAATGTACCAATTGAGTGTGGAGGTATTAGCAACCACAAAACAGGAAAGAGACCTAGGGGTAATCATTTCTGATGAACTGAAGGTAGCCAAGCAATGTGATAAAGCAGTGGGGAAGGCTAGCAGAATGCTCAGGTGCATCACTTTGCTCCACCAATGAGGGATTCCTAGAGGTTCCCAGGGTTCATTTGAAATCTTCTGGGGCCCAGGCTTTTGAATTTGTGGCACCTACCCTGTGGAACTCTCTACCTCGTTGGATAAGGGAGTGCCTGACTGTGGAGAGTTTTAAATCTGCATTGAAAACACATCTTTTTAATCTTGCTTTTTCTGAACTTAGTTGAATGGTGATGTTGTCTTGTATTTTAATAATTTATGGGCATTTTAATCTGGGATTTTTACTGAATTGTACAATTGCTATGATCTTTGTTGTGAATGACGCTTTTTACAAATAAACATTTGATTGATTGATAGGGAGGGGCATCACCAGCAGAAAGAGGGAGGTAGTATTACCCCGGTATAGATCACTGGCAAGACCCCACCTCGAGTACTGTGTCCAATTCTGGAGGCCCCACCTCTGGAAGGACATAGATAGGGTGGAGGCAGTATAAAGGAGGGCTGCCAAAATGGTGCAGGGCATCCATCAAAAACCCTACGAGGAAAGACTCAAGGAACTAAACATGTACTCTCTAGAGGAAAGCAGGGAAAGGGGGGAAATGATAGAAACACTCAAATACCTCATAGGTATGAATAAAGTACAGGAAGGTAGCATGTTTCATAGAAGAAGATGCTCTTTGAGAAGGGGTTACGCTATGAAGATAGAGGGAGGGAGGGAGAGAGGGAGAGAGGGAGGCTCAGAGGAGATGTGAGGAAATACATCACGGAGAGGGTTGGGGATGCCTGGAACAGCCTCCCAGCAGAGGTGGTGGGTGCTAAAATGGTTAACAGGATTCAAGAATGCATGGGATAGACACAAGGGGGCCTTAGAAGTAAGGCGGAGGGGGAGAAGACCGAAGATCGAGTAGGGTCTGAGATGGCACAGTAGGTAGGAATATAGGGCAGACTAGGTGGGCCAAGAGGTTCTTATCTGCTGACAACTTCTATGTTTCTATGGTCAGAAGTGAGCTTCTCGGTTGACTCTCAACTGAAGTGCAGGGTCCTAGAGGAGTGCATGGAGGACCCATCAGAGTCTGACAACTCTTCAAAAACACCGCCCTAGGTCTTTTGTCCCCATAGACCACCCTGGACTCATCTGAGTGGGTGATCTGAACAGCCAGCCAGGAAGGCCAATAGGGCAAGCAGCTTTAGACAGCACCCCATGCAAGGGCTGCTTGGGCAGAGGCTCCATCAGGATCAGTGGAGAGGTCAGTGTAGGCTCAACTAGATGGGGTGGGACTGGGACAGGCCTTACCAGAGGGGACCAGGAGAATGCTGTGGCCTGCAGGAGAGGCTGACCCTGTATGAGAACCCATTGCTGCCACATTAGCTCCTCATAGCACTGGCACAACTTGCGGCAGAGCCTCTCATCATCTGAGGTTGAGGAGAAAGAGGAGTATCAATGGTGCTTCCTGGATGAGGGTCGAGTGCAGGAATGCCCATATTCCTGAGACCATGATCTACATCGAGACCCAATCCTCAACCTGGACCTAGACTGGCGATGAGTGAGTCAATGGCAAGGAGATGCTGGAGGAGGGGCCATGTACTCAACACGGACTGGGTCCTACCATAGAACCCTTGAAGGGTGAATCTCATGGGAGGAGATAGCCTGGTCAGCCGACTTCTCCTGCCTCTCCTGAGAGAGGGCCGAAAGGACCAGGGTTCTGCACAGTAAGTTGCCCTCGACTTCATTTGACAATGGGTTGACTGGGTCGGAAAAAATATCAACCAGCTTATTGGCCTGCATCTCGGCCAACAGGCCTGATGGGGTCACCATAGATCTAGTGGCCTGCCCTTCCACCCTAGGAGAATCATCTGAAGCTGAGAGCTTGACAGCCATCAAATGATTAAAGGAGCTGCAGTAGTAGGAAGAGCATGCCTGTTCCCTGTCCCATGACCTATGGAGGGTGTGTTTAGATTTCTCCCCTCAGGAAGGGTTCTCCCCGAGGGTCTGCAGGGATTGACACATGTCCCTGAATGAGCCCAAGCAGCTTACTCTAAGGGGCTGGACCCTCACCTGAGCCTTTCAGTGCCATTGACACAGACTGAGAAGGACTTTCTTTTGTGTTTAGGGGAAAACTTTTACAGAGATCACAACTGGAGTAATTGTGGTCTGAACCCAGGCACTTTAAACACAGCTTCTGACAGTCTGCCTTTGTCAAGAGTTAAAAGAAAAAAAATATTCAATGCAGTAATGTTGTTTCTTCCAAAGGGATCCTTCACTATGCTTGACAACTGCCTCATTCCCCTAGAATTAGCTGCCCTGGAGCCTAGAATTTTATGCTAATTAGTGAACTTAGACAAATTAAAAACTCTGCTGTGGTCCCGCTCTCCTTTGCCCTTTAATGGAAGATTTATTTCTCAAACTGTGGGAGAGCAGTGACCACCAAATCAAACTAAATGACTACCAAAAAGACCTAACTTAGAAAGGCTTTTTTTTATTTTTAAAGAAAAACGAATGAGAATGAAACACACAAAGAATTTCAGTTGTAAGACAATGCAACAAGAAATGATCAGCTACACTAAGAGATGCCTGTTGTGAGAACTCGTTCCAGGTTCTGGAAGGGAAGGTAGGGAAGGGATTGTCAAGCATAGTGAGGGTGTAATCGAGGCACAGGTCATGAAGCATGGGAAAACCAGGAGCAGTTTTAAAATTTACAAATAGCGTTTTATTAATAACAGCAAAATAAAAAATTTAAATTGTTCAGTATAACTATTTACAATGGCAGTACAAACATAGAAAACAGAGTCCTTTTTCTGAGTTTTTTTTTTAAATTTTCAATCTCAGTCTCTCAGTCTCTGCCTCGCCCTTTTTTGCAAAACATTGCTGCTCTTTTTATAACCAGTCAATGCAGGGAGCTCGTTAAGAGAACATTCTGCTTTTTACATAGTTTTTTGTCCATTTTAGCAGGTGCAGCAAAAAGAACATAATGACCTTGTTTACATTTCTGCAAAAGGCTTAAAAACTGCATTTTAGGTTAACCCCTTGAGTTTTAAATAGCGTTTTGCAATCATTTTAACAGTAAAACTATATACAGTTTTAAACAAAGGGATCCCAGTATTATATACAGTTTTACAAAGAGATGCATATATATTTTTTATACCTGCAGATATGCAAGGGGGAAGAAAAGACAGAACAGCAAGTGAAGGCAGAAAGATAGCGATAGGTGGAGAATTGCGAAACTTTGGAGTGATCAGTTTTTAGGTCTTACAAGAAAATGTCGTTGCACAACCAGACAGAGAAGAGACAGAAAAGGAGATGATAGAACAAACCCTTACGTTTAACTCTTTTTGTACAACAAATAGGACAGGGCCTTATTTAACCCTGTCACATACCCCGCTTTTTAAGAGGGAACCTGTTTTACAAAAAACAGGTTTCTAAAACTTTTTTTAATTATTTTTTAGCATTAACTTATAAGTTTTACAGTTCAGTGCATATGCAACATAGCAAACAGAGAAGTTTTAACTTACATTTTTTTTAACCTTTGGAATTTTTCATTTTTGATTCATATCTTGACAGAAAATCAGCATTGATACTTTTTTCTCCAGATTTGTACATCACTTCAAATTTAAATGGCTGTAGTGTCAGGTACCACCATGTGATTTTAGAATTGTTATCCTTCATTTGGTTAAGCCAACAGGGAGAGGACTATGATCTGTTACAAGTACAAAGTCAGCTTCTAGCAAGTAAAACTTAAGTGACTTTATGGCCCACTTTGCCGCAAGGCATTTTTTTAAATGGTGGAGCACCTTTTTTCTCTGTCATGCAATCTCCTATTTATGTATAGAATAGGATGTTTTTTCCCATCTATATGCTGACTCAAGACTGCGCCTAGGCCTACCTCTGATGCATCAGTATATAACAGAAACTGGGCCAGATATTCAAAGCTTTGAACGGTCCGCAAACAGTTTGCACTGGAATAGCGTGGGATTAGCACGGGTCTGCCATATTCAAAAGGCCAACTAGCACGGGCAAACAGCAGAAGCGCCGTGCTAAGCATAATGATATGCAAGGGGCATACTGAACATGAATAAATTTGCTATGAGATATTCAGCAACTAGCACCACACTAAGGTGTTTAGCACAACATAGCATGTCCCATAGCATGGTACAATTTACCGCCCAGGAAAAGCTGGTCTTAACCCTGGGCAAACAGCTTTGCGCAATTTGCATGGTGCTGTCGCAGCATTAGCGTGGCTTGCACTGCCCTAACATATGAGTATGACACTTAGAAACTGCCAGACATGGAGGACACATGCTGCTCACTGATGGCACCACCATGATGCCATCAGTTGCCACCAGTCTGAGCCATGCACAGACAGTGAGGGGTGATCTGACCCACAAGGGACAGCATGGTAGTGTGGCCATATAGCACACACCTGCAGACCATACGTCTGTGGTGCATAACAGATGCCAGCACACACATGCAGCACTGTGGGCATGGTGGCCAGTGAGGGGAGGGTGCATGGGTGGCCAGACCTCACCACAGCCCATGTGTGACCACAAGGCTGGGACACATCGCTCAGTGCACATAGGCCAGTAGTGGGATTATGCCACCACCTGTGTGCCTGTCGGATCCTACATGCCCCCCCAGCCACCTACCACACAACTGTACAGATGTCACAACACACACTGCTGGCCATGTACATGACACTGTGTGCATCCCATGCCACAGGTGCAGCATCTGTGGATCACACAACAGCGTGATAGTACTGTCCACTGTCAGTAATTACTTGCAAGCTGTGCCTGTCACTGTGTACAGTGCAGTGGTCATCACTGCCCTACATACCACAGGCAGTGTCATGTCCCTCACACTACCAGCCCTCTTGCTACTGTAGCATCTGCTGTGCACTGTAGCATGACCTACAGTGTGAAGGTTGCATGCAGCACTACCACCACCTGTGCCTATGCTGTGTTGTCCCCTGGGGTATGATATGCTATGCTATGTTGTACTGTTTACATGAAGCCTGCAGCTATCATCATCTACTGCCTGACTGGCCTACAGGTGGAGCTGTGGTCAGACCTGGCCAGCCCCTGTACCTCCAGACTGATCCACAGGTGGAGCTGTGGGACCCTGCAGTAACGCTGTGCAAACTGCATGCAAATCAGGACATGATGAGATGCTGATGTGGCTGTTTGCCCAGAGACTATCTAAGTAGGCTCATTTGCATGTCACTTTTGAATATGGCAAAGTTTAGCTCGGGGCTAATGTGTTTGCACCAGGCAAACCGCTTAGCTCCGAGCTAAAGCTGCGCTAACGTGTCAGCGTGGTGCTGATTCGAGGAATATGATACAGTTTTGATCACTGTTTTTTTCATGTGTGCTGCTGCCTGCAGCTGTACTGGGTCTATGCATTTTCCAGAACACACATTGGCCATATAGTTCCTCTCTATCTACCCTCACGTCGCTGTGCACTGTGTTGTTGTTGTGGTTTGCACTTCCTGGTTGCTATATTCAGTGCTGTCAAATTCCAGGGCTATGGTTGCCCTGCACTCCCAGCCCAGTTTGCA
The DNA here is from genome assembly GCA_016271365.2 of Neoceratodus forsteri. NCBI lineage: Eukaryota > Metazoa > Chordata > Ceratodontiformes > Ceratodontidae > Neoceratodus > Neoceratodus forsteri. The sequence continues at coordinate 1,577,437,178 of CM057456.1, read as the reverse complement.
CGGCCTCTTTCCCATGCTATATTCAGAGGCTGTTTGCCCCGGGTTATTCCTTTTGAATATAGCTTGCTTTGTGCTCCAGGCTAAGTTTGCACGCCAGGCAGTGTTAACTTAACACAGGGGCAAAGCTTTGAATATCTGGCCCTCTGTTTCCCAAAGTCTGGGCTTCTTAAAACAGGGTCTGAACATAATGCAGCCTTAATGGCCCAAAAAGCCTTGTCACACTCTGGGGTCCATTTTACATTATTTGGGTACCATTTCTTTGTGCATTTAGTGAGGGGAGCAGCTAATTCAGCAAGGCTGGGAACAAATCTCCGATAATAACCTGCCAGTCCTAAAAATGACCTGATATGCTTTTTTGTTTTAGGGACAGGACTGTTAACTACAGCTTTTATCTTGGAAACCTCTGGCTTGACTTTTATTTTTCAAAACACAGCCCAAATATCTGGTTTTCTGCATGCCCAATGCACACTTGGTAGGATTAATTTTTTGATCGATTGGATAACTGCTCGTAGGTGTTCCAGGTGACTTTTTTAGTCTGGACTGTACACCATGACATCATCCAGGTACGCAGCACAATAACCAGTGTGTGGGGATAAAATTACATTTATGTACCACTGGAATGTAGTGGGTGCACCATGTAAACCAAACGGCATGGTGGTGAACTGATAGAATCCTATAGGAGTGGCAAATGCAGTTTTGTCTTTGGATTCTTTAGCTAGGGGGATTTGCCAGCAACCCTTGGTGAGATTGAGGGTACTGATCTACTTGGCACTTCCCAGTCTGTTCACCAAATCATCTATTTTGGGCACAGGATAACTGTCAAATTCTGACACTTGATTAAGTTTCCTAAAATCAAGGCAGATTCTTACACTCCCTTCTTTTTTTGTTTACAATCACCATTGGTGATGACCAAGCACTTTTTGACTATTTTTTCTATGATACCCAATGTTTTAATTTTTTACATTTTCTTAACCACATCAGCTCTTTGCTCTGGTAATCGGTGTATCTTTTGTCTAATAGGGCAAGCATTCCTTGTCACTATTACGTGCTCAACCCCTTTTGCTCGGCCTGATACTGTGGTAAAAGTACTGTGAAATGTCTTTAGCAAGTTACAGATTTTTGCAGTTTGTTCAGAGGTTAAGGAAATATTACCTTTACAGCATCAGCACTTACAGTTTGTTCCAGTCTATCATAAGCTACATCAATATCTTCTTTATCAGTTTTTGGTAAAACTAGCAAAACAACTTTTGGTGTTTTTTTTTTAACAGGTTAGCATGGTATATCTTAATAGGATTTTTTCCTGTCGGGGTCTCAGTTTCATAGTTAACTGTGCCAGTATGTCTAAACACCTTATAAGGCCCTTGCCACGTCATTAAAAAAATATATTTTCTGTAGTAGGTAACAGTAGCAGGACCTCTTCACCTGTCTTAAAAACTTTTTTTTTTAACCCATAGTCATAATACACCTTTTGCTGGTTTTGGGCCTCTTCTTGATTACTACTGGCGATTTTAACATATTTTACCAGCTTTTTTTCTTAGAGCACACATATAAGATGTAATAAATTGTTTTTGATGGGGGTTAATTTCCCATGTTTTTTATGACATCTAGTGGCCCTCTAGGTTTTCTACCATACATCATTTTAAATGGTGAAAAACCTGTTGATGTCTGTGGCACTTCTTTGTAAGCAAAAAGTAGGAAAGGTAAGTATTGGCCCCAGTCTTTCCCTTTTCCTTTTATACACCTTTTTAACATGCATTTTAGGATTTGATTAAAATGCTCAACAAGACCATCTGTCTGAGGGTGATAAGGGGAGGTTTTTATGGCAGTGATACCTAGTAGTCAGTACAGCTCCTTAAGTAATGCAGCACCAAAATTACTACCCTGATCAGTAATAATTTCTTTAGGTATACCCACTCTGCTGAAAATTTTGGCAACCTCTGCTGCCACTTTTGGGGCTGTGACAGTATGCATTAGGACTGCTTCTGGGTATCGAGTAGCATAATCGCATACTACCAAAATGACTCAATTACCTTTTTTACTATTGTCTAAGGGGCCAACCACATCCATTGCAATTTTCTCAAAAGGCACATCTATCAAGGGTAGGGGCACCAGGGGTACCTTGTCTTTTTTAGTCACTGGGGCTACTTTTTGACACTCAGCACAGGAATTACAATAGGGAGCAACATCTTCATGAATTTCAGGCCAGTAAAATCTGTAAAGCAATCTGGCAAGGTTGCAATCCCTCCCTGAGTGACCAGCCATAGGACTATCATGTGCTATCTGGAACAACTCAGATCTATACTTTTGTGGTATAACCAATTGTTTTATTTGGTCTTGTGTCTGATGTTTAACCCAAACTCTGTACAGTAGCCCATTACATTTTTTAAACATAGGTTCACCCTGTTTTGGTTTCACCCCCATCTGCTTAAAATAACCATGGAGAGAAGCATTGTTAGCGTGTTCTGAAAGAAAATCACAATCAGTGATCAGTTTACTTTCAGCATTTTCATATGTTAACCCCTTATGTCCATTAGTCTTTTGTTGCCACTGTTTCTTCAAGCATCGTCTTTCTTTCCTGGACTTCCGGATTTTGAAGCTATGCTCAGACAAGTCTGAATTAAAGTCAACGAAAGGAAAAGAGGCCCCACCATCTGAGATTTTCTTTGCCTGAGCTCTTGCCACCACAGCTGCTGAAACATCAGGATTTACTCCCTCTGTGATTAATTTAGTAAATCCTGGAAAGCCATTTCCAATAATCACAGGTACAGGTAACTTAGGTACTACCTCCACTTTTATTTGGTGCAACACACCCTTAATAGTCAGAGTTACTTGTGTGGTGGGATAGTATCGAGTGTCCCCGTGGATGCAGATGACACCAGTACCTGCTCCTTTTGGACATTGTTTTTCTAGCACTTCAACATGAACTAGGGTCTGTCTGCTTTCTGAATCAATGAGTCCCTTCACAATCTTATCTCACACCTTTACATCTGTTAAGTACTTACCCCAATTTGCTAAGGACAAATCTGCTCCAGTGTCACTTCTTACTGTGGCAATTTTTTGCAATATAACTGGGCTTATTACAGTTGTAGCAAAGTCTTTGGGTGCAGATTTGTTACCCTCACCAGAGTTTTTATCAGACTTGGAGTTTAAATTGGAAAAAGAGTGTCTTACCAGTGCTTGGCTGTTACATCGCTACTGTGGCATCTGTCTGGCCATTTGGTAGTCTTCAGCCAAAGAAACAGCCTTTTCCCCACTTTCTGGTTGGTGTTCTGTTACCCAAAGCTGTATGTCTGTAGGCAGGATGCTAATGAATTGTTCCATTGCAAGTGTGTCGATATGTGGGAGTGTTTTGCCCACTGGTTGGAGCCATTTCATAAGGAGTTCTCTGAGATGGGTGAAGGCTTCTTGATGATTGATTGCCAACTGAGTTATACTTCAGGGACTGGAATCTTTGCCTGTATGTCTCTCCTGAGATGTCGTACTTTTTCAGGATTTCACTTTTCACCAGGTCATAGTTTTTTGTGCAGTGTTCATTCTGCTGTAAGCAAGTTGAGCTTTCCTAGTCAGGTAAGGTACCAGTCTGAGTGCCCATTGCTGCTTTGGCCACTGGCAGGCTGTGGCAACCCTTTCAAAAGTTGTCACGTATGCATCAATATCATCCGAGGGACACAACTTTACAAGTTTAATTAAGCAATAAGGCACGACCAAGGGTTATGTTAATGGTCTGTTAATCACCCTCTAGGGGCATAATGTGGCACAAGGCATTGGCGAGTGCCACATGCCCCTAGAGGGTGATTAACTGACCATTAACATAACCCCTGGGAGTGCCTTATTGCTATAATAATAAATCTGTTTTTTTTAAACAGTGTTAAACCTTGTCCAATATATGGGTAAGCTGTACAAGTATGTTAATACAAGATTAACATAAGGCTGTTAGAATGTTTACAGCCAATCAGAAAGCTTCATTTCTCAGACCATAGTCATAATATATTTTAAGTTGTTTGTGTCTTGTTGCTCTGCTGGACCAGTGCCAGATCTTCCAGCTTTGATAACTTGCAAGGCATCCATCCATCGCTGCATCTCTTCTCTTCCTTGCTGCTCCTGTCACTCCATCTCTTTTTTCTCTGTTTCTTGAGTTGTTGCATTTTTTCCTCTGTGCCTCTAAACATTGAATCTCTTTTTCTGTCTGCTGTATATCCTCTCTTCTCTGTTTTTCTGTCTCTGTTTGTTGTATAGCCCACCATTTGAAAAAGGCAGTCAGGCTTTCAGGTTCTGTCACTGCCTGTTCTTTTTTTTTTTCCATCACTGGTGCTGGCTGAACATTCTCAGTTTGGACTCTTTGTTTCTGCTTCAAGTTTGGCTGCCATTCTTCTGGTATTCACTCCTGGACTTGCTGCTACAGAATCCATACCTTTCTTCTATGCTTCCCTGGTACCATGTCTAGTATCCATGGACAAAACTCCTGGCTTAGAGTATGTACAGCATAAATCCCACTTAGGCTGACACCATCTGTTGTCGAGGAACAGATCAGGAAGCATAGGAAAACCAGAAGTAGTCTCAAAATTCACAAATAGCATTTTATTATTAATAACAGCAAAATAACAATTGTTCAGTACAACTATTTACAGTGGCAGTACAAACAAAGAAAACAGAGTCCTTCTTCTGAGTTTTTCTTCTCAATTTCCAATATCAGTCTCTGTCTCTCTCTCACAAAACATTGCTGCTCTTTTTATAACCAGTCTTTGCAGGGAGCTCATTAAGAGAACATTCTGCTTCTTACACAGTGTTCTTGTCTGTTTCAGCAGGTGCAGCAAAAAGGTTTAAAAACTACATTTCAAGTTAACCCTTTGAGTTCCAAAAAGCTTTTTGCAATCATTTAAACAGTAAAACTATATACAACTTTAAACAAAGGGATCCCAGTATTAGATACAGTTTTAGAAAGAGATTCACATATATTTTTTTATAACTGCAGATATGCAAGGGGGAAGAAAAAACAGAACAGCAAGTGAAGGAAGAGAGACAGCGACAGGTGGAGAATTGCAAAACCATCAGAGTGATCAGTTCCTAGGTCTCACAAGAAAATTTGGTTGTGCAACCCGACAGAGAAGAGAGAAAAAGAGAGGATAGAACAAACCCTTGCATTCAACTCTTTCTGTGTAACAAATTGGACAGGGCCTTATTCAACCCTGTCACAGAAGGATCCCTTTGGAAGAAACAATATTACTACAGAGAGTCATTTTTTCTTCAAACCCCAGGAATCCCTCACTATTGCTAGATAACTGTAGACTCCACAGCAGTACCTTGGGAGGCTGGGTACAGAACCTGTTTAGGGAAAAATGTTCTGCAAGACAGCAACAGGGTGTAGTCAAGAATTTAAACTTGTGCTTAAGAGTTGATGGAACTGTTGGCCCCACCCCTTCCTGCTAACACAAACCAAAAGATGAGCTGCCACACCCCACAAACATTGCCCCATCCTCATTTCAGTCAACAATATGTAGTAAGCCAACGATCTTAATAGATTCACATTTTATTTTCTTTAAAATATATATACTACCAATCAAACAGAAGTTGACTGGCTTTTTTTTTTTGAATACTCTCTTTATTAAGTTTCTTCATAACAAAGACAAACAAACCACAGACACAACAACAAACAAATAGATGCAATCAGATGTACAGTGATATCTCATTCACAGAAGTTAATAAAAAGAATCACATATTCTCATTCCATTATCTTCTTCTCCTGTACATATTCCATTCTTGTGCAGGTCAGTTGAATCTGGATAGCATGCTAAAACCCTGAAGTATCTACCCCCCCCCACCTTTCCTGTTTTACATGCTCAAACCGGATCTTAGCACCATATTCTCAGCCAAGCTTAGTGAAGAAAGAAAAGGGGATCACTCCCTCAGGAAGGCCTCCTCTTGTTCTCTCATCATATATGTCAGTTGTTCCAATGCCAGTGCTTGTATGGTTGCCTGGCGCCACATGGATAGTGTGGGCCTCGCATTTGACACCCATGTATTCTGTATACAATGTTGGGCTAAAACAAACAGGACCCTCATCCACCTGGGGAGCGGATTCCAGTCCCCTCACCACTACTTCCACTCCAAATAAACAGGTCAAGGAATCCCTTCTCAGCAAACAAAACTTTACTAAAGTTGGGCAGGTCCAGAAACAGTGGATATAAGTACCTGTTTCTCTACCACATCTAGGGGAAATCACCAGGTGAGCTTTATGGACAGTTGCCGGGGGGTAGTATAGTCTATGCAGGAATTTGTAAAAGGCCTCTTTGAATTTGTTGCAGACCATTATTCCTCCCAGCATCCCCATGACCACCCTCCAGTTTACTTCTGAGATGTGCTGTTCCAGGTCCCTTTCCCATAACACCCTTGTATTTTTAGTTAGGTCTGGAAGGCCTTGCTTGCTTGCCTTGTTTAGCAGCTTTTCCCAACATTTCTTTAGAATCCTTCCCAGCATAATACACCAGCTGCTCTACTGGATCTGGTTTCAGACCCTCCGGAGCCACCCTATCTAGTTTCCCTGCATAAGTACGAATCTGCAGGTATCTAAACAAATGTGGATCCTCTAGATGCAGCTGCTGTTTGACCACCTCGAAGGTACAGACCTCTCCTCTCTCTATTAGGTGACCCACGGTTTCCACTCCACATGTCTCCCATTCATTAAAACCTTTGTCCTCCATACCTGGTAGAAAGAACCAGTTCCTAGCCACCGGCAGCAGTACGGTTTCTCCTTGTCCATGTGCTCCTTGCCTAGGCCTCAACTGTTGCCTGCACCAGTGGGTTGCCATTCCCCAATACTCTATGCGCCCATGGCCCTTTACTATGCAAATACATGGTAAGCCTCCCTGGGACCCCCCCACTGTTCCAGCTCCACCCAGCTAGCGACTGGTGGCCTATGCACCCAATTCCCAATCCCTCTCAGCTGTATGGCTGAATAATAATTACCTAAGTCTGGGAAATTCAGGCCTGCCCTGCTGGTTTCCACTTTGAGCCTCTTAAGACTGATTTGTGGCTTTCTTCCATGCCATATAAACTCCAAAAATCCCACATCCAAGCGTTTAACATCCGCCTTTGTTAGTCCCAAGTGTAGCATTTGCATGGGGTATAGAATCCTAGGAAGGACGTTCATTTTAATCACATTGATCCTTCCCAGCCAAGAGATCGGGTGCTGCGCCCACCGCCTAAGTTCCCCAAGCACAGTTCTAATTAAATTAGGAAAATTTAGGTGGTACAAGTCCCCCAGTCTCTTCCCTGCCCTCATCCTCAGATAGCGGAAACCATTCTGCACAACTTTAAGCCCTAACCCCCCCAAACGCTTTATCCCCATCTGAGAAACACATAATTTCCGACTTCTCCAGGTTCACCTTGTATCCAGAGAAACTGGCAAATTCTTCAATAAGGGACAGCAATGGCACCGTGGACCTTTGTGGATCCCTATCAAATAATAGCATATCATCTGCATATAGGGCAATCTTATGCTTGGGTCCACGAGCTCCAGCAAGCCCTCTTATTTGTTTTTGTTGCTGCACTGCCAGTGCCAGAGGTTCCAACGCTAGCGCAAACAAGAGGGGTGAGAGAGGGCACCCCTGTCTGGTTCCCCTCTCTAAAGAAAATCACTCAGAGAGACTCTCATTAACCAGAATTTGGGCCCTCGGTTTTGTATACATAGCCCTCACCCAACCCACAAAAGATTCACCCAGACCAAACCGAGCCAGCACCTCAAAGAGGTATTCCCATTCTACCCTATTGAACGCCTTTTCTGTGTCCATTGATATAACACCCACATTCTCATGTTCTATACTTGCCCGCTATATTACATTAAGTAGCCTACACATATTATGATATGATTGGTGACCTTTAATGAACCCAGTCTGGTCTGGATGAATCAAATCCGGCAGTATATTCTCCAACTTAATAGCCAACACCTTGGCCAGAATCTTTAAGTCTGAGTTAAGCAGGAAGATAGGTCTATACGCTGCACAGTCCATACCATCCCTGCTGGGTTTGGGTATCAAACAAATGTTTGCATCATAACAAGTATCTGGCAATTCTGGTGTCTCCCCTCCTTCCTTTATTTGAAAAAGTCCACACAATGCTTCCGCCACCTGATTCCCCAGGATCTTATAGTACTCTATCGGAAGTCCCTCTGGCCCACTAGCCTTTCCCTGTTGTAATTTTTGTATGGCCTCAAGAATTTTGGCCCTCGTTATAGGCTGGCCTAATTGCTTCTTCTGCAACCTAGAAGTTATAGATAACTGGAGACCTGCCAGAAATCCCCGCATTCAATTCCCCACTCCTTTATGTTCTGCTTTATACAAACCTTCATAAAATTTCCTAAAATGTTCCCTTATATCTCCCGGGTCCATGCAGATTCTCCCTGTTCTGTCCCTCATCCCCAGCACCCATGTTTGGCCCCTACCTCCTTTTATTAGCCATACTAACAATGGCCCTGGTCTATTCCTCCATTCAAAAACTTGCCTTTGACAGTAGAACCAGGTCCTGCCAGCCTCCTCTTGCAGCAACATATTTAAAGCCTCCCTTGCTGTCATCAGCAGTTTAGGTGCCTCTCCTTGTTCTCCCTTTGCTACTCTTTTCTCCAGCTCCTTTAACTGGCTTTCTAACTCTAATCTTTTTTCCCTTTTCTGATGCTGCATCCTTGCCATATAGGCAATGATAGCCCCCCTCATATATGCCTTCACTGCTTCCCAGAAGGTGGTCTGAGAGATGTCCAGGGAGCAGTTAGTCTCCTCATAATATTGCCATTGTTCCACTATGTGATCCCTAAAAGCCTGATTTTTAATCATATATGTGGGAACCTCCACTGCGGAGGCATCTCCCTTACCCCTCCTCCAGTCATTTGCAATATTACCATGGCATGATCAGATATATGTATAGGGCTGTGGGATATATCTTGCATCTGTCCTATCCAGCTCCTGGGTATATAGACAATCTATGCGGGACCAGGTTTTATGTGGGTTGGAGTAGAACGTATACTCCCTTGCACCTGTTTTTTTTGTGCACCACCCATCTACCAAGTCTAGGTCCGCCATCCCCAGCTGCCATTGAGTCATAATTTCTGACACCCTTCCCTTTCTCTCTGAATGGTCCATACATGCGTCCATAGTCCAATTAAAATCTCCTCCCATAATCAGCCCAGGGAATTGTTCTTCTATTAGCAAGTCCAGCAAAGAGATGAAAAACTGCGGTTCATGCACCGCTGGAGCGTATATGCATCCATATGTAACCATTTCTCCCCTTAGCAGTCCAGAGATCAATATGTATCTGCCCCCATCTGGGTCATGGACCACCCTCTGGACTTCCAAGGGTAAGTTTTTATGCAATAATATGGCTACCTCCCACTTGTGGGATGTGAAGGAACTGCATAACACTTCCCCACCCAATTCCGTACAAGCTTAGTGTGCTCTACGTCCATCAGGTGAGTTTCTTGCAACATGGCCACCTGCACCCCAGCCCTCTTTAGCACAGTCAATAGTGCAGTTCTCTTTACTGGGCTTGCTATTTCCTTAACATTCCATGAAATAACACTTGTATTTAACATATTACTCATAACTATCACATAAGGATGTTTCAATCCCACCAGCATCTTGTAGCTCCCCATTGTGCCCCAGCCCCTGAGCATTTCTGTTCCAGCCCATGCAATCCTTGTTATAAAGTACTTCACCAAAATCCTTCATATCATCAGTTGCATCTAATAACATATTAACAATAACAACATAATTAACAGTTTGAACATCCTCCCCTTGCCCTTCCCGTTCTTCCGTTACCTCGCCCTCACCCCCCTTTCTTTATAAGCTCCTCCCGGCATCTCCCAGTATTAACAGACATCTGGCTTTCCGATATGTCAAGATACCTGTGTTCTCCCCTCCTTCCCAAGCATCCTATCCTATTGAGCTAATAAGCTCCCCTCTCCATCCCATCCTCACAGTATGCAAGCCCCCTTCTGACACTAAGCGCCTATAAGGTACAAGTATTTGTAAAAAATTCCCCCTCAACTGGCATGAGCGCCCTGCCGCTCCGCCCCACCGACGAACTCCTCCTGGAGCACATACTCCCGTGGCTGTTTTTAAGGTCTCTTTCACACAACTCGGCACTTCCTTTCTTTTCTCATTACCCCCCCCCCCCAATCACCGTCCATACTTTCTTTAGGTCTGTGATTCATGTTTCTGTGCTGAGCTCCCAAAGTGATAGGCATTTTGAATGTGCATCATTTACACCTCCTAGTGGAGTCCCTTCCTATCCCATCCTTTCTGACTAATGCCTCAGCACAGAGGGTAGCCATTACACTTTTACACTTTCTCCTCTTCTACCCATATGTCTTGTGAGTGGGCAAAACCCAGGCCGGCCCTCTTAGATTTACACATCTGAGGAGGGAATTATCACAGGCCCCCTCTACCCTTACCACCTGTCGGTAAACCCTCCAATTACCCCATCCATCAGGTCAGTTCTGCCCCCCCCGTCTCTCTTGGCATGGAATACAGATCCTGTCATCCCTCCCTTACTTCGCCTCCCCTTCCCTTATTACTCCCAAACCGAGACACCAGGGCAAGATTCAAGATTCAGGACAGAGCCCCCACACAAGAAATCTACAGCCCATTTCTGCCCTGTTCCATTACATGCTTTCACCCTCCATCTAGAAAAGCCCGCATGCGCTAATGGTCTCCCACAGACCCCAGCGGGAGGGGCTAGGCCGTGCCTTCTTTCTAATGCGCTAGGCCCGCTCACCCAAAGCTCGAATCCAAGAAGCCACCAGCCACATTAATTGAGTAGCATTTAAGTGAAAGGGTGAAAAACAGTTGTCTTGCTTAATCCATGAGTATCCACGAGAACCCCTTGATGCTTCTGCCTTCTTCCATCGTTAATGTTCTGCAATTCATTTGTTTATTTCTGTCCCCCCAGAACCATTATATCAATCAATCAATCAAGTCTTTATTTAACCAGGCGTTCATCGTTGAGCAGAAGCTCATTTGCAAGATGGACCTGGGTGGAGCATGAATAATTGTATATACAGGTCAACACAGGTATTTACAAGGCAATACAGATAATACTCTTTACAGAGAGGAAGAAAAAGGAGTTCATATGTACATAGAATTATACAGATATTGTACAGATTACACGGTATTTACATACATAGAAGTGTCTATAGGAAGATAAAGCAGGTTATCTAAGATTGCAGGAGGAAGTAACGGAAGAAAAAAAAATAAAAATATACACCAGGTAGAGGTGAAGGTAGGGGAGAAGGGAGGGAGGGGGGGAGAAAGACTAGGAGGGCACTGTGCACAGAAAGGAGTTGGTAAAACGGGATGTAGAGAAGGTGGATGGAGAAAAGGAGTATGTGTGAGCCCCGGGATTGAATGCTATAAAGTACGGGGCATGGTAGGATGTCACAACCCAGGGTATTGAGCTCCTATCCGAGGTTGGGAAAGGAAGAATAAGGGGATGGATGGGCCTAATGTTGATAAGACAGGGGGATAAGAGAGAGAGAGAACAATTAGGCTGGTAAGGAGCAAGCTGGGGGGCAGTACTAAAAATTGGGTCTAGGCGTGGCTATATACCAGTGCAGACACCAGTACTGGGTCTGAGTGGGTGAAGCAGTTACATACTTCTCTGATTGTACGGAAATAAAGCATCTTGAAGGCATTTATACCGATTAGAGTGCTTAATTTGAGGTTTTTTTGTAGCTCGTTCCATAAGGTAGGTAGCACGGCTTATGGCTGCCCTGCCGGGTGGATTTTGCTTTGGGTACTTTTATGTACAGCTGAGTAACTCCTTAACGCTGTATTTCCCAAATTATACTTAGGAAGACAGCAGGAGATATAGTAAGGCAGCTTATTAGAGATGGCTCTATAGGTCCAGAGAGCGTTTCTGTGACACCTGAATTTTAGCGATGTTCACCCCACTGCCGCATATAGGGTGCAGTGATGCGTGTCGAAGGGGAGTTCCGTTATAAACCTCAGTGCTCGATGGTAGAGTGTGTCCAGTTTAGCCATGTAAGAGTTGGGGCATTGGCTGTAGAGGAAATCAGCGTAATCAACCAATGATAGGAAAATGGATTGGACCAGTTGTTTCTTGGCATCTCTGGTGAGAAATTGGTTGATTCTAAAAAACAATCCAAGTCTTTGCCGAAGTCGTTTTAGCAAGTCCTCGATATGTTTAATGAAGGAGAGTCTTTGGTCTATCCAAACTCCCAGATACTTGAATTTTGTAACAAATTCTAGTTTTTCACCTAGAACTGTGGTAATTTGGGGAACTGTCCCACTGGACACAGGGTTAGCTGTATGGATAAAAGGGGAGAGGACCATCACTTTAGTTTTTTGGGCATTAAGGAGTAGCTTTTTTTGGAGGAGTTGGCTTTGCAAAAGGTTGAATTCTGACTGTAGGTCATTGCAGGCAGCTTCAGGTGTTGGGCGACTGACGAGAGAACTGTATCATCTGCAAACGGATGTTGGCTTTTTATACAGTAGTCGATGTTATTAATGTAGATTGCAAAAGTAAGGGCCCTAATATAAAACCTTGAGGTACCCCTCTTTGCAGAGTTTTTAAGGGGGACAGGCCCCCTTCGGCTTTAACTTGTTGAAGGCGCCCTGTAAGATAGTCAGTAAACCAACGCAGAGAGGAGGAGTCCACACCTATGGTTTGAAGGGAGGACAGGAGCAGACTATGGTCGACGGTGTCAAAAGCCTTGTTTAGATCAAGGAAAACAGCACAAATAAAGTTTTTGCTCTCAAGATTATGCTGCCAGTCGTTAGTAACTTTGGCGAGGGCTAAGATAGTGCTATGTTTAGCTCTGAATCCGGACTGCATAGGATTTAACAGTTCCCTAGACTCAAGGCGAGTCCTCAGCTGTGCATTTACAATTTTCTCTAGGAGCTTGGACAGGACCGGAAGGAGGGAAATTGGCCTGTAGTTATTGAGATCGCCAGGGTCACCTGATCTGAACAGTGGTATGACATGTGCTGTCTTCCATATAGGTGGTAAGGTGCCCTGAGACAGGGATAAGTTAAAAAGGTGGGTGACGGGTATTGCTAGTACGTGGTAGGCAATTTTTAGGAAGTAAGGATCAAGGGTGTCGGCCTCAGCACTTTTTCTAGTATCCAACTGAAGCAAGAGGTCCTCTATCTCTTTCAGTGAGGCAGGTTGAAGCGAGAAAGGCGGCGAAACTATCGGAGTTTCAGGCAGTTGGCTGGCAGTCTGGGAGTGAAGTATGTTTGCAGGGAAGTTATCAAATGCCATGCCTGCAGTAGCAAAGTGGTTATTGAATGCATCAAGTATATCCATCTTTTCGGTTATAGTCAAGTTACCAGAGGTAATCTTGGTCGGGAGTGAATTTCCTGGGGAGTGGCCTAGCAGATCATTGATTGTGTTCCAGAGCTTGATTGGGCTCTTTGTAGCAGAGTCGAGTTCGGATTTGAAGAAGGTGGCCTTCGATTCTCTGATTGTTTTGGTACATAAATTTCATAGTCTCCTGAACTGGTTCCAATCCTCTGCGGTGTTCAGTCTGCGCGCTTTTTTCCAGAGCTTATCTCTTTCTAGAAGCAAGGACTTGATCTAAAGGGTGAACCATTTACAGGTTTTGGTCCTAGTTCGAACTTTAATCAGGGGAGCATACTTATTAAGGGCCCTTGATAGAATGTTGTGGAAGATATTGTAAGCTGACGTAATCGTTTTGGCCAGGTAGAAATCTTGCCACTCAAGGGAGTACTTAAGCTCGTTTAGGTAGGCATGTTCATTGAAGTTGTGCCTGGATCGCTTCATAGAGAACTTGCTGATGGGTGCTGGGTTGTTGGTGGATCTTACTCCCGCAATAAAACAATGGTGGCTGGCGTCTGAGAAGAAGACATCAGCGTGGGAGAAGAGATATGAGGTTTGTTCACCATTAGCACATCCAAAAGTGTACTTTTACTGGGGTTCTTCACGTTTGGGCGTGTTGGTTCAGTAATAAGTTGCGTCAGCCCATGTTCATCACAGAAGGATGCAAGGGGGGCAGCTGTGTTAGAGAGCCAGTCAAAGTTGAGGTCTCCTAAAATAATAGTTTCTGGCAGCCCCTGTCCCAACTTGTCACTTAGATATGACACAAGCTGTAGGCCAGCAGACGGTGGTCTGTAGCATCCTACTACACAGAGTGCAGTAGTCTGTGTAATTTCCACTTTGAGAATTAGGCATTCGAATTCGCTGGCGACAGATGCCGAGGATAAGCAGAAGGCAGAAAATTTATCTTTAACGTAGATAGCTACCCCTCCTCCTCTGGCATGCCTATCAGCTCTGAACAAGGCATAGTTGGGTATGTTTACTTCTCTATCAGTGGTGCTGGGTCTAAGCCAAGTTTCGGAAATCACAAGTATGTCAGGAGAGGTATGATTTACCCAGGTTTTGTATTAAGGTTATCTTTTTAAGGAGGCTACATACGTTAATATGCATGAAGCTTATCCCTTTTAAATTTGCTAGTTCTGCTGGCAAAGCAATAGCTTCTGGGGGGCCAGGGTTGAGTTCTACATTGCCTGAACATAGCAGGAGGATAAGTAGGATTTTCCTAAGAGCGCTAATTATAAGCTTGTAATTCCTGCCTTTCTCCCGTCTAGTAGATCTGATGTTTTTAAGGACTGGAAAGTAGCCACCATAGAAGAGCTGATCTGTTGTAGCAAGAGCTAGTATCCCTACCACAATAGGCTGGGAGGAGATAGAAGTCTGCGTGGTGGGAGGTGGGCCTTGTGGTGAGGGAGTGTTATAAGTACTACTGGTTTGTGTGGTCCAAGAGCAGGGTTCGAGGTATTGGTACTTGGAATCATGGAGGCAATTAAAGGATAAGTTGCCATGTGGTATACAGCACAAGGTGCTGTTGTAGACCAAACATGATGGTAGTTCAGGTGTCCAATGCTGGGCAGCTGGTATCAGCAGAAGAAGGGGCAGTATAAGGAGCCATATAGGGCCCGACATGATGGTACCTCAAAAAAGGAGCCACTCAATTAGCCCAGGGGCCAGTGGGGTTGCTGGATTAATGCAGCTTATCAGTAGCTTTCCGATCCAGGTTGACCCAAATTTGATAGCATTAAAAATATTTAGTGGTGAAGGCACAGCCAAGGAGAGCCTATGCATTTTAGTAAGGCGAGGCCCTGAGAGTTGGATCCCATAGGCTGGACAGAGAAGAGGGGGATCACAAGCTAAGTCTCTATTGGTGGGGCACTGCGCTAGGGGACGTGGACTAATATTTTGGCAGGAGGTACTGTATTTAATAATCAGCAGAGGTGGGGGGGCGGTTGAAAAAATTGTGGCAGTTGCCGTACCTTGTAGGGCCTTGGGTCCGTGTCTGCGGTCTCGAGCGTCGGTTAGAGGGGCGCCGACCGCCCGGTAGCCGGGAATCCAGCGGCTTAGGAGCTGGGAGCCTGGGCAACAGTTCCTTGGCTGAGAGAGAGAGAAGGGGACTGAGGGTTAATACAGGGGATTCACGTAAAGGGTTAGACAGAACAGCGGAGAGTCCAAAATTTGCAGAACAAAAGGACGTGTATTACTTTGGCACCCAAAAGTGTCTAGGGCCAGTGCACGTATGCAGGGAAAGGGCTGTAGACACTAGATTTCTTTCCCAAACCACAATTCAAGTCCTTTCAATTACAGACTGGGTTAACACTTTGGCTTTTTAGCATTTGTCCCAACATAAACATTTTTAGGGTTTAAAGTCAAAAAGCAGAAGCCGGCTTCTGCCAGAGACCAATCAGAGTGTGGTCTGAGGGGGCGCTCGCAATCCGGTTGGTTGCAGCAGTTGCCGTACCTTGTAGGACCTTGGGTCCGTGTCTGCAGTCTCGAGCGTCGGCTAGAGGGGCACCGACTGCCCGGTAGCCGGGAATCCCGTGGCTTAGGAGCTGGGAGCTTGGGTGGCAGTTCCTCGGCTGAGGGAGAGAAGGAAAGCGAGGATTAATAAAGGGCATTCATACAAAGGGTCAGACAGAACAGCGGGGAGTCCAAAATTTGCAGAACAAAAGGACGTGCATGGTACCAGCAATGCCCCATTCTTTAACTCAGAACTTTAATAAACGTGGCCAGCAAACAAAACAAAGCAAAGCTCACCTAACCTCTCAACTTCGGAGTAATAAAACAGTTAAACAGCATAAAGTGGTGTTCGTTCTGTCTATGATGCTAGTACCAACGCCTTGCCTCTTCCATGGTCTTCAACCCATTTTCTTTTGCAGGGTCTTAATCAATTCTTCAGCTTTCTCTGACTCCCAAAAGGAAAAGGTCACTCCCTCATGCTTTATTTTAAGTGTGGCTGGGTATATCAGGAAATTCTCCACTTGTAGGCTTCTCAGCTGGGCCATCACCGCACAGAACCGCTTCCTCTTCACTAATAGCCTTGCAGAGTAGTCCTGTGAGATATACAGCCAATTGCCTTCATAAGTTAAGGAACCTTTTGCTCTGTAGGCCCTCAGGATCACTCCTGTGTCTTGGAAACAGTGGAAGCACATTATAATTTGCTGTGGGGGTTGGCCCGCCAGCGGCCGCGGCATCACAATGCAATGGGCTGTCTCCAACTTCATTTTCCCCTTCACAAGCTGCATCCCTAGCAACTCAGGCAGAACCCTTCCACAGAAGTCAAGAGTTCCTTCTCCTTCACTCCCTTCCGGCAAGCCTCTCAGGTGCAAATTCAGGCACCGATGGTAGTTTTCCTGATAATCGTGGGCTTCTTTCAGCTACTCTAGTTCCTTCTGTAGTTCTGCCATTTGGCCAGGAACAGACAGCAGCTCATCTCCCAAGTGAGAGACTCACTCCTCCGCCTCTGCCAACCGGTTGCAGTGTTGTGTCTGTTGCTTCAAGACTTCCTGCAAATGCAAATCCAGTTTGCCCTCTAACTTAACCAACCTCGGCTCCAACGTCACTATTACTTGGCCAGTCAGCTCCCGACCTAGCGCGGTAACCTCCACGGCCGACATGGACACCAGGCCTGTATTTTCTCCTGCATTACTCGCTACCGATTTTTTGCCAGTTTTCCCTGCAAGACGCAGACTCTTACCTGTATTGGGGGTTAGGTACTCCTCCATGATGCTTCCCTGTGCCGTGTAGTATAATACAGATGCCGCCCAAAGGTATTTATTACTTTTATTTTTAATTATTTTACAGCGACCAGAGCGGAGCAACGAGAAATGTGTCTACCTCGTTAGCTGCTCATTAGCACCCCCCGATTGGTGTTTAGTTACAATGTTTAGGATACATTGTGAGGAGACTCTGTATCGCATCAAAGTAGTCAGCCTTACAGAAGTCCATTCATACCAGCACGCACGCATACATACTCGATCAGGTCACTCACAGAATCATGACCTCTAAATGTTAAGCACCCACACATCTTCCAAAGATCATTCACAAACTCACACTAAAGCATCCAAGGAGGGGGAAAATGGTTCTTCATGTACATCAGGCTCTGTTTGTGTTTGCTGCCCTGAGGCTCATGCTGCCCCTGGATTTTCCAGATTTAACTGTACTCAAAATACAGTAAGTATGACTGCTGACACCCATGGACAGCAGTGCTAAAGCTGGCATCCCTTCTGGACTTTATGACCAAACAGTAGTGCTTTCTAAAGGTGTGTAGTGTCCTCCAGGTAGCTGCTTTACAAATATCCTGAAGGAGACACCCCTAGATGTGGCCACTGACGAAGGGATGCCCCTTGTGGAATGGGCCCTTAGGCCTTCAGGTGGAAGTTTGCCAGCTTTGCTGTAACATAACTGTATGCATCCCACTATCCAGTGAGCAATGGTCCTCCTGGATGCTGGCTTTCCTTGGGCTACATCCCTGTGGCTGACAAACAGTTGTGTGGCTGGGGATCCAACATCTTTTGTGTGATCCAGGTAGTAGCTTAAAGCTTTTTTAACATCCACACTATGAAGCCTCTGCTCCCCTGGTGTGGATTTTTTTGTGAAGAACACAGGGAGTGTGATAGATTGGTTGTGGTGAAATTCTGAAACCACTTTAGCATGAAATTTCCTGTTGGTCCACAAAACTACCTTATCCCTGTGGAAGATAATGTAGTTTGGATCTGTACACAGAGTTTTGAGTTCGCTCACTCTTCTGGCTGAGGTGAGGGATACCAAGAAAACTTTTCCAGGTAACATACTTATGAGCAGCAGCTGCCATAGGCTTGAAGGGAGCATGCATGAGCTGGGCAATACCTAGGTTCAAATCCCAAGGAGGGAGGGACTAGATCCTTAAAAGGAGAGTTCAAGTGGGTCAGACCCTTGAAGAAACTTTTGAAAATAGCCAGGAAGAGCCGGCCCAGTGGTGCTGAGGGTTGAGGCCCTGGACACCACACCTCGTGCCACGCCGGCGACCCAGATTCGGGAATGGACTCAGGTCATTGGTGGGTCAGCATGGGAGGATCAGGATCGAGCATCCATAGACTGCTCTCTTGATCCTGGGGAGGGTTGGGGAAATCCACTGCACTGTAGCGGCCCCTGGGGACACCTGGTGGCACTACAGGCTGGTGGATATGTGGGAGGGGAGCAGGGTGGACGTCGGCACGCAGTGCCCGGATGTCATTGCATGTCCGTGCTCCAGTAGGGTCAAAAATTAGGTGGAAAATGGCTGGGCGTGACCATGTAGTCTGATAGCCATATCCTGCCTCATTGGGAGGACTCATGTGGAATCACACTGGGGGGGTCCGGGGCTGGTCTGGCTGGACAGGGTATGGGGAGACCCTTCAGTGGACCAGCAATGGCCATGCCGGATCCCCCATCATGTGAGTGAGCCTGGTCCTCTCCCGGTGGGCAGGGCTGGCAGCTGGATGCCCCCACAGTCACTGCAGCAGGCGAATAAATAGAAATAATAATAAAAAAAAAAATAGCCAGGGAAGCTATTGACCTAACTCTTCCAGCTGAAGCATATGCTGAGACCACTGCAAGATGCACTCTAAGGGTAGAAGGGTGAAGGCCTAGAGACTGTAGGTGTACCAGATAATCCAAGATGCTGGTCAGGCTGGCCTGGAAAGGACTGATCTGCTTGGAAAAGCATTACAGGGAAAACTTTTTCCACTTTGAGGCATATCTTTTCCTGGTGGCTGACTTTCTGGAAAAATTGAACACATGTAAAACCTATTTCGAAAGGTTTAAACTGGAATACTCTAACTCCTCGAGTACCAGGCCCTGAGTCACAAGAATGCTAGCATCTGGAAATGTTATCTTGCCCTGAGACAAGGTCAGCATATTATACCTCAGGGGGAGAGTAATAGGAGGTTTGCGGGCCAGGGTCAGGAGCACGGAATACCAGGTCTGCCAGGCCCAGTTTGGAGCAATTAGGATCACTGTTGCAGGTTCCTGCTGATCTTCAGCAGCATCCTTAGTAGGAGATGAAAAGGGGGAAATGCATAAAGGAATCTCCCTGTCCAACAGAAGACTATGACATCCTCTGAGACCATCCCCACTAATGGAGGCCTGCAACAAAAGAGAGGGAAGTGGTAGTTTTGCAAGAGCTGAACAAGTTTACCTCTGGTGTGCCTCACCTTCTGAACATTGCTGCAAGCACTTGCTTATTCAGGGTCCATTAGCGTTGCCTTGACTGATTCTGCTTGGGGAATCTGTGAGGAAATA
The DNA here is from genome assembly GCA_016271365.2 of Neoceratodus forsteri. Lineage (NCBI taxonomy): Eukaryota > Metazoa > Chordata > Ceratodontiformes > Ceratodontidae > Neoceratodus > Neoceratodus forsteri. Next base: position 1,577,417,579 of record CM057456.1, on the reverse strand, counting down.
GCCTTTCCCTGGTAGGAGTACTGCGGATTGTTGCACCTTCAGCTCGTATGCCAGGTTCCAGATCTTCACTGCCTCCGTGCACAGCTTGGAAGGTCTAGTTCATGTTTGTTTATATAGTACATGGTGGAGTTATCTGTCTTGATTTGGACTGACCCCTGATGTGGGATGAAAAAGCCTGCATTGCCAGATACATAGCCCTGAGCTCCAGGAGGTTTATGTTCTCCTGGGACTCCAGTGCAGTCCACAATCCACTTACAGTGAGGTCTTCCAGGAGGGTGCCCCTTCCCAGGAGGGAGGCATCCATAGTGAGCACCACTGTGGGTGATTGCTGGAGGAAAGGGATTCCCTTTCTGAGGTTCTCCTCCTCTTTCCTCCACTCCAGTGCCTTTGTAATTAGTATCAGTTTTGACAGAAGGTCCCACCTTTGGGACCAGTGAGACCCTAGGTGGTGCTGAACATCCCTCATTTGAAATCTTGCACCTAGGACCACAGCTGTAGAGGTGGCCGTGTACACCAGCAAGAAGGAAGACCCTTGCTGGTCTGGGCTGTCCTGCTTTGAGAGACCTTGCCACTTGTGTGAGACCCACTAGCCTCTGCTGAGGGAGGAAAGCTTTTCCTTGCTGTGTGTCTAGCTCTGCTCCTATGAAGTTAAGTACTGGGGCAGGTTCTGTCTGGGACTTTGGGATGTTTACCAGGAACCCTTGATCCTCTAGAGTTGACTGGGTAAGCTGGAGGGAGGCATTAGTCTCCTGGTATGAACCTCCTGAGACTAGCCAGTCATCCAGGTAAGAGAAGACCACTACACCTTGCCTTCTCAAGTGAGCTGTGACCACTGCCAGGTACTTTTTGAAGACCCTTGGTGCTGAGGACAGGCTGAAGGGTAAGGTCGCCAACTGATAGTGGCAGTTCCCTACCCTGAACTTGAGGTACTTTCTGTGGGAGGGTCTTACTGGAATGTGAAAGTAGGCATCCTTCAGATCTAGTGAGCCTAACCAATGCCCTTGTGGCAGAGATGGGATCACTGCGGTCAGTGTCACCATCTTGAACTTTTCTTTTTTTCAAGTGTTTGTTCAGAATTCTTAGGTCTAAAATGGGTCACCACTCTCCATTTTTCTTGTAGGTCAGGAAGCATCTGCAGTAGAGCCCCTTGCCACATTGGGTAGGGGGAACTCTTTGCACTGCATTGGGCTGCAACAGCATTTTCATCACCTGGGGTATGAGGTGGAAATTCCCTGTGCAACTGCAATTTCAGGAACTTTTTAAACTGTAGCGAGAGACTCTGACTCACCATTTCCAAGACCCACTTGTCTGTGGTAATGATTTTCCATGCCTAGAAATAGGTGGGTGACCTGTACAGACCCATCAGGGGTTCTGCTTTGCCTACACCTTGGAAGCTGGGGTGGCTGTCATCTGCTTTGAACCCCACATGCCTCTTACCCTGAAGAAACCCCTCTGAGGGGGGTAATCATATGTCACGCGAGCCTGGGGTACATAATTCCAGCCCCTGCCTCCCTTTCCATAAGGTCTATGGGAAATGAAAGCATTCTTCTTCTGAGTATTACTTTTATAGGTGGTCTTATATTTATCCACTTTCTTTATATAGACCTCTGTTTTGTCACCAAACAAGGAGTTTCCTTCACAAGGGAAATCCATGGCCTTAGTTTGGGTGCCTGTAAGAGGTCTGTAGTTCTGAGCTCTTTTGTCTATGCCAGCTGCAGATGTGGGGGCTGCCAGGATTCTGGAGGTGGCCTTCCCCACCCAATCCTATTTTCTTTAGGATTTCTAGGCAAGTCTGCTCGGTGCCATCCCTGCCCCTCCCGACTGGCCACTGCCCACCTATCTGACCCAAGATCCCCATGGATTCCCCCCACGGCAGGGCCAGGAAGGGAAGGGCCATCCTCCCTCCACCTGGAGCATAATCCAGTAGTGGGTTGGCAGTTTCGAGTGGCGGCATGGATCGGGATGGAGCAGGTGGCATGTCATGGACCACACATTCTTTTCCTTGTTCTTGGCTGCCCGACCCATGGCCGCAGTGACATGGAGGTGTGCATGTGTGGAGGCATGCACATGCCACAGAACCATAGCTCCCTCCCTATGTTGGTGCTTAGACACTGCACTGTCCCCAGGCCTCCACCTGGGGTCAGTCAAGAGCAGAGACACTGATCCTCCCTTCCCCAGGGGAGGAGAGCAGTCCCCTGGTCGCTTGACCCTCTCCCTCCCCAGCCAACCACCAGTGACTCAAGCTCATTCCTGAACTCAAGTCACCAGCATGGCATCAGGTAAGGCGCAATGTACCTCAGCCCTTCACACCACTGGGCCAGCTGTAGGTGGTCTTCATAAGGGATTTGTGAATAGGCAGGAACAATCTCTTTGTGCTTATTAAGCCCATCATGTCCAAAAACTCCACTTCATCCTCTGCTGTCTGTTGTGGAGAGAGGTTGAGGGTGCTGGCATCTGCATCACAAAAGAGGTGTGAGGTGTACTCCTCAGAGGATCGGGAGGGGAACTGAACTCCTGAACTGGTGAACTGTCATGCTGTATAGGCTCACCCTCTTCATAAAACAACTCAGCCTTCCCCACCACAGGCTTTGGTACAGGTTGAGGAGCCTGGGGAGGAGGGCGGGGGCTGGCATTGACATAAAAGATCCCACAGTCTGGAAAGCCTGGAAAACTGCTGTGCCTTAGCCATGTCCTCAGCAGAGGGCAGTCTATTCTTGTCAAATGGGGTCTCCTTTGCTTCTTCAGCATGAGTGGCAGTGACATGCTTTTCTTTCTGTTTTTCTTCTTGGCATTCACCAGTTTTGATGCATGTTTAGCAGACCTTTTATTTTTGGTGGACTCGGGGGTCTCCCTATCAGACACCCTGACCTCTGTGTCACCCTTGGCAGTCTTGTCCTACTGCTTAGTATGAGGAACTGAACTTCTCCCCAGAGCCAGGCTGTGAAGAGAAGGCAGCCTGAGAAGCCATGATATCATCAAGTTTTTTAGCCCTCTTTTTTAGTGTTTTGGGCAAAACCTAATGCAGAGTTCACAGCTGGAAAAATCGTGGTCAGGACCCAGGCAAGGAAAACACTACTCATGGCAGTTTGCCTTAGCCAGAAGTTTAAAATAATTGGCACAATTTTTAAAACCAGTGGGTCCTGCCCTTTTCTTGGGCTTGTCAGACATGCCAATAGCTGACAACTCAAAGGGAAAAATCAGGAAGTTCCAAAAAGTTAGCAGTTCAGTTCCCACTGGAAAATGGGAACCACAAAGTGAATTTAAAAAAGCAAATTAAATAAAGACCAAAGTTAAGGTAAATATCGACAGAAAAGAAGTCAAATTCAAATAAAAATATCATCTTGGTTCCTAACTTGGAACTGGGACATAGAGAAAGGGGATCACAAGTGGTGAAAAGAAAAATGGCACCGCTAGCAAAATAAGACAATTTTTACTTCAGGCTGAGAAAAAAAGATACAAATTTAGAGGTTTAAATGCTGTTCTACTGAGGTGGGAACTGCATTTCAATGGTGATTCCTCAGTTTCCTGGAAGCCCAGGGGAATTGAAGAAATATGTACAAACAATGAAAAATAACCTAATCCTGATGCAGAGTATCAAAAAAGTACAGTTACATAAGAACTTACCATAACAGTAGATCTTCGAGTGGATCTCTTACATCAGGCCACACCTATGGAACTATAGCCACCAGGTACTAGGACTACACAGAAACTTTTTAGCTAGCAGTCTAATTGGGCCACCCGAGATGTCAGATGTCGATGTCCTCCCTATATAAACATGGATGGCTCTGTGCCCTCTTCAATTCCCCTGCTGAAGACCATATGCAGAGGACCTCCTCCAGGGTAACCAAGGGAGTGCTAGAAGTTCCCGCCACTAAGGAAGGTAGAACACAAGGTGAACCAACCTGGAGAGAAAGAGGCAGGAATTGAGAAGCCCTGAGGCAAAGGAGGGTGGAGGATGGGATGGCATGGCCTGATGCAAGAGATCCTCTCGAAGATCTACTGTTACGGTGAGTTCTTACATAACTCTACTATCTTCATTGAGAGTATCTCTTGCATCAGACAACACCTATGGAATGAGTCCCAAGCAGTACTGACAGAGAGACAGTCTGGGTGGCTGATGGCTAAAGGCCTAAGGCAGGAGGTCTTGAAGCACAGGCAGGCCGAAGACTGCCCTTCTAGAGGCAATGCTCAGACTGTAGTGTTTCATGAAAGTGTGGACAATACTCCAAGTGGCAGCGGCACAGATTTATTTCAGCAGGTGACCCATTCCGGTAATGGACAATATAGGTGGCCATGCCTCTGGTAGAGTGGCCACGCACAACCCTAGGAAGTTCCTTACCGTACTTCCTATAACAGAAAATAATACAGTTGGCCAACCACTTGGACAGGCACTGTTTAGAAACTGGTACACCCTGTTTCCTAACAAACAGCTGCGAGGACCTTCTGCAGTCCCTAATGCGATGAACATAATATGAGTACTCTATGTATATCTAAAGTATGGAGCAATGCTTCCCCTGGATTAGCATGCTCCGGATAACACACAGGCAGGTGGATGACTTGATTCAGGGTAAACTCGGGCACAACCTTTGGTAAGAACTTAGGGATGGCATGCAAAGACACCCTGTCTGTGGAAAACCAAATGAGGAGACTCACACATCAGAGCCTGAAGCCCAGAAATCCTTTGAGCAGAAGAAAACATTACTTACCACAGTAATCTTGTTTCTTCTAATGGAGTCTTGCTGTATTCTGTCTATATGCAGTTAGCCCCTGCATTCAAACTGCTCCAGAGGTGAAAGAGTTAACTCTATGCACTAGCATAGAACATTGAGCTTGAGCTCAGTTTTCAAACCACTGTCCCTGGTTCATTCTATGCAACTGCCAGATTCTTACGAGCACTAAAATAGCGGTAACTAAACTAGCCTAATAAAATGAATATATAATATTAATAACCATAATAGTATAATGACTAATAACCCAACAGTGGGCATAAAAGGAAGACTCAAGTCAAAAATGCCCAATAGAAAAAGAACACCCCAGAGGTGTAGCACTTAAAGGAGCACAGCTGGGATTCAGTGCCAACCCCCCAGGTTCTGAGAGGGGAGGCAGGGAGGGAGGGAGGTCAGAATACAGCAAGACTCCATTAGAAGAAACAAGATTACTGTGGTAAGTAATTTTTTCTTCAAACAACATGAAGTCTTGCTGTATTCTGACTATATGCAGACTACCAAGCAGTGCCCCTATATAGAACTGCTGTGCCAAACCTTGCATCACTCCTGGCCTGGGTGTCCAGGCAGTAGTGCTTAGTGAATGTGTGAACAGTTTTCCAGGTAGCTGCTTTGCCAATGTCGAGCAGGGGAATATACCTGGTTGCTGCTATAGAAGCAGCTGTCCCACCTGGTGGAGTGGGCCCTCAAGCCCACTGGTGGCTCTTTTCCCAGTTTGTCACAGCAGAACTGGATGCAAGACACGGTCCACTGAGCAATGGCCCTCTTGGTTGCTGGCTTGCCCTTACCCACTTCCCCATAAGTGAGGAACAACTGAGTGCACTCATTCCTGTGTGTCTTCGTCTGATCCAGACAATAGCTAATAGCCCTCTTAACATCAAGGCTATGTAGTCTATGTTCTCCTGAACTGGAATGTTCAGTGAAGAAGACAGGTAGTGTCATGGATTGATTCAGGTGAAAGTCAGAGACCACCTTTGGGAGAAATTTCCTGTTTGTCCTAAGGATGACCTTGTCCCTATGGAGAGCTATGTAGCTAGGTTCCACTGACAAGGCCTGTAGCTCACTAATCCTCCTTGCAGAGGTTATGGCTATCAGGAAGATGGTTTTCCATGTCAGATACTTAAGTTCAGCAGAGGACATGGGTTCAAATGGGGGCTGCATTAGCTGTGTTATGCAGATATTCAAATCCCAGGAAGGGGTTGGCTCCCTGTGAGGAAGGTGTAGGTGGAGAAACCCTTTAAATAACCTTTTGAAGATAGCATGAGAAGCCAGGGATTGGCCCTTCCCTGCCGAGAGATAGGCAGAGACAGCTGCCAGATGCACCTTCAGGGTAGAAGACTGAAGGCCTAAGGAATGAAGGTGGGCTAAATAGTCCAGCAGGACTGCCAGCTCAGCTGACCTTGGCTCTACCTCCTTCTGTGCACACCAAATAGTAAATCTCTTCCATTTGGATGTGTAAGTTTTTCTAGTGGCAGGTTTCCTGGAAACCTCTAAGATATACAGTATATGACCCCTTCAGAGAGATGTAAGCCTGCAAACTTTAGGTCCTCAAGGGCCAGACCCTGAGCCTGAGGGATTTGAGGTTGGGGTATAGGATCCTCCCTTGCGTGAAGGTCAAAAGATTGTGTCTTCTGGGCAGGCAAATCAGGCTGGTCACTGCTAGAGACATCAACAGGGGGTACCACGGTTATCTGGTCCAATCTGGAGCAATCAGGATCATCTCTGATGGCTGACTCCTGAATTTGATCAGAACCCTGAGAATCAGAGGGAATGGAGGAAAGGCATACAGGAACTTGACTGTCCAGACCAGTATAAGTGCAACCAGAGGCACCACCCCCTGAACTAGGGGTCTGCAACAGTATTGGGGTAGCTGATGATTGTCTGGGGCTGCAAACAGGTCTGTCTCTGGTGTGTTCCATCTCATGAAAACTGCATGTAGCACTTCCCTGTTCAGAGACCACTCATGATGAGTCTGGTTTATTCTGCTGAGGGCATCTGCCAGTACATTGTCCTTGCCTGGTAGGTGCACAGCCAAAATGGAGGTCTTGACAGAGTAAGCTAGACTCCAAATTCTCATCATTTCTGTGCAAAGGGCAGAGGACTTGGTCCCTCCCTGCTTGTTGATGTAGTACATGGTGGTGGTGTTTTTGTCTATTCTGACCTGAACCAACTTCCCTTGTACTATTGCCATAAATGACTGGATTGCCAGGAGCACTGCCATGAGCTACAACAAGCTGATATGGAGAAGGGATGCCTGTTGAGTCCATAGTCTGTGTGCAGTGCGGTCTCCTAGATGGGCTTCCCACCCCAGTAGGGAAACATCTGTTAGGATTACTGAGGGAGACTGCTGGAGGAAAGGGACACCCTCCCTGAGGTTGTCCCTGTCCTTCCACCACTGCAGCGCCTGTAACAAGGTGGCTGTCACTGGGACCAGCTTGGACAAGGGATCCCTTCTCTGGGACCAGTAAGACCTGAGGTGAAACTGGATATCTCTCATCTGAAATCTTGCTCCTGGAACCACTGCTATGGATGCTGCTGTGTGGCCCAGGAGCTGAAGAAAGTATCTCACCCTGCAAGACACCTGTAAGTGAAACGAGCCTGCCAGTTGTATTAGGCAGTCCATCCTTTCAGCTGGCAAGAATGCTTTTGCCCAAATTGTGGCCACTTCTGTCCCTATGAATTCCAGGACCTGAACTGGTTCTAACACTGACTTTTCTAAGTTGAACAGAAGCCCTAGAGATGTTAGGGTATTCTGTACCAATGCCAAGGCCTCCTTTACCTGCATAGAGGACTGCCCCATGACTAGCCAATAGTCCAGGTAAGGAAAAACAGTCACTCCCTGTCTCCTCAGGTATGCTATGACCACCGCCAGGCATTTTGTGAATGCTCTGGGAGTCGAGGAAAGGCCAAAGGTCATTGCTCTGAACTGGTAGGGGCCTGAGGACAATTCGAACCTCAGGTATTTTCTGTGAGAATACCTGATTGGGATGTGGAAATAGGCATCCTTGAGATCCAAGGAGGCCAGCCAATCACCTTGCCTGAGGGTAGGAAGAATCATGGCAAGAGTCACCATCTTGAACCTAGGTCTTTTTCAGGTGCTTGTTGAGAAATCTCAAATCTAGTATTTATTTTTTTTATTTATTTAGTTTTTGTTAGCCGGGTAGGTGCACTAGCCATGAAATGACTATTTTCAGGCATGACCCGGGACAGTACAACAATCAAAGACAGGTACATAGCACGAGTACAATGGAATTACAATAGCATAGGTCAAAACAGTTAGTAGTAATGAACACATGCAGCCAGGACAATAACAATCAATGCAATTCACAGAACTTTTAGGCAGAGAAAACCTATACAGTCTAGGAAGAGATACCACAACATAGCAGCAAAGAAATATTGTTCAAATTAGTCACAGCAATTAAGATTCAAATAGGCAACAAAACAAGGCAAGGGCAAATTCCTGACTGGGCAGGATGCTTTATCACAGCCTCTGAAACAAGTATGGGCCGCCGCTTCCCATTTTCTTTCAGGGTCAGGAAATATCTTGAGTACAATCCTTTTCCTTGCTAAAGAAAAGGAACAGGCTCCACTGCCTTGATTTCCAGGAGTGTGGAGACCTCTGCTTCCAAAAGGGTTGACTCTGAACTGTTGGCAGGTCTGAATACCTTGCTCTTGAGTTTGGAAACTGTTTGAAACTCAGAGCAAGGACCTGGTTCACTACTTACAGGACCCACTTGTCTGTGGTAATGGCTTGCCAAGCCTGGAAACAGTGAGCCAGCCTGCCTCCTACTGGAATTGGGGAGGCAGCCCTGACCGACACATCAGGGTGTCTGCTTGGCAGGGGTGTTGGGCTGGGAGGTAGAAGCCGCCCTGCTTACTTCTCTCCTACCTCTACCCCTGAAGAATCCTCTAGGCTGCTGGTAGGTTTGGAATGCCTGAGCCTGGTAGAAAGTCCTTTGAAAAGGCTTACCTTGTCTGCTGCTTCTGTGGAGTTGCAGCTTTCTCCTTGGCAGCTGCACTCCTGTATGTTACTCTGTACTCGTCCATTTTTTTCATGTACTCCTCTGTTTGCACCCCAGAGAGTTCTGGATGACAGAGAAATCTATGGCCTTTGATTGTGTATCAAGGGAAAAGGAGGTACACCTAAGCCAGGCGCACCTTCTCAAGGATACTGAGGTAGCCATGACTCTGGAGGATACATCATTAGGGTCAACAGCTGACTGGAACTGAACCTTAGAGGCTTCGATACCCTCTGTGACTAATTGTTCCAAACCCTGAGCCAAATGTGGTGGAGCAGTCTTGGCTAACTCCAGCACTGACTCCCACCTGGACTTCTGATATGTGGCCACATAGGTCATGTATGAGGCTTGCCTTATTCCAAGGGAAGCAGCCAGGTACTGCTTTTCTTGGCCATGGCATCTATTCTGCGAGAATCCTTTTCAGGAGGGTGAGAAGCCAGAAGGATACTAGCCTTGTCACATGCAGCAGCCTGAACAACTCCTGTATGAGAACAATGGCTGTACAGAAATTCTGCACCAGTACCAGACAACATGTACTTCCTATCCGCCCTTTTATCCACTGGAGGATAGAAGTAGGTGTCTGTAAGATTTTACTTGTCTGTTTCTTAAGAGACTTGTGTAAGGGTATAGAAGGTCTAAACCTCAGGAACCTCCATCATTTCTACAAAGTCTGGTTCCTCCTCTTCCTCAGCTGCCTCAACAGTAAGGAGCTGCATGGTTTCAGCAACTTTTTTTATAAAATGAATAATGGGAAGAAGCATCATCAGACTACCTAGGGGAAGAACTAGACTCTGGTCTATCAGGGGACACCTCAGACTCTATGGGTTCACCCAAATATTCCTCTTCAGTCTCCTCCAGCTCTTCTTCCTCACCCCCCATTCCAGGTCATAGTAGGCCTCTGGCTCATATGAACCAGTGAGAAATTAACTGGAAGGTGACTGGACCCAATGTCTAAGTTTTCTGACCCGGTCTCGGATCACCTAAACTGGGCTGAAGAAACTGGACAACTCCGATCGGTTTCGCGATTTCGTCCGCGGTTGGAACCATAGTTACTGGTTCCGAACCAACAGACTTCCTTTTTTTCTTAGACAGAACTGATTCTTTGGTAACCGCTTTTCTCTTGGTCAAAGAAGTATCACCCTGGTCAGAGGGCACTTCTTCTTTAAGTTCTGCCGCTCCCTCAGGAACCAAACCAGACTGGCCATCCAGGTTAGTGGATTTCTCAGCCATTCTTTCCTTAAGCCTAGAAAGGCACTTATCCAGTGTGGCTTTAGGAAAGTTTTTACATATCTTACAGTCTGCTTTCTGGTGGTCAAACCCCAGACAATAAACACAAATGAGATATGGGTCAGCCTTAGCAAACACCTCCCCACACTCCATGCAGTGCTGAACCCAGTGGGACCGGTCCTTTTCTTGGGCTTCTCAGACATTGTAAGCACTGTAAAAAGTTACCCTCAAGAGGTGGTTAAGCTGGAGTAACTAGGATTTTTGTTGCTTTCAGTTAACGGCTGGTTCAAGGGCCGATTGAAAAAAAAATGAGAAAAAGGTCCTTTTTTTTTTTTTTTATCGAAAGCACTGGTCAAACACTACAATGTGTCACAAACCCACTCAGCAAGTCAGGCCCTCTGCTCCCACAGTGCCAACCTCCGAGCGCAGTATTGTGAACAGGCAACAGAACAGGGTAACTCCCCTGTCTGCTTGTGGGTCCGAATCACCTTTGGTCTCAAGTTCTGGGGGGATTCAAACTGTGAACCTTATGCTAGTGTACCAAAATGTGCAGGCTCAGATAATTCTGCTTTTCAAGGAATGCCAGATATCTTTTGCCTAAGGGCACCTAACCAGGTATCCAAAATGAACCCTTAAAACTCTATGAAAGACCTTGGGTATTTCTTACCTTTCCAGTTCAGTAACACCATTAAGCTTATGAACAGTTGTCAACTTTAACCATCTATACTTTACATGCAAAAGAAAGAATTTCGAAGGCACACCAGGCAGTCTCTTTAAATTAAGAGGTTTATTAAAAAAATGATAAAAAATATGTAAAATGTAAACACAGAACACTATATCACAAAGCAAACAATCACTCAAAAGAACAAGATTAAAGTACAAACATAAACTCCTACCACAATACAATTAGACTTTCCTATCTAATGTATACCTTCTTACAGTGCTTACAGTTAGATGTTGTTTCTAAGAGCCCACAAAGAAATGTGTCACTAAAGATCAGACACAGAATAGTTTAAACTGTCTCTATACCCACCTCTTCCATGATGTCATCTAACTACTCCTTGTTAAATATAAAAAATAATACACACAGGATGTCCTATCAGGAGGTATATTAAATAAGGTGACATCAGCAAAAACTCATTTCCCAAATTATAAGTCTGTGATATCCCAGTTCCTTCTCTGTGATCTTTGAGCAGTTCCTGTTCTCAGCCCATATCAAGACATTTTACAACTCTGCAGTTTTCTCACCTAGATGCCATACAGCTTTTTTGACACCAGTTGAAGTTAACTGTTCTTCCACTGAAGACATCATAAAATGTATATTTTAGTTTCCCAGCTTCAAAGAAGCACAGATCATCAACAAGGCCATAAAATGCAACTTCTTGGAAGTTAATTAAATTACAGAGTTCTGCTGTTTGACATATATCCTGTCATTTTTACTGAAACCTTGGGGGGGGGGTCATCCCATAGGCTGTCTCATGATAGACACTCAATAACACATTCTACATACAAATATCATAGAGCAATCATAACCAGCTGGCCAAGCGTTACAAAATGTACCAAGAAAAAATATAAATTTACCCGTGGTTCCCTAGTGGTTACGCAAACCAATTGGGAAACTGAAAAACTTACCAATTTGAAGTAAATCTAGTAAAGTTTAACTTATACCGAGGGACAGAGGCTTGAAGAACCGTAAAAACAATGACCGGTTTTGATAAAAACCATCAAAGAACTACGATGAACCGTGAAAAACGAGGACAAATCTCCAGAGCAACTTCACATACAGGCAGAGTAAAGAATCTGGCGGTTGCATAGAATGAACCAAGGACAGTGGTTTTAAAATGGAGCTCGAGCTCAAAGTTCTTAGCTAGTGCATAGAGTTACTTCTTTCATCTCCGGAGCAGTTCAAATGCAGGGGCTAACTGCATATAGTAAGAATACAGCAAGACTTCATGTTGTTTGAAGTAAAAGCAACTAAAAAATGACGCTTTCAATGACAGAAAGCATAGCTTGCATGTTGCGGCTGGCTCAAAAGGAGCCAAAGCGAGTTTATTTAACACAAAATTTAAGTCCCAAGGTGGGACTGGATTGCAGATGGGAGACTTCTGATGAAGAAAGCCTCTCACAAAAAAGTACAGGACACCTGCAGTTGTGCCACTATATGGCCATCAACAGGCACATGGAAGGCTGAAATAGCAGCCAGGTGCACTTGAATGGAGCGATATTGTAGGCCAGACTCTGATTCACTGGACAAATGAAAGGATCTAAATGGTTGGAAGCTGCCCACAGAGCAAAGTGCTTCCACTTCAAGGACTAAGTGGCCCTGGTGGAAGGCTTCCTATCAGCCACCAGGACATCAGTCAACTTTACCTCACAGGCAGAAACAAGGTACAGGAGCGAAGCATTTTCTACAGAAAAAGATGCTTGAGGATGAAGAGTCATGCTATGAAGTTAGAAGGGGGTAGATTCAGATGAAATGTGAGGAAGTATTTCACGGAGAGAGTGGTGGACACATGGAACAACTTACCATCAGAGGTGGTGGGGGCAGAAATGGCGACAGGGCTCAAGAACGCATGGGATAGACACAGAGGGATTGTATTATTTTTAAAACTCATCTTTATTATTGTGCCAAGGCGTTAAAGTAACATACAAACACATGAACAGTACAGCATATCAAATAGAGCCCTTGTGAGCATGTGTTCTACTTTAACAAGGGGAATCCACGTTGGCCTTATAGTCTCATGTGTTCAGGCCAACTTCTTGGTACTTCTCAAGTCCATAATTGATGTGTCACCATGGCTCTTTGAAACCAGTTTAATGATGTCTTAACTTAATTTTTTTTAATATTGATCTACTACCAGTTGAAGCTCAGGAATGTATTGCTTTATGACTAATTCCATGCAGGTATGATATATTAACAGGAAGAAAAACGGGTTATAAAATGGGCAAAGGATTTCAAGCAATCTGATTGGTTGTTAGCCATGCATTAGATGTGTCTAATGCACAGCTAAAACTAGAACCCCCATTTAGAATACACAGGCCTATTTTATAAACGTAATAAGCCACTCCGGTGATGTGCATTAGACAGTTCTAATGCACAGCTAGGAGACTGGATGCACTCAGCCAGTGGCCTCGTGCCTCACTACGTTCCCCTAGCTGTGCATTAGAACTATCTAATGCACACCCCATCGTGTCTTATTGCTTACTTAAGTGATAGTCTAGCATTTTATCTAGACAAGAATAGACACCTCTCGGGTACCAACATGTACCCTTTTTTTCTCTCTATATGACTCAACAGGAGTCTATCCTATTAAAACTAAAACTAGGAGATCATGCCACAGACACAGAAGGATCTTAGCGGTAGGGGAAGGGGAAGACCGGAGACTGAGTAGGGTTTGCAGCAACACTACAGGTAGGGAAAATAGGGCAGACTAGGTGGGCCATCAGGTCCTTATCTGCTAACAGATTATATGTTTCTATGTTTTAGGATACCCCAAATCCCATTGCTATGTCTTCAGGAGCCATGCACGAAGATGTAGTGACTTGAGGTCTGAACGGACCAGGGTGCTCTGCTGCTATGACAACAAGCCTTTGCACAGGGGCAGGGGAAATGGAGGTTCCACCGCCAACTGTTGTAGTAAGGGGAATCAGATCTGACAAGGCCAGAAAGGAGCAATGAGGATCGTTGCCACTTCTTTCATCTGAAGCTTGATCAGCATCCACTGAAATAGCAGGAAGGGGAGGGAAGGCATAGAGGAAAGTACAGCTTAACCTTGTTTCTCCACTTCCCTTTCTGCTCTAGTTGTCCCCCCTCCCCTCCCCCTCTCACTGGATTCTACCCTCACATCTTGGTATACCCAATGTTGCACTTTTCACCCTCTCGCCAACCTTCCTACATTCCTTCTCCCCCCCTACCCTCTTCCCTCTCCCTATGACTCTGGCACTTCTTATCTGTTGTCTATTTTCTCTGACAAATGCTGCTGGCTGCCTTATTACAATGCTACCCTTGAACTGTATTAATCTGTACTCTGTTTACAATATCCACATTGTTGTAATGCCTGTCTTGATGTTCCCCATAATTTGTATTTCTCTGACGTGGAACCTTTGTAAAAGAGCCTTGGCTCAAAGGTATTTGTAATCCTAGACTTGATAAATAAATAAAATAAATAAATACAGTCATGTAAGAACTTACCGTAACAGTAGATCTTCGAGAGGGGCTCCTGCAGCAAGTTACACCATAAGGACTAAAGTCGACAGGTGCCAGGATCCCACGGAAAACTTCTAGCTAGAAGTCTATAGCATGCACCACCTCTGACGTCGGCCTGTCCCCAACATCCGCCTATGGTATAAAAGGGGTGGTCCCCCAGCACCACCTCAGTTCTCCCACCAGAGACCCCGGCAAGCATGCAAAAAGGAGAACCAAGACTTTCCTCTGGAATGAGGAAACTAAAGGATGGAGAAGCAGTCACCAGGGGGATGGAGGGAGGGAAAGCAGCACCTGCTGCAAGAGCTCCTTTCAAAGATATACTGTTATGGTAAGTTCTTACGTAACTGTACTATCTCACTTCAAGGGGGCTCTTGCAGCAGGTTACACCAAAAGGACCGAGTCCCAAGCAGTTAGAGGACTGACCCCGGTCAACTGGGAGGAGGCAGAGGTCAGAGTAAAGGTCTCAAGATAGCAGGCCCTGCAGGACAGCCAGTCCAAAACCTGCCCTGTGCCTACAGGAAATGTTCAGACTGTAATGCCAGATGAAGGTGTGGACCAAACTTCAAGTGACCGCTGCACAGATGTCTGCAATGGACACATTTCGGAAAGATGGAAAAGATGCAGTTATACCCCTGGTAGAATGACCTTTAACCGGGCCCAGTAAAGGCTTGTATTTGCTATAGCAATAAACAATGCAATTAACCAACCATCTGGACAAACATTGCTTAGAAACTGAAGCCCCTTCTTTTCTCAGGGTGAAAGAAACAAACAACTGATCAGTTTTTCTAATGGCTCAGGTGCCGTCCAAATAACAACGAAGTACCTGGTGAACACCTAGAGTATGTAGTATGGCCTCCCCGGAGTTAGAATACTCTGGTTAGGAGACTTCCAATGATGCCATCTAGCTAATGGCCACCTGATTTCATTGCTCTTCACCCAGCAAGGCTATACCCCTCGCTAACACATGATTTAAATCCAATCCATCCTGTACAAAATACCGGATGAGGGATGGCAACCTGCAAGGATAAAGGAGGCAATAACAGATTCTCCGTCTTACAAGATGAAGACCTACAAGATCCAGATACCTCAGACTCTGAGGCCTCTGAAGCTTCCCGCTTATCCACACGCACTTGAAGGTCTCGGGTCAAGATGCCTCTCGGAGATCAAACAAACTCTATGGCCACCAAAACTGACAAGATCCTGACAGAATTAACAGACTTCAAGAGGGAATTCCACTCATTTCAAGATTCTCTGTTGACTTTCCAGGCGGACCTCTCAACTCTAAAAGGCTGCGTGAACATCCTAGAGGACACCTGAGAAGAGCATAATACTAGACTCAAAAAAACATCAGTCTACAGTGGAGATGATCACCAAAGTATGCCAACTAACAATCGAATGACAAGAGGATGCTGAAAACTGCCAACGCCACCAAAACAGTTAAATTTACTCCGTCCCAGAGAATAGCAAAGGCTTGAACATTATGGAATTTGTTGAAACTCTACTATGCACCTTCTTAAATTTAGATGCTGGCTTTACACTAGAGTTAGAGTGGATCCACCAGGTGCTTAGACAGAAGTCATCTGATCCGAATACCAGGCCCTGCTCAATTATCACAGATTCAGAAAAAGCAGCACCAACATGGATACATGTATGAATAACACTGAGCAGTGCAGGAGAGCAGCTAGCAAGGCAAACAGGATGTTGGGATGCATCGCAAGGGGGATCACCTCTAGGAGCAAGGAAGTGATTCTGCCACTGTACAATGGACTGGTTAGACCACACCTTGAGTACTGTGTACAGTACTGGAGACCACACTTGAAGAGGGACATACAGCTCCTGGAGAGGGTACAGAGGAGGGCAACAAAGATGATACGAGGGCTAGGGGTTTGACTTACGAGGACAGACTTGAGGAGCTCTGCCTGTTTTCATTGGAGGAGAGGAGAGACAGGGGACATGATCGAGGTCTTCAAGTACCTCAAGGAATAAATAGGGTAAACATGGAGGGGATCTTTAGACTAAAGCAGGGAGGCATCACCAGAGGGCATGGTTTGAAGTTGGAAGGTGGAAGGGTGAGGGGGGAAAAGAGGAGGAGGTTTTTCACTGAGAGGGTGGTGGACCCTTGGAATGCTCTGCCTGGTGAGCTGGTTCAGAGATCCACAGTGGAGAGCTTTAAGAAAGGGTGGGACAGACACAGAAAGTGGATGTATCAGATGATGGCCTGTCCCGGGGGGGTGGGGATGGATGATAGGGGTTTCTGGAGCACAAGGGATGGGAGGGTCTCGGCACCCAACTAAGGATCTAGGTTCGAGCAGACTTGATAGACCATAAGGCCTAATCTGCTGGCAAATAGTATGTTAGTATGTTAGTAACATTCGTAGAGTTCAAAAGATTTATTTACTTGAACATCACCGCCTATGCCAACCAGGAAGTGAAACAAACAAACTCAAAGGCCCCAACCGGTTTCGTGCATGCGCGCTTCCTCCAGGGGTTGACTAAGTTGGAGAGATGAATAGCTATTTTCCTTTTATGGTGGAGTATTAGATTCCTGAAGGCCCCAAAGGTTCACAGCCCTGTCTCATTATTGCTCAAATTACATCCTACCGGGCTGTTACTGTTACCCCACAATGATATTAATATTATAAACATAGGATATTTAGATAGCACCCTTAAATGTTTTAGGTTTTCATCAATGGGTGACTTGAGGGTGACTTCAGGGACTTGACAGTTATGGAGCACGTCAAAGGTTTATTCTCCCCACCTCCCCCCACTGTTTTTTCTTATTTCTCCCTCATAATTTGCACCATATTCCTTTCACATACACATTTCCCAACCCTTATTAGGGGTCAATGGTACCCCGAGGGAGCCACTCCCTGTCAAGGAGCTGCTTCTCCTTCAGGGTGGGTTACTCCACCCACACCAGGCCCTTTATTATTAAGGGACATGAATTTGAAAGTCACTCTTACTCAGCTCTTTCTCCATTCATTGAATGGATGCTCCAGGTTGGACCATGTTGGCCTGAAATGTTGTTTACGTAGGCAGTTCTCAGAGCCTACTACCCCAGTTTCAATCTTCACCCCCTTTTGGGTGAATCAGACCCATATTTCCGTTCTTACCACAGGGCTCATGTACCATATTTTGTATCTTTTTTTTTTGTAGACTATTTTTGCACCCTATCTTCAAGGCATCTCTCAGGTTTCCATGCTCAGCTCCACAGCTCCACTGCCTGCCTGAACCATTCTCCACTATCTACATCAGTTTCAGGACTCCCAGTCTCTCCAGAACCCCTTGGAGAGGCCCCGGGATCCCCAGGGGGGAGGTACGAAGGAACTGCCAACTTTGGACGTGTGGCCTTGGGCTAGTGATGGTCACCGTTGCCTCACCCACCGATTGGGGGATTTTACTTAGTTTTCTCCCTGAAGTTTGCATGTGCAATGACGTCCTGCTCAGCGTGTGCATGCTCCCATGCACACCCGACAGATGTCTGCCGCAGCTTTAGTCCCCTGCATTCTGTGGCCATGCACTGTGGTGCCTCCAGCATCTGCTAGAGGTCACCAGTGCATCGACTGGTGAAATCCCCCCTCCCTGGAGAAGGAGAGCAGTCTGTGAGATGCTCAATCCTTCCCCATCCCTGCTGACTCTCGAAGACCCTGGCTCATTCCTGAACCCGGGTCGCCGGTGTGGCATGAGGTATGGTGTCCAGCGCCTCAACCCTCAGCGCCACCGGGCCGGCTTTTACATTTTGTATCTTTGTGAATAATATTTCACAGGCAGATGCATTACGTTTTTTGCTATCATCTTGGATGCTTAAACTCATAAAGCTGAGCATGGTTTGGTGGATATTGGCTAAGATGAAGCCACCAATTTTACTGGGGGGGGGGGCAGGCACTGGGGAACCTGGCTGAGTCCGAGTGTCCATGACTGTCCCCCTAAGAATTGTTTTCCACAGTGTGAATGAGCTGTATGGGCCGATTAAGAGCTATTGGACCATTTCAACACTTAAAAAAATGAAGCCCGACCTACTATTACTTCAAGAAACCCACCTCTCCACTTCTGAACATATGAAACTAAAGAAATTTGGATTCTGTCATATCGTTGAATCCTCCTACCAATATGGTCTTCGCCGGGGGGGGGGGACGGCTGTGTTTATCCCAAGGCTCTCCTCCTTTTCTTTGATAGATTCCTACTCGGATAAAGAGGGAAGACTGGCTTTAGCGATCAGCACAATTGGGGGCCAGAAATACACTACAGGGAGCATCTATGTGCCACCAGGCAGTGATGCCTCATTGATCCGGCATCTGATTGATATGGTTATCACACTTAAACAAGGTGTTCTGATACTGGCCAGTGACCTGAACTGTCTGTTTAACCCCACAATGGACACCTCAGCTTCTTGCCCTACTTCTCTTACTTCCAGGCAGAAACACCTCAGAAAATTGCTCAAAGAATTAGGCTTAATTGATGCTTGGCGGCAGTTGAATCCTTATTTTAGAAAATTCATGTTTTGTTCACATGCCCATAAGCACTATTCCAGATTGGACTATTTTCTTATCAGCCGGGAACATATAGGGCAAATTTACCAAACATCAAAAATATTTACCTCTCAGATCATGTACCAATACTTTTAAAATGAACCACAGCACAAGAAAAAAAGAATACATACTGGCAGCTCAACTCCTCTTTACTGAACGACCCTGTTTCTAAAGTTTCTGAAGGAAAAAATCCCAGACATTCTTTGTGATAACAGAGCCCCCCCCAGACGTCCTCTCAAACCTTGAGGAACACACTAAAGGTAGTACTACTCGGTTATATCATTGCCTATGCTGCTCAAAAGAAAAAACAAGCAGAAACTAAACTTGAGCTACAAGATAAATTCCAATTTTTACAATTTGCTCACATGCAGGGAGATTACTCCCTAGTAACCCAGGTTAAACAAACCCAACAGGAAATTCAAAAACACTCTGGATACAGAAGTTGATACCAGCCCATTTACAGAAGAAAGGGTTCTGAAAGAACTCTTAAAACTGAAGGTGGACAAAGCAATGGGGCCTGATGGGATTCATCCCAGAATTCTAAAAGAACTAAGGGTAGAACTAGTGACACCACTGACTACCCTCTTTAACAAATCATGGGAGGATGGGGTGGTACCCGAGGACTGGAGGAGGGCAGATGTGATTCTCCTTCACAAAAGTGGGAGCAAGGCAGAAGCAGGAAACTACAGACCTGTTAGTTTAACCTCAGTGGTAGGAAAATGATGGAATCACTTCTGAAGGAAAGAATTGTCAGTATCTAGAGGCCAGAGGGGCACAGGACCCAAGGCAGCATGGATTCACAGTGGGAAGGTCATGCCAGACAAATCTGATAGATTTCTTTGACTGGGTGACCAAAGTAGTAGATCAGGGAGGGGCTGTGGACATGGCCTACCTAGACTTTAGCAAGGCATTTGACACAGTCCCACACAAAAGATTAATATACAAGTTAGCCAGCCTGGGAGTGGGTCCCAAGATGACAGCCTGGGTAAAGAATTGGCTGGAGAATAGGACACAGAGAGTAATAGTAAATGGAGTCCACTCTGAAGAAAGGGGGGTTACTAGTGGGTACGCAGAGGTTCAGTAGTAGGACCAGTCCTCTTCAATGTCTTTATAAGCGACATTGCAGAGGGACTGGAAGGAAAAGTATGTCTCTTTGCAGATGACACAAAGATCTGCAACAGAGTTGATGCACAAGGTGGGGTGGAAAGGATGAGAAGGGACTTGGCAAGGTTAGAGGAATGGTCAAATGTATGGCAGCTTAGATTCAATGCTAAGAAGTGCAAGCTAATGCACCTGGGAAACAAAAACCCAGGGGAAGAGTACACAATGGGGGGTGAGATACTAACAACAACAAAAATGGAAAGGGACCTGGGGGTAGTCATATCAGATGACCTAAAGGTGGGCAAGCAATGTGAGAGGGCAACAAGGAGGGCTGGGGGGATACTGGGATGCATAGGGAGAGGCATCACCAGTAGAAAACAGGAAGTTATTATCTCTCTGTACAGACAGCTGGTGAGCCCCATCTGGAGTACTGCGTGCAGTTCTGGAGACCCAACCTCCGCAAAGACATAGATAGAATGGAAGCTGTCCAGAGGAGGGCAACTAAAATGGTGCAGGGTCTGCACCGGAAGACATGAAGAGACTTAAGGAGCTTAATATGTAGCCTCGGGAAAGGAGGGAGAGGGGGGACATGATAGAAACTTTCAAGTCTTCAAGGAATCAGCGAAGTCCAAGAGGGTAGCATCTTTCAAAAAAGAGGTGTGCAAGAACAAGGGGCACAATTTGAAGATGGGGGGCAGCTCAGAGGTAATTTAAGGAAGTATTTTTTCACAGAGAGGGTTGTGGATGCATGGAACGGCCTTCCGGAGGAGGTTGTGGAGTCAAAAACAGTGGTGGAATTCAAGCATGCATGGGACAGTCATAAGGCAATTCTAGGGGGTTGGGGTAGGAAGAAGTAGGCTGCTGGTTAACTAGGATCTGCAGCTTATCCATTAGGTAGGGAAATGGGCAGACTGGGTGGGCCAAGCGGTCCTTATCTACCGTCAAATTCTATGTTTCTGTGTTTCTAACAAAGAAAACAGAACAAGCTCTTCTCTGTCTGTGGCAAAATTATTTTGAGGGGGGCCCCCGTGCTGCCCGGATTTTGGCACACCTTTTAAGAAGACAAACCCAGATGACTAATATCACCAGGATTAAAGATCCTCAGACAGGCAAAACGGTCTTTTTGACCTCACAGACCCAACAGATTTTCCATCGCTACTACTCCTAACTTTATTCAGAGCAAACTCCCCCTACCTTTACCGACATAGACGCTTTCTTAGCCAAATTGTAGCTTCCATCCCTGTCCCCACTGCAGACTGATTCACTCACCCAGTCTGTTTCTGCCCCAGAGCTCTATTCCACAATCCAGAACCTTAAAAATGGTAAATCACCGGGCCCGTACGGGGCAGAGTTTTACAAAATAATGTGGCCCCTTATTAAAGATCCATTTCTGTCAGCTATCAATGACAGCCACACAACAGGCGAATACCCAGTGTCCTGGTCCCAGGCCTTAATTCTGGCTATTTTAAAACCCAACAAACCCCCACATGTATGCGAGTCATGCAGACCCATCTCAGTTCTTAATCAAGATTACAAAATTTATACCAGTATTCTAGCGCATCGCTTAGATGAGATTATTCCCTACCTAATTCATCTGGACTAATCAGGCATTAATAAATCCCATAAGACCACGGACAATATTAAAAGAACCTTATATCTTATTACTCACACAATTACCTCATAAACTCCTTTGATGATTTTAAGTCTTGATGCACAAAAAGCTTTCGACGGAGTCTCCTGGCCTTTTCTGTTTGCCACCCTGCACAAATTCGGATTCCCCAAGCTCTTTCTCCAAAATATAAAAGGCATTTACTCCAACCCAGACGCCACAGTAAAATTAACAGCTCTCATTCACCACAATTTCTCCTACATAGGGGAACAAGACAGGGGTTTCCCTCTCCCTTATGCATTGTATGCAGAACCGATTGCCCAATATCTACGTCAGCAGCCCCATATAGGTGGAATACAAGTAGCTAATGAGGAGCATAAGGTCGCATACTACCCTGACAATTTGTTACTATAGCTCACCAATCCTGGACAGTCTCTCCCAGCTCTGGAACGGAGCTTAGCCAAAGTGGAGAAGGTGTTGGGATACAAATTAAACCTGAATAACATGGAGGTTCCGTGTATACAGAGTAACCCCTCTCTGGAGTTGCAATACAAATATCCTTTCAAGTGGGGCAAATCCTCTATACAATACTTAGGGATTCTCCTCGTGGCAGACCCATCTGGGGTGTTTACCATAAATTATGATCCCTTATTTGGCCAGGTGTGGGAGGATCTGGGTTGTTGGTCACAGCTCCCATTGTCTTTGTTAAATTGAGTTCAATCAATCCAAATGAACATTCTGCTTAAGCTTTTGTACCTGATGCAAAATATTCCCCTCCCAATGCCTAAGACTGAATTAATGAAGTGGAACAGGATGATTCCAGTTTTCTCTGGCAAGAGAAGACGCCTAGGGTGGCCTATGAAAAAGTGACACTGCCCGGGGGGGGGGGGGGAGACTCACCTCACCTAATTTACATGACTATGCCATGGCGGTGTTGCTTAAACATCTGGCCTATTGGCTTTCTCACTCTTTCATAGATTTGAGTAGAGAGATCTATCTCCTCACTCCCTTTAGACTATATGACTGTCTACCAACCTCCCTCCCCATCATCCCGCCACACAACAGAATTCACTCTTCACTTTAAAAATTCTACAGTGTTGGTCGGCATATCTAAGGAACCCTAAAAACATAGCAGGGGCAGGATGGGTAGGTATACCCTCCTTGGATTCATCCTTTACTCCAGCCCACCTAGACCATGGGTTTCAAAACTGGCATCATATGGGCCTTATGCACACATATCAATTCTATAATGAAGATGTTCTTAAAACCTTCCAACAGCTGCAGCTTGAATTTGCCCTACCACATTGGGATTTTTACAGATACTTACAAATCCACCATTTCCTAACCAAAATCCTAGGCATGGATGTGATGGATTTGCAACCCGCCCCCACCCTCACAGTGCTCATTCAGGTCCAGGATGAATACCAACCAAGACATTTGAGATCGTGATTCTACAAGCCGGAGTAGATTGTCCATGCTTCAAGTTGGCATAGGTTTACGAGGCTTGGGAAGCAGACCTGGTAACAGTTATTCCACTAGAGGACTGGGTCGGTATATGGCGACAACAGCAGCACACCACTGGCTCCTACACATAGAGGAAGTCTGGGTGGAAAACAGTAGTGAGATTCTTTAGAACTCTCCAGATCACTGCTAAATTCCACCCCTCCAGGGACTCCTCTTGTTGGAGACAATGTAGGCATGAGGTCACTACTCATGCACACATCTTTTGGATTTGTCCAGAGTTGACACAGTTCTGGAGAGGGGTATCAGATGTTCTCCTGGGCATGTTACCAAGCTTGGGAAGTCTCACACCAGAGATAACTCTCCTATTATACTATCCCAAACAGTTCTGGCAAAAATAACAAATCTACTTAATTAATATCCTCCTTGAGGCAGCTAAAAAAGTCATTACTCATAAGTGGCTACAAGCAGATCCCCCTACAATCCCCCAATGGAAGAATACAAAATATAAGATATACAAAATGGAAAACATGATGGCTAAGTTACAAGATAGAACCCAGACTCTTTTAAATAGATGGACAATTTGGTTTTACATGTCTCAGAACACAGGCCAGAATTCATTCCATAATGGCAGGCAAGCAGACCCTTCCTTGGCTCGGCCTGGACAGCCCTATACCATAGATTAACCTTTGGGGTCCCTCCCGCCTGCCTTCATGGGACGGAATTGGTCCCCCCGGCCATTGCCCCTCCTCTCTTTGTTTTGAACCTTCCATGCTATTGTAGATCTCTATATTCACTAACATTAGGCAATCCTAGTCATTTTATTACAGATCTATCACACTATAGGTGGGATGTCAGTGACATTTTATCAATGTGCAATATGGATTTCTTCATATGTAATTATGTATTATCGCTGTAACCATCCTTGTGTACTGTTTGTGCTCTGCATGATGTCAAACCTGTACCCTGTGGAAAAAATCTTACCAATAAAAATTTAAGATTAAAAAAAAAGAACACTATGGATAATATACAGGAAGATGGATGTCCTGATTCAGCATAAACTCAGGCACCACCTTAGGAAGGAACTTAGGATTGGTTCTTAAGGTCACCCTGTCCTTGTAAAAAACTAAATAAGGCTCTTTACACATCAGAGCCAGGCATTCAGAAATCATTTGTGCAGAAGAAACAGCAACTAAAAATAATGCTTTCCACGACAGAAAGCAAAGCTCGCAACTTGAGGCAGGCTAAAAGGGAGGCAATGTAAGTTTCTCTAAGATGAACAACAGATCCCAAGGAGGGACCAGGTCCCAAAGGGGAGGCTTTAGATGCAGAATACCCCACAAGAATATGTGGGATGGGGCAAGTTGGGTAAGGGTCTTGTTCCCAATAGGTGCATGGCATGTAGAGATTGCTGAAAGAAGCACCTTAATAGACAAGTAACTCAGGCTGAGTTAGATAAGGAAAGGAGATACTCTAGAACTAGATTCTCTGGACAAGTAAAGGGATCCAATTGACGAGCAGTGGCACAAAAGCAGAACCGCTTCCACTTCATAGCATAAGTAGATCTAGTGGAGGGTTTTCTGGCAGCCACTAAAACTTCTGCCTCTGGGGGGAACCCAAAAAACAGCAGTTGCTAAGTCTGCAGAAGCCATGCATTAAGGTGCAGTAACTTTAGATCCCGATGGACCAGGGTGCCCTGCTCCTATGAGAGCAGGTTGGAGCACTCAGGCAGGGGAATTGGGGGTTCCACTGCAAGCTGCTGGAGAAGTGGAAACCAAATCTGCCATGGACAGAAAGTGGCTATTAGGATCATCTCCACCCACTCTGCAGCTTGAGCAGAACTTTTTGCAGTAGAGGAAAGACATACCGAAACCTCCCTGTCCAAGAGAGAGACAACGCATCTCACCAGAAAACACCAGGACCTGGATCTAGCAAGCAGAAATTGGGCAATTTTGTGTTGGATGGGGATGTGAATAGGTCCAGCTCTGGGCAGCCTCACCTGCTGATGAGATCTCCGAGCACTGCGGGAAGAAGTTCCTATTTATAAACCTTGGACCAGGAATGGATTAGACTGTTGGCCAAGGTGTTCTGAATGCCTGAAACATGCACAGCCATCAGGCTCTGGTGATGCTCTATGGCCCAATACCACACTCTCATGGCCTCTTTCCAAAGGGGTTAAGAATGCATGCCCCCTTGTTTGTTGATATAAAAGACCATGGACATGTTGTCCATCTGGATCAAGAGAGGACCTGGGAGTAAATGTGTCCAAAAGGCTTGAAGAGAATATAGTATCGCCCGCATCTCATGCAGAATGGAATGGAAATGGACCTGGGGTAATCATGTGGAGTGGAATGGAATGGAAAGGGACCTGGGGGTAATCATATCAGATAACCTTAAGGTTGGCAAGCAATGTGAGAAGGCAGTAGGGAGGGCTGGGGAGATACTGGGATGTATAGGGAGAGGCATTACCAGCAGAAAACAGGAAGTTGTTATGCCTCTGTACAGACAGTTGGTGAGACCTCATCTGGAATACTGCATCCAGTTCTGGAGACTCCATCTCCACAAGGACATAGACAGGATGGAGGCAGTCCAGAGGAGGGCAACTGAAATGGTGCAGGGTCTGCAAGAGAAGCCATATGAGAAGAGACTAAAGGAGCTTAACATGTATACCCTTGAGGAAAGGAGGGAGGGGGGGACATGATAGAAGCTTTTAAGTACCTCAGTGGAATCAACAAAGTCCAAGAGGGTAGCATCTTTCAGAAGAATAGATGTGCAAGAACAAGGGGACACAATTTGAAGATAATGGGGGGATAGCTCAGGGGCAATGCAAGGAAGTATTTTTTCACAGTGAGAGTGGTGGATGCATGGAACCACCTTCCTGAGAAGGTTGTGGGGTCTAAAATGGTGGGAGACTTCAAGAGTGCATGGGATAGACATAAGGCAACTCTTGTGGGAGGTAGGAAGAAATAGACTGTTGGTTAAGTAGGAAATGCAGCTTATCCAGTAGGTAGGAAAATGGGCAGACTAGGTGGGCCAAACAGTCCTTATCTGCCATCAAAGTCTATGTTTGTGTGTCTATGTTTCTATCTCCAAAACATTAATGTGGAGATGTTGTTCCAAGGGGTATCAACTGCCTTGCATCTCATGGTCTGCCAGATGGCCTGACGTGTCTGTGGTCAGAATTTCTCTCCAGTTGTACCTCTCCACAATTCATATGCTGTTCTGGCAGAGTGTGGTTCCTCTATGGAGGCACCTGCAGTGGAGATCAAGGAGGATGCTGGGAACCTCCACAAAGGAGACCCACAGAAGGATGGCATGGGATCCCACAGGGGAAGGAAACAACTCCTGGTGGGGGACTCCATTGGTAGGAGGATAGAACTGGGGGAGGGAGGAGGAAGAGGGAGGTAAGGTGCCCGCCTAGTGCCATGGCTTGGACGGACAGGGATCAAATCCTCAGGATTGCGGGAGCAGTTGCACGGGGGAGGGAGCTGGATGTCATTGTTCACCTAGGGACAAATGACCTGACTGAGAAAGGGATCAGAGCAGTGCAGGAGGAGTTTGTGAGGTGCCTTAGACAAGTAGCACACATGGTAACCTTCTTGGAGGTGCTGTCTGTCTATGGTATGGGTAAGGCTAGGGTGCTCCACACCATGGGATTCAATCAGTGGTTGCAAACCTGGTGCAGAGCTCAGGGTTTTGGCTTCATTGGGGACTGGGGGGCCACCTGGAGGGATGCAGGCCTATACTGGCACGATGGTCTGCATCTGTCTAGGAGGAGAACCAGGATCCTAGGTGATAGGTTTAAATGCTTCATTGGCAAGCATTTAAACTAGCCAAGGGGGAGGCACTGAAAAGGAGAAGGGAAATTCTAGCTTCCCCCCAAAAATCAGGGTAGTTAGTGAGGTAAACACCGAGATACAGAAGTCAATAGGGAGAACAGGGGTAAGTGGAGAAAAAGATAAAGGTAGTAAGGACAGGGATGGGGCAAAAAGGGGTATGGCCATCAAAAAATGGAGGGTAATGAGTACCAATGCTCATAGTCTAGGTAACAAGTTCCCTGAACTGGTGGCCTTGATGGAAGAGGGATGCCTGAATAGCATAGCAGTCACAGAAACATGGTACACAGAGAAGAAAAAGTTACTTACCATAGCAACCTTGTTTTTCCCAGGGGATACTCCAATATTTATAACTCTTCTGCAGTGTTCCTTTAAGTCAGATCTGCCCGGAGATAGAACATTATGCTAATGATGGAATCATTGGCATGAGCCACTTTTGAAATGCTGCCACCTATCAACGGCTTACATTCTAACCCTCAGACTTCATGGACGCCTGGAAAGACAGGGCCCAATATTTTAATAAACAAATAATTAAATTTAAAATTTCCTTACCCAACCTCCAACTGGAGGAACAAATTATAAATATATTGAATAAAACACACAATCCCCTATGTCAGAATCACCTGAAGAGGAGAAGAAACCATTAAACAAAGTTCCAATATAAAGTAGAATGTGGCATACATACTCCAGGGTACAGTATGGAATGCAGAGGCTACTGGTTCAAATAGGGGAGGCAGGATGGGAGAGTTATGAATATTGGAGTATCCCCTGGGAGAAACAAGGTTACCATGGTAAGTAACTTTTTCTTCTCACCCCAGAAATACTCTAATATTCCTAACTCTTCTGCAGACTAAGAAGTAGTACCTTTGGAGGCGGGAAGAACCTATTTTGGAAACAGGCTGTACAGGACAGCTGTACCAAATCTGACATCAGCTCTAGCTTGCATATCCAAGCTGTTATGCTTGACAAATGTATGCACTGTGCACCAGGTAGCTGCTTTACAGATGTCCACCAAGGGAACATCTCTGGCAGCTGCCAATGTGGCAACTGTACCTCTTGTGGAATGGGCTCTGAATCCTTCTGGGGTCTC
The DNA here is from genome assembly GCA_016271365.2 of Neoceratodus forsteri. Lineage (NCBI taxonomy): Eukaryota > Metazoa > Chordata > Ceratodontiformes > Ceratodontidae > Neoceratodus > Neoceratodus forsteri. The sequence continues at coordinate 1,577,389,776 of CM057456.1, read as the reverse complement.
TTTGCCCACCTTCAAATAACAAAACTACATATACTGAACAATCCAATGAGAAATTGACCTTTTAGATGCTGGATTTCCCTTTCCCACCCCATAAGTGAGGAAGAGCTGTGTCCTGTCCTGCCTATGGGGCTTAGCGGCTGTCATGTAATAGCTCAAAGCTCTCTTGACATTCAGGCTTTGCAGCCTATGCTCACCAGAAGAAGAATGTTCAGTGAAAAACATTGGCAGAGTGATAGACTGGTTCAAATGAAAGTCTGAGACCACCCTGGGAAGGAATTTCCTATTAGTCTGGAGGACCACTTTATCTCTATGAAAGGCTATGTAGTGCAGAAAGCCTGAAGTTCACTGATCCTTCTAGCTGAAGTAATGGCAACTGAAAACACAGTTTTCCATGTGACATACTTCAGAGGTGCTGAAAACATGGGCTCAAAGGGAGGACCCATAAGTTGAGCAATACAATGTTAAGATCCCAGGCTGGATCCGGTTCCCTGACCGGTGGGTACATATGGGATAGGCCTTTGAAGAACCTTTTAAAAATGGTATTCGATGCCAGAGAAACAGCCTTACCTGCTGGAGTATAGGCAGAGACTGAAGCCAAATGAATCTTTAATGTAGAAGGCTGCAAACCCAGGGAATGCAGATAAACCAAAAGTCCAACACCAGTGGCACTCCTGCCTGTGTTGGCACTACATTTCTGCTGGAAAACCAAAAAGAAAACCCATTTTGCAGCATTGGTTTTCTTAGTAGAGGGTTTCCTATACCCCCTTAACACATCCCCTTCAGAGAGGTGTAAATTGGCATATTTTAAGTCCTCAAGAGCAAGCTTTGAGCCTGAGAGACTTGAGGTTCAGGTATAGAAGCATCCCTTGATTGGAGGATAGAAGATTGTGCCTCCTGGGAAGGTGTATTGGTTTGTCCACTAACATGGACAGCAATAGGGGATACCATGGTTGTCTGGCCCAGTTTGGGGCTATCAGAATCATTGTGGCCGACTGAAGCTTGAGCTTCAACAGTACCCTGTACACCAGAGGAAGTGGAGGGAAGGCATATAGGAATCTTCCTGACCAGTCCAGAATAAGAGCATCCAGGGGGACTGAACCCACTGCTGGAGGTCTGCAACAGTACTGTGGCAGGTGATGACTCTGATGTGAGGCACAGAGGTCTATCTCTGGGGTGCCCCACCTCCTGAATAAGGTTTGTACCACCTGCTTGTTCAGTGACCATTAATGATGGGCCTGACTGCTTCGACTTAGAGCATCTACCAGAACATTGTCCTTGCCTGGCAGATGAATGGCCTGTAATGAGGATCCCAGGAAGTAAGCCAAGGTCCAGATTCGCATTGCTTGTGTGCAGAGGACTTGACCTTGTTCCACCTTGCTTGTTTATGTAGTACATGGTGGTAGTGTTGTCTGTTCTGACTTACACTACCTTTCCCCTGTATCAATGGTGTGAAAGCTTGCATTGCCAGAAACACTGCCCTGAGTTCTAACAGACTGATATATAGAAGAGTCTCTGCACTTGACCAAGTGCCCTGGGTAGTGTGTTCTGCCAGATGAGCTCCCCACCCTAATAGGGATGCATCTGTTGTGAGAATTATCAAAGGAAGCTCCCTTTGGGAAAGGGACACCTTCTCTGAAGTTAGCTTCTTACTTCCACCACTGGAGGGCTTGAATGAATGTTGTTGTTGCAGGGATGAGTTTTGAGAGAGAATCCTTTCTTTGGCACCAATGAGCTCTTAAGTGAAATTGGATATCCCTCATCTGAAACCTGGAGCCCACAACTGTGCCTGTGGCAGCTACCATGTGCCCCTGGAGCTGAAGAAATTGCCATGCAGATCTTGGAACATATAGTTTGAAGGAACCTGCTAACTGCAAAATGCTTTCCATGGGTAAGAAGGCTCTCCCCTCCTTGTCATTTAATTCTGCTCCTATAAACTTCAGAATTTGTGAAGGGAAAAAAAACTAATTTGTCTAGATTTAAAAGAAACCCCAGAGACTCCAGGAGTTGCTGGGTGAGCTGTAAGTGCTCTGTTAACTGCTGTTAAGACTTTCCCACCACTAGCAAGTCATCCAGATAAGGAAAAACTGAGACACCTTGCCTTCGCAAGTGTGCCACCACCACAGCCAGACACTTGTTGAACACCCATGGAGCTGAGGTGAGACCGAATGATAGGGCTGAGAACTAGTAGTGACCTGAAGGGAGCCTGAATTTGAGATATGTTCTGTGAGACTCCCTTATGAGGATGTGGAAATAAGCATCTTTTAGGTCCAGTGATGCCAGCCAATCTCCTTTTTGAAGTGCTGGCAGGATCAGAGACAGTGTTATCATTTTGAATTTTGGTTTTGTTAGGAACCTGTTGAGGACCTTTTGGTCCAAGATAGGCTGCAGCTCTCCATTTTTCTTTGGTGTAACGAAATATCTTGAATATAGTCCTTTTCCCCTTTGCTGTGGAGACACTGGTTCCACTGCTTTTAGTAACAGCAGATGCTTGACCTCTTTTTCTAACAGTTTTCTCTCCAGAAGGGAAGCTGGTTTGAAAACCCTTGTTTTCAGAAAGGGGAAGGACTTGAAGTTTTGGGACAGTCCCTGACCCACTATCTCCAGAAACCACTTGTCGGTGGTGATAGTTTTCCAAATCTGGAAATAATGGGTCAGTCTGTCCCCTAATGGAAGAGGAGAGACAGTCTGACAGAGTAAGTCAGGAATCCTGTTTGGAATGGGGCTGGGACTGGGAACCACGCCTGGTACCTCTCCTGCCCCTACCTCTGAAATACCAGTGCTGTGGGTGCTGGAGAGCCTGTGGAACTACCATAGCCTGGTAAAAAGGCCTGGAGTGAAATTGTCTGCCCCTGCCTCCCCTATTATAGAGTCTAGTAGAGGGGGAAGGCTTTTATTTTGCAGAATTACTGTGGAATGTGGCCTTATATTCGTCCACCTTCATTATGTAGGTCTCTGTATGGCTGCCAAAATGGGAATTGCCTTCCATAGGAAGATCCAGAGCTTTATTCTGGGTATCCTGTGTAAGGTTTGTGGCTCTCAACCAAGCAAACCTTCTCTAGGCAATGGTAGTTGCCATCAACCTTGCAGCAGTCTCATTAATATCTGCTGCCATCTGAAATTGATATTTGGCAGCCTCCATGCCAAACCTAGCCATTTCAGCTAGGTCTGCAGAAAGAGAGGAAGGAGCTTTTTCAGCCATAGCCAGAACAGACTGCCAAAGAGTCTTCTGGTACTGGGCTGCATAGGCTTGATAATTTGCCTGCCTGATGGCCAGAGAGGCTGACAAATAGCCTTTCTTAGCCATGCAACCAATTTTTCGAGAGTCCTTCTCTGAAGGGTGGGACTTTTGCCTTATCACATGCAGCAGCTTGCACCACTCCCTGGTGATCACAGTGTAAAAATTAAAATTCAGTCCCTGCCCTGTCAAGCTGATATTTTTTATCCAACCTTTTATCCAAAGGAGGGACAGACCCAGGAGTCTGGAGGCATTTAAGAACATCTCTTTTAAAAAAAGTATTAATAGGAAGCAACAGCTTCTTGGTGGGAGCTAGAGCCATCATTTCAAGATACTCAGCCTCCTCCTCATCTTCTACCACCTCAGTGGTAGAAATATCTAAGGCATCTACAATTTTCCTAACAAAGGAAAAAATGAGAAGAATAATCTTCTATAGTCCTGGGAGGAGAGCCAAACTCCTGCTCAGGGGAGACCTCAGGCTCTATAGGTTCACCATCTTCTTCCTCCTCACCACGTTTCTCTGAAAAGACAGGTGGGTTGAAGGGTTCAGTGGTCTGAACTGGGGACTGGGGACTGCGGAACCGAAGGCAGTAGACCCTGTAAAGTCTGCCTAATCTTGATAGCCTGTGCTATCCCTAAATGAGAAGGCACACTTGCTGGCACCACAGAGATCCTCTTATCAGTAAGGGGTTCAGTGCGCTTAGTCTTCTTTTGCTTTTTATCTGGAACCGGAGATCTAACCAGTTCAGTAGTCCTCTTTTTACCCGTATTGGGGTAAAGGTAATAGAAGCTGTGGTTTCACCCACAGACCCCCGAGGGTGTCGGCTGGTCAGAGCCAGAAGGACCCTTTGATCTGTTGTTCAACCTTTCCAGATGTTTTTCAAGTGTCTTCTCCAGGAAGGTTTTACATATTTCACAATTAGTCTTCAAATGATCAAAGCCAAGGCAGAATACACAAATAGAATGTTTGTCTGCCTTGACAAAGACCTCACTACATTCAGTACAACTCTTGAAACTGGGTTCTCCTGTTCTTTTCTTAGGTTTTTCTGACATATTTGTTCGAAAAACTGCAACCGCATTATAAAGGAACAATACAAGTATTTTAAAAGTTAAAAGAAAACAATTTTATCAGTTGCGGTTGGTTCAGGAACCTATAGGAGAAACCAAGCGGAACTGGGAACCGAGAAAATCGAACCGGGATTAGCTGTTCAGTAACCGAGGTTATCGGTTACACAAAAATATATTTTATAAACTTAAAATGACTAAATAAAATGGGAAAACCCATCTAAAACTAAGAAGAGACCTCAGTTTCTCAACGGTTATGCCGAACCGCGAGAAACTGAGAAAAACTACCAAAATTAACTAAACTAAGTGTATGGTTTAAATTTAGCAAAAGATAAGAGGCAGCAAATGAATATTAAATAAAAATACTTGTGTATGTTTATTTGAAAGCTTTTCTTGATGAGATGTCGAGGAGGAAATCTATGAGCGTCTGGTCTTGACAGGCAGAGAGAGAAATCTGAGGGTTAGAATGTAGGCAG